>CM048851.1:1510017-2875017 GCA_026545225.1 Cornus controversa | reverse complement strand
ATGTACGTGTGTGTATATATATATGTGTTTTATAGTGTGTATATATATATATATAATGTATGTGGCTAAGAGTTGTTAAGAAAGTGTGTGGTGTAGTATGGTGCAGAGGAAAAGATATAAAGATGAGCAGACCCACGTGGGTGGTCTGCAGGAAAGAAAGAAGAAAGAAAAGAAAAGAAAAGGAAAAAGGGACTAATTGGTTGCTGGTGGTAAATGTATATATATAAATATATATACAAGATGATATACTGATATTTTCATCTAGGATGACGAGAGGAGTAGGTGGTCGGCTGGTAGGATAAGAATAAAAGAAGTGAAAGAAGAAAAGAAGAAAAAGAGAGAGAGGAAGGAACCGAGAGAGAGAACCGAAACCTTAGAGAGGGAAGGTTAGAGAGAGAGAGAGCTTGATTCTAGAGTGAGAAAGTTGATTTAGTGAGAGAGAATCTCACTAGTTTTAGTGAGAGAAAGAAATAGACTAGAGAGAGAGGAGAGAGAGAGCAGCCGTGAAGCTGCCAGCTTGAGGTAGGTTCATGGTGGTGGTTCCTCGGCTAGCGACTGTCTCGTTCGGTCGTCGACAGATGATAGGTCTTGACGGCAACGGCGGTGAGGGGCTGGCCGACAGTGGGTTTCTTGATAGCTGGAATGTGGCTTCGATGGTGGTTCATGGTGGTTCCGGCGAGGGGCCGGTTCTCACGGCTGTTCGGACAGCTTGTTTTAGTGGCCGGTATCAATGGTAAATGGTGGCTGTTCGGGCTGCCAGGGTGGTTGTTTGGTGCTTCGGTTGCGGCTGGTTTGGTGAAGGAGATGAAGGCCGATGGTGCCGAGCTAAACTTCGACAGTGATCCCGGTTTGGTTTTGGTTTGATGTTGGCTGGGTCAGATTGCTATTGGTTCGGGTGATGGTGTTGGCGTTGGCTTGTGGTAGTCCGGCCGGGTTCACGGTGGTGTTGGCAGTTGGGTATGTAGTGCATGAAGGGGTGGTTCATGGAGGCTGTTCGGGTGGTGCTGGCTGTGTAGGTCTTTATGGTTGGCAGCGGCTGGGTTGTACATGGCTGGGCCTTTCTTTGCGGGACAGCCATGGCTGAGGTTGAAGGTGGTTTAATGGGTCTTCAAATGGTGATGATTCATGGAGGCTAGCTTGGTGAGGATGCATGGTGGCGTGGGTTTCGGCAGAGATGGTAGAAGATGATGGTTTCTCGGTTCATGGTAGTGCTCATCTGGGTTTTCAATGGAGGATGCACATGGTGGTTGGGTAGTTTCGGTTGGGTCTTATGGGCTGTTATAGTGATGGCCTTGTTCATGGCTGTGGAGCTTGGTATACATGGTGATTTTGGGTGGTTAATGAAACAAGGAGTGACTGCCGGATTTGTTGGTTTCGGGTGCGACACTAATGGCTTCAGCAGTGGGCTGCTATAGTGGTTGTGGTTGGATTTTTGCTGGGTCACTTGGATTAGTTTGTTTGAATTGGATTTAAACATGATGATTTAGTTTTTTGGACCAGTTGGGCTTGAGCCTTGAATTGGTGAAATGGGTTTAGAATGACATAGAGGCTGAATTTAAATATTTGAGTTTGGGCCTTGAAGTTATTTTTCAATTGGACTGCTATGGCTTGAAATGGGCTACCACCTTGGACTTTAATTGGGTTAGATTGAAATTTAATTGGGCTACCTATTTAAATGGACTTGGCAATTGAAATGAAATTGGATCAAATTGGTTTTGAGTTGAGCTTGCAATTAATTGGGTTTATTTAAATTTGGCTTTCCTATGAACTTTGGAAATGCAAGTACGTGTAAAATAATTCCGGCATAACAATGGATGATCTTTTCAACCTTCTCGAAATTGGAGATTTTTGGAGTTCTCACTCCAAATTGAGGTAGGGGTGCTAGATTCATCCTTACTTTAATTCTATAGGTCTCTTATCTGTGACATGAAAGATAGGATTGGGATTTGTTGAGACTAGGATATTGTGTATTTATATGTATATAGAAATGTTATTTATGCATATGTATATGTCTAACATGTTAGTTATGACCTATATATGATGCATATATGATATTGAGATTATGAATGCTTTTGTTGAAATTGTGTTCATTTGATGAAAAGATAAAAACATGTTTTTCAATGTAGAGTTGTGCATGAAGATATGATTTTCTTAAAAATGCATAAACATGATGATTTTCATGAAATGAGTGAATGATATTGTGATAAGCTTGATTTGAGGAAGAAAATGCATTGATTTGATAAAAATGCATTTCATTGTGTGGGATGTGCGCATTGTTGTGATTATATGCACTATGTGACGATTTTGGGACAAGCGTGTGAAATTAAGATAAGAGGATGGCCCTAGGGTGAAAGACCCAAAACTTGGCCAAGAGGAGGCGCTCCCTTCGGGATAGCAACCCGATAAAGCGTAAGCAGAATTTGGGTGCCCTTGAGACCCTTACTATTGGAGTGATTTGATGGCCCCCTTTGAATTGATTTCCGGATTTATGTGGTGTGAGTTATATATTTTAATTGTGATTTGTCCAATTTGATATATAAATGTATATGCATCGAAATGTGAAGCATTACGCATGATTTGAAAAAACGTGATTGTTTATGGGTAAAAAGCATGGATAACTGTCATGTAGAAATGTAATGATTTCATATGCATCCATGCATGGCCGCCTGAGTTAAAGTAGAGTTGGGTGGATCATTCCTACTGAGCCGCAGTGGTGCTCACCCCCTATTTACAAACTCTTTTTCAGATAAAGCATCACCTGAGGATGAGGCTTAGAGTGCTAGAGTGATTTGAAAGAAAACTTCAGAATTTCTTTTCGGATATATTGTTATGAATTGTATATTTGGCTATCCATGTCGGCATGTGACATGTGGATTATATTGATATGAGATTGCAATTACATTTATGTAACTTGTATTTATATGGGTCCATGGATAATAGAAGTGTGAGTTAGTGTTTATACATGATACAAAAACTTGTATGAGGATTATGAGAGTGTTGAGACATAAATTGATGATTTAGAGTATGTATGTTATACATTTATTGTGCTTCCGCATTGACTTGAGAGTTAAGACCTCGGCACGGTGATGGAATCTCCAACGACTGAGGGTTTGATGTGTGATTTCATCGGTTCACGCCCCACTTCCCTCGTTCCTAACCGGGTGTCGAAAGTCGGGGCGTGACATCCTATGTCAATTTAATTGATCCAGTTCTTGCCACTTTTGAGAATGAACCATCAGTTATTCGAACTGCAGAAGGACTTGAACATGGGCTATAGCTTTGGAAAACATTAATGTCTCTTGTCATGTGATCCGAGGCTCCAAAGTCGACTATCTATGGTCTTAATTTCCTGATCCGTGCAATATAGGCAAAGGAGAAAATACATTGGTGTGCTAACACGCTAGTATGTTGTTCGGCAGTAGACGGTGCTGCTTGAGAAGGGATGGAGACCTAACCAAGTAACTTTTTCAGTGCCTCAATTTGCTCAGTGCCTCAATCAGCTCCCTGGTGAACGGACTAGTTTCTCCATTTTCGTCTGATGTAGCAGCAGCATTTGCTCCCGATCATTTCTTGCACGATTTGGCTTCCAATCAGCGGGTTTTCCATGTATTTTCCAGCATGTCTCCTTAGTGTGACCAGGTTTCTTGTAGTGTTCACACCATGCCCTTCCTTTTCTCGGTTTATTATCCTGAGAAGAATTGTGTGTGTACAAGGCTGAGCCTTCAACAGTTGGAGTGCTTGAGTTGTCTGTCATCATCAACTTCCTTCTGCTCTCTTCTCTTCGAACTTCAGAAAAGGCTTCCCTTATGGTAGGAAGAGGTTTGATCCCCATGATTCGCCCCCTCACCTCGTCTAGGTCTTTATTAAGGCCAAGTAGAAATTTGAATGTCCTTTTTTGTTCAACAATTTTCTTGTATAAAGCAGAATCATTAGGGCATTTCCAGGAGTGGATCTCGAACATGTCAAGTTGTTGCCAGCACCGTGTAAGGACGTTGAAATATTGGGTGACACCTAATTCCCCTTGTCGCAGGTCATGAAGTCTGGTTTCAATTTCAAATAACTCAAGAGGTATTTTCTGAAATGGAGTAGATTTCACGTGCAGTGTCCCAGATTTCCTTGGTTGTCTTGTAGAGCAGAAAGTTTTCTCCAACTTCAGTGGTCATGGAATTTATTAACCATGACATAACCATATGATTTTCTGTCTTCCAGGTCCGATATTTAGGGTCTGTTGCTTCTGGAAGAGAAACTTTGCCCGTAAGATATTCATCTTTTCCTATGCCACAGATATACATGAAAACTGATTGTGACCATTGAAGAAAATTATGGCCATTGAGTTTGTGATTGGTGATGAGAGGAGACGAATTTTCTGTGATGTTTGTCTCGGGTCTAGAACTGACTTCCGAGGAAGAGGTCTTTGTGGTCATGCCGTATTTGGTCATGATGAGAGAATGTCAATGGAGAATGGTTTAGGGTTTAGAGACTTAGTCTGATACCATGAAGAATTCTGGAATTTTTTATTCACTAAATAATGAATTACAACCTAATATTTATACTAAAGTAGGCGGCATTCCAGTCCACAGTTCTAGGAGAAAACTAGGAAAGAATCCCTCTAAATTAGGAATCCCACCAAAATAGGAAACATAATTTAAATAAAGATTAAACAATTCCTAACTAATTACACAAGGATTGGCTCCTTTCTACATGATTCAATCTTGTTCATGCCTTCTTAAGTACTCAAATTAAAGATGACAATAAATGGGTAAGGAATGTCGATATATGACTCAAATTGATTAAGTAAACCAAATTATAAATCACGACAATGTTCAAACAAGAAGAAAAAATGCATGCAAGGTGAATCATGTGAAATTCAAGCACTGGTAGGTGAGAACAAATAATCGGATGTAAAAATGGTGAAATTTGGGTGGGTGATGGTAAAACTAGAGTGTGGTGTAGCACAAGGTCAATGAAAAATAAATAATGATTTCAAGTTTAAGCAAGGGCCTTTTGCAACTTTATGGACTTCAAAAAAGATAAAAGTACTAGTTTCAATTTTCAAGTGAAGTACACGTACGTTTACCTAAGTCCAAATAGTTGTCCGAACAAAGAAGGCTCCAAACATTGCTCCAAAAGCTGAAGTACATCAATCCCACGTTGAAATAATAAATTTCTCTTTCTGCTGAACTGGTTTACTGTTGAACTGGCTGGACTAGACTGGGCTGGTCTTGTTCTGAAACTGGGTTGAACTTGAATTGGGTCGGCTGGGTTTGGGCCTAATAGATCAAATATTGCTTCCTCAAACCGGGTCAAGCCTGAACTTATGCTGTATTGAATCGAATCAAGATATAGGCTGAGACAAATAATTTTGTGCGTTGCTTTTTTTTTTTCTTTTTCACTACACTAGGTCAAATGAGTCGCAGGTCAGATTGATTATGGGTTTAAAACAAACTCTCAGTTGCCTTCAGAAATTGATCGCAAGAGAGAGCACAGGACTGCCTTCGCGTTGCTGTTGCAGTGACGACAGGGGCCTTTGACGACAACATCGGCGAGGACCTCCGACGAAGATGACAGCCACGAGACAACTGGCACCGGTGGTTTGGTGGTGTTCACTTGGAGTTGACGGCTCAGTCGAAAGAGAACAATGAGATGGAGCCAACGGTGGGATTGACTGCGATGTTGGCTTCACGATTCCGACTAGAGGATGAGATCTTTGAAGTCGACTAGAAATTCCGTTGGCAATGGGTACGAAGGACGAACACTGGGTCCGACTTGGATTGGTTGACTGATGACTGGATGCTTGCGATGGTGAAGGGAACACGTGATTTGTGGCTTTGGTGGGGGTAATGTCGTGATGGCATTAGGGTTCGACTTATATGTTGTGGTTTGTTGCAGATTGTGTTCGAGTTGATGATGGTATGTTGTTTGGGTTTGAAGGATAGTCACTGTGGGGATGGTTGACGATACGATTTGGGTTTTGGTTGGTTATCATTTGGGTTGGGGTTTGGTTCGTGGGGGTGGCTGGAGTTTGAAATTTCCGGCAATGGGGGTTAGGTCTAATTGGTTGTCGATTGTGATATATGGTTGTGTATGTTGTTTATTTTGGGTTGAAAGGGTTTGCAAGTTGTGGTTGTGTATGAACAGTAGAAGGGGGTTGTGGAAACAGTAGATGAGGTCGGTGAACAGTAACTGAAGAGCTGAAGTGATTTTCTGTTTGGGTGAGGTTGAGTTTGATGAACAGTAACAGAATGATTGGACCTTTTGCTTGAACATGATCCTTTACGCGGACCTTTTGCTATGATTTGGATCTTTGATTGAACTTGACCTGGCTTGGATTTTTGGCTCTGAGACCAAGGTGATGCAGGACGGATAGGGTGGTTGTGTACTGATTTAGAACTAGAATGAAATAAGGGGGGATGAGAAGACAGAATATGAGATGAGGCTAGGAGGTGAAAAGATAGACAAAAGGTGTGAGAAGATAGATTGAAGGAGATAGGCTAGAGAGATTGAGGGATTGAGAATAACAAGAACAAAGAGAGAGAAAGAGATTTAGGGAGAGTTCGCAAACTCACGAAAATAATTCAATAATCCAAAAACTGACTATTCGATTACATATGAGCCTTTATATAGGCAAAACATAAAAAAAACCCTAATAATCCCTAAAACATGAAAATACCAAAATAACCTTAAAATTCAAACATTACCAAAAATAACAATAAGCATAAATAAAAACTGCAATTTACTAAAGTCCCTAATGTTATTTCTCTTTCCCTCTTCTCTAAAAGTAATGTTGAAGCATATGTAACTCATGTGTGCGAATCATATCTCGCTCTCCATCACATTTTCCGCTACATGAATGCATTGTTCTTATTTCCTTTTTAGGACCCAACATTCCGCTCCATATAACATAGCTGGTCTAATAACTGTCCTGTAGAATTTTCCTTTTAGCCTACGTGTTATTCTTTTATCACACAAGTTCCCACTAGCTTGTCTTCATTTTGCCCAACCCACTCCAATTCTACTAGTTATATCACTATATATATCTCTCCATCCTTTTGTATTATCGATCCTAAGTAGCGAAAGTGGTTGTTTTGGATAATCTTTTGGTTTTGAAGTGCTATCATAATATTATCAATATCCAATTCTTTATTAAATTTACACTTCAGATACTCGGTTTTAGTTCGACTAATTCTCAATCCTTTCGATTCTAAAGCATTTCTCCACATTTCTAGTTTTATTGTTAGGTTCTCTTTAGAGGTATCTAAGAGCACCACACTCATAGATATAAAGTATCTCAATTAGAAGGCATATAACCAAGGAGGTTATTCTCCTCAAATGTTTAGAACTCTTCTCATAAATGGGAGTCACTTTTCTGACCTTAAGATTTTGGGGCTCAAGCGACTTCAGATATTCCAACAATTCATTCTCACCATTCACAGATTTTCGTCCTACTTGACGATTCAGTTCCTCTATTTCTGCTTCAAGTAACTCAATGTATTTGACTGCATCTATTTTCTCAGGACCAGAAACATTATGCCACCTGATAACTTCACCTGACACTCTCTTTTGGGTACCCGTCGCATAATCTGGCACTTCCTGCACAGGAATAAAAGCAAGTTATAAAGCCTTGTCACATAAAGTTTAAGAGAGAGAACCCATTTAACATATATGTGACAATAGATAACTGTATATTATTTTATGGAACAGCTCTCATTCTCTCGCCAAAAAAAAAAGAAAGAAAGATAAAAAAAAAACTGCTGCTTATTGCCCTATTGTTCCTAAAATTATATTCCCTTCGTTCCAAAATAAATGTTCCACTTTCCTTTTTGGGATGTCCCAAAAATAAATGTGCCCTTAGAAAACTAAATGTAAAAAAATTTAAAGTTTTCTAAATTATTATCAAACCTTTAAAGCTTTCTCAAATTAACAATTTAAATATTTTTTTTCATAAATACAATTTAATTATTTAAATTTGAGGGTTCTAGGAATTTCAAAAGGAGACAATGCATTTGAATGAATGTTCCCCTAAAATGTTAACACCAATACAAGACATTTAATATGGCACGAAGATAGCATCTAACACAACTCATTCACATCACCATAATAAAAAAAATAGAGAAACAAACACAAATTCATCAGAAATATGAAGATGCAATTAGAGCAGCCAACAAAATTAAAAATCATGACAACAATAAAAATTCAAGCAGTAACTCATGTAAACTACTATACAGGCACAGCATAGACCCCACCAAAAAACCAACTCTGGTCAATGAAAAGTGAAAACATGATGGGGAACATTCATAGGAGCACAGCTTCTATACGTCACATATCGTGCAAGAATGAGAATGTTAACCGGTGAATATGTTCTCGAAGATTAAAGATCTATTTGATTCAGATTAATGAGAATAATTAACAAAAAACAGTACAAAAATTTGTTTCGTACTGTACCTTTTTTAATTCCATCAAAACTGTTCATCTGTTCTCAAAGTTCTAGAAAGAATTTTCAAAAAACTGAAGCAAACAGGCCCTAATTATTCCAAAAAAATCTAGAACTAGTATTTATACCATGTCAGAATCTGGCACATCTAAACAATTGAAGAAGCAACAAGAGCCTGAAGCAAAGTAAACAGTAGAAATGTTTGGTACAAGCAGCTAGTTGCACATAATAGCAATCCATGCACCCTAGACTAACTGAGAATGAATGTCTTTTGAGCACATAAAAGGAAACATATAAAAGCTACAATAAACTTTAAATAGACAAAGAAACCTGTCAAATGCACCATAAGGTTTAGGCTTCAAAAATGGTTGAGGCTATTATATCTCACTTATAATCCATGAATTTACCATTAAACCTTGCATGACAATTTAATAATATACTTCTGTAATGTGGCTAGGGAACAATGGCAGCAACTGAAAGTCTACAATATAAGGTCTCAAGGCCTCGATTCCATAGTTATTGGCTCAAGGCGCACTGAGGTCTCCTAGAGTCTAAGTGCAAGGCAGAACATAAGGCATGAGTGTGATCAAAGTAAGGCGTAGGACTTGAGTTGGCAAGTTTTTATTCATATCAAAGTAAGCGTAAGCCTAATTGAAGGCGTTAGTTTGATCGAAGTAAGGCATACTGTGAAATAAACACCATTCACATTAATATAGAACTATAGATGTGTATAGGAAAGTATTTTTATTTTAATTCTTTTTTTTAGCTTTCTTAGTTCAATAGGACTTGAGTTGGCAAATTTTGTGTCAAAAGCTTGAGGTAATAATTGAAAGACAGCAACATTCAAGGGCAAAAAGGTAACTTCAACACTATCAAATTAGGAATCATGCATTCATTAATTATATATCATATTTTCCATGTTTGATGCATAAAACTCCTTTTTTTCAAAAGTTCAAGCAAACGCACACACCCACAGTATTGCTCCTTGCAGAACTTGGAACTCTCAACCTCCTCTTCGGAATGGAGAGACCATACCATCCAGGCAAATGGCTAGGTGGTAAAAATCATTTTTGATATGCTTAAAGATGTTTATAAAAACTTCTCAAAATCAAAATCTTTTTGGAGAAGGACAACATACTTCGATCGATCAAGGGATCAATCAAAGGCCACTGGCTTTATGTCGATCAATCGACACTTGGCACAATCAATCGAACTTGGCAAAAATGAGTTGCCTTTTTAAATCAAACCTCTTAAACCCCTAATTGTTTTATGACTCTAAACTACATATAAATACCTGTTGTGTTCAAAAAACCTATGCAAGCATCATATCATTCTCTCTGAGCATACCTAGGGAGCATTGAGTGAGTTGAGAATGCATTTTAGTAAATTCTCTGCTAGAATTTTGTCATTCCATATAGTTTGGTAAGTATGCATTCAAGATGCTAACCATCCATTGATACTGAGCCTACAAAGTATTCAACACCACACAAAGACTTTTCGCACCAGAACACTTTTCTTAGATGGCTAGCCGAGGAGATCCAAGTGCTTGTGGAGAAGCAAATCATGTGAGGAGCAAATCTATTGACAAAATGAACAGACAACCTGGAGACTTGAGCATAGAGTTTGGTGTTAGTCTGTGTCAAGAGGTAACAAGGGCTTTCCTAAGATTTGGGAAACTGTTAACCAAGTTGTGATAAAATTATCTCATTAGTTGATTTGATCAATATGGACTCTCCTTCACACAACACGAGCACTCACAGTTTTCAAAACGTGTCTACACAGGTAGGAGCCATCTTCCCTTATAAATGCCAACAACTTCTCTCTTTGCCCCTAATGATGTGGGACATCACAATCAACCCCTGTTGGACCCAGAGTCCTTGCTGGCCTGACCTCTTGGGATTATGCAAGCTCCACCCATATTCCAACTGGGGATTCGATTTGATAGCATCTATCAGGACTCGCTCTACACTGTGCAAATCAGTGTTGTTAAAGGCGCGCCTAGGCTCCAGGCGCAGGGATTGCGCCTGTTGTCAACCTAGGCTCAGCTATCTTCACTAGGCGCGCGCCTGGGCTGCGCCTTATACAAGTGAGTCGAGCGCGCTTGGGCTGCGCCTTATACAAGTGAGTCGAGCGCGCCTGATTGATATTTCCTTTTTTTCTTTTTCCTAATTCAAAAAAAAGACTTGTCTCGTTCGAAAGAAAAGAAGAGAGAAGTCCATTATGATCACAAGACATGAACAACGCCAAAACCCCAAGTCACAATGCCAAAAGCCCTATGTCACAATGCCGATAACCTTCATTTGAGAGAGTTGCAGAGACGATTAGATACACATGCTCTTCTTCTTCGCCTCTCTTCGTCTAATTCCTCTCTCTCTCTCTCTTTTTTCTCTCTAAATCCTATCCTGTTGTACTAAATTATTTCCTACTGTTTTTTTAATAGTTTTTCTTTTTCTTTCTTCTTCCTCTCTCTCTCTCTCTCTCGTTGTATTCTTCTTCTTCTTTCTCTCTTTTTTTTTGTTTTTCTTTTCCTTTGGATCTTGTCCTAAATTACTTCCTATTTTTTTTATTATAAAAAAAAAACAATTTTTCTTTTTCTTTTTTTAGCTGTCCCTCTCTCTCTCCGCGTCTTCCTTCTATTTCCTGCTATTTTTTTTGTGCTTTGTTTCATTTTATAGTTCTTGAATGACATGGTTGATGGATTTATTTTTTCATATTTGATATGAATTTTTTTAAAATATTGATTATGAGATATGAATTCTTTTATAGTAATTTAACTTTTCAATTGTGCGCCTCAGTTCACTCAGGCTCGCGCCTCACCTTGCGCCTTGCGCCTAGGCTTCAATGGACCTTTAGCGCCTTAGTGCGCCTAGAGCCTTTTATAACAATAGTGCAAATATTGTCCACTTTGCACTACACAAGCGCTCACGGTTCTCAAAACATGTCTACCCAGGTAGGAGGTATCGTCCCTTATAAGTGTCAGCAACTTCTCTCCTGGCAATGTGGGACGTCACAATAAATTCTATATGCACATATCCAAAACATATGTAGAACAAAGCGAATATTATCGACAAAGCGTGAGGCAGGTCCTAACAAATGGTATCAAAGCCAATCCTTAGTCAAAATATGGGGGCGCGTGCACATGTCCATGAGGGTTAGAACAGTGAAGACGATGTGTCCCAAGAGGAGGTGCTTGTGACGTCCCACATTGCCTTGGAGAAGAAGTTATTAGCACTTACAAGGAAGGATTCTTCATACCCGTGTAGCGTTTCAAAAACCATGATTGCTTGTGTAGTGGAAAGCAAACAAAATCTACACAATGTGGAATGGGTCCTAACATATGGTATCAAAGCCAATCCCCAACCAAAATATGGGGGAAACGTGCACAACCCCATGAGGGTTAGGCCAGCAAGGGCACTAGGTCCTAAGAGGGGGTGATTTGGACATCCCACATCGTCGGGGGTGGGGATGGGGGTGGGGGCGAGGAAGTTGCTAGCACTTATAAGGGGGGATGCTTCCTACTTGTGTAGAGGCGTCTTGAAAACCGTTAGCACTTGTGTAGCATCCCCCTTGTGTAGAGGTGTTTTGAAAACCGTTAGCACTTGTGTAGCACAAGCAAACAATATCTACACAACGTGGGTTAGTTTGATAGAAAATGTCATGTCCCACATTGCCTGAGGGGAGAAGTTATAAGGGTGTTAGAGTGTATTTCGTTTGGGCCATTATTGTAATTAGCTTATTTCCATATATATAGAAGAAGTGGTGTAGAAACCCTACAACCATCAAATTTTGTTCATCAACTTTGCTCTCCTTTTCCTCCTCCTCCTTCTCAATGGAGGGGTCCTCAATCAAGTATTTTAATTTCCTCCGCCTATGCAGAAAAACATGTACGACATGGGCCCAAGCAAGATAATTAACACCATTTAATTTTTTCAAAGTAATAGACTTAGAGGCATATCATCATCTTTGAAGGATTGTGTTCTATCCTCGGCCATGGGAAAAATTTTGAACCAAAATAAAATGAAGAGCAGATTAAACCTTCAGACCAGGAAATAAGAATTATGATGCCAAAAAAAAAAAAAAAACAGACACAGTAGATGATTTTGAAGCTGGAAGAGATTCAAAAAAATGGATCAGAACCTCAAAAAACAGAGTGCAAAACCTGGTTGGCAAGGTTAAGATGAATCTGGAGGCTAGTTCAGCTACAAATTCTGGCAGCCCAAGCATCCAAAGACAATTTCAGAGGCAAAAAGTTCCAAAAATAATCTCAAAGTCAGAAAAACCAGGTCAGCCTAACCCCTTAGAGCCAAAGAAATTGTTCCAGACTCAACAAATTAATAAACAACCAGCAATCAAGGTATTCCCCAGTCCAAACGCACCATATGTGCTAGATCTCAAACAACAAAAAGGGCAAAAAACCCCTCCAAAATCCAGATCAAAAACAAAGGGGCCGAAACACAGAAAACGTTACCAAAAATGTCCAATCAAACAGCCTCAAATCAAATCACAAATACTACCATAAATCCAAAAAAATCAGGTGATCCAATCTGTACAATTTTCAACCTACTAAACAGCATGACATCAGTGTGATGTCAGCGTGCAACTGCTGACATCAACCCCGGATGTTCTGCAAATTGACAAAGATGAGTTCTTGGCATCGATACTCTGCTATGATACCAAATTAGAACTTGTGAGAATTTGTTTCTAGGGTTAGAGAGCAGGAGGAGGAGGAGGAAAGTTGACGAACAGAATCTGATGGTTGTAGGGTTTCTACACCACCTCTTCTATATATATTGAAATAAGCCATTTACAATAATGCCCCAAACTAAATACACTCTAACAAGGGGAATGCCGCCTATGTGTGTAGATGCGTTTTGAAAACCGTGAGTGCTTGTGTAGTGCAAAATAGACAATATCTATACAGTGTACGTCAAGTCCTGACATATGGTATCAGAGCCAATCCCCAACCGAAATATGGAGGAGTCTGCACAAGCCCATGAGGGGGTGATTGTGGCGTCCCAAATCACCTGGAGGGAAAAGTTGTTGGCACTTATAAGGAATGATGCCTCCAACCTGTGTAGACGCATTTTCAAAACCTTCTCCCCAGGCGATGTGGGACGTCACATCCAGTGGTTTTTTCCTTTGGAGTTTCTCAAGTAAAAATCTATATGTTCTGTTGGTGTGATTAATTATTTTGCTTTATATGATTTAGTGATTATGATCGATGAATTGAACTACATACCTCCAAGTTAGTTATTGTTTATATTGCAATTAATTAATTTGGTATTTTTAAAAAATATATAGTTAACATTCATTAATTAGCTAAGCAAGATCTATTCACCCCTTATAGGTATAGATTACGAACCTTGTGCGACTCAATATTAGAGCCTAGGGTTACGGTTTTAGATTGCTCAATTGGTATTAGAGGAGGTTGCTAAATATTAGGCCAGTTTTATTTTATGGTGTTGCCCAAACAATAACAGAAGAGGAGGGTGAATTGAGTCTTTTGGCAAACTATTGTAGTTCTTAGACTCTTTCTCAAACACTTGGTATGCAAATGTAAAGAGATAGGGATATGAACAATAACCAAATGTAAAGAGATAAGGATAAGGGAATGTAAAGAGATAAGGATAGCGGAATGCAAACTCAAGGACATGAGATTTTTACGCGGTTCAGCCCCTCTCAAGATTTTCAAACTTCCACTATCAAGGTCTTCTTCACGGATGAGAAACAAACCCTTACAAAGCTTCACAAGCTTGTCTCTCCTTTACTAAGTGAGCATCTCACCTAGACTTCAGGGTTCACTAACCCTTTTACAACAATCTCAATGATATTGCAAGTTTGAGTACAAGAGATATCCCACAAGGATAGATGTATGCAATCAAAGCACTCACTCACACTAGAGTAATAGATGTAGCAAGTGATGAAAGCTGAACTCTAGATGAGAGTGGTATGAATCTCACTAAATCTGAGAAATATTCAAGTGTAGAGCACAATTATAGAAAAGATCTCTAGAGAATATAAGTGTGATACAAGAGATCTAAACCTTCTTCAACAGTTTCTCAATCTAGCAAAGCTTTTTCAAAGAATGAGAATGAAGTGAGCAAAACTTTTCAAAATCTTTGAAGATGGAGCCAAAAGTTTATCCAAAGGACTCAAAAGTTATCCCAAAAGGGAAAGGATCTTCTATTTATAGCCCCTTGAGAAATGTGACCGTCATTCTTCAAATTAGGACGTGTTTGGATATAATCATTTTGAAATTCACATCCATTTATGTCTGTGAGAGCATAGACCCAGTATAGATATTCAAATGTCGAGAAGGCATAGACGTCTGTCATGCCGACTATAGACGTTTATGGGTCATTCCAGTTTGGGTTTTGGATTTGTAGGTCTAGCTTATAGACGCCTATCAGTAGGCAAAGCCGTTTGTGTCTCCTACGTCTGGAAAAATGTCTCTCTCTCGATATTTCCTCAAAAAATAGAGGCATAGATGTATATCAGTCAAGCATAGACATTTGCAAGTGATTCTTAGAAAATGTTTAGGATTTCAACTTTTGCTCAAAGACGTATGTGTTGAACTATAGACGTTTGTACTTTTTCTAGTAAACCTTACACTTTCACTTCGCCATAACATTAAGGTATAGACGTTTATAATATCTTATAGACGTCTGTTCCTTATAGGTTTTTTCAATATAAGTTTCTAAAGGCCATAAAGACATCTAATCTATATGAATTGATGCCTTAGTCACTTGCATTCACCAGATATTAGGTTTTTCTAAGTTTAGAGTGACTTTCACTAAGTCAAATGACTATTTTGCCCTCATGGTATATTTCATTTAAGTCAAAGGGTCAGTCATTTAGGGACCATATAAGATATGCATGATAAAATCATTGAGTTCTAATTCAATTATGATGTCCTAGACATGCAACATGAATTACTTTACATATAAATCCTATCGCTCACCCACCTGTACGACTATATTACCCATGTTGTTGATCCTTAAGCTTCATCATCATCATGATCCAAGATCTATATGAGCTATTAGCACTTGAGTTTCATAGATTATCTGAAAATAACAACACTCAAGTAGATTGTCAAATTTTCACATACATAGGTTATCATCATCAAAATCACCCAAACAACCTCAGGTTGAAACCTTGGGGCTAACAGATGGAACGAATTATGGATATTAGAAGGCTAGGATAAGGGCCTTTCTCAATATATAGTAATGAAAAGGTGTGATTGCAATAGAGATTGGATGGGGGAATCCAGTCAAGGTCGTAAATGGAAATGACACACTTAAATGTAGCATGAAAAGGTCTAAAGAAGAAATTTGTGAAGTTAATTATAACCAAGAAGCCTGAAATGCTTTTTTTAGTATTGTTATCCCTAGTGAGTTTGCTAGGATTTCGAATTATTTTTGCAAAAGAGGCTTGCAAAATCTTAGAGAAAGTGTCTGTTGTGAAAAACTGTCGCGAACCAAGCACAATCACGAAATACAACATAAAACGAAACAAGTACAACACACAGAACATAGAAATTTACGTGGTTCGGCAATATGCCTACGTCCATAGTGAAGATCCGGCGAAAAATATTTGGTTTGTTGAGAAATAAGCCCCCAATCACGAACCACCAAATATTACGATGTGATGATAAGTAAACAAGTACAAAGAAATTTGCAAGAATACACCACAAATTATACGTGGTTCGGCTAAACAAGCCTACGTCCATGGAGAGCCCAATTTCACTATATAGATTGTAACAGTACACGTAGAAAGATTGTATCAAGAGTACGCTCAACTTTCAACCCTTAACCCTTATACACCCAATCTCACTCAAAAGGAAATCACAAATTCTAAATAAAGAATTCGCTCTCTAAGTGTCCTCTCAATCCTCTCAATAACAATGAGAGTATTACCTCTACGCAAGAGTTGCCCTCTCAAAACAATGAGTTACCTCTCAAATACAATGAGAGTATTGTCTCTTTTCTTCTCACTTCTCAACCTATAACATAGGTAACTATTTATAGAGCCCAAAACCCAATTCCTTGGTGGACTAGGATTACAATTCCTTAGAGCCCAAGACTTGCCTAACAAGTACTTTCCTTTCTTGAGACCAAGACTTGCCTACTAAGAAATTACCTAATTAGATACAACTCTATAATAGAAACTTAATCACAATAGGAGTTTGAGCCAACCTAACAAATCCCCCCCTTGGCAAAAAATTTGCCAAGTCTTCAATACACGAGACTCCCGTTTGTAAATCCACAAACGATCCATCAGCCTTTCAAACTCCAGCTACATAACTCGAATCAAGTATGAAACAATACTCCCCTTGATCTACACAACCAACGTATTCATGCAGCTGTATCAAGTCAACACTATCAAGTGACTTTGGAAGGGACTTCGATGCAACCCTTCTCCAAGCAGGAACTTCCATCTCACCCACGTCTGTTCGGAAACATGCAACCCGTGTCTTCGATAAATTAAATGAAACACATCTCAAGATTTTGTTACCAATTGCACCCCGTTTCCTATCCACAATCAAACTCTAAGGGCCATTCGCACTCTCCACCAAACAATACAAACCTCCACTTTGTTCTCCTCGCATTAATACCACGCAACCCTTGGTAATCTTCACAACTCCCCCTGCAATGGAGCACTTGCAGCCCATGGAGTCCAACCGACTCAAGCAAATTAAATTACACTGCAACTTAGGTGAATCTAAAAACCACTCATGTTGAGTAAGAGTGTTACCTTTGTAAATTGTGAGACCATCTCCAATACAAAGTCGAATAGTGCTAACATACCTTGATTCTATATCCTGCCAATCATCAACTGACATTTTTTTTGGTTTTCCATCCTTCCTTTTCAACGCCTGCACTAAGCCTTGTTGAACTAGGATGTCCTTCACCCTCTTTTGCCATAAGATGAAGTTATCCTTACCATCAAATCTCTCCACCTTGTATTGTGTAACAATATTACCGACCATGATTGTCACAAGTACCCAAGACGAACAACACCCGTGTTATGAAGGAAAAATCTAGACAAGACTTTTATCAAAGACCTTGTGTGTACCTTGAAGCTCTGATACCAGTTTGTTGAGAAATAAGCCTCCAATCACGAACCACCAAATATTACGATATGATGATAAGTAAACAAGTACGAAGAAATTTGTAAGAATACACCAAGAATTATACGTGGTTCGGCTAAACAAGCCTACATCCACGGAGAGTCCAATTTCACTATATAGATTGTAACAGTATAAGTAGAAAGATTGAATCAAGAATACGCTCAACTCTTAACCCTTAACCCTTATACACCCAATCTCACTCAAAAGGAAATCATAAATTCTAAACAAAAATTCTCTCTCTAAGTGTCCTCTCAATAACAATGAGAGTATTACCTCTACACAAGAGTTGCCCTCTCAAAACAAAGAGAGTTACCTCTCAAATACAATGAGAGTATTGCCTCTTTTCTTCTCACTTCTCAACCTATAACATAGGTAACTATTTATAGAGCCCAAAACCCAATTCCTTGGTTGACTAGGATTATAATTCCGTAGAACCTAAGACTTGCCTAACAAGTACTTTCCTTCCTTGAGACCAAGACTTGCCTACTAAGAAATTACCTAATAAGATACAACTCTATAATAGAAACCTAATCACAATAGGAATTTGAGCCAACCTAACAGTCCTTTAACACTAAATATAATTTTTTATTCACAATATTACCCTAAACCTATAACTCCATTTACTTCTAAATTCGACCATCTAAAAATTAAAAGGAATAAATAAACTACTACTTGCACTAAAGATCTTTTTTCATAGTCACACCCAGCCGATATCTGTATAAAGGAAGCCTCTTTTTTTATTGGGTAAAAGTTTCACATGTAGTAGTAAAAAAAATGCCCACCTTCAAAGACTGCAATGAGATTTGCTATTATATGGGTACAACAAAGCAGATTGATCCATCTATATGCTATAGCGACACCAATTGCATTCATGTTCTTATTTTGAGATGGCACGTGACAAAGAGATGATGGTGGCCGAAGGAGCAGAACTGAAGTTAGGAATGCTGATCCAGCAAGGGGCTGATGGCTTCATTGTGGAAGGAGAAACAACTAGCGTGAGGAACAACATCCAATTGCATCACTCTTTGCAGAGAACTGAAAGGTGATGATGCCGCTCCAAGCGTCGGGATTGAGAATTGCGTATATAAAATTTGTGACTTTGCTTGTTTCAGAAAGAAAATGTAGGGACATTTATATAAAAAAAAAAAGAAAAAGAAAATGTAGGGACAGAGTAGAGGGAGAAGCACTGGTAACTACATAAAGAAACGAGGACAAAATGGGTAACACTTACTTATAAATAGGGACAAAATGGTATTTCCATGTTTAGTACTAATGATAATTGTGTTGTCAGGGACTTATTTGTTATTACTTATAAATATATGGTGCTTATGTATAATTTCTGAAACTTCTGAATATAAATACAATGAGGTGAAAGGATGATAAAGATTGATTCATTCTTTCACGCTTTCCTATCTCTCCTCTTCTTCCTTCTTCTCTTCTTCCTTCTTCTCTTCTTCTCCATCTTTTTCTATTTTACTCTCGTTTTATTTATCTTTTAAAGATAACATGGTATCAAAGCATGGTTCGTAAAGCTCTATGATGTGTAGTTGAAACCCTAGGGAAGTTTGTGTAAACCCTAGTGGGTGTGGGATTAATTTGCAAGGAAGTAGTATTAATCACGTTCATACATACCACGGATCGTGGTTAGAGAGGTGGTTCTCTACACAATTTATTACTGTTTTGTTTTTGCAAAGTGTATACCTACCAATTGTTTGACAAAATGTCTGGCTCAGAGGTGACTTCAAAAGAAGATGGGTCTTCTTCTAATGTGACTAGTGTTGGGAGATAGTAGTGATCACCATCCAGGCCATTATATTACAACTGTTAAGCTGGATGAGACGAACTATACGGAGTGGGCTCATTCTGCTCGTATGCATATCACTGGTTGTAGGATGATTGACCATATCAAAGGGACTATTACGTATTCCTCCAAGAACGATCCTAAATTCAGTGAATGGAGTGCAAATAATGCATTGGTTACGAGATGGTTTTTGCAGTCGATGCAGACACAGATTTATGGGATGTTGTGGCAAAGACATATTCCTCGGTTGGTAATTTGGCAAAATTGCATGAAAATCAATAAGAGATTTCAAAATTCAAGCAGGAAGACCAAACAACAAGGATGCTATTAGCATTGCCCACAATTCGACAAATCGCATTGAAGTTGATCAACACTTCATCAAGGAAAAGCTTCATCTTGGGCTGATTTGTACTCCATGTGTCAACTCACTTGATCAAGTTGCTGATATTTTGACCAAGGGTGTGAGCAAGACTTGCTGGCAAAATTTGCTAGTCAAGCTGACCATGATAGATGTCTTTGCACCAACCTGAGAGAGAGTGTTGTCTAGGACTTATTTGTTATTACTTATATAATATATGGTGCTTATGTGTAATTTCTGAAACATTTTAATATAAATACAATGAGGTGGAAGGATGATAAAGATTGATTTATTCTTTCACGCTTTCCTCTCTCTTTCTTTTCTCTCCCCTTCTTCCTTCTTTTCTCTTCTCTTATTCCTTCTTCTCTTCTTCTCCATGTTTTTCTATTTTACTCTCGTTTTATTTATCTTTTAAAGATAACAAATTGTTGGATTTGTGGGAATAAGTTTTAGAAAGCAACTCTGGGCGGTTTCTGCTAAACGGACTTTCAACAGGATTGATTTTTCTAAAACGCCCGTTTAAAGAATTTTAACACTTGTTTCTCTTGGGGAAGGGCTTCCACTACTTAGAAGCCTGTTTTAAGGCTACAGGAAGCCCCTCCAAACAAGCCCATAGTAAATAACTGTTACAGATTACTAGAGCATTCCTAAAAACAAAGTGGCTAGAAAAATAATAAGATCACTCTATCCTAAATGTCAATCTAAGATATCAATCTAAGGTGACTGCTATTGAAAAAAGAAAGGATGTCTATCTCATTAAAGTTGAAGACAAGGTCGGATCTCTATAAACTTATGAGTTGAACTTATCCCCTCCCAAGAACAAAGGAATTGCCTTAGAAGCTATAAAAGAAGAGGATAGTGATAGTTCATCTGGTGAAATAGAGGAGGAAATCGCATTGCTTACAAGAAAATTTAAGAATTTTCTAAAAAAAGTCCAAGTATGATAAATCTAGTAAGAGAAATTCCTAAAAAAAAAGAATTTTTTTTTTGATAAATAAATTATCAATAGAAAGTGTTCAAACGGGAAACGCATCCCAAAAAACTACATAGGACCAAATAGGGCCCTTAACCTCTCAAGGTATCCAAAAGATCAAACTATCTCCCCAGAAGAATTACAATTTCTCCCCAAGGATAGAGAATTTAAGCACTCCATTAGGAGATTCCTCACCCTCAAAGGATCTCCTATTCCTTTCCCTCCACAAGCACCACCACACACAAAGTGGTGCCACCCTCCAATAATTACGGGCTTAGGAACCCACTATACATCCTCTCCAAGCATCCATCAAACCTCTCAAGGACCGAGGAATAACCTATTGAACTCGAACACACCCAAAATCATATCATAGCTATCCCTCGCCACAGGACAATGTAACAAGAGGTGATCAACCGACTCTTCATCTCTCTTGCACATACAACACCAATTAGCTAAAACATGTCTCCTCCTCCTTAGGTTATCAAGCGCCATAATATTCCCCAAAATAGTTGTCCAAACAAAGAAGGCCACCTTAAGAGGTGCCTTTGAACGCCAACCAGCCAAGGCCACAGGAAGATACACCCCATGACATCTGACAAGCTCCTATAGAAGGAGCAAACATCAAACCTTCCCTGAGAAGATGGTAACCATACACAAGAATCAGGCCCATCTCCACCCACATCCTGGCAATACAATAACTTCAAGAATCCAATGGCATCCTACCTCCCCACTCCTAGAAACTCCTCACAAAGCACACAGCCCATGACGTCCTCCCGTTATCAAGCCGATAACAATCGGCCACCAAGAGGCATATCTATCCCGAGCAATCCGAAAGAGCTTAGGGAAGGAGCATGCCAGTGATCTATCACCACACCACCAATCCTCCCAAAAGCGGATATCCCTACCATCCCTCACCTTGAATCTAATGCATTTAGAGAACTCGTCCCAACCCTTCTGGAGCTGATATCCCTGCCATCCCTCACCTTGAATCTAATGCATTTGGAGAACTTGTCCCAACCCTTCTGAATGAATTTCTAATCACCTACTCCTCCTAGAATTCTCACCTCAAAAGAGCACCATCCACCCCTATCCTCCCCAAACCTGCTGGAGATAACCCTCCTCTAAAGTCTTTCCCTCTCCACACCAAATCTCCATAACCACTTCCCCAAAAGAACCCTATTAAAAGGCTCCAATCTCCTAATCCTCTTAGCCACCAAAGCAGGACTATGAAAGAGAGAGAGAAAATAAGTCGGAAGGCTCAACATGCTTTTCATCAAAGTGACCCTCCCACCCTTCGAAAGATATTGCTTCTTCCACCCTGCAAGCCTCCTCTCAAATCTCTCAACCACAGGGTCGACCCTCCTATCCTCCTCGACAATGATCCCAAAGGCAAACCCTAGTACGTGATGGGGAAGAGCCCACTCTGCATCCAATAATGTTAGCCAAATCCGAAATAACTACATCTTCCCCCACTAGAACCAAAACACTCGTCCCCACATTGACTTTCAGACCAGAGACAACCTGAAAGCAAACCAAAACACATCTCAAGTATCTGAGCTGGGACTCAACTGCATCGCAAAATACAATAATGTCATTTGCAAACGACAAGTGTGATATCTCCAACTAATTAGAAGGATCCCTACCCACCCTAAAGCCTCTGATAAAATCCAACTCCACTGCCCTCCTCATCAACCTAATGGATGCCTCCATCACAATAATGAACAAAAAGGGGGATAGCGGATCCCCTTGTCTCAAACCACGCAAACTGTGAAAGAAACCAGTTGGACTCCCATTCACAAGAACCGAGAATCTCACTGAAGAGATGCTAAACTCAATCCACCTCCTCAACCTCTCCCCAAAGCCCATCCTCTCTAGCAAATAAAGCAAAAAACTCTAACTCACATGATCATAGGCCTTCTCAATCTCAAGCTTACATAAAACCCCAGGGACCCACTACACTGCTAGGCATCCACGCATTCGCTGGTAATAACAGCTGAATCCAAAATGTGGCGACCACCCACAAAAGCATTCTGGGTTCAGAAACTAATAGGTCTAAAAGCATTCTTCAACCTCGAAAGAAGGACTTTAGTTATAAGTTTGTAAATGCAACCCACCAAACTAACAGGTCTAAAGTCCCTAACGTCAGTCGCACCCCCCTTTTGGGGATGAGAGCAATAAAAGTGGCGATCAAAGATTTCTCAAACCTGTCATGAAAATGAAAAACATGAAAAGTGCCCATCACCTCTCCCCTAACCACCTCCCAATTCTCAATAAGGAATCTCATAGTGAATTCATCTGGACTCGGGGATTTGTCACCGTTGCAACTCTTAAGAAGAGAAAATAGGGTAAATCCAACAACATGATGGAAATGTGGAGAATAGGACATGTTGCATGAGAATGTCCTAAGAAAGTTCGAAATGAAAGAAGGATAATGATAATTCCACAAACAATATGATCTAATACTAATTGTTAGATTAAGGAGGATCGCTACCTAAGGCTCCTATACATTAGAGTGCATATGGTAAATTAGACCTAGAGAAGTGATGAATAGGTCTTATCTATGAAGCACGGATACTTCGCCGGAGGCCCCGTGGCAGTATCGGATACATATCCGGTATGGATACGGCCGGACACGTATCGGATACTCCTAGGAAGTATCCGATTTTTTTAAATAATTTTTTTATTTTTGGATACATTTCGGATACGCCAGGATACTTGAGGATACGTGGTGGATACTTGGGGATATGTGGTGGATACTTCTTGGATACCTTTGGGCAAACTTGTAATTTTATTTTTTTAATAAAAAAGATGGTGGCCATATTGTAATATTAAAAAGCTTAGTTTAAAGGTGGAGCTTAATTTGTAATAAATCAAAAGATCTTTAATGTTGAAAAAAAATATATATTTATGTTAAAACTTAAAACTTAATTTGTGTTCTATTAATTTTTTTGTATAATATATATATATATATATATTTGCCTTATCCCGCCGTACCGGTATCCTATTTTTTTGAGATTTGCCGTATCCATATCATGTCGTATACGTATCCGTGTCCGTGCTTCATTGGATCTTATACATATTATTGCAACTTTTTGGGTTATCATTAACCCTTGTGGCTTTGTTAACTCCAAGGTTTCATCCCAAGGGTATTTAGGTAATTTTGATGATAACAAACCAATGTTGTGTGAATCTAATACCCTACTTGAGTGTGTTTATCAATAGGATGATTTGATTAACTCAAGATCAATGGCAAAGCTAAAATGGATCCAAGCCATATGATGAAGGAACCCAAAAGCTCAAAGATTGAGGAGCAAGACTCGGGTAGTTTACGATTGGTGAGCATCAGTTTATCTTGTAAAATTATTTTTGAAGTAAAATAATCAAGTATTGAAAGCTCAACTCTTAACTTAGTGGACTCTAGGACCATCAATTAAATTGAAACATATCATTCAAAAAACTCAAACCTTGACTTAACTCTCGAAGCCACACTTCAAATGAAATATATTTTTTAAAGGTCCCTAGAGCCATTGACTTAGGCTTTAAACTCAATTGACTCAATTTATAAAGTCGTAGTTTATACTAAGATTGAATAAGCATGTTTAAGCCTTCAAAGTTCTCAAAATTCATATTTTATATGTTCTAGTTGACTAATTCTAGTTCGTCAACAAAGTGGCTAATCAGCGCATGTATAAAAGGCTCAACCAATCTAGTTAACAAATTCCAAATCTAGTTGACTAAATGAATTCCAATAGTCTGCTAAACTTGAAACTAGTGATCCAGTCGACTAGATTCCAAATATAGTTAACTAAATGAATTTCAGTAGCTTGCTAAACTTGAAACTAATGATCCAGTCGACTAGTTCGTAGATATAGTCGACTAGTATGAATTTAAGCAATCCAGTCAACTAACTCCTAAGTAATTGAGTACATTTGCGATTTCCAAAATCTAACGGCTAGTCCATCTATTCCTTCGCACAATTAATTAGAGGGACTATAAATACTCATTGTTATGGACATTTCTGAGTATGAACACGTCATTTATTGGTATGAACAACCTAGGCACATCACATAAAAACGAGAGGGTTATTCCAACTGGTTGTTCATGTTCAAAAGTGGTTATTATTCATTCCTGCCCTACCACTTTATAAGCGGATATCGTATCGATACATTAAGCTTAAAGTTGAATATCATTCATTGTGGTCAATCATTGAAAAACCTAGATTTGAGCTTTCATCTTGATTCTTCAAAAATAACTCGAGGTTTATGAGCTTGTATTGGCATATTCACTCTTGAGAGAGTTGTTAATTTGTTATTGTACTTCAAACTATCTTCTTCATTCATTGAAGTTGTGAAACAAGGGTTGGTGTAACCCTTGGCTGTAAAGTGGAGAGATTTTCACTTTGGAAGAGAGTGGGTTGTGAAGCCACTTGTAAAAGACTTGCTCTCCACCAGTGAAGGAGAGTGTGGGCAGCGAAGCCACTTATAAAAGGTTTACTCTCCACCCGTAAAGGAGAGTCATAATGGATTTGGGAATTCTCAAGTGGGCATCTTGAGACGTGGACGCAGGTGGGAGTGCCAAACCACATTATTGTTGGGATTATATTTGCCCTTCAAGCCAATTTGATTGTATTTGACAGTTTAATTATCAATAGAATCTGTTATTTTGTTTTACATGTTTTACATGCATATGGTGAATGCTTTGACTTGGTTGGCTCTAGAGTTGAGTCATGGTATCCACTGATTATGTAATTTGATTTATGTGCATCTTGAAATGAGAATATGCATAGGATATATAAATTATAAGAATTACATCTTCATAAATATGTTCGCACTCTTGACAGAGTTGGTCACTATATCAGTAACAATGTAACATGTAGGTTACTATTTATCTATGGGCTTATCTCAATCATTATAAATGAACTCTAAAGTCTAGCCATCTACAATATTAAAGTACCTTTTTTATTACTTACCAAACAAAAATGAAATACTCAATTGAACAAAAACAAGCCTTGAGACAACTAGTTTGAGTCATGTAACAAAATCCTTCTTTGATCAGCTCTTATGTAGGGCGACACCTTTGCAAAATCTTGGGGATGTCCTTTCTCATAGCCTCAATTCAACTTTTTATTATTTATTATTGTTTTTGTGTCTTTTTGTCAATTTTTTTTTTTTGGCCTTCCCCATGTCCTTTTGTCAAATAAATAAATAATAAAGATTCTAAATAAATTAAGTCTCTTAGAGCTTAACAATACTAATTTGCAGGGATGATAAACAGCAAGGTTTCTGATGTAGTTCACCAAAATAAGTTTCATTGTGTAGTAGAATTTTCACACTGTATACATACTACAGTATTCCTCTTCATTATGGTTCCTTTAGGACCATGTGGATTACAAAAAAGAGTTCAACTGTCCTTTTGAGGTCCTAAGAAGTAAGACCATGACTTTATCTTTCAGTTTGTATACCCATATAGATAACTATGGTAACTGTTAAAAAAACGCATCCCCTCTTTTAACTGGCTAGGTATACCATAATCAGATACTTTTTTCTCTGGAGAAGCAAAAAGAACATAATAAGAAGAAAAAAAACTCACCTTTTTATCTTGTACCTCAGGAAGAGCAACTTGTTCTAAGCTTTGTTGCAGTTCCAACCGGTATTGTGCATTCCTAAACATATATCCAGTCATCAGAACACTGTACATGAGCTGTGCAAGATTTTCAGCAACCTGAAAAAATGCCAAGAGATTCAAAATTATAACAAACAAAGTTTAGACCTGTCAAATTAGAATTGTTGCTAAAATATCAGTCATTAAAATTTCCCAAAGATTTAGCCTTTTAAATTTATGCACTTACAGTAGTCACTGTTACTGCAAAAAATTGTGGGGGTAGTGTTCCAATCATATTTGATACTGTTTGGCGCATAGCATCAACTACCTAAAAAGGATCCCATAACAAGGGGGAGAGAGAAAAAAAACAATCATCACTGATGTAAACAACTATTAGGTCATTTAGTTAAATAAATGCAACAGTACATAAACATTTTACAGAGGTAAGAAGGTAAGTAATATCAAACCTGTTGGGGTGCCCTTTTCACGAACAACTCCATGAATTCTGGTTGTACATTTTTGACATATTCCAGCAAAATATCCCTTCTGCTCTTTTTCTGATTTTTAAGTTCAAACAAAATATTACTCTCTCAATCAATTTAATAAGGAAATATTTCTAGTTTCATGATTATAAGTCATATCAAGCAAGAAAAATTCAAATTATGAGATTTTCTGATGAGCACAGTATATTTTCAAACAAAATGGGGTGCGCTGCATGTGCAAAGCTGAAAAGAAATCCCCCAGAGCTCCCAAAAATTGTGCTACAAATACAAGCAAACAAATACTTCTAGATACACGTTTTCAAATCCTTCGGAAAACACTTTGATGGTATAACCTCCCCACCCTTAAAGGGGAGGGGAGTGGTTTGAGTCCCAGAGTGGGAAAAGTGTCTGAGTTCTTACCTGATCAAAAAAAAAAAACACTGAAGTTTCAACGTAGTGAAGAAGCTTGGATGCATAGGAAAAGTCAAAAACTACTATTGCAAGCAGTCATTTGTTAGATTAAAAAAACGGTCAGAAGAAGATCAAGAAACTAAACAAAGGATGTTATAGGAAAACAGGAGTAAATCACATAAAAGATTCAAATAGTTTTTAATTTCATTAAAATAAAACAATAGGGCTTTGTTTCCAAATTTTATTGTCTTATCCAATTTCTTTTGTTCTTTATTCTTTGTTTAAGCTCTTAATTGTAATTCAAGTTGCTCTTATGCAATTCAGACCATATTTATGAAACAAATGATCCACCTATGTTTTACCTCTGCATTGAATTCTACTTTGCTGGCAAATAGAAAAAGTTCCTGCCCATTGGGCTTTCTGCCCTTTCTCTGTAGTTAAGTTCCTCTTATGATTCTTTATAGAACTTAAAGTAAATAAATTCCATTTTTCTCTTCCATTGATAGCCTCCTATTTTATCTGGCCAAAAAAATTAAAAGAAAAAGGGAAGACGTTTTCTTCCTTCAAAAGTAGTTGCACAAATAAAGTCATTGAACCCAAATCAGCATGCGTTCTTGCTTCCAAACTTAGTGTAAAACAATGAAATACACTACTAAAATATGACACTTGGCCGACACAGCTCGGACACTTGGTCAACACATTCCGAACATTTGGCGAACACATCTCACACTC
Source organism: Cornus controversa (assembly GCA_026545225.1). Lineage (NCBI taxonomy): Eukaryota > Viridiplantae > Streptophyta > Magnoliopsida > Cornales > Cornaceae > Cornus > Cornus controversa. The sequence continues at coordinate 2,847,098 of CM048851.1, read as the reverse complement.
TGTCTTTATAAAACAAACACATCATTGTCTTAGAAACAACATTATGCACATACATCAAACCGTCCAACTTCCTTTTTCTTAAAAAATTGACATTAAACAAATGTCAAAGTATATAAAGAAAAAAAAAGGTATAACATCACAAACCACCCTTGAGGTAAAGCTATATCCCACAACCTACCCTTAAGTATTCAAATATCCCACTAACCTCCCTTTTCATTGACGGACGTTACCTTCCGTTAGTAAATCGGGTGAAAATACTAGAATACCCTCTATTATAATATTAACTTTACTGATTGACAAATTGTTTTGTAAAATGACTGTTCTACCCCCCATTTTATTTCACTTCGTTTGCAAACCCTAGATCATCATCCTCCACACCCAAATCAAGTTTTCCACGAAGGCCAAAAAATTGAGCCCAAATCAAGTGTATTGAGCTTGAAAGCACCATTGGCTTCACTTGCTAAGATACGGTGAATGTCTCAAGAACCATGCCGCAAGTGGCAACGTCGTGGACGAGTGCAGAGAGTTTATAGCGAGCGACAAGGAAGGCGCCATCGAAGCTCTCAAGTGCACAATTTGTATCAGCCACCACAACTTTCACCATAAGAAAATAGTAATCGAAGGCAATGCTGATATGGTACATCCACTTCAACCACATCCACCATTGCCATCTCCATCACAATCAGTACTGAAGTTGAAGCATCATCAGAAGATGATGTTAATGGGTAGTGTGCATACAAATCATTGGATGACTTCAATGACTCGACCTGTGAAAATGGCTTTGGTGATGGTGGTGGTGGTAGTGTTGAGACTGAGTCTTCGAGTGAGGACCACAACAACTTCAACTAATTTGTAGTTTGGATGGTTAATTTCGAAAGTAATTCACTTTTCAACGGTTGCAATCAACTAAAATAACCTAATTGATTTAGTATAATCAATTAGGGTTCTTAATTGCAACCTCTAACTACAAAGCCATGGCGATTACGATTTGAAGCTTCAATTTCCATGTCTTCTCGTCGTGCACCTAGAAAGCACGAACACTTCATCGAGGGTGTCGTATCCGTGTCGGACACTCGGACACTCCTCAGGCATGTGTCGGACACTTCGTAGAAGTATCTTGACATTTTCTTTGTAGCAGTGATATATATTCAAGTATTTCAAAAATTATATGCTACTAAGTTATGATTAAAAATCTAAGCTAAATATATGTAGAGGACTAAAGAAGTCTGGTTCTTTAATCTATTTGTCTATTTTTGTTTATAAGTTTGTTTGGTTCTTAATTGCTTGATGATGAATTGAAGTATTTCTGTAATGTAGTTTTTTTTTATTGAATAATTAATATATATTAATATATTATTTTATAGTCGTATCCTCGCCGTGTCCGTGTCCTTTTTTCTTAGAATTTTCCGTATCGTCGTGTCCGTGTCATACCCATGTCCGTGCTAAGATATACCCACTATCCTCTGTTTTCGAAACAGAGTTTCTAGGAAGAAACAGAGGCTCACTACCATACCTTTGATCACCATAAACATACTTCTTTACTTCTCCAGAAAAGGGTTCAAATTTGGCAAAACCGAAGACTTTGGGCCACAGCTTGGCAATGGGGAGGTAGGCAAACGGGGATTTTGGTTCAAGCTTGTTCCAGCTTACCATTCTAGCCTCTAAGGTCACTTGGTCACCGGAGTTGCTTATTAGAGGGCTACAAGTGGACTTACTGGTTTTCAAATTGAGTCGAATTTCAGATAGCACACTTCTTAGTCCCTTGTCGCATTCATTGAAAATCAAGTACGCCAAAGTCATGCACGACCCGATCACGACGACTTTATCGGTCTCTGGTTCTTCCCAAGCAAAACCATCTCTAATGTAATAGAGCAGTTGATCTTAACATTCTGGAGAACAATTCAATGATGTGGTTTACAAGCACGATTCACTCTCTAGTTTATATATATATAGATAAAGAGATACATCCCAAAGAGATATAAAATCCACTATAATTATATAGTCTATATATATAGAAAAAGAGAGAGAGTCGTTCGGATCTTGTAGAGAGAGAGAGATTTGGTAAATAAAAAGTTTTAGAGAAAAAAAGGAATTTTGTTAGAGAGATAAACTATGGTTTTATATATATATGGAGAGAGAGAGAGAGAGGACATGAAGGCATTGGAAGGCTTTTTTGTCTTTCTAATGAGGGTATATAAGTAATTTTAAATCAAATAGTGAGGGTGTCAAATGTCTTTGCAATATTCTAAGGCAAAAAGGTATTTCATGCTAAAAAGTTGCTGACATCATCAAAAAAATTGGTTGACCATAGTTTACTGTTCACGGCTAGGGCAAAGTGTGATGACGGAGCATATATAAAGGAGCGAGATCAATGGGATATTTGAATACTCAGGGAGGTTTGTGATATTATCAACCCCCACCCCCACCCCCAAAAAAAATAGTTGTAATGACAAGATAGGATAGTAAGATCATATATAAGATAATATATTCTTTTTGATATTTGAATAGCTTCAATTTCTAACTTATATAACTTCAGTCATAGTTGTTAAAGGTGCTAAGGCCTCCTAGAGCCTGAGGCGCAAGACAAGGCACGGGTCTGATTAAAGTGAAGTGCAAGTTGAAAAATAAAATATGTAGCCAATAATACAAAGCCATCAACGACAATTGCTCAACAACCTCAAACAACTGTTTAGCCAAAAACATGAGATCATTAAACCACAAAATGAGAATATATAATATCCCAATTACAGATTTCCAGTGTTTTTGTGATAATATGTTTTGGCAACTATTACACGCATTAGAGAAACAAACTACAGAAAGTAGATTGTCGTCCCACTGTCTATTGACTTTCAGAAGATCTAAATCAACCAATTGTATCGAATCTATTAATCGACCCTTTTTATTTCTTTTACCATTGGGGACTGTATTATATGGTTAGAGTCCACTATAACACAAAAATACACCACATGCTAACAAGTAGGGGAAAAAGATTAGTGTTTTATATTAGACGCGCCTAAGGCATGACTTGTGCCTCAACGTGCGCCTTATTGAAGGAGTCTGGCCTGACCTTCATCCAAGCGCAATTGTTGAGACTTGAGCCTAAGGCAGGCCTTTAACAACTATGACTTTAGTATAGAAATTATAAATTAATTAATGTTCTGTAATTGTTTTATTCAATAGATTTGTAAATGAAAATTTATATTTATATTAGTTGTGTCCATGTTCTACTTTTTAGAATTTGACGTGTTGGCGTATTTGTGTCGTATCTTGTCTATGTCCGCATCCATGCTTCTTAGGTTGGACCTGTAGAAGAAGATGGCCTTTCTTGTTGTGGAGGAGGCATGTTCCTTCAACTCTTTTCTTTCAACCTATAGGTTCAGTCATAATGGCTACAACTATGAGTATTACCACCAAAAGGTCAAGAATCATAGTTCTTGCTTGAAAAGAAGAGTGAGTGAAGTTGGGTGCATTTGATAGGGCTTGAGAGGTATATGGAGAGTTTAGAGAGAGAGATTATGAAAGATTAGTGTGTGCGAAGGGGGATTGATATAGGCATAGCTAGTGCGTATAGAAGAGATTTACAAAGTGAAAAACCTCTGTCACGTGCGTCTAAGGTATAAATTCAAGAATTTAAAAGGTTTTTAAATGAATTTCACGTTCTTAGATGGGAATGAATCAGTGCATAGAAAATGTATTGTCGTGAATAGTGCTCTCTGGCCTAAAGTATATTGATGCACAAAGTAAATGTACCGCTACACACCACATACTACCTTTTTTGTATTGATATATGTGGCAAACTGACTTACCCTTCAATCAACTTCCAATATTTCTCTCAATTTTCCAATTTTTCTCACTCTAAAGTACCCAAAATAAATAAATACTACCAAGAATAAATAAACAATAACTTTTGGGTATTTTTCAAAATTTTAAACAAGTAGTTGCATCTATTATTAACGCACTAACCATTATGGCTACTATTACCTTTACTTAAGCCCTTATGAAAACTGTGAAACAGATGGCTAGTTCAAAAAAATACTCTCGGTAAGTGTTGTGTATATCTCACAAACCTTTTTCCTTCTAGATTGTGCAAACCTTTTAACTATCTCCATCACTGCATTCCACACGATAGTCGCTTTGAACAAGAAACCAAATGACAACCCCGCAAAGGAAATTAGAAGCATGATCGCCCTATAGCTTAAAGTTATAAACTATCTGACAACCCCACCATAAATTTCACCGCAACCTACCAAAATCACTCTCTTTTCGAGATTCACCTCATCTGGAGATCACTTCAAAGTAAAGAAGAACAAGCCTCAGATACTACAATCTGTTATCCCAAACAACAAATGAAAAATAAAAATAACAAGTCCATTGCATTTGAATAAGAAATCCATCACCTATAAAATTGTGTTATTAAGAAAAACATGAAATTGACGTGATACCATTTGACTTGTACCATTGCATTACGATGAAATTTCATCACCAAAGGTAGACCATTAAGAAGATCAGTACGCTTTACCTTATTTATTCAGATGACGAAATTCAAAATTCTTTAACATCACCCCACCCCCACTAGCCCTATTCCAAATAAGCCTTAAACACTGGATAACGTTAAAATGTCAAAAGGGGCAACCAATTTTCATATCACATCCAAATAAGCCTTAAAAAAGATTTACATAATTTTAATTTGATTGATATTAAATTACAGTGGTTTAGTTTCCAGGCCAATTACTTGGTTTTGGTATAAAAAAAAACCTTGGGCTGCCAAGCATGCGAGTGGCTTCAAGTCCAATGGCAATCAATTTGTACAGCCTAATCTCATCCCTTCCAAGACACTTATGCTTCATTTGGTAGGAAGGAACAAAGATATGAGGGAAAGAGTAAATTTCCTTTGTTTGGTGGAGAGGATGCAAGGAGGGAAGAGAAAAGATGATGGATGAGTCGTCCTTACTCTTTCACAAATATTCATCCTTTCAAATTTGGACGGAAGATAGAAAGGAAGAAAGGCAAAAAGGCTATAATAAATGTTTTAAATTACAAAAATTTCCTTATTTCTATTCCCTTCTCTCCTAAAAAACAAAGTAAGGTATTATCTCCTTCTCTTCTCTTCCATCCAACCAAACAAAAAGAGGAAAGAATAAAATCTCCTCCTAGGGATGTCTCATCCATCCCTCCTTCTCTCCCTTCCATCCAATTTTCTTCCTTCCTACCAAACGAAGCATTAGTTAACACTGATCAACACTGGATTCGTTAATTGCTTTGTTTTTTTGTATCTCTATAATTGAGGAACTTCTTATCAAAAAAATAATTGAGGAAGTTGGTTGTAACTCAAGCAGTTCCCAATCTTACTCAGTTCGAACACCACTATCAATAATGCCGTACATTTTAGCTTGTACACCTCCAGTAAACATCCAAAACTATGATCACTGGCCACACAGGGTTACAACTTACAACCAAAGGTGAATGTGACAATCCCATTGGCCTTAAGCATGTCAGATCTAACTTTTACTACTGCTAATTTCGAGTGAAATTTCACCTTCAACTCAGGTTAACAATTGCTTCGTGTCACAACCACCGATGTAACAAATTTATTATTAGTTATCAGTGAAAACATTCAAACCAATCATCCATCAGATATACACATTTTCACACACAATTCTCCATACATATTCACATATATCAATTAATATAAATATAGATAGAGGGTAATTATCAATATATAGAGAGAGAGAAACAGAGAGGGGGGATTTGGTACCAAACTGCCGTTAGGGGGTCTGGAATCACTAGCTTTAGAAGTGTTGTCCGTGTTGTTGTTTTGAGAAGAATCGTAAGACTGAGCTCTCAAAGTGAATCTTCCACTGCTATTTATCTTTCTTGGGAAACTGATCGAAGAACACAACGGATTACTTTGGCATGATACCAGGAGATAACAAGAAGACGAAGAATGCCATAAGAATGATGGCTTCACTGTCAACGATGACATTTGAAATCCGCAGCAGAATTATAAAGAATCGTCGTTCCTTAAAAACCCTATCATAAAAGTTTTAAAGCGATAAAATGGATCCTAGGAGTGGGTGTGTATAGATAGTGGCTTTTCTAGTAGCGGCAGTTCCAACGGATTGAGGGTTTGGATTATGAGGAAGGCTAGTCCAATTTGTATGGTCCAAGGAACCGTTTCGTACAATTTTTTTTTTGGAGATAAAATAATTTCATGTTTTTGGATTATTTTACAAAATAATTTTTTAAAAATTAAGGCTTTAAACCAGATAAATAACATGAATGTTTGGATCAATTATTAAGAAAAAGAAATGAAATGATAGCATCTTATTTTAGAAAGGTGAATGAGAAAAGAAAAAATATTATTTTAATCAATTTACAATCATGTATTTTTATCTTTGTATTACAAGATGAACTCAAATATCTTTTAAACTTTGATCTTTAAAATGTTGAGATTATTTTTGGTATTATGAAAGATTCAGCTATTCTTATCATTTGTCTCCAAATCTTTTCACTTTTGGGAGGATAACATATGAGAGATTTGGAGGATAAGTTATCCTTCCATATCACTTCTTATCATTTCTTCTCTTACTAATGATAATTCAAATACAAAAAAAAAAACTATCATTACCTTTCTTTCCTTTTCTTATCCTTCCAATTCCATCTATCCAAACTAACCCTAAATGCACCGAAATCTAAAAATTGTTCAAATTACATTTTTACCCTCCATAACCTATAATAATAATAATATTTTAACAAAGATAATGATGAAGCAGAAACTATCACCACCTCCTGGAAGAGAGTTTGCTCTGTAAAAGTCAAAATTGATTTAAGCTTCAATAATCAAGTCAAAATCAATTTAAAGGCTATTAATTGCATATATGGCTTATTGAATGACTCATTATTTATAGAGGGAGGACTGACTTAGTGTTTGAATAGAAGACTGAATCATCCCATTCTATCTGAAAGTTGTAGATAAGGGCTATCGTTATCATCTTATTTGTTTATCCTGCTTTATGCAATCAAAACCTTATCAGGGTCAAATTCTCATATCAGTTGTCTTATGTTCATGAGAATTGTTGGTTGAGCGTCAGGAACACTAACTACTCTAACATTAATTCATAGGTGGGATTATATAGAGACCGTGACCAATTTTGGCCAGTTTTTTTTTGATTTTCTATCATTTTCGCTATAAACGCATTTCGAATGATGTTTTGGAGGTTTCAAGAGTAGAGAACATGTTTGGAAGGTTAATTTAAGGTTTTCAAAAGTTTTTGGAACATTTGGAGAAATTTAATTTTTTGGTCAAACCGAGGCTCGGGACGCGGTCCGGGTGGGCTCGGGAACCGAAAATTTTTCAAAAAATAATTATTTTTGATTTTGAGTGTAACGAAATGTTTAATGAGTCAAGGGAGTGATTTTGAGACCGTAGGAGTTTTTGAAATCGAAAATGGAGCCCGGGAAGGTACGTTAAGTGACTTAAGGGCAAAAGGGTCATTTATCCTTGGTGAGGTGTCATATATACATATATACATTGTTGGGACAGAGGTGATAGATATAGAGGGTCAGCCATGGGAGCTCTCATTCTTCTCCAAGCTTCTATCTTCATATTCATCACCTTATAGAGTGATTTAGGGCTTGTCTCAAGAGAGAAAGCTTCTCCTCTCTCCTTCCTCTAGACGTTGGTGGGTTCAAAGTCTCCTACGTGAGAATTCCAAAAATGGTGAGTTGCCAAAGTGTGGATTTGGGCTTCGTCTAAGAAGGAAAGTGTGTTCTCCTTGATCCGATCTACAGTTCTACGAAAAAAATCGCAACTTGGACAAACTTGGAGTTTGGTGATTTTTGGAGATTGCTTGAAAAGCTTCCAAACTTGAGGTAGGGGTATTCTTTCTATCTTATCATCAATTCCTTAGGAATTGATGTGGATTGTATTGTTTAGTGATTCGTGTGTGAGTGTGACTCAAAAAGTGTATCAATTAAAAATTACCACACTTCGCAATAGAACGAATTCCTTGCAGAATAGGGGTGTCGAACCTCAGGGATTATGGTCTGACGAGTTGGAATACGGAATTAATTCTAATTAAATTTAAGAGAAAAGAATTCTGACTTTTAAACTAAACTAATTAAAAAGTAAAATAAAATAAATCAAAGTAAATAGAAAGTGAAGATAATATGAGAGAAATCTAGGGTATTTGACTTCACCACTAACTCCACAATCAATGGTCAATTGAATCAACTATGGAGAATTATATCATGCATAAGTGGTGTCGATGGCTATAAGATCACCTTCATCCATTAAGAAGATAACATATGATTAAGGCTAAGTCATGGACTATCTTCGATTGGCATGGGCCATCTACCTAACTACTCTGATCTAGGGTGCAGTATGGTTCATCTTCTCTAGGCATAATCTATCAAAGCTTTTAATGATATATTCAGTGATTACCATTGTGTAATAATCGCTCTCATGATCACTATATATAAGAGAGATTGAGTTCAATAACAACAACTAAATATCTAAGATAAGATAAGAAATCATTAAAACTGAATTTACAAGACTTTTATTGCTCAATTCTATAATAAGAATCCTCTAAATTACACAATCTATGCATGTATATAAAGGTCCCCAATAATTAAAATAATCAAACCATTGATGCTTTGTTAGGGCTACATCAAAACCCTAGTGGATGAATTAGCCGCTCATGGTAGAAGAAGAAGCTTCAACGGTTGAGGAAGAAGGCATCATCTTCATGAATTATGCGTATGACTTCGTTCTCCAATGGCTCTGCAAAGTATATCTTCTGTTCTGTCCAAAGCTCTCTCAGACTCTCCAATCTCTGTAATCTCTTCCCAACTCAGCCTCCAATTCTTCACTTTATGCCCCAAGAGAATACACCAAAGTCCTAATCCAATTAGGAATTAATTAGGTTTTCCCGCAACACTAATTAGGTGAGTTTTTCCTGCTGACATTCGGCCCAACTTTTGACCCACTAGAAGTCCGATTCACGGAATTTTTGTGAAATACAAAAGTGTGCAGAATCGAATTTCGTTTAACTTATACAAAATGAAATCGATTTGAGACTCAGAAATAAGACTTCTGGTCCGTTTTCTAAAATGGGATTAAGACTATATTATGCACAGATTTGGGCTTCAGGCCCGAAACCTTCTTAAGCAGTTGTAATTCTCTTGGACCTCTTCCTTGGGCTGATTTGAGTTAAAATAAATGGTTGAATGGATTTCCTTGATGTAAGCTTCATTTAACCATCTTGCATGTAATCTTTAAAAGCCCAAAATCATGGTTTTAACTGAAATAATCATAAGACCCTGCAAATACAGAAAACACTAAAATAAAGTAAAATAACAAAATAATCTACCACTAAGAGAATAAAATACATAAGTTAAGAGCCTAGAATGCATAACATTCAACGCCGATCCTTCCTCTATACGTTGGTGGGTTCAAAGTCTCCTAAGTGAGAATTCCAAAAATGGTGAGTTGCCAAAGTGTGGATTTGGGCTTCGTTTAAGAAGGAAAGTGTGTTCTCCTTAATCCGATCTACAGTTCTACGAAAATAAATCGCAACTTGGACAAACTTGGAGTTTGGTGATTTTTGGAGATTGCTTGAAAGGCTTCCAAACTTGAGGTAGGGGTATTCTTTCCATCTTATCATCGATTCCTTAGGAATTGATGTGGATTGTATTGTTTAGCATGTTTAGAATTTCTAGAATGTGAGTCTTGCATTTTTAATTGGGTCAATTCATGTTAATTGATGATTTTATCAAATTCATGTTCATTGAATTGTATCTATATGCATAAGTATTGTTAATTATGGAGAAATGTTACTTTATAACATGATTTATAGTGTATAGACCATGTTGTGTATAATACATGTTATGTGTTTGATAATATGCATGAAAATGATTATTTCCTTCAAAAGTTGTATTGTTATATGCATGGAATCATATGTTTTAGCATGTGAAGTAAGTGACTTATGATGTATTTGAATTATGGGATTAATGCATTGTTTTAGACATGAGATTACATGTTTTAGCATGAAAATTAAGTGGCTTATGATGCGCTTGAAATTGTATGTGTTGCCATACTTGAACCTACGTGATTAGTTGTTGATTTTAGGAGAAGGTCAGAAAGAAATGAGAGCTTAGATCCCTAGTGTAAGGACCGGGATAATTTTGACCAGTTCCGGGTGAATTTTGACCGGATTAAAATTTTTTCGGATTAATTAAATTCCGGAAAGGGTGTGGATATATTTCCATACAAGTGGAAGGTGTGTGTATATGTATATATATATCTACATGTATATATATATATATATAGTACCTATATTTATATTTAATTATAAATATATTGGGGGCTTTATGCAATTATGAAGAAATAGAGGTGCACATTCATAATTTTGTGCATGTGGAGGGGCAAGAGTATGTGGTGATGTATATACATATGTGTATATATAATAATATGCCCATGTGATATAAATATATATATATATATATGTATTATATACATATGTGGTTGTGAGTGGCTAAGGAAACATGTGATCCAAATTAAATTGGATTCAAAAATAAAGAGAAGGAAGAGACCAAGTGTGGTCTCGGCTGGGAAAGAGAAAAGAAGAAAAGAAAAAGAAGAAAGAAAAGAAAAGAGGAGAAAAGAAAAATCAGGGAGAGAGAGAAAACCGAGAAGAGAGAGGGAGAGATCGGGAGATCGAGAGAGAAATCGGGGGAAGGAGGAGCCGTTGATCCCGGCGCCGGTGGTGGCTGTGGCTGCTGGCGGTTCGCGATGGCCAAAGAGGTTGAGGTGGTGTGCCGGTGACGCGGGGTGGATCGGTTCGGCTGGGCCATTCGCGAAGGGGTTTTGCTCGCGGTGGGGCTTCACCTGGGCCACGGCGCTCCGGCAGCAAGGGTGGTCGGCGGTGGGTCGATTTACAGGGGCTTCGGACGGGGCCATGCTTGGTCCAATTTTTAGGTTATTCTAGGCGAGTTTCTCGTTGGTTGTTTCCGGTGGAGTTGGTGCCGGGAGTAGCTTGTTTGGGTATGATCTTGGGGTTGAGCTCGGCTAAGTTCGACCGTGGTGTTGATGGGGTTCAGTTTTGACTCCTTTGTTCTCGGCTTGGGTTGGCTTCAGATGGTTCTAACGAGGGATTTGCGGACTGTTTGGCTGGGTTTTTGGGTGGTTTCAGTTGTGGCGGCCGAATGGTGGTGGTCGCGGAGGTCACGGTGGTGGATGTGGTTTGGGTTGCTGGGTTCGGTTGTAAAGGCAGCTAGGGGTTCGGCTTTTGGGTGCCTGGTATTGTAAATCAATTGGGTTCAATTTCTAAATCCTTTTGGTGGCCTCGACAGGTTGTATTGGACTATTTGTGAACAACTTCAGGTGGCTCCTGTGTGATGATCATGGCTGTGTGGTCTTCGGCTGTGGCTAAGTTGTGTGTGGGTTGCACATGGGGTTCGATTGTGGCCTTGGATAAAAGCTTTTTCAGCCATGGTTGGTGGTGCTCGGCTGGTTTAATTAAAGTGGCGGTTAAGGACTATTTAATGGGTTCTTCCATAGGGGTTTGCCATAGCTAGAGTAGGTTGTGGATTGGCAGCCATTATTGATATGGGTTCGGTTGATGCTTGAGGTTGACAATGGTAGTCAATGGGTTCAGCTTTGGGGTCGACAAAAGTGCCGAAGCTTGGAGCTTCGATTGGATGGTTTAGTGATGCCGGCCTTGGGGTTGGCTTGAGGGTCTTGCATAGTAGGATGCTATGGCTCGTGTTTTGGGTCAGTTGTGTGAACTTTGATGAGGGACTGGACTGGGCTTGGCATGGACTGCTTTGCAAGCACGGACTTGGCGAAAGCTGGACTTAAGGCAAGTTGATTCTTGCCTCTGTCTCGTATATATATTTTACTTACGTTAAATAATTTACATATGTCTTAATTTGATCATATGTGGTATGTGTATATCTATATATATGTGCTTATATATTTGTGTGCACAGGTGGCTATTGAGTATACGTGGGATGTGAGGATATATATATATGTGGGTATGTATATATATATGTGTGGGTTGGGGAGCGATAACATGTTAAATTTATCGCCTATTTGCATTGTGATATGCATGTATGTATAGATTAAAGTCTATGAAAAACATGCTAAATAATATCTGTTTAGCTATGTGTTGTCTTGTATGCATATGTGGTTCTTATGCATGATGTTCAGTATATATATATGTGATTATATATATGGTTGCAGTGATAGAAATGCATGTTAAGTATTAATATAACTTTTGACGGGCATTTGCAAAGCATGATTACGATGTGCTAGGTGTTCTATATGTTCTTAATACATATATGGTGACGGAATATATATGTGTTTATAGATATATTGTGATGTGATTGGAATGCATGTAGGCTACTTGTAGTGAATACATGCATTGACTGTGAGCATGACTATATTTATGCTAGTGTATGTGCATATGTGATTTATATGCATGATTTGACATGTACGTGATTACATGTGGGTTTACGTGAATGAAATGCATGCTATCTGTTTATAGAAAATGTATACATTGGTTATAGCATGATAAATATGTGCTAGGGTTGAAGTTGTTGGCATATATGAGGTGTTATGCGGGTTTTGAACATATATGTGCTATATGTGTTGAAATGTGATGAGAAACATGCTAAATACTTCTTTTTAGTATTCATAAGCATGGGCTGATGCATGAAAATGTTATGCTGAGTATATATGCATCCATGTTGCATGTATAGGAGGGAAATGACACATACGTGGTTATATGTGGGTTTAGGTTGAAAGAAATGCATGCTATGTACTTATATACTAGCTGGGGCATTGGGATAGCATAAAATAAAATGCTAGATTACGTATGCATCCACATTGCATATATGGGAGGTTGCGGGAAAATTAACGCAAAAAGAGGTGCATGGGACTTCGGAGTGGTCCAACCGTGTCACGAGAAGTGGTATAATTATCCACTACGTATGGCCCTCAGAGTTGACCCGCCATATAAAGGCTTTATGCCTAGAATCGGAGTATATCCAAAGTTGATGACCCCTCGGAGTGGTCCCGGTCATCAGGTTGTATCGGAGTATGTCCAACACGCATGGCCCTCGGAGTGGACCCGCCATGCTCAAGCTTAATGCCTGAAAATTCGGAGTATGTCCAATAAATGTGAGCCTCGGAGTTGTCCCCTCACATAATGGCAATCCTATACATTGCCAGGGTAGAATGACCTTTCGGAGTGGTCCAGGTCATAGGATGGTTATCGGAGTTGTCCTAGGTCACATGATCCTCGGAGCGGGCCAATCATGTGGGGTATCGGATGAGGGCCGAGAGTGAGAGTATATGCAAGCCTAGATGCTTGTATTATGTATCGGATTATGACTGTAGAAGGTGAAAATACCTTTATGCTTATGTGTTCATCTGTTAAGCATGTTCTTCTGTTTAAATGCATCTGTATTGCATTTGAGATGTGCTACTTGACGAGTAGGAGATGTAGTAGTTGATTTACATCAGTTATGTAAATGTGTTGACATATATGTTCTATATACATATTGATGCCTGATGTTTACTGCTTTCAAGCATGTTGAAAATGATTTCTAAAATCATGTATAGTGGATTTTGTATGTTCATATGTGCTAGAGTAGCCATATACATCATTGGTTCATGCATGCTAGGTAGAGCATGGTCTTAAATATGGTGATATATTTAAGTGCATGTATATTTTTGAGAATATGTGAGGATCGACCTACTGCAGCGGTGATAGTATGGTTCTACATACCTTGTTGGGCCTTTGAGCTCACCCCCTCCCAGGTTTTGCAAGTATTGCTGATTTCGAAGTCAGTTAGGGGGATCGGTAGTCCCAGTTGCAGAGGTAGTAAGTAGATTCCTTAGAATCTAATGTATGTCCAGGATAGTAGATAGATAGAAGCTTTACATTTGGATTAAATGTATAAAGCGATTGTGTAGATTTAGTTCCTTCAGTTGTATTTTATTCATGTGATGTATGTATATAATCTGGACATTCAAGGACTGAGACATGTATATTTATGATTATATTATGCATGTTGTAGAAATGCTGGGGGGGACACGTGCCCAGAAGTGCCCATTTTTATTGTTAGATATAAATGTTGGGGGGACACGTGCCCAGAAGTGTCCATTTTTATTGTTAGATATAAATGCTAGGGGGACACATGCCCAGAAGTGTCCATATGAATTGTAAAGCAGGTATAACATGCCAGGAGCTGATTATTTAGAATGGGTCATGCCCGATTTTTGTAAAAATAATAAGAAATTGAGGTTGCATGATCAGGTGATAGTTATGTCGTGAGGGCGATCTCACGGAGTTCACACCTCGGTTTCTGGGCCTCGGGAATCGGGGCGTGACAGAATGGTATCAGAGCACTAGGTTGGAATACCTAGGGACGACGGGTGATAGACGTATCATGTGTATGGTTGAGAAGGTTGGATTATGTACCTAATACCAGAATACTATGAGAGCACTAGGTTGGAATACCTAGGGGCGACAGGTAAAGGTTGAGGATTTGAGGAGCTCTTGATTGCTATTAAAGCATTAGGTTTGAAAACCTAGGGTATCAAAGTCATAGGTTCGAATACCTAAGGATGAATGGTCAAATCACGTGTTGATTTGGAGATAGGCAATGGTTGATAGTTGTCTAGATGATAAGTTTGATTACCTATGGACGGTAGTGGAACGATTTGCTCGGTTTGAGCAATCCAAATGAAAGATCAAAGTGTTGGTATAAAATTGAATTCAGTTGGTAAAACTCCTAGAGTTGGTTGAGTTTAGACCTTCGACTTGGTGACTAATTCTGGTTAGTGAGTAACGGACAGATACCGCAAGGGATATTGCGAGTATTTAAGTCCTTAGAGATACTTAGGGACTTATGAGATTGGTAAATGTATTGCCGAGGATGGCAATTGAGATTGAAAGAGGATACAAGGAAGGCATGTTGCCGGAGTTGGGCTAACTGGGAAAAATGGCCTGATCAGACATTTTTCTTGGATTAGCGTTCCTCTTACAATATGCCGGCTCTTATGGATGTTGAGTTGTTTCGTGTGGATGACGACAGATAAAGAATTTCCAATAGTAGGGATATGTCACTAAAAGTGGTTGGTATTGATAGTCAAGGTTGCTACCTTTGACTACAGATGTGGATAGATTGGTAGGTGTTTACCAATGAGTACAGATGATGAGAGTAGGTTGGTTTGAACCACTCTAGATTTCACGTGTATTGGGAGTATGCCATATAATATAGGAATGCCATGCTCGCATTCATGTAGGTCGCGTCGAGTCGATACATAGGTTGGTTTGGATATCTCTACTGAGCCGCCGTGGTGCTCACCCCTTTCTCCCCCCAAACATTTTTCAGGTAGAGTATTGAGAATGAATGCAAAGGACTTTCTTAGTTACTTGGAGCCATTAGTGCATTTTGAAGCATTTTAAATTTTTGTGTACGAATTGTGTATTTTTGGCTATCCATGCCGGCATGTGGCATGTGACCTTATTTTAAGATTGTAGGTACGTTTATACACATATATAACTTGTATAGTACATTTGGACCTTACATGTATGAACAAAGTATGAATATTGTGGATGTATGTTAAACCATGGGGTCTTTATGGAAAAGTGTAAGGATTGTGGGTTCATAACAATTCAAATGCATGTTTTGGACTATGTGTATGATGATATAGCATTTCTAAATGATTTGAATGGTGTTGGATGAGTTTCATGTGTTGGAAAGGTTTAGATATGAGTATGAGAGTAAATTTTAGTCAAAAATGTGTAAAATGGGGTTTCCAGGTTGAATTAGTCGACTAATTGCTTTTCTATAAGTCGACTAACATTGATAGAGCATTTTAGAGCTTTCTAAAATGATGCAAATTTTCACTTATAAGTCGACTGACAAGTCGACTGATGCAGATTTTCAAAATTTTGAAATAAGCATAACTTGGTCGTTTCAAACCCGAATCAAGTGATTCTTTTTTTTAAATCGAGTATTTTTGAATCCTCTTTCCAATGGTTTTAGTTTCAGCCTTTAATAATTAATGTACAAGGAGTTACGTGTCCATACTTGTGTAATAAGATCCTTTAAAGGGTTGTATGGTTTAGGCCCGTTGAAATAAGTTGTTCATATTAGTGTATGTATATACTTAAGCTTCCACGGTATTTTAAGGTTAAAATGGTTCATTAGGAATTAATGAACTGGTTCACTCTTGAGATTTGGACTTGGACCGGGGGAGTCCCGATGGTCCAGATTTTGGGGCGTGACAGATTAGGCAGCTCGTAAAATCGGAACCCAATAAGATATGTGGAGAGTGTGAGGGAGTTATGCATATTAAATTGCATTATACATTGCTTGTGGTATGGTTGTGATGTACGGATATTTGCTTAACATGATTAAATACAAATGTATATTTATGTGATATTTACAGTACTTACAAAATTATGTTTTAGACATTCCTACTGAGCGTGTTGTAGCTCATCCCATGAGTATTAACTCTTTTCAGAAAACGGGAAGGAGGTGATGAAATCTCCTAAATAGTGAGTTGGCGCGGAACGGAATTGATTTTTATTTAAAGATTTAAAATATTTTATTTGAATGCATGTCTGAATTGTGGACTATATGTATGTGGTGAACATGTAAAGATCATTTATGTTTCGAGAATATGTATTGTTTATGCCTTATGATTTCATTATATTATAAGCATGGTACATGCTAGACAATTTGAATGATGATTCTTCATTTATGTTTATTTTTATATGTATAAACTTGTGAGAATGGTTATTGTTGAATTGGTATAATGAGAACCATGTATGATGAGAATGGGGATTAAAGTGTGAAAATCGACACTTATAGAATTCTAAAGGAAATCTATTTTTGAGGGATTTCAATTAATCGAAATTCATGTCTTGATCAATCGAAATGCCTCGATTAATCGGCCAAGTATCAAATTATTTCGATGGAAGGTAACCAATTCCAGACGAGTTTTGATAGTACTTTGATCAAGCGTAGCTTTTGATCAATCAAAATTCCTATTTTGCACAATCAAAATGTGTTTTGATCAATTGAAAGGGGCATAGACTGTGTAATTCAAAGGGACTTATGTATGCATGATAATAATGGTATAAAGAATGCTTCCACTAGACTTTGAGATCATAACTTAGATTGTTGATCATTGTGACATATCTGGTGAGAGATAGACATATTGATAAATTTAAAGACTTTTGCTGTATGTAATGATCTCGGTGGTTCGGGTAGGAACTGAGGGTGATGATGGTAGTATTTGTCATAGTTCTTCAGGTCGTGGAGTGGCAATCGGATGATCATGACACATCACTACCTGGGATTTGGGCTTAGACAGGGGGAGTCCCAGCGGTCCGAATTTTGGGGCATGATAGATATTTTCTTGGTTTCTAGCTCGTGGCCTAGGGTGTTGATAGATTTAGGTGCATCTTATTCATTCATATCTATTATATTGGCATGTGCCTTGGGACTGGATGTGTCATCTCTGGAGTCACCATTGTCCATTGATACACTTGTTAGGGGTAGAGTTACCCTGGGTAGAGTTTGTGAGTCTTGTGAGATCAAGGTTGCGAGAAGTCGATTGATATTCAACTTTGTGTTACTAGACATGACTAGTTTTAATGTCATTCTAGGTATGGATTGACTATCTATGTTTAGGGCCACCATTAATTATCTTCGTAGGAGAGTGATGATGTATACGCCCGAGGGAGATTGTTTCTACTTTGTGGGAGAGCTTGATGACTTTCACCTACCATCCTTACATAATTCTGGCAGTCAGGACGGGGTTGGATGTTTCTTGGCTAGTCTATTAGCTGAGGAAGATGTTTGGATTCATGGAGAGTTTCCACTGGTAGTTTGTGACTACTTATATATGTTTTTGGGGGACTTGACATAGTTGCCTCTGCAATGGGAAGTTGTATTTAATATTGATCTTGCACCTGATACCATGCCTATCTTTATGGCACTGTACCGTATGGCACCAATAGAGTTAAATGAGTTGAAAGATCAGTTACAGGAATTATTGGATAAGGGATTTGTATGACCTAGTACACACCTTGGGGAGCTCCGGTCCTCTTTACAAAGAAGAAGAATGAATCTTTGTGATTGTGCATTAACTACATAAAGTTGAACCGAGTAACGATCAAGAATAAGTATCTTTTGCCACTGATAGATGACTTGTTTGACCAACTCAATGGTTCAAAGTGTTTTTCTAAGATTAACTTAAGTTTGGGATATTATCAGTTAAGAGTCTAGGATGAGGACATTCCTAATACTACTTTTGGGACTTGATATGGGCACTACGAGTTTTTAGTGATGCCATTTGGGTTAACGAATACACTAGAAAAATTCATGGATTTAATGAACCAAGTCTGTAGTGTTTATTTGGACAAATTCCTAGTAGTATTTGTGGATGATACTCTCGTGTACTAATCTTCCATAGAGGAACATGAGAGTCACTTGAGGACTGTATTACAGATTTTGAGGGAGTACCATTTATATTCCAAGTATGAAAAGTTTAAATTTTGGCTAACTGAACTAAAGTTCTGTAAAGGCCGTGACCATTTTTGGCCGATTTTTTTTTAATTTCAGTTATTGTCATATGATTTAGATGATTATAAATATGTTTTAAATATAAAATACATGTTTGGGGACTTGTATGAAGATCTGGGAAAGTTTTGAGAGATTTTGGAAAAAAAATGAGTTTTTAGGATTGAGTGGGCCTGAGACGCAAGTCCGATGGGTCAGAAAATTCGAAAGTGTTGGAATGACACCAAATTTTGAAGATAGGTTAAATAAAATATTTGATGAATTATGGAATCGATTTCAAGCCTGTAGGAGTTTTCAAAATTGAAAATGGAGCTCGGGAATGTTTAGTAAATGACTAGTGGCATTTTTGTAAATATGAGAGGTTATGTCTATAAAAGAGAAGTAGGAGAACACAACCCTAATTCTCTCATTCTACATGTATATATATATACATGTAGAATGAGAGAATTAGGGTTGTGTGTATATATATATATATATATATATATATATATATATATATATATATCTACATTCATCTTCTTCCTTCTCCATTGAAATTAAAATGCTTGGGGTAAGAATTGGCAGACACCGAAGAAGAGAGAATTATTCTATGCATCAAGGGCTTGAGATTGATCCGTTCGAAATCAAATTCAAATAAGGTTGATTCTGGTGAGAATTAGGGATTTTTGAATCTAGGGATTGGAATTAAGGTAAGGATGTTTGACTCTATTGTTCTTTACTCTACAAGTATTATGTGTGATTTAATGCTAGAAAAATCACACTTAATGTTGAGAGCAAACTGGGCAATAATCTGCCACCTTCAAAACGTTTTAGTTTTCAGAGGTGATAGTGATCCAAATACTAAATTTTACAAGGATATAGATCTATATCTTGACTTTATTTTGATGTATCATAGGCCTCATTTAGATAAGAATTGAGTGAGTTATTAAATATTTCTCACGACTACGCAGAATCTGTCACACTTGGATTGTTTTGGTAATAACTTAACTTGTGAGTGAAATTTTGAGTTAATTCAAATTGGGTTTAAATATAGACTTATTGTAGAGTGAAGTTGGAGAATTTAGGAGTAAAATATTGAGCATGTGATTTATGGTGAATTTGTGAAGTTGGGAGTAGCAAGCTATGAGAAACTTTTCAAACAGAATTTTAGCTACATTATTTTTTTAAAAATTGAACTTATGGGTTAACATATTTGCCATTTTGATTAATTGAGATGATAGTAGAGTAAGTTATCTTTCACATGGCCTTGGATTCATGTGATTGGGATTAGTATACTAGTTTTGGTGAATTTTTAAAGAAAGTATATATCGGCTAAAAATTTGGTTTTGTTTGGACAGAAAATTTGAATTCCTATGAAGTTTGTTATTGATTGTGGCATTTTTCACAATTGGAGGTTTTGGATTTTTCACTCCAAATTGAGGTAGGGATGCTTAACTTATGAAATTCGGGGTTTGTGTGAGTATATTTGTTGTCTATGGCTACCAATTGGTTATGTGGGTATAAGTAGATTTTTTTAAAGGTTAAAGCATACTAGATTATACAATTCAATAAATATTCAATGTGGAATAATGTGATTACATGTCTATAATTATTTTAAATGATTATGAAGTATGATGAATGTGAAACTTAAGATAATTATATGTGTTTTATGTGTAATTGTGAATGTGACACTTGCATATTTGGTGAATTGTCTTAAAAAGCATGATTATATGTAAAACATGTTTTTATTGTTGATATAAATGCTTTGACATGAGAAGATGTGGACATGAGTATGAAAATAAGAATTGTTCATGCTTGTATATACATAGTATGAGTACATATGTGAAAATGATTGTGAAAAATGGATAGCCAAGAGTCAGTATCTGAGTGTGAGATATGAAAAAGTTGTAAGAACCAGATTGCCAAGAGTTAAGATTTGGGGTGAAATAAAAAGGTCGTGGTAGGATGGGTTGCCAAGAGTTGGGATCCGGACGAGTTGTTATCATTGACATTGTGGGTAGTGAGCCAAGTTTAGAGCGATGGAATTCATGTGTGTGAGGTACAAATAGAGTACGAGTGCATGGTATGCTATTTACATTCACTGTATGGTTATTAGCATGGTTATTTGTGTATAAATTGTGCTTAACATAATAATATGATTATGTGTTATGTGGTATTCACTTGACTTACGAAATTGTGTTTTAGACATTCCTACTGAGCGTGTGGTTGCTCATCCCATGAGGATTAACTCTTTTTCAGGTAATGGCACGGACGTAGCAGAGCCTTCCCAACCATGAGTTGGTATGGGCTGTTGTTAGGTTTCTTTCGAGAACACTTTGAGTTTTATATTTGAAATGCATGTCTGACTTATGGACTTTATGCAAAGCTTTCATCTTGTATATGTTCCTTGGTATTTTTTTGAAACATGTCATAGTTATACCTTATGATTTTGGTTTATGCTCGGTATTGGAGTACGGTTAAATATTAAACTTTGAAATTGATTATTTTGAGTTCTATATATGATTTAATTATATATGTTTGATAATATAAAGATTTCCTGTTTGTAATGATCTCAGTGGTCTGGGTAGGAATCAAGAGGGATAATGGTAGTTTTCTATGGTTGTTCCAGTCGTGGAGTAACGATCAAGGGATTATGGCACCTCACCACCCGGGATTCGGGCTTGGATCGGGGGAGTCCGGTGGTCCAGATTTTGGGGCGTGACAAGTTCCTTGGACATGTAGTGTAGGAATGAGGGGTTTCCATGGACCCTTTAAAGATTGAAGCGGTGATGGGTTGGGAAAGGCCGAAGAATGTATTTTAGAGATGTAGTTTCTTAGGCTTAACCAACTATTATCGATGCTTTGTGAAAGACTTTTTGAGGTTAGCGGCACCTATGACACGACTTACTCGTAAAGGAGTTAAGTTTGTGTAGAATAATGCTTGTGAATGTTCTTCTATGGAATTGAAGAGTCGATTAACTAATGCCCCAATTTTGATCTTTCCCAAATGTGGTTTGGGTTATGTTATTTGTTGTGATGCTTCACGAGACAATTTGTGTTGTGTTTTAATGCAAACTGAGAGAGTTGTAGCATATGGTTCCCGATAGTTGAAAACACACAAGTAGAATTACCCAACTCATGAATTGGAGTTTGTGGCGGTAATCTTTGCATTGAAAATGTGAAAACATTTGGTATTCTCCGATCACAAGAGTTTGAAGTACCTCTTTACCCAAAAGGACTTGAACATGATGCAACGAAGATGGGTGGAATACATAGAAGATTATAACTTCGACTTACAGTATCACCTGGGAAAGGCAAATGTGGTAGCTGATGGCTTGAGTAGGAAATCACATGGCACCCTGGCAAGCATTGGCATCCATGAGTGGAAGATGATTGAAGATGTCTTAAAAATGAAATTGTATTTCAGTGAGGATGGGGAAGCAACAACATTGTTTAGACATATTGCTTAATCGACTCTAGTGAGTAAAGTGATTGAGGAGCAAATGAATGATAGTGAGATAGAGGCTATTCACATTTTGATTTTGGGTGGTGAGGTAGTGGAAGATAGGATCGTTCATTCCGATGGTGGTTTAAGGTTCAGAGGAAAGATGGTTGTACCATTGGTTTATAGGGGTGAGGTCCTTAGAGAGTTTCATTGCTTTATACTAGTAGTACATCCCGGTGGTACCAATATGTATCACAATTTACGCCAACAGTACTTGTCACGCCCCGGAATCCGGACCCCGAGACTCCCCCGGACCGACTCGAATCCCGAGTGTGAACCTATCCATTAATTCCTAATGGACCATCTTAACCTTTCATTATCACAGAAGCCTAGTCACCCACTTGTAATTACCTATGCACAAGTCAACATCACCTAACCTCAATGGCCTCAACCAAACAACCCTTTGAATGCTTCCAACCCACAAATACGAACACATAACTCCTTGTGAGTTTATAATCAATGTCTGAAAATGAAACCATTGGAAAGAGGGTTTAAAAATACACAATTTCAAAAAAAGAATCATCGAAATTCGATTTGAAACGAAGGAGATATGTCTCTTTGAAGTTGGACAAAACACTGTTTGAATAGTGCATGCTGTAAAAAGGGGACAATCGCCCAAGGTTGACCGAGGCCAGATTTTGGCCTTTTACAGGGGCGATCGATTGCCGTAAAAGAGGGCGATCGATCGCCGTAAATCCCTGGCGAATTTTTGGAACCCTAATTTAACTACAACTTTACCCAAACTTCAAATTTGAATATCTCACAATCTATAAGTCTGTTTGACCTGAAATTTGGCATGGATCATCCTCAACATGTCTAGCATCCAACCCAATTAGAATCATCTAAAAATACCAACCAAAACCCGAGTTATATCCAAATCAATGACTACGGGTCAGAAATTAAACCCTTGCACTAAAACATGCATATCTTCCTCATTTTATATCCAAACAAGGCCCATGACCTATCAAATTGAAGCTAATACAATTATCCTTCAATACATATAAATTTCATCCATGCCATAAACTCAAAATGGACACTTTTGAGCACGTGTCCCCCCAATGGCTACTCTAATGCCTTAATGGTCATCAAGTATATTCACACAACATGTATTTCACAATTGAAATGAATTCCATCAATTTTTCCTTCCCATCTTCATTCAACAATACATGCATATATTCATTCCATACTCCACTAACTCATAAATATCCATACAAGAAGTCATAACTCAAGAGGAAAATAGTTCTATAGTGCCACACTTTTTCAACACATACACTTTTCTCAAGAAGCACATATCATTCATATGATTTTTCAAGTTTATAGTCATTACAAGAATTCATACATAAGGTCTAAAATGCAACGAATTCTATCATGACTACAACTAGATCATTACCGTGCCACAAGCCGGCACAGATAACCAAACGTACAAATATCCAAAATGTAGCAAAATATAACTAAAATTCTACTTGGACACTCAAGTCCCATCCGTCATCGGCGCCTTATCTGTAAAAAGTTTAGAATAAAGGGGTGAGCACCACTGCGGCTCAGTAGAGATACCCCAACCCCCCTAAGTGTCGACTCGACACGACCTACATGAATGCATGTCACCACATTTCATGTATCATTCAACATATGCCATGTTCATTCACAAGAGATGCATATATAAATAAGAATGCATTAAACACGTGTATCATGCTTCATAATTTCAAAATGAAAGCAATAACATACCCTCGTTCCTCTCTAGGACTCAACCCAGTACCCTAACATGGTTTTTGACCAACCATATAACCTGGGACACCTCTCACAATCGTCTCCCGACTTTGGCCCACTCCGCCAATGACATACTTTTGGGGCAATATTTTTGCTTTACCCATTGGTGATTAGACCATATCAGCACCGTCACCGAGTATTACGCGGCTCAAAGTGGTTAGTCCATGTCAGCACCGCCACTGAGTATAATTGAATTTAAGGTGATTAGTCCATATCAGCACCGTCACCGAATCATTGAGTGGCTCAAGGTGATTAGTCCATGTCAGCACCGTCACTGAGCATAATTGACCCAATTGACCAACACCTAATATAGACCACTTTCTCTGTTTCCTCACAACGGCCCATATATGCATTTCGAACATATTGTAATTAAGCACTCAAAATTCATGCTTCACAATGCATTCTCTAGTTATAAAGAAACATAGCATGCATTTCATTTCCATAAAACCACAAATAGCATATATATGAATAACTCATACATATAACCTCTCATATGCATGCAACTCCAAAATTTAGCATGTTTTTCTCATACCACACTAAATGCATAAATTTAGGACATAGAGCTCACATGCATTTAATCATCACACATTTCACATATAATCACATCAATATGTCATACATTTCACATTTATCACATATACCCCAAATTGAGCATATAATCATACATACTCACAATTTCTCAATTTATGCACATTGAACCCACATGTTATACTCAACACAAGGTACACTATCTTGCAAGAAAAAGGAACTCAAGAGAAGTAGAACACATCCATCCCTCCCCTCTCACTACCACAAAACATGCAAAACATAACCTATACCTTCCATCTTCACCCAAAATCCTAGAATCAACAAGTAGAAGAGAAGGAGAACCCCTACCTCAAAATCCAAGCTTAGAAGTGGAAGACCCAAATTTCACCAAGCTTCAAACTCCTCCAACGGCAACTTTCCACCAATCAAATCGAAGAGGAGAGTGAGGAGAACAACTTTAATTCTTGGCTTTACCCTCAAATCTCACTTTTAGGCCCTCAAAACTTAGAGAGAAGGAGAGAAGAGAACTTGTAGAGAGAGAGAGTGGTAGAGCCGGCCAAGAGAGAGAGAGAGGAGTGAAAAATTTGATTTTCCCCTCTTTTTTTCATGTATATATCATATATGTATAATATATTTGGCCCTTTGCAACTAAACCCTCCACCTCTCCTTATTTACTCCTTATTATGGGTCATTTGCACTTATTCGCAAACTAGCCTTTCCTCTTTTTCTAAAACTTCACTTAAGTCCTTAAACTTACATCCATACCCCCATGACACTTTCTAGAGTTTGTAGTTATTTTCCCCTGGTCACCAGAACCCATTTTGGTCCCACACCCAAGTCAAAACATAAAGAGATCATTTAAGTCACTAAGCATGTTATCAAACAATTAATCATGCTTAAAAGTTACCGACCCGTAATTATAAATTTAAAAAAAAAAAATTCAGGTCATCATAGTACTAGTGGAGGATATGAGAAAAGATGTTGCACAGTTTGTGGCTCGGTGCGTCACTTGTTAGCAAGTGAAGGCCGAGCAGGCCGGCAAGTTTATAATAACCATTACCAGTAGCAATGTGTAAGTGAGAGCATGTCACTATGGACTTTGTGATGAGACATTCGAGGTCAAGGAAGAGACATGATTCTGTTTGGGTCATCGTTGATAAATTGACCAAGGTGGCTCACTTCTTCCCTATCCAGGTGACTGGTGATGTGGATACTCTCAATTGTTTATACATTGAGCAGATTCTGAAGTTACACAGTGTACCAATTTCTGTTGTTTAGGATAGAGACCCTTGGTTCACATTACGATTCTATTAGAGTTTCCAGGTAGCCTTGGATACAGACCTTCATTTTAGTACGACTTTTCACCCTTAGACGGATGGGTAGTCAGAGCGTACTACACAGATTTTGGAGGATATGCTTCGAGAATGTGTGCTTGATTTTTGTGGTAGTTGGGAGGATCACTTTCCATTAGCGGAGTTTGCTTACAATAATAACTATTAGGCTAGTATTGAAATAGCACCATTTGAGGCGTTAAATGGTAGGCCTTACAGGTCACTTGCTTGTTGGACAGGGGTTATTTAAATCATTTTTCCCACGTTCGTTTCTTTAAGAGGTCCAAATAATCGAAGTTGACCCAAAGCACCACAAGATTATGATTACGCACGATTTCTGCTAGGAAAAGCTTTTTCGAATTAGAACGACTTAGACAAAACAGGATGAACAAAGGAACGACATGCTCATTGTTTCTGCTGGATGTCTAGATGATCTAATTTGGTTAAAAGTAATGTACAATTCTGATTATGCCACGATTTATCTAGAAATGAGAGTTTTAGAATCAAAACAACTCAAATGAAACTTATTTAAATCATTTTTCCCACGTTCGTTTCTTTAGGAGGTCCAGACAGTCGAAGTTGACCTAAAGCACCACACGATTGTGATCATGCACAATTTTAGCTAGAAAAAGCTCTTTTCGAATTAGAATGACTCAAACGAAATTGGATGAAGACTGGATCAGCATGTTCATTGTCTGTTTTGGACGTTTAGATGATCTAATTTGGCAAAAGGCAACGTACAATTCCGATTGTGGCACTATTTATCAAGAAATGAGACTTTTCGAATCAAAAGAACCCAAACTAAGCTAGTTCAAATTATTTTTTCCATGCTCATATCTTTTGGATGTTCAAATAGTCAAATTTAGCACAAAGCACCATACGGTTGTAATCACACACGGTATCTTCTAGATATTGCTCTTTCGAATTAGAATGACTCAAACAAAACTGGATGAAGGTAAGATCGGCATATACGTTCTTTATTTTGGATGTTTAGGCGATCTAATTTGGCAAAAAGTAATGTACAATTCTGATTATGCCATGATTTATCTAGAAATGAGACTTTTCGATTTGAAACAACTCAAAAGAAACTAGTTTAAATCATTTTTCACATGCTCATTTCTTTAGTAGGTTCCGATAGTCGAATCTAGCACATGGCACCACATGATTGTGATCACGCACGATTTCTGCTAGAAAAAACTCATTTCGAAATAGAATGACTCAAATGAAACTGGATGAAGATTGGATAGGCGTGTTCATTGTTTGTTTTGGACGTTTAGACAATCTAAGTTCTCAAAAAGTAACGTATAATTCTTATTGTTGCACAATTTTTTTAGAAATGAGACTTTTTGAATCAAAATAACTCAAATGAAACTGGTTTAATTTATATTTTCCTCGCTCGTTGCTTTTGGATGCTCATTGATGTGGCTAAACTCGGATTAAATTGTAAGCTTAATTTTGCCCTTTTATCAAAATATAATTTAACCACTCGCAAGAGCATGAATCTTTGTAGATAAGGTTCTATATAGAGGGTATCGATCCCACGAGGACTAGTAGCAATTGTCTTAAAGAAAGATTAATTCCACTTTAATCCTAAAAATAGGTCTTTGAATTTTTGTTTATAAATTATTGCATGAATGAAATGACAATAAAATTAAAGAGTAAAGGATGGGAGAGAGAACTAGGGTTGGTTTCCACCACTAGCCATTCACATGTTCATAGGTGTAGCAAGCATGTGATTCATTAATTAAATGCCTAACAATGTCATTAGGCTTGTGACCTCAATGACATATCAAAAGATCAATGTGTTTGTCCACCTATCATAATCCATCTTCAATAAGCATAGCTCTTCAACCTAACTAACTATCTAATTACCCTACTCTCTAAATGAATCTACATGCATCCAAGCTACCTTATCTTGGCATGGTTTATACAAACAAACACAACACATTCATTTAAACACCATTATCTAGCCATCATTTGCACTTCTTGTGGAATATGCAAATGTTGTGCACTCAAATGAAAAAATTTACTTTAAGACAAAAATAAACTCCATATCAAATGAATATATAGAAGAAATATATTAGTGTACATGATCACTAGGCTAAATAATCAACATTTAATTACAAATCCCAAGAGCTACAAAAATGAACATGTTTACATGGCTAGGGGCTTCAACAACACCCTAGTATAGAAGTTAGTTGCTCATGGTTGCCTTGCACTCTTCCATTGATGGAGAAGATGAAGCTTCTTGGTCTGGTTCAGCTCCTTCTCCTCTCTCCCGAAAGTCTCTCCTCCTCTTGGTCTGATGTGTCTTGAGAGATATATGAGATATGTGGCTTTTTTGGTGCTTTAAGGCTCCTTTTTCAACCTTGGGGCCCACCATATATATATATATATCAATATATATATCCCTTGTATCAAGAAGGTCCCCAAGGGTCTTGTTCAAGTCAGACAATCCCCCTAAGTCGTGTAAAAAGGGAGATTTTTGTTGCAAGTGGGAGAGCAGGTGAGCAAGTGGGCAAGTGGCTTCTGCAGAATCTCGATCAATTGAGATTGGATCTCGATTGATCGAGATTTTGATCAATCGAAATAAAATCTCGATCAATTGAGATCTCGATTGATCGAGATCAACATCGCGATTGATCGAGATGCCTTTGGCTGCATTTCTGATATTTGTTCTTCAGTTGCAAATAGCCTCAAACTTTGCTCCTTTCACTACAATACCTGCAAAACATCAAAAACACAAAAATACCGTAAACATATCTCGGTAAACGCAAAAACGAAACTAACATATGCAATAAAGAGGGTTCAAATGCATAGAAATGAACACTTATCACACCCCCAAACTTACATATTGCTAGTCCCTTAGCAATGCGATATTACAAAAATAAAATTAACTATCTTATACAAAAGTTTAATCATGCTCAGTCATCGACTAAATAAAAGGCGATCATCCGTTCATATCACATTTGGCAAATGCAACAAGTATTACAGAACTATGTGGTCATTAGCAAAAATGGACTTTCATAAGCTACATATAAACGACGGTCCCCACATAATGGCTAGCCCGAACAAACATACCAATTCCGACCCCAAAATCCTCTTTGAAAAGTGAACATGCATTCTAACGCGTGGCTTTTGTCATATTTGGAGAAGAAAAGGAACAAATCTGTTTTTAAGAGAAAAAACTCATTGAAAACGCTCAACACAGCTGTTCATTATCACAAAACATTCATGATTGCTCATGTGTGGATGACCGTGCAATGCTTAGCTCTTTTTGCTTTCTTGTAAGCCCATGTAGCGGCATTGGGCCAATGACTCCCAAACCAATTGGCTTTAGGGCATTAGGCGAAGAAACACCCCTCGGACTTAATAACCGAGCTTACAAGGCGATGAACGTAAGCAAGCCACCCGCTTATTATTGCTCAACCTTGCACACTTATACACGAATACTCCCTGCTTTAAGGCATAGAAATTCAGTTTATTGAGTGAGAAGGCTTATTGCATTTATTTTATAATGCTTTTTTTTTTTTTTTATAACAATCGGAAGAACTTATTCTTTAAGTTGTTCAGATAAAAACAGAAATTTACAAAATTCTCCATCAGACTTATACCCCACAATTTAAAATGCATGTGTGCGAATTTGTGCGGTTAAGGACAAATTTAGGGCAAGAACTATACGTGCTCATATTTGGCCAAAAATGTAGACTGTTCTAGCCTACTATATAGCTTGCAAAAGTGCGGGTATTTACAATGTTAAAGTTCTTAACTACCTGTTGCATTTACCTCGGACATTTATTCGAATGATTTTCCTTTTAAAAGCAAGACATCATAGCAAGCATGCAAAAATATCAAGAAAAGAAACTTGCTCTACAATGACAATCAATATAATGACTGAACATTGCATGCATATGCAAGTGGTATAGCATACCGCACCCCCCCAAACTTATATGCAACATTGTCCTCAATGTTTGAACAAGAAGAACAAGGAAAGAAAGTACCGGGACTACAGAATGTGACAAAAATGGTATTGCAATAGTAACGGTCATCCTGCAAATAAGAAAAACCTGCACAGAACACCAACTGGATACCACGAGCATTAAATGGAACAAAAAGTAGATGAATAAAACATATTGAAATAATAATGCACAAACGGACAATGCCAAAATCACTGCATATCTAAGAGTCTGAACTGGTGTTTTCCAATTGTCTAAGAGGTCTATGCGATAAGATATTGACTATCCAGGCACGCTAACGTATAGCACGCAAAGGGGTTGCCTTTCTTTATTACCGCCATACTGCGTTGAAGCAATCTCAACAGTATTGGGGATTTAAACCAGGCGGTAATAAACAGAAATCATCAACTGAATCCCATATAACAATTAGGCAAGTGGTACTACATATATAGTCAAAGTATAGAGAACAGAGATATTGACAGAAAGCAAAAATAAAGACAGGAAAGATAACACATGGTATAGCAGAAAAGATAAATGTATTCCATAAATATGAAAATGAGTTTAGTACAAAGTGTACATGCATCTGGAATACTCAGAAAAAACTAAAAATGAAAAAGAAAAAATGGCCAACATGGCCTATCAAACATAAAGAAAGAAAAATACAGAAAGTAAAACAGCAAGTGCAAATATATAGAGCTACTCAAGGGCAGGTGGTGGTGGCGGTGGCTCGGTGGGAGTAGAAGTGGAGGTGGAAGCTCGACCTGCGAACAGGAACTGCAGGTCCTACCGGAAGGCTCGAAACTCGTCTAAAATCGCCCTCTGGCCCTGTGCCAGAGATGAAATGTCCGATCGGATGCCCTCCAGCTGACTCTGCGTCACCTGGACGTGCTCCTCAAAACCTTGCTGGAGCCGCTCAACATTAGCTGCGAGGCAGGAATAGCCAGTCGCCAGGATGTCGTGCCACTCTGTAGCAATATCCATCTCCTCCTCCTCCATCTCCTCATCATCGGGCTCACCCTCTGCCGACTCTCCCTCATCCATCTTCACCGGGGCATCCATATCTACATCGTCTGGTGGATCGCCCTGGTGGTCCTGTCGCTCTAAGTGTCGCCTCACCCGCTCCCATGAGTAGATGTGAAGCCGGTGGGCGGTGCCAACTGGATGTCAGTATCACTGACCGGTATACTGGCCCAACTAAGAAAAGCGACGACCAGGAAAGGAAAGGGTAGCCGCCAGCTCGCTGTTCGCCATATCCTCTTGTTCACGAGGTCGTCCCAGACTTTGAACATCTGCCCCCATACCAGAGACGGGACAAAAAACCACGTGCCCGTGTGGAAAGTATAGAGGCAACGGAGGAGGTCGCCCCTGCGCTCTGCCACGTGCTGCAGGGGACACGCGTTCTTGATGAGAACGGTGTCCAGGAACCACAGTGTGCTCGGGCACATCGATTTGGACGTGCAATTGTGACTGGACGTGGTAAACGCCCCGCCACACATGTCTATCATGATGGAAAATAGTGTAGAGTCAGTTGGAAGTGCGGCCTTGTAAAGCGGTCGACCGTCCTGGTCAACCATATCTGGTGGCTGCTGGTGAGGGATGCCGAGCATCTGCGCAATCAGGCTCGGAGTAATCGTGATCGTCGTGGTGCCCACGACCGTCTCTAATGTGTCCAGCGTTGTGCAGGAGTAAGTCATGCGCTCGTAGAAGACCTGCACTAAGCGCTCGTGTGCCACGTCAGTGGGAGGCACACATAGTCGGTCGAGGCGACGCCTCCTGAGCTCGGCGACAGTCCATGCGGTGTCGGGACGCGTCTCGAACTCTGTCAAGTCAAAAATCTGCTCTGGGTGAAACTTTCGAGATCGGAAGGCTCACCCGGGCACGTCTCGAACAGAACCGGGGGCATTCTTCACCCTCGCCATGATCTCGGAACAGTCTGCACTTTATTCCAAAAATTACGTAAATAAAAAAGAAAATAAAAGGAATACTAAACTAAGAATAAAAGAATAAAAATGAAAATGAGGTTCTAGTCCATGGTGCTGACATGAATTCAATTAAAAAAAAAATTCGCTCTCAAAGAGGCAGTGTACGCGGATGCAACCGAGACGAAGGTGCCGCGGTTACAAACCGTACTGTAAGTATTCGAAGCAAAAATAACGCAATATTTCCCCCATACATGAATTCCTACCCCCCAGAAGTCCGCTAAATCCCATTATGACTATTGCAATTGCACCAATCCAACCCAACACCATTTGTCTATGTTTATTATGCCGTAAAACTATCAAAAATAGCGAGAAAGTACGCAAAATGTAGCCATGCATCACTTACCTCAAGGTGAAGAAGATGAACGGCACACGAAGGTGAAAACCCAACTCACAGCCACGAAGAAAAGAGCGTGCGAGTGCTAGCGACGATCTCGGATTATGTCGAACGACGGTGGATGATCGGGGATGGAAGAATACGGGTGCGACAGTGCTCGGGGAAACTCTGGATCGCTCGGAGAAGAGAAGGAAGTCGGACAGTTTGAGGAAGAAATGTGGAAATGAGAGGGAAGCCTAACAGTTTAAATAAGACTTTGGCTCACGTGCAGGCATCGCGTGCATCTCGATTGATCGAGATGTACATCTCGATTAATCGAGATTTTGATTAATCGAAATCCCACTTCGATCAATCAAAATTAGCTTTTCGATCGATCGAAGACTACTTTGATCAATCGAGATTTCATTTTGATCAATCGAAAGTTCGATCGATCGAGGACCTATCGAAGTGCTATCGAAGAATACTACCTCTCGGGACTTTGGATTTGGCAACTCTCTGTAATTTTTTGATCAATCGAGACTGAGATCTCGATCAATCGAAATCTCGATTGATCGAGATCTTAGTTTCGATCAATCGAGATGCTCAAAAATAGCCAGCTTAAGTTATGCTTCATGGACTTGGATTTTTGGGATTTAGATACTAAATTGCTTAGATACAAAACCTACTTTGGATTAAAAAGGGACATCATGGAAGCATAATAGCTACCATGGCTACGCCACCTTACACGTCTATGGCACGACGTCCGGATCGACTCACAGGTCAAAGTACACGGGATCCGTCAAAGTGACGACATCCACGTATTCGGTGGTGACTTGGTCATCCACGCACATTTTTAAGCGCTGCCCGTTTACTTTGAACAATGATCCATTTTTCAGGTCCTTCAATTCCACCGCTCCGTAGGGAGCGACGGAATTAATCAGCGGAGGAAAGGGTTCTCTCGTAACTCTCCAATTAGGCAAATCCATGACAGTATTGACATCGAGCATTGAGTTGACTTCACATATGGATTGCTTAATGTCAAAATCATCATAGTTGAAGTGATTTAGGCATGCCTCTAAAGGATCCTTGGAAAGAATAGAAGGAAGTGCTTCTTGAACAAGGTCTTCCACTACATCGACACAAAAGCACTCACTTTCGTCTTCGGATGTGTGGTGGGAAGCATTGAAGATGTTCAAGCGAACTTTCATATTCCCGAAAGAGATGTCCATCACTCCGGTACGGCAATTAACGCAAGCGTTTGCCGTGGCCAAGAATGGATGACCTAGAATGATAGGAATATGTCGATTCAGATTTTGGACCGGTTCTATGTCAAGGACTATGAAGTCCACTGGAAAGTAGAATTTGTCCACTTGGATGATTACATCCTCAATTATGCCACGTGGTTGCTTCACCGAGTGGTCGGCAAGTTGCAACACAACTATGGTATGCTTGAGTTCCCCCAAACCTAGTTGTTGGTAAACTGAGAATGGAAGCAAATTGACACTAGCCCCTAGATCAAGAAGTGCCTTTTCAAAAGATTGATTTCCGATGGTGCATGAAATGGTCGGAGCACCCGGATCTTTGAATTTAGGAGGGGCTTGGTGTTGGAAAATGGAGCTTATGTGCTCAGTTAAGAGGACTTTCTTAGGAACATTATTCCTAGATTTGCGCTTTTGGGTGCACAAGTCCTTCAAGAATTTAGCATAGGAGGGAATTTGTCGAATAGCATCAAGGAGAAGGAGATTGATCTTTACTTGTTTGAAGATCTCCATCATGTCTTGGATTTTCTCTCCTTGCTTCCCAAAATGAGAAGGTTCCTTCAATCTTTGAGGAAAAGGAACCGGAGGTTCAAAAGAAGTGTCAAGATTTGGAATTGATGACGACACAACTTCGTTTGCCTTTCCTTTTGGATTTAATGGGATGTTATGGACATTTGGATTTAAAGAAAATAATTTTGGATTTAATTGGGATTCTTTTGGATTTTTGGGTTGCTCTTGGGATTCCTTTCTCTCTTCCTCTCATACCTTGGAATTGATGATTTTACCACTCCTTAAGGTGGTGATTGATTGAACTTGCTCCGAAGGAGCATTACAAGATGAAGATGATGGATCCTCAATCACATGAATACCTTTAGGATTCGCCACCGGTTGACTCGGCAACTTACCTTCCTCCCTTCTAATAAAGGCATTAGCTAGTTGCCCGATTTGAGCTTCTAACCTAGCCATAGATTGAACATTAGCTTCAAGCTTAGAGATTGATTGAGAGTGAGTTTGCAATAAGTGGGTATTAGCCTCAAGATTGCTTATCACTCTTTCTTCAAAGCCTTGGCTTCTCGGAGGAGGTGGTGGTTGTTAGTAATTGGATCTTTGATGGTAAGGTTGAGGATTTGGCCTATATTGAGGCTGTTGAGATTGGGAATTGAAAGAATTTTGCCCTTGAAAAGAGGGACTTGATTCTTGAGGTTTCTATGAAAAAGCCGGATGATTTTTGTAACCAGGATTGTACGTGTTTGAATATGGATCATTCATTTGTTTAGAGTACAAGGCATTCGCTTGCTCTTGAGCATAATCGGGAGATTGCCCGGCAATAGGACAATCTCGCACGAAATGTGAAGTACTATAGCAAAACGAACATCCGTCCTGATTTTGAACAGGTTGGCTTGGAGTAGGCAGCCCATTTTTTATGATTAGGTCCATTTTTCGGGATAAGGCTTCTACTTGCATGGCAACCTCATCTACCAGTGAAATTTCATGCACTCCTCTACAAGGTTGGGTGGCCTTCCCTTTCCTAGTGGAGGAGCATTGAGCTGAATTGTTGCTTAGGGTTTGAAAAAGTTTCCATGCCTCATCGGGGCTTTTCAAAAGGTATCCACCTCCACACACAGAGTCTATCATTTGTCTATGTTGCTCACTCACCCCATCGTAAAAACTTTGCACTAGCTGCCATTTTGGGACAGCATGATGCGGACAAGATTTAATAAGATCTTTTAACCTCTCCCACGTCTCATGAAATTGTTCTTGGTCAATTTGGGTGAATCTGGTGATTGCTCTCCGAATATCACTCGTCTTTCCCATTGGGAAGTATTTTTTTAAGAACTCTATTTGCATCTCCGCCCAAGAATGGATTGAGTTAGGTTCTAAGGAATTGAACCAACTTCTAGCTTTATCTTTTAAGGAGAATGGAAACATACGCAACTTTAGATCATCCTCCGTAAAGTGTGGTACACGAATAGTGGAAGACACAGAAAGAAAGTAATCTAAGTGCCGGTATGGATCCTCATTAGGGAGACCATAGAAGCTATTAAGAAGATTGATGGTGGAGGACTTTATTTCGAATTGATTTGCCGCTACATCCGAAAATTGAATACATGAAGGTACTTCAAATGTAGTCGGAAGGTAAAAGTCCATAAGTAACTCTCCTTGAGGAGGTGGAGGTGGAGGTGGTTGTTCATGATTAAAAGGAGGTAGTCCGGGAGGTTGCCTCTCATTTGGGTCCATGTTTTCAGTCCTAGGCAATATAGGGTCCCTAGAGGTTCCTCTACGTTGTCTAAGTGTTCTTTCAAGTTCAATATTACAAGGAAGCAAAGGAAGTGACAATGACCGTCTACCTAGCATGCATTAATAGTAGAACAACACCTCAATACGAAAAATAAACAATAATATATACAAAAAAAAATGAATGAACTCAAACCCACTAATTTTAGATTTTATACTCACAAAGGGTTCCAACTTTAATTCTTTAGATGCCTGCTATGTGATATACCTAAAATCAAGAAATTTGAGAAATAAGAACAAGATATATACAAAAAGAATGAAAGAATTTCTAGCCTAAGAATTAAACCAGATTTAATCTTTCAATGGCGACAATTACACCGTAGTCCCCGACAACGGCGCCAAAATTTTGATGTGGCTAAACTCGGATTAAATTGTAAGCTTAATTTTGCCCTTTTTATCAAAATATAATTTAACCACTCGCAAGAGCACGAATCTTTGTAGATAAGGTTCTATATAGAGGGTATCGATCCCACGAGGACTAGTAGCAATTGTCTTAAAGAAAGATTAATTCCACTTTAATCCTAAAAACAGGTCTTTGAATTTTTGTTTATAAACTATTGCATGAATGAAATGACAATAAAATTAAAGAGTAAAGGATGGGAGAGAGAACTAGGGTTGGTTTCCACCACTAGCCATTCACATGTTCATAGGTGTAGCAAGCATGTGATTCATTAATTAAGTGCCTAACAATGTCATTAGGCTTGTGACCTCAATGACATATCAAAAGATCAATGTGTTTGTCCACTTATCATAATCCATCTTCAATAAGCATAGCTCTTCAACCTAACTAACTATCTAATTACCCTACTCTCTAAATGAACTTACATGCATCCAAGCTACCTTATCTTGGCATGGTTTATACAAACAAACACAACACATTCATTTAAACACCATTATCTAGCCATCATTTGCACTTCTTGTGGAATATGCAAATGTTGTGCACTCAAATGAAAAAATCTACTCTAAGACAAAAATAAACTCCATATCAAATGAATATATAGAAGAAATGTATTAGTGTACATGATCACTAGGCTAAATGTCACGCCCCGGTTTCCGACACCCGGTTAGGAGCGAGAGAAACGGGGGTGACTCCGTAATTTCACCTCAAGTTCCCACACCTTACTCTCATTTTTAATCTATTCTATTGCGGAAGCATTCTATATGTACACCCTTCAGGTGACATAAGATCATCAATGGCCCTTACAATGATTTTCACGAAAATCGGGCATGACCCATTCTGAATAATCAGCCCCTGGCATGTTACACCTGCTTTACAATTCAAATGGACACTTCTGGGCTCGTGTCCCCCCAGCATTTCTACTACATGCATAATAGAATAAAAATATACATGTCTGAGTCCTTGAATGTCCGTATTAAAAACATACATCACATGAATAAATACATCCGAAGAGATTGACTCAACATAATCACCTCATACATTTAATCCAAATGTAATACATTCGTCTGCCATCCTGAACATAAATTAGGTTCAAAGGAATCTAACTACTACCTCTGCAACTGGTGCAATCAATTTCCCCAACTGACTCTATAATAGGCAATACCTGCAAAACCTGGGAGGGGGTGAGCTCAAAGGCCCAACAAGGTAAGTAGAACCATACTATCATCGCAGCAGCAGGTCGATCCTCACATATTCTCAAAATTATACATGCACTTAAATATATCACGATATTTAAAGTCATGCCCCTCCTAGCATACATGAACTAACAATGCACATGGCAGTTCTAGCACTTATGAACATTTAAATCAACTATACATGACTTATGAAAATCATTCACAATATGTTCAAAAGCAATACCCATCCAGCATCAATATGTATAGAAGACATATATAAACAGAAACATTTACATGAACAATGTAAATCAAATACCACGTCATCTACTCAACAAGATCCATTGAATCATGCATAAATGTACATGCTCATGCATTTTTACCCAAACATCCACATTTCTCAAATCATGCGTGATGCTTCACATGAAGTGCAAATACATATGTATATAACTCACACCAAATTAATTCATAGGGGGCTTTCTCATCACTCCAATAGTAAGGGTCTCTTCGGCACCCAAACTCTGCTTGTGCTTTATCGGGTTACTAACCCGAAGGGAGCACCTCCCCTTGGCCAAGTTTTGGGTCTTTCACCCTAGGGGCCTTCCCCTTATCTTAATTTCACACTCCTGCCCCAAAATCATATATATAGTGCATATAATCACACTCATGCACTTATCCACACCATGAATGCATTTTTGTCAAATCAATGCATTTTCCTTTCACCTCAAGATTGTCACAATGTCATCACACTCATACCATGGAACTCATCATGCTTATGCATTTTCCAAGAAAGTCATATCTTTCATGCTTAAATCTGTAAACATCACATTTTCACGTTTTCACCAATGAACACACTTTTCACAGAAATCATTCATAATCACGTTTACACATACACAACACATACGTATATTAGCGTAAATACAATCATGCTTTCATTCCAATTATGCATTTTACTACGCGCAACCAACATGCATTCTTACAACCATATACAATCACGCAAATATACATATACATATATATATATATCATGTCACCCATATAGGTAGTAAAAACATACAGAACAATTCACATATTTCATGCTTTTCCAATACCCTTCTATGCTATAACCAATTTAGCATGCATTTACCACTACACCAATATATAAACACGTATATATTTATGTATACTCAACTCATGCATAGGAATCATATAGGCATGCAAGGCAACATCTAGCTAAATATATATACATAATTTAGCATACTTTACATGGCTCAATCCCTAAACATGCATATAACAATGCAAATCAACATCAGAATCTAACAATGCTCTTACCCTCCAAGCCCACACATATATATATATATACCCGCGTATATATGTATCCTCACATCCCACGTATATATATATATAAACACCTTTATATATATATATGCATATACATACATGCAAACGCCACATATGACTAAATTAAGAACATATGTAAATTTAATCAGCATATTTAAAATATACATAGAGATAGAGGCAAGAATCAACTTGCCTTAGGTCCCGCTTTTACTGTGTCCGTGCCCGCAAAGCGGTCCATTTCCTTGCTCGGTCAAGTCCAGTGTCGAAGTCCACACGAACAATACCATGAACCATTTTCCTTTCGATTTTATTTCCATGCTTGGTTCAATTTAAACATGGCAGCCCAATAATCCAATTTATTGCAGGTCCAACTAACCTGACCCAATAGATCATAACCAATTTCAGCCCATTTCTATCCACTTTCCAAGCCAATGCCAACCACAATCCAATATGAGATTAATTGGAAACCAAACCCAAGTTTAAATCCAACCCAACTCCAAGGTCCAAGCCCGCTATTAATGAGGGCCTAAATCACAAACCATTATTTTCCAGCCCAATCTATAATGTAGACCCATATAAATAGGCAGACCAAAAATAATTATCTAACCTAAACGATGATTGTCCAAACACTAAGTTTATACAACCAATCCAATCTCATGAACAAGGCCCAACTCAAGCTGCCAAAACCATCATCTGCCAAACAGCCCACATTTATCTTCTTCATTCTTCACAGCCGAAGCCAACCGTGAGTAGACCCATAATCGGTCAACCGCTGCCACCACCTTGGACCACCATGCATCAACCATGAGAAGCCCAACTAAAACCCAGCTAAAATCATGCCCAGCCACCAGCCGAACATCCGACATCACCCACTTCAATCACTAATTGTCCGAACCCATTATCACGCCATAACCGCAGTTGCCACCAGGTTTTGGCCAGCCACTATCGGAGCTCCAAACAAATAACCCACAACCTTCACCATGTTCGGCCAGCCAAGTGAAGACCCAACAAGAACCCGTGAACCGCTATGGCCTCCACCAACCTTCAATTTCCTTCACCAAGAAACAAGTATGAAAGCACCATGGTAGCTACAATCAAGAACCAAACCCAATTCACATCAGCCGAAGTCTAACCAAGTCTCGCCAGCAGCATCACTCCAACCACTGCCTCTACACACGGCCACCACAAGCTGCCAAACAGCCTAAAATGGCTACTACCCAGCCGTATCACCAACCTGTCAAGCCCAAGCTCCCATGGAACTAACTCCGGCCAACTCCATTTCCAGCGTCAGCAACCTCATCGCCATTGAAGACCCAACTGTGAGAACTCATTCGGAGATCCAACGCAAGCAAACCGGTGACCGAACCCAGCCGTCATCGCCCGTCGGACAGCCGCCACCATGAAACCAAAAACCCACTGTCAGAGCACCATGGTCGCCACCACCAAGCTCCTCCGCGAACAACCCCTTCGGTCCGACCCTCCATCGAACCCGTGAGCCCAAGGACCGAGGAACCGGGCTCCGCAACAGCCCACTGCCACCAGGCCGTGACCACCGCGAACGGCGGCAACCACTGTCGGCGCCGGAACCGTCGCCTCCCTCGGCCGTTCTCTCTTTCTCCCTCGATTCTCTCTCTCTCCCCGATTTCTCCTTCTTCTCTCTTCTTTTTTCTTCTTCTTTTCCTTTTTTTCTCTTCTTTTCTTTCTTTTCTCTTTTCTTTCTTTTTCTCTTTCTTTTCTTCTTTTCTCTTTTCCTTTTCTTTCGGCTGACCACTCATGGTCTCTTCTATTTTGGTCCACAAGTTCCTTAATTAATTCTCCTCCACAAGTTATATATATATATTATTTATATATATACATAACATCACACAATACATGTATTCACATGTATTTCCCCACACTCACTTATATAAATACAAAGGCCCCTCTCAATTTATCCAAAATCACATACAGGCCCACCATATATTTATAATTAATTATAAATATATGCACCATATATACATATATATATATATATATATATATATATACACCTTCCACATACACGGGAATATAACCAACCACACCCTTTTCGGAATTTAATTAATTCGAAAAATTTTTTTAATCCGGTCCAAAATCGCTCGAAATCGGTCAAAATTATTCCGGTCCTTACAACCTCCCCTCCTTCAAGGAATTTCGTCCTCGAAATTAGCATAGTCATGGTCTTTCCAAAACCAATCCATACCGGACGTTATTCTCACCAATGATCGTCACTTTCCCTTTCCACATACCTTAGGCGCTACACTTGCAACACCTAACTCATAACACCCAAGTCTGGCACAATCAGTGCGTCTCAACTGCTGTAAGGCAATATAGCCACTTCCGTGACATGGCTGAGTGACTCCTAAGCCCATGTACGGTTCACTCACGAAATCCTCCGAAGTACTTGCTTCCTAGAGTCCACAGTCTCTACCTCAAGACCTATCCAGTCCATCTCTACCTCTAGTCTAAGGCAACACCTTTGACTAATCATACCAATCACTCACAGTGATACTTCCCTATAGTCCGGGATCATCAATACTCAAAGTCATTGTTTCATTATCAAACATGACCTTCAATCTTTGGCATATCATTCCCGGGCTTAGTCCAATATCCTGGGCATCATCATAACACAAACCATATCAATCCAGTGCACATCACAAGCACACTCACCAGCAAGGCACATGACAGTGAACTCGCCGATACAAACCACATAAGCGGTGTACTTGCCACAACAAGTCACATAACTCTGCCCAGTCTCTTAGACCACAACCCTCTGGAATCCACTACCAAGTCCAGGATCTTACATCCCACTGATTTCACACTCTCATTACTCAAGAGAACTATTTCTCATTTTCATCATTCACACCAAGGAATCAGTTGACAGTTAGAGAGAATTCCTTTCATATCAGCACTTCACTTTAGACAATCCTTACTAATGAAAGTTTGAGGTCACCTACAGTAACCAAACAACAACCATACAGTGGCCGCAGCCCACTGCATCTACATATCCACTGCGTCCACCTCTCCCCTTCATGATAAGAAATTATCCTCACTTCAGATACCATATGTCAGGATCCTCATCCACTATCAACCCATCCTTCTCTCAACATCATATCCACACCACTGAGGTCAAGGCACACAAGGAGTGCACTTGTCAAAACAAATCATCTAGTCCTGTCCATTTTTGTGGACTACATTCCATTGGCATTTAGTGCTAAGATTAGGGTTTTACATGCCCTTAACTTCACAATTTCATTCCTTGACGAATGAATCTCACTTACTCGTCCATTAATCCTAACGGACGTTTCTGACTGCTCGGGTATTTATCCATTCCTTTCCAGCATCTCACTTGAGACCCCAAGATCCTGACTGCTTCATCTAGGACCCCACAAATCCTTCCATGCATCACTATAATCCCGGTACCCCAATACCACCAATATCCTTAGTCAATTAATTGACCTCTAGTCCTCCATAACCGTGCAAGAGTGCAACGTAAATCTGGACTACCAAATTCTCAGTTTGGAAACTCCTAAGGCAAATCATGCCCCTCTTCATCAACACTAGACTCCTACCCTTAAGGTCTATCACAAGATGTCTATTTCAACATCACAGTCCGTTCAACTCCAAACCTCTACCCAGGTTTACCAATTCTCAAAACCAGAACTTCTAGGTGACTACATGTCACTACTAGGCATTTGACGCCAAATGTAACACAAAAGGGTAATGCACAGTCACATGAATCACGTATAGCACATAACATATAACATACAACATGTTAATCAAATAAACACATACCATGCATGATATGAATACGATGCATCAAATCAATACCCTAGCCCTCGGGCTAATACTAGGAAAATACCCTTGACCATACACGGTCCTGGTACCTCCTCTGCCTGAGCAAGCGTGTAAAACACGGCCCAATCCCCTTAGTATACACATATACTAGAACACAAAACCTAGAACGGTTCAAACCAACCTACTCTCATTCCTCGTGCCATAATTTATTCTACTCTCATTCTGATTGTGCCATAATTTATCTAGAAATGAGTTTTAGAGTCAAAACATTTCAAACGAAACTTGTTTAAACCATTTTTCCCAGGTTCGTTTCTTTAGGAAGTCCAGACAATCGAAGTTGACCCAAAGCACCACCCGATTGTGATCATGCACGATTTTTGCTAGGTAAAGCTCTTTTCGAGTTAGAATGACTCTTGAATGAAGATTGGATCTGCATGTCCATTGTCTGTTTTGGATGTTTAGATGATCTAATTAGGCAAAAGTCAACATACAATTCCAATTGTGACATGATTTATCTGGAAATTAGACTTTTCAAATCAAAAGAACTCAAACGAAGCTAGTTTAAATTATTTTTCCCATGCTCATATCTTTTGGATGTTCAGACAGTCGAATTTGGCAAAAAGCACCATACGGTTGTGATCACGCATGATATCTTCTAGGAATTGCTCTTTCGAATTAGAATGACTCAAACAAAACTGGATGAAGGTAGGAACGGCATGCCAGTTCTTTCATTTGGACGTTTAGATGATCTAATTTAGCAAAAAGCAATGTACAAATCTGATTATGCCACGATTTATCTAGAAATGAGACTCTTTGAGTCAAAACAACTCAAATGAAACTAGTTTAATTCATTTTTCTCAAGCTCGTTTCTTTAGGAAGTTCAGATAGTCGAATCTGGCACACGGCACCACACGATTGTGATCACGCACTATTTCTGCTAGGAAAAACTCTTTTAGAATTAGAACAACTCAAACAAAATTAGATGAAGATTGGATCGGCATGTTCATTGTTTCTTTCAGACGTTTAAACATTCTAAGTTCCCAAAAAGCGACGTATAATTCTGATTGTTGCACGATTTTTTGAGAAATAAGACTTTTTGAATCAAAATAACTCAAATGAAACTCGTTTAAATTATTTTTTCCTGGCTCGTTTCTTTTGGATGCTCATATAGTCGAATCTGGCACAAGGTAGCATACGATTGTGATCACGCACGATTTCTGCTTGGAATTGCTCTTTTCGAATTAGAACGACTCAAATAAAACTAGATGAACAAAGGATCGGCATGCCCATTGTTTCTGTTGGATGTCTAGATGATCTAATTTGGTTAAAAATAATGTACAATTCTGATTATGCCACGATTTATCTAGAAATGAGAGTTTTAGAATAAAAATAACTAAAATGAAACTTATTTAAATCATTTTTCCCACGTTCGTTTCTTTAGGAGGTCCAGACAGTCGAAGTTGACCCAAAGCACCACAAGATGGTGATTACGCGCAATTTCTGCTAGGAAAAGCTTTTTTCGAATTAGAACGACTTAGACAAAATGGGATGAACAAAGGATCGGCATGC
Organism: Cornus controversa; assembly: GCA_026545225.1. Lineage (NCBI taxonomy): Eukaryota > Viridiplantae > Streptophyta > Magnoliopsida > Cornales > Cornaceae > Cornus > Cornus controversa. Next base: position 2,803,300 of record CM048851.1, on the reverse strand, counting down.
TCATTATTTCTCCTGGATGTCTAGATGATCTAATTTGGTTAAAAGCAATGTACAATTCTGATTATGCCACGCTTTATCTAGAAATGAGACTTTTTAACTCAAAACAACTCAAATGAAACTAGTCTAAATCATTTTTCTCATGCTCGTTCCTTTAGGAGGTTCAGATAGTCGAATCTAGCACAAGGCACCACACGATTGTGATCACGCACGATTTCTGCTAGGAAAAACTCTTTTCAAATTAGCATGACTAAAATGAAACTCGATGAAGATTGAATCGGCACGTTCATTGTTTATTTTGAACGTTTAGACAATCTAAGTTCTCAAAAAGCAACGTATAATTCCGATTGTTGCACGATTTTTCTAGAAAAGAGACTTTTTGAATAAAAATAACTCAAATGAAACTGGTTTAAATTATTTTTTCCTGGCTCGTTTCTTCTGGATGCTCATATAGTCGAACCTGGCACAAGGGAGCATACGATTGTGATCACGCACGATTTCTACTTGAAATTTCTCTTTTCGAATTAGAACGACTCAAATAAAACTAGATGAACATAGGATCAGCTTGCCCATTGTTTCTGCTAGATGTCTAGATGATCTAATTTGGTTAAAAGTAATGTACAATTCTAATTATGCCACGATTTATCTAGAAATGAGAGTTTTAGAATCAAAACAACTCAAACGAAACTTATTTAAATAATTTTTCCCACGTTTGTTTCTTTAGGAGGTGCAGACAGTCGAAGTTGACCCAAAGCACCACACGATTGTGATTACACACGATTTCTGCTAGGAAAAGCTCTTTTCGAATTAGAATGACTCAAACGAAATTGGAAGAAGATTGGATCAGCGTTTTCATTTTCTCTGCTAAATGTCTAGATGATCTAACTTGGTTAAAAGCAACATGAAATTCTGATTGTGCCACAATTTATCAAGAAATGAGTTTTAGAGTCAAAACTATTAAAATGAAACTTGTTTAAACCATTTTTCCCAGGTTCGTTTCTTTAGGAAGTCCAGACAATCGAAGTTGACCCAAAGCACCACACGATTGTGATCCTGCCCGATTTTTGCTAGGAAAAGCTCTTTCCGAGTTACAATGACTCCTGGATGAAGATTGGATTAGCATATCCATTGTCTCTTTTGGACGTTTAGATAATCTAATTAGGCAAAAGGCGACGTACAATTCCGATTGTGGCACGATTTATCTAGAAATGAGACTTTTGGAATCAAGAGAACTCAAACGAAGCTCGTTTAAATTATGTTTCCCATGCTCATATCTTTTGGATGTTCAGACAATTGAATTTGGCACAAAGCACCATACGGTTGTGATCACGCACGATATCTTCTAGGAATTGCTCTTTCAAATTAGAACGACACAAACAAAACTAGATGAAGGTAGGATCGGCATGCCAGTTCTTTCTTTTGGACGTTTAGATGATCTAATTTAGCAAAAAGTAATGTACAAATCTGATTCTGCCACGATTTATCTAGAAATGAGACTTTTTGAGTCAAAACAACTCAAACAAAACTAGTTTAATTCATTTTTCTCATGCTCGTTTCTTTAGGAAATTCAGAAGTCGAATTTGGCACAAGGCACCACACGATTGTGATCACGCACTATTTCTGCTAGGAAAAACTCTTTTCGAATTAGAACAACACAAACAAAACTGGATGAAGATTGGATCGGCAAGTTCATTGTTTCTTTTAGACGTTTAGACATTCTAAGTTCTCAAAAAGTGACGTATAATTCTGATTGTTGCACGATTTTTCGAGAAATGAGACTTTTTGAATCAAAATAACTCAAATGAAACTGGTTTAAATTATTTTTTTCTGATTCGTTTCTTTTGGATGCTCATATAGTTGAATCTGGCACAAGGTAGGATACGATTGTGACCACGCATGATTTCTGCTTGGAACTACCCTTTTCAAATTATAACGACTCAAATAAAACTGGATGAACAAAGGATCGGCATGCCCATTGTTTCTACTGGATGTCTAGATGATCTAATTTGGTTAAAAGTAATGTACAATTCTTATTATGCCACGCTTTATCTAGAAATGAGAGTTTTAGAATAAAAACAACTCAAACGAAACTTATTTAAATCATTTTTCCCATGTTCGTTTCTTTAGAAGGTCCAGACAGTCGGAGTTGACCCAAACACAAGATTGTGATTACGCACGATTTTTGCTAGGAAAATTTTTTTTTCGAATTAGAATGACTCAGACAAAATAGGATGAACAAAGGATCGGCATGCTCATTATTTCTGCTGGATGTCTAGATGATCTAATTTGGTTAAATGCAATGTAAAATTCTGATTATGCCATGATTTATCTAGAAATGAGAATTTTAGAATGAAAACAACTCAAACGAAACTTATTTAAATCATTTTTCCCACGTTCGTTTCTTTAGGAGGTCCAGACAGTTGAAGTTGACCTAAAGCACCACACGATTGTGATCACGCACAATTTTTGCTAGGAAAAGCTCTTTTCAAATTAGAATGACTCAAACGAAACTGGATGAAGACTGGATCAGCATGTTCATTGTCTGTTTTGGACGTTTATATGATCTAATTAGGCAAAAGGCAACATACAATTCCGATTGTGGCACGATTTATCAAGAAATGAGGCTTTTCGAATCAAAAGAACTCAAACTAAGCTAGTTTAAATTATTTTTCCCATGCTCATATCTTTTGGATGTTCAGATAGTCGAATTTGGCACAAAGCACCATACGGTTGTGATCACGCACGATATCTTCTAGGTATTGCTCTTCCGAATTAGAATGACTTAAACAAAACTGGATGAAGGTAGGATCGGCATGTACGTTCTTTCTTTTGGACGTTTAGGCGATCTAATTTCGCAAAAAGTAATGTACAATTCTAATTATGCCATGATTTATCTAAAAATGAGACTTTTTGAGTCGAAACAACTCAAAAGAATCTAGTTTAAATTATTTTTCTCATGCTCGTTTCTTTAGGAGGTTCAGATAGTCGAATCTAGCACAAGGCACCACACGATTGTGATCACGCATGATTTTTGCTAGGAAAAACTCTTTTCGAAATAGAATGACTCAAACAAAACTGGATGAAAATTGGATCGGCATGTTCATTGTTTGTTTTGGACGTTTAGACAATCTAAGTTCTCAAAAAGCAACGTATAATTCTTATTGTTGCACAATTTTTCTAGAAATGAGACTTTTTGAATCAAAATAACTCAAATGAAACTGGTTTAAATTATTTTTTCCTGGCTAGTTTCTTTTGGATGCTCATATTGTCGAACCTGGCACAAGGGAGCATACGATTGTGATCACGCACGATTTCTACTTGGAATTGCTTTCTTCGAATTAGAACGACTTAGAGAAAATTGGATGAACATAGGATCGGCATGCTCATTGTTTCTACCGGATGTCTAGATGAACTAATTTGGTTAAAAGTAATGTAGAATTCTGATTGTGCCACAATTTATCTAGAAATGAGAGTTTTAGAATCAAAATAACTCAAATGAAACTTCTTTAAATCATTTTTCCCACGTTCATTTTTTAGAAGGTCTAGACAGTCGAAGTTGACCCAAAGCACCACACGATTGTGATCACGCACGATTTCTGCTACGAAAAGCTCTTTTCGAATTAGAACGATTCAAACAAAATTGGATGAAGATTGGATCAGCATGTTCATTGTCTCTTTTGGACGTTTAGATGGTCTAATTAGGCAAAACGCAATGTACAATTTCGATTGTGGCACGATTTATCAAGAAATGAGACTTTTCAGATCAAAAGAACTCAAACTAAGCTAGTTTAAATTATTTTTCCCATGCTCATATCTTTTGGATGTTTAGACAGTCGAATTTGGCACAAAGTACCATACGATTTTGATCACGTACGATATCTTCTAGGAACTGTTCTTTCGAATTAGAACGACTTAAACAAAACTGGATGAAGGTAGGATCGACATGCTAGTTCTTTCTTCTAGACGTTTAGATGATCTAATTTGACAAAAAGCAATGTATAATTCTGATTATTCCATGCTTTATCTAGAAATGAGACTTTTTAACTCAAAACAACTCAAACGAAACTAGTTTAAATTATTTTTCTCATGCTCATTTCTTTAGGAGGTTTAGATACTCGAATCTGACTCAAAGCACCACAAGATTGTGATTACGCTCGATTTCTCCTAGGAAAAGCTTTTTTCGAATTAGAATGACTCAGACAAAACAGGATGAACAAAGGATCGACATCCTCATTGTTTCTGCTGGATGTCTAGATGATCTAATTTGGTTAAAAGTAATGTACAATTCTGATTATGCCACGATTTATCTAGAAATAAGACTTTTTGAGTCAAAACAACTAAAACGAAACTAGTTTAATTCATTTTTCTCATGCTCGTTTCTTTAGGAAGTTCAGAGAATTGAATCTGGCACAAGGCACCACACGATTGTGATCACGCACTATTTCTGCTAGAAAAAACTCTTTCGAATTAGAACAACTCAAACAAAACTGGATGAAGATTGGATCGGCATGTTCATTGTTTCTTTTAGACATTTAGACATTCTAAGTTCCCAAAAAGCGACGTATAATTCTGATTGTTGCACGATTTTTTGAGAAATGAGACTTTTTGAATCAAAATAACTCAAATGAAACTGGTTTAAATTATTTTTTCCTGGCTCGTTTCTTTTGGATACTCATAGAGTCGAATCTGGCATAAGGTAGCATACGATTGTGATCACGCACGATTTCTGCTTGGAATTGCTCTTTTCGAATTAGAACGACTCCAATAAAACTGGATGAACAAAGGATCGGCATGCCCATTGTTTTCGCTGGATGTCTAGATGATCTAATTTGGTTAAAAGCAATGTACAATTCTGATTATGCCACGTTTGATCTAGAAATGAGAGTTTTAGAATAAAAACACCTCAAACAAAACTTATTTAAACTATTTTTCCCACGTTGGTTTCTTTAGGAGGTTTAGACAGTCGAAGTTGACCCAAAGCACCACAAGATTGTGATTATGCACGATTTTTGCTAGGTAAAGCTTTTTTTGAATTAGAATGACTCAGACAAAACAGGATGAACAAAGGATCGGCATGCTCATTGTTTCTACTGGACGTCTAGATGATCTAATTTGGTTAAAAGCAATGTACAATTCTGATTATGCCACGATTTATCTAGAAATGAGAGTTTTAGAGTAAAAATAACTCAAACAAAACTTATTTAAATCATTTATCCCACGTTCGTTTCTTTAGGAAGTTGAGACAGTCGAAGTTGACCCAAAGCACCCCAAGATTGTGATTCGCACGATTTTTGCTAAGAAAAGCTGTTTTCGAATTAGAACGACTCAGACAAAACAGGATGAACAAAGGATCGGCATGCTCATTGTTTCTGCTGGATGTCTAGATGACCTAATTTGGTTAAAAGCAATGTACAATTCTGATTATGTTCCGATTTATCTAGAAATGAGAGTTTTAGAATAAAAACAAGTCAAACGAAACTTATTTAAATCATTTTTCCACGTTCGTTTCTTTAGGAGGTCCAGACAGCCGAAGTTGACCCAAAGCACCACAAGATTGTGATTACGCACGATTTTGCTAGGAAAAGCTTTTTTCGAATTAGAACGACTCAGACAAAACAGGATGAACAAAGGATCGGCATGCTCATTGTTTCTGCTGGATGTCTAGATGATCTACTTTGGTTAAAAGTAATGTACAATTCTGATTATGCCACGATTTATCTAGAAATGAGAGTTTTAGAATAAAAACAACTAAAACGAAACTTATTTAAATCATTTTTCCCACGTTCGTTTCTTTAGGAGGTCCAGACAGCCGAAGTTGACCCAAAGCACCACAAGATTGTGATTACGCACGATTTCTGCTCAGAAAAGCTTTTTTCAAATTAGAACGACTCAGACAAAACAGGATGAACAAAGGATCGGCATGCTCATTGTTTCTGTTGGATGTCTAGATGACCTAATTTGGTTAAAAGTAATGTACAATTCTGATTATGCCACGATTTATCTAGAAATGAGAGTTTTAGAATAAAAACAAGTCAAACAAAACTTATTTAAATCATTTTTCCCACGTTCGTTTCTTTAGGAGGTCCAGACAGCCGAAGTTGACCCAAAGCACCATAAGATTGTGATTACGCATGATTTTTGCTAGGAAAAGGTTTTTCGAATTAGAACGACTCAGACAAAACAGGATAAACAAAGGATCAACATGCTCATTGTTTCTGCTGGATGACTAGATGATCTACTTTGGTTAAAAGCAATGTACAATTCTAATTATGCCACGATTTATCTCGAAATGAGAGTTTTAGAATCAAAACAACTCAAACAAAACTTATTTAAATCATTTTTCCCACGTTCGTTTCTTTTTGAATTAGAATGACTCAAACGAAACTGGATGAACACTGGATCAACATGTTCATTGTCTATTTTGGACGTTTAGATGATCTAATTAGGCAAAAGGCAATGTACAATTTTGATTGTGGCACAATTTATCAAGAAATGAGACTTTTCGGATCAAAAGAACTCAAACTAAGCTAGTTTAAATTATTTTTTCGATGCTCATATCATTTGGATGTTCAGATAGTCGAATTTGGCGCAAAGCACCATACGGTTGTGATCACGCACGATATCTTCTAGGAATTACTCTTTCGAATTAGAACGACTCAAACAAAATTGGATGAAGGTAGGATCGGCATATACGTTCTTTGTTTTGGAAATTTAGGCGATCTAATTTGGCAAAAAATAATGTACAATTCTGATTATGCCATGATGTATCTAGAAATGAGACTTTTCGATTCGAAACAACTTAAAAGAAACTAGTTTAAATCATTTTTCTCATGCTCGTTTCTTTAGGAGGTTCAGTAGTCGAATCTAGCACAAGGCACCACACGATTATGATCACACACGATTTCTGCTAGGAAAAACTCTTTTCGAAATAGAACGATTCAAATGAAACTGGATGAAGATTGGATCGGCATGTTCATTGTTTGTTTTGGACGTTTAGACAATCTAAGTTATCAAAAAGTAACGTACAATTCTGATTGTTGCATGATTTTTCTAGAAATGGGTCTTTTTGAATCAAAATAACTCAAATGAAACTAGTTAAAATTATTTTTTCCTTGCTCGTTTCTTTTGGATGCTCATATAGTCGAATCTGGCACAAGGTAGCTTTCGATTGTGATCACGCACAATTTTTACTTGGAATTGCTTTCTTCGAATTAGAACGACTCAGAGAAAATTGGACAAACATAGGATCGGCATGCTCATTATTTCTACTGGAAGTCTAGATGAACTAATTTGGTTAAAAGCAATGTAGAATTTTGATTGTGCCACAATTTATCTAGAAATGAGAGTTTTAGAATCAAAATAACTCAAACGAAACTTCTTTAAATCATTTTTCCCACGTTCGTTTTTTAGAAGGTCCAGACAGTCGAAGTTGACCCAAAGCACCACACGATTGTGATCACACACGATTTCTGCTACGAAAAGCTCTTTTCGAATTAGAACGATTCAAACAAAATTGGATAAAGATTGGATCAGCATGTTCATTGTCTCTTTTGGACGTTTAGATGATCTAATTAGGCAAAACGCAATGTACAAGTCCGATTGTGGCATGATTTATCAAGAAATGAGACTTTTCGGATCAAAAGAACTCAAACTAAGCTAGTTTAAATTATTTTTCCCATGCTCATATCTTTTGGATGTTCAGATAGCCGAATTTGGCATAAAGCATCATACGGTTATGATCACTCACGATATCTTTTAGGTATTGCTCTTTCGAATTAGAACGATTCAAACAAAACTGGATGGAGGTAGGATCGGCATGTACGATCTTTCTTTTGGACGTTTAGGCGATCTAATTTGGCAAAAAGTAATGTAAAATTCTGATTATGCCACGATTTATCTAGAAATGAGACTTTTCGATTCAAAACAACTCAAAAGAAACTAGTTTAAATAATTTTTCTTATGCTCGTTTCTTTAGGAGGTTCAGATAGTCGAATCTAGCACAAGGCACCACACGATTGTGAACACGCACGATTTCTGCTAGGAAAAACTCTTCTCAATTTAGAATGACTCAAACAAAATTGGAAAAAGAATGGATCGACATGTTCATTGTTTGTTTTGGACGTTTAGGCAATCTAAGTTCTCAAAAAGCAATGTATAGTTCTGACTGTTGCACGATTTTTTTAGAAATGAGACTTTTTGAATCAAAATAACTCAAATGAAACTGGTTTAAATTCGTTTTTTCTTGCTCGTTTCTTTTGGATGCTCATATAGTCGAATCTGGCACAAGGTAGCATACGATTTTGATCACGCACAATTTTTGGTTGGAATTACTTTTTTCAAATTAGAACGACTCAGAGAAAATTGGATGAACATAGGATCGGCATGCTCATTGTTTCTACTGGATGTCTAGATGGACTAATTTGGTTAAAAGCAATGTAGAATTCTGATTGTGCCACAATTTATCTAGAAATGAGAGTTTTAGAATCAAAATAACTCAAACGAAACTTCTTTAAGTCATTTTTCCCACGTTCGTTTCTTTAGAAGGTCCAAACAGTCGAAGTTGACCTAGAGCACCACACGATTTTGATCACGCACGATTTCTGCTATGAAAAGCTCTTTTCGAATTATTACGACTCAAACAAAACTGGATGAAGATTGGATCAGCATGTTCATTGTCTTTTTTGGACATTTCGATGATCTAATTAGGCAAAACGCAGTGTACAATTCCGATTGTGGCACGATTTATCTAGAAATGAGACTTTTCGAATCAAAACAACTCAAACGAAGCTAGTTTAAATTATTTTTCCCATGCTCATATCTTTTGGATGTTCAGACAGTCGAATTTGGCACAAAACACTATACAGTTTTGATCACGTACGATATCTTTTAGAAATTGCTCTTTCGAATTAGAACGACTCAAACAAAACTGGATGAAGGTAGGATCGGCATGCTAGTTCTTTCTTTTAGACGTTTAGATGATCTAATTTGGCAAAAAGTAATGTACAATTCTGATTATGCCACGCTTTATCTAGAAATGAGACTTTTTAACTCAAAATAGCTCAAACGAAACTAGTTTAAATCATTTTTCTCATGCTCGTTTCTTTAGGAGGTTCAGATAGTCGACTTTCGCATAAGGCACCACACGATTGTGATCACGCACGAAGATTGGATCGGCACGTTCATTTTTTGTTTTGAACGTTTAGACAATCTAAGTTCTCAAAAAGCAACGTACAATTTCGATTGTTGTACGATTTTTCTAGAAATGAGACTTTTTGAATCAAAATAACTCAAATGAAACTCGTTTAGATTATTTTTTCCTAGCTTGCTTCTTTTGGATGCTCATATAGTCGAACCTGGCACAAAGGAGCATACGATTGTGATCACGCACGATTTCTACTTGGAATTGCTCTTTTCGAATTAGAACTACTTAGATAAAACTGGATGAACATAGGATCAGTATGCCCATTGTTTCTGCTGGATGTCTAGATGATCTAATTTGGTTAAAAGCATTGTACAATTCTGATTATGCCACGCTTTATCTAGAAATGAGAGTTTTAGAATAAAAACAACTCAAACGAAACTTATTTAAATCATTTTTCCCACATTCGTTTCTTTAGGAGGTCCAGACAGTCGAAGTTGACCCAAAGCACCACACGATTGTGATTACACACGATTTCTGCTAGGAAAAGCTTTTTTCGAATTAGAATGACTCAAACGAAACTGGATGAAGATTGGATCAACATTTTCATTGTCTCTGCTGGATGTCTAGATGATCTAATTTGGTTAAAAGCAACGTGGAATTTTGATTGTGCCACAATTTATCTAGAAATGAGTTTTAGAGTCAAAACAATTCAAATGAAACTTGTTTAATCCATTTTTCCCACGTTCGTTTCTTTAGTAAGTCAAGACAATCGAAGTTAACCCAAAGCACCACACGATTGGGATCATGCATGATTTTTGCTAGGAAAAGATCTTTTCGAGTTAGAATGACTCCTGGATGAAGATTGGATCAGCATGTCCATTGTCTCTTTTGGACGTTTAGATTATCTAATTAGGCAAAAGGCAACGTACAATTCCGATTGTGACACGATTTATCTGGAAATGAGACTTTTGGAATCAAAAGAACTCAAACGAAGTTAGTTTAAATTATTTTTTCCATGCTCATATCTTTTGGGTGTTCAGACAGTCGAATTTGGCACAAAGCACCATACGATTGTGATCACGCACGACATCTTCTAGGAATTGCTCTTTTGAATTAGAATGACTCAAACAAAACTGGATAAAGGTAGGATCGGCATGCCAGTTCTTTCTTTTGGACGTTTAGATGATCTAATTTAGCAAAAAGCAATGTACAAATCTGATTATGCCACGATTTATCTAGAAATGAGACTTTTTGAGTCAAAATAACTCAAACGAAACTAGTTTAATTCATTTTTCTCATGCTCATTTCTTTAGGAAGTTCAGTTAGTCGAATCTGGCACAACGTAGCATACGATTGTGATCACACACGATTTCTGCTTGGAACTACCCTTTTCGACTTAGAACACCTCAAATAAAACTGGATGAACAAAGGTTCGGCATGCCCATTGTTTCTGCTAGATGTCTAGATGATCTAATTTGGTTAAAAGCAATGTACAATTCTAATTATGCCACGCTTTATCTAGAAATGAGAGTTTTAGAATAAAAATAACTCAAACGAAACTTGTTTAAATCATTTTTCCCACGTTCGTTTCTTTAGGAGGTCCAGACAGTCGAAGTGGACCCAAAGCACCACAAGATTGTGATTACGCACGATTTCTGCTAGGAAAAGCTTTTTTTGAATTAGAATGACTTAGACAAAATAGGATGAACAAAGGAACGACATGCTCATTATTTCTGCTGGATGTCTAGATGATCTAATTTGGTTAAAAGCAACGTAGAATTCTAACTGTGCCACAATTTATCTAGAAATTAGAGTTTTAGAATCAAAACAACTCAAACGAAACTTGTTTAAATCATTTTTTCCACGTTCGTTTCTTTAGGAGGTCCAGACAGTCGAAGTGGACCCAAAGCACCACAAGATTGTGATTACGCATGATTTCTGCTAGGAAAAGCTTTTTTTGAATTAGAATGACTTAGACAAAACAGGATGAACAAAGGAATGACATGCTCATTGTTTCTGCTGGATGTCTAGATGATCTAATTTGGTTAAAAGCAACGTAGAATTCTAACTGTGCCATAATTTATCTAGAAATTAGAGTTTTAGAATCAAAACAACTCAAACGAAACTTGTTTAAATCATTTTTTCCACGTTCGTTTCTTTAGGAGGTCCAAACTGTCGAAGTTGACCCAAAGCTCCACACGATTGTGATCATGCACGATTTCAGCTAGGAAAAGCTCTTTTCGAATTAGAATGACTCAAACGAAATTGGATGAAGACTGGATCAGCATGTTCATTGTCTGTTTTGAACGTTTAGATGATCTAATTTGGCAAAAGGCAACGTACAATTCTGATTGTGACACTATTTATCAAGAAATGAGACTTTTTGAATCAAAGGAACCCAAACTAAGCTAGTTTAAATTATTTTTCCCATGCTCATATCTTTTGGATGTTCAGATAGTCAAATTTGGCACAAAGCACCATACGGTTGTAATCACACACGGTATCTTCTAGATATTGCTCTTTCGAATTAGAACGACTCAAACAAAACTGGATGAAGGTAGGATCGGCATATACGTTCTTTCTTTTGGACGTTTAGGCGATCTAATTTGGCAAAAAGTAATGTACAATTATGATTATGCCATGATTTATCTAGAAATAAGACTTTTCGATTCAAAACAACTCAAAAGAAACTAGTTTAAATTATTTTTCACATGCTCGTTTCTTTAGGAGGTTCCGATAGTCGAATCTAGCACAAGGCACCACACGATTGTGATCACGCACGATTTCTGCTAGGAAAAATTCTTTTCGAAATAGAATGACTCAAATGAAACTGGATGAAGATTGGATCAGTGTGTTCATTATTTGTTTTGGACGTTTAGACAATCTAAGTTCTCAAAAAGCAATGTATAATTCTTATTGTTGCACGATTGTTTTAGAAATTAGACTTTTTGAATCAAAATAACTCAAATGAAACTGGTTTAATTTATTTTTTCTTGGCTCGTTTCTTTTGGATGCTCATATTGTCGAACCTGGCACAAGGGAGCATACGATTGTGATCAAGCACGATTTCTACTTGGAATTGCTCTTTTCGAATTAGAACGACTCAGATAAAATTGGATGAACATAGGATCAGCATGCCCATTGTTTCTGCTAGATGTCTAGATGAACTAATTTTTGTTAAAAGCAATGTAGAATTCTAATTGTGTCACAATTTATCTAGAAATGAGAGTTTTAGAATCAAAATAACTCAAATGAAACTTCTTTAAATCATTTTTCCCACGTTCGTTTCTTTAGAAGATCCAGACAGTCGAAGTTGACCCAAAGCACCACACGATTGTGATCACGCACGATTTCTGCTACAAAAAGCTCTTTTTGAATTAGAACGACTCAAACAAAACTAGATGAAGGTAGGATCGGCATGTACGTTCTTTCTTTTGGACGTTTAGGCGATCTAATTTCGCAAAAAGCAATGTATAATTCTGATTATGCCATGATTTATCTAGAAATGAGACTTTTTGAGTCGAAACAACTCAAAAGAAACTAGTTTAAATCATTTTTCTCATACTCGTTTCTTTAGGAGGTTCAGATAGTCGAATCTAGCACAAGGCACCACACGATTGTGATCATGCATGATTTCTGCTACGAAAAGCTCTTTTCGAATTAGAACGACTCAAACAAAACTGGATGAAGATTGGATCAGCATGTTCATTGTCTCTTTTGGACGTTTAGATGATCTAATTAGGCAAAACGCAACGTACAATTCCGATTGTGACACGATTTATCTAGAAATGAGACTTTTCGAATCAAAACAACTTAAACGAAGCTAGTTTAAATTATATTTCCCATGCTCATATCTTTTTGATGTTTAGACAGTTGAATTTGGCACAAAGCACCATACGGTTTTGATCACGCACGATATCTACTAGGAATTGTTCTTTCGAATTAGAACGACTCAAACAAAACTGGATAAAGGTAGGATCGGGATGTTAGTTCCTTCTTTTAGACGTTTAGACGATCTAATTTGGCAAAAAGTAATGTACAATTCTGATTATGCCACGCTTTATCTAGAAATGAGACTTTTAAACTCAAAACAACTCAAACGAAACTAGTTTAAATCATTTTTCTCATGCTCATTTCTTTAGGAGGTTCAGATAGTCGAATCTAGCGTAAGGCACCACACGATTGTGATCACGCACGATTTCTGCTAGGAAAAACTCTTTTCAAATTAGAACATCTGAAATGAAACTCGATGAAGACTGGATCGGCACGTTCATTGTTAGTTTTGAACGTTTAGACAATTTAAGTTCTCAAAAAGCAACGTATAATTCCGATTGTTGCACGATTTTTCTAGAAGTGAGACTTTTTGAATCAAAATAACTCAAATGAAACTGTTTTAAATTATTTTTTCCTGGCTCGTTTCTTCTGTATGCTCGTATAGTCGAACTTGGCACAAGGGAGCATACCATTGTGATCTCGCACGATTTTTACTTGGAATTGCTCTTTTCGAATTAGAACGACTCAGATAAAACAGGATGAGCATAGGATCAACATGCCCATTATTTTTGCTGGATGTCAAAATGATCTAATTTGGTTAAAAGTAATGTACAATTCTGATTATGCCACGATTTCTCTAGAAATGAGAGTTTTAGAATCAAAACAACTCAAACGAAACTTATTTAAATCATTTTTCCCACGTTCGTTTCTTTAGGAGGTCCAGACAGTCGAAGTTGACCCAAAGCACCACAAGATTGTGATTCGCATGATTTCTGCTAGGAAAAGCTTTTTCGAATTAGAACGGCTCAGACAAAACAGAATGAACAAAGGATCGGCATACTCATTGTTTCTGCTAGATGTCTAGATGATCTAATTTGGTTAAAAGCAATGTACAATTCTGATTATGCCACGATTTATCTAGAAATAAGTGTTTTAGAATCAAAACAACTCAAACGAAACTTATTTAAATCATTTTTCTCACGTTCATTTCTTTAGGTGGTCCAGACAGTCGAAGTTGACCCAAAGCACCACACGATTGTGATCACGCACTTATTTAAATCATTTTTCCCACGTTCGTTTCGAAATAGAATGACTCAAACGAAACTGGATGAAGATTGGATCGGCATGTTCATTGTTTGTTTTGGATATTTAGACAATTTAAGTTCTCAAAAAGAAATGTATAATTCTGATTGTTGTACGATTTTTCTAGAAATGAGACTTTTTGAATCAAAATAACTCAAATGAAACTAGTTTAAATTATTTTTTCTGTGCTCGTTTCTTTTGGATGCTCATATAGTCGAATCTGGCACAAGGTAGCATACGATTGTGATCACGCACAATTTCTGCTTGGGATTGCTTTTTTTGAATTAGAATGACTTAGAGAAAATTGGATGAACATAGGATCGGCATGTTCATTGTTTCTACTGGATGTCTAGATGAACTAATTTGGTTAAAAGTAATGTAGAATTCTGATTGCGCCACAATTTATCTAGGAATGAGAGTTTTAGAATCAAAATAACTCAAACGAAACTTCTTTAAGTCATTTTTCCCACGTTCGTTTCTTTAAAAGGTCCAGACAGTCGAAGTTGACCCAGAGCCCCACACGATTTTGATCACGTATGATTTCTGCTACGAAAAGCTCTTTTCGAATTAGAACGACTCAAACAAAACTGGATGAAGATTGGATCAGCATGTTCATTGTCTCTTTTGGACGGATAGATGATCTAAGTAGGCAAAACGCAGTGTACAATTTCGATTGTGGCACGATTTATCTAGAAATGAGACTTTTCGAATCAAAACAACTCAAACGAAGCTAGTTTAAATTATTTTTTCCATGCTCATATCTTTTGGTTGTTCAGATAGTCAAATTTGGCAAAAAGCACCATACGGTTATGATCACACACGATATCTTCTAGGTATTGCTCTTTCGAATTAAAAAGACTCAAACAAAACTGCATGAAGGTAGGATCGGCATGCCCATTGTCTCTGCTGGATATGTAGATGATCTAATTTCGTTAAAAGCAACGTGGACTTCTGATTGTGCCATAATTTATCTAAAAATGAGTTTTAGAATCAAAAGATTCAAACGAAACTTGTTTAAACCATTTTTCCCACGTTCGTTTCTTTGGGAAGTCCAGACAATCGAAGTTGACCCAAAGCACGACACGATTGTGAGCATGCACGATTTTTGCTAGGAAAAACTCTTTTCGAGTTAGAATGACTCCTGGATGAAGATTGGATCAGCATGTCCATTGTCTCTTTTGGACGTTTAGATGATTTAATTAGGCGAAAGGCAACGTACAATTCTGATTGTGGCACGATTTATCTAGAAATGAGACTTTTCAAATCAAAAGAACCCAAACGAAGCTAGTTTAAATTATTTTTCCCATGCTCATATCTTTTGGATGTTCAGACAGTCGAATTTGGCAGAAAGCCCCATACAGTTGTGATCACGCACGATATCTTCTAAGAATTGCTCTTTTGAATTAGAACGACTCAAACAAAACTGGATGAAGGTAGGATTGGCATGCCAGTTCTTTCTTTTAGACGTTTAGATGATCTAATTTAGCAAAAAGTAATTTACAAATCTGATAATATACCCCAATTTATCTAAAAATGAGACTTTTTGACTAAAAACAACTCAAACGAAACTAGTATAATTCATTTTTCTCATGCTCGTTTGTTTAGGTTGTTCAGATTGTCGAATCTGGCACAAGGCACCACACGATTGTGATCACGCACTATTTCTGCTATGAAAAACTCTTTTCAAATTAGAACAACTTAAACAAAACTGGATGAAGATTGGATTGGCATGTTCATTGTTTCTTTTAGACGTTTAGACATTCTAAGTTCCCAAAAAGTGACGTATAATTCTGATTGTTGCACGATTTTTCGAGAAATGAGACTTTTTGAATCAAAATAACTCAAATGAAACTGGTTTAAATTATTTTTTCCTGGCTCGTTTCTTTTGGATGCTCATAGAGTCGAATCTGGCACAAGGTAGCATACGATTGTGATCACGCACGATTTTTGCTTGGAATTGCTCTTTTCGAATTAGAACGACTCAAATAAAACTGGATGAACAAAGGATCGGCATGCCCATTGTTTCTGCTGGATGTCTAGATGATCTAATTTGGTTAAAAGCAATATACAATTCTGATTATGCCACGATTTATCTAGAAATGAGAGTTTTAGAATAAAAATAACTCAAACGAAACTTATTTAAATCATTTTTCCCACGTTCATTTCTTTAAGAGGTCCAGACAATTGAAGTTGACCCAAAGCACCACAAGATTGTGATTACGCATGATTTTTGCTAGGAAATGCTTTTTTTGAATTAGAACGACTCAGACAAAACAGGATGAACAAAGGATCGGCATGCTCATTGTTTCTGCTGGATGTCTAGATGATCTAATTTGGTTAAAAGTAATGTACAACTCTGATTATGCTACGATTTATCAAGAAATGAGAGTTTTAGAATCAAAAGAACTCAAACGAAACTTATTTAAATCATTTTTCCCACGTTCATTTCTTTAGGAGGTCCAGAGAGACGAAGTTGATCCAAAGCACCACACGATTGTGATAACGCTCAATTTTGCAAAAAAAAGCTCTTTTCGAATTAGAATGACTTAAACAAAACTGGATGATGACTAGATCAACATGTTCATTGTCTGTTTTGGACATTTAGATGATGTAATTAGGCAAAAGGCAACGTACAATTCTGATTGTGGCACGATTTATCAAGAAATGAGACTTTTTGGATCAGAAGAACTGAAACTAAGCAAGTTTAAATTATTTTTCCATGCTCATATCTTTTGGATGTTTAGATAGTCAAATTTGGTGCAAAGCACCGTACGGTTGTGATCACGTATGATATCTTCTAGGTATTGCTCTTTCGAATTAGAATGACTCAAACAAGACTGGATGAAGGTAGGATCGGCAAATGCGTTCTTTCTTGTGGACGTTTAGACGATCAAATTTGGCAAAAAGCAATGTACAATTCTGATTATGCCATGATTTATCTAGAAATGAGACTTTTCGAATCAAAACAACTCAAACGAAGCTAGTTTAAATTATTTTTCCCATGCTCATATCTTTTGGTTGTTCAGATAGTCGAATTTGGCAGAAAGCACCATACGGTTATGATCACACACGATATCTTCTAGGTATTACTCTTTCGAATTAGAATGACTCAAACAAAACTGCATGAAGGTAGGATCGGCATGCCCATTGTTTCTGCTGGATGTCTAGATGATCTAATCTGGTTAAAAGCAATGTACAATTCTGATTATGCCACAATTTATCTAGAAATGAGAGTTTTAGAATCAAAACAACTCAAACGACACTTATTTAAATCATTTTTTCCACGTTTGTTTCTTTAGGAGGTCCAGACAGTCGAAGTTGACCCAAAGCACCACACGATTGTGATTACGCACAATTTCTGCTAGGAAAAGCTTTTTTCGAATTAGAATAACTCAAACAAAATTGGATGAAGATTGGATCAGCATTTTCATTGTCTCTCTTGGATATCTAGATGATCTAATTTAGTTAAAAGCAACGTGGACTTCTGATTGTGCCATAATTTATCTAAAAATGAGTTTTAGAATCAAAACATTTCAAACAAAACTTGTTTAAACCATTTGTCCCACGTTCGTTTCTTTAGGTAGTCCAGATAATTGAAGTTGACCCAAAGCACCACACGATTGTGATCATGCACGATTTTTGTTAGGAAAAGCTCTTTTCGAGTTAGAATGAGTCCTGGATAAAGATTGGATCAGCATGTCCATTGTCACTTTTGGACGTTTAGATGATCTAATTAGGCGAAAGGCAACGTACAATTCTGATTGTGGCACGATTTATCTAGAAATGAGACTTTTCAAATCAAAAGAACCCAAACGATGCTAGTTTAAATTATTTTTCCCATGCTCATATCTTTTGGATGTTCAGACAGTCGAATTTGGCACAAACCACCATACGGTTGTGATCACGCACGAAATCTTCTAGGAATTGCTCTTTCGAATTAGAACGACTCAAACAAAACTGGATGAAGGTAGGATCGGCAAGCCAGTTCTTTCTTTTGGACGTTTAGATGATCTAATTTTGCAAAAAGTAATGTACAAATCTGATTATGCCACGATTTATCTAGAAATGAGACTTTTTGAGTGAAAAAAACTCAAACGAAACTAGTGTAATTCATTTTTCTCATGCTCATTTCTTTAGGAAGTTCAGATTGTCGAATCTGGCACAAGGCACCACACGATTGTGATCACACACTATTTCTGCTAGGAAAAACTCTTTTCGAATTAGAACAACTCAAACAGAACTGGATGAAGATTGGATTGGCATGTTCATTGTTTCTTTTAGACGTTTAGACATTCTAAGTTCCCAAAAAGTGACGTATAATTCTGATTGTTGCACGATTTTTTGAGAAATGAGACTTTTTGAATCAAAATAACTCAAATGAAACTGGTTTAAATTATTTTTTCCTGGCTTGTTTCTTTTGGATGCTCATATAGTCGAATCTGGCACAAGGTATCATACGATTGTGATCACGCACAATTTCTTCTTGGAATTGCTTTTCTCGAATTAGAACGACTTAGAGAAAATTGGATGAACATAGGATCGACATGCTCATTGTTTCTACTGGATGTCTAGATGAACTAATTTGGTTAAAAGCAATGTAGAATTCTGATTGTGCCACAATTTATCTAGAAATGAGAGTTTTGGAATCGAAATAACTCAAACGAAACTTCTTTAAGTCATTTTTCCCATGTTCGTTTCTTTAGAAGGTCCAAACAGTCGAAATTGACCCAAAGCACCACACGATTTGGATCACGTACGATTTCTGCTACGAAAAGCTCTATTTGAATTAGAACGAGTCAAACAAAATTGGATGAAGATTGAATCAGCATGTTCATTGTCTCTTTTGGACGTTTGGATGATCTAATTAGGCAAAACGCAGTGTACAATTCCGGTTATGGCACGATTTATCTAGAATTGAGACTTTTTGAATCAAAACAACTCAAACGAAGCTAGTTTAAATTATTTTTCCCATGCTCATATCTTTTGGTTGTTCAGATAGTCGAATTTGGCAGAAAGCACCATACGGTTATGATCACACACGATATCTTCTAGGTATTACTCTTTCGAATTAGAATGACTCAAACAAAACTGCATGAAAGTAGGATCGGCATGCCCATTGTTTCTGCTGGATGTCTAGATGATCTAATTTGGTTAGAAGCAATGTACAATTCTGATTATGCCACGATTTATCTAGAAATGAGAGTTTTAGAATCAAAACAACTCAAACGACACTTATTTAAATCATTTTTCCCACGTTCGTTTCTTTAGGAGGTCCAGACAGTCGAAGTTGACCCAAAGCACCACACGATTGTGATTACGCACGATTTTTGCTAGGAAAAGCTTTTTTTGAATTAGAACAACTCAAACAAAACTGGATGAAGATTGGATCAGTATTTTCATTGTCTCTCCTGGATATCTAGATGATCTAATTTAGTTAAAAGCAACGTGGACTTCTGATTGTGCCATAATTTATCTAAAAATGAGTTTTAGAATCAAAACATTTCAAACAAAACTTGTTTAAACCATTTGTCCCACGTTCGTTTCTTTAGGTAGTCCAGATAATTGAAGTTGACCCAAAGCACCACACGATTGTGATTATGCACGATTTTTGTTAGGAAAAGCTCTTTTCGAGTTAGAATGAGTCCTGGATAAAGATTGGATCAGCATGTCCATTGTCACTTTTGGACGTTTAGATGATCTAATTAGGCGAAAGGCAACGTACAATTCTGATTGTGACACGATTTATCTAGAAATGAGACTTTTCAATTCAAAAGAACCCAAACGAAGCTAGTTTAAATTATTTTTCCCATGCTCATATCTTTTGGATATTCAGACAGTCGAATTTGGCACAAAGCACCATACGGTTGTGATCACACACGAAATCTTCTAGGAATTGCTCTTTCGAATTAGAACGACTCAAACAAAACTGGATGAAGGTAGGATCGGCATGCCAGTTCTTTCTTTTGGACGTTTAGATGATCTAATTTTGCAAAAAGTAATGTACAAATCTGATTATGCCACGATTTATCTAGAAATGAGACTTTTTGAGTGAAAAAAACTCAAATGAAACTAGTGTAATTCATTTTTCTCATGCTCGTTTCTTTAGGAAGTTCAGATTGTCGAATCTGGCACAAGGCACCACACGATTGTGATCACGCACTATTTCTGCAAGGAAAAACTCTTCTCGAATTAGAACAACTTAAACAAAACTGGATGAAGATTGGATTAACATGTTCATTGTTTCTTTTAGACGTTTAGACATTCTAAGTTCCCAAAAAGCGACGTATAATTCTGATTGTTGCACGATTTTTTGAGAAATGAGACTTTTTGAATCAAAATAACTCAAATGAAACTGGTTTAAATTATTTTTTCCTGGCTCGTTTCTTTTGGATGCTCATATAGTCGAATCTGGCACAATGTATCATACGATTGTGATCACGCACAATTTCTGCTTGGAATTGCTTTTTTCGAATTAGAACGACTCAGAGAAAATTGGATGAACATAGGATCGACATGCTCATTGTTTCTACTGGATGTCTAGATGAACTAATTTGGTTAAAAGCAATGTAGAATTCTGATTGTGCCACAATTTATCTAGAAATGAGAGTTTTGGAATCGAAATAACTCAAACGAAACTTCTTTAAGTCATTTTTCCCATGTTCGTTTCTTTAGAAGGTCCATACAGTCGAAGTTGACCCAAAGCACCACACGATTTGGATCACGTACGATTTCTGTGACGAAAAGCTCTTTCTGAATTAGAACGAGTCAAACAAAACTGGATGAAGATTGAATCAGTATGTTCATTGTCTCTTTTGGACGTTTGGATGATCTAATTAGGCAAAACGCAGTGTACAATTCCGATTATGGCACGATTTATCTAGAAATGAGACTTTTTGAATCAAAACAACTCAAACGAAGCTAGTTTAAATTATTTTTTCCATGCTCATATCTTTTGGTTGTTCAGATAGTCGAATTTGGCAGAAAGCACCATACGGTTATGATCACACACGATATCTTCTAGGTATTACTCTTTCGAATTAGAATGACTCAAACAAAATTGCATGAAAGTAGGATCGGCATGCGCATTGTTTCTGCTGGATGTCTAGATGATCTAATTTGGTTAGAAGCAATGTACAATTCTGATTATGCCACGATTTATCTAGAAATGAGAGTTTTAGAATCAAAACAACTCAAACGACACTTATTTAAATCATTTTTCCCACGTTCGTTTCTTTAGGAGGTCCAGACAGTCGAAGTTGACCCAAAGCACCACACGATTGTGATTACGCACGATTTCTGCTAGGAAAAGCTTTTTTTGAATTAGAATAACTCAAACAAAACTGGATGAAGATTGGATCAGCATTTTCATTGTCTCTCCTGGATATCTAGATGATCTAATTTAGTTAAAAGCAATGTGGACTTCTGATTGTGCCATAATTTATCTAAAAATGAGTTTTAGAATCAAAACATTTCAAACGAAACTTGTTTAAACCATTTGTCCCACGTTCATTTCTTTAGGAAGTCCAGATAATTGAAGTTGACCCAAAGCACCACACGATTGTGATCATGCACGATTTTTGTTAGGAAAAGCTCTTTTCGAGTTAGAATGAGTCCTGGATAAAGATTAGATCAGCATGTCCATTGTCACTTTTGGACGTTTAGATGATCTAATTAGGCGAAAGGCAACGTACAATTCTGATTGTGGCACGATTTATCTAGAAATGAGACTTTTCAATTCAAAAGAACCCAAACGAAGCTAGTTTAAATTATTTTTCCCATGCTCATATCTTTTGGATATTCAGACAGTCGAATTTGGCACAAAGCACCATACGGTTGTGATCACACACGAAATCTTCTAGGAATTGCTCTTTCGAATTAGAACGACTCAAACAAAACTGGATGAAGGTAGGATCGGCATGCCAGTTTTTTCTTTTGAACGTTTAGATGATCTAATTTTGCAAAAAGCAATGTACAAATTTGATTATGCCACGATTTATCTAGAAATGAGACTTTTTGAGTCAAAAAAACTCAAACGAAACTAGTGTAATTCATTTTTCTCATGCTCGTTTCTTTAGAAAGTTCAGATTGTCGAATCTGGCACAAGGCACCACACGATTGTGATCACGCACTATTTCTGCTAGGAAAAACTCTTTTCGAATTAGAACAACTCAAACAAAACTGGATGAAGATTGGATCGGCATGTTTATTATTTCTTTTAGACGTTTAGACATTCTAAGTTCCCAAAAAGCGACGTATAATTCTGATTGTTGCACAATTTTTCAAGAAATGAGACTTTTTGAATCAAAATAACTCAAATTAAACTGGTTTAAATTATTTTTTGCTGGCTCGTTTCTTTTGGATGCTCATATTGTCGAATCAGGCACAAGGTAGCATACGATTGTGATCACGCACGATTTCTGCTTGGAATTGCTCTTTTCAAATTAGAACGACTCAAATAAAATTGGATGAACAAAGGATCAGCATGCCCATTGTTTCTGTTGGATGTCTAGATGATCAAATTTGGTTAAAAGCAATGTACAATTCTGATTATGCCACGATTTATCTAGAAATGAGAGTTTTAGAATAAAAACAACTCAAACGAAACTTATTTAAATCATTTTTCCCACGTTCGTTTCTTTAGGAGGTCCAGACAGTCAAAGTTGACCCAAAGCACCCCAAGATTGTGATTACGCATGACTTCTGCTAGGAAAAGCTTTTTTTGAATTAGAACGACTCAGACAAAACAGGATGAACAAAGGATCGGCATGCTCATTGTGTCTGTTGGATGTCTAGATGATCTAATTTGGTTAAACGAAACTGGATGAAGATTGGATCGGCATGTTCATTGTTTATTTTGGACGTTTAGACAATCTAAGTTCTCAAAAAACAACGTATAATTCTGATTGTTGCACGATTTTTCTAGCAATGAGACTTTTTGAATCAAAATAACTCAAATGAAACTAGTTTAAATTATTTTTTCCTTGCTCGTTTCTTTTGGATGCTCATATAGTCGAATCTGGCACAAGGTAGCATACAATTTTGATGACGCACAATTTTTGCTTGGAATTGCTTTTTTTGAATTCGAACGACTCAGAGAAAATTGGATGAACATAGGATCGGCACGCTCATTGTTTCTACTGGATGTCTAGATGAACTAATTTGGTTAAAAGCAACGTAGAATTCTGATTGTGGCACAATTTATCTAGAAATGAGAGTTTTAGAATCAAAATAACTCAAACCAAACTTCTTTAAGTAATTTTTCCCACGTTCGTTTCTTTAGAAGGTCCAGACAGTCGAAGTTGACCCAAAGCACCACACGATTGTGATTACGCACAATTTTTGCTAGGAAAAGCTTTTTTTAAATTAGAATGACTCAATCAAAACTAGATAAAGATTGGATCAGCATGTTCATTGTCTCTTCTGGACGTTTAGAAGATCTAATTAGGAAAAAGGCAACGTACAATTTCGATTGTGGCACGATTTATCAAAAAATGAGACTTTTCGGATCAAAAGAACTTAAACTAAGCTAGTTTAAATTATTTTTCCCATGCTCATATCGTTTGGATGTTCAGATAGTCGAATTTGGCACAAAGCACCATACGGTTATGATCACGCATGATATCTTCTAGGTATTGCTCTTTCGAATTAGAACGACTCAAACAAAACTGGATGAAGGTAGAATCGGCATATATGTTCTTTCTTTTGGACGTTTAGGCGATCTAATTTGGCAAAAAGTAATGTAAAATTCTGATTATGCCACGATTTATCTAGAAATGGCACTTTTTGATTCAAAACAACTCAAAAGAAACTAGTTTAAATCATTTTTCTTATGCTCGTTTCTTTAGGAGGTTCAGATAGTTGAATCTAGCACAAGGCACCACACGATTGTGATCACACACGATTTCTGCTAGGAAAAACACTTTTTAATTTAGAATGACTCAAACAAAACTGGATGAAGATTGGATCGGCATGTTCATTGTTTGTTTTGGATGTTTAGACAATCTAAGTTCTCAAAAAGTAACGTATAGTTCTGATTGTTGCATGATTTTTTTAGAAATGAGACTTTTTGAATCAAAATAACTCAAAATTATTTTTTTCTCAAAATTATTTTTTTCTTGCTCGTTTCTTTTGGATGCTCATATAGTCGAATCTGGCACAAGGTAGTATACGATTTTGATCACGCACAATTTCTACTTGGAATTGCTTTTTTCGAATTAGAACGACTCAGAGAAAATTAGATGAACATAGGATCGGCATGCTCATTGTTTCTATTGGATGTCTGGATGAACTAATTTGGTTAAAAGGAATGTAGAATTCTAATTGTGCCACAATTTATCTAGAAATGAGAGTTTTAGAATCAAAATAACTCAAACGAAACTTGTTTAAATCATTTTTCCCATGTTCATTTCTTTAGAAGGTCCAGACAGTCGAAGTTGACCCAAAGCACCACACGATTGTGATTACGCACGATTTCTGCTAGGAAAAGCTTTTTTTGAAATTAGAATAACTCAAACAAAACTAGATGAAGATTGGATCAGCATTTTCATTGTCTCTGCTGGATATCTAGATGATCTAATTTGGTTAAAAGTAATGTGGACTTCTGATTGTGCCATAATTTATCTAAAAATGAGTTTTAGAATCAAAATAATTCAAACGAAACTTGTTTAAACCATTTTTTCCACGTTCGTTTCTTTAGGAAGTCTAGACAATCGAAGTTGACCCACAGCACCACACGATTGTGATCATGCACGATTTTTGCTAGGAAAAGCTCTTTTCGAATTAGAATGACTCAAACGAAACTGGATGAAGATTGGATTAGCATGTTCATTGTCTCTTTTAGACGTTTAGATGATCTAATTAGGCAAAAGGCAACGTACAATTCTGATTATGGCACAATTTATCTAGAAATGAGACTTTTTAAATTAAAAGAACCCAAACGAAGCTAGTTTACATTATTTTTCCCATGCTCATATCTTTTGGATGTTTAGACAGTTGAATTTGGCACAAAGAACCATACGGTTGTGATCACGCACGATATTTTCTAGGAATTGCTCTTTCAAATTAGAATGACTCAAACAAAACTGTATGAAGGTAGGATCGGCCTGCCAGTTCTTTCTTTTGGACGTTTAGACGATCTAATTTAGCAAAAAGTATTGTACAATTCTGATTATGTCGCGATTTATCTAGAAATGAGACTTTTTGAGTCAAAACAAGTCAAACGAAACTAGTTTAAGTCATTTTCCCCATGCTCGTTTCTTTAGGAGGATCTGATAGTCGAATCTGGTAAAAGGCACCACACGATTGTGATCACGCACAATTTCTGCTAGGAAAAACACTTTTCGAATTAGAACGACTCAAATAAAACTAGATGAACATTGGATCGGCATGTTCATTGTTTCGTTTGGACGTTTAGACATTCTAAGTTCTCAAAAAGCAACGTATAATTTTGATTGTTGCACGATTTTTTGAGAAATGAGACTTTTTGAATCAAAATAACTCAAATGAAACTGGTTTAAATTATTTTTTCCTGGCTCGTTCTTTTGGATGCTCATATAGTCGAATATGGCACAAGGTAGCATACGATTCTGATCACGCACGATTTCTGCTCGGAATTGCTCTTTTGTAATTAGAACGATTTAGACAAAACTGGATGAACATAGGATCAGCATGCTCATTGTTTCTGCTGGATGTCCAGATGATCTAATTTGGTTAAAAGCAATGTACAATTCTTATTATGCCATGATTTATCTAGAAATGAGAGTTTTAAATCAGAACAACTCAAACAAAGCTAGTTTAAATCATTTTTCTCATGCTCGTTTCTTTAGGAGGTTCAGATAGTCTAATCTAGCACAAAGCACCACACGATTGTGATCACACATGATTTCTGCTAGAAAAAACTCTTTTCGAATTAGAATGACTCAAACGAAATTGGATGAAGATTGGATCGGCATGTTCATTGTTTGTTTTGGACGTTTAGACAATCTATGTTCTCAAAAAGCAACGTATAATTCTGATTGTTGCATGATTTTTCTAGAAATGACACTTTTTGAATCAAAATAACTCAAATGAAACTAGTTTAAATTATTTTTTCCTGGCTCGTTTCTTTTGGATGCTTATATAGTCGAATTTGGCACAAGGTAGCATACGATTGTGATCACGCACAATTTCTGCTTGGAATTGGTTTTTTCGAATTAGAACGACTCAAATAAAATTGGATAAACATAGGATCGGCATGCTCATTGTTTCTGCTGGATGTCTAGATGAACTAATTTGGTTAAAAGTAATATAGAATTCTGATTGTACCACAATTTATCAAGAAATTAGAGTTTTAGAATCAAAATAACTCAAACGAAACTTGTTTAAATCATTTTTCCCACGTTCGTTTCTTTAGAAGGTCCAGACAGTCGAAGTTGACCCAAAGCACCACACGATTGTGATCACATACGATTTTTGCTACGAAAAGCTCTTTTCGAATTAGAACGACTCAAACAAAACTGGATGAGGATTGGATCAGCATGTTTATTGTCTCTTTTGGACGTTTAGATGATCTAATTAGGCAAAACGCAACGTACAATTCCCATTGTGGCACGATTTATCTAGAAATGAGACTTTTCAAATCAAAAGAACTCAAACGAAGCTAGTTTAAATTATTTTTCCCATGCTCATATCGTTTGGATGTTCAGACAGTCGAATCTGGCACAAAGCACCATACGGTTGTGATCCCGCACGATATCTTTTAGGAATTGCTCTTTCGAATTAGAATGACTTAAACAAAACTGGATGAAGGAAGGATCGGCATGCTAGTTCTTTCTTTTAGACGTTTAGACGATCTAATTTGGCAAAAAATAATGTACAATTTTGATTATGCGACGCTTTATCGAGAAATGAGACTTTTTAACTCAAAACAACTCAAACAAAACTAATTGAAATCATTTTTCTCATGCCCGTTTCTTTAGGAGGTTCAGATAGTCGAATCTAGCACAAGACACCACACGACTGTGATCACGTACAATTTCTGATAGGAAAAACTCTTTTCAAATTAGAACGACTCAAACGAAACTGGATGAAGATTGGATCGGCATGTTCATCATTTGTTTTGGACATTTTGACAATCTAAATTCTCAAAAAGCAACGTATAATTTCGATTGTTGCATGATTTTTCTAGAAATGGATTTTTTTGAATCAAAATAACTCAAATAAACGACTTTGGATGCTCATATAGTCAAATCTGGCACAAGGTAGCATACGATTGTGATTACGCACGATTTCAGCTTAGAATTGCTCTTTTTAAATTAGAACGACTCAGACAAAATGGGATGAACATAGGATAGGCATGCTTATTGTTTCTGCTGGATGTCTAAATGAGCTAATTTGGTTAAAAGCAATGTACAATTCTGATTATGCCACAATATATCTAGAAATGAGGGTTTTAGAATCAAAACAACTCAAACGAAACTTATTTAAATCATTTTTCCCACGTTCATTTCTTTAGGAGGTCTAGACAGTCGAAGTTGACCCAAAGCACCACACGCTTGTGATCATACACGATTTCAGCTTGGATTTGGTTTTTTCGAATTAGAACGACTCAGACAAAACTGGATGAACATAGGATCGGCATGCTCATTGTTTCTGCTGGATGTCTAGATGATCTAATTTGGTTAAAAATAACGTAGAATTCTGATTGTGCCATAATTTATCTAGAAATGAGAGTTTTAGAATCAAAAGAACTCAAACGAAACTTGTTTAAATCATTTTTCTCACGTTCGTTTCTTTAGGAGGTCCAGATGACAAGTATAAAATAGTGGATGTTTGTCGTTACTTTTCTACACTCCGTACAAAAATAATAAAACCTGCAAAAACTTTACTTAAAGCTATATAGTAGTAAGCAGGGTCGAACCACTCTCAAGTGAGAATTAATAACAAGTCTAAACTTCAAAACGTAAATCTCTTGAGATGAAAAATGAATATTTAAAAAAGTAAAATTCTGATTTTTTATTTAATAATAAAAACTAATATTAAATGTTTTAGATCAAATGATGGAAAAAATCTCAAGGAAAGAGAATTCACCACCATGGATCCATATAAATAAAGTTTTTTTTTTATATTCTTGTCTAGTTTTTCCTCCAATAACCAATACACTTCACTAATCCAATTAGAACTTGGAAAGATGAAGGAAAATATGGAATAAAAAAGAATGACTTGATTATATATTAGAGAGACATTCTTTACTTAATCTGATACACATTGGCTAGGTAAACAAAGGTAGGCATTCTTTGAATTACAATTATTTGGCAAACACGAAAAATCCTTCCTCTAATTTTAGAAAATAAAATCTAGAATAGAAGAGTAGAAAAATGCTCTTGGGAGGAAAAAGTAGACAAGAAAATAAAACAACTTACCTATACTTCAGCCATGGTGGCTTCATCACTCCCTTGAGAAGGATGTTTACGCTTGCATATTAATAGAAAATAAACAAATAGAAATGAAACTACTACTCATCATTGAATCAATAAAATAAATTTATTTTTTTCTATAATTTCTCTACAATTTCTAACTCCCTTCACCATCCCCTAAGACCCCCTATTTATAGAGTTAGAGGGGCATGGTTTAGGTGGGAAAAATTTTAAATACAAAATTCAAAATACAAATTTGAAATACCAAATTCAAAATTCAAAATTCAATAACAAAAATTCAAAATACAAAATTTTGAATTTAAATATCTAAAATTTGATTTCCATATCTTTAATTTCAATTCTGGACTGCAGACGTGGCCGTGTACAAAATATTTGGCAAAGTTTTGAACTTGAGACCTCTTGTGAAGTAGATTGCACAGAATACCATCTCTCCTACAATTCTTCTTATGTTCATCTTTGGCTATATATATCCTTTTTAGCCCTCTTTTGCTACTTTTCTTCTTATTTGGAAATCAACCCCTATAAAACATAAAATGCAAAGATAAGAACCTTTAAATAAAATAAAAGATGAATTAAAAATTTATTTTAGGATATAAAATAGCAAGTTTTGTGCACTTATCAAATTACCCCCAAACGAGCTTTTGCTAGTCCTCTAGCAAATACAAGCAAAAGAAATTAGTGTACAAAACTGCTAATTTTATTTAACTCCTAACTAAAGTTGTGCGACTTTCGCAGGCTGTTCTCGATTGCATTTAGCATATGCAATAAGGCCTTAAACCCCTAGGTTACCCCTAGTGGACGAGCTATAGCCTCGTGAGGGTTTGCAGTGAAGGTACCCATAAACTTTCTAACTATTACAAAGAAGAGTTGTTTTAAGGCAACAATTTCCCCTATTGTTCAGAGAATCTCCTATATATCCATGAAACATGAAAAATAAGAAATGAAATTGATAAGTTCCTCATATACAACAAGCTACTAGGGTGTTATAACAATAAACATCAAGGAAAAATCATCCACAAGTAACCCAGAAGCGGAGTGAATGTGTGTGAAGTCGACAAAAAATCATCCTCAAATTCAAGTAATGTAATTCCCAAGTCACTAGAAGAAAAAGACGTTTTGACTTCAAATCTCACAGGTAAATATCTCTCTAAAAGAATAACTCTCGGAGATTTGGCTAACTGTTTCTCTCAGTTATATGTGAGTAGAAACTTTGTTTCCAAAGTAAAAGCAAGCTCACATACTAATATGAAAAATCGATACATATAAATAGAAAAGTCTAATGATAGGAATGTTGATCACTTTTGGGAGAATGTCGAGTTACCACCATAGTGCCTGCTTACTTATTACCCACTATCATATCTTTCCATAAATCTTATAGGTGGTGATTAGGATGGGGCTATAGGTTAATGTTTTTGGAAGTGATGAGTCTTCAAAATATCTCAAAGGGAAAACTTGTCTTCTTCATTTCTTTTTTCTTTTTTTCTTCTTCTTTTTTTTTTCTTTCTTCTTTTTTTTTTCTTCTTTCTTTCTTTTTTTTCTTCTTTTTTTTCTTCTTTTTTTTTTCATTGAAAAAAAATATGATGGTTTTTTTTTTCACAAGAACATCCGTATCACTTTTCAGAAACTAACAATAGAAATAAGGATTATGGTAGGATACGATAGTAGAAAAATAAATTACAAGGCCTATGTTTCTCTTAACTCGAAGTGATTTCATTCTCAGTGATTAACCAAAATGAAAGATAATGAGACTACCAACAATTTTTTTATATGGTAGCCAAGAAAATTGAGTCATCTTGTGACTCGGAGTTAGCATAAAACTCTACAAAAGTGAAAGGCACGAAAGCTCACACGGTCTAAGTCTCTACTATTAGATCTTCCAGATTATCATGAGGTTACTCACTTTTCAATTCGAATTGCAAAGTTCGACTTTTGTGCAAAAAATATTTCTGCTTCTAAATGCCCGTGATGCAATAATGTCTATCATTATATTACCCTAATAACAAGTTCAATTTAGATCAAAACATTAACATCTCTTGGATTTCATGAAACGGATCATAAGTTAATCCAATATCATCATTGTAAAGGTACTATACTGCCAATTTTTTTTTTTGAATAAATTACAAAAATGACTCTATTTTGGATCAAAAGATTTTCAAAAAAGGCATGCATTTTGATAAATCTACCCCACCCCCCAAACAAAATACAACACTGTCCCTAGTGTTAAAAGTATAGTAATAATGTATTGCTGAAGAGAGATAGAAAAATATTGGAACAAATTACCTCAATTGTTCTGGTGTGGTAGAAGTATAGTCTCTACAAATATGCAATGCATAATAATATAGACTAAATGATTTAGAACCATATTAATCAAAGACCGTACCCCAAATAGAATATAAACATATCCAACTAGAGTTTACAAAAAATCCTAAACTAAGTAGCAACACAACTAAACAGTTACGAAACTCTAAAATCAACTGGCAGGGTTGCCTCCCAGGAGCGCTAAGTATAACGTCTTCAGCCAGACGTAAAAGAGATAGTACCCCAAAATGATCAATCAGGATAGACTGGATCAACAAGGAAAACATTTTCAATTTCACGAGCCTCCAACTCAAGAAAAGGCTTTATACGTTGAGCATTAACTTTGAATAACTTTCCATTTTTGGGATCTTGAACCTCAATAGCACCATGACTAGCAATTTGGTGGACATAGTATGGACCAGACCATCGTGACCTCAACTTCCCAGGAAACAATTCAAGACGAGAGTTATACAGAAGAACCTTCTGGCCTGGGAAGAAATCTTTTTAGAATTTGTTTGTCATGTTCCAATTTGGTCTTAGCTTTATAAATCTTTGAACTCTCGTAGGCATCATTTCTGATTTCCTCTAACTCATCGAGTTGAAGTGACCTACGCTCTCCGGCTTTATCATAGTTAAAATTCATGGCCTTGATAGCCCAATAAGCACGGTGTTCGAGTTCGACAGGCAAGTGACATGCTTTGCCATAGACCAAGCGATATGGAGACATTCCTATAGGAGTCTTATAAGCAGTACGATATGCCCACAAAGCATCTTGGAGGCGGAGACTCCAGTCCTTCCTTGTGGGGAACCATTTTTTCTAAGATATATTTGATCTCCCTATTGGATACCTCAGCCTGACCATTAGTTTGTGGGTGATAAGATAAGGCCACTTTGTGGGTGATCCCATATTTAGACATTAAGCTTGCAAAGACTTTGTTGCAAAAATGGGAACCATTATCACTAATTATGGCTCGAGGTACACCGAATCTAGGCAAAATTAAGTCTTTCAAGAAATTCACCATAACTCTATGGTCGGCTGTCTTAGTGGCTAATGCTTCTACTCATTTGGACACATAATCAACAGCAAGAAGAATATATATATACCCAAATGAGGAGGGAAAGGGTCCCATGAAGTCAATACCCCAAACATCAAAGATTTCGACAACTAGAATTGATTGTTGGGGCCACTCATTACGCTTGATAATTTTACCTAATAGTTGACATCTAGGATAAGCGAGACAGTAGGTATGAGTGTCCTTAAAAAGGGTGGGCCAATAAAAGCCCGACTGTAAGATTTTTGCAGCGGTCCTTTTAGAGCTAAAATGGCCACCACAAGCCTGATCATGACAAAAGGAAATGACAGACTCTTGGTCTTCCTCGGGGACATACCTACGAATGATCTGATCTGGACAATACTTAAACAAGTAAGGATCATCCCAAAAGTATGTCTTAGCCTTTGCTAGGAATTTGTCTTTCTCTTGCTTAGACCAAGTGGAAGGGATTTGACTAGTCACAATGTAATTGACAATATCAGCATACCATGGGGCATGAGATATTATAAAAAGTTGCTCATCAGGAAAATAATCAGAGATGGGAAGGGAGTCACTAATAGAATCAACAATAAGACGGGACAAATGATCAGCGACTATATTCTCTAAGCCGTTCTTATCACGGATCTTAAGGTCAAATTCTTGAAGGAGTAAGATCCAGCGTATCAACCTAGGTTTGGCATCTTTTTTGGAAAGAAGATGTCGTAATGCTGCATGATCGGTATAAATGATGACCTTAGATCCGATCAAATAAGAGCAAAATTTGTCAAAGAAAAACACGACTGCCAACAACTCTTTCTCGGTGGTCGAGTAGTTAAGTTGTGCGTCGTTCAAAGTCTTGCTAGCATAATAGATCACATAGGGTGCTTTATCAACTCTTTGTCCTAAAATAGCCCCAACTGCATAATCTGACGCATCGCACATGATCTCAAAAGGTAGGTTCCAATCAGGTGGGTAGATTATGGGTGCAGTGGTGAGGGCTAATTTTAATTACTCAAAAGCCGAGTGACAAGCATTTGTAAACTCAAATGGTGCATCCTTAGCTAGAAGATGGGTCAAAGGTCGTGCTATCTTATTGAAATCTTTGATGAAACGCCTATAGAACCCAACATGACCTAAGAAAGCTCGAATATCATGAATAGTTTTGGGGATAGGTAGATTTGAGATGAGGTCAACTTTTGCTTTATCTACCTCAATTCCCCCACTAGAAATGGTATGACCTAGGACAATTCCTTTCTTTACCATGAAGTGACATTTTTTCCAGTTAAGAACTAGGTTAGTGTCACGACAACGTTGAAGCACTAGAGTAAGATGGTGTAGGCATTGCTTAAAAGATGAACCAAAGACAGAGAAGTCATCCATGAAGATTTCTAGAAATTTGTCAACCATGTTGTGAAAGATACTCATCATGCACCTCTAAAATGTGGTGGGTGCATTGCATAACCCAAAGGGCATGCGACGATAAGCAAATGTGCCAAATGGACAGGTGAAAGTTGTTTTGTCTTGGTCATCGGGGTGGACAGGAATCTGGTTATAGCCAGAGTAACCATCTAAAAAGTAATAGTATGCCTGACCAGCTAATTTCTCTAACATTTGGTCAACAAAAGGTAGAGAAAAATGATCCTTCCTAGTCACACTATTAAGCTTCCTATAGTCTATACAAACTCGCCATCTAGTTTGAACTCGAGTAGGAACCAACTCATTATTGTCATTGGCAACAACAATGATGCTAGACTTCTTATGGATAACTTGGATTGGACTTACCCACTGGCTATCAGAGATGGGATAGATGATATTGGCATCTAGAAGTTTGATAACTTCAGCATGAACAACTTCCTTTAAATTGGGGTTAAGTCTCCTCTGAGGTTGTCGACAGGTTTTAGCATCGTCCTCTAAGTGAATGCGATGTTGGACCACGAAAGGACTAATACCTTTGATGTCATCAATTGACCAACCTATTACTTCCTTATTTGCCCTAAGAAGCTCAATTAGTTAGTTTTCCTGATCCTCAATTAAATCAGAAGCTATCACCACGGAAAATGTTTCAGACTCACCTAGGTATAAATATTTTAAAGTCGCAGGTAGAGGCTTTAATTCAACTTTAGGAGGCTTCTTGACATTTTCAGATGCAGTGGCATTCGGCAAAGACAATGGTTCAAATTGGGACCTATATTTTGGTGTGTTAGAGATTGGAGTGGAAACTAGCAAAGCATTGACTTCACTAATATAGTTATCCTCATTGAAATTAGTACTAAAATGGGCTAAACACTGTTGGAGTGGATCCTCAGGGTAGGAATGCTCAAAAGTGTGTGCGGTCAACGACTCAATAAGACAAACATCTTCAAAGGAATCTGAGTCAAGGGGTTGTTTCATCAAACTAAACACATTGACTTCCACTTTCATGTTACCAAAGGTCAAGGTCATGTTACCATTCCTACAATTGATCAATGCATTGGCTGTAGCTAAGAATGGTCGACCTAAAATGATTGGAATTTGTTTACCTTGAGTGGGTTAGGTATCTAGCACGATGAAATCTACAAGGTAATAAAAATCAGCCACTTTAACAATTACATCCTTAATTATACCCCTTGGAATCTTAACTGATCGATCAGCTAATTAAATTCTAACATCAGTTTTCCTCAAATTATTTAACCCTAACTCTTGATAGACTGAATAAGGTAACAAGTTCACACTAGCACCTAGATCCAACAAGGCTTGATCAGCAAAATTTTTTCCTATCCTACAAAGGACAGTCAGACTATCAGGATCTTTATGTTAGACCACGGCTTGGTTTTGTAGGAAAGAAGAGCAATGTTGGGCTATGAAACCTTTCTTTGGGATATTGGTTTTCCTCTTGACTAAGTCCTTAATAAACTTTGCATAAGAAGGGATTTGCTTAATGGCAGTAAGAAATGGAATATTAATCTGGAGATTCTAAAAAATCTTTAAGATCTCACTGTATTGCGAATCCTTTTTATTATTGACTAGTCTAGAAGGAAAAGGTGCAGGTGGAGCATACGGCTTAAGAGTGGTAGTGTCAGTCTGAGGACTATGGGCTTTCTTGGCTCTAGGAGAGTTGGATGGGGGAGACTCAAATGGTGCAGTCTCATCTTGAGTGGGTAGCTCAACCTTATTATCTATTTGCTTTCCTGACCGAAGTGTTGTGATGGAATTCACATGGCCATTTGATTAGTCAGTGGCAGAAGAAGATTCTATGAGATTAACCCCTTTGTTTTTAGGATTGATTTCAGGTTGGCTAGGCAAGGTACCCCTCTGTCTTTCAGTCAGAACAGAAGTAAGTTGACTCAATTGATTTTGGATTGACTGTTGAAATTGTAATTGATTCTGAGTCAATAGGTCAAAGTTACTCTCTAACTTTTAAAATCTCTGATTGGATTGCTTATTAGATTGATCTAGATTAAGGGCAAGCATTTTCAGAGTGTCATCATAGTTGGAAAAATGTTGGTTTTGTGAGACAGGAGCAACATAATTGCTCATGGGATCAAGTGCAAGATCTTTACTGTGACTGAACTGATTGGTCAATGGGAATTGACCTTGAGGAACAAGAGGTCCTTGAGGTTGTGGTGGCCTATTGGAGTTACCTTGAGAACTAGGTTGACCACCTAAGTATTGTGCAAAAAAATTTTGTCGGTATGAAAAGTTAGGATGATTTCGAGTATCAGGATGGTAAGTCTGGCTGAAGGTATTAGCTGTCGGTCTCTTATAGGTATTAAAAGTGATAAGTGTTCAATTCTATGTAGTTGAACCCTCTTTATTGCATATGTTAGTCCCGTTTCTACGTTTACCGAGATATATTTACTGTATTTTTGTGTTTTTGATGTATTGCAGGTCTTTTAGTAAAAGGAGCAAAGTTTGAGGCTATTTGCAGCTGAAGAGAAAAGTCAGAAATTGCAGCCAAGGCATCTCGATCAATCAAGATGTTGATCTCGATCAATCGAGATCTCGATTGATCGAGATCTTATTTCGATTGATCAAAATCTCGATCAATCAAAATCCAATCTCGATTGATCGAGATTCTGCAGAAGCCACTTGCCCACTTGCTCACCTGCTCTCCCACTTGCAACAAAATCCCCCTTTTTGCACGACTTCATGGGATTGTCTGACTTGAACAAGATCCTTGGGGACTTTCTTGATATAATGGATATATATATTGATGTATATATATATATATGGTGGGCCCCAAGGTTGAAAAAGGAGCCATAAATCACAAAGAAGCCACATTTCTCAAGGATCTCTCACACACATCAGAATATAGAAGGAGAGACATTCGGGAGAGGAGAAGAAGGAGCTGAACCAGACCTTGAAGCTTCATTTTCTTCATCAATAGAAGAGTGCAAGGCAGCCATGAGCAACTAACTTCTCTACTAGGGTGTTGGTGAAACCCCTAGCCATGTAAACTTGTTCATCTTTGTAGCATATTGGGATTTGTAATTAAATGTTGATTATCTAGTCTAGTGACAATGTACACTTATACATTTCTCTTATATATTCATTTGAAGTGGAATTTATTCTTGTCTTAGAGTAGATTTTGTCATATGAATGCACAACATTTGCATATTCCACAAGAATTGCAAATGATGGCTAGGTAATGGTACTTTAAATGAATGTGTTGTGTTTGCTTGTATAAACCATGCCAAGATAAGGTAGTTTGGATGCATGTAGGTTCACTTAGAGAGTAGGTTAATTAGGTAGTTAGTTAGGTTGAAGAGTTATGCTTGTTGAAGATGGATTATGATAGGTGGCACACACATTAATCTTTTGATATGTCATTGAGGTCACAAGCCTAACGACATTGTTAGGCATTTAAATTATGAATCCCATGCTTGCTACACTTATGAACAAGTGAATGGCTAGTGGTGGAAATCACCCCTAAATCCTTTACTCTTTAATTTTATTGTTATTACATTAATGCAATAGTTTTATAAACAAAAACTCAAAACCCTATTTTTAGGATTAAAGTGAAATTAATCTTTCTTTAAAGACAATTGCGACTAGTCCTCGTGAGATCGATACCCTCTATATAGAACCGTATCTACAAAGATTCATGCTCTTGCGATTGGTTTAATTATATTTTAATAAAAAGGGCAAAATTAAGCTTACAATATAATTGAAGTCAAAGCCACATCAAAATTTTGGCGCCATTGTCGGGGACTACGGTTTAATTGTTGCCATTGGAAGATTAAATCTGGTTTAATTCTTAGGCTAGAAATTCTTTCATTCTTTTTTTGTATATATCTTGTTCTTGTTTCTTAAATTTCTTGATTTTAGGTATACCACATAGCGGGCATCTAAAAGGATTAAAGTTGGAACCCTTTGTGAGTATAAAGTCTAAAATTAGTGGGTTTGAGTTCATTCATTTTTTTTTGTATATATTATTGTTTATTTTTTGTATTGAGGTGTTGTTCTACTATTAATGCATGCTAGGTAGACGGTCCTTGTCACTTCCGTTGCTTCCGTGTAATATTGAACTTGAAAGAACACTTAGACAACGTAGAGGAACCTCTAGGGACCCTATATTGCCTAAGACCAAAAATATGGACCCAAATGAAAGACAACCTCCCAGACTACCTCCTTTTAATCATGAACAACAACCTCCACCTCCTCCTCCTCAAGGAGAGTTGTTTATGGACTTTTATCTTCCGACTACATTTGAAGTACCTTCATGTATTCAATTTTCGGATGTAGCGGCAACTCAATTCAAAATAAAGTCCTCTACCATCAATCTTTTTAATAGCTTCCATGGTCTTCCTAATGAGGATCCATACCGGCATTTAGATTACTTCCTTTCCGTGTGTTCCACCATTCGTGTAGCACACTTTACGGAGGATGATCTAAAGCTGCGTATGTTTCCATTCTCCTTAAAAGATAAAGCTAGAAGTTGGTTCAATTCCTTAGAACCTAACTCAATCCATTCTTGGGCGGAGATGCAAATAGAGTTCTTAAAAAAATACTTCCCAATGGGAAAGACGAGTGATATTCAGAGAGCAATCACCGGATTCACCCAAATTGATCAAGAATAATTTCATGAGACGTGGGAGAGATTAAAAGATCTTCTTAAATCTTGTCCGCATCATGCTGTCCCAAAATGGCAGCTAGTGCAAATTTTTTATGATGGGGTTAGTGAGCAACATAGGTAAATGATAGACTCCGCTTGTGGACGCGAATACCTTTTGAAAATCCCCGATGAAGCATGGAAACTTTTTCAAACCCTAAGCAATAATTCAGCTCAACGCTCCTCCACTAGAAAAGGGAAGGCCACCCAACCTTGTAGAGGAGTGCATGAAATTTCATGGGTAGATGAGGTTGCCATGCAAGTAGAAGCCTTATCCCAAAAAATGGACCTAATCATGAAAATGGGCTGCCTACTCCAAGCCAACCTGTTCAAAATCAGGAAGGGTGTTCGTTTTGCTATAGCACTTCACATTTTGTGCGAGATTGTCCTATTGCCAGGCAATCTCCCGATTATGCTTAAGAGCAAGCGAATGCCTTGTACTCTAAACAGATGAATGATCCATATTCAAATACGTACAATCCTGGTTACAAGAATCATCCAACTTTTTCATGGAAACCTCAAGAATCAAGTTCCTCTTTTTAAGAGCAAAATTCTTTCAATTCCCAATCTCAACAGCCTCAATATAGGCCAAATCCTCAACCTTACCATCAAAGATCCAATTACCAACAACCACCACCTCCTCTGAGAAGCCAAGGCTTTGAAGAAAGAGTGATAAGCAATCTTGAGGCTAATACCCGCTTATTGCAAACTCACTCTTAATCAATCTCTAAGCTGGAAGCTAATGCTCAATCTATGGCTAGGTTAGAAGCTCAAATCGGGCAACTAGCTAATGCTTTGAATAGAAGAGAGGAAGGTAAGTTACCGAGTCAACCGGTGGCGAATCCTAAGGGTGTTCATGTGATTGCGGATCCATCATCTTCATCTTGTAATGCTCCTCCGGAGCAAGTTCAATCAATCACCACCTTAAGGAGTGGTAAAATCATCAATTCTAAGGTAGGGGAGGAAGAGAGAAAGGAATCACAAGAGCAATCCAAAAATCCAAAAGAATCCCAATTAAATCCAAAATTGTTTCCGTTAAATCCAAATGTGCACAACATCCCACTAAATCCAAAAGGAAAGGCAAACGAAGTTGTGTCGTCATCAAGTCCAAATCTTGACACTTCTTTTGAACCTCCGGTTCCTTTTCCTCAAAGATTGAAGAAACCTTCTCATCTTGGGAAGCAATGAGAGAAAATTCAAGACATGATGGAGATCTTCAAACAAGTAAAGATCAATCTCCCTCTCCTTGATGCTATCCGACAAATTTCCTCCTATGCTAAATTCTTGAAGGACTTGTGCACTCAAAAGCGCAAATCTAGGAATAATGTTCCTAAGAAAGTCCTCCTAACTGAGCACATAAGCTCCATTTTCCAACACCAAGCCTCTTCTAAATTCAAAGATCCGGGTGCTCTGACTATTTCGTGCACCATCGGAAATCAATCTTTTGAAAAGGCACTTCTTGATTTAGGGGCTAGTGTCAATTTGCTTCCATTCTCAGTTTACAAACAACTAGGTTTGGGGGAACTTAAGCATACCACAGTTGTGTTGCAACTTGCCGACCGCTCGGTGAAGCAACCACGTGGCATAATTGAGGATATAATCATTCAAGTGGACAAATTTTACTTTTCGGTGGACTTCATAGTCCTTGACACGGAACCAGTTCAAAATCCAAATCGACATATTCCTATCATTCTAGGTCGTCCATTCTTGGCCACGGCAAACGCTTGCGTTAATTGCCGTACCGGAGTGATGGACATATCTTTCGGGAATATGAAAGTCCACTTGAACATCTTCAATGCTTCCCACCACATATTCGAAGACGAAAGTGAGTGCTTTTGTGTTGATGTAGTGGAAGACCTTGTTCAAGAAGTACTTCCTTCTATTCTTTCCAAGGATCCTCTAGAGGCATGCCTAAATCATTTCAACTGTGACGATTTTGACATTGAGCAATCCATTTTTGAAGTTAACTCAATGCTCGATGTCACTACTGTCATGGATTTGCCTAAATGGAAAGTTCTTAGAGACCCTTTTCCTCTGTTGGTTAATTCCGTCGCTCCCCACAGAGCGGTGGAATTGAAGGACTTGAAAGACGGATCATTGTTCAAAGTAATTGGGCAGCGCTTAAAAATGTGCGTGGATGACCAAGTTACCACCGAATACGTGGATGTCGTCACTTTGACGGATCCCGTATATTTTGACTCGTGAGCCGATTCGGACGTCATGCCATAGATGTGTAAGGTGGCGCGACCATGGTAGCTATCATGCTTCCATGATGTCCTTTTAATCCAAGGTAAGTTTTGTATCTAAGCAATTTAGTATCTAAGTCCCATAAGTCCAAGTCCATGAAGCATAACTCAAGCTAGCTATTTTTGAGCATCTCGATTGATCGAACCAAGATCTCGATCGATCAAGATTTTGATTGATCGAGATTTCGGTCTCGATTGATCGAAATAATGCAGAGAGTTGGTGAAGTCCAAAGTCCCGAGAGGTAGTATTCTTCGATAGCACTTCGATAGGTCCTCGATCGATCGAAATTTCGATTGATCGAAAGGGGATCTCGATTGATCGAAGTGAAATTTTTGATTGATCGAAGTTGATCTCGATTGATCGAAGTGGAATTTTTGATTTATCGAAGTTGATCTGGATTGATCGAAGTAGGATTTTGATTAATCGAAATTTCGATTGATCGAGATGCACATCTCGATCAATCGAGATTGACGCGATGCCTACACGTGAGCTGAGTTCTTATTTAAACCATTGGGCTTCCCTCTCATTTCCACATTTCTTCCTCAGACCATCCAACTTCCTCCTTTTCTCCGATTGATCCAGAGCTTCCCCAAGCACCATCCCGCACTTGATCTACCATCCCCGACCATCCACCGCCGTTCGCCGCAGTCTGAGATCTCGGCTAGCACGTGCGCGCTCATCTCTTCGCTGCAGCTCGTTGGGTCTTCATTTTTTGTGCCGATCATCATCTTCACCTTGAGGTAAGTGATGCATGGCTATCTTTTGTGTACTTTCTCGCTATTTTTATTAGTTTCTCGGCATAATAAACATAGATGAATGATGTTGGGATGGAATGGTGCATTTGCTATGTTCATAGTGGGATTTTGCGGGTTTCGGGGGTAGGAATGCATGTATGGGTGAGATATTGCATTATTCATGCTTTGAATGCTTTATGTACGGTTTGCAACCGCGACCCCTTCGTTTCAGTTGCATCCACTTACGCTGCCTCGTTGAGGATGAATTTTTGAATTCATGTGTCGGCACCATGGACTAGGACCTCATTTTAATTTTTATTCTTTTATTTTTATTCTTAGTTTAGCTTTCCTCTTATTTTCTTGTTATTTACATAATTTTTGGAATAAAGTGCAGACTGCTCCGAGATCATGGCGAGGGTGAAGAATGCCCCCGGTGCTGTTAGAGATGTGCCCGGGCGAGCCTTCCGGTCTTGGAAGTTTCACCCGGAGCAGATATTTGACTTGAGAGAGTTCGAGACGCGTCCCAACAGCTCGTGGGCTGTAGCCGAGCTCAGGAGGCGTCGCCTCGACCGATTATGTGTGCCTCCCACTGATGTGGCACACTAGCGCTTGGTGCAGGTATTTTACGAGCGCATGACTTACTCCTGTACAGCGCCGGACACATTAGAGATGGTCGTGGGCACCACGACGATCACTATCACGCTGAGCCAGATTGCGCAGATGCTCGGCATCCCTCACCAGCAGCCTCCAGATATTGTTGACCAGGACGGTCTACCGGTTTACAGGGCCGCGCTGCCAACAGACACGACGCTATTCTCCATCATAATGGACATCTGTGGCGGGGCGTTTACCACGCCCAGTCACAACTGCACGTCCAAATTGATGTGCCCTAGCAGATTATGGTTCCTGGACACCGTTCTCATCAAGAACGCGTGTCGTCTCTAGCATGTGGCAGAGCGTAGAGGCGACCTCCTCCGTTGCCTTTACGCTTTCCACACGGGCACGTGGTTTTCTGTCCCATCGCTAATATGGGGGCAGATGTTCAAGATCTGGGACAGCCTCATCAACAAGAGGATGCGGCGAGCAGCGAGTTGGCGGCTTCCCTTTCTTTTCCTGGTCGTAGCTTTTCTCAGTCATGCCAGTATACCGGTCAGTGATACTGACATTCAGTTGGCACTGCCCTCTTGCTTCACACCTACTCAGTGGGAGCGGGTGAGGCGACACTTAGAGCAACAGGACCACCAGGGCGATCCACCAGATGATGTAGACATGGATGCCCCAGTGGAGCTGGATGAGGGAGAGCCTGCAGAGGGTGAGTCAGATGATGAGGAGATGGAGGAGGATGAGATGGATATTGCTGCCGAGCGGCATGACATCCTGGCGATAGGCTACTCCTGCCTGGCAGCTGACGTAGAGTGGCTCCAGCAGGGTTTTGAGGAGCACATCCAGGTGACGCAGAGTCAACTGGAGGGCATTCGGACATACATTTCATCTCTGGCACAGGGTCAGAGGGCAATTTTAGACGAGTTTCGGGCCTTCCGGCAGGACCTGTAGTTCCTGTTTGTAGGACGAGCTTCCACCTCCACCTCTACTCCCACCGAGCCACCATCACCACCACCCGCCCTCGAGTAGATCTATCTATGTGCACTTTCTGTTTTACTTTATGTATTTTTCTTTCTTTATTTCTGATAGGCCATGTTGGCCATCTTAATTTTTGCGTATTCCACATCCATGTACCCCTGTACTGAAACTTATGTTCACATATATGGAGTACAGTTCTCTTTTCTTTTATACCATGTGTTATATCTTCTGTCTTTATTTTTACTTTCTGCCCATATCTCTGCTCTCTATACTTTGACTATGTATGTAGTACCACTTACCTAATTGTTATATGCGATTCAGTTGATGATTTCTGTTTATTACCGCCTGGTTTCAATTCCCGATACTGTTGAGATTGCTTCAATACAATATGGCATTAATAAAGAAAGGCAGCCCCTTTGCATGCTATACGTTAGCGTGCCTGGATAGTCAATATCTTATCGCATAAACCTCTTAGCCAATTGGGAAACACCAGTTTAGACCCTTAGATATGCTGTGCTCTTGGCATTATCCGTTTGTCCATAATTCTTTTATTATGTTCTTTTTATCTATTTTTTGTTCCATTTAATGCTTGTGGTGTCTAGTTGGTGTTCCGTGCAGGTTTTTCTCATTTCCAGGATAACCGCCCGTATTGGAATGCTATTTTTGTCGCTTTCTGCAATCCCGATAAATTCTTTCCTTGTTCTTCTTGTCAAAACATTGAGGACAATGTTGTGTCTAAGTTTGGGGGTGCGGTATGCTATACCACTTGCATATGCATGCAATGTTCAGTCTTTATATTGATTGTCACTGCAGAGCAAGTTTCTTTTCTTGATATTTTTGCATACTTGCTATGATGTCTTGCTTTTTAAAGGAAGATCATTCGAATAAATGTCCAAGGTAAATGCAGCAGGTAGTTAAGAACTTTAACATTGTAAATACCCGCACTTTTGCAAGCTTTATAATAGGCTAGAACGGTCTACATTTTTGTCCAAAAATGAGGACGTACAGTTCTTGCCCTAAATTTGTCCTTAACCGCACAAATTCGCACACATGCATTTTAAATTGT
Source organism: Cornus controversa (assembly GCA_026545225.1). Classification (NCBI taxonomy): domain Eukaryota; kingdom Viridiplantae; phylum Streptophyta; class Magnoliopsida; order Cornales; family Cornaceae; genus Cornus; species Cornus controversa. The sequence continues at coordinate 2,759,623 of CM048851.1, read as the reverse complement.
GGGGTATAAGTCTGATGGAGAATTTTGTAAATTTCTGTTTTTATCTGAACAACTTAAAGAATAAGTTCTTCCGGTTGTTGTAAAAAAAAATATATATATATTATAAAATAAATGCAATAAGCCTTCTCACTCAATAAACCGAATTTCTATGCCTCAAAGCAGGGAGTATTCGCGTATAAGTGTGCAAGGTTGAGCAATAATAAGCGGGTGACTTGCTTAAGCTCATCGCCTTGTAAGCTCGGTTATTAAGTCCGAGGGGTGTTTCTTCACCTAATGCCCTAAAACCAATTGGTTTGGGAGTCATTGGCCCAATGCCCTACATGGGCTTACAAGAAAGCAAAAAGAGCTAAGCATTGCACGGTCATCCGCACATGAGCAATCATAAATGTTTTGTGATAATGAACAACTGTGTCGAGCGTTTTCAATGAGTTTTTCTTTTAAAAGCAGATTTATTCTTATTCTTCTCCAAATATGACAAAAATCACGCGATAGAATGCATGTTCACTTTTCAAAGAGGATTTTGGGGTCGAAATTGGTATGTTTGTTCGGACTGGCCATTATGTGGGGACCGTCGTTTATTTATAGCTTGTGAAAGTCCATTTTCGCTAATGACCACATAGTTCTGTAATACTTGTAGCATTTGCCAAATGTGAAATGAGCGGATGATCGCCCTTTATCTAGTTGATGACTGAGCATGAGTAAATTTTTGTATAAGATAGTTAATTTCATTTTTATAATATTGCATTGCTAAGGGACTAGCAATATGTAAGTTTTGGGGTGTGATAAGTGTTCAATTCTATGCAGTTGAACCCTCTTTATTGCATATGTTAGTCCCGTTTCTACGTTTACCGAGATATGTTTACGGCATTTTTGTGTTTTTGATGTATTGCAGGTCTTTTAGTAAAAGGAGCAAAGTTTGAGGCTATTTGCAGCTGAAGAGAAAAGTTAGAAATTGCAGCCAAGGCATCTCGATCAATCGAGATGTTGATCTCGATCAATCGAGATCTCGATTGATCGAGATCTTATTTCGATTGATCAAAATCTCGATCAATCGAAATCCAATCTCGATTGATCGAGATTCTGCAGAAGCCACTTGCCCACTTGCTCACTTGCTCTCCCACTTGCAACAAAATCCCCCTTTTTACACGACTTCATGGGATTGTCTGACTTGAACAAGACCCTTGGGGACCTTCTTGATATAATCGATATATATATTGATGTATATATATATGGTGGGCCCCAAGATTGAAAAATGAGCTATAAATCACAAAGAAGCCACATTTCTCAAGGATCTCTCACACACATCAGAATATAGAAGGAGAGACATTCGAGAGTGGAGAAGAAGGAGCTGAACCAGACCTTGAAGCTTCATTTTCTTCATCAATGGAAGAGTGCAAGGCAGCCATGAGCAACTAACTTCTCTACTAGGGTGTTGGTGAAACCCTTAGCCATGTAAACTTGTTCATCTTTGTAGCATATTGGGATTTGTAATTAAATGTTGATTATCTAGTCTAGTGACAATGTACACTTATACATTTCTCTTATATATTCATTTGAAGTGGAATTTATTCTTGTCTTAGAGTAGATTTTGTCATATGAATGCACAACATTTGCATATTCCACAAGAATTGCAAATGATGGCTAGGTAATGGTACTTTAAATGAATGTGTTGTGTTTGCTTGTATAAACCATGCCAAGATAAGGTAGTTTGGATGCATGTAGGTTCACTTAGAGAGTAGGTTAATTAGATAGTTAGTTAGGTTGAAGAGCTATGCTTGTTGAAGATGGATTATGATAGGTGGCACACACATTAATCTTTTGATATGTCATTGAGGTCACAAGCCTAACGACATTGTTAGGCATTTAAATTATGAATCCCATGCTTGCTACACTTATGAACAAGTGAATGGCTAGTGGTGGAAACCACCCCTAAATCCTTTACTCTTTAATTTTATTGTTATTACATTAATGCAATAGTTTTATAAACAAAAACTCAAAACCCTATTTTTAGGATTAAAGTGGAATTAATCTTTCTTTAAAGACAATTGTGACTAGTCCTCGTGGGATCGATACCCTCTATATAGAACCGTATCTACAAAGATTCGTGCTCTTGCAAGTGGTTTAATTATATTTTGATAAAAAGGGCAAAATTAAGCTTACAATATAATTGAAGTCAAAGCCACATCAAAAAGCACACACTTGTGCATCCGAAGGTTCAGATTTACAGTAGACCAGACACGCCTCAGTGGGATGGGATGAACTAGAACACATATTGCATTGTGCACTTGTGGACATGAGTGTAAAAGTATCGAACTTTCGACTCAAATCTTTCACACCATCGACTAGACTTTGCATCACAGATTTGAGTTCATTTTTAGGCTTGATCTCATACATACCAGATTTTCTATAGGATTGGTCATTCCTAGAAAATTCATCATCACAATTATTCCAATTCCAATTTTGGACATTCTCAGCTAGTTCTTCTAAAAATGGATAGGCTTGATCAGGGGTTTGGTTCTTGAACTTACCTTGGTGCATAGACTCGAGCATGGTTCGGTTCATAGGTGAAAGCCCCTTATAGAAAAATTGAACTAACTGTGCTTTATCAAAGCCATGGTGTGGGTATTTGAGAAGCAAATCATGAAAACACTCCCAAGTGGAATTGTTCCTCATTTTTTCCTCTAAAAGTGCTTATGGCATCTCTCATTGACTCGGTCTTTTGCATAGGATAAAATTTGTTCATAAACTTCTTTGCAAGTGCATCCCATGATTCAATTGAATTTGGAGGAATGAAGTTTAGCCATGAGGCAGCCTTATCTTCTAGGGATAGAGGAAAAAGACGCAATTTGATACCTTCGGCATCCAAATTCTGATTTTTGAAAGTGTTGCAAATTGTTAAAAATTTGCTTAAATGGATATAAGGTTGCTCACTTTCAAACCCATGGAATTTAGGTAACAAATTGATTGTAGCGGGCCTAATCTCAAATTGGGCCGCATTGTTCTCTGGGAGAACAATACAATTAGGTGGGTTGGCTGTGATGGGTGCAAAGTAGTCATTCAAGGTCCGAGGTGCAACCATTGGATTATGAGTGGTGGTTGAAGAAACTATGAGAGTGAGAGGAGTCTTCTCTAAATCAAGAATTGATGGATCACTAGAAGACCGAACTAACCGTTTGTTAACCCGCAACCACTTGGGCATAAACTAATACACAATTAATTTTTTATTTTTATTTTTATTTTTATTTTTTTATTTTTTTTAAGGGAAGAAAAACCTAACTAATTAGATCCTAGAAGATGGGCTAGACACAGGATTGAACACACAAACCACACAAAAAATTTGGCCTTTTATCTTGAGCTTAAATTCAAGGGTGATGAATTTTTAAATCTAATATTGTAGAAAATTAATTGGATGGTCTCCAATATTAATTCTCTCCTTATTAGACAGCTTTTACTCTCTTTCAGAGTAACTAGAAGATTACCAGTTAAGGCCTACCAACAACACAACTAGGAGAGTTCCCAGGAAACTGTGGAGAGTCACGTGGCCTGCTTAATGACGGTACATCCACACTCCTTAGACAGAACTTTTCCTAAACATTGGAAAGTTGGAAGGTGCTCACTGGAGTTACCAAGAGTTAACTATTTCCAAGAGGGTCCTACAAGCTTTGTTTACACCCTATGGCCAATGTCTAATTGATTTCAAATTAAATTAGGCTTGGGCTTTGATAAATGCTCGAATTTTATGATTTGTGGGCCACGGAAACGGGTGATGAAATCCCGACCGTATCTTGTTGGGGTGCTTGCCTTTAAGTATCTTATGCAAATGCTAATTTAAAAATGCACAAACAAAATAAGCAATAAAAATAATAAAGAAAAATGAGTGAGTGTGTGGTCTTTCTTCTTCTTTTTTTTTTTTGAAAAAAAAATAACAAAAAAAATAAAATAAAGTTGAAGAAAGTGTGACCCTAGGGAGATTTCTAAGTTATTCTATCCTAGAGTTCACATGCTAAAGTTATCAACCTAAAAAAACTATGTTTTCTTAATCTAAAAAGGAAAAAAAAAATTTTGATGTAAAAGAATTAGGTACTTACCCGGATGACGTTATTATTTCTCTTGTAAGAGCAACGGATGATAACATCTATAGAAGAAGTGCATCACAAGAACCTGTCATGGAAAAAAAAATATAAAAATATTATATTTTTTCTTTCTTTTTTTTTTTTCAAGAAGAAAAAAATAATAATAATAAAAGAAACAAAAACAATAATAAATAAAAATAGAAGGGAGGGAAAGAAAGTTAGGGTGGGCTCCCAAAAAAATTGTAGTCTTGAATATTTGAGCTTCGAATTCTCAAACTTGATTTGGCAACGACGCCATTTGACGAGTATAAAATAGTGGATGTTTGTCGTTGCTTTTCTACATTCCGTACAAAAATAATAAAACCTGCAAAAACTTTACTCAAAATTGTATAGTAGTAAGCAGGGTCGAACCACTCTCAAGTGAGAATCAATAACAAGTCTAAACTTCAAAACCTAAATCTCTTGAGATGAAAAATGAATATTTAAAAAAATAAAATTCTAATTTTTTATTTAATAATAAAAACTAATATTAAATGTCTTAGATCAAATGATGGGAAAAATCTCAAGGAAAGAGAATTCACCACCATGGATCCATATAAATAAAGTTTTTTTTTTTATATTCTTGTCTAGTTTTTCCTCCAATAACCAAAACACTTCACCAATCCAATTAGAATTTGGAAAGATGAAGGAAAATATGGAATAAAAAAGAATGACTTGATTATATATGAGAGAGACATTCTTTACTTAATCTGATACACATTGGCTAGGTAAACAGAGGTAGGCATTCTTCGAATTACCATTATTTGGCAAACACGAAAAATCCTTCCTCTAATTTTAGAAAATAAAATCCAGAATAGAAGAGTAGAAGAATGCTCTTGGGAGAAAAAAGTAGACAAGAAAATAAAACAACTTACCTATACTTCAGCCATGGTGGCTTCATCACTCCCTTGAGAAGGATGTTTACGCTTGCATATTAATAGAAAACAAACAAATAGAAATGAAATTACTACTCATCATTGAATCAATAAAATAAATACACTATTTTTTTCTATAAATATCTAAAATTTGATTTCCATATCTTTAATTTCAATTCTGGACTGTAGACGTGGCCGTGTACAAAATATTTGGCAAAGTTTTGAACTTGAGACCTCTTGTGAAGTAGATTGCACAAAATACCATCTCTCCTACAATTATTCTTATGTTCATCTTTGGCTATATATATCATTTTTAGCTTTCTTTTGCTGCTTTTCTCTTATTTGGAAATCAACCCCTATAAAACATAAAATGCAAAGATAAGAACCTTTAAATAAAATAAAAGATGAATTAAAAAATTATTTTAGGATATAAAATAGCATGTTTTGTGCACTTATCACTAGACAGTCGAAATTGACCCAAAGTACCAAACGATTGTGATCACGCACGATTTCTGTTAGGAAAAGCTCTTTTCGAATTAGAACGACTCAAACGAAACTGGATGAAGATTGGATCTGCATGTTCATTGTCTCTTTTAGATGTTTAGATTATCTAATTAGGCAAAAGGAAATGTACAATTCCGATTGTGGCACGATTTATCTAGAAATGAGATTTTTCGAATCAAAACAACTCAAACGAAGTTAGTTTAAATTATTTTTTCAATGTTCATATCTTTTGGATGTTCAGACTATCGAATTTGAAATAAAGTACCATACGGTTGTGATCACGCAGGATATCTTCTTGGAATTACTCTTTCGAATTAGAACGACTCAAACAAAACTGGATGAAGGTAGGATAGGCATGTCAGTTTTTCTTTTGGACGTTTAGACGATCTAATTTGGGAAAAAGCAATGTACAATTTTGATTATGCCACGATTTATCTAGAAATGAGACTTTTTGAATCAAAACAACTCAAACGAAACTCGTTTAAATCATTTTTCTCATTCTCGTTTCTTTAGGAGGTTCGAATTTGGCACAAGGCACCATGCGATTGTGATCACGCACGATTTCTGCTAGGAAAAACGCTTTTCAAATTAGAACGACTCAAACGAAACTGGATGAATATTGGATCGGCATGTTCACTGTTTCTTTTGGACATTTAGACAATCTAAGTTCTCAAAAAGCAATGTTTAATTCTGATTGTTCCACGATTTTTCTAGAAATGAGACTTTTTGAATCAAAATAACTCAAATGAAACTGGTTTAAATTATTTTTTCCTAGCTCATTTCTTTTGGATGCTCACATAGTCGAATCTGGCATAAGGTAGCATACGATTCTGATCACACATGATTTCTGCTTGGAATTACTCTTTTTGAATTAGAACGACTCAGAAAAAACTGGATGAACATAGGATCGGTATTCTCATTGTTTCTGCTAGATGTCTAGATGATCTAATTTGGTTAAAAGTAATGTACAATTTTGATTATGCCACGATTTATCTAGAAATGAGAGTTTTAGAATCAAAACAACTCAAACGAAACTTTTTTAAATTATTTTTTCCACGTTCGTTCCTTTAGGAGGTCCAGACAGTCGAAGTTGACTCAAAACACCACACGATTGTGATCACGCACGATTTCTGCCTGAAATTGCTCTTTTCGAATTAGAACGACTCAGACAAAACTAGATGAACATAGGATCGGCATGCTCATTATTTTTGCTGGATGTCTAGATGATCTAATTTGGTTAAAAGCAACGTAGAATTCTGACCGTGCCACAATTTATCTAGAAATTAGAGTTTAAGAATCAAAACAACTCAAACGAAACTTGCTTAAATCATTTTTCCCACGTTCGTTTCTTTAGGAGGTCCAAACTGTCGAAGTTGACCCAAAGCTCCACACGATTGTGATCACGCACAATTTCAGCTAGGAAAAGCTCTTTTCGAATTAGAATGACTCAAACGAAACTGGATGAAGATTGGATTAGCATGTTCATTGTCTCTTTTGGACGTTTAGATGATCTAATTAGGCAAAAGGCAACGTACAATTCCGATTGTGGCACAATTTATCTAGAAATGAGACTTTTCGAATCAAAAGAACTAAAACGAAGCTAGTTTAAATTATTTTTTCCATGCTCATATCTTTTGGATGTTCAGACAATTGAAGTTGGCACATAGCACCATACGGTTGTGATCACGCATGATATCTTTTAGGAATTGCTCTTTCGAATTAAAACGACTCAAACAAAACTCGATGAAGGTAGGATCGACATGTACGTTCTTTCTTTTGGATGTTTAGACGATCTAATTTGGCAAAAAGCAATGTACAATTCTAATTATGCCACGATTTATCTAGAAATAAGACTTTTTGATTCAAAACAACTCAAGCGAAATTAGTTTAAATTATTTTTCTCATGCTCGTTTCTTTAGGAGGTTCAGGTAGTCGAATCTGGCACAAGGCACCACATGATTGTGATCACGCACGATATCTGTTAGGAAAAACTCTTTTCGAATTAGAACGACTCAAACGAAACTGGATGAAGATTGGATCGGCATGTTCATTGTTTGTTTTGGACGTTTGGACAATCTAAGTTCTCAAAAAGCAACGTATAGTTCTAATTGTTGCACGATTTCCAGATGCTTGGACAATTCATCATCGGACCAGGCATGACTCTCTTCCTTCGCCATGAAATTAACTTTTTAATTGTGCTAAAGTTCTAGGGATTGATTAATTTGGGAAGCAACATTAAATTTTGAACAACCTTTGACATCACTGCTAACTGTCACCATTTAGTATTAAATATTGAATAGCTGTACCGACAATGAAGATATCCCAACTAACGAATTTAATTTTACAGGTTGATCAATGCATTGTAAAAATAAAAATAAAAATTTGTGGTGTATATAGGAACAGTGTCTTGATAAGGTTTACCATTTTCGCATCTGTGTATCCATCCTTTTATTTACGTTGCTTCTAATTTTTCTGGTTTACTTGTTTCAATTTTGTGTCTCTCTTACATCTGAAGCAGTTAGAAGAAAGGAAAAATGACGGAGATTGCAGTAAACTTGGTCCTGGGTGAGCTGGTATTATTAATTGAAGATAATAAACTGTCCCGGGCTGTACGCAGAAATCTTTTCAGCATAAGAGATGACTTAGAGTCCGTTCACCCTTTTCTCAGGGATGTGGATGAAAGGACAGGCAGAGGAGAGATTGAAGAAAACGTTAAGTTATGGATGTTGCAACTAACGACACTTTGTCTACATCTAGAAAACGTCATCGACAAATATAAACTTCACTTGGCTCAAACTCAACCTCAGGAGCGTGGATTGTTGTATTACCTTAAGATTCCTTATAACCAAATAATGTCTCAATCACAACATAGGCTAGCGGGAGAGATTCGAGACATCACAGCAACTATGCGCTCTATACAGGAACGCGGTAATACATATGGTTTAAGGATCAGAGGGGAACCGTCCAGCTCCAAGTCCGGCTCCACCAATTATTTTCGAAAGACTCTTTCCATGAGAGAGGACAATGACGTTGTGGGTATCCAATCTCCACAAGATGAATTGAGGAAGTGGCTGGCAGAGGAAGCATCACCAAATAGGACAGTGATTGCAGTGGTTGGTGCAGGTGGACTCGGCAAGACAACACTCATCCAGAAAGTTTATAAGAACCAAATTGCAAGTGGTGGCTTTCTTTGCCGAGCCTGGATCACAGTCTCTCGATCATACAAGAGAGAGGATATCCTGAGGAGTCTAATAAGGCGGTTCTATAAGGTAACAGAACAGGCAATTGATCCCTGTGGAATTGGAACAATGGGGGAGAGATCATTGATTAGCATGCTGAGAGAGTTTTTACAAGAGAAAAGGTACGCGGTTGTTTTAGATGATGTATGGAGCACAGAATTATGGGCAAGTATGAAAGATGCTTTGCCTGATAATAACAAAAGCAGTCGAGTGATTGTAACTACAAGAAACAATGATGTGGCTTCATCTTTCAAAACATCTGGATTTGATTATGTCCTCAAACTCACACCTCTGGCACATGAGAAAGCTATGGAACTATTTTACAGGAAGGTATTCCACACTGGTGACGGCCTCTGCCCCCCAGAGTTGAAGGGCTTGTCCGAAAAAATTGTCAGAAAATGCGATGGAATACCACTTGCTATTGTGGCAATTGGTGGTCTATTGAGAATCAAAGACATGACCCTCTTCGAATGGCTAAGATTCTATGATACCCTTCCTTCTCAGTTTAACATCAACCTTAAAACAGTTCTTTTCTCGAGTTATGTTGATTTATCCTCTATACTCAAACCATGTTTCCTGTATTTTAGTATATTTCCGGAGGATGATTACTCCATTAGTCATGGAAGACTAGTTCGATTATGGATAGCTGAGGGGTTCATTGAGAAAAGAAGGGGCAACACTTTGGAAGAAAGTGCAGAAGAGTACTTGGCAGAACTCATCCATAGAAGTTTGGTTCAAGTGTCCAAGGTAAATTCCATTGGAAAAGCCAGAAGATATAGAGTCCATGGTGTCATGCGTGAGCTCATCGTCTCAACAACAAAAGATATGAATTTCTGTCAACTTTTGTCAGAAGATGGCTCTTGTTTTGATGGACAAGTTAGACGCTTATCAGTACACAACAGAATAGAGAATGTTCTCAAAGGCATTACCAAGCCTAATATCATGATCCGTTCTGCCTTCACTTTTGGAGAAGAAAAATTGCCAGATTCTTTTGTTGGTGCATTAATTGCAAATTTCAAACTTCTCAAGGTATTGGATTTTGAGGATGCTACAATACATTTTCTTCCTGAAGAAGTAGGAAATCTACTCCTTTTAAAGTATCTCAGCTTGCGGAATACAAAGGTGGAGGCTCTTCCAAACTCCATTGGTAGGCTGCAAAACCTGTTGACTTTGGATCTAAAAAATTCTCTGGTCACTGAGCTACCTTGTGTGATTTATAGGCTTGGTAAGCTTCGGCATCTTCTGGCATGCGTTGTCAATCAGAATATTGGTTTTGAACAAGATTATCAGCAAGGAGTGAAGATACATGGAGGAGGGGGGTTTGGGTGCTTAGAGGCCTTACAGAAACTATACTTTGTGGATGCATATCGTGGACGTGGCCTATTTAGAGAGTTAGAAAAGTTAAGGAACTTGAGAAAATTGGGCATCAAGAATCTGAAAACCAAAGATGGGGACGCTCTGTGCACTGCAATTGGAAGTATGAGGCACCTTGAAACTTTGGATGTTTGGCCAGTGAAAAAAGAAGACATTCTTGATTTACAACACATTTCTTCCCCGCCCCCAAACCTTCAAAAACTCTACCTACAAGGGCGTTTGGAGAGCTTTCCGAGTTGGATTTCAAAACTCAGGCATCTTGTTAGAATCAATTTGCGTTGGTCGAGGTTGAATGACGACCCCCTTGAATTCCTTCAACATCTGCCCTATCTGTTGGAGCTAAAACTCATGGATGCATACGATGGCGAGTTCTTGTGTTTTAAGGAACGGGGTTTTCAGGAACTTAGGGTGCTTGAACTCAGAGCCTTGGATAAATTAAGTTCAGTGATTGTTAAAACAGGAGCACTACCTCTTTTGCAGACTGTACACATTTCAAGCTGTTGGCAACTGAAGCAGATGCCATGGGAATTCGGTAATGATTTATACATACAGAAATTTACATTTCTGTTTTTTAATGCTACCATATTTCAGATGTTGTCAGGGAGAGGAACACATCTTAACCTGCTTGACTATATTAGGCCAGTCTGAAAGTTAGATTTGCTCTGATACCACTTTGTTAGATATGAGTAGGCTAGATACGTAAACAAATCAATATTTTGGAAGAGAAGAGGAGAGGTATGAACACTTTGAAAATCTTTATTCCACTTGATCAACTTATAAAAATGGCTAGAGTACATTGTTATATAGGCTTCGTTTAATAACTTCTTGTAATAGCCCGTAATTTTGGAAGTCTTTTAATTTTAATTTAAATGCTTTATTTCTTTTATTAGTTAAATTGAATTGTTTTATTGGTTGAATTAAATTCTTTGAGTGTTTTAAATATTGAGGCCTTTTGAGATAAAACCCAAAAACAAAACGGTGCGGCTGACATTAACTGTTAGTACTCAAAACTTGATTCTTAGCACGACTTAGTTCTTCAATATATATGTTTCATTTCTTATGTATCAGTAAATTTTTTAGTAAGTTGCAGAAATCCCTTCTAAACATTCTAGAACGTTTTCTAGAATCTGAGTGATCCTTCTATATTAGATTGTGATTTAAAACTGAAAATTATGAATTGATATTCATTGTAAACTCGATATACAAAATCTTATTTATGTTGTTAGATTTCGGTTAAAATATATTACAAATTAAACAGCCTGCGTTTCTAGTAGTTTTAAAAACATATTGACGTTTGTTCTTATCAAGCATGCAGTTTCGTGGTATTCCCATACTTCCCAAAGTGGAAGATGGAGAGGAAGGTAGAGGATCAAGTCTTTCCAAAAGTATTGTAGAAGTTATTTAATTACATAAATTTTGTTTATTTGATTTCTTTCCGTAACTCGCGCCTTCTTATCGTGACAGACGCTACTTTCAAACAGCAGCCCTCACTGCACTGGAAGCAAGAAAACGGCAGCTAGTTAGGGCAACGGTGGTCTACTTTCATGGGCCACCCTTACTTCTTCGTTCAGTCACTGACTTGGCTTTAAGCTAGCCCTGGGCTTTCTGTCTATCCTGCCATTCACTCATAGCTTGGCCATTTTGTTGATCATTGTATTTTTTTAATCTATTTTTTTTTTCTGTTTTAATTATTTAAGTGATTTCTGTTGTTTTTTTAAATCGATTTTTTTTCTATTTTAATTAATTTGAGTGATTTGTGTTGTGTTTATTTTATTATTATTATTTTTTATTTTATTTAAGATAAATGAACCTTATTGATGTTCGGTAATTTTTTTATTTATATTTTTTGGAGTTTCAAATTCGAATCAAAGAGAGATTGATAGCTTGGAATTTGAAGATTGCTTAGATTATTTAGTTATAAGATTAGTTATTTTTCTTATGTCTACTTGAAAATTTGAATCTAGGTATGAAAAAAAAAAAATGATTCAATCTCAAAATGTGTCGATTGTATCATTTTAATGAAACATGTGCACTATTTTAATTTTTTTGCATTTGTGAAATAATATGTATAAAGGGCCCCTTATTTGAAAATTTGCTTTAGGCCCCTTTTTATTTAGGATTCTTAGGGCCGACCCTGCTTCATTTGTAAGACAGTAACACATTCTGATATGTTTTATCTTGCGAGAGTGATTTCTTTTAATCATCATAGTAGTTGATTGTGTTAATATATTTTGAATTCACTAAATAGGATCAATAATACAATAAATCATAAAAATCAATATTTTTGGATCTAAATTGATCATTTGGTCATCAACTAAGACTATGCATTGTTACTCAAGAAAGAGTTTTTGTTGAGAATTGTGGGTATCTATATATAGTTTTTTTTAATAGGTAATTTTTTAGAGGACAAGTTGTCTTTAACTATAAGGAATTGTAATCGTTGTTCAACAAGGAATTGGCTTTGAAGACTCTATAAGTAGAGGTGAGGTTGTGAAGAGAATGTAGAAAAGAAAAGTGTGAAGAGAGACAGAATTGTAAGGGAGTTGAGTTGAATATGTGTGAGAAAGAAAGAAAGAGAGCGTGTAATCTTTATATTGAAATAAAGACAATTGCTTTGCCCATGGATTAAGCGATTTGCTGAATCACATAAATCTTGTATTGTTTGTTTGTATGTTTTTTATCTGTTTTATTTGCTAATTGTTTGTGCGAGATATTGGGGATAGGAATTTATATTCCTAACATGTGTTAAGGTAAAAATTCGATCCACAACCAATCATAAACCTCGGTTATGAACTCACTATGTCGAAACAAGCTTCTATATTTGATTCACCCATAAAGGATGCTAGAATCAAATCCAATAAAATAAGGAAGTCCATGACCTATTTTCTCGCTAGTCCTGATGTTTTTTATTTAGCATATTGTTATATATGAAAATCAGAGCATTTAATGCTATGATAACATCAGTTAGATGAGCCAAACATCCAACGAAAATGACGTTCCATCCTCATTAAGTTTGGTTATCCCAACTAGATAATTCACGAGCACTGCCATCACCACTAAATCAACATAACTATATTAGTATCAATCACAACCGACCATGTGGAGCTCAATCTGACGGATGACACTATCTGAAGCCATGCTAGATTCCATCTATAAATAAAGGTCCTCCACTATTAAAAAAGAGGTCCAACACCTCAAACAAAAATAAACTTATCCCCAACAGATTTTCCTTGCTTGAAAGCAACCATAGCCCAAGGTCTCACCTTGTTTATCATGCATTAATTTGCATTTACTTTAAATGTCGTAGTTCGTTCTTAGCACCCTACTCTCATTTAAATGTTTTCACAAGCAATGTCTCCTGTGTCACACCCCGAATTTTCGAAGAGAAATCCTGAATATGAAAAACAAATAAAAATAAAATAAAATAAAAATACGAATAAAAGAGAATTCTAAAATTTTCAAACAATCCTTTAAATACGTAAAATTATGTACACCATTCTATTACATTGGAAGGAAAAAATTAAATGTATTTCTTCCTTACAAATTCTTAAAATAATACAATCTCTCTCAAATTCTGGACAGAAAATAATACTAATAGTCTCATACTGCTACCTCTTCAACTAGTACTACCAAGTCACATAATTGTCTTCGTGTCATCGTCCTAACCTGCAAAGTCTGGGAGGGGGTAAGCTCAACAATCTTTCACTGCAGCAGCAAGTTGACTTTCGCATCATAATTTCAAAATACAAAATAATTAATATTTTTATAAATAACAGATTTAGAAATATACAATTTGTCATTTCATAACAATTAAGCATTGGCAATTTATAATGCACAAAACCACCATTAATATAAAATTAAATTTACAACATGCTAACAAGTAAAAACGTACACATCCACAAACTGTGCACATAAACTAACACAATTAAAATGCACCAATTTATCAAACAAGTACACAATTAAATGCACATAATATCATTAAGTACACACATACATATTAACAAGCCGTGCACATAAAATAATGCCACAATTGAACTTAAACATCAACGTCACGTAAATAAATTTCCGACCCAAAATATATTTCACATCCACAATTCAATTAATTATAAAACATAATTTCAATAAGAAATTAACATCAACTCATTCACATTCATCAATATATATATATATATATATACATATATATACACACATTTGTATTTAATAAATACATACCATCAATTTATATATATATTTTTATATAAATTTAATACACGACAACAATTATGCACAAATATCAAATTATACGAAAATTAACTGTATAATTAATAGAAAAGGAGAGCAAGTATCAACTTGTCTCAAGTTTATATCGGGAAGCCTGTGAATCCATAAATGTGATCCATAATCTCACACAGCTGCCAGATCCACTTAAGCCATATTAAAATATACACTTAACCCAACACCTAAGCAATTATACTCCAGCTTGAGCTCAAAACTCCAACCCAAATTCTCCCTAGCCCAATCCAAAGAAGAAATAATAACAGAAATACAAAAGTATGATTCTACCTACAAAAATAAAAAATCAAATCAAATCAAATAAAACAACCTAAAGCATTTAGCATTTAAAACACTCTACCTAAAAAAATAAAAAAATCAAATCAAATCAAATAAAACAACCTAAAGCATTTAGCATTTAAAACACTCAATAACAATTTAAGCAAGTAAAATATTTAACATTTAAAACACTCAATCAACAATTTAAACAAATAAAAAATTCAAATTAAAATTACATAACCTCAAAATTACAGGGTATTACATCCTACACCCAACCCAGGTAGTCTCTTAGCACTTTACTTCTGGCTTTGCCTAAATTCAAGTTGTTTCTCTCAACACTCTACTCCTGGTTGCGCCTAAATCTAAGTAGTCTCCTTAAAATTCTACTCCTAGTTACACCTATATCCTAGTGTCCATAGTACTCTACTCCTTGTTGTATTTAGCCCAAGTAATTCCCTAGCACCCTACTTTTTGTTGTATTTTGTTTCAAGTGTAATTTAGGAACAAGATCGTGTAATATTAAAGAGGTTGTAATAAATTCTTATTCGACAATTAATGTTAATGATAATATTGCATCTCTTTTGATTAATGCTACTGGATCGACTCATTTCTACTCTTGTTTGACTCAAACAGGAACACAAACATTAATACTTCGAGAAAATCAGTAGTATCATTTTAAGCCAAAGTAAGTAATTCTACCCTCCACAATCACACAAAGTCAGATTAAATAAAGTCTACAAGTTGTTTCGACTGTTGCTTGGTATCCGAGTTCCCTTGGTTTATCAATGAATAGCGAACTCAGACCTAGTTTTTATCACCTGTATGGAAAAAATTTGGACTTAATAGTCACACTATTGAATCGAAAGCAAGCGAGTTCGAACATCATGAAAGAGGGGTCCACGAATGAAGCCACTTTTATTGCCAGACAAATATAACTATACTTTATGTGCTTTCTTAATACCTAAATCCAAATGCCTCTTAATTCTAAGAAATTTGGTGGATTCAATATCTTGGATGAGTAGTATTGAAAGTGATGCGCTCTCTTAGAAAACTTATTGATCCCACATCAATGATAAATAGCACTCTATAAGTACACGTCATATGTAAGAGAGAACATAACTATTATGGATTGTTTTAAGTGAAAAGAAAAACTTTTACAAATTATTTTCTTTATTAGAGTAAGTGAGGTCTAATATTTTGGTTAAGATACACCTTCACAAACTAGAAGATCAGTGGAAAAATATACTTCCATAAACTATAGATACACTTGGGTATAAGGATTTCAAGTGGTAAAACATGTGACATTATAAGTTGTGCGGTGTGGGGAAGTGGTGTGAAAGTTTGATCTCAATAGAGATACCTAAAGGGGTGAACAGGTCTAGTTTGCCCATTTGATTGATTTTCATATTATTTTCAATTTTAGTCAATTAAACACAAGCAATAAAAATAAACTAATGAGTAAAGTAAAAGAGATGATACTATGATGTTTTACATGGGAACTTCTATAAGGAAAAGGCCCAGAGAATAACAGAATTGGACAAATCAATTCACTATCTCAAAGCAAAGTTACACCAATTACGTCTTAGACATGCACCCACTATGTAAACATTTCAGTCTTACTCTTGTGACTCCACGTCCAGGTGGTACAAACTCTAGTCTTACTTATACAATCAAATGAAATAAAAAAAATAGAGGTTTTCAATAGTCATGGAGACCTGCACCTATTTAAGGAATTTCTCCAACCAGTTGAGTAGTGCACTGGACAATTCCAGTGTCTAGTAGAACCAGTCGTGCCAAAACTGGTTTAGAATCTTTATGGAAAATCACTTAACGCTCCACAATCAAGTAAAACCAGTTGTGTAGAAGTCCCAATCGATTGAGGAGCATTATGGAAATATAATCTCAACTCCTAAATACGATTGAATCGGTTGGGAAAAAAGTCCAACCGGTTGATGAAGTATTCTGAAAGATTTTTAACCCAAAATTTCAGAATTTCACTAATCAAATTTTGTAAAACAACCAAATCTAATATGAATATATTGAGCTTATATCAAACACTTGTCGTTCATCTTCCGAGATCGAGACTAAAATTAAAACAAATATTACAACTCGATTAACATGTTTTGACACTAAAATTTTCGTAACTCTTGACTTAGTTTATCACAATCTCCTGACAATTTCATGACAGAACAACCTAAGACACTTTTAACCAAACCAACTATAGTAAAAGATAAATTACGATAAATAAAAAAAACATATAGCTAAACCAAAACATAGGCATCGCTTTGCACTTGAATTAACTTGTGTTCTGTGCACCGAGACTCAAAAATATACACTCGTGAAAGCTTAAAAAAAATCAAAACCTCCCCCAAGTAATTATATCTCCTCCTTAAGTCCAGTGATGTTAGCGGTTGTTCAAAATTTACTAAATGGTACCGGTTAGCATCCCAAATTAATTAATCCCTAGAACTTTAGCATAATTAAAAAGTCATCAAAGCTAGGTAGGTAAGGGAAGTTAATTTCATGGCGAAGGAAGAGAGTCATGCCTGGTCGGATCATGAATTGTCCAAGCATATGGAGTCCTTAAAGAAAAAAATCAATGGCAACAGAAAACAGAAGGAGGCGCTGATGGATTGCAGACTGGTCGGAACAAGGAACCCGGTTATGTACAAGGTCCCCGACGTGCTTCGTGGACAGAAGAAGCATGCCTATAGCCCTACCACTGTATCTATTGGCCCTCTTCACAAGGCGAAGGAAGGTCTTCAAAAAATGGAACAGGTCAAATTGAGCTACATGTGTTGCTTATTTGAACGAACTGAAAATATTGAGAAAACACAAAGGGATTGTTTGGCCCCCATGTTAAAGCAGGAAGAGCTGGTTAGGATATGCTATGAGGAAGCCAAACTCAGCGAAAATGGAAAGCCAGCTTCCATGTCACATGAGTCCAACACCACCACCACTACGGAAGATGTCAGTCTTGCTGAGATGATGCTTATTGATGGTTGTTTTATAATTGAACTTGTATACAAGAATTACCTAAAGGATTATGATCCCATTTTGTGGAACCCTTTCAACTACTATGCCGTCCAACGTGACTTGCTACTACTTGAAAATCAGATTCCCTTCTTTGTTCTCCAAGATTTGTTCAGCATGACGGTGGGACGTATCAGAACAAATAGCAATTGACGATCCCTTGCTAGATGCCTCCTTTTATTCTTTGCCGATGTGATGGGCATAAAAAATGGTGAAATAGAGCAAAATGGTCAAATTGAACAGAAGCATTACAAAATTACTCCTTACCATATACTCCATTTTTTACATATTCATTACCTGCCAAACTGCTAATGATGAGAGTACTGAATCCAAGTTCAACTACAAAGAGCCACCCAAATTCAAATACTCTACCACAGAACTCTGCTTGGCTGGAGTCAAATTGGAGGCAGCCAAAAACAGAAACTATTCCGATATGAAGTTTAGTGCTGATCGTAGATGTTTTCGTTTGCGTAGAAGAGGCCGTTTGAAGGTTCCCCCTTTCACTATATACGAATCCACGGAGCCATTCTTGAGAAACCTCATTGCTTTTGAGCAATGTTGCCCTTGGATTGAGAGTTACTTCACATCACATGCTTTCCTCATGGATATCCTCATCGACAGTGAAGAGGATGTTAAATTACTTGAAGAAGCAAGAATAATATGTAATTATTGAGGTTCCAACGAAGCCGTGTCCCAATTATTCAACGGTATTTGCAAGAATGTTGTTCCTCATCGTTTTCTTTATGCTGAGCAATACAAGCAAGTGATGGATTTCTGCAAACCTTGGCGAGTATCAGTGGGGAAGCTGAAATGTGACTATTTTGGTAATCCATGGTCAGGCATTTCTATCGTTGCTGCAATCATCCTTTTCACCCTTGCCTTTCTGCAGACAATATACGCCATGCTTTCTTATCATTAACTAGCTAGGAATCTGCAGTTGCACATAGTAGGCGATAATGCGGATCAGAATAAGTAATATGGAATGACTTTTTTGAGAATAAATGGTAATAGTATTCGTAAGAGCATATCTGAATTAGCTATGTATAATACGTATCATCCTTATAATTTGTCATTTACATAAGCTCTATTGTGGTTGATCTTTATGATTCTCATTATAATAAAAGTGTTTGATTACCCAATGAAGTTGAACACCTACTTTGATCGAGGTGATCAATACTTTCCCTGAAAGTTGCTCAATAGTATATTTGTTGAGATGCAATCTTTTACTTTTATATTCGGTGACTTTTAGATCTCCAAAATCTACATCCATTGGCTAGGGGAGAGATGATAACCCTTGGAACTTTTACTAATCTAGGAGTATTATTTTTGTTTACATAAGAACATACTTAAAAAACAATACTATGCAATGATTTATTTAGAACATAATAATAATAATTTTATTAGTATTATTTGGTAGAACATTTATTAAACTGCACATTCGAGCTTCAAATGATTATGGCTTCGAAAAACAGAGTTGATAAAAACATTTTTCGTAGATTTATCATACAGAGTATCTCACCCTATTTAAGTCCATTTGTTCGATCCATAAAGAGGTTATTAATATCTAGTCCAAGGGATTTATCCTTGGTTGAGTCTATAGTTATTCTTCCCATAATGGGTTGTGCCTTCTATTGATGCTAAAATCCTTACGATTCGATTCGGCGTCGTGGGTTGCCGGTTGCGTACACTCCAATGATCAAGTTAGTGCTTGATAAAATATGAAACAAAAAGTAATTTTGTATATAATTTTTGTCTAACTTTTTAGGTTGGATGACCCCTCCTTTTATAGGGGCTCTTATCATTTCCAATAAATTTCCTTTACCTTTCCCAACAAGTAATTACCTCTTTTAGCCATTTGACTCCTTTTCCCTTTAGACTTCTTTTAGGGATGAGTATACGCATACGAAATCGTGTCTATGATCAGCTTCCGTAGTTGCAAGATAATTGAGATAGTTCATGTGATTATATGTGAATGTTTAACTTAATCACCCCGATTTCCCATACCCTTTTCCAGGTGTTGGAAATCGGGGCTTGATAGGGTGGTATTAGAGCTTAATCGGGGTTGAATACTTGAGGACGAAAGGTGAGAATTAGATCATGTGTTCAATTGAGGTTAAGAAATTGAACATAAAGTTTTTGAACTGCTTATGTGGAATATGATTATTTGTTTACACCTTTATAACATGCTAATTATGGAATGAATTAGCATCACATCGTGTAAGCATGGTGAGAGTTATATGACTATGTATACTTGGTGTTAAATTTTTCTTGTTGTGTATATAGCGAGATACCACCAAGGAGAGCACGAGGTAGAGGTGCTAATGTTCCCCAAGAACCAATTGATGGGGCTCAGTTTATGCACGATATGGTGGACACCATAAGACAAATCGCGATAG
This sequence comes from Cornus controversa, assembly GCA_026545225.1. Lineage (NCBI taxonomy): Eukaryota > Viridiplantae > Streptophyta > Magnoliopsida > Cornales > Cornaceae > Cornus > Cornus controversa. Next base: position 2,739,557 of record CM048851.1, on the reverse strand, counting down.
AAATATAAGGTGAGGAGGTTCAGGCTCAACCACGGGTTGGTTTAAGTCGTATGATGATAGCTATGAAAGAGTATGTTAAGTACCAGCCACCAATTTATACAGGAGGGTCTGATCCTTTAGTGGCTGAAGATTGGGTTGACCAAAGTCTAAAAATTTTGGTTGCCTTGGATATTGATGAGGACCTTAGGGTCAGAATGGTTGCTCTTTATTTACAAGGTTAAGTGGATAAATGGTGAAACTCTGTAAAAAATACCCATAAAGTGGAGGTGATGGAATAGGAGACTTTCAAAGGTCTTTTCTTCAAATGGTAGTTTTCACCAACGATGAAAGATAGATTGAGACAGGAGTTTATTGATCTCGTGTAAGGAGACATGGACATAATGGGATACGAGACCAAGTTCATTTCCATAGCCCGTTTTGCACCAAAAATGGTGATTGAGGAAGATATGAAAGCTAATCGGTTTGTGAAGGGGATTAAAATGTCCATACAGAAATGGATATCGATATTAGGTTTGAAAGTCTATGCTGAGGTAGTTGAAAGACCCTTAGTAGCAGAGGACGACGACAAAAATGCCTAAAGAATTTGGAATTCTAAGAATCAGGCAAGGGGTGTCGAGTCAGCTTCGGGTAGTAGGCAAGGAAGAGATAGAGGAGCAAATTTTCAATTTCCCAGGACCAAAAGCAGGCACACCCAATACCATTAGTGTCTTTGCTTACAGGACCTTCACGGTCTGTGCTGGTATGCTATCATTGCCAGCAGCCTGGTCATTATAGATCTGAGTGCCCTCTAAGATAGGTAGCTTTAGTGCTAGTAGCAGCAGGAGGGATACGAGATCAAGTTCAAGCCCCAATTTTTTCATTTTTGAGTCTCCAAAGACTCAAAAATTGGGGCCGGATAACTTGGTATCAGCGCATGATATCAGAGGGTAATTATGATTAGGAGTGGATATTTAACTTAATCACCCCCATTTCTTATGCCCTCCAGGTGTTGGAAATTGGGACGCAACAGAATTATATGTTAATTTGGTGAGTGTTGTGAGTGAAATTAAAAGCTCAGGTGTAATGTCAAGCCCTGATTTCCAGCACCCAATTAAGAGTGAGTGAAATGGGGTTGGTGATTATCGTAAGTAAACCCTCATCCAAACTCGTATTTAAATTTGAAACTTATAATCATAGAAGCACAATCATAATTATACATTCAAAGTGCATACATATATGTATACAAGTCAACACCTGCATGTGGGTCCCTCATTAGGGTATATGTGTAATAGAATCCTATTCTTCATTCTCATACTCAGCTGCTTAGTGCAATCAATCATAATCTTTATTACGACCCATTGTAATCATCATTAAAATCCACCATAAGTGAGGTTACGATCCATCATAATGTTACGATCAATCATTGATGTATCGCAACATGTATCGAAACACACTGGTTTTTGTCATGCCCTTTTTAACACTCGGTTAAGAGAGAAGGAAATGAGGGTGAACAGTGAAAGTCCCACCCGATTCACACTCATGAACCCCTAAATTCTAGAACTCAACTTCCTGTGTGTTTGGCATTTTTGAGTGATACTTAATACATTGGAAATAGGATAAAAAAATACTCGATTTAAAAAAAACCATGATCAATGCCTGTAACAGCCCGACTCCACCTGATGGTATGATATTGTTCGCTTTGGGCTTAAGCCCGCACGATTTTACTCTTGGGTTTTACCCCAAAAGTCCTCATACCATTTGGAGAGAACACACTACATATAAGCATCCCCTTCTCCACACTTAGGCGATGTGGGATTGAGCACCCTGTAGCCTGCCAGTGTGGTAGCTCGCCCTAGTGTCTCTTCCTACACCCGCTTACATCACACCCGCCCATAAGGGTCACTACAATCCACCTCCCTAGGAAGCCTGACGTCCTCGTCAGCACATTTTTGACTGGGCTCCGACTCTGATACCATTTATAATGGCCCGACATCACCTGATGGTATGATATTGTCTGTGTAATAACTCGTAATTTTGAGGTTATTTAAATTTGGGTTTCAGTTTGGGTTAGATTATAAAGTTTTTTTTTATTATTCGTCTTTCTGCAATTATGTGATTTTTTTTAATATAGAAATTTTATGAACATAGTTAGATTAAGAAAATTTTGAGTATGAAGTTTGGTATAGTTGAATTAGAGGAGAATGTCGTATTTTATGAGTGTGTGCATATATATATATATATATATAGATACACATACATGTATGTGGGAAAAAGTAAAGTTAGGTGTAGAAGAGAAGAATAATAACATTTTTATTAATTGTGGAAGATGAAAATAGGAAATGTAATAGTATAGATCGAGGTGTTTTTAAGCTACAGAATAGCTGGAGGTGTACTTGAGCTCCAATAAAGTCTTGAGTTCGAATCCCACAAGCAATATAATAGTCTTTTATTTTCTTTTTATTTATTATTATTATTATTATTATTATTTTTTATTTTACCACTTCCTCATATCAGCAATGTTTTATATATAGGGATTATTATATATACATTGACTTTTGGAGGGTAATTTACTACTTGGTTGAGTCAAAGTCCTGATGTTTTAAAAAAATGAAGTTGATCCAAAAGCTTATGTGGACATGGAAATTTACTATGCAATTTAATGAGTTGTCCAATATACCCTTTTTTACTGTTTCATGAAAATACCTAAATACCCCCTCCCCAACTTTACCTTTTACCCACTCAATCTCTCTCTTCTTCACTATTCTACACTCTCTTTCTCTCTCTCCACCAAAGGTAGATTACGTCTCTCTCTCTTTCTCTGCTCAAGCTCTCTCATTCTCCATCTCTCAAGTAAATCTCTCTATTTCACCAGATCTAGACTCTCTCTCTAGTGAAGGATCTCACAACTCACCAACAATCTCACATCTCTCCCTCCGGTACGTTCTCTCTCTTCCTCACAAATGGGTCTGCTTTCGTGTATCCCATATATCGTTGGTTAAATATGTGTATGAATGTCTATGTGTGTTTTTCTGTGATTTGTGCTCTCTTTAACCCGATCGATTATGACATATATCGTGTTCAAGGGATTTATAGTTAGGAATGTGTTAGATTGTTTCAATGTTGTTTGTGTATTTATATATAGAGAAGTAGATAGTCCAATAAGGGCCGATACATTGGGGTTATTGTTAACTGTTTAATTTGCTAATTTCATTTGAGTTATTCGATTAATGGTATAATTTTTAAATTTTTTTTAATAAAATATTTAAGTAGATTACAAGTGAAAAAGTGTAAAGCAGGAATATGAATTTTCTGTGAATATATACATGCACACTGCACTAAACTTTTTTATGCATTTACTTATATTTTTTGTTCATTTGCTTGGATTTGAAATGTGCATTGTAATAAAAAATTTAGAATGTGACAGTCCAGTTTTGGAACATCCAATAAACCAATTCCTTACATAGTCAAACTAATCCACATATTGAATGGGTTGATCTATTTTGTTTCACTAACCTCCTAATTTGGTTTTGGGTTGGAAAAAATGCAAACTTTCAAATTTGAAAAATTTGTGTCTAAAATGCTATGATCTCATCATGATTTGAAGAGATTTTATTTCCACTTTTATCAATTTGTTCAATTAGCCTAATAGTATTTTTTATTTATGCTCAATGATTAGGTGGAAACCATATTTGAAAGGAGGAAGTGAAGGATGATGATGAAGAGGAATGTTTTGAAAGATGAAGACTTCATCTACATAACTTTGTTTCACTTGGTTGTTTAATTTTCTATTTTCATCTTTTCTTTACTTTGATACTTCCTATGGTTATATCTAAAAAATGTAATTACACTTTTTAGTATAGGCCAATAAAACATACTGAGCTAGATTGTTAATCCAATGGTACATGGTAAATTTTGGTGAACTATGTAGTGAACTTGGGATTTAATTGTTATATAACTTTATTGAATGCAACCAAATAAATAATTCTATTATTTCTTGTGTGTGTGTGTTTGTGTTGTGTAGATGGTGAGGCTTGGTTTTAAAACCATGTTATCATTCTTTAAAGGCTACCCACTTAAATAGTAATTGCACATTATGTATCAAACTTTGAAGATGTTACTTTTTTATGTTCTTGATTTCTTGAAAGATAAGATGAATTAGGAAGTATCAGAGACATTGATATATCATAGTTTTACTTTGTTTTAGGTGGTTGAATTTTTGTTTGATGAATATGAATTTCACAATTTGGTTAAGTTAGTGAATTTATGATCCTTGATAGATGATTCTACAGAGGTATGTTGCTTTGGCTTTTGGTTTGTGTTTGTCCATTTGAAAGGATATGAATGACTGGGTTTTTAGAAAGGAGAAAAGTGACCCTAGAGCTGTGAAACAATTTTTAGAGATGCAATTAGAATTAAAAAGTTTTTTGGTCCATTTGATCACTGATCATAAAAAGTATTGTGCATTAAAAATGGTATCTGTTTACACAAAAATTGGTACACACGTGCACAAAAGTGGTACCTAACCAAAAAAAAGTCATCATTTTTTTTCAATTAATAATTTTAATGCAACATTTGTATGACCTTAGGGAGTCATTATTGTTGCATAAATCACTGGTTGTCAATGACTGACTGTAAAGGTATTTTAAATTAATTGCAATGATGGTAAATGTAACATACCAATTAATTTCATTAAAATTCTCAATTTCTCTTATTAAATGTCAATAACTAAATAAAGCTAATATTATATTTTATTTCATTAAAAATCTCATTTTTTCAGATCAAGTGTCAAGGACTGAGTTAAGGCTAACATCACATTTTATTTTACAACAAATCACAATTTCTTATATCAAGTGTCAATGACTTAGTTAAGGTTAACATTCTATTTTATTTGATTACAAATCCTAATTTCTCAAATCAAGTATCAAGGCCTAAGTTAAGTCTAGCATTGCATTTTATTTTACAACAAATCACAATTTCCTATATCAAGTGTCAAGGACTTTGTTAAAGCTAACATTCTTTTCTTTTTCTTTTTACTATAAATCTCAATTTCTCAAATCAAGTGTTAAGGCCTGAGTTAAGGCAAGCATCCCATTTTATTTTACAACAAATCACAATTTCCTATATCAAGGTCAAGGACTTTGTTAAAGCTAACATTCTATTTTTTTTTTTTTTTTACTATAAATCCCAATTTCTCAATTCAAGTGTCAAGGTCTGAGTTAAGTGCGCATCCCATTTTATTTTACAACAAATCACAATTTCTTATATCAAGTGTCAAGGACTTTGTTAAAGCTAACATCACATTTTATTTAACTACAAATCTCAATTTCTCAAATCAAGTATCAAGGCCCGAGTTAAGGCTAACATCCCATTTTATTTTACAACAAATCACAATTTCTTATATCAAGTATCAAGGCCCTGCATAAATTAGAACCCAACACAAACCAAAAGCCAAAACCATATACTCTGTAGAATCATCCATCAAGGACCATAAATCCACTAACTTAACCAAATTGTGAAATTCATATTCATCAAATTTAACATGTACCATTAGATTAACAATCCAACTCAATATATTTTGCTTTCCTAGACTACAAAGTGTAATTACATTTGCCAGAAACCATAGGAAGTACCGAAGAAAAGAAAAGATGAAAATAGAAAATTAAACACACAAGAGAAACAAAGTTATGTAGACGAAGTCTTCATCTTCAAAACATTCCTCTTCATCATCATCCTTCACTTCCTCTTTTCAAATATGATTTCCACCTAATCATTGAGCATAAATAAAAAATACTATTAGGCTAATTGAACAAATTGATAAAAGTGGAAATGAATAAATTACGCTACCATATCTAATTATAACTATTACTTCAAAGTTACAATTACAACATGATAGAGATTCATACACCGAACATACAAGAACATAGTTATAATAAGGAATCAGCGGTTATACAAATCTCTTATCCAAGTAAAGCCGTTTTGCAATTTCGGCGATTATAACCAGCCTCACCGCATTGCAAATAGTGTATCGACCTCACATTTTGAAATTGTGATTCAATTCGTCTAACGCAGGGTCATCCAGGGGGACGTGTTACCACAGGAGGCCTAAGATCGGAAGTACCTTCATCGACATCACCTGGAACCGGCATGTCATGCATGGGCACCGAAGAAATGAGATGTTTGCATAATTCTCACTATGTTTCAAACCTAAACCAATCTTGGATCATGTCATAAATATTTAAAGAATACTGTTGGATGGCATAACATGCATGCGAATAAGGAATCCCAGTCATGGTCCACTTCAAACAACTACAATATTGTTCAAGGTTGAAAACCACCTTGAATGGTCTTTTTTTTATTATCAAATACTGTACACTCGGTATTAGAAACATGAAGCAAACTAAAACCAAGTGCAAAATCTTACTCATCTTGAATTTTCTTCTCAATGCGCTTCCCAACTGGGATGGTCCACTTCTCAACGTTTAAACTTTTTTTGTATAAAAATTTCGTGAGCTTAATCATGTGCCTCCATGAGTCTTGTGATTGAAAAAACCCTCTCTTCTCTCACCCATGCATTGAAGGACTCTGCTTGGTTGGTGTATAATTTATCCTAATGCTTATAAGGAAACTTAGTGTTTGACCAATGTTGTGGTGAATTCTCCAAAACCCAAGTGCATAGTTCGTCCCGAATACTTTCATAGTAGCCAATGCATTCTCGTAGTTGTTTGGTGTCCGGGCATATGCAATATCATCGAGTAGTTTTTTTGCAGTTTCTTTATCCGAGCCTTTCAAACTTAAACATGGTTTCCCACTTATGTAGCATGACAAATTCTCCGTTAGATGACGAAGACACCATGAGTGGTATTAGGAGACAAAAAGATTCTTAATAGAACTTATCAGACTTGGATGCCTGTCAGTTAAGATCGTCACAAGGTGACCATTTAAAATTTGTTTCACTTTGTTTAAAAACCAATACCAATCCTCGTCATTCTCACTAGAAACAATAGCATATGCCAAAAGCCACAAGCCTTCATTCGCATCATAACCTGTTGCACCGAGCATTGTGCCTTTATAATTTCCACTTAAGTGACAAGCATCAATTGATAAGATGGGCCTACAATAGTCGATGAACCCTTTATATGGAGCATCCATAAGCTACAAAGACTCGTTTGAATCTCCTAACATCTGTGCACTCCCAAGATATAATTGTCCCTGGAATTGCTTCTGTTAGTTGTTTGCATAATCACGGGACTGAAATGTAGCTGTCCTCTGGATGCCTTTCAATGACATGACGTGAACACTCCTTAGCTCTCCATGATTGCATGTAAGTCATCGTATTGGAAAAATCACTCTCTATATCCATGGAAATAGAATTGGGTGTGTATTTAGGATTGTCCCTGACCTTGTTCAAAATAGCTCAACCCATTTCCTTTGAGAGAAAAAGGGGTTTATAATCTGAAATATCTTGAGTAGTGCGGGCGTGCACATTATTAAATCGTTTGATTCTCACTAGATCACTACTGCCTTCACAACCAGCCATCAATTTCCATGGACAACCTTTAACATCACATAAAATTCTATAATATTTTCTGCTATTGTCCATGTACTTGAACCGAAAATGATTACGGAGTCCAAACAAGACAAGCACATCTTTGAAATCATCTGGGCTTTTAAAGAGCTAACCCTCACAACTAATTTCATCAATTTGCCAATATGAATCTTGATGCATATTTCTTAGAAGAAGTGAAGAAGTACTCATAACATTGTGTGGAAGACAGCTTGGCGATACACTGTCAATGACTTCGAGAAATTCTCTACATGTACACCAAGAAGTATAGTAAAAAATCATATACCTTATGCAATTTATGTATAATTGTATTACTTTATATTCGTTTGCATGTCTTACCTCCTGCTTTTACCACTTGAAATTATGCAAGGTGGGTCTACAAGCATTGCATCTTTCACATATACGTTTGATACACGGTCATTCACTACAAGCATCACCCTAAATCCAGATTCTCCAGTCATCTTCACAAGCTTGTTCTTGTTACATTCTATGGTGTAATATATGACTTTACCACTCATGTTTGAAGAGGAACATACTCGTAGCTCATCTAAAAATGATTCATACGTCATTGTTGCTGGTAGCATAAAATTGTCTGTCATACCACCGATGTAAGTAATTTTCCCATTATCTTTTTTTTTCAATTTTTCCATTTAATCGACAAATGCAAGCAAGATGTCTCTCATTCATTTCTCCAACTGTTTTAGGATCAACTGTCCAGTATAAAATCTGAAAACAGACATTAATGTAGCCATGTTGTGATTTTTATAAATATTCTTTAAAAAAATATACATCAAAATCAACCATTAATAAGAACTAGGCTAAATAATGTCCACAAATTTGCAAGTATAAGCGTGCATAAAAAATTAAAAGCCATCAACATTAAAATGTATGCTGACAACTAAATATGCTCAATGTACTTTACAGATCCCACATAAAAAAATCACATTTTTAGACAAACAGGAACAACAAAAGCAAGGCCCAGAGCTGAACTATGCTTTACAAGCACTTTAATACGTACAAAAGAATTTCCAACAATAAAAGGCAATTCACCTTCCCAATAGCATATGCTAGTGTATTAAAAATTAAGATCTCAGTTTATCCCTTTTTTATAGACCTTGACACAACTCCAGCTGCACTAGAATTACAAACACTTGCAACTAAACAAAGGAGTCTACCATTAGTTGCAAGTGGATGGAATAAAATATTGGCTGAAAATGTAAAGAACATAGCAAAAGAGTTGCACTTTGATAATACAAACACAAACGACCAATATGTCAGTTAACCCCTTTTTTAGTGTAGTGTGTGAAGACTTAATATTCCTACTTTACACTTTTTCACTTGTAAAAGAGTTACACTTTTTCAAGTGGTAAATTACCCTCCAAAACTCAATGTATGTATAATAATCCCAACAAAGTAACCAAGTTTGAGGAACAGTTTATCACATACAAAATAACAAAAATGAGAAACCTATATCAACTGGAACATGTAACAGAGTTGAGAAACAGTCTTAACATGCAAAAATTAGAATCATCAAAACAAAATCCATATAGCATAAGCGCAAGTGCAAATGTTTCCCGATGGAAATTGGCCCATGACTGCAAATACATGGGAAGTAGAGGCAAGACTATGGCAAGAGACAACCTTAGTGATCTAATACTAAGGGAATTGTAATACCCCACTCCAACACATGGTATGATATTGTCCACTTTGGGCCTGAGCCCGCGCAGTTTTGCTCTTGGGTTTTATCCCGAAAGGCCTCATACCATTTGAAGAGAACATACTACAGATCACATCCCCTTTTTCGCACCCAGGCGATGTGGGATTGAGCACCCTGTACCCTGTCAGTGTGGTAGCTCAGCCCAGTGTCTGTCTTCGCACCCGCCCAATCACACCCGTCCACAAGGGTTACTACAATCAATATACCATGTGTTGGAGCGGGGTATTACAGTTGGTATCAGAGCCTGAACCCAGCCGGAAGTGTGCCAACGAGGACATCGAGCCTCGTAGGGGGGTGGATTATAGTAACCCTTGTGGACGGGTGTAACATCCTTGAAATAAGAAATTTTTTTTTACCTTTATTCTTCTAGGACTCAAAGGTAATTCTAAGATCTTGTGGAGATAGAAGTGTAATTATGGATATGTATATATATATATGTATATATATGTGTGTGTATATATATATAGGCTGTATGTATTATCTTGTGATAGTGGTGACAGACCGTTTTGGAGCATGGGTGGCACATGGTTTACTTGGGTAGTGTGGTATTGATGTTATATCAACTGATGTAGTAAAGTATAGATAGGAGTGAAATTTTGACAGAAGTAAGGAAACAGGAAAAAGGCAACATATGGCTCAATCTGGTGTGCATGGGTGACAGGTGCCATTTGGTCAACATTAGAAACTAAGCTATAGGTAACCTCAAGCTTCTCAAAAAAGCTTTGTTACCTTTCAAAATATTAGAATTTTATGTATTGTCAAAAGAGAGGAAAGGTTTTGGCAGAAGAGTGAGAAAGAGAAGAAGGCACAACTAGAGAGAGAAATACTTGTGCTCGGTTAGAGAGAGAAGGAAGAAGAAGAAAGAAAAAGAAAGGAAGAAGAAAAGAAGGAAGGCTGCATTGAGGCAAGTTGAATCTTGCCTTTGCATTTCTATATATATATATATATATATATATATATATATATATAGATTTATTTATGATGATGGATATAGATGTAAATGTTTCTTGTTAGATTTTTGATTCAAGTCTTGTTAGAAATAAATTATGGGTCTTGATGTTAAGAGTTGTTTGGTTAGTCTTTGGGTTGTTGATACAAATATATATATATATATATATATATATATATATATGCAAATACTTGGCTATTGATGTGTATAAATCTGTCAATTAATGTGACAATTCTTGCAAGAGAATTAGGTGTTCTCTAGAAATCTTAGTTGTGGGTCTATATATATATATATGGTTGACTTGATTAATGTCCCTCTTTGGTTTGCATGCTCTGTTCCTCCATGTTATTTGCATAGGTAAGCAGAGTCCTAGTCTTTTCTATGTGTGTGTGTGTCTATCTGTATATATATAGATATATATGTGGACAACTGTATGTACAAAGATTGATTTATTTTTCATTTAACAGTGATGGTAGAAGCATGATTTTGAGAAAATGAAAATGAAACTTCGGTGGGTCATATGGATGGCCTTGAAATACCCATGGACTTCATGAAAATATATGTATTATGGATGGGATTCGAATGTGCTAGATAGTGAGGAAGATGTTGTAGTTAGTTGTTTAAACTTTTAATGGTGGGTTTGGTTTGATAGTAGCATAATTGTTAGAGATGGAAATCTGGGCTTGCATAAGTGATTGGGCTGGATTGTTGCATGGCCTTGACGTTTGGATTTAAAAAAAAAAGAGGCCATGAATGGTGGACCTTGTGGCTACATTTTTTGGGTTCACTTTATATTGGGTTTAAATTGTGAATGTGTACACATGCATGTGGGCAGATATATATATATATATATTATGTTCTGGAGTATAATCCTTGAGTAATGGATTAATTAAAGTGGATGGTTGTTGCTAATAAGAAAACAGTGAGTTGTGTTACTTGAAGTAGTGAAGGAATTGGGCCAAATGGTCTTGGGTTTTAGCTTGTGTTTTTATGGGGCTAAGTAACTTCTTGTTGGGCCCATAAAATTTATGATCTCAAAAAAAAAATTATGTTTTGATTTCATTGAGGTTTTCAAATATTTTAGTTGATAAAAAAAATGTTGTGTGACATAAATTGCGTTTAAATTTCTGAAATTATATGTTTATGCATTTTGAACTAATTACGCTAGAATAGTTGGTTATAGGGAAAAAAACTCTCGAATGCTTCATAAATTACGAAATTTATGGGATCATTTGTTTTAACCCAATAGAGCCTGTTAAGTTAAATTAGTTGGTTCCAAGGGATTAAAGATTCGGTTAGTGACGTTTTAAGCTTTATGAACGTGCCCAATTCGCTCTTTTAATTTATTAAATGTGAAAAACATTTAATAAATTATGAAAGATTTTATGTTGGTAAATAACGCTTGTTTCCCTTTATTTAGACTGAAATAGGGAAAAATATCCTTTAAGCTTTAAAAGTTACGAAAAACTCTAGAGTCGTATATTTTGGCATAATAATTAAGTTTATAAAAGACTTAAGTGGTCAAATCTTAAAGTGTTTAACTAATGTGATTAGAGATCACATTAAGAGAGTGATTTGATTTATTAAATGTCAAAAACATTTAGTAAATTCCAAAAGCTTGAAATCTTGAAAACGTGATAAAATTTTGGAGAATTTTTGAGGTATGGTCAGGGACCTACCTATAGGGTGTGTACAACCCTTTTGTTATGGCCATTGGGCGAAGCATGCCCTTATTGTATGGACGTGGTCCGGGACCATCTGGGTGAGTAGACGTACAAGTCCAGCCACAGGTGCGAGCTTCCTTAGTCCGGGACTATGCGATACGCACCACTTGTTGGCTAAGCATGCCATCTATTGGAGGGGAGCCTGGGGCTCACTGTGAGGTTATGTTAAGTTAATCTAGATGATTAGCTTAATAAGGAATTGTTGAGAATACGGTCCCTGTGTGTGAAAGAAATTGCGGATATGATAATTAACTAGAGTTTAATTATCATAAGAAAATTTGAAAAGCTAATCAACAAAGATTGTTGTACGAGTCCTTATATGTAAGAATCTAAGGCAAGGTCAATTTGTTGAGCAATGATAGTGTTTTGCAATTCTTGTTGAGCTTGTCGCGCTCACTCTATTTTATTTTTCAGGTACCGAGTGAATGGAAGCGAGGTATAGGACGATGGAGACCATTTACATGTAATTTTCTTAGCATGCATTTATCTTTTGTTGTACATAGTTGACTCTCAGGATGAGGGATAAGGTCTTTAGATGGAATTTTTGTAATAGATGATCTAGACAATCATATTTTGATTGTAATATGTAAAGTTTTTGGATTGATGTATGGTATGATGGACATTGTCTTTCAAGTCGCGCACCGAATTAAAGTGCCGGACTAGAGTTTCAGGTATTGAAATTTGGGGGCGTGACAACGGGTGTAAGTGGGCGGGTGTGAAGACAGACACTGGGCTGAGCTACCACACTGACAGGGTACAGGGTGCTCAATCCCACATCGCCTAGGTGCGAAAAAGGGGATGTGCTTATATGTAGTATGTTCTCTTCAAATGGTATGAGGCCTTTTGGGATAAAACCCAAGAGCAAAACCGTGCGGGCTTAGGCCCAAAGCGGACAATATCATACCATGTGTTGGAGCGGGGTATTATAGGAACAAAATGGAGTTTATAATTTTTTACAAAATCTAATTTTGATCACAATTACCTTGTGGAGATTTATATGATATAGAAATTCTCCCATTTTTTATATACTTTTCAAACTCCAATAAAAAAAGAAACATTTAAAAACATGTTTAAATTGAATACACAAAGACAGACGAATGATAAAAGGGAAGACCCTTCTGTGAAGGTTTAGGAAACAAAAACACTTTCAGCACTCGTTCATTGACCAAACAAATATTGGGCATCCCAGCTATCTCCTTACCATGTCAAAATTAATAAGCTTGATAAATAAACAAAAACTCTCAAACCAATATGCAATCAACTTTAGCCAACATAAATTCCCAAATCAAAGAATACAAAATTGCTAAATTTTTACTTCATTTCCATGCAGACTAAGATTGCGATGGAAAAGCATCTGCTAATGCGTGCTGCCAAGTAGAAAGCAAAAACTAAAACAAGAAAGAATCAATAACTACTTAAATGGAATTAAAATAAAGCAAATTGAAACATTCTAATCCTTAAAGCAAATGAAGATCACGTGTAAAAAATCATATATCAATCAAAATAGAGATCATGAGGTCATCAACGCACATAAAAGCATAAAATTTAAAAGATAAAGATGTCCATGAAATTGCCATCATCACATCCAAGAAATCTTAATACACATATGCATATTAGCAACGATATATGGGATACGCAAAAGTAGACCCATTTGTGATGAAGAGAGAGAACGTACCTAAGGGAGAGACATGAGATTGTTGGTGAGTTGTGATGTGGTCGGAACTAAATTATATTGCAAGCTTAATTTTGCCCTTTTTATCAAAATATAATTTAACCACTCGCAAGAGCACGAATCTTTGCAGATAAGGTTCTATATAGAGGGTATCGATCCCACGAGGACTAGTCGTTAATTGTCATAGAGAAAGATTAATTCTACTTTAATTCAAACAAAACAGATTTTTGGTTTTGTGTTTAGAAACTATTGCATAAAGGAAATGACAATAAAATTAAAAAGTAAAGTTGGGAGAGAGAACTAGGGTTGGTTTCCACCCCTAGCCATTCACATGTTCATAAGTGTAGCAAGCAAGGGATTCATTAATTAAATGCCTAACAATGACATTAGGCTTGTGACCTCAATGACATATCAAAAGATCAATGTGTGTGCTAACCTATCATAATCCATCTTCAACAAGCATAGCTCTTCAACCTAACTAACTACCTACTTACTCTACTCTCTAAGTGAACACTACATGCATCCAAACTACCTTGTCTTGGCATGGTCTATACAAACTAGCATCACACATTCATTTAAACACCATTATCTAGCCATCATTTGCACTTCTTGTGGAATATGCAAATGTTGTGCATTCAAGTGACAAAACCTACTCTAAGACAAGAATAAATTCCAAATCAAATGAATATATAAAAGAAATGTATTTGTGTACATAATCACTAGGCTAAATAATCAACATTTAATTACAAGTCCCAAGAGCTACAAAGATGAACAAGTTTACATGGCTAGGGGTTGAAACCAACACCCTAGTAGAAGAGTTAGTTGCTCATGGTTGCCTTGCACCCTTCCATTGATGAAGAGAATGAAGCTTCTTGGTCTGGTTCAGCCCTTCCTCTTCCTCTCCCGAAGGTCTCTCTCTTCTTCTTCTCATTTGTATGTGTTGAGAGATATGAGATATGTGGCTTTTGGTGCTTTTTGTATGCTTTTTGGCTCCTTTGGGCCCACCATATATATATATATATCATTATATATATCTCTTGTATCAAGAAGGCCCCCAAAAGTCTTGTTCAAGTCAGACAATCCCCTTAAGTCGTGCAAAAAGGGGGATTTTGTTGCAAGTGGGAGAGCAGGTGAGCAAGTGGCCAAGTGGGCTCTGCAGCATTTCGATTGATCGAAATTGCATTTCGATTGATCGAGATTTCGATCAATCGAAATGAGATTTCGATCAATCGAAATTTCGATTGATCGAAATCCACATCTCGATTGATCGAAATGCCTTGGCAACAGTTTCTGATTTCATCTCTTGACTGCAGAAAACTTCCAACTTTGCTCCATTTACTCCAATACCTGCAATACATCAAAAACACAAAAATACCGTAAACATATCTCGGTAAACGCAAAAATGGAACTAACATATGCAATAAAGAGGGTTCAAATGCATAGAATTGAACACTTATCAAGTTGCGAGAACCTTCGCTAGAGAAAGGGTCCAGATCTGGGGAAATAAAGAGATTTACTTGAGAGATGGAGAATGAGAGAGCTTGAGCAGAGAAAGAGAGAGACGTAATCTACCTTTAGTGGAGAGAGAGAAATTGAGTGTAGAATAGTGAAGAAGAGAGAGATTGAGTGGGTAAAAGGTAAAGTCAGGGAAGGGGTTGTTGTGCTTGGAAAGGGTACTTTGTTTTACCAAAATAGTTCTTGTCCAATTCTTAATAAACCACTCGCAATAGCACGAATCTTTGTAAGATAGGGCTCTTGTGAAGGTGTCGATCCCACAGAGAATGTGATTAAATTACTCTTATTTGATTCATTGAAAGAGAAGTTGATATTTTTGGTGTTTGGTTAACATAAAATAAAATGGCACTAGCTATAATTTTAATTGATAAATATAAGAGGGACTAGGGTATTGATTTCACCACTAGCCTCACATCAATGGAAGAATGTATTTCAACTTCGGAAAGTTACATATGTATAATCATGATTCATGGGATTTGTCACATACCACCATGATATCTTCAAGAAAATACATAAATCAAAAGATAAGAATAATTCATCTCTAGTTAGCATGAATCATCTACCTAACTACTTAAATAAAAGACATAACATGAAATTAAAAGTGTAGAACGATTCATCTTCCTTAAGCATGAATTATCAAATCTAATAAATTTATGTTCAAATAAAACTATTGTATAACTTTCATACTTTATAAAACAAGAGAAGAATGAAGTCAAGATTGAACATAACTTTATACTTCAATTACAAATGTAATCCTCGAAGTTATACAACTTATTATACACATATAACAATCCCAAATAAAGATATTATTATCATACCATTGATGCTTGTCTAGGGCTACATCAATGCCCTAGGAAGAGTTTTAGCTCCTCATGGTTAACTTACAAGTCTTCATGGTTGGAGAATACTTCATATTTCTCTATGTGTGCAGAATTTTTCACTCACTTCTCCCCCCTCTACACTACTCAATTCCCCTCCATTTATAGCTAAAGTTAGTGCAATATGAGTGACCACCATTTCTTCCACTTAAACTCATCCTATAGCCTAAATAGCTCCATATGTATTTCATTTTAGAAGAATTGGATTATCTCCCTCCATGTGTATAGCACTTTGGTGAATTCATTGAGTGGGGTGGTTGCTTGTCATATCATTGGTCACTTGTCACAAATTTTCAAAGCAACCAAAGAAAAATCTGCCCAGAATATTTATGCTACTGTTTTGGTCACTTTCAACCACCAAGATGTCAGATTTAGAGATTTCTCAAAACTAAACATAATTATAACTCTCTTTTATCTTTCCACAGCCATAAAAATTACCTTAATTGGAGTTTGGAGCATGAAGTTATGGTCAAAATACAAACAGTGCGCAGATCAGAATTTTGAACGAGATTGGTCTTGAACTTGTACTTGACCCAATGAATGAACCAATTCAGATTTTTGGCCCATTTTGCATTAAATCTTCAATATAACTTGGCCCAATCCATGGACTCATCATTGGAAGTTAGCCCAAACTAATGGCAATTTCTTGTTCTTATGGAAGCCTCATTAAAAGCCCAAGAATCATGGAATTAACCATTATTTCATCTAAGGATCTGAAAATGACAAAAACAGAATAATACTATAAAAATACTGATATAAAAATAATTAAAGGATTAACATATATAAATTAGAAGGACCGAATGCACAACATTCTATGCTTATCACACGCCCAAACTTACGTATTGCTAGTCCCTTAGCAATACCCACAAGAAAAATAAAACAACTTTCCTATTTCGTGGGAAATACGATTCAATTTAGCAAATGCAACAAGCCTTTTAAACCCCTAGGCATCCTTAGTGGCCAAGTGAAGTCTTGTGAGGGTTTAACAGATATGTTACCCACAAACATCAAGTGATGGTAATTACACTCAATAAAAATTTCCCCATTAATGTGCAACTATTAAGAATACTTTAATCAATCCACTTTAGTGTGTAATAAAGGTCAAAAGATTCAACACTATCCAAAAGTTAGAAATTTTCATTACTATTCTTAACTCAGAGAGTGTGTGTGTGTGAATATAGCCTGAAAATATAATTCTCAATTTAAAAGTGACTGCAGTCCAGATTTCTTTAGAAAATCAGCTTTGATTTAAAATCTATGATATTTCACTCAAAATAAAGTACTCAAAGATTGGCTAATTTTTCACTCAAGTATATATGAGAAGAATAATGTAAACAAGTGCAAATTATCTCACATATGATTCATCTGAAGAACCGCAAATACATGAAAGAACATGAAGTCTCATGAAAGGGATATCTGTCACGCCCCGGATTCCGGACCGCCGAGACTTCCCCGGACCGACCCCGAATTCTGAGTCACGAACCCATTCACTCAACCCCGTGAACAACCTTAGCCACACTCATGTGATAGTATCAAGCTATGATACCATCCTGTCACGCTCCAAATTCCCGACTCCCAGAAAATTGGAGGTGAACCCGTTTATTAAACCCCAATGAATCTCCTCATATATCTTAATTACCGTGGAAGCTAACCATACACACGTAATTATCTATGCGTATACTCATCATTATCCATCCCAATAGGCCACACGTCCGTCCATGCATCCATGACCTTCCATTTCCACTCTTAGATCATGAAAAAATCATAAAATTCCCCATTTTTAAGGTCTACAGGACTTTGAGTCACTTGAAACTTTAGTTTCAGTTGCCTGAAACTTCCAGAGAGTTTGTAATTCCAAAAAATAGCACTTTCAGTCGCCTGAAAGTGAACTTTCAGCAGGTTGAAAGTACATGGGCCTGAATTTTTGACAACATTCCTCAACCTGACTTCAAATGCTAATATCTCACAATCCGTAAGTCCGTTTGACTTGAAATTTGACATGGATCATCCTTAACATGCCTAGTTTCTAACCCAATTTGAATCATCCAAAAATACCAACCACAACTCAAGTTATACTCAAATTAGTGAGTGTAGGTCAGATTTCCAACCTTTGCACCAAAACATGCATATCATTCTCAATTTAAATCCAAACAAGGTCCATGACCTATCAAATCGAAGCTAACACAATTCTCTTGCTACATACATAAATTCCATTCACTCTGTAAACTCAAAATGGACACTTTTGGGTATGTGTCCCCCCAATGGCTACTCTAATGCCTCAATGGCCATCAAGTATATTCACATAACATGCATTTCATACTCGAAATGTAATTCCATCTATTTTTCTTACTATCTTCACTCCACAACTCATGCATACATACTATCCATACTCCATTTGCTCATGATTAACCATATAAGAAATCATAGCTAAAGAGAAAAATGGTCCTATGGTATCATACATCTCCATCACACACACTTTTCTCAAAGGGTACATATCATTCATTCAAACCATATCCATACACTAACATAATTTATTATACATACGAGGTCCAAATGAACATACAAGTTACATATAACATGAATGTAACTATAACCCAACATAATCCACATGCTACAAGCCGGCATGGATAGCCAAAAACATATTTCACCATCAAAACCTCAAAATACACCAAAATACTCCAATGAGCTTCAAGTGACCAAGCGAGTCCTTTTTCATCCATCCACAATTGCCTTACTTGTAAAAATGTTTGGGGGAACGGGGTGAGCAACACTGCAGCTTAGTAGGAATCCCCAACCCTCCTAAGTGTCGACTTGACACTGACCTACATGGAATGCAAGTTAATACACTACATGCCACATCAATAACTCCATATTCATTCAACACAAGGCACAAGCATGGGTACTTAGATACATAGAATGTTATTTTCATGCTTTATTCATGCTTATCAATGCTAAATAAATGTCTAGTATGCCTTTCATCACCTCATACAACATATAGCACATACATGTGCAAAACATGCATATTATGTCACATATGCCTACAATCCCAGACTTAGCATACCTTACTCATGCTCTATTCAATGCATACACTTGCTACACATAACTAGCATGCATTTTACATTGGCATCTCAACACATAACCACATATATATTCATCATTTCACATAATTTCACATGTTCACACACTTAGACTTCATGCTCTCAACTTCACACATTTACACATATAAGTTCCTCATACTTCACACAACACAAGCCATGTCAATTTTTTTGCATGGAAGAAACTCAAGAGAAGGAGAAAATAGTAAATCCCACCCCTCTCACCACTCTTATATATGCAAAACATACCCGATACTTCACCTCCTCACCCGAAACCCTAGAATCGACAAATAGAAGAGAAGAAGAACCCCTACCTCAAAAATAAAGGCTATCCAAGCACCTTCCAAGATTTCCAGCAATGTCTATCTTGCCAAAACATGAGTTTTTTTGGTTCAAACCGAAGCCCTAGCCGTCCCCTACACACTTTCCTTCTTCGGCAAATCACGAATCCCAACCGAATGCACCCGAAATGTAGAGAGAAGGTAGAGGGATGAAGTGGGAGAGATTTAGAGAGAGAGAGAACTGTGAGAAATGGCTGAGATATCTCAGCCCTAGATATTTATAATATCTGGGGTGCCAAATGACCAAAACGCCCCTAAGTCACTTAACGTACCTTCCCGGGCTCCTTTTTCTATTTCGAAAGCTCCTATGACCTTGAAATCACTTCCTTAACTCATTAAATATTTTGTTACATCCAATCTCAAAAATAATTATTTCTCAAAAAATTTTCAGATTTTCGGACCCACTCGGACCACATCCTGGGCCCCCGTTTGACCAAAAAGTCAAACTCCTCCAAATTTTTTGAAAACTTCAAAAAACCTCATAAAATATTTTCAAACATGTTTTCCACTCTCGAAACATCCAAAACATCATTCAAAACGTATTTATAGTGAAAATGATAAATTTTTTTCTTTCTTTTTGAAAACCGATCAAATTTGGTTTCGGTCTCTACAATATCAAACATTGAGAATTTATACCACAACATTATAGCTCAGTCATGACTGTTTTAGAACCATACCATCCTTGAGATCAAATAGGGCTTTTACTAGGATGTAATGTTAGGTAAAAAGAGGATAAAAAGGTGACGGTGATATTAAAATGTGTATTCGAGAATGCTTGGGAAAAACTAACTCCTTAAAACATATTACATTCAATTTCTTCGTACTTTTGTGAATCAAGCATTTTTGTATACACTTCTTTAGAATTTTCTTTAGCAATCCCATACCTTCTTTTCTTCACATTTCTTTTTCTATTTTTTTTTCTCACATGCATTTTTGATATCTATTGATCATATCGATTTCGAAACACTTTGATAAAAAGGTTGTGAAAGGAAGGTTAGCTAAAGCTCGACGGGTTAACTAGTGGTATTGCATTACTAAGAAAAGAAATTTAAAGGCTCAAAAATATCCAAAGATGGCCTAAAATCATTTCTCAAGGATTAGAATAATTCTTCAACAAGTGTGAACTCAAAAGATAGTGTGGCATAAAATTTCCAATATTTGACCAAAAGAAAAATAATGAGACCGATCAACAAATTATGTGAACTCAATGAAAATTTTAGAATTTAACCTTTTAACCCTCAAAATAATAAGAATATCACAAAAGCTCACTGGGTTAAATCTCCACTTTTATTCTTCAGATATCTAACATGCAGTCACTCATCAATTTCAAATTATATCGAAGGACTATCGTGAATAATATTGTTCTGAGTTTTAAAATTCATGAAATTTATTCTAATTAAAAGATAGGATAAAATCTATAAAATACACTAAAGTTTCAAGATTTTCAAAAATTATTTACACATTGAATATCGAAAAATCAAATCATAGTGTAAAAATTACGAATATTTTTTATTTTTTCAAATAAAACATAACAACACAAAATTGTTCTTCCTTACCCCCAAACTTAAATCACACATTGTCCTCAATGTGTAACAAAAACATAAAGCATATATTGTAAGTGATAGAACAATATTACCGTGGTGGTAGAAATATCAAAATCTAGTTAAGCATCCATAAGGGTTAGTCATCCCCCCAAACTTGGATACAAAAACCTGTCATGCAGAGCACAATATATACCAACCAAGCCAACTAAAAAAATTAATCTGAACATCCAAAATAAGTTAAACACAAATTAAGAACAAAAAATCAGGATTTCATCACCATCATCTTATATGATGTTTGGATCCATAAACTGATTTTGACAATAAGAGATGGTGTCAAAATTGTTGCATAAGTCCTAATTCAATAGTGGTGCCATGTCCACATTTTCAGATGGAACCTAGTTTTGAATATGATTATCTGGTGGATGTGATGAAAAGTTTCCTTCAAAAATATCATTAGGGTTTACACTGAAGGAGCTAGAAGCAAAGTTTTGAGCTGCTAGGTGACTAAGAGAAATCAGTTGTGCTTATAAATTGAAAATTTGCCATTCAAGAGAAATAATATATGAAACGCAACCAAAAATGGGATTTTGAAGCCTAGCTTGAGCTTCATATGCCATAGTTAGAACATCTGTACCTCGATGTTCTACAGGGAGATGAGCAAGGAGTTTTGAGATGTTGATATACCCAAAAAATTTATGGATGGCAGCAAAAGTGTGTATACTATCTTCATGGCAAAAATAAGGAGCACAAATGCAATACTTATCACATTTGTTTCTCAAGAATTTGCAAACACCACAAGTAGTTTTAGACATTTTGGATAACACGAAGAAGAAACACAAATTGCTAACACTTACTCTTTCAAAATTTTTAATTAAACTAATTCTTCTCACTTTTTTGGTAAAAGAGTTTCTCATACATGCATTGTACCTGTATTGCACACATTCCAAACATGCAACCACACATTTAATGCTGTTGTTGACAAACAAGCCATCTATGTTTGACAAAATGACCTAACACAGCTCTAAAAGCATAGATTGGGTTGAAATTCAAATCAGAGTTTGAAATTCAAGATGCGTGATTGGTGTGCAAAATTTTTATGTATTTGAAGAGCAGATTTTTGAATATTGTAACATTGTTGTATCTATCTATCTTCTTCATCGCAAGCTCTCAAAAATGGCTTCCTCTTTTTTTCCAAAAGTCACTTCTATTTAAATGTGTTGCCTGCGGTTCCATCAACCAATGTTGGGCAAACAACATTCATATCCTCTATTGACCCTCACCTAGTGGAGGAATCTGTGATGCTTAATGATACAACCACTACGAGAGAAGCTAATAATTTGCTGACTCCTCAAGATAAAAATTTTTTGGCAAAAAGGTCTGACATTATGGCCATTGACGACTCTTTGACTCTCAACATTCGGTCGGTTGTGTCTGTTTCAAACATGGGCCAACGTTTGTTAGCTAGAATGAATGAAGTTCAGATGCTAACAACTAACGTTAAAGTTCTTCAGAGAAAAATTAAGGATTCTCAGAAAAAAAAATAGAGAACTAAAAGCAGAGAATAAACAGTTACGAAAGCTTGTAACTGAGTATTCTAATGAAATGAAGACGAAGCTGGTTGAGCTATAGAGTTTCGGCGATCGGATTCAGGAGAATCATGGGAGACTTACAGCTATTGTTGAGAGAAATCCTTCTTTTTCTTATTCAAAACAAAATTAATGTCAACCTATTGAAAGTCAGTGTTAAAATCAATGGCACATGTATTGCTGGCTTTCTGAAATATTTATGAAAATTTTCATTCTCAAATTTTGTTTTTTTTTTGTTTTTTTATTTTTTTTTAACTTAATCTTCACATGAAAACCATGAGTACTACTTTTCTCTCATTCTCTGAACTGGTGGTTCCCAATTTTTCAAGATGTGTATGTGATAAGATATTGATTATCCAGACACGCTAACGTATAGAGTACAAAGGGGTTGCCTTTCTTTATTAAAGTCATACTGTGTTGAAGTAATCTCGACAGTACTAGGTATCGAAATCAGACTTTAATAAATGGAAATCATCATCTTTATCAATCATATCACAAATTATAGAATTGGTACTACATACATAGTCAGAGAATGGGTGGCTATGCTGGACCATTATGAATTCTAGGTTTTTTTTTCAGAAAGGTAGGTAAGAATTTCAGAACAGACATTAACACAAAATCAAAAATTGCAAAACAAAAGAAAGATACATAAGAAAAGGTGAACAAGAATGACAAAAGGAAATGAGTTACCCCCAAACTTGATCCTAAGTAACGACAGGAATACATATCATCCCAAGTTAGGATCTTCCTATCGAGGTGGATCTTTTCCATACAATGATCCTGGTAAGAATGAGGAGTACAGTAATAAACCATGAATGGTCAGCCATAATCGCTCAATGGTTACAATCCGGGGCAGGTTTCAGGGAGACAACTCTTACACCATCCCAAACGCTTGGCTTTACGTCTACGAGCAAATGATGACTTTCCATTAAATGCACTCGTCCTTGCAAGAATGTCTTCTTGAAGGTGCAATGGAAGTTTATCCCATAAAGAAGTCACTTTGATTTTTGGACGCCAAACCAAAGTATCCTTTTTATCATTGGTGGACGATGGATCCATGAAAAATCTGTAAATCAAAACTTTTGGGGCTAAAGCAATCTATTGCCTATAGTAATAATACAACTATTGTATCTTATCACCAAAAAAAAATGTAAAATTTATAAAAATGACTCTTTTAGCGTCAGATTGTCAAGACGTGTTGAATACACCATTTCTGGTCAAGCTTCCTTCAACAATAGATAGCTGCTGGTTATGCCATTCCAGCTCATCGATTGTTATTTGCTACCACTCATGCAGAGAGAAACCTATAAAGTTAGGTAGGCCATTTCCTAACGCTGAGTTAGGTTCAGGTCCCTAATGGCTCGCATATACAACTAATTCCTGAAATCTCATCTTTATACTCCTCGCCAAGCAAAAGGAGTGAATGACCCAAGTTATCGTCTAAGGTAGACATAATGTGTCTCTCTAGTCAAAATAAATAGGATCCGTCAAGTTAACAGATTCAACATCTTTTGCTTGCACATTATCTTCTACATAAAGCTTCAATCTTTGACCATTGACCTTGAAAAGATTATCATTCTTAGGATCTTGAAGTTCCATAGCTCCATAGGGAAAAATAGATGAAATTATGAAAGGACCATCCCAACGTGAACGAAGCTTTCCAGGAAAGAGGTTTAATCTAGAATTGAACAACCAAACTTTCTGACCCAGAACAAAGGTTTTATTTACAATATTTTTATCATAAAATGCCTTCATTTTAGCTTTATAAATTTTGGCACTTTCATAAGCATCATTTCTCATCTCTTCAAGTTCATTCAGTTGGAGTTTCCAGGTTGAGCCAGCCAATTTTATGTCAAAATTGAATTTCTTAATGACCCAAAGAGTTTTGTGTTCTAATTCAACTAGGAGATGGCAAGCTTTCTCATAAACAAGATGGTAAGGGGTCATTCCAATGGGAGTTTTGAAGGCAGTTCGATAGGCCCAAAGTGCATCATTTAGTCTTAAAAACCAATCTTTTCTGTCCAGCCTAACCATTTTTTCAAGAATATGTTTTATTTCCCTATTAGATACTTCAACTTGTCCACTTGTCTGAGGATGGTAAGGTGTAGCTATTTTATAAGTAACAGAGTATTTGATGAGCAAGGTTTGAAAAAATCTATTACAAAAATGTTTACCTCCATCACTTATTATTGCTCTCGGTGTACCAAAATGAGTAAAAATGTTCGTTTGAATAAACTTAATCACAACTTTGTGATCATTTGATTTGGTCACAACCGCTTCATTCCATTTAGATACATAATCTATGGCCAACAGTATGTACTCACATCCAAATGATGGTGGAAATGGTCCCATAAAATCTATACCCCATACATCAAAGATTTCAATGATTAAAATGGGATTTAAAGGCATCATGTCTTTCCTAGACATTGATCCTAATTTCTGACATTGCTCACAAGCGCGACAAAAATTATAAAAATCCTGAAATAATGATGGCCAAAAGAATCCACTTTGTAAAACTTTTTGAGAGGTCTTTTTAGCACTAAACTGTCCTCCATATGCTAAGGTGTGACAAAAAGTAAGAATACTTTGAAACTCACTTTCGGGGACACATAGACTGATTATTTGGTGTGGACAGTATTTGAACAATTCAGGATCATCCCAGAAATACTTCCTTATTTGGGAAAATAATCGATCTTTTTCTTGCTTGGTCCAATTCAAAGGAATTTTACTTATTGCTAGGTAATGCACAATGTCAACAAATCAATGTACTTTTTCATCAGTAATTGTTAATAGTTGCTCATCTAGAAAGGAATCATGAACTGAGATGGAATCAGAAGATTTAATGATAATACGAGAAAGATGATCAGCTACTACATTCTCAGAACCTTTCTTGTCTTGTATTTCAAAATCAAACTCTTGAAGTAAGACTATCCATATAATCAAACGGGGCTTGGTTTCTTTCTTGGCTAGCAAGTGCTTTAAAGCAGCATGATCAGAATACACAACTACCTTGGATCCTAACAAATAGGATCAAAATTTATCCAAGCCAAACACAACGGCCAGTAATTCCTTCTCAGTTGTGGTATAATTTAATTGAGGATCTGAGAGGGTTTTACTAGCATAGTAGATAGCATGAAAAAGTTTATCTACACGTTGTCCTAGGACAGCTCCCATAGCATATTCGGATGCATCACATATGATCTCAAATGGTAAAGACCAATCAGGAGATTTCATAATTGGGGTAGAGGCTAGAAGAGAACGGAGCTTTTCAAAAGCTTCAAGACATGTTTTATCAAAGTTGAAAGGAGTATCTTTGGCAAGTAAATTGCACAATGGTTTAGCTATCTTGCTAAAGTCTTTGATAAATTGACGATAAAATCCTACATGTCCAAGGAATGATCTAATTTGCCTCACCGATGTAGGTGGTGGGAGATTAGAAATGAGTTCAACCTTGGCTCTATCTACTTCAATTCCTCTTTCTGACACAATGTGTCCTAATACTATTCCTTCTTTTACCATGAAATAACTCTTCTCCCAACTCAAGATCAAATTTGTCTCTTTACAGCGCTAAAGAACAATTGACAAATTTTGGAGACATTTTTCAAAAGAAGGTCCAAAGACTGAAAAGTCATCCATAATAACTTTAAAAAAAATTTCCACCATGTCCGAAAAAATAGACATCATACACCTTTGAAATGTTGCAGGTGCATTACATAACCCGAAGGGCATGTGTCTATAAGAAAATGTTCTGAATGGACATGTGAAGGTTGTCTTCTATTGATCCTTTGGATCGACAGCTACTTAATTATAGCCAGAATATCCATCTAAAAAACAAAAGTAACTCTAACCAGTGAGACGTTCTAGGATTTGATCAATAAATGGTAAGGGAAAATGATCCTTCCTAATTGTAGAATTGAGTTTTCTGTAATCAATACACACATGCTAACCAGTTGTTGTTCATTGCAGAATTAGTTCTCTAGTCAAATTCTCAAGTATGGTGATTCCAGACTTCTTAGGTACCACTTGAATAGGGCTCACCCATTTGCTATAAGAGATAGGATAAATAATTCCTATATCTAACAACTTGACTATTTCCTTCATCACAACTTCTTTCATATTTGGATTCAATCTTCTTTGTACCTCACGAGATGGTTTAGCATTCTCCTCCAGATGAATGCGATGCATACAAATAGAAGGATCGATTCCTTTTAAATCAGCTACATTCCATCTAATCACCTCTTTGTGCAGTCGAAGTACAGTCAACAAACTACTTTCTTGGTCCTTTGTCAAGTCCGAAGCAATGATAACTGGAAGAGTTTCATTAGAACCTAATAAAACGTATTTTAGCTTGTCCGGAAGTGGTTTGAGCTCTAATTTGGGTGGGGATTCAAGGGATAGAATTGAAGGAGTACTAGACAATAACGGAATTGGCTCCTTTGACATTTTCCATGGTGAAAAGTCCATGATAGTATCAATCTCAAACGCAGAATTGACTTCACTATTTTCTATGTCATAACCTTCGAAATCATAGTGAGTCAAGAATGCCTCTAAAGGATCTTTTGATAAAAAGGATGAAAGTGAATCTTCAACCATTTCATCAATGATGTCAAGGGAGAAGCATTCTTTTGCATCTGACGGATGTTGTGAAGCATTGAAGACATTCAATCTTACATTCATGTTTCCAAAAGATATTTCCATAACCCCTGTTCTGCAATTTATGCATGCATTAGCCATGGCTAAGAAAGGTCAACCAAGGATTATAGGTACATATTTTTTTAGATTTTGGACGAGTTCAGTGTCAAGGACAATGAAATCGATTGGAAAGTAGAACTTGTCTACTTTGATGAGAACATCATCAATGATTCCTCGAGGTTGCTTAACTGATCTATCCGCAAGTTGTAGGACAATTGGAGTTGGTTTAAGCTCTCCTAAGCCTAACTGCGAGTATACTGAGCAAGGAAGTAGATTAACACTAGCACCTAAATCAAGTAGGGATTTTCCAATTTCATATTTTCCAATGACACACGAGATTATAGGAGCACCAGGGTCCTTGAATTTTGGAGGTGTGTTATACAGCAATATGGAACTAACTTGCTCAGTGAGAAGAATTTTCTTTGGAACATGACTCCTTGATTTTCTCTTTTGTGTACACAAGTCTTTGAGAAATTTGGCATATGAAGGAATTTGTTTGATTACATCAAGAAGAGGAAGATTAATCTTAACTTGCTTGAAAACTTCCATCATGTCCTGGATCTTTTCTCCTTGCTTTCCATAACAGTATGGTTCTTTGAGACGTTCAGGATATGTAGCTTTGGGTTCATATCTAGTCTCAAGAATGGGGATAGGTGAAGAAAGAAATTCATTCCTGACTTCTTTGTCCTTTGACAATTATTTCACCAAATCTTTTGGATTTTGGGGCAAATTATTTAGATTTTTAGGGATTTCTTTTAAAACTTTTGGAATCTCATTTTTTTCATCTTCCTTTTTCTCAATCTTGTTATCTATCTCCTTCCCACTCCTAAGGGTCACGATGGCTTGGACATGCTCATGATGAGAGGAACTAGATGTATTCTCATCAATCATGTATTGTCCTTTTGGTTTAGGATTGACCACTGGCTAACTTGGAAGTTTTCCCTCCTCTCTTCTATTCAAAGAATTAGCTATTTGTCCGATTTGGGATTCTAGCTTAGAAATGGATTGAGAATGGGAATGTAGCAATTGAGTATTTGACTTATGATTGCTCAATGCAGCCAACACCTTGTCTTCAAAAGCTGAATGCCTAGGAAGTGGAATTGCTTGGTTCTGGTGTTGTTGAGAAGGTTGGTAATTGGATGAGGGATTGAAAGGATGACTATTGGACGCAAAATTGGATTGTATGGGTTGTCCAATAGGTTGAGAATTTGAATTTCCTGTAGCTTGGAGTCTTCATAAAAAATTAGGATGATTTCTCCATCCCGGGTTATAGGTATTGGAATATGGATTATTCCCTGGTCTAGAGAAAGTAGCATTCACTTGTTCTTGCCCAAGTTCAGAAAATTGGCCATTGATTTGACAATCTTTGACATGATATGAAGGGCTAGAACAAAATGAACACAGCTCAAGTGGCCCAGATGACTGAGTAGGAGGTGCTTGACTTACTACCATCAGTTGATCTAGCTTCTTTGACAATGAATCCACTTTAATGGACACATCTATTGAATTGCCTACTTCAAAGAGACCTTTGACCTTAGAACGACTAGATGAAGCATGATGCATAGAATTTTCACTAAGATTCTCAAAAAGTTTCCAAGCTTCGCTTTCACTCTTTAGCATGAATGTTCCTCCACAAGAGGCATCAACCATTTGTCTATGTGGTTTAGTTAAACCATCATAAAAACATTGCACCAATTGCCATTTTGGGATAGCATGATGAGGACACTTCCTAAGAAGATCTTTCAATCTCTCCCAAGTTTCATAGAAATGTTCTCCTTCACTTTGTGCAAATCTAGTGATAGATTTTCTAATTTGATTGGTTTTTCCTATAGGAAAGTACTTCTGGAGGAACTCTTGTTGTAGTTGTGTCCAAGAAGTAATCGTGTTATTTTCTAAGGATTTCAACCAATGCTTAACTTTGTCTTTCAAAGAGAATGGAAAAAGTTGCATCCTTAAGGCATCTTCCATAAAACCTTGCATCCTTAGGGTAGAGCAAATTTCAAGGAATTCATCAAGGTGCCTATATGGATCTTCATTATTAAGTCTATAAAAAGATGGTAACATTTGGATAACACTGGACTTAATTTCATAATGAGTGGTTGTTACATTTGGTAATTGAATTCCTGAAGGAGAGTTGTATGTTGTAGGAATGTAATGATCCCGATGGAGCATTGGTCTTTCCTTAACCATTATGGGTGGAACAACTTCTTCTACAATTACTGGTCTTACACCATCTTCTGCCATGTTTTCAATTGAAGATTCTCTAGGTAAATTAAAGTCCCTTACAATTCCTTTAAGATGCCTAAGAGTTCTTTCAAGATTAGGGTCTAATGGAAGTAATGGTAATGACAACGAACAACGACCAAACATAAACTAACAAACAAAATAAGAAATTAAACACACAAAAACAACCCAAATTTTTTTTATTAAAAACTACTTCTCTTTGGATTTTACAATTAATAGCTTACCGATTAAGGGCCTTTAAAATGAGAACAAAGTAGTACATATAAAAGGAGGAGAAGCACTAGGCTTGCTTAATGACGGAACATCCAAGCTTTCATATTAACTATCCTTCGCCACTTAAATTAAAGGGTACTCACCGGAGTGACTAAAATTTGAGTCACTCGGAGAAGAAAATCTTTCCTTTTTTTTTCAGAATGAAAATACTAGTAATACTCAAATAAACACACTAAATATAATGGCAAGAAAACAAGTAAACAATGTAAATTGCAACACTTACCTGATGTCCTTGAAAGATCAACTCTCAAGGGTGCCGACGTTGAACATGAGATTTGACAATTCACAAAAACAAACAAAACAAATATATATACTACAAAAAAAAATTTAAAACAATGTAAAATACAAGACTTACCCGCTTTCTTTTAAAAGATCAACTCTCAAAGCTTGTAGCAACTCATGTACCTTCACACTTAACAAATAAATTATATACCAAAATATTTACAAATCCTAACTATAATCAAATAAGATTTAATCAACATTCTTCGGCAACGGCGCCAAAAATTGTTGTGCTTGGAAAGGGTATTTTGTTTTACTAAAATAGTCCTTGTCCAATTCTTAATAAACCACTCGCAATAGCACGAATATTTGTAAGATAGGGCTCTTGTGAAGGTGTCGATCCCATAGAGAATGTGATTAAATTACTCTTATTTGATTCATTGAAAGAGAAGTTGATATTTTTGATTTTTGGTTAACATAAAATAAAATGGCACAAGCTATAATTTAAATTGATATATATAAGAGGGACTAGGGTATTGATTTCACCACTAGCCTCACATCAATGGAAGAATGTATTTCAACTTCAGAAAGTTACATATGTATAATCATGATTCATGGGATTTGTCACATACCACCATGATATCTTCAAGAAAATACATAAATCAAAAGATAAGAATAATTCATCTCTAGTTAGCATGAATTGTCGACCTAACTACTTAAATAAAAGACATAACATGAAATCAAAAGTGTAGAACGATTCATCTTCCTTAAGCATGAATTATCAAATCTAATGAATTTATGTTCAAATAAAACTATTGTATAACTTTCATAATTTATAAGACAAGAGAAGAATGAAGTCAAGATTGAACATAAATTTATACTTCAATTACAAATGTAATCCTCGAAGTTATATAACTTATTATACACATATAACAATCCCAAATAAATATATTATTATCATACCATTGATGCTTGGCTAGGGTTACATCAATGCCCTAGGAAGAGTTTTAGCTCCTCATGGCTAACTTACAAGTCTTTATGGTTGGAGAACACTTCATATTTCTCTATGTGTGCAGAATTTTTTCACTCACTTCTCCCCCCCCCTACACTACTCAATTTCCCTCCATTTATAGCCAAAGTTAGTGCAATATGAGTGACCACCATTTCTTCCACTTAAACTCATCCTATAGCCTAAATAGCTCCATATGTATTCCATTTTAGAGAATTGGATCATCTCCCTCCATGTGTATAGCACTTTCGCAAATTCATTGAGTGGGGTGGTTGCTTGTCATATCATTGGTCACTTGTCACAAATTTTCAAAGCAACCAAAGAAAAATCTGCCCAGAATATTTATGCTACAGTTTTGGTCAATTTCAGCCACCAAGATGTCAGATTTAGAGATTTCTCAAAACTAAACATATTTATAACTCTCTTTTATCTTTCCACAGCCACAAAAATCACCTTAATTGGAGTTTGGAGCATGAAGTTATGGTCAAAATACAAACAGTGCGCAGATCAGAATTTTGAACGAATTTTGGGCTTGAGATTGGTCTTGAACTTGTACTTGACCCAATGAATGAACCAATTCAGATTTTTGGCCCATTTTGCATTAAATCTTCAATATAGCTTGGCCCAATCCATGGAATCATCATTGGAAGTTGGCCCAAACTTATGACAATTTCTTGTTCTTATGGAAGCCTCATTAAAAGCCCAAGAACCATGGAATTAACCATTATTTCATCTAAGGATTTGAAAATGACAAAAATAGAATAATACTATAAAAATACTAATATAAACATAATTAAAGGATTAACATATGTAAATTAGAAGGACCGAATACACAACATTATGTGCTTATCAGGGATAGTTTGGTATTTTCACGAAACAGTGAAAAAGGGTATATTGGACAACTCATTAAATTGCACAATAAATTTTCATGTCCACATAAGCTTTTGGGTCAACTTCATTTTTTTAAAACATCAGGACTTTGACTCAACCAAGTGGTAAATTGTCCTCCAAAAATCAATGTATATATAATAATCCCTTATATATATATATATATTAGGGTTGGATAAAAGAGAGGTCGGTAGAAGGATTTTAGGGAGACAATGTTAGATAGAGGGAGAGAGTCTTAGAGAAAGAGAGAGAGTCCTAGAGAGAGAAACTGAGAGGGAAGAGAGAGGAACGAGGTGGCTGCCATGGTGGGCTGCCCATGGCTCATGAAGTGGGCCTTGCGAACTGTATTTTCGGCAACCATGGAAGTCAAAAATGGCTTGGTTATAGCGAGGTCTTGCGGATAGCTTGTGGGTTCACGACTGGGGTTGATGGTCGAAGATGGAACTTGGGTCTTCATGGAAGCTATGGATGGCGACTGAAGGTTGGTTGTGCGGGTGCTTTGAGCTTCCATGGTGGCTGGTGTATTAAAGCTTCATGGTGGTGTGTTGGGTGGTTGATGGCTGGCTGAATGTGGTAGCTTGCTGGTCGTTAGAGGTGGCTATTGGGTTTCTTCGATGGCTTGGTGGAGTGGCCATAGTGGCCGCAAATGGTTCTTCTTGGTGATGGCAGCGGCCTATTTGGTTGGTCACCTATGCGCATAGCTTGGTGGCCTATTTTAATGGTTGTTTATGGTGCAATGGCAGTGGAGTTTCATGGTTGAATTAGCTAGTTGAAGGCAGTTGGTGATAATGGGTTTAGGTGCCATGGATTGGGTTTCAAATTTGAATTTAATTGGGTTCGACCCAAATATGGTGCTTTTTGGGTGACAGCTGTGGTGAGAAGGAAGAAGGTGCCTTGAGGGGGGTTCCGGCAATGGCCTGGCCAGAGATGGCCGTACGTGGTGGTGGCGGTTGATGGTGGTTTCGGAGCTGTTGATGGGTCTTCTTAGGGCCTTTGCAGCTATGGTTGGTGATTGATTATGTGGGTCTTCTTGGTTTAGACATACACGGGCCAGTGGGTTTGGTTTGGATAATGGTGAGATTGGTGGGTTTAGTCTAATTTGTGGATGTTACTGGGACTGTCATGGCAAAGTGGGCTGTTTTGGGTCTTTTTCATGGTAAATTACATTGGAAATTATTTGGGCCTAATTAATTGGGTGTTATGAAATGGGTTACTTCATTTGGTGAGCCTAGCTGGGCTAGGCTTGTTTTGAATTATGGACTGGGTTTGACAAATTGGATTGGGCTAGAATTTTAAATAGACCGAGTATAAATTTTAAATAGCAACAAATTCGCGGGCTTGCGGATATAAACCCGAGGCAAGTTGATACTTACTCTTTTCTCCAATTCGTATATTTAATTTACGTGTGTTTATATATTTGTGCATACATGAATTATCGTGTATAATTTTTTATGTATATATATATATATATATATATATATATATAAATTGGATGTGTTTGCATTTATTAAATACTTATTTGCATTAAAATGATGTGTATATATATATATATATATATATATTGATGACTATGGACGTGGTGATTTAAATTACTTTATCTGAGATTATGTTTTGAAATTTAAATTGTGACTGATAAATGTGAGTGTGTTGTAATTTTATTACGTGTTTGATATTTCAGTAATTGACATATTATTTTATTTGCATTATTTGTTGATGTGCATATGTGTACTTGTTAACTTTTCTGTGCAATTAAATGTGCTCGTAGATTAATAAATTGTGCATTTAATTTGTATCATTTTATGTATACAATGGTAATTGTTATTTGTACTTGTGGATGTATAATTGGTGCATTTAAATTACGTTATGCTTTGTGCACAAATTGTACACGGTTGCTTGTACTTGCCAATATGTACGTTTTTGTCCACTTAAATTCATTGAATGTTAAATATTATATGATTAAATTATAATACTGGATTGTTTCACTTATTTACATATAAATTAAATTATTTTGAGATTATGACGCAAAAGTCAACTTGTTGCTACAGTGAAAGATTGTTCAGCATATCCTTGTTGAGCTTTGAGCTCACCCCTCTCAGACTTTGCAGGTCAGGACGCTGACACGGGAACAATTTACGGGACTTGGTAGTACCGGTTGAAGATGTAGTAGTGTGTGATCATTAGAATTCATTTCTGTCTAGTTTGTGAGATATTGTATATTTGTGAGGATTTATACAGAAATATATTTAATATTTCCTTTCAATGTAATAGCATTTGTAGATGACTTTATGTATTAAGGGACTGTTTGAAAACTTTAGATTTGTCTTTCTTTTATTTTTTATTTTAATTTTGTTTTTATTTGTTTTTCACATCTCGGATTTTTCTTCAAAATTCTGAGGTGTGACAGTCCGCTTTGGGCCTAAGCTTGCACAGTTTTACTCTTGGGTTTTACCCCAAAATGATTCATACCATTTGAAGAGTTTGGAGAGAACACACTACATATAAGCACATCCCCTTCTCCATACCCAGACAATGTGGGCGATGTGGGATTGAGCACCCTGTAGCCTACTAGTGTGGTAGCTCACCCCAATGTCTCTTCTTGCACCCACCCACATCACACCCGCCCACAAGGGTCACTACGATAGTGGAGTGGGCTGTTACAATTCTAATTTAAAATGAAGAAATTATACCCGATTGAAGTTTGGACCAATTTTGGAGCATGCTATGAATAGTAATTATTATCCATCATAACTACAAAGGCGATTATGTCCACTAAACCCTAATGAACTATCTCAATCACTAAGTCAATGTGGAAGTGTAATACCTATATACGTTTACCTATTATGACTCAATCTTAATAACCTATTATGGGTACAGAACATCCCTTAATTCCCTAATTCTATTTTAATGTCCCACCCAGCCACACATTACGATGTATTGTAATGTTGGTTACAATGCATCATAATGTATAATGCATCGCACAAGTTACGTAACATCTTGCGAAATCCCCTAAAATCTCACTCAATTCCTAACTTAATTATGATACATCAAAATGTCCACTTTGATGCATCGTAATTTACGATGCATCGTTGAAGATGCATAACATCTTGCGAAATCTCATGGAATCTAACAAAAAATGCTCAACTCTTTACGATGCATCATAATGGGGTTTACGATGCATCGCCGTATCATGATGCATCGTAATGGGGATTACGATGCATCGTAATCACTCAAATTATTATAAAAACAAACCCCCAAGTGATTACAATTAATTATTCTTATACTAATTCTCAATCCATAACATACATTCATCTTCTATACTATGCAAAACATTGAAATGATCCAAAACATACTTTACATGGTTCAAACAAGTAAATTGAATCTCTAATTTGTCGAATCTATAATGCATATAAATTGAGATTCAACTAACCACCATACCTTGTATTCCTCAAAAGTTATATATAAGTCACATGTGGCAATTATATTTGATATCTATATACATCAAGATAAATCAAATTTAAAGACAATATTTATAAGAAACAAGTTCACATGCCACAAGCCAGCATGAATGACTATACACATATAACCCAAAAGAAGTCAAAAGTCCACTCAAACCCTCTAAGCCAATCAAGCCTCATCCTCCATCTGAGCTTTATTTGAAAAGAGTTTGGGGGAAGGGGGTAAGCATACAACTATGCTCATTACTAATGATCCACTCGAATTAAGCAGCCATGCATAAATGTACATGAAATCTCTTAAGTGTCTACGTGGCATGCCCCAATGGTTTTTCATGCTAAAAAACATTCATCATATTTTTGAAATAATGCATGATGTCCCACACTTCAACATAAAGACAGTTTATAAGGAATCATAACTCTCAAATAAACTCACACCACATACACTAGGAAATCACTTCAATTAGGGACTTCAGATTTGTAGAGACCGAAACCAAATTTAACCAGTTTTCAAAATTTTTTATCATTTTTGCTATAAATGCATTTCGGATGGTGTTTTGGATGTTTCAAGAGTGGAAAACATGTTTGAAAATATGTT
Organism: Cornus controversa; assembly: GCA_026545225.1. Taxonomy (NCBI): domain Eukaryota; kingdom Viridiplantae; phylum Streptophyta; class Magnoliopsida; order Cornales; family Cornaceae; genus Cornus; species Cornus controversa. Next base: position 2,703,618 of record CM048851.1, on the reverse strand, counting down.
ATGAGGTTTTTGAAAGTTTTCAGACAATTTGGAGAAGTTTGACTTTTTGGTCAAACAGGGGCCCGGGATGCGGTCCACGTGGGCCCAAAAATCTAGAAAATTTTTGAAAAATAATTATTTTTGATTTTGAGTGTAACGAAATTTTTAATGAGTTAAGGAAGTGATTTCGAGGCCGTAGGAGTTTTTGAAATCGAAAAAGGAGCCGGGGAAGGTACGTTAAGTGACTTGGGGGCGTTTTGGTCATTTGACACCCCAGATATTATAAATATCTAGGGCTGAGATATCTCAGCCATTTCTTATGGCTCTCTCTCTCTCTCTAAATCTCTCCCACTTCATCCCTCCACCTTCTCTCTACATTTTGAGTGCATTCGGCTTGGATTCGTGATTCGCTGAAGAAGGAAAATGTGTAGGGGACGGCTAGGGCTTCGGTTTGAACTGAACAAACTAGTGTTTTGGTAAGGTGGAACCTGCTGGAAATTTTGATAAGTGCTTCGAAGGTCTTCAATCTTGAGGTAGGGGTGTTTCTTCTCTTCTAGTTGTCGATTCTAGGGTTTTGGGTGGTTCGGAGAGGTTTTCAATTGAGTTTGTAGGTGAGAGAGATGGGCAAGGGGCTGAATTTTTATATTTCCTCTTCCCTTGTGATTATACATGCTAGATAGATCCATCTTGATAAATATATGATGTGTGTGTTGAATATGTGCAAAGTGTACAAAATGAGAGCATGATTAGCTATATTGTGTATTTTATGCATATATAGGTTATGTGTATTTTGGGGTGCAATCATATGATTATATGTTGGTTGTGTGTGTGTGTATAAATGTTGAATACATGCTAGGTTATTTTATAGCAAGAGTGTGCATTGTTGAAGCATGATCAAAAATATGCTAGGTTGTGGTTTGTAGGCATATGAGAGTGATATGCATGTCTTATGACATATATGTGATCATGTGTTGTTTTGAATGTTAGAATGCATTCTAGGCTTGGTATAGCAATGATATGCATTGAAAAGCATGATATATGAATAAGTGCATTCATACTTGAATTGTATGTTATCGTGTGCATAAAAGCATTTTACATGCCATGTAGTGAGGGACATGTAGGTCGGTGTCGGGTCGGCACCTAGGAGGGGAGGGGCATCTCTACTGAGCCGTAGTGTTGCTCACCGCGCTCCCCCAAACATTTTTTTCAGGTAAAAAGCCAAGAATGTGATCATGTGTTGTTTTGGGGATCTTTTGAGATATATGTATGGATTATGTTTTTGGCTATCCATGCCGGCATGTGGCATGTGGATTATGTTGATTTATAGTTACATTCACGGTATATGTAACTTGTATATTCATTTGAATCCTTATGTGTATGGTTTCATGGATTTTACATGAATTTGGAGCTTAAATGGATGAATGTATCCTTTTTGTCTTTTATATCTTGAACTCTTGGATATGAAGGTTTTGAAGAGTGGATTTATATTGGAATCACGGTTGTAGGATTTCGATGTGTGAGTTAGGTTGTGTGTATGAGTTGATGAATATGATCTTTGGAAAATGAGGATGGTTTATGCACTTGAATTTTATGTGCATTGAGAATTTAGGATGAGTTTTATATGATTATACAAGATTTGAGATTCAAATATGTAGGTTGATGTGTGAGTATGATATTATATCATTGGGGGATGATTTATATATTTTATGAATGACCCAAGGTGGTTTGGTTGACTTTTCCTCTATTTCGAGCTCCCTCAACAATTTCACGTGGCAATGAGTCCGCTTTTGTGATTTCCCCCCTTCTTTATCGAGCCCTTCCGTGGACAGAGCCTTTCCATCGAGCTCTTTCTCAAATAGGGGATTCTAATTGAGCTCCTCCGAGGGAAAGTCTCCATCGAGCGCTTCCTCGGATAGAGGATTTCAATCGAGCTCATTCCCTCATTATGTAGGGCACGCCTCCGAGGTGTGATCGCCTTTCTTTGGCGAGTCCTTCTCTACTGATGATACTTCACGGAGGTCCTCTCTACGGATCAACCTCTGTTTTGCAAGGAGGCATTCCTCTCTACGGATAAAACCTTGCGAGGAGTTCCTCTCTACGGATAAACCTCAAACGAGTCTCTTTCCTTTCATTTGGATAAGTCTCGGATGGTGATGAGTTCCTCTCTACGGATAAACATCACGAGAAATCCTCTCTACGGATCAATTTCCCTAAAGCGAGGAGGCACTCCTTTCTACGGATAAAACCTCGCGAAGGTCCTCTCTACGGATCAACCTCCATTTTTACGAGGAAAACCTCTCTACGGATAAACCTCTTTTTACGAGGAGTTCCTCACTCCGCGCTCCTATGGGGGGTAAGAGCTCGGATCACTGCCTTATGGGAACCAAAGGTTTGGGTTCGGAGGCTGGAGTCCAAGGTACGCTAAATCCGTGACGGACCTCATTTCTAGCTAGGATGAGGACCTTGCATCATGGATTGGCCTGTCACAGAGGAAATAAGATAACTAGGTGAGGTGAGCGAATCCCCTTTTTTGACAAGTACAATCTCAGCCCTTACTCCATAGATATTTACCACAGATATTTATCACCGTAAAACCTCGACCATTGGTGAGAAAAGACATTTTTGCCTATAAATAGTGAGAGAAAAGTAGAGAACATGGATCGGGACAAAAGGACAAGACAAAAAAAACCTTTTTCTTAAACAATCTCCAGTACACTCCAAATTTTTTCTTTTTCCTACTGAATTCCTCCCCTCTTCTTACAATCCACCTAGAACAGTGGGCTCCTTTGTGACAGCTTGGACTTCCCCCGGGACCCGCTCTCTGGCGACCATCATCGTGGAAAGTTTGACTTCAGTTTTAACAGAACCTACTACAAACATTTGGCGACTCCACTAGGGAAGCAATCTTTGCCACTATGAGTCTACAAAACCAGCCAGCGAGCCAAGCACAGCCCATTGACCGCGAGGTCCCTCTGGAACAGAGCACGAGCAACGTACCGCTTGTGCCGGATCATAGAGCCCGCTCTGCGTCTCGGGCTCGTTCCGCATCGCGATCGTCTCAAGGAGGAAGTACCGAGCTATCCCATCGTATGGATCAGCTCAAACAAAATCAAGCCCAGATTATGACCGCGCTTCATAGCATGGCGGCCAATAGGCAAAGGGTTGATGACGAGCGAGAAGCGGTCACGCCGGCACAAGCATTCACCTATGTGGATTCTCCGAGGCGTTCAAGAATCGTGATACCTAAATCATCGTTTTGTGGCTCTGAAAGAGCCCCGACTCCGCGCCGCGTCCTGGTACGACGAGCATTGTTTACTACTCCCCTAGACACGGAGCATCCGTATGAACAGACCCGCAGAGTGACATGCCCCGCCGCCAGGGTCGAGCCAGACCCCCTAACGGCCCCCTATGCCACGGTAGCAGAAGTTCGAGCCCTTCTGAGTACTGAACAGAATAATCAAGTCTTGGATATAGAGGCCGAACCGCTGTATTCCTGAGCTATAGCTGCCCTCCCTTATCTTAAAGGCTATTTGCAACCCAAATTTCTAAAATTTGATGGAAGAAAAGGAAATCCGTGTGAACACGTGGTAAGATTCATTGAGTCTTTGGGGTGACACGCCCACGATCATAATCTTTGACTACAGGAGTTCTCTAAAACTCTAACGGACAGAGCTTACAAGTGGTATGTTAATTTAGAGCCAGGCTCTATCATCACTTGGGGACAGCTCGTTGCACGCTTTCACGCTAAGTTCTTCCAGGCAGAGGAAAAGATTACTACGCTCTCTTTGATAAAGGAGGTCCAGGGGCAACAAGAGGCCCTGTTCGATTATGTCTGTCGCTTCCATAATCAAGCTATGGAGTGTCATGAAAATACCAATGAAGAAGAATTGGCTAAAATTTGCGTCCAGGGGATGCAAAGAGATTACCGAATTCATTTGGTAAATCTCAAACTGCACTCGTTCGCCGACCTGATCACTGCGGCAAGAAATTTAGCGAAAGATGTGACTGCCGCTGCCGGAAACTTGATAGCAGACGAAAATTGAGGGAGGCGAAGGCCCGTGGTGTTAGTCGCCGAGGAGTGTAACACCAAAAGAGCGACAGGGGGACGAGCGCCTCGACATCCAGATTCCTTGCCGCCGCCTTTTCCTTCCCCCCCCCCGAGCAGGTAGTGGCGATTGTTAACCAATGGATAGCTGATGGGTAGATTACACTTCCCGAGTTAGAGAACCTACCCACACCCGAACAGGAGCGTCATCCGCGCTTCTGCATGTATCATTACCATTGTCACCACCCGACGTACGATTGTTGGGCCCTAAGAAACATGTTTCAGCAGCGGATCGCGAGAAAAGAGTTAACTTTGGATCCGCCCGATGTTAGGAGTAACCCATACCCCACTCATGAGCAGAACGTAACGGCGATGTTGGTATCACATGAAGAAGATGAAGGATTTGACCCCCAGGCGTTGGCAGTAGCGCTGGTGGATGAGGAGTATAGCTGGGCCTTTAATTTATTAGAAGAGCCGCACATCAGGATGGTTCTAGACCAGCTCGGATTGTCATCTCTCGCTCAGAGAGAAGTTGCGAGAGTCCTCGTGCGGGTTATGTGCGAGCTAGTGCGAGAAACACCCTCAGTATGTGAGGTACTTGAACCGCTCGAAACAAAAGGGGCAGTTACATTCACGGAGTCAGACAAACAAGTCCAAGTACGACACAATCGGCTGTTGTACGTCCCTGCTATTCTTAACGGGGTTGAGTTGAAGAAAGGATTCATGGATAATGGCTCATCTTTGAACGTGATGCCTCTATCCATTTTTGAAAGAGTTGGTTTGCGAAAAGATCGCCTGGTACAGAAGCCCATCGAGATTATGGGATTTACGAGTAGCTCATTGAGGACCGAGGGCTACGTGGTGGCCCAACTCAAGATCGGTAAATTCTCAACCCTTACCAAATTTCACGTTATAGATGCAAAGACCTCGTATCATCTTTTGATCGAGCGAGGACGGATGCACGAGTTCGGGGTGGTCCCGTCGTCATATCATCAGTGCATGAAAGGGACTCTAAAAGGGAAAAGCGTTACGGTCCCGTGCTCAAACTGACCCTTTTTGGCTGGTGAGGTACACATAGCTGAAGCCAAATTCTTTCAAGAGCTCGATGAAGATGTTGGTGTACCCACGAAATTTCGCGCTACTCCGCTACCCAAATGGAAGGATTTACAGCCCGAACCCAAGCGGAGCGCGAAGAAGCTGAAGTCGAACCCTGACAAGTTCGAACCCCAACAGGCTGAGGCAAAGCTCGTGGTACCCCCACGTAAAACGGCATACACCTTCAAACGTTACTTCCTCCCGGATGGAAGGGTGGCATATCGTTCGTGATGGTGTGAGGGGTCCGAGTTCCTCCCCGGAATATCTGATCCCTTCGAGGCCAATGAAAACTGGGCGATACAAGAGCTTCATGATGCGTCAGAGCTCGAGGAAGTTGACCTGGCTGATGATAGAGCCCCGCGGATTACATATGTGTGTAAACATTTGAAGTAAGAAATGCGAGACTTGTTGGTACTGTTACTCAAGAAGTATAGAGATGTTTTTGCCTGGACATACGAAGAAATGCCAAGATTAGACCCTCGGTTGGTCTCTCATCACCTCAATATTCGGCACGGCGCCACACCAATTAAACATTCTTCGAGGAATTTCAGGCCAGAGTTAGAGCTTCAAATCAAAGAGGAGGTGCAGAAGCTCCTGGCCGCAGGGTTTATCAAACCCATTTTACATCCTACTTGGCTCGCCAACATTGCACCAGTGAAGAAAAAGAAAAGTAAAATTTGGGTGTGTGTAGACTTTCAAGATTTGAACGCCGCATGCCCAAAAGATGATATTCCATTACCAAACATTGACACTATGATAGACTCCGTGGCGGGTCTTAAGATGTTTTCATTCATGGATGAGTACAGCGGGTACAACCAAATTAGAATGGCCAAGAAAGATGCGGAGAAGACAGCATTTCGAACTCCTTTGGGCAACTTCTATTTTACAGTAATGCCGTTTGGTTTGAAGAATGCAGGTGCAACCTACCAGCGAGCTATGACAGCTATCTTCTATGATATGCTTCATCAAAACGTGGAAGATTATATTGACGACTTGGTGGTCAAATCACATCATCGAGATGCACACCTTGTCGATTTGGAGTGCATCTTCCGCTGATGCCGGGCTTACAATTTGCGAATGAACCCTTTTAAATGTGCTTCCGGAGTTAGCGCAGGGAAAATCTTGGGATTCATTGTGCATGAAAGGGGAATCGATGTTGATCGCACAAAAATGAGGTTTGTTCGGCGTTTTATTCCTGCCTTGGCAGAGATATCTCATTCGTTCGGCTCGCTAACAAAGGGAAAAGGGCCCTTTCGTTGGCTCCCAGAGCACGAAAAGGCATTTGAGTGAGTGAAGATCGCTATCTCTTCACCAATTACCATGTAACGCCCCGATCCCTCGGCTCCCGGGAGACCAGAGGTTAACTCGTCCATTAGTCCCAATGGACCCTTTTTACCCTCAATTACCACGGAAGCTTAACTCTATTCTTGCACATAGATGTGCATAACTCCACCTTATCCAACCCTCATGGGCCCTATATCAAATCGTAACACCTTAGTGGGGATTTTATTTATCCACACTCTCATAAATCACTCACTCTCAGGACTCAACACTTTGTGTGTTTGGAATCTGAAACTGAGACTTGCCCCATTGGATAGAGAATCCAAAAATACTCAATTTCAAAAAAAGAATCACTTGATTCGGCTTTGAAACGACCAAGTTATGTCTATTTCAATATTTTGAAAATCTGCATTAATCGACTGATCAGTCAACTTATAGGGCCTCAGTCGACTTATGAAGTGCATTAGTCGACTAATTTGCTGCTCTAGAAAGCTCTAAAACACACTGCCAACGTTAGTCAACTTATAGATAGGAGTAAGTCGACTAATTCAGTCTGGAACCCCATTTTTCACCTTTTTGACCAAAATTCACCCCAAAACTCAAACCTTTCCAACACCTAAAACTCATCCAATAGCATTCAAATAATTTAGAAATGCTCTATGACCATACCCATTTATCAAATCATGCATTTGAATCACAAAGATCTCACAATCCACATTCTTTCCCATCACCGAATCTCATCTTTATACATATAAGATTCAAATGAACAACACAAGTTACATATATGATAATGTGACTACAACATTTATATAATCCCAAAAACATTCATTGGGTCCAAAGCATACATCGCAAATCCAAGTGGCTTCCAAGTTTATAGTCATTACAAGGATTTCATGCATAAGGTCCAAAATGTTAAAAATCCAATCATGACTACAATTTCATAATCAACGTGCCACAAGATGGCACGGACAGCCACAAAATACAATATCCCAACATATATCAAAATGTTACGACATCCAAGATATAGCAAAAAAAACTACTAGAGCTCCACTTGGACACTCACGTCCCATCCGTCATCGACGCTTTATCTGTAAAATATTTAGAATAAAGGGGTGAGCACCACTGTGGCTCAGTAGAGATACCCCAACCCACCTAAGTGCCGACCCGACACGACCTACATGGATGCATGTCACAACATTTCACATATCATTCAACATACATCATGTCCACTCACAATAATGCATATATATATATATATAGGGATGCATTAAACACACATCATACTTCATAATTCAAATGAAGACAACAATCATACACTTGTTTCTCTTTCGGACTCAACCCGACATCCCAACATGATTCTTGACCGAATCATGAAATTGAGACTCTTTTCCACACCATTCCAATTCTGCCACCGAATATTTACCTACTCCAAGGTGGATAGACCACCGTCACCGAGTATTTACCTACTCCAAGGTGACTTGGCCCCCTTTGTTTGAATTTCCACCGAGTATTTACCTACTCCAAGGTGAGCAACCACAATCACCGAGTATTTACCTACTCCAAGGCGATTGGACAACCTTTTTAGAATCTCCACCGAGTATTTACTTACTCCAAGGTGAGCGAACCACCGTCACCGATTATTTACCTACTCCAAGGTGGCGTAACCACTCCAACGCCCTCTCCGAGTATTGACCTACTCTAAGCAATTCAACCACACTTCCCCGTTTCCTCACAACGACCCCAATATATATGTATTTCGAATATATAAACATCAAGCATTTAATTTCATGCCTCACAATGCATATGCTAATTAATAAAAACATGTAGCATGCATTTTATCTCCACTACACCACACATATATTTACCTATACATGCCAACCTAGCATATTATCCACATATGCTCACAAAACTTCACTTAAGCACATTTTAATCATGCTTTACAAATGCACACATTTTCTATACAAATATAACATGCATTTAACTCACTTACAACATATAACACATATATGCCCAATATAACACATTTCCACATATATGCACAAAAGCTAACATATAAGCATACATGCTCTCATTCTCCCACATTCTCATACATTTGTCACTCACATCATGCATACTAGGAGATACACATCTATTGCACACAAGAGACTCAAGAGAAGAATAAAAATACCTTATCACACCCCTCTTACATCTCTAAAACATGCAATACTCAACCTTAGCTCTCACCACTTCACCCGAAACCCTAGAATCGACAAGTAGATGAGAAAGAACACCCCTACCTCGAAAATGAAGACCTTCCAAGCACTTCTCAAATTTCCAGCAGTGTCAACCTTGTCGAACCGCAACTTTGATCGGTTCAAAAGGAAGCCCTAGCCGTCCCCTGCGTATCTCCCTTCTTCAGCGGAACTTGAATCACACCCGAAGATTTTCAAAATCTAGAGAGAAGGAAGAGAGAAGAAGTGGGAGCAATATAGAGAGAGAAGCAGCCGTGAGATATAAAATATCTCTGCAGATTTTGACCATTTAAGGTCCCTAGGTCACGAAAAGACCAAAATACCCCTAGGCCACTTAACGTACCTTCCCGGACTCCTTTTTCGATTCCGAAAACTCCTACAGTCTCGAAATCACTTTCTTAACTCTCTAAACATTTCATCTCAGCCATTCTCAAAAATAAATATTTTTGAGAATTTTTCGGATTCTCGGGCCCACTTAAGTCGCATCCCGAGCCCCAGTTTGACCAAAAAGTCAAACTCCTCCAATTCTCTCAAAAACTTTCCAAAACCTTAAAAACACTTCCCAAACATGTTTCCTACACTCAAAACATGTTAAACACCACTCAAAATGCATTTATGGCAATTATAATGCGAAAAATACAAAACCGGCCAAAATTGGTCACGGTATCTAAAACCTCCCCCCCTTTAGGGAATTTCGTCCCCGAAATTAGAAACATACCTCAAGTAGAAAACAACTTGGGATATTTTGAGCAGACTTCTTGTTCTCGCTCCCATATAGCCTCCTCGACTCCGTGATGTCTCCAAAGGACTTTAACCAATGGAATCGTCTTGTCTCGAAGCACTTGCTCCCTAGCATCCAAAACCTGTACCGGTCTCTCCTCATATGACACATCCTCCTCCACCACAAGATCTGTCCAATCTAACACATGTGAAGGATTCGGCTCATACTTTCTCAACATCAAAACGTGGAAAGTATTGTGTACACTTGACAATTGCGGTGGCAATGCCAAGCGGTATGCAACCTCACCCACACAATCCAATATCTTGAATGGACCGATAAACTGTGGGGCTAACTTTCCGCTACGCCCAAACCTCATCAAACCCCGTCGTGGCGAGACCTTTAAGAAGACATGGTCCCCCACCTCAAATGCTAAAGGCCTCCGCCTTCTGTCAACATAACTTTTCTGACGACTCTGAGTCATAAGCAAATGCTGCTGTATAATCTTAATCTTTTCTATAGTCTCTCTGACTATATCCGGCCCCAAAGCCACTGTCTCACCGACCTCTGTCCAACAACTTGGCGACCTACAAGGTCTACCGTACAAGGCCTCAAATGGAGTCATCTCAATCCTAGCTTAGTAGCTATTATTGTATGCAAACTCCACTAATGGACGGTGGTCCTCCCAACTGCCTCAAAAATCAAGTGCACATGCTCTAAGCATATCCTCCAAAATCTGTATAGTACGCTTCGATTGACCATCTGTCTGGGGATGAAAAGTCGTACTGAAATGGAGGTCCGTATCAAGAGCAGCCTGAAAACTCTGCCAAAATTGTGATGTGAACCTCGGATCTCTATCAGACACAATGAAAACTGGCACTCCATGCAGTCTCACAATCTGATCAATATACAATCGACTAAGGGTATCCACATCATCTGTCACTCGAATAGGAAGGAAATGAGCCACCTTGGTCAACCTATCCACAATGACCCAAACTGCATCATGACTCTTCCTTGTCCTAGGTAACCCCGTCACAAAGTCCATAGTGACATGTTCCCACTTTCACATAGCTACCGGTAAGGGCTGTAACAAACCTGCCGATCTCTGATGCTCGGCCTTCACTTGTTGACAAGTAAGGCACCTCGCCACAAATCATGCGACGTCCTTTTTTATGCCCTTCCACCAATATTGTCTACGAAGGTTGTGGTACATTTTGGTACCACCGGGATGTACTACAAGTCTGGAGCTATGAAACTCCCTCAGGACCTCATCCTTACAAGCCAATGGAACAACCATTCTGCCTCTGAACCTCAGACCTCCGTCTGAATGGATAACCCAATCCTCCACTGCCTCGCCACCCGTAATCCGAGTGCGAATGCTCTCTAACTCTGTATCATGCCTCTGCTCCTTAACCACCCTACTCACTAGAGTTGGTTGCGCTATGAGTGTGAACAAAGTGGCATGTCCATCACTCTCACTAAAGCACAATCCCATTTCTGAGATGTCTTCCATCATCTTCCATTCACGAATGGCGATGCTAGCCAAAGTACCATGTGATTTTCTGCTCAATGCATCGGCAACCACATTAGCCTTCCCCGGGTGATACTGAAGATCAAAGTTGTAGTCTTCCATGTATTCAACCCATCTCCTCTGTCTCATATTCAAGTCCTTTTGCGTAAAAAGGTACTTCAAACTCTTATGATCGGAGAAAACCTCAAACTTTTCTCCGTAGAGATAATGCCTCCACGTTTTCAAAGCAAAAATTAACGCCGCTAACTCCAAGTCATGAGTCGGGTAATTCTGCTCGTGGATCTTCAACTATTGGGAACCATATGCAACAACCCTCTCGGTCTGCATCAATACACATCCCAAACCATCCCGTGAAGCATCACAGTAGATGACATAACCCAAACCGCGCTCGGGAATAATCAATATTGGAGCACCAGTCAATCTACGCTTCAATTCCATAAAGGAATGCTCGCAAGTCTCATTCCACTCAAACTTAACTCCTTTACGAGTAAGTTTGGTCATCGACGCCCCTAACTTCGAAAAGCCCTTCACGAAACGCTGGTAATATCCTGCCAATCCCAAGAAGCTACGTATATCGAATACGTTCTTAGGCCTCTCCCAATCCATTACCGCTTCTATCTTAGAAGGGTCTATCGATACTCCTCCTTCTGACACCACGTGTCCTAGGAACTTCACCTCCGTTACCCAAAATTCACATTTTTTGAATTTGGCATACAAACGGTGCTCTCTCAATGTCTGCAACACTGTCCTCAAATAGATCTCATGCTCTTCCATAGAAGAAGAATACACAATAATGTCGTCCACGAAGACCACCACAAACCTATCCAAGTACACCCTGAATATCCGGTTCATCAAATCCATGAACGCTGCTGGTGCATTCGTCAAACCAAACGGCATCACTATAAACTCATAGTGGCCATATCTAGTCCGAAAAGCTGTCTTCGGAATGTCCTCTTCCCTTACCCTTAACTGGTAATACCCCGACCTCAAGTCGATCTTCGAAAAATAAGTCAAACCCTTAAGCTGATCAAACAAGTCATCTATCCTTGGCAAAGGATACTTGTTCTTAATCGTTGCTTGGTTCAACTTACGGTAGTCTATGCATAACCGTAAAGATCTGTCCTTTTTTTTAGCAAATAGGACCGGAGCTCCCCAAGGCGATGTACTAGGTCGTACAAATTCCTTATCCAATAACTCTTGCAATTGATCTTCAACTCCATCAGTTCTGTCGGTGCCATCCGGTATGGTGCCATAGAGATAGGCGCGGTACCAGGAGCAAGATCAATGCTAAACACAACATCTCTTATCGGAGGTAGCTCTGATAAGTCCTCTGGAAACACATCCACAAACTCTCTAACCACCGATGGAAATCCTCCACTAGTCACAATCTCATCCTCCTCGGCTAACAAGCTAGCTAGGAAATGTCCAACCCCGTTCCTCACACCGGAACCAAGCAGAGACGGAACATAGAAATCATCCCGTTCTCCCACAAAATAAAAGCAATCACCCTTGGGTGTGCACACTGTCACTCTCCTACGGAGACAATCAATCATGGCTCTAAATGTAGATAGCTAGTCCATACCTAGAATGACATCAAAAGTGGTCATGTCTAGTAACACAAAGTCGAACACTAGTCGACGCCCAACAACCTCGATCTCGCAAGACCGACACACTCTATCCAAGGTAACCCTACCCCCAACTGGTGTATCAATGGACAATGGTGACTCCAGTGATGACACCCGCAGCCCCAAGGCACAAGGAAATGCAACAGATATGAATGAATGTGATGTACCCGAATCTATCAACACCCTAGCCCACGAGCTAGAAACCAGGAAAATACCTCTGACCACTGACGGTCCCGGTACATCCTCTGCCGGAGCAAGCGTGAACACACGGCCCCGTGACTGCTGCCCAGTCCTTTGTAGCCTTGACTGCTGACTAGAAGCAGGCGTGGGACCCCTCGCTCCCCGTGATCCCTGTACTGACTGTGCTGGCTGCGGTGGCGGTAATGCCTTGAAGCCAGACTGAACTGTAGTCATCTGCCCAGCTCTCTGCTGAGTCCTTGTACCATTCTGCATCACCTGCCTCCGTGGGCAGTTAGCTTTCACATGTCTGGGTTGTTTACAAGAGAAACACACCCTTTCCCCCACTATCCCTGTTGGCACTGGTGCCATTGTATGTCCCTGTGGGCACTCCCTGCTGAAATGGCCAATCTGATGGCAATTATAGCACAGCACAGAAGATCGTGAAGATCCAGAAGGCAAGGCCAATGAAGGTACCGGGCGAGCTTGTTGCTGCCCCTGGAAACCTGACTTGCCCTCCCTATTCCTCTTCCGTCCTTGACTACCCGAAGATGCCCCCTCATTCTTCGCTTGCTGTTTAGACTCGCATATTCTTTGGGTGTCTCTGTCATCTTCCTCAGCCACTAAGGCTCTGCCAACCACTTCATTGTAGGCCCTTAGACCTAAAATGGATACCCTCTTTCTAATAGAGGTTTTGAGTCCCTTCACGAACCTTTTCACTTTTAGCTCTTCATTAGCTACCATCTCCGGGGAGAAGCGAACCAAAGATGTAAATTTGGTCTAGTACCCCATCACATCCAAGTCCCCTTGGACTAAGTATATGAACTCTTGCCTCATCCGGTCTCTCACCGAAGTCGGAAAGAATTTATCGAAGAATAAACCCTTAAAGGTTTCCCAGTCCATGGTCTCGGTATTATGGACATTCCCGATGAATTGCCACCACCGATCAGCTTCTCCTTGTAAGTGAAGCGCCGCTACCCCCACTTTCAAATCCTCATCGAATGCAAGAGCAACCATAAGTTTGTGAGTTTGGTCTATCCAACTCTTTGCCACAAGTGGATCACGCGCGCCATCAAAGGTAGGCGGCTTAAATTTCACATATTCCTTCATTGCCACCATTTGGTGGCTCAAGGCAACCCTAGGCAATGCCTGAACCTCCTCCTCTCTAGCTTTCCTAGCCATTCTTCTCATAGTATCAGCCATATCACGCATAAACTGCGTTCCATCTGTTGGATCCTGAGGAGCATCAGCGCCAATGTCTCGCGCTCTTCTTGGAGGCATGTCTTTCTATATGCACAACAAGAAAAATTTTAAGTTCAACAAATTTACACTTCTTACACATATCCATCATGCTTACACATGCCGTGTCAATTTAATCCACAAAAGCATGTTAAGAAATCGTAAGCATACATCAAGTTCCACATAAGCAATTTACAATCTCAAGTTCAAATCCTTATATTCCAATCCTTAACCTCAAGTGATAACTAAGTCAAGTCTCACCCTTCGTCCCTAGGTATTCCAACCTAGAGCTCTGATACCATTTTGTAACGCCCCGATCCCCGGGCTCCCGGGAGACTGGAGGTTAACCCGTCCATTAGTCCCAATGGACCCTTTTTACCCTCAATTACCACGAAAGCTTAACTCTATTCTTGCACATAGATGTGCATAACTCCACCTTATCCAACCCTCATGGGCCCTACATCAAATCGTAACACCTTAGTGGGGATTTTATTTATCCATACTCTCATAAATCACTCACTCTCAGGACTCAACACTTTGTGTGTTTAGAATCTGAAATTGAGACTTGCTCCATTGGATAGAGAATCCAAAAATACTCAATTTCAAAAAAAGAATCACTTGATTCAGCTTTGAAACGACCAAGTTATGTCTATTTCAATATTTTGAAAATTTGCATTAGTCGACTGATCAGTCGACTTATAGGGCCTCAGTCGACTTATGAAATGCATTAGTCGACTAATTTGCTGCTCTAGAAAGCTCTAAAACACACTGCCAACGTTAGTCAACTTATAGAAAGGAGTAAGTCGACTAATTCAGTCTGGAACCCCATTTTTCACCTTTTTGACCAAAATTCACCCCAAAACTCAAACCTTTCCAACACCTAAAGCTCATCCAATAACATTTAAATAATTTAGAAATGCTATATCACCATACCCATTTATAAAATCATGCATTTGAATCACAAAGATCTCACAATAAACATTCTTTCCCATCACCCAATCTCATCTTTATACATATAAGATTCAAATGAACAACACAAGTTACATATATGATAATGTAACTACAACATTTATATAATCCCAAAAACATTCATTGGGTCCAAAGCATACATCGCAAATCCAAGTGGCTTCCAAGTTTATAGTCATTACAAGGATTTCATGCATAAGGTCCAAAATGCTAAAAATCCAATCATGACTACAATTTCATAATCAACGTGCCATAAGCTGGCACGGACAGCCACAAAATACAATATCCCAACATATATCAAAATGTTACGACATCCAAGATATAGCAAAAAAAACTACTAGAGCTCCACTTGGACACTCACGTCCCATCCGTCATCGGCGCTTTATCTGTAAAATATTTAGAATAAAGGGGTGAGCACCACTGCGGCTCAGTAGAGATACCCCAACCCACCTAAGTGCCGACCCTACACGACCTACATGGATGCATGTCACAACATTTCACATATCATTCAACCTACATCATGTCCACTCACAATAATGCATATATATATATATATAGGGATGCATTAAACACACATCATGCTTCATAATTCAAATGAAGACAATAATCATACACTTGTTTCTCTTTCGGACTCAACCCGACATCCCAACATGATTCTTGACCGAATCATGAAATCGAGACTCTTTTCCACACCATTCCAATTCTGCCACCGAGTATTTACCTACTCCAAGGTGGATAGACCACCGTCACCGAGTATTTACCTACTCTAAGGTGACTTGGCCCCTTTGTTTGAATTCCCACCGAGTATTTACCTACTCCAAGGTGAGCAACCACAATCACCGAGTATTTACCTACTCCAAGGTGAGCAACCACAATCACCGAGTATTTACCTACTCCAAGGCGATTGGGCAACCTTTTTAGAATCTCCACCGAGTATTTACCTACTTCCAAGGTGAGCGAACCACCGTCACCGAGTATTTACCTACTCCAAGGTGACGTAACCACTCCAACGCCCTCTCCGAGTATTGACCTACTCTAGGCAATTCAACCACACTTCCTTGTTTCCTCACAATGACCCCAATATATATGCATTTCGAACATATAAATATCAAGCATTTAATTTCATGCCTCACAATTCACATACTAATTAATTAAAACATGTAGCATGCATTTTATCTCCACTACACCACACATATATGTACCTATACATGCCAACCTAGCATAATATCCACATATGCTCACAAAACTTCACTTAAGCACATTTTAATCATGCTTTACAAATGCACACATTTTCTATACAAATATAACATGCATTTAACTCACTTATAACATATAACACATATATGCCCAATATAACACATTTCCACATATATGCACAAAAGCTAACATATAAGCATACATGCTCTCATTCTCCCACATTCTCATGCATTTGTCACTCACATCATGCATACTAAGAGATATACATCTATTGCACAGAAGAGACTCAAGAGAAGAATAAAAACACCTTATCCCACCCCTCTTACATCTCTAAAACATGCAATACTCAACCTTAGCTCTCACCACTTCACCCGAAACCCTAAAATCGACAAGTAGATGAGAAAGAACACCCCTACCTCAAAAATGAAGACCTTCCAAGCACTTCTCAAATTTCCAGCAGTGTCAACCTTGCTGAACCGCAACTTTGATCAATTCAAAGGGAAGCCCTAGCCGTCCCCTACGTATCTCCCTTCTTCGGCGGAACTTGAATCACACTCGAAGACCTCCAAAATCTAGAGAGAAGGAAGAGAGAAGAAGTGGGAGCAATATAGAGAGAGAAGCAGCCATGAGATATGAAATATCTCTGCAGATTTTGACCATTTAAGGTCCCTAGGTCACGAAAAGACCAAAATACCCCTAGGCCACTTAACGCACCTTCCCGGACTCCTTTTTCGATTCCGAAAACTCCTACAGTCTTGAAATCACTTCCTTAACTCTCTAAACATTTCATCTCAGCTATTCTCAAAAATAAATATTTCTGAAAATTTTTTGAATTCTCGGGCACACTTAAGTCGCATCCCGGGCTCCAGTTTGACCAAAAAGTCAAACTCCTCCAATTCTCCCGAAAACTTCCCAAAACCTTAAAAACACTTCCCAAACATGTTTCCTACACTCAAAACATGTTAAACACCACTCAAAATGTATTTATGGCAATTATAATGCGAAAAATGTAAAACCGGCCAAAATTGGTCACGGTCTCTACATACCATGATTGCTCCTAAGGCAGGGGTTGCTCTGAAGCTCCACTTGACCTCTACTTCGAGATTGGTTGGTGCATTGCTAGCCCAAGAATTCGGGGGTCAAGAATGCCCAGTTTACTACATTAGTAAAGTTGTTAAGGATGCGGAGTCGAGGTACTCCCCCATTGAAAGACATTGTTTATCTCTCATTTTCGCGGCCAGAAAACTTCGGCAATACTTTTTGTCGCACACGGTCAAGCTCATGACGAGGTGCAATCCTCTAAGATACATGTTATCCCCGCCTATCCTATCAGGTCGCATGGTGCAATGGCTCCTCTTGCTGGCTGAGTTTGAAATCAAATGCCTCACTCCTAAGGCCATTTTGAGCAAGGCTCTGGCGGACCTCATTGCTCAATTTCTTTCGGGGGAGCTCGGGCAATGGATGATGATCTGCCAGGCGAGGGGCTGAATTGCTCATGCTTGGCTAAAGTTAAGGAGGAATGGACTTTAGCCTTCGATGGGTCCTCAACCTCCAGAGGAGGAGGAGCCGGAGTGGTCCTGACGGCCGAGACTGGCGAAAAGAAGAAAAGTCTTTCATATCAACTTGACTTTGCGTGCACAAACAATGAGGTGGAATACGAGGATTTCATCCTTGGTCTCTTGGTTGCGTGAGAGCTTGGTATCAAAAGGTTACGAGTCAAAGGGGACTCGAAATTGGTGATAAAGCAAACCAAGGGGGAGTACGTTGTGCGAGAGCCATCCTTGGCGGCTTATAGAGGCATACTTCAGAAATTGAGCCAGAGTTTCGAGGAGCTATTAGTGGAGTACGCACCTCGTTCTAATAATCGTCATGCTGACGCGTTGGCAACTTTGGCATCCAAGATTGAAATTCTGAACGAGGTCATTTCGATACAAATTCAAAAGAAGACCTCTTAGTGTCGAAGTAGCGAGAAAAGGGACCTCGGGGAGTCCGATTGGCGAGCTCCTATTCCAGGCACAACTCGGAGGGAGCCTGTCAGGGATCCCCCTCACAGCCCTCAAAGACTTCCTGATTTATCAGGGGGTCCTTTACTATCGAGCTACGGGAGGGCTCCTCATGAAGTGCATTGGTGAGGTGGAGGGTCGTTCTATCTTGGACTTGGTTCATGAGCAATCTTGTGGGGCAGTAGAAATAAGTCTTTATAGACGACTCCAAAGACGGGGCTATTATTGGCCATCAATGGCCGAGGAGGCCAAGGCTAAGTAGGAGACTTGCTTAGAGTGCGCAGAGGCGCGAGACAAGCTTGAATGTTTCGTCACTTCGGAGGACCAGGATTAGCGAGCTCCGTTCTTTGTCTTCTTCCAAACGGGGACGCTGCCTCTAGATCGTATTGATGCTTTAAAGATAAAAAGGAGAGTTAAATGATTTGAGTTGATCGAGGGCCAACTCTTTAAAAGAGGATTTGGTGAAAGACTCCTTCGATGCCTCGGAAAGATTGATGCCCAGCATGTTATGGAAGAGTTGCATGATGCGGAGCATCAAGGAGGTGTGAAGCTCCATACGCATCTCATAAGGTTGGGATATTACTGGCCCACCATGGAGAGGGATTGCAAGGAGCATACCAAGCGATGTCGATTATGTCAAATTCATGATCATCGAATCCACGCTCCTGCTACAGAGTTTCATCCGATTATTACCCTGTGGCCATTTCATACTTGGGGTATGGATTTGATTGGACCAATTTTGCCCAAGTCAAAAGGAAATATGTGGATCCTCAACGCAACTGAAATGTATACAAAGTGGGTAGAAGCAATACCTTTAAAGAAAGCGACAAGCCCAACTATCACGAACTTTATAAAGGAGCACATTATTTGCTGTTTCGGGATTCCAAGGGTGATTTTGAGCAACAACGGGACGTCTTTCGTCAATAGTCAAGTAGGGCGTTTGATGGACCAATACGACATCCTTCATCTTAGATCTACCCCGTACTGTCCCCAGGGAAATGGACAGGCTGAAGCTACCAACAAAATCCTACTTCGAATCCTTAGTCGAACTCTGGAGGATTTCCAGCACAAATGGGCCGACCACCTCATCCTCGCCTTATGGGCCTATCGGAGTTCATCCAAACGATCTACACTTGCTTCGCCATTCTCACTTGTATATGGGACCAAGGCTGTATTGCCGGCCGAGCTTGTTGTCCCCTCAGCGAGTCTCGTTGAGCGAAGTCAGTTAGAGCGCGAAGCAGAGCTCGAAGTGTTGGACGAGCATAGAGAGCGAGCAAGTGAGCACACGAAGGTATATCAAGCAAGGGTGGCTCGAGCTTACAACGCTTTGGTAAGACCTCAAAGTTTTAGAGAAGGTGATCTAGTTTTAAAAGCCGCCCCTCATGTAATGAGAGGCCTCGCAGCTCCAAAGTTTACACCTAAATGGGAAGGACCTTATGAAGTCAAGCAATCGTTTGAGGCTAGATATTACAAAATAGGCGAGCTAGGAGCTGAAATGGTGACAGCCATGTTAAATGTCAAGTGGCTTAAGGCGTATTTTAGTTAGAATGATAGGATTGCCTTAGCTTGATCTATGTGGTGCATTAGTTCCTTTTTGAAATTTTGAGTATTAAAAGAGACAAGTTGTGTAAACTTTTGGACCTTCCAATGATAGTGCAGCGTTTGTTCTTCGAGCTCATGAGTTGAATAAGGAATGTTGCATGAATAAATTCATGTACCAAAAGCAATATGTACATACACAAATAGCAAAAGGATATATTTCTGTATTGCAAATCAAAGGTTTGTGTACAAAGAAGCATGCATGTCTCGAAAACAAAAATATTCTTATGTACAATAGAGAGTGCATACAAAGAAATCAGGTGTACGTCAGACTATGGTAAGTCTGTAAGAGATAGTACAGCAGGTCCCATCTTGGCCATTGTCCAATCAATATCAAGCTTCAGCTGGTCGATGTCAGCTCGGTTCTTCTCAATCTCGACTTTGTAATGCTGAACCCCTGATTCAAGTTCCTTCAGTTTTGACTCGTTGACTTGAAGGATAACTTCTTTGTCATTGAGTTGGTCTCGTAGACTCCGTAGATGCTTCAGCTCGGTCTCTCTCTGCTCGTACTTCTTCAATTTCTCAATCCCTTGCTCCAGCCACCTAATATTGATTTGAGCGCACTGAAGGCCTGGAATTTCACGATTTAGCTGCTCGAAGTCTGAAGTGTCAAAATGTTTGTCCGAGGCCTGGCGAAGGTGGAGGACAGCTCGGCACAAAGAATTGTACACAAAACTGAGGAATTTTGCCCCCATTTCATCCAGACCTTCAAATGTGCCAGGATATTTGGTCTTGAGATGAGCGAGAAGCCGAGCACGTGAAGAGGTCATTACAGTGCCACCCCACGATTCCAGTGCTGCCTCAGTACTTGGAGGATTTCCAGGATGCCCAAGGGGATTGTCCTCAAGTGTAGACTTGGAAGTTGGAGTTGAGGATGAAGGCATTACCAAGGTGGTGGAAGGCCTCGGTACCAGAGTTAGCCCAGTTGGACGAGGACCTACGTTCCTACCTAGCCTGGGACTCACTAACGCTCCAAGAGGATGAGGAGTGGTGATAGTCCCAAATGTCTGAGGAGTAGAGGAGGTTAATTGTCCAGGAGGCCTAAGAAGGATGAGGCGCCTAGGAGGAGGAGACTGAGGAAGAGAGACCATGACACCAGCGCTCGCAGGGGCTGCAGGAGAACTTGGGGGGCTCACCAATGGATCGCAGGTAGGGGGCGAGGTCCCTCTTCTGTGGTTCTGGGTTGAGAGACCAAAATTTCAATACTTGGACTCTTAGCCTCAGCGCCCTCTGCTTCCCCCTCTGAAACTGAATCCAAAGAGCGAAAGGAGCCCTCTTCGTCCTCTACCGCTGTTTGAGTTCTAGGGTGGGGTTCTTCGAGCCCTATTTCCCCACCTACTTTGTGAGTGATGACCCCGTGGAGTGCCAAGGACTCTGCAGTGAGGCCATCTGCTGGGACTTATTTGTTCACTGAAACCAATAGAGAATGAAGTATTGGTGAAATGAGGGTTCGCATTTCATAAACAGAAAGGAGCAATAATCCTATCTTTTCTTACCTGCGCCTATGCTTAGCGGGGACAAGCTATATTCGCTGCCAGATTCATCTCGAAGAGATGTTTGCACACGGATGAGCTCTTTCCCCTGTCCGTGTCTGGAAAGGTTTGAGGGCATGCCTACGCTCGGAAAGGGGGCGAGCTCATCCAGTATTCCTCCGGGGTTTTGGTCAGGAGGGCTTGAGTGTACTCCCACTAAGTTCAGATCATCCTGGGGTACATCCAAGTCCCCAGTGGGTGGTAAGCTCGAGATGGGCAGTGCTCGAGCTCTAGAAGCTGTCTCAGATGCTTGCGGAGGAGAGGCTAGGGGAGAGTCTAAAACATCCCCTGAAGTGGTGACTGGCTGAACAACCTGAAAGAGGATAACTCAAAATACTAAGTGTTTAAGCACTATTTTAGAATAGAATAGATGAGAGTAGCTTGTTACAGGGGATTTAGAGTCAACCTTAGCTCGTTTGGAAAGTTCAGGAGCTGGGATGAAAGATGACACATTGGCTTCAACCCTGCGCTTGCCTTTGCTCACTCGAGGAGTAGTAGGGGGCTTTGACTTTATTTCGCCCTGAGGAATAGCAGTTGCTGGAGGAGCATTTGTGATTTGTTGAGCAGAGGCAAGTTTCAAAAGAGGGAGTCCTTCAATAGTGCAAATATGGCCTCGAGAAGGAGGATCCGCTCGATTGCGAAAAATTGAATTTTTCTGGAGAGAAAATAGGGTAGGTTGAAGGGCCTCATTAAGAATAAAAAACTGGAATCTATCAAGTATGCTCCTCCAATAGGCCCTGGATCCTATTACCCAGCGCGCCTTCCTCATGCTCAAAGGAACGACCAATTCCGTCTGAGTTCCAACCAGAAGGCTCACATTCTTCTCCAAAAAATGAGCGAGGGCTGACGAAAAATCCTGGGTAGGTATTTCATTGTGGCCCCTCGGGATTCCTTGATCATAGCCAAATTGGTGAGCTGTTCGATCAGGCCGGCAAATTTGGTTCACATTGTTGGTTGGAGTTGCAAAGCCTGGGAGGTACCCAGGAACAATGAAAGCCAAATTGGTAAGGGCCTCAGGGGAGTAAAGGTCATCTCCTCGAAAGACTTGGCTGGTTATAGCGCTGTAAAAGGGAGGGGGAGGGCCCATGAAGGGGCGAGGCCTGAAATGATGTTCTTGGTCGAGGTATTGAGAGAATTTCTTTCGAGGAGTAGCTACTCTGTTCCATTTGGCCGAGCGATGTCCGCCACTGCCAGGGTTCATGCGAGGAGCATAAGTGGGAAAATGTTCATACATGAACATTTGAAGGAAAGTGATTGAGCCAAACCAGGCAACATGAAGCCTTCCCATGCTTTGCTCATGGCATGTGTGAAAATTATCCAAGGCATGGTAAAGGGTCCCCAGGAACAGAGGAGCAAGGGTAATGTGGACTCCTCGAGCTAGCTTAACCGCGAGGGGAATCAGGTCAGGGCTCGGAGTGTCCTCTAGAGGTCCGGGAAAGATGGACCAAGATAGCCAAGATAGGATATAGGCTGCTAAGCGAAGGGAGCTTTCTCCCTGAGGGCCCGCCACCCATTTGCTGGTGTCATTGTGAGCAAAGTCCTTATAGAAATGGCGAAGTAAAGAAACCCAGGTGCATTTCCCGCTAGTTTTAGGAGGGGTGGCATGGATAACCTCGCCTTTTTTATTGAAGCGAGTAGCTAATTTAGAGGCAACTTGGATCTCTGCTCGAAGAGCTGCGATCCTACGTTCTTCAACCTCTAAAAAGGTCTAGGTGGAAGGGTCAGTGGTGCAAAAAATATTGAGGCGAAGGAGAACATTGACAGCTTCCAGAGTAGGGGTAAATTCGCCCCATGAGGTGATGAAAGTATGGGAATGAGTGCTCCACCTCGAAAGGAGCACCTGAAGTCCCACCACATCTCGATTAATTGTAAGGCTTAGAGTATTCTGTATAGCCTCGAAGATCCCCGCGTTGCGCAGGCGTGTTGTATAGTCAGATACTGAAAACATAAAATCTGTCCACTCTTCCCACCCTATGCAGGCAGTGGTGGGGATGGGGAAGTACATGAATGAATAAGGGAAGTCTCCTCGCTCAACCCTGAATCTAAGAATGGAGTCAGAGGGAAGCCGCGGACCCTCCATGGCGGGGGGGCCTCAAGTCAATAGTAAGGGGCTCGCCCACCAGTTCATCTATGTCAATGAGAGATTTGGTCTGTTCCTAGAAGAGGTCCTCAGAACCAAAAAATGGAGCTGTCCTCCACTCCTCGAAAGGAGGGACCTCGAGAGCATCATTTGAACCAGCCTTCGATATTCTGAGTTGGAGATTGCTCGAAGTAGAGAGTTACTAAAGGTTGGAGAGAGTTCGAAGCTTGCTCTGGAAAACAGGAGAATAAGGATTCTAGACAAGAGAGAGAGCGTGAAAGAATGAAAATTTTGTAAGTTCCCCTTTTATAGTAGGGACCCTTTTACCGACAAGACACCGAAGCGACGCAAGGTTCCAAATTCCAAGGCATGGAACTGTCATAAAGCGCAAGAAACGAAGCGTCAGGGCGCCGCCTGAACCGATGTTAGTCATTAATGATGATTTGAAGGGTTGACGGCTTTATAATTTTCGAGGAAGTCGAAGGGACACCTCGAGATAGACGCATAGGATACTGTTGCAGGATGGAGCTCGAGCTTTCACTTTGAGCTATGTTCGAGGACCTACACGTAGGACCTCGCACAAGGGGGCTAATTGTTGGTATGGGCCATTCAGGCCATCCAAGGTCGCCACGTATGTCCACGTGGTAATGGGCCCACTTTGACTTTTCCTTCCATTTCGAGCTCCCTCAGCAATTTCACGTGGCAATGAGTCCGCTTTTGTGATTTCCCCCCTTCTTTATCGAGCCCTTCCGCGGACAGAGCCTTTCCAATCTCATTTTAAGTTTGACTTCAATTTTAAGTTTTAACAGAACCGACTACAAACAGCCATTTACCAATCTCATCGAAAGCTTTATAACATATTTAGAACAATTAAAATGTAAATGCCCTGGTCATAGTAGAAACTAATACGAACTGAACAATTAATTTTATTCTTTTAAATTATGTTTAAATTGTGTAATCGAAGGTGTTTCACATCAAACAAGATTAGGTTGGTTCTTGGACCCTTCGGTCTCGCGAATGCTGCTATATATAGATGTGGGCTATATTATTTTTCCAGTTTTTAAATTTTATTGGTTCTGTCTGTTGCTATTGTCTTTACATTGGTTGAGAGTGAAGTCTTTGCTCAAGTCCAGAGTCTTTTATTCTAATTGTTTTTACAAAAAAAAAAAAATTCAATCTGTTTGAAATTCGGTGCTGTCAAAAGTTCCTCCGTAACTCAGACTTAGTGTTTTAACACACACGTCCAGCAAGCTGAGACTCAGCATCTTAGCACACAAACTTCGACTTGTTCTGGACTTAGCTGTTCTGGTACGTCTCCACACAACCGACAACATATATATGCTGAAATTCATTAGATGTGTTTTTTATCCACTTAATGGATCATGAAACACTTTTGGTTTATAAGTAAACTTATCTTTGATCGTCTTTTGTATTAAGAATATGTAGGAAGATTTTTACAAGCTTTTATGTATATATGTTGTTTTGTTGATAAGAATAGAAAGGAAGAAATCGCTTTAAGAAAACAGAGGGCTCTCCTCTTAGGAAGTTCCTGTTCAACGAAATGGGCTCTTCTCCCTCTTTTCTTATTTTTCTTCTATATTTATTTTATTTCAGGAAAATTTTCACATCATTTGGTATCTAGTGAATATGTAAATATAGTAGTTTTTTAATTGGAAGCCATTACTAGCATCCCAAAAAAACAAAACCAATCATGAAACCCATCTCTTAGCGACCACCTGTTATCTATTCATACACCATTATGAACCATCATTCTCTCTCTAAAAGCTGAAAAATTAAAAATTAAAAAAAAAAGAAAGAAAACAATTTGGGTTATGAAACCAATCTAACTTTACTCTCTCTCTAGAGTTTTAGTTCCTATAGCATAAGAGTCCATCAATGCAAAATTGTTGAATGATAAGCCTTTTCAAGTTGAGCAAATTTTGCATACGATTAAATTCCGTTTTATCTTCTTTTGTGGGAAATAAATTTGTTTTTTGGAAATTATATGTGGCAGATAATTCAATAAAATCTTTTATGACATATTCATTTTAGAGAGAGAAAGGAAAGGAGATTGCGAATATATATATTTATATAGATATTTATATATATCAAAGAGGGAGAAAGATGTGAATGATTTTGGAGAAGAGAGCACGATGCATATCGAACATGAACTTGTTTGGAGGATAGGTTCTTCCTAAAACAAATCAAAATTATATCTTGATATAATCATCGTAATCTATCTTAATATCTGATTTAAATGGGAATTCGAATCCCTTAAAAATAATTGCTACTAAGTGCAAGTTGTGCAAGCAACTCATGTTTCAAAACCCTCTATAAGATACTTGAAGAGGAACATTCTCTTGCTTGCTAATGTGTTTTATTCCTGTTGTTATTAAATGTGATAACAATTTGATCTTGAGGAAGATGTAAGCACAATCAAATCAACTTTGGATGAGCAGAATCATAAATTTGTTTAGAGATAATAAAGAACTTCACTTTATATTAACGTGGCTCCATATACTGAAAATCAACACATACATATAAAATCACAAAACTTGTACCACATGTTGTCCATAAGCTGGAAGCACACAAATCTCCATGCTTTATTAAGAGAAAAGGACCAACTATGACGAAAGCCCACCACAAATCCTAGTGCCATGCTCACATAGAACTAGTCCATGTCTAGTCCATTGCCTTTTTTTCTTCCCCCATTTCCAATTGTAGGTCTGACATCATTCTCACTGCAGTTGTCAGTAATCAGTAACTGGAGGTCCACACAGACTTTCCGAGAAAGCTCAATGCATTGAAACTTTGGAGCTGAGTGCTTAATGGTATCTTTCCAGTCAAATTGTTGTATGATAAGTTCAAGTGACTTAGGAATGTTAAACTTGACATGCTTGGAGGAATCCCACCAGAAAGATGGTTCATAGAGAAATCTATAGATTCTAGTAATTCCATAGCACCTATATTCTCAAGAATCCTTCCTGTCAAATTATTACATGACAAATTTAATGATTGAAGCCCACAGAGACTCATCAATTCCTTGGGAATTTCCCTGGATAAATTGTTGTTTGAAAGATCCATGCTTGTAACAAGTTGAATAATGGTGCTATATCCAGCCATTCGTCCTTTCATCACCAATGTTGCACTCTCCAAATAGCCTCCAAAAAAGTTTACAAAGGAAAAAATAGGTTTGTATAACATTTGATCACTTGAGTTCTGCTTTATGGCCATGGCGCTCAAATTCATGAAACATGTTGGTATACTTCTCGAAAATTTGTTATGTGCAAGGTCTAAGATTTGAAGGGAGCTGAGCACACAAAGTTCCTTAGGAATGTGGCTATAAAACTTATTTGATCGTACGATAAGTTAGTGTGGAAGCCTTTCTTCTATCCATGTGGGTATACGTCCTGAAAATTCATTTTGACCAAGGTCAATAGCCACTAATCTTGCGCAATTTTGCAGTGACAGAGGTAATTATCCAGATAGGCTATTGTTCTGTAAATGCAATGATTTGAGAAAATTTAAAGATCCCAGGGTGCTTGGAATTTTGCCATTTAGATTGTTATTCCCTAAATTTATGAACTCCAAGTCATACCAGCTCGCCCAACAATTGGGCAATTCTCAGACAAAAGATTTTTTTCTAGATTAAGAAGTTATAAGTACTTAAATTTCTCCATCCTGTAACACAAAAAGTGAGAAATAGATCCAGAAAATGAATTATTTGAAAGATCCAGTGCCAATACACTTGAGGACAAACGGGGTAATGTTCCCATTAAGTGATTAGAACTTAGGTCAATTGTTGCAGATTGCTCAAATACTAAAAGCTCACTTACAATTTCTCCATGGATGTGATTGTGAGAGAGATTTAAATATTCAATCTGGGATGATAAATTCCAAAACCACCAAGGAATGGTACCTGAAATTC
Source organism: Cornus controversa (assembly GCA_026545225.1). Taxonomy (NCBI): domain Eukaryota; kingdom Viridiplantae; phylum Streptophyta; class Magnoliopsida; order Cornales; family Cornaceae; genus Cornus; species Cornus controversa. The sequence continues at coordinate 2,676,392 of CM048851.1, read as the reverse complement.
CTGTATGGGATATGTCTCGAATCCATAAATTTTTTTGCAAGCGGAGCCAACGAGGAAATTGTGGCCCCAACAACCATAATCTGAGTGATAATATCACAAGTTGAAATTGAGGAACCCAATTTGGACCGACACTCAAGTTTAATTGATTCCCAGATCCATAGAAATACTTCAATCGTGTGAGGTTGGCAAAGTGAACTTCAGACATGACACCTTGTAATGAATTTTGTGACACTAAAAATTGTTCTAAATGTGCAAGTTGACCAAGACTTTCAGGGAGAGGTCCACTCAAGTTATTATTAGAAAGATCTAGATACTTTAGCGACGATAGTCTTCCCAAAGACTCTAGAACTTGACCAGAGAGAATTATTGGAAAGATGAAGGGTAACCAATTTTTTAGATTTTCCAAATTCAGGAAAATGTCCCGAAAGTTTATTGTTGCTTAAATCTAGAGTTTCTAGTTCATCTAAAATGCATTTGGACAAAATGTTTGAAACCTCTGACATATCACCAACAAGTTGGACACTTGACAATCTAAGGTCTTTCAATTTGCATAGATTTTCAAAGGATCTTGGCAATCTCCCTATGAGCCCATTGAATGAAAGATCGAGATATTCAAGATGGATGAAACTATATTGCCCTCGAGGTATTGTAGAATTGAAGAAATTGAAGGACAAAACGAGATATCTAAGAAATGTCATGTTTCGCAAATCACTTGGAATCGGCCCATGAAAATCAGATGATTGCAAATTGAGATGATAAAGGCCAGTAAGACTAACCAGCCAATCAGGTATCAAAGATTCAAAATGATTATTTGAAAGATCAAGGAGGGCAAGAGAAGTACAATTAACCATATGTAGAGAAGGAAAGTGATCAAGCTCACAAAAGGATAAGCGTAACTCTACCAAAGAAGGAAGCATGTTGGTCACCTGCAACCAGTCCGATGTTTTGCCAAGGTTCACGCCATATAGATCAAGGTGTTGTAGCAAGGAATTGCGAGAAAGCCATTGAAGAGTCTCAGCATATAGATGATGACTATAACTATGAAGTCTGAGAGAGTGCAAATTGGAGAGATTTCCAAGTTGACGAGGAATTAATCCCTCAAAATCTCCCACAAGATCGAGGTAGTTCAAATCGGAGAGGTTTCCTAGTTGACTAGGGATGACTCCCCCAAATCGAGCGTAGGAGAGTTTAAGATATCTTAAACTCCCCAAGGAACCAATGAAGTTTGGAATCTGAATCCCATCAAAATTGTTGTTGCTTAGGTCCAAGTAACTTAAATGCTTCAACTCCAGTAAGGATGGGTTAAGTATACCACCCAGCGTAGAATTTCGAAGGCGGAGCTCCTCGACATTGCCTGTTAGATTGTTACAGACAACTCCAAACCATTCACAACATTCCCCTCCTGATTCACCACCTGCCCATGAGAAGAGGCGATTTGAAGGATCAGTTTGATTTTGCTTGAATCTCAGAAGGGCTTGTCTTTCACTCTCCACGCAAACCACATGAGAGTTGTTTCCACTGCACAAGACAATTAATGTATCAAAAATCAGTACTGAAGTGATCAGAAACACAATTGCAAGACTAATGCTAACATCTGTCATGGATTTGGCCATAACAATGCAAGCATAGCAACAACCAGTAACTAATACTAGCTATAAAAAGATGAAATATAATAGTATTTGTTATTTATATATTGATAATGGATGAGAATGGACTTGAAGGAAAATGTGCAATGTATATATAGTAGGTGTGAACTCAAGATGGCCCCCACAGGTCTTTCAAGGAAGTTTCATAATCACTCAAGGACAAGCTTCCTTGACTGATTCCAACTTAGAAATTAATGAGCAGATTTATTGCAAGTGCAGTGTGTTTGGTCCATTTCTATGAAGTCTATATTATTTGACAGTTTTTCAATTTTATTTGTTGTCTGATGCTATTGTCTTTACAGTGGTTGAGACTGAAGTCTTTGCTCAAGTCCAAAGTCTTTTCTTATAAATTTTATTCATTCTATCACTACCCTGTGATGTACTCTTATTTTATTCAAAATTGAGTGATGTCAACAGTGTCCTAACAAGTCCCATAGCTGGATGACAACTGGAATGGTTATAAAATGTAGTTATAAAAGAGAATATAATATAAAATATACAAATAAAGAAAGAAAGAATATTGTTTTCCTTTCAATGGTTGAAAAGAGAAAGTGGAGGGATTTTTATATATTCTTCTCTCTTTCCTTCTTTTTCCTCCTCAGTTTTTTTAATTCAAAACACAAACTTAAGTCAATGAAATAAAATTACAGCATAAAAAAAGAGAAAAAAAATTGTTTCTCTAATCTAGTTAACCTGAAAATTGAGGGTGAAAAAGTAAATATAAGAAAATAAATTATTTTTATTTTTTCATTTCTCAATTCTAAATTAATTTTTGATTTTTTTTTTTTTTTTTTGTATATAATATATTTTACGTAGGAATTGAAGTACCAGGAGAGTCTTTTTATCCATCATGAAAACTCATATTCAAATTCAAAGTAATAGAAGAGGAAGGAACTCTGCTGAAATCCAGGCCACAATCAATGAACCGTAGAGAAACATTATAAGGATAAAGTAAATAAATATATAGGATGAATTAATCAACACTATAGTTTGAGTAATTATTTCTGACCATTTAGATTTATGCATTATTTCTTTAACATGCTATACCAAATGAGACCTTTTTAAAAACTAGAAGCACTGAAACCCAAATGTTAACTTGTTTTTTATTCTCTAAAAATACTATATTCTATTCTCAAAGTCTTCAAAACTATGTTCAATAATAGTACTAAGAGTAACGTTAGAGCGAGAGCGCTCTCGTTGAAGTAGTGACGAGCTCTGCTTTACATCCATTAGATCAAGTCTTTTATAATCTAGAGCTTCCAAAACGTAAAGGACATTTTCTACCTTTTTCTATAGAGTAGAAAAATAAGAAAAGAAAACAAAAATCCCTGAAGTGTTTCTCTCTCTCTCTCTCTCTCAAACCCCACTGAAAATTCTCTCTCAGAACTGTAAAAAACCCATCTCTGAAATTATATCATGAAATGGCAAGAGGTGTGCACCTAAAGTCGGTGATAGGACATATTAAAACAACAGGAATGATATTTGTCGGTGATGTCGTCGACAAAGATCTAGTTCATGCTCTCGTTCGTATTTTGATCGCTGCATTACTAATTCTAAAACGGCACATCAAATGCTTGTCCACGATATCAATGTGAAATTTAGTTAGATGTGTCAAGTATAGTTTTCAGTGACTATTGACGTATATTTTTGTAATCGGTAATCTTCGATTTTAAAACTATAAATAATCGAGTTGTAATATTTTATTTATATTCTTATAATTGATCATGTAATCGAAGTCTCAGATTGAACATAGTATTCTACGTCAAACATGCAAATGCGCTTCAAAAATATGAAGCTTGAAACTTCGAAAAAATACATCAATAATTTGAATAAAGATTTGATCGATTGAAGTTTTTGGATGATTTCAGTTGCATGTGGACATCTTTGATCAAGTATGAGAGTCACATAGTTCACGTAAATTGGTGAGAACACATATATTTCGAAACGATAGATTCTGACCTTGAAAATTAGGATTTTTGGATTGTTTTCAGTTGTACCAATCCAACTCAAACCTGGACCAATCCATGAAGTCTTGAGATCTGAAATCCCTGATTTCACAAGGTTGGACCAGTCCAGGAATGAGCTGGATCGGTCCAAGTCTCCTAGTCTGGCAATTTTGCTGTGTCCTATTTCGACTGGGATTTAACTCTAAAATTTTCTTAAATGTTAGGACTTATTTTCAATTGATTTTCAACTTGTTTTTCAAGGAAAATTAAGATTTTTAACATCTATAAAAACCTCATATGTCTTCTCTCTCATTGAAGCTTTCAATATACATCAAATAGATTATTTTCTATAAAGAGAAAGTATTGAGATATTTTTAGGATAGAGAATTCTCCATTAATTCATTGTTTATATTTCTTTGAGAGATCACACACATATATATACGATAAGTGATTTAGGTTGTGTCTCTTTCTTTGCTTGATCAATCATTCGAAGACTACTTCAGAGATTTATTATTGATCAAGCTATTAGATCATTTGATTTCTTCTACAACTATTCATTGGTAGAAGATGAGAGAATACTTGTTGAGTGTTCGTGTTTATGTTCTTTAAGTTACCCTTCTGAAAGAATTGTGACGTTAGTCGGGAGTCTGCAACAATTGGACAAGAGAGTCGTAAGAGTAAGTATGAGGCATTCCGCATCATGTTCTTGTCAGAGTGGAGTGGGTACGAGTCTGGAACAAAGTATGTTGTACTTTGTTTCAACAATAGTGGATTTGATTGTCCAGAGCTACAAGTCTCACTTATAGTTTTTTTCCGATCTAGGTTTTCTACGTATATTTTGTGCACTCTTTAATTTATTGCACTTTATTTTATTTACTTACTTTGTGGAATTACTATAATTTTAATTTTACTTAAAATTGGATTAATTTAAAAAATTAAGTAAACGAGTACGTAAAACTTAATCACCTTCCTCTAGGTTTTAATCAAACTTTTGCAGTCACACGCAACTCACACACCATAGTGTCAGCATCACATGAAATGTCTATATTGACAGAGGGAGTCAATAATACCGATTGTTTTCCCTGAAAATTTTCAATACTTCCATTTATTGAAGAAGTTTGTCTAGAAATTGGTATGCTCAGGTGGAGGTAGAGGATGGGGGAGAGCTGAATACCTTTTTTTTTTTAGTAGCATTAGGGGATATAGATTCATAAATCCCAGCACAAAATTCTACTTTATTCATACCATGTTCTTCCTAGGCCAATTTTCCCTTACTTTGCTTAGACTTCCCAAGTAATTTTGACTATAGGTAAGCCCACAAATCTAAAAATTATGGCCATCTCTTTCACTTTGTCATTCACAATGGTTATGGTAATATTTATTATCTCAGTAAGATCGATTTTTTTAATCCAAAGAAAGAACCACTTTCGTAGTGACACTAGAAGTGATCTGGTGCTTCTCATCAAAGATTTAGAAAAGAAAGGAATTAAGAGAGAGTCTAAATAAAGAGAAGTTTCTGAAGCCTCTCTGTTCGCCTACAAAATTGATTGCCTTAACCAATTAGTGTTAAATGAGCGCAAATCGACTCAAAGGGATTGAATTGGTCGAACACAATATCTCTTTTGAAGGATAATTGTGGATCAGACGATTCTTAAAGGAGAGAGAATATTGACAAATTCCTTAAAGGTTCTTTTTCTGCCTCAATTAAGAGGACTGTCAAGAATTGTGATGAAATAGAAATTGGTAATTAAAAAGTGCGATTAGATTGAATGTAAATTAGTAAGGAAACATAAATTAATAATAAAATTAAAATACTCAGTAAGGTAAATTGCATAAATAAAATTGACTTTGAATTAAATTGATATGGAAAAGAAATTCATAAATGAAAGATAAATTGAATTGGAAAGATAAATTGATACATGATGGTGTGAGACCCTTTGCCTAGCTATACAATTAAGGTGTTTATAGAAATTAAAATTACCAAATTCCTAAAATCATATAGCAATATCTTCACTTGAATTTAAAATTGTATAACAAAATTAGCCACAACAGAATCAGCTAAGAAATCTATAACTAAATGAGTCAAAATAGAATTAGTCAGGAAATCTGTAACAGAATCAGCTTGAAATTTATAACATATCAGCCGACTTAGTTTGAATTGGTCTCTGAGAGCTCTAGCAACCGTCAAGTGTTTCTCATTCACTAAACTTCTAGCAACTAACACCTAGAATCAAGCAATAGAATCTCTATTTAAATTCAATATGCTATATCGTTAGCTGATTACGTTCTCATGGAGTCATGTGTCAATCTGAATAATCCTCTAATATATTTCACCAACTAACTCCTATAATGGTGCAACAGAATCTTCATTTGAATTTGAACTAAATTGAAAGAGTCCATGTGATACCATGTGTCTTTCATATCTTCATTTGAAATCCAAAATTCGAATGTGTGGCCGAGCTATCTAGATTATAGCAGCCATGTGTCATTTATTCATTCACTCCCTAAATTATAGGAATAACTAACTCACATCACAGTCACAATCAACCAATCACAGTCGGCTAATCACAATAGGCTAGTCACAATTGGCTAACTTTATAGTCCATTTATGATGATTTGTCTGTTAGCATAGTCTCACATCGCCTGATAGCTAAAAATATAATGAAAATAACAATCTAATATATAAATAGCAATCTAATATCTAATATCCCCCTCAAACTCATGATGGGCAACAAGAAGTATGGAGAGTTTGCCAACAAAAAAATGAAAGTGCTAAATGGTTTGAGACTTCATAAAGAAATATGCAATCTACATGAAAGATGAGACAAAAGGCAAAGTAATCGTCCCACACTAGAGATGATGTCGAGTGGTATGTCAATCAATCTCAATGTGCTTGGTCCGCTCATGGAAGACTGGATTGTGAGTAATCTGAACTTGCATCTTCTTTGGATCCTAACATGGACGCACTTGCAGAACAGTTTTAGTAGTTCCTTGCCACACAGCCATAACCATATGCCATGTCCACTCTATCTTCAATAGGTCTGTCATCTCCTAACCCTTCAGGTATGACTACACCTTTGTGGGTTTTAGACTCTGGCACCTCTCATCACATGTCACTTGATTCATCATCCTTTATATCTATATGTCACTCTATTTTACCTGTGTCTGTCATGACTGTTGATGGCACTCTCATGCTCTTGGCAGAAGTTGGTTCTATTTGTATACCACATTTATCACTTTCAAATATTTATTGCATTCCCAACCTTGTAATGAATCTCATTTCAATGGGTCAATTATGTGATTTTGGTTATTCTGTTAACTTTTCTTCCACTTATTATTATGTGCAGGACCCTCAATCCCAGAAGCTGATTGGGACAGGCTGTAGGAAGGGGAGCTTATATGTTTTGGATGAGTTGCAAGTTTCAGATGTAGCTACTTCGGGTGTTGATTTGTCTTCCTTTCGTTTAGATTCCTCTTCTTCTAATTTCTACTTGTGGCATTCTAGACTTGGGCATGTTTCGGCCCCTCGTTTAAAATATTTGGTTTCTAAAGGATCTTTGGGTACATTACAATCTCATGATATTTCTGATTGTAGTGGTTGTAAACTGACTAAATTATTTGCCCTACCTTTTGATCGAAGTATTTCTTATTCTGTTGCACCATTTGATTTGATTCATTCTGATGTGTGGGGCCTTGCCCCTGTCTCAACAAAAGGGGGTCAAGATATTATGTTTCTTTTATTGATTATTACAGTTGATATTGTTAGGTGTATCTAATGCAACGTCGTTCTGAATTCATAAACATTTATACTACTTTTCGGTCACTTGTTAGAATTCAATATTCTGCAGTTATCAAGTATTTTCATTGTTATTTTGGTGGGGAGTATACTTCTACAGCCTTTTCAGAGTTGCTTCGCTCTGATGGTACAGTACACCAATCCTCTTGTATTGACACTCCTCAACAAAATGGGGTTGCCGAAAGAAACATCGACATATTATTGAGATAACTCGTTCTCTTCTCTTGTCCGCTAATGTCCCTAGTGAATTTTGGGGAGAAGCTATTCTCACAGCTATTCACTTGATCAATAAAATTTTTACATCTCACACTTCAGGTCTCTCCCCCTATGAAAAGTTGTATGGTCATGCTCCTGATTACTCATTTTTACGAGTTTTTGGTTGCATATGTTTTGTTCTTCGTCTCAGTGTTGAGCGTAATAAGTTATCATCATGCTCTGCCATTTTTGTATTTCTCGGTTATGGTGAAGGTCAAAATGGTTATCGTTGTTTTGATCCTGTTGCTAATAAATTATATGTCTCCTGTCATGTTATATTCCTTAACAATATTCCTTTCTTTTCTGTTCCTGCTAGCTCTTATAACATGACCAAGACAGCCCTTATCTGCATTGACCCTTTCTCTGTTAATGCAAGTGAAATTCTCCTATCTACTATTTCATCATCTACAGGCAATGCACCACCTCTTACCACCCATTTTCCTCTTCCTGTTCAGCTTTTTCCTTGTCACTTCGTTCGTATTTTGATCGCTGCATTACTAATACTAAAACGGCACATCAAATGCTTGTCCACGATATCAATGTGAAATTTAGTTAGATGTGTCAAGTATAGTTTTTAGTGACTATTGACGTATATTTTTGTAATTGGTAATCTTCGATTTTAAAACTATAAATAATCGAGTTGTAATATTTTATTTATATTCTTATAATTGATCATGTAATCGAAGTCTCAGATTGAACATAGTATTCTACATCAAACATGCAAATGAGCTTCAAAAATATAAAGCTTGAAACTTCGGAAAAATACATCAATAATTTGAATAAATATTTGATCGATTGAAGTTCTTGGATGCTTTCAGTTGCATGTGGACATCTTTGATCAAGTATGAGAGTCACATAGTTCATGTAAAGTGGTGAGAACATATATATTTCGAAACAATAGATTCTGACCTTGAAAATTAGGATTTTTGGATTGTTTTCAGTTGGACCAATCCAACTCAAACTTAGACCAATCCATGAAGTCTCGAGATCTGAAATCCTTGATTTGACAAGGTTGGACCAGTCGAGGAACGAGCTGGATCGGTCCAAGTCTCCTAGTCTGGCAATTTTGCTGTGTCCTATTTCAATTGGGATTTAACTCTAAAATTTTCTTAAATGTTAGGACTTATTTCCAATTGATTTTCAACTTGTTTTTCAAGGAAAATTAAGGTTTTTAACATCTATAAAAACCTCATATGTCTTCTCTCTCATTGAAGCTTTCAATATACATCAAATAGATTATTTTCTATAGAGAGAAAGTATTGAGATATTTTTAGGATAGAGAATTCTCCATTAATTCATTGTTTTTGTTTTTTTGAGAGATCACACACATATATATACGATAAGTGATTTAGGTTGTGTCTATTTCTTTGCTTGATCAATCATTCAAAGACTACTTCAGAGATTTATTATTGATCAAGCTATTAGATCATTTGATTTCTTCTACAACTATTCATTGGTAGAAGAGGACAGAATACTTGTTGAGTGTTCGTGTTCATGTTCTTTTAGTTACCCTTCTGAAAGAATTGTGACGTTAGTCGGGAGTCTGCAGCAATTGGACAAGAGAGTTGTAAGAGTAAGTATGAGGCATTCCGCATCAAGTTCTTGTCAGAATAGAGTGGGTATGAGTCTGGAACAAAGTATGTTGTACTTTGTTTCAACAATAGTGGATTTGATTGTCCAGAGCTACAAGTCTCACTTGTAGTTTTTTTTCGATCTAGGTTTTCTACGTATATTTTGTGCACTCTTTAATTTATTGCACTTTATTTTATTTACTTACTTTGTGGGATTACTATAATTTTAATTTTACTTAAAATTAGATTAATTTAAAAAATTAAGCAAACGAGTACGTAAAACTTAATCACCTTCCTCTAGGTTTTAATCAAACTTTTGCAGTCACACGCAACTCACATACCATAGTGTCAGCATCACATGAAATGTCTATATTGACATAGGGAGTCAATAATACCGATTGTTTTCCCTGAAAATTTTCAATACTTCCATTTATTGAAGAAGTTTGTCTAGAAATTGGAATGCTCAGGTGGAGGTAGAGGATGGGGGAGAGATGAATACCTTTTTTTTTTTTTTTTAAGTAGCATTAGGGGATATAGATTCATAAATCCCAGCACAAAATTTTACTTTATTCATACCATGTTCTTCCTAGGCCAATTTTCCCTTATTTTGCTTAGACTTACCAAGTAATTTTGACTATAGGTAAGCCCACAAATCTAAAACTTATGGCCATCTCTTTCACTTTGTCATTCACAATGGTTATGGTAATATTTATTATCTCAGTAAGATCGATTTTTTTAATCCAAAGAAAGAACCACTTTCGTAGTGGCACTAGAAGTGATCTGGTGCTTCTCATCAAAGATTTAGAAAAGAAAGGAATTAAGAGAGAGTCTAAATAAAGAGAAGTTTCTGAAGCCTCTCTGTTCGCCTACAAAATTGATTGCCTTAACCAATTAGTGTTAAATGAGCGCGGGCGTGCCAGAGTTGTGTGATCGGCTCAAAGGGATTGAATTGGTCGAACACAATATCTCTTTTGAAGGATAATTGTGGATCAGACGATTCTTAAAGGAGAGAATATTGACAAATTCCTTAAAGGTTCTTTTTCTGCCTCAATTAAGAGGACTTCCAAGAATTGTGATGAAATAGAAATTGGTAATTAAAAAGTGCAATTAGATTGAATGTAAATTAGTAAGGAAACATAAATTAATAATAAAATTAAAATACTCAGTAAGGTAAATTGCATAAAGAAAATTGACTTTGAATTAAATTGACATGGAAAAGAAATTCATAAATGAAAGATAAATTGATACATGATGGTAGAGACCCTTTGCCTAGCTATACAATTAAGGTGTTTATAGAAATTAAAATTACCAAATTCCTAAAATCATACAACAATATCTTCACTTGAATTTAAAATTGTATAACAAAATTAGCCACAACAGAATCAGCTAAGAAATCTATAACTAAATGAGTCGAAATAGAATTAGTCAGGAAATCTGTAACAAAATCAGCTTGAAATCTATAACATATCAGCCGACTTAGTTTGAATTGGTCTCTGAGAGCTCTAGCAACCGTCAAGTGTTTCTCATTCACTAAACTTCTAGCAACTAACACCTAGAATCAAGCAATAGAATCTTTATTTAAATTCAAATATGCTATATCGTTAGCTAATTACGTTCTCATGGAGTCATGTGTCAATCTGGATAATCCTCTAATATATTTCACCAACTAACTCCTATAATGGTGCAACAGAATCTTCATTTGAATTTGAACTAAATTGAAAAAGTCCATATGATACCATGCGTCTTTCATATCTTCATTTGAAATCCAAAATTTAAATGTGTGGCCGAGCTATCTAGATTATAAGAGCCATGTGTCATTTATTCATTCACTCCCTAAATTATAGGAATAACTAACTCACATCACAGTCACAATCAACCAATCACAGTCGGCTAATCACAATTGGCCAACTTTATAGTCCATTTCTGATGATTTGTCTATTAGCATAGTCCCACATCGCTTGACAGCTAAAAAAATAATGAAAATAACAATCTAATATATAAATAGCAATCTAATATCTAATATCCCCCCTCAAACTCATGATGGGTAACAAGAAGTATCGAGAGTTTGCCAACAAAAAAATGAAAGTGTTGAACGGTTTGAGACTTCATAAAGAAATATGCAATTTGCATGAAAGATGAGACAAAAGGCAAAGTAATCGTCCCACACTGGAGATGATGCCGAGTGGTATGTCAATCAATCTCAATGTGCTTGGTCTGCTCATGGAAGACTGAATTGTGAGTAATCTGAAGTTGCATCTTCTTTGGATCCTTACATGGACGCTCTTGCAGAACAGTTTTAGTAGTTCCTTGCCACACAGCCATAACCATATGCCATGTCCACTCTATCTTCAATAGGTCTATCATCTCTTAACCCTCCAGGTATGACTACACCTTTGTGGGTTTTAGACTCTGGCACCTCTCATCACATGTCACCTGATTCATCATCCTTTATATCTATATGTCACTCTATTTTACTTGTGTCTGTCATGACTGCTGATGGCACTCTCATGCTCTTGGCAAGAGTTGGTTCTATTTGTATACCACATTTATCACTTTCAAATATTTATTGCATTCCCAACCTTGTAATGAATCTCATTTCAACGAGTCAATTATGTGTGTACACACAAATTTCGTGTCCGAAAATCTAGGAACGAAAATTAGTGACAAATAAACAATTTTTTATTGATTCAAGAAAAATGGTATAATCCTCTGTAAATCTTTACAAAAGAAATATGAAGATAAGGTCCTCTGATTCGATCTCCTTAGTAATTCGGCTTCAAGGGCTGCAAGAGCTTGATCTTGAGTTGGATTGAAACTTTGGTGAAGAACGGCACGTGGATGATGTGCTTGTAGAATCTTCTAGTCTTTTTTTTTCTCAACTCTGGACCTTTATTTATAGGCTCACCGGAGGGGTAGATTTGTAATTTTCTGCTCTTTTGATAATTATCCTATAATTATCATTTATGATAATTTTAATAATTATCCAATATATATATATATATATATATATATAATTATCCATTAGACCCATTTCCAAGTGGGCTTGGACTTCTCAAACAATTTAGACCAGTCCATAACTCATTTATTTATAATGGGCCTGGTCTTTAAATTATCTGACTCATTGGGCCATATTTCAAAGTGGGCTAAACTGAAGATAAACCCAAATTATATTTTGAGTCTATTGTGTAGATTTTTTTTTTATGTCTACAAATTGCCCCCACTTCAAGTGTCGCGCTATATTGAGCTTGTTATGAACCTAAAGCGGGACTTGAAGTATTTAACTTTCGCAAATTTTTTTTTTTTTTTTTGCAAAAATCCAACTGCAAGGATTTTTTTTTTTTCAAATGGAATTGTAGACTTGAGAATCCTATTGCAAATAGAATTTTTTTTTCATTGTCCAAGTGAAATTGAAGACTTGAGGATCCTATTGCAAATAGGATTTTTTTTTTTCTTATCCAAGTGGAATTGAAGACTTGAGCATCCTATTGCAAATAGGATTTTTTTTCTTGTCCAACTGAAATTGTAGACTTAAAATCCAATAGCAAATAGGATTAATTCACATCTATATATATGTGACTTATACTTGAGACTTTTCACATTAGAGATAATTGAAGGAAATCTCCCGAACTCTTGTAACGGTACGCTCTTCTCTTCTTCTTCTTCTTTTTTTTTCTTCCTGTTCTATTTTTTTTTTTTGTCGCTACCTTCTGCTATACATTCTGTCTTTTTTTTTTTTTTTCTGCCGCCATTCCTTGTAACTTACCATGGTTGTATATCTTAATTAAGATATTTACATATAATAAATTTCCATACTAATGGCTCATGATAGCAAAATTCATATGCAAGGTCTACTTTAGCATCTCCCATGTATTCTGTACCCTTTGTTATTTTTCTTCTTCTCTATTGACTGATGTTCACCAACTTTTTTTTTTTTTTTTGTTAAACTTTTTTTTTTTCTTCTTTTCTTCTCTTCTGGCGTTTTCCAACTGCTGATTTTTTTTTCTTCCTTCTTCTAGCTTAGATATGCATATAGATTGTCCCCTTTTTTTTTTTCTTCTTTTTTTTTCTTTTCTTTTCTTCTTTCTTTTCTTCTTCTCTCCTAGGCGCTGATTTTTTTTTTTTTGCTGGATTTTTTTTTTCTTTTTTCTTTCTTCTTCTCTTCTTGCTCCAGGTGGATTGCTGGATTTTTTTTTTCTTTTCTCCCTTTCTCTTCATGCCACTGTTTTTTTTTTCTTTCTTTTCTCTCTCTTGCTCCACGCTGGATTGCTGGAATTTTTTTTTCTCTTTTCTTTTTCTTCTTTCTTTTCTCCCTCTCTCTTCACGCCACTGTTTTTTTTTTTCTTCTTCTTTCTTTTCTCTCTCTTTCTTGACGCTAGATTGCTGGAATTTTTTTTTTTCTCTTTTCTTTTTGTTCTTTCTTTTCTCCCTCTCTCTTCACCCCACTGGTTTTTTTTTTCTCTCTCTCTTTTCTTCTTCTTCTTCTTCTTTTGCTGAAATTTTTTTTTTCTTCTTTCTTTCTTTTCACTCTTCACGACTGTTGGATTTTTTTTCCTTTTTTTTTTTTTTTTTCTTCTTCTTTCTTTCTTTCTCTCTTCACGACTGCTAGATATTTTTTTTTCCTTTTTTTTTTCTTCTTCTTTCTTTTCTTTCTCTTTCTCCCCGCTGGATTGCTGAATTTTTTTATTTTATTGTCTTCTCTTCAAGCTGCTCCTTTCTCTTTGTCTTCACATGAAAGTGTGGTTGCCTAAAAAAAAAATATTCCTTACTACTTAAAGGTTTTGAACTTGAGATCTCTTGGAAATTTATTATAACACCCAATCATCTCTTCTACACCACTTTATGTATCATAAAATCTTGAAACAAAGTATACATGTGGCTGAACTTTGAAAAGAACACCTTTTTTTTTCTTCTAGTAGCAAGACTTTGTCCTCTGTGTCTGTTATTAACAAAAGTCCTTTTTTCTTTTTTCTCAGATTAGTTTCCACTTGTGTACCCTACTCGAATTTTGGTACTATCTCTGGAACGAACAGATCTATCGAACTCATTGAGGAAGATAACTTTACGTAAGTCACTCAACTTTTCTTGGCAAGTTTCAAAATTTTTTTTTTCAATTCTTGCAAGTCAAATTGTTTTCTCAGAATATGGAGTTCCAGACGCCATTCATTAGTCCCTTCGGGGTCCCTTAGTGCACTTCGGTGTCACTCTTATTGTCCCTTCGGGGTCCCTTAGTGCACTTCGGTGTCACTCTTACTGTCCCTTCGGGGTCCCTTAGTGCACTTCAGTGTCACTCTTTCGTCCCTTCAGGGTCCCTTAGTGCACTTCGGTGTTACTCTTATTGTTCCTTCGGGGTCCCTTAGTGCACTTCGGTGTCACTCTCTCATCCCTTCGGGGTCCCTTAGTGCACTTCGGTGACACTCTTATTGTCCCTTCGGGGTCCCTTAGTGCACTTCGGTGTCACTCTCTCATCCCTTCGGGGTCCCTTAGTGCACTTCGGTGTCACTCTTATTGTTCCTTGGGGGTCCCTTAGTGCACTTCGGTGTCATTCTTTCGTCCCTTCGAGGTCCCTTAGTGCACTTCGGTGTCATTTTTATTATCTGGCACACTTTCGTTAGTTCTTTTCGGACACTTTTTTTTTTTTTTAATTTCTCACACTTTTTTTTTTTGTCAGGTAAATATCCTTTGACACCCGCCAATCATGATTTTCTTCAAAAGCTTCAAGATAAACACCGTAACTATTTTAGAACGAGAGAACGAAGTCATGGAGCAAGGCACTACTCTTGATGTAGGGACTCCACTGGTTGGTCGTTTTGCTCCACGGATGCCTTTGCCTGATGCTTCATACCACTTGTCACAATGGTCCAAAGAATTTCCCTACATGCTTATGAATCTTGGCTATAACCAGAATAAGGTACGAGCATCAGTTTCAAATGTTTTAGTATTGAAGTCTGCACTTCACGAAGTTGAAGAAGAAGAACCTGAACAATTTCACTCATGGGCCATAAAATGCGTGCTAGAGAAATGGAATGAGGTGTTTCCTTTAAAGCTTCTGTTGACTTGGCGTACACACCAGGTTATTGGGAATGGTCAGAGGACGTTTTGGGTCGTCATGGCAAATTCCTTAGAGACAACAAATTATATGGCGCTATGTTTGCTTCTTTGTTCTCCTATGATCGACATGTGAATGTAATCAGAGCCTTCCTTGAGTATTGGTGTCCTTTAACCAATACACTCCACTGCTCAATTGGGGAGCTATCGATTTTCCTTCGCGATCTGTATTTGATAGGAGGTCTCCCGTTTTGTGGAAGATTTTACAAAGAAGTCGTTCCTTGTGCAAAGGAATTATCCACTATTGACAAAGATGGAAATTCTCTTCTTCCTTTGAGTTGTCGGTACTTATTTTTAGCTTTCCACCAGCTTTGCAAGCAATATAAATGGGACCGAATTATGAAAATTTCTGAATGGACAAAGCTTTGGTTCAGAGGCGCCGTCAAGTATAATAAACCACCGCCGAGAAGAGGGTCGAGAAACAAGACTCAACGCCCCAAAGAGACTCACAACCTTTCTGGAATAATTGATCCTGTTAATAATTGGTCGCCACAAGAGGATGAGATGTTTACCAATCTTGGAATAGAGCCATAGATGAGGAATAAAACTTATGTAGCAGCATTCATAGCATGTTGGTTATGCAAATTTGTCTTGCCTACCAATCCTGAAAATATAATTCATCCTGAGGTGTTCAAGATTGCTAGCATGATGATAGACGATAATAAATTTTGTCTTTCTATTCCTATTCTAGCCAGCATTTACAGAGGTTTAAATGATATTGTTTCTTCCCCTGATCCTGGAAACTCTAATGTGTCATTTCCCATACACTATGTATATGGCTGGTTAGCTGAATACTTCAAAACAAACTTTTCTGTCCCAAACCATAATTACTTGCCTCGAATGACTCGGTACGCGGGGGAAGGGTCTGCAAAATATTTTGATGAGACAGAGCCCAAGAATTGTTCAGGTTATGTAAAGGTGTTGACTTATCTTACTTATCCAGAACATCACGGACAAGGAGATTATTAATGGATGAGGAACATCTACCTCTTTATGACTTTGAGTATTTGGCTAGCCTCCGGTCCAACTACCTGACGTTGCGCCAAGGTGACCGATGAATTATTGAGCCTTACAGTCCACACAGATTCGGTAGACAGTTTTGTTATCACCAGGATGTTCCTGGCAGATTGAAAGAGGATATTCGCACTGGTGCTTTGGAAGAGATTTTGACACTATGGAGATTGACCACTCGTTATCATACTGAATGTGAAGTGCAAATTCCTTCGAACTCTAATTTTCAAAAATTCTCTGTCACCAAAACTTATGCTGAATGGTGGTCAAAAGTTTATGTTGATCCATTCACAATGAAAGGAGAAACCTCAGGGCATATTAAGCGTGCAATTTCTCCAAAAGGGAAACCAGCCAAAGTTAGAAAGGTTACAAACGATGTACCTAAGTCGACCCTTTCTAGGCCAACTTCTGGGGCAGCCTCTAAATCTCATAGTGATCATGGTATCGAGGAGAGTTTTGAAAGTCATGTAGAGGTGGCCAAACATATTCCACTAATAATCAACACCCGTCCTCTTACCCACTTAGTGATAGATTCAGATAAAGACATGGGGGGAAATGATGAGAATTGCAACTGGAAACATATGACTGATAAGACGAAGCGTATTTTTAAGCGAACAAATTTTATTGCTTCTCGCAGCGTGGATCGATATTTTGGAATGGCTTCCAGTAGTGACGAACCAATACGAGTAAGGTTCCCACCCTTTACGCCATATTTTTATTTTTTTATTTTATTTTATTTTTTTCTCATATTTATTTATTTTTAGGTAGAAGGAAACCTTAAAGAATATCTCGTCCTCATTGATAACCCTACTCGTAGTGGAGCATCTGTTTGTGGGCCATCTTCATTTGATTTGGTACCTGAGATAAATGCATTGTCACAAGTCTTACCGGTAGGAAATGAGACTCCTCAAGGTTTGGATGTTTTAGCAGGGCATCAAATCAGTAACCAAATGCCCCAGGCGGTCGTGCAAGAACTTCAAAAGGTTGATATATTCTCACATCAAATTGTCCCGTCTGAAGTGTCAGCCTTTAATGCGGAAGACATCATCATAAATGCCCGACGCAAAAATGCTTTAGCCCTTGTTGAGAGTATCAAAAGTATTGTGATCAACACTCCCATTCACAAGGTTCCATCCTTGGGGCCCAAGCTTGAAAAACTTTACAATGAACTCTCAAAACTTCCTGGAGATTACTCTGGTCTAAAGAAACGAATCGAGTCATATATGAAGAATGTTGTTCATTATGTTGATGCAAAATCTTCTTATGCTTCTATAATGACTTCAGATCAGTAGTTAGAGCAACTCACTCACATTGATACATTGCTCGTTGATGCCACTACTTTAGAAGATACTGATTCCAAGCATGTGCAATCACTTCAAGATGCTTTGAGTGACGTTGAGGATAAGGAGACCATGTTGTTGAAAGAGTTGCAACAAGTAAAGGAGGAGGCTACGCAACTTAGAGCCTTCATAGAAGAGAGCAATGAACAATTATCTCACAGGAAGGAGGCCCTTGCCAAGCTCAGAAAAGAACGGGCCTCGGTTGAAGAAGTTAACGTTCTTGCAGCTCAGGATCTTGAAGTAATGAGGACTATAAAAGAATTATTACAAATAGAACGTGAAGAGATTCTGGCTTTGCAGCTTTAAAGTGAATCATCATTTTTTTTACTTTATTTATTTATTTTTCAGAGCAATCTATTTAACTAGCAAAGTAGAATTGTAGTCTTCAACCTCATCAATAAAAGAATCATTGTTTTGAAAAATAACATTGTCATTAGTTATTTGTTCTGCCATTCACAGTTTATACTCTTGTGGGCCAGGAGTAGTACACATTTTTTTTTTAGTGACTGAACTTGGAACAAATCTCCAAGCTGCCTACGTACCCTCGAAAAGGGATCAAGTCACTTACGTAGTTTAAAGGAACAAAACTTTTTTTTATTTTTATTTTTATTTTTTTGGTGCCTTTCATAGTTTTAGCTCATGATGGCCAGGAGCATTACACATTCATGGGTAGTAGCGTTTCAAGAACTTGTCATTAATGGGACCTACCAACACTCTATCTTCATCAATAATCTTATATGCTCCATTGGTGTAGACTTCACGAACTACATATGGTCCATCCCATTTTGACAAAAAATTGTTTCTAGTGCGGTGATTCATGATGATGGGCCTACGAACAGCAAGTACCAAGTCTCCAACCCAGAATGACCGAGGTTGAACTTTTTTGTTGAAAGCTCTAGAAAGCCGAGCTTGATAACATTCTAACTGTTGTTGAGCTTCTAGCCTCTTCTCATCCAGTGCTTCTAATTCTTGAAGATGTAAAATGACATTTTCCTCATTCGTGAGACCTTCTTGTATGGCTATCCTTAACGAAGGAATTTGTCGTTCGAGGGGAAAAACAGCTTCTACACCATAGACGAGAGAATAAGGAGTTGCTTGGGTAGGTGTGCGGTATGTAGTTTAGTACGCCCACAATGCTTCTTCCATTCGCTCATGCCAGTCTTTCTTTGATTTGGAAACCACTTTCTTCAATAAATCACAAAGTGTTTTATTAAATGCCTCTGCAAGTCCATTAGCTGGAGCATTGTACATGGAGGATTTATACTGTTTGAAATCAAATTTCTCACATAGTTGAGTCACCCAGTTATTTTTAAAATTTAACCCATTATCAGTAATAATGTATCGAGGGACACCATACCGATAAATGATGTTACACTTGATGAAGTCAACAACTGTCTCCTTTTTTACTTCTTTAAAGGGTGCAACCTCAGCCCATCTAGAAAAATAGTCAATAGCTGCCAGGATGTATAAGTGGCCTTTAGAAGACTTGTACAAAGGTCATACCATATCTAATCCCCATGCATCAAATGGCCATGAAGCAACTGTAGGATGTAATGGCTCTGGTGGTTGGTGTATGTAATTAGCATGAAATTGACAAGCTTGACACCTTTTTGCATACTCCATACAGTCTTTGACCATAGTGGGCTACTAATACCCCATTCTCTTTACGCAAAAATGAAGCTTAAGGCCTGATTGATGTGCACCACATACCCCAGAATGGGCTTCCTCCATTGCATGAGTTGCTTCATCTTCTCCGAGACAACGAAGGAAGAGACCTTCAAATGATCGTCTGTACAACGTGTTATTATAATAAATGAAACGAGGTGCTCACCTACGTATCTCTGTCTTTTGGCGTCGATCTTCAGGAAGCTTTCCATGTTCCAAATACTCAATTATAGGTCGCCTCTAGTCGTCCCCTTCGACAATAGAGACAGAGATTATATTACTCTCCTCAATTTTATCTTCAAGGACTTGTGGTAGCACCCATTGTTGGCATACTGGAACATTGACTATTTCATCATCAACTAATGCCAATGTTGTGGCTAAATTTGCTAAAGCATCCGCCATACGATTTTCCTTCCTAGGAAGGTGTACTAGAATCACATTGTCGAATTTCGTCAATAAGTGGGAAGCATAGTTGTAGTATGGTATTAGATTCTCCTTCTTGACCTCATAATCCTTAAGGAGTTGATTGATCACCAATTTAGAATCTCCATATATTTTGAGATCCATAATGTTCATCTCCTTTGCCATTTGAAGACCAATGATCAATGCTTGGTACTCAGCAACAGTATTTGAGCAGTTTTCAGTGAGCGCAAATGCGTATGGGAGGATTTGCCTTTGTGGAGAGACAAACACTACGCCTGCCTCAGCTTCATCAATCCGCGCTGCTCCATCAAAGAACATTATCCATGGAGGAAGAATGTCAATTTGAAAGACTTCTTCATCAGGAAAATCTTCTAAAATTTTCCAATCGGCTGGGATAGGATAATCAGCTAGAAAATCTGCCAGGACTTATCCTTTTACTGTCTTACGTGACACATAAATAATTTCAAATTCATTGAACGAAATTGACCACCTCGCCAAGTGTCCAGAAAGGACTAGTTTTGACATTACATACTTGAGAGGGTCAACTCTTGCAATGAGATGTATTGTATGTGCCAAAAAATAGTGCCTCAATTTCTTAGAGGCAAAGACTAGCGCGAGACACGTTTTCTCAATCGGAGGATACTTCAGCTCTGTTGGGGTGAGCCTGCGACTTAAGGGATACAATGCCTTCTCTTTGTGCTCTTCATTATTTTGTGCAAGAAGGGCGCCAAGAGATTCTTCTTGTGTGGCAATGTAAAGTATGAGAGGCTTTCCAAATACAGGTGCCCCCAACACTGGAGGATTGAGAAGGTATTGCTTAATGCTATCAAAAGCATTTTGACAAGCTTGATCCCACTCGAATGGGACATCCTTTTTCATGAGTCGATTGAAAGGTTGACAACGGCCAGCCAAATTTGAGATAAACCGACGAATGAAAGCAAGTTGGCCTTACAGGCTTCGAAGCTCGCGTAAATTCTTGGGTGGTGGCATCTTTTGTATAGCCTCAACTTTAGACGGATCAATTTCAATACCGCGGTGGTGAACTACATATCCAAGAAATTTTTCGGAAGTAACACCAAATGCACACTTGAGAGGATTCATTTTGAGTTGGTATTTTCTAAGACGATTGAAAATTGTACGAAGATCTTGTAAATGACCCCCTCTTTTCTTTGTCTTAACCACAAGGTCATCGACATAACACTCAACAATTTTGTGAAGAATGTCATCGAAGATCCTTTGCATGGCACGTTGGTATGTTGCCCCCGCATTCTTAAGTCCAAAAGGCATAACTTTGTAACAATAAATACCTTTTGGGGTGCGGAATGCAGTTAGCTCTTCATCTTTTGGAGTCATCCTAATCTGGTTATACCCAGAATAACAATCCATGAAAGAGAGAGCTTCATGTCCTGTTGTTGCATCCACAGTGAGCTCCAGGATAAGAAGAGGAAAATCATCCTTTGGACATGCCTCGTTTAGGTCACAAAAATCCACACAGATTCTTATCTGCCCATTCTTCTTTTTCACTGGCACAATACTCGAAATCCAAGTCGGATACTTGACCTCCCGAATAAATCCCACGTCAATCAATTTATTGAGTTCTTCTTCTATCTTCGGGATAAGTTCTGGATGGAAGAAACATTGAGATTGTTTAATTGGACGTGTCCCATGTTTGACAACAAGGTTATGGACTGCGATTTTAGGGTCAAGACCTGGCATTTCCTTGTATGTCCAAGCAAATACGTCCTTGTATTCTAACAACAATTGAAAGTAGTCATTTTCTTCTGAGGCACTTAAGAATGAACTAACAAATTAAAACTAGTTTAGGCTGGTCCATCGTCCCCAAATTGAATTCCTTGAGTTTATCAACGGTCGCTTGCCCCCCGTCTTCAAGTGTTGAGGGAGCTTCTTTGATCTCATCATCAGAATCTGATTGTTCTTCGACAACAATGTGATAAGCAGTGGCATAAAATATTTCATCTTTCCTTCCATCCATGTTGGACTCCTCAGACTGGGCAGTGAACACAATAGTTCATCTTTTTGCTTTTAGTGTAATGTCATTAGTGACGTCCACCTCTGTTTTACGTTTCATTCGTGAGGGAATCAAACTCCAAACGTCACTATCTTTCACTATGTTGGCGCCAGTTCTCCCCAATTCTTTTTCCTTATTTCTTGTTACCAATACTTCTGTTGGAGCTTTAATTCGAGAAAAGACAGACTTTCGAGGTTGAGGCTGTGAAAATCTTTTTCTTTGGGTAGGATAATTAATTCTCTTGAAGACGGAAGTACATGGTGAATTATTGACATGTGAACTTGAGGTATTCAATATTTGAGTTGACGAGCCCAATCTGTCGAATACAGATACTCTAGTGCGTGAAACCTCTACACGGTCAAAAATTGACTTGTTAGAAACTGAATGTCGATCTTCGCTGTCACCAACCTCTTCAATGCCAATATACAAAGTGTTCAACTTTTTATCTTTCTTTGTGATTTGGATGCGAATAGGTTTAGTTGATGCGAAACCAATACCAATCTTGGGCGGAATTACCCTATGCCCTTGTTCCCTCAATTTCTTTTGTGTCTCATTAAGGCCGTGTATTTTCTCACCAGTAAGTTTCGGATTAAGCTTTCCAAGGCCTGTGGGATTTGCAAAATCATACCCAGACTTAGCCAAAAGTTTGTATGCCTTTGGATCGAACCCTTCATCAGTTCTTTGTATTGGAAGGAATCCATGTTCAACTGGAGCTTTTGATGGTCAGACGAATCCTTTCAACGAAAGTTTAGTAGGAGTAGATTTTTCAATCTTTGTGAGGGGAAGAGTTAATTCTTCTATCAGGCATTGTAGATCTTCTTTTTCTTTTGTGCGAGACAGCTTTAACTTAACTTCTTCCATTTCAAGTACCTCCACGACCAGTGATTGCCCTTCTCGTCGTTGAGATTTTGGAACATACTTGAAAATTGGTGTAGTAGGATGTGTTTTATCTATGACCTCTTGCTTTTGAGTTACCTTTGTACTGTCTATCACCGAGACATCTAAAGGGATGGACGACACTTCTTTTGTTTTTGTAGACTGAACCTCTTATGTAGATGGAAGGTTTGTTGTAGAGATGCTCAAAGATGTGTCTTTCTCAATGTAAAACTTTGCATCTGCAAAATGGGCTTCTACTTCAGTAAATGGTTTGTTATCTGCCATCACTGTCTGTACACCATTCTTGCAGAACTTGAAACACTGATGAAGAGTTGATGGAACAACACCATTGTCATGCACCCAAGGTAGTCCTAACAATAAATTATAGGATGTCTTTGCATCGATTACGTGGAATAAGGTTTCAGCTTGCAACCCTCCAATTGTTAGGTTTACACGAATCATGCCAATAGTTATCTGCCCACCTTGATTAAAACCTTGAATGATGAGGCGACTGCGAGCCAAATCGTCAACTGTAATGCCAAGATTATTCATTGTAAATTTGGGCATGAGATTCACTGCGGAGCCCCCATCAATAAGGATACGATTTACCTTTCGCTCCCTTATGTATCCGGAGACAAAAAGAGGACAGTTGTGTGGCTTTGATCCCAGTTGAAGGTCTTCGTCAGTCCCATCTTCGTCACTGGATTCTTCGATGGTGATCGTGTGTTTCTCAAGCTTTCCTATACTTTGGACTTCACTTTGACTCTTATCACTTCGATCTCTGAATCGATCCTCACAGTTGACACCATGTAAGTTGGCACAACTTCATCATCGAGATATCCTTTTGAAAAGAAATCATGTAAAGTAACGGGTTTGCAAATTTCTTCACCCAATCTTGTATGTTTTGTCAATGCCGTCTTATTGGCACCTTTCCCATTCTGGACGCATTTCTTAGGGGTATATCGAGGCTTCTTTTTCTTTTGCCCCCTGTCGAAGTGGCTAGTCAGAGGAACATGAGCTTGTTGCTTTCGTCATCTCTTCGTCACCAAGGTCCACCCTTCGTCATCGTGTTGGAGAAGTTTCTTCTCATTTGTTGGATTGTTAAGAATCCTACCTTGGGGGAGGTATATCTGAATTGGTTCGAATGAACCAAATTGAACAGTTGTGCAATAAATACCAGAGCTTAAAAATAATTGGTGATGAGCACAGGTCTGCTCGAACTTTGAAGATGGGAATACGACAGTAGTATGATTTGAAGTTGCTATCTCGTCTGTGTCTAACAAGATCTTTCCTTGCTTTGCCAAGTTCATCACTATTTTCTTAAAAATGAAACACTTCTCAGTTGGGTGACCGATAATACGATGATATTTGAAGTATTTTGGGTCATCAACACGTCCCATTTCTTGAGGGCGCTTACATTCTGGAAGTTCAATAACTTTACTTTCAAGTAAGCATTCCAATATGTCAAGAACATCAGAGTTTGGGAATGAGTATTCCTTCATCTCTAATTCTTTGAGCGTCGAACATTGGTTTTGCTTCTCTTGAAACTGTTGATTCGTGTGTGAGTGTGACTCAAAAAGTATACCAATTAAAATTTTTCACACTTCGCAATAGAACGAATTCCTTGCAGAATAGGGCTATCGAAAGGGGTATCGTACCTCAGGGATTATGGTCTGATGATTTGGAATACGGAACTAATTCTAATTAAATTTAGAAGAAAAGAATTCTGATTTTTAAACTAATTAAAAAGATAAAATAAAATAAATCAAAGTAAACAAGATAGTGAAGATAATAGGAGAGAAATCTAGGGTGTTTGACTTCACCACTAACTCCACAATCAATGGTCAATTGAATCAACTATAGGGGAATTACATCATGCATAAGTGGTGTCGGTGGCTACAAGCTCACCTTCATCCGTCAAGAAGATAACATATGATTAAGGCTAAGCCATGGACTATCTTCGATTGGCATGGGCCATCTGCCTAACTACTCTAATCTAGGGTGCAGTATGGTTCATCTTCTCTAGGCATAATCCATCAAAGCTCATAACAATATATTCAGTGATTACTATTGTGTAATAATCTCTCTCATGATCACAGAAAACAAAAGAGATTGAGTTCAATAACAACAACTAAATATCTAAGACAAGATAAGAAATCATTGAGATTAAATTTACAAGACTTTTATTGCTCAATTCCTTAATAAGAATCCTCACAATTACACAATCTATGCATGTATATAAAGGTCCCCAATAATTAAAACAATCAAACCATTGATGCTTTGTTAGGGCTACATCAAAACCCTAGTGGATGAACTAGCCGCTCATGGTAGAAGAAGAAGCTTCAACTGTTGAGGAAGAAGACATCATCTTTCTGAATTACGCGTATGACTTCGTTCTCCAATGGCTCTGCAATATGTTTCTGTTCTCTTCAGCCCTCTCAGACTCTCCAATCTCTGTGTAAGCTCTCTCAATTCAGCCTCCAATTCTTCACTTTATTCTCCAAGAGAATATACCAAAGTCCTAATCCAATTAGGAATTAATTAGGGTTTCCCGCAGCACTAATCAGGTGGGTTTTTCCTGCTGACTTCGGCCCGACTTTTGACCCACTAGAAGTCCGATTTACGGAATTTTCGTGAAATACAAAAGTGTGCAGAATCAAATTTCGTTCAACCTTATGCGAAAATAATGTCGATTTGAGGCTCAAAAATAAGACTTCTGGTCCGTTTTCCAAAACAGGATTAAGACTGCATTATGCACAGATTTGGGCTTCAGGCCCGAAACCTTCTTAAGCAGATGTAATTCTCTTGGACCTATTTCTTGGGCTGATTTGAGTTGAAATAAATGGTTGAGTGAGTCTCCTTGATGTAGGCTTCATCTCACCATCTGGGATGTCTTCTTTAAAAGCCCAAAATCCTGGTTTTAACTGAAATAATCATTAAGGCCCTGAAAATACAGAAAACACTAAAACAAAGTAAAATCACAAAATAATCTATCACTAAGAGAATAAAATACATAAGTTAAGAGGTTAGAATGTGTAACATTCAACGCCTATCAACTGTCGTGGCTTATTGTCTTCTTTTCTCTTATCTTTGACAGCAACCTTTATCGGGATAGCAGAGACAATCATGGATTCTTTGGCAGGACCCTTTGATAATTTTACCACCTTCTTTTCATCCTTTGTCTTTGCGTGGCTCTAAAATCAAAGAGTCTTTGCCTCCACGAGTTTTAATGCTAATCTCCATATCATGTGAATGTGTAACCAATTCTTCGAAGGTACGAGGCTTTATACCTTGAAGAATAAAAATGAGGTCCCAATGCATACTTTGCATACACATTTCGACAGCCGAGAATTCTATCAACCGATCCTTGCAATCCAAGCTAAGTGCTCGCCACCGATTGATATAGTCCATTACAGGCTCGTCTTTCTATTGTCTTGTATTAGTCAACTCTATTATACTAACAGTGCGACGGGTGCTGTAGAACCTGTTTAGAAATTCTCGTTCCATTTGTTCCCAACTATCAATTGATTCGGACTTTAAATCAGTATATCATTCAAAAGCATTTCTCTTAAGGGAATGAATAAACTGTTTAACCAATAAATCCCCCTCAGTCCCAGCATTGTTACAAGTCTCGACGAAATGAGCGATGTGTTATTTTGGGTTGCCCTTTCTGTCAAACTATTGGATCTTCAGAGGTTGGTACCCTGCAGGCATCCTCAAACTATCAATTCTCCTTGTGTAGGGTTTTGAGTACATGAGAGTGCTTTGTGGAGCGCCGCCATACTGTGCTCTGATTATGTTCGTTATCATATCCTGCAATTGTTGGACAGATAGCGAAGTGACTGGAGAGGCATAGTTAGTTTCGTCAGCCACGTGTCCTGATGCAAATGTGTGACGACGATCTTTTGATTGGGCCCCTTGAAGGGTTGAATTTATGGTATTTGCAGGCAGTTGTGTTGACTTGTCAGGATTCTGGACTTCAAGCTTACTCAATAGCGCGGTAATCTGCATGTCCTTCTCTTCAACAGTTTTTGTAAGGTTCTCGATTGCGCGCGCCATCGTCGCCAGTTGGTCTTCCACCGAGGCTGTTCCAGTCATCATGGCTGCGACAATATTTGAATAGGAAAAACCTTAAGAATGAACATTCCTTGAAGTGACTGAATGTTCTAAAATCTCAGGTAACGAATCTGAGAGTGAACCAACGCTAGAGTTGGCGTCAGAGACGGAGTGAGGTGAATGTGGTGGCGCCGATTTTTCTGGGACAACGTCAAAATTCTTTGGCGCCTGAGGGTCACAGGTGTTCACATGTTAAATTTTCACACCCATTGGTTTAGCAGGATTGGTTTTCACCGAATCTTGCTGATTCTTGAGCAAAGCAATTGTTTTGGTCTTGCTACACGTCATTGGACCTGCTGAGGTGCTGCTAGCACTTGACAAGTTCCTGGTGCTTTTGCCACTACTCGCGGCAGTTTTGATGTTGGTCACTGTAGCAGTGGTGTCTTTTGTAGTTTTCTTGTTTGTTGCCGGAACCTTGGAAGGAGCCATAGATTCTGACGAACAGAGTTTGGGAGATATGATGTAGGAGACGGAGATGAGAGGCAGAGATGGTCCCACCGGGCGTGCCAGAAATTTGTACACACAAATTTCGTGTCCAAAAATCTAGGAACGAAAATTAGTGACAAATAAACAATTTTTTATTGATTCAAGAAAAAGGGTACAATCCTCTGTAAATCTTTACAAAAGAAATATGAAGATAAGGTCCTCTGATTCGATCTCCTTGGTAATCCGGCTTCAAGGGCTGCAAGAGCTTGATCTTGAGTTGGATTGAAACTTTGGTAAAGAACGGCACGTGAATGATGTGCTTGTTGTTCTTCTCCTTCAGGTTTTAGATGCTTTGGGGTTTTGGATTTTGAGTGAAGAGTTCTGCAGAGCTTCAGCTTTTCTTCTGAGAATCTTCTGGTCCTTTTTTTTTTCTCAACTCTGGACCTTTATTTATAGGCTCACCGGAGGGGTAGATTTGTAATTTTTTGTTCTTCTGATAATTATCCTATAATTATCATTTATGATAATTTTAATAATTATCCAATATATATATTTATATATATATATAATTATCCATTAGACCCATTTCCAAGTGGGCTTGAACTTCTCAAACAATTTAGACCAGTCCATAACTCATTTATTTGTAGTGGGCCTGGTCTTTAAATTATCTGACTCATTGGGCCATATTTCAAAGTGGGCTAAACTGAAGATAAGCAAAAATTATATTTTGGGTCTATTGTGTAGATTTTTTTTAATGTCTACAATGTGATTCTGGTTATTCTGTTCACTTTTCTTCCACTTATTATTATATGCAGGACCTTCAATCCCAGAAGCTGATTGGGACAGGCTGTAGGCAGGGGAGCTTAGATGTTTTGGACAAGCTGCAAGTTTCAGATGTAGTTACTTCGGGTGTTGATTTGTCTTCCTTTCGTTTAGATTCCTCTTCTTCTAGTTTTTACTTGTGGCATTCTAGACTTGGGCATGTTTCGGCCCCTCGTTTAAAATATTTGGTTTGTAGAGGATCTTTGGGTACATTACAATCTCATGATATTTCTGATTGTAGTGGTTATAAACTGGCTAAATTCTTTGCCTACCTTTTGATCGAAGTATTTCTCATTCTGTTGCACCATTTGATTTGATTCATTCTGATGTGTGGGGCCTTGCCCCTGTCTCAACAAAAGGGGGTCAAGATATTATGTTTCTTTTATTGATTATTACACTTGATATTGTTGGGTTTATCTAATGTAACGTCGTTCTGAATTCATAAACATTTATACTGCTTTTCGGTCACTTGTTAGAACTCAATATTCTGCAGTTATCAAGTGTTTTCATTGTTATTTTGGTGGGGAGTATACTTCTACAGCCTTTTCAGAGTTACTTCGCTCTGATGGTACCGTACACCAATCCTCTTGTACTAACACTCCTCAACAAAATGGGGTTGCCGAAAGGAAACATCGACACATTATTAAGACAACTCGTTCTTTTTATCTTGTCCGCTAGTGTCCCTAGTGAATTTTGGGGAGAAGCTATTCTCACAGCTATTCACTTGATCAATAAAATTTTTACATCTCACACTTCAGGTCTCTCCCACTATGAAAAGTTGTATGGTAATGCTCCTCACTACTCATTTTTACAAGTTTTTGGTTGCACATGTTTTATTCTTCTTCTCAGTGTTGAGCGTAATAAGTTATCATCATGCTCTGCCATTTGTGTATTTCTTGGTTATGGTGAAGGTCAAAATGGTTATCGTTGTTTTGATCCTGTTGCTAATAAATTATATGTCTCCTGTCATGTTGTATTCCTTCACAATATTCCTTTCTTTTCTGTTCCTGCTAGCTCTCATAACATGACCAAGACAGCCCTTATTCGCATTGACCCTTTCT
Organism: Cornus controversa; assembly: GCA_026545225.1. Taxonomy (NCBI): domain Eukaryota; kingdom Viridiplantae; phylum Streptophyta; class Magnoliopsida; order Cornales; family Cornaceae; genus Cornus; species Cornus controversa. The sequence goes on along the minus strand of CM048851.1, from coordinate 2,647,304 downwards.
CTGTTGATGCAAGTGAAATTCTCCCATCTACTATTTCATCATCTGCAGGTAATGCACCACCTCCTACCACCCATTCTCCTCTTCCTGTTCAGCCTTTTTCTTGTCACTTCTCTCGCAGGACTCGAGCAACTACTGATGGTGTAACCCGTGACGTTTCTGATGCTCCATTCTCTACAGATGATGATGCTCCATCCCATACTATGACCACCCAAGTTCCTTCTATGATTGTGGATCCTCCTCCTCTCGCTTCCCTAAGCGTACTCGTAAGTCCACTTAGTTACCAGATTTTGCTTATTCTTGTTATTCTAGTTCATTTACTTCCTTCTTAGCATCTTTTCACACTCTTTGTGAGCCTACCTCCTATACAGAGGCAGTTCTTGATCCCCTTTGGCAGCAGGCTATGGCTGAGGAACTTTCTACTTTGCATCGAATGGATACTTGGGATTTGGTGTCGCTCCCGCCTGGTAAGAGCAGAATTGGTTCTTGTTGGGTATATAAAATTAAAACTAAATCAGATGGCTCCGTTGAGAGGTATTATCACTACTAGCCATGCAACGCAAAATGAAACACTAAAGTGCAATGCTCAGTTACATGAATCATATTTACCACATAGCATATAACACACAACATGCTAATCAAATAAACATATAACATGCATGATATGACATATGATGCATAAATCAATACCCTAGCCCTCGGGCTAATAATAGGAAAATACCCCTGACTATAGACGGTCCTGGTACCTCCTCTGCCTGAGCAAGCGTGTAAAACACGGCCCAGTCCCCCTAGTACACACACATACTAGAACACCAAATCTAGAGTGGTTCCAACCAACTTACTCTCATCCTCTGTACTCATTGGTAAACACCTACCAACCTATCCACATCTGTAGTCTCAGGTAGCAACCTTGACTATCAATACCAATCACTTTCAGTGACATCTCCCTACTATTGGGAATTCTTTATCTGTTGTCATCCAGACGAAACAGCTCAACACCCACAAGAGCCAGCGTATTGTAAGAGAAGCGCTAATCCAAGAAAAATGTCTAGCTAGGCCATTTTTCCCAGTTAGCCCAATCCCGGCAATATGCCTTCCTTGTATTCCATCTCAATCCCAATTGCCAACCTCGGCAAAACACTCATCAATCTCATAAGTCCCTAAGTATCTCTAAGGACTTAAATACTCGCACCATCCCTTGCGGTATCTATTCGTTACTCACTAATGAGACTTAATCACCAAATCAAAGGTCTAAACTCGACCAATTCTGAGAGTTATTACCAATCGAAACCAGTTTCACACCTCAACACTTTGATCTTTCATTAGGATTGCTCAAACCGAGCAAGTCATTCCACTATTATCCATAGGTAATCAAACCTATCATTTAGACAACTACCAACCATTGCCTATCTCCAAATCGACACGTGATTTGTCTATTCGTCCTTAGGTACTCAAACCTACGACTTTGATACCCTAGGCTTTCAAACCTAATGCTTTAACAGTAATCGAGAGTTCCTCAAGTTCTCAATCCTTACCCGTCGCCCCTAGGTATACCAACCTAGTGCTCTCATAGCATTCTGGTATTAGGTACATAATCCAACCTTCTCAACCATACACATGATATGTCCATCACCCGTCGTCCCTAGGTATTCCAACCTAGAGCTCTGATACCATTCTGTCACGTCCCGATTCCCGCGGCCTGGAAACCGAGGTGTGAACCCCGTGAGATCACCCTCATGACATAACCATCACCTGATCATACAACCTCAATTTCTTATTATTTTATGAAAATTGGGCATGACCCATTCTAAATAATCAGCTCCTGGCATGTTACACCTGTTTTACAATTCATATGAACACTTCTGGGCACGTGTCCCCCCAGCATTTATATCTAACAATAAAAATGGACACTTCTGGGCACGTGTCCCCCCAGCATTTCTACAACATGCATACTATAATAAAAAATATACATGTCTCAGTTCTTGAATGTCCGTATTATATACATACATCACATGAATAAAATACAACTAAAGGAACTGAATCAACATAATCGTCTCATACATTTAATCCAATGTACAACATCCATCTAAAATCCTGAACATAAGTCAGATTCTAAGAAGACTAATCACTACCTCAGCAACTGGTGCTATCAATCCCCCAACTGACTCCAAAACCAGCAATACCTGCAAAACCTGGGAGGGGGTGAGCTCAAAGGCCCAACAAGGTATGTAGAACCATACTATCACCGCTGCAGCAGGTCGATCCTCACATATTCTCAAAAATATACATGCACTCAAATATATCACAATATTTAAGACCATGCCCCACCTATCATGCATGAACCAATGATGTATATGGCTACTCTAGCACATATGAACATACATAATCCATAACACATGATTTTAGAAATCATTTTCAACATGCTTGAAAGCAGTAAACATCAGGCATCAATATGTATATAGAATATATATGTCAACACATTTACATAACCGATGTAAATCAATTACCACATCTCCTACTCGTCAAGTAGCACATCTCAAATGCAATATCGATGCATTTAAACAGAAAAACATGCTTAACAGATAAACACATAAGCATAAAGGTATTTTCACCTTCCACGGTCATAATCTGATACATAATACAAGCATCAAAGTTTGCACATACTCTCACTCTCAGTCCTCATCCGATACCCGACTTGATTGGCCCGCTCGGAGGATCATGTGACCTAGGACAACTCCGATAACCATCCTATGACCTGGACCACTCCGAAAGGTCATTCTACCCTGGCAATGTATAGGATTGCCATTATGTGAGGGGACAGCTCCGAGGCTCATATTCGTTGGACATACTCCGATTTCCAAGCATTAAGCCTGAGTATGGCGGGTCCACTCCGAGGGCCATACTTGTTGGACACACTCCGATGGCAATATATTGGTTTGCCAAATTGTGAGGGGGCAACTCCGAAGCTCACAAATGTTGGACATACTCCGATTCTAGGCATAAAGCCTTTGTATGGCGGGTCCACTCCGAGGGCCATACATAGTGGATAATTATACCACTTCTCGTGACATGGTTGGACCACTCCGAAGTCCCGTGCACCTCTTTTTGCGTTAATTTTCCCGCAACCTCTCATATATGCAATATAAATGCATACATAATCCAGCATTTTATTTTATGTTATCCCAATGCCCCAGCTAGTATATAAGTACATAGCATGCATTACTTTCTACCTAAACCCACATATAACCACGTATGTGTCATTTCCCTCTTGTACATGCAATATGAATGCATATATACACAGCATAATACTTTCATGCTTCAACCCATGCTTATGAACACTAAAAAGAAGTATTTAGCATACTTTTCATCACATTCCAACACATATAGCATATACGTGTTCCAAGACTTGCATAACACCTCACATATGCAAAACACCTCAACTTTAGCACATTTTTATTATGCTATAACCAATGCATACACTCAATATATATATAAAGCCAGCATGCATCTCATATTCACATTCCCACATATAAACACATATATGTCCAATCCTGCATATAAGTCCTATATGCGCGTATACTAGTATAAATATAATCATGCTCTCACTCAAGGAATGCATTCACTACAAGTAGCTAGCATGCATTCCAATCACAATATATATAACCACATATATACATTCCGTCATCATACATGTATTAAGAACATATAGAACAACTAGCATATCATAATCATGTTTTGCAAATGCTCGCTAAAAGTTACATTCATACTTAGAATGCATTTCCACCACTGCACCCATATATATATAATCCCATACATATATATAACATCATGCATAAGAGCCACATATGCATACAAGACAACGTATAACTAAACAGGTACTATTTAGCATGCTTTTCATAGACTTTAAACTATACCGTACATGCATATCACAATGCAAGAAAGCATTTGATCGGCGTTGAATGTTACGCATTCTAGCCTCTTAACTTATGTATTTTATTCTCTTAGTGATAGATTATTTTGTGATTTTACTTTGTTTTAGTGTTTTCTGTATTTTCAGGGCCTTAATGAGTATTTCAGTTAAAACCAAGTTTTTGGGCTTTTAAAGAAGACATCCAAGATGGTGAGATGAAGCCTACATCAAGGAGATTCACTCAACCATTTATTTCAACTCAAATCAGCCCAAGGAAGAGGTCCAAGAGAATTACAGCTGCTTAAGAAGGTTTCGGGCCTGAAGCCCAAATCTGCGCATAATGCAGTCTTAATCCCGTTTTGGAAAACGGACCAGAAGTCTTATTTCCGAGCCTCAAATCGACATTATTTCCGCGTGGGGTTGAACGAAATTTGATTCTGCACACTTTTGTATTTCACGAAAATTCCGTGAATCGGACTTCTAGTGGGTCAAAAGTCGGGCCAAAGTCAGCAGGAAAAACCCACCTGATTAGTGCTGCGGGAAACCCTAATTAATTCCTAATTGGATTAGGACTTTGGTGTATTCTCTTGGGGAATAAAGGGAAGACTTGGAGGCTGAAGAGGGAGAGCTTACATAGAGATTGGAGAGTCTGAGAGGGCTGAAGAGAACAGAACATATTGCAGAGCCATTGGAGAACGAAGTCATACGCGTAATTCAGAAAGATGATGTCTTCTTCCTCAACAGTTGAAGCTTCTTCTTCTACCATGAGCGGCTAGTTCATCCACTAGGGTTTTGATGTAGCCCTAACAAAGCATCAATGGTTTGATTGTTTTAATTATTGGGGACCTTTATATACATGCATAGATTGTGTAATTGTGAGGATTCTTATTAATGAATTGAGCAATAAAAGTCTTGTAAATTCAATCTCAATGATTTCTTATCTTGTCTTAGATATTTAGTTGTTGTTATTGAACTCAATCTCTTTTGTTTTCTGTGATCATGAGAGAGATTATTACACAATGGTAATCACTGAATATATTGTTATGAGCTTTGATGGATTATGCCTAGAGAAGATGAACCATACTGCACCCTAGATTAGAGTAGTTAGGCAGATGGCCCATGCCAATCGAAGATAGTCCATGGCTTAGCCTTAATCATATGTTATCTTCTTGACGGATGAAGGTGAGCTTGTAGACACCGACACCACTTATGCATGATGTAATTCCCCTATAGTTGATTCAATTGACCATTGATTGTGGAGTTAGTGGTGAAGTCAAACACCCTAGGTTTCTCTCTTATTATCTTCATTATCTGTTTACCTTTGATTTATTTTATTTTATCTTTTTAATTAGTTAAAAATCAGAATTCTTTTCTTATAAATTTAATTAGAATTAGTTCTGTGTTCCAACTCGTCAGAACATAATCCCTGAGGTACGATACCCATTCATTTCGATAGCCCTATTCTGCAAGGAATTCGTTCTATTGCGAAGTGTGGAAAATTTTAATTGATATACTTTTTGAGTCACACTCACACACGAATCAATTTTTGGCGCCGTTGCCGGGGATTATCTATTTGATTGATTGGATTTTACAGAATTAGTTTTAATTGGATTTTTTTTAGTTTAGGAAATTTTTATATTTTATTTTTATTCTTGTTTTTGTTTTCTTTTCAGGTGCTTTTAGTAATATATGCAAGGTCGTCGTTCTGTGGCTGATCCTTTGATACCTCTTGATCCTGAGCCTGAACGTACTCTTAGACAACAGAGGAACATCCCTGTTGATACCATTGTGCAAGAGGAAGAAATAATTGAAGACATGGCAGAAGAGAGGAATAATAACCTTGTTCCTAATGCTGATGGAGAAAGAGCTAGATTGCTTAGGGACTACTATGTTCCTGAGACATATACCTCGCCAGCAGGTTTTCAACTGCCCAATGTCACAGCACAGAATTATGAGATCAAGTCCAGCATTATTCAGATGCTACCATCTTATTTTGGGCTGACTCAAGAAGACCCTTACAAGCATCTGGATGACTTCATTGAAGTGTGCTCAACTACAAAAATTCACAACTTCTCTGAAGATGCTTTCAGAATGAGACTTTTTCCATTCTCTTTGAAAGACAAAGCAAAGTATTGGTTCAACTCTCTACCGGCTGGTTCTATCACGACTTGGACTCAGATGCAACATGAGTTTCTCAAGAAGTATTTTCCGATAGGGAAGACCAATCAGTTCAGACGTGCTATCACTGGTTTCTCCCAACATGAGGGGGAACAATTTTATGAGACATGGGAAAGATTCAAGGACCTTCTTAGGAAGTGTCCCCATCATCAAGTTCCTAAGTGGCAACTAGTGCAGAGTTTTCATGAAGGGCTCACAGAAGCTAACAGACAGATGGTTGATGCGTCATGTGGAGGTACTTTTATGTTGAAGAGTGAAGAAGAGGCATGGACCTTATTTGAAAATCTTAGTGACAACTCTCTACAACATGTGTCCTCTACTCGTTCTAGCAGACCTGCCACTACCAGGAAGACTGATGGGATTTTTGAGGTTGGTGCTTCAGAAGCTATGCCAACTGATATTGATTTAATTGCACAGAAGGTAGCAGCAATTATGGCTGCCAATCAAACTCCTTCTGCTTCAAATTCTTCATTGCTAAGCCCGTGTGAATTCTGCTCTAGTCCTATGCATAATGTGAGCAATTGTCCTTCAATGGGGCAATTTTCTGATATTCAACATGAGCAAGTTCAAACTACTTTCACTGGACCAATGAATCCTCCACGAGGTAATACTTACAATCCCACATGGAGGAATCATCCTGGTTTTTCTTACAGTAACCAAGGGGCAGCAATGCAACCATCATATCAACCTAGGACTTTTGTGCCTCAACAGCAATATCAAACACAAAGTCCTATGGCCCAAAGAATTTCTGCTATTGAAGACAAGCTGACTCTTACCTTGTCTAAATTTGACAAGCTTGATTCTCTTATAGAGACAGTGCAAGCTACTGCAGCAACAGTACAATCTACAGTTCAGCTAGTGCACTCGCATTCTCAATCCATTGCCAAACTGGAATCTCAGTTTGGACAGCTTGCTACTTCATTAAGTAGAAGAGAAGAAGGGAAGCTCCCTAGTCAACCAATTGCTAATCCAAGAGGGATGCAAGCTTCCACAAGCAACCCACACCATGAGCAAGTTCAAGCCATTACCACTTTGAGAAGTGGGAAAATAATTGACAATAAGGTGGGTGAGAAGAAAGAAGAAGAAAAAGTGATCACAAGTCCAAGTGCTGAAATTCCTTATGAGCCCAAGGCTCCTTTCCCACAACGTTTTCTTGAAGCATCTAAGTTGGGGAAGCAAGGGGACAAGCTGCATGACATGATGGAGGTGTTTCGCCAAGTGAAGATTAATTTGCCACTCCTTGATGCCATCAAGCAAATTCCTCCTTATGCAAAATTTTTGAAGGACTTGTGCACTCAGAAAAGGCGTTCTAAAAGCCATGTGCCAAAGAAAGTAATGCTGCCACAACAAGTAAGTTCAATAATTCAGCAGTGTACTCCTCCCAAGTACAAAGATCCTGGTGCTCCAACTATCTCATGCATTATTGGGGAGCACCATGTGGATAAAGCTCTTCTTGATTTGGGTGCAAGTGTGAATTTGCTACCCTATTCAGTTTACTTACAATTGGGCTTGGGAGAATTGAAGCCTACCTCGGTGGTATTACAATTTGCAGACAGATCAACAAAGCAACCCCGAGGAATCATAGAAGATGTGCTCATTAAAGTGGACAAGTTCTACTTTCCTGTTGATTTCATTGTACTTGACACTGAGCCGGTTCACAATCCGAAGAGGCACATTCCTGTGATCCTTGGTCGACCTTTCTTAGCTACTGCTGATGCTTGCATAAATTGTAGGTCAGGGATCATGGATATTTCCTTTGGCAACATGAATGTCAAGCTTAATGTGTTCAATGCTATCCAACACCCTCCAGATCAGAGTGATGTGTTCTCCATGGATGATATTGATGAATGTGTGGAGGAATTTGTTTCATCCTCTATATCTCGAAACTCCCTGGAGGTATGTAAGTCATTTTATGACTTTGGAAACACTAATGATGAAGGTTTGTGTGAAGAGGTGCATGCTATGCTGGAAGTGGATGCTATTCAGAATACTCCACCATAGAGAATTCCAATTGAGCCACTACCTTTTCTCTCTAGCACTCCCTTAGTGCCTTCATTGGAGTCCCCTCCAGAATTAGAGTTGAAGCCTTTGCCTGACAAATTGAAGTATGTATTCTTGGGGGCACAGAAAACTCTTCCTGTTATAATTGCCTCTGATCTGACAGAAATTCAAGAGAAGAGCTTAGTAGAGGTTCTATACCAACATCGGGAAGCAATTGGATGGAGTGTTGCTGATCTTAAGGGCATTGATCCCTCAATTTGCATGCACAAAATCCATTTGGAAGAAGGATGTAAGCCAACTAGAGAGGCTCAGAGGCGGTTGAACCCCAACATGAAGGAGGTGGTAAAGAAAGAGGTGGTCAAGCTACTTGATGCAGGAATCATTTATCCAATTTCTGATAGCACATGGGTGAGTCCGACACAAGTGGTTCCAAAGAAATCTGGTCTTACCATTGTCCCTAACTCCATGGGAGAGCTTGTCCCACAACGTACTACCACAGGTTGGCGTGTTTGCATTGATTACAGAAAGCTCAACTCTACGACAAGGAAAGATCACTTCCCCCTTCCATTCATTGACCAAATACTTGAAAGGTTAGCTGGTCAGAGTTATTATTGCTTTCTGGATGGCTACTCTGGTTATAACCAAGTAGCTATGGATCCAGAAGATCAAGAGAAGACCACTTTCACTTGTCCCTTTGGTACTTTTGCGTATCGTCGTATGCCTTTTGGATTATGTAATGCTCCGGCTACATTCCAGAGGTGTATGATGGCCATCTTTTCTGACATGGTGGAAAAATTCTTGGAGGTGTTTATGGATGATTTCTCTGTTTTTGGATCATCTTTTGAACATTGTTTGAGCAATTTATCACTTGTGCTTCAAAGATGCCGAGAACGGAATCTGGTACTTAGTTGGGAGAAGAGCCATTTTATGGTGAAAGAAGGTATTGTATTGGGCCATATTGTTTCAGAGAGGGGCATTGAAGTTGATAAAGCAAAGATCGACCTAATTGCAACTCTGCCTCATCCAACTTCGGTAAGGCAAGTTCGATCTTTCTTAGGCCATGCCGGGTTCTATAGAAGATTCATCAAGGATTTCAGTAAAGTAGCTCGACCATTGTGCCATTTGTTATCTAAAGATGTTCCCTTTATCTTTGATGACGAGTGCGTGAAAGCTTTTGAAAAGCTTCGATCTCTGTTATCCTCGGCACCAATCATGCAGTCTCCAAAATGGGCTGTACCTTTTGAAATCATGTGTGATGCCTCTGATTATGCAGTGGGAGCCGTGTTGGGACAGAGAGAAGAGAAACGACCACATGTCATCTACTACGCTAGTAAGACTCTCTCTGATGCTCAACTCAATTATACAACCACAGAGAAAGAACTTCTAGCTGTAGTGTTTGCCTTGGACAAGTTTCGTTCTTATTTATTAGGATCCAAGGTGGTTGTCTATTCTGATCATGCAGCATTGAGACATTTATTGGCAAAGAAAGAAACCAAACCGCGTCTTATTCGGTGGATTTTATTGCTGCAAGAATTTGATTTGGAGATAAAAGACAAAAAGGGGACGGAGAATGTGGTTGCAGATCATTTATCTCGAATCGAGTTTGAGCCGGTGATCGATGCACTACCAATTCGAGACTCATTCCCGGATGAGCAATTGTTTGGAATCACGTTGATGAAAGTTAATGGCCAAAGGTTGAAACATTGTGTGGAAGGATGTGTGCCAAGAAGAGACGTGGAGTCCGTCGACTTGACGGATCCCATCTATCCGACTTAATCCCTTCGGAGAGTCAATCGTCTCCTACGGACGTTAAATAGTAGGTTTTGTATGTATTTCTATACTTTATTTCGGTTAGTTTTCTTTAATTTTAATTTTTGATTCTAGTTTTCTTAGGTTTTTCTTCAATTCTAGTTGTGTTTTAATGTTTTTTCTTTGAGTTTTTGATGTATAAGTTGCTTCCGGAGGATGCCAAGAGGTGTACCGAGGTATTCGGACTCAAGACGGGTGAAAAATCGTGCTCTCGGTCGACCTTGGGCGATGGAGACTCAAAAATATCAAGTCTCGGTCGAACTTGGGCGATGGAGGGTCAAACAGGCCTTCAGGGGGGGGATCGATCGCCCCAGTCAAGGGGGATCGATCGCCCCATGGGAATTCTTGAAGATCCCCACCAGCAGGTAGGCGATCGATCGCCCACTCCAAGGGGGATCGATCGCCCAAGGGTATAGAGGGGCTGGCCGAAAGTTTGCTCTATAAATGGACTCCTTATCCTATTTGGTTGCTACTACTTACATCTTCTACCTCTTTGAACTCCAATTCAAGTCCTATATCATCCGGAAAACTAATTTCTTCAATTAGTGATTATTATACAAGGATTCAACATTGATCAACATCAACTTCAACATCAAAGTGGATCAAAAATCACTAGTTCTCAAAGGAAGCTCACACTTTTTCAAGTTCAACATCAAAGTAAGTGAAGTTTTTCCTTGAAGAAATTGTTCAAATCTTTTTGAGGGCTTTTGAAGACCAAGTTTGGGGGATCAAATTGGTGCAATTACTTGTTCGATTTGGGTGGAAATATTGCCGAAAAAAGGAGGTTGAAGGTTACAAAAGAATTGTGCACACCAAGTGTTCGATTTAATTCCTCAACTACACTTTTTCTACTTCTATGGCACCAAAGAGAGCAAGTCACCAAGATGCTTCAAGTTCACGTAATCCTCGCCGAGCGAGGAATGATCCGACCACAGGTTCTTCACGATCTCGCCGAGACGGTATTCAAGAGAGATGGCATCCAAGGGCGTTGAACTATGAAACAACGTTTGACATAGCCGAACTGTATGGTATGTTTCCCGAGACACGATGGGGGATTTCCGACATCCGTCGTCGTCGGTCGGCATCCATTTTTGTTCCACTCTCATCTACTATTTACCCGAGGCTTGTCAAGGTATTTTATCAAAACTTAATACCAAAACCTGATGAGCGGGATGTGCTTACTTCTTCCGTAGATGGAACAATAGTTCGAGTTGACATGTCATCCATTGCCATTGCCATGGGTTGTCCTCATGAATGCCCAGCTGATTTATCTCATATCTACACTCCTTTACCCGACGAGTTGTCGGTGGGCAATGTGGTTGCACGATTGTGTGCCAACCAATTTTCTGGGCCGAAAAGGAATGCAGCTTCAAAGTCTTCAATGCCAAATCATTTATGGTTCCTTGACGCTGTGCTACTCAAGAATGTATGTCCAATTGGACATAAAACCAAAAGACGTCAAGAGTTCCTCAGAGCCTTATATGCCATACATTTTGGGCATTGGCTGTCATTCCCACAGATTGTCTGGGGCCAGATGGAGAAATTCTATTCCAAGGTTGTGGCCAAAGTACCAGACAGTGCAAGTGACTGGGAGTTCCCATTCCCTACTATTATTCACCAGTTGCTTGTAACACAGGGGTATGCAGTCCACGAGGACGAGCTTGCCTTTCCACATGACCTTCATTATGGCACGCATGACTGGAACTTGAGTCGATCTCATATGCACCAGAGAGTCATTGCAGCGCCTGGTGAGGTATCTCGGTTGGCCCAAGGAGGAGAGCATGTAGATGTACCACCACCGGTAGATGATCCAGAGGAGATGGAGGCAGAGGAAGAGGAAGTGCATGCACAGGCTGGTGGCCATGATTATCAATACTTAGAAGGGCAGATTGCTGGGTTGACAGCCCAGTTTGGCACCTTACAGACAGAGGTCTCCACACAGTTTGGTGCAATGAGAGCAGAGATGGCGGATCACTTTCGTGACACTCGCCAAGAGCAACTAGAGATGAGGAGGATGATGCGTGCACTGATGCGCCAAGCAAACTTAGATCCGGATGCTCAGTCACCACCACAGCCTTGACAGGAAGGTAACCATCTTTTGTATATTATTTTATTTTTAGTCTTTATTTTTCTTTTTATTTTTCTTTTTGTAGTTAGATTTTTATTATGAAAAAAAAAAAATTTTTGAAAAATGAAATAAAAAAAATATTTTTTTTTTTTTTTTACGGATTTTTCTCTTTCATATTTATTTTCACCCATACTATTTTCACTTGATCTTTGGGGTATAGTGGTTTGTTTTGACAGGTTGAATCATCCAAGTTTGGGGGTGTGCTTGCCTTGCCTTCATGCTAGTGATGTGCTCTATTTTCTTGCCACTACTCCTTGGTCCTGGTAACATCGTTCTTACCTTCTCTATGCTTCAATTGGGTGTACATTGAGGACAATGTACAGTTTAAGTTTGGGGGTGAGGCGATGCCTATTTGTGTGCATTATTGGAATATGGGGGGAAATTTGTGTGAAATTCTTTTTGTATTAGGATTTTATTTTCTTAGTTTGTTTTTTTTATTTTATTTTGTTTTATTTTTAGATAGAATGTTTTGACATTATTCAAGGGATTAATACCTTATGTAGGTACATAACTTGCAATTTTTGAGTATGTTTTAAATTTTTAGAAACTGTGGTTTAAATTATGTGGTTTTAATCATGGTTTGCAATAACATGTTTTGAAGTGATTAATTTTAGTTTCCTTACATGCACAGGCACACTAGCATAATCTTGTGGGGTATAAACCTATGTTTTGAGTTATTGAGTTACATATGCTTGATATTAATTAGTATCTCTTGAGAATGAGTACCAATGATGTGTTATACTTGACTTCAATGAAAAAAGAAAGAAAAGAAGTGAAAAAAAAAAAAGAAAAAAGTGATGAATAAGCAAATCAATTTGATCCTTTTCATGAGTAACCGGGCCTCTATGCCTCAGGAAGCACGGAGTGTTCGCGTCAAAAGTGAAAGGGTGAGGAAAGATGAGCATTGGTTGTCTTGATTTGTAGCCTGACTGATTCGAGTAATTAGGTCTTCGGGGTATCTCAAAGCCTAGTGCCCTAAAGCCATCTGGTTTGGGAGTCACTGACTGAAAGCTTGCTACATGGATCTTTCAGAAAGCTTAATAAATCAAGACATTGCACAACCAATAAAGCAATAAAAAAAAAGGGATGAAAAGAAAAAAATGATGAAAAAGTCATGTATGCATGTTGGGAAGTATGAGTTCAATAAGGGGAGCTAGTGAGTTGAAGGGGTATGTGCCTTAATATATTCAGAGCTAGGTTATGCTACATGAGATGATTGTTAGTTCACTTTACACGAGGGAGCTAGAGTTAATTATTTTGAGATATGTTGATGTGAATTATGCATGGGGACCATTGCTTTGAATTATAGAATTTGAAAGTTTGAAATTATTCTTGAATGCAAGTTTGTAACTATGTATTGTAATCTTCTTATTGAATTAATGTTGAAACAAAATTTTGAATGTTTGTGGGTAACATTTCTGGAAACCCTCACGAGACTATACTCGTCCACTAGGGGGAACCTAGGGGTTTAAAGGCTTGTTGCATATGCTAAATGCAATCGTTTCTCCCACGAAAGTGGAGTTTGGGTAGTTTAGTTAGTATTTAGTAGTTTCTTTGTTTTAGTTTTGTTTTATTCTATTGCTAAGGGACTAGCAATATGTAAGTTTGGGGGTGTGATCGGCGTTGAATGTTACGCATTCTAGCCTCTTAACTTATGTATTTTATTCTCTTAGTGATAGATTATTTTGTGATTTTACTTTGTTTTAGTGTTTTCTGTATTTTCAGGGCCTTAATGAGTATTTCAGTTAAAACCAAGTTTTTGGGCTTTTAAAGAAGACATCCAAGATGGTGAGATGAAGCCTACATCAAGGAGATTCACTCAACCATTTATTTCAACTCAAATCAGCCCAAGGAAGAGGTCCAAGAGAATTACAGCTGCTTAAGAAGGTTTCGGGCCTGAAGCCCAAATCTGCGCATAATGCAGTCTTAATCCCGTTTTGGAAAACGGACCAGAAGTCTTATTTCCGAGCCTCAAATCGACATTATTTCCGCGTGGGGTTGAACGAAATTTGATTCTGCACACTTTTGTATTTCACGAAAATTCCGTGAATCGGACTTCTAGTGGGTCAAAAGTCGGACCGAAGTCAGCAGGAAAAACCCACCTGATTAGTGCTGCGGGAAACCCTAATTAATTCCTAATTGGATTAGGACTTTGGTGTATTCTCTTGGGGAATAAAGGGAAGACTTGAGGCTGAAGAGGGAGAGCTTACACAGAGATTGGAGAGTCTGAGAGGGCTGAAGAGAACAGAACATATTGCAGAGCCATTGGAGAACGAAGTCATACGCGTAATTCAGAAAGATGATGTCTTCTTCCTCAACAGTTGAAGCTTCTTCTTCTACCATGAGCGGCTAGTTCATCCACTAGGGTTTTGATGTAGCCCTAACAAAGCATCAATGGTTTGATTGTTTTAATTATTGGGGACCTTTATATACATGCATAGATTGTGTAATTGTGAGGATTCTTATTAATGAATTGAGCAATAAAAGTCTTGTAAATTCAATCTCAATGATTTCTTATCTTGTCTTAGATATTTAGTTGTTGTTATTGAACTCAATCTCTTTTGTTTTCTGTGATCATGAGAGAGATTATTACACAATGGTAATCACTGAATATATTGTTATGAGCTTTGATGGATTATGCCTAGAGAAGATGAACCATACTGCACCCTAGATTAGAGTAGTTAGGCAGATGGCCCATGCCAATCGAAGATAGTCCATGGCTTAGCCTTAATCATATGTTATCTTCTTGACGGATGAAGGTGAGCTTGTAGCCACCGACACCACTTATGCATGATGTAATTCCCCTATAGTTGATTCAATTGACCATTGATTGTGGAGTTAGTGGTGAAGTCAAACACCCTAGGTTTCTCTCTTATTATCTTCATTATCTGTTTACCTTTGATTTATTTTATTTTATCTTTTTAATTAGTTAAAAATCAGAATTCTTTTCTTATAAATTTAATTAGAATTAGTTCTGTGTTCCAACTCGTCAGAACATAATCCCTGAGGTACGATACCCATTCATTTCGATAGCCCTATTCTGCAAGGAATTCGTTCTATTGCGAAGTGTGGAAAATTTTAATTGATATACTTTTTGAGTCACACTCACACACGAATCAGCATTTAAATTTAAATATGCGTTCGCGTCCCAAACCCACACATATATACATATATATATATACACACACATATATATATATATATATCCTCACATCCCGCACGTATGCAACATCCACACACATATATATATATATAAATGCACATATATATATATGTATATATACCACCTATGATCAAATTAAGGGACATAGGTAAATTAATCAACATAGCAAAAGTATTTGTAAGAGATAGAGGCAAGAATCAACTTGCCTTAGGTCCAGCTCTCAACCGGTCCGTGTAGAAACCGGAACCAAAATTGACCGGTTTTCAAAAATTTTCATCATTTTCGCTATAAATGCGTTTCGAATGATGTTTTGGATGTTTCGAGAGTGGAAAACATGTTTGGAAACATGTTATGAGGTTTTTGGAAGTTTTCGAAAAATTTGGAGAAGTTTGACTTTTTGGTCAAACCGGGGCCGGGATGCGACTTTAGTGGGCCCGGGGAATCCGAAAAATTTCCGGAAATATTTATTTTTGGATATGGACTAAACGAAATATTTAGAGTGTTAAGGAAGTGATTTCGAGTCCAACGGAGTTTTCGAGAATTAATTCGAAGGTCGGGAAGGTACTTTAAGTGGCCGGGGGCAAAACGGTCATTTCGCGCCCCTAGGACTGGAATAAATATCCCAGGGAGATCTGAGATCTCATTTCTCATGGTTCTCTCTCTCTCTAAACATTTCCCTCTTCATCCCTCCACCTTCTCTCTACATTTCGGGTGCATTCGGCTTGGATTCGTGATTCGCCGAAGAAGGAAAGAGTGTAGAGGACGGCTAGGGCTTCGGTTTGAACCGAACAAACTTGTGTTTCGGCAAGGTGGAACCTGCTGGAAATTTTGATAAGTGCTTGGAAGGTCTTCAATCTTGAGGTAGGGGTGTTTCTTCTCTTCTAGTTGTCGATTCTAGGGTTTTGGGTGGTTCGGAGAGGTTTTCGGTTGAGTTCGTATGTGGGAGAGATGGGCAAGGGGCTGAATTTTTATATTTCCTCTTCCATTGTGATTATGCATGCTAGATAGATCCATCTTGATGAATATATGATGGGTGGGTTGAATATGTGCAAAGTGTGCAAAATGAGAGCATGACTAGCTATGTTGTGTATTATATGCACATGTAGGTTATGTGTGTTTTGGGGTGCAATCATATGATTATATGTGGGTTGTGGGTGTGTATAAATGTTGAATGCATGCTAGGTTATTTTATAGCAAGTGTGTGCATTGTTGAAGCATGATCAAAATATGCTAGGTTGTGGTTTGTAGGCATATGAGAGTGATATGCATGCCTCATGACATATATGTGACCATGTGTTGTTTTGAATGTTAGAATGCATGCTAGGCTTGTTATAGCAATGATATGCATTGAAAAACATGATATATGAATGAGTGCATTCATACTTGGATTGTATGTTGTCGTGTGCATGAAAGCATTTTACATGCCATGTAGTGAGGGACATGTAGGTCGGTGTCGGGTCGGCACCTAGGAGGGGAGGGGCATTCCTACTGAGCCGCAGTGTTGCTCACCCCGCTCCCCCAAACATTTTTTTTCAGGTAAGAAGCCGAGAATGGATAAAAAGAGCTTGCTTCCTTACTTGGAGCATTTTGGTGCATTTTGGGGATCTTTTGAGATATATGTATGGACTATGTTTTTGGCTATCCATGCCGGCATGTGGCATGTGGATTATGTTGATTTATAGTTACATTCACGGTATATGTAACTTGTATATTCATTTGAATCCTTACGTGTATGGTTTCATGGATTTTATATGAATGTGGAGCTTAAATGGATGTATGTACCCTTTTTATTCTTTATATCTTGAACTCTTGGATATGAAGGTTTTGAAGAGTGGATTTATATTGGAATCACGGTTGTAGGATTTCGATGTGTGAGTTAGGTTGTATGTATGAGTTGATGAATATGATCTTTGGAAAATGAGGATGGTTCATGCACTTGAATTTTATGTGCATTGAGAATTTAGGATGAGTTTTCTATGATTATACAAGATTTGAGATTCAAATGTGTAGGTTGATGTGTGAGTATGATATTATATCATTGGGGGATGATTTATATGTTTTATGAATGATCCAAGGTGGTTTGGTTGAGATTTGAGTTCAAATGGATCTTGTATAGGTGTTTTGGAGTTGCTGGGAAGTGCATTTCGATCAATCAAAATGTCCATTTCGATTGATCGAAACTCCCATTTCGATTGATCGAAATGGTTGCGAAATCTGAGTGTCTTTGAGGTCCAGAATGGGGTAATTTCGATCAATCGAAGTCCCCATTTCGATTGATCGAAATATTGCAGGTCCAAGGTACCGAGAGGCTGTTTTCTTCGATTGATGGGGTCAAAATCTCGATTAATCGAGATGGATTTCGATTGATCGAAATCCAATTTCGATTGATCGAAATTACTATTCACAGCTTTTTCCAAAACTTCGTTTCGACGTAATTTCTTCGTTCTAGATCGGAATTGAGTGTGGTTTTTTTTGAACTTGAGTATTTTTGGATTCTCTATCCAATGGTGTAAGCCTCAGTTTCAGATTCCAAACATAAAAGGTTTTGAGGCTCGAAAGTGAGTGATTCTCGAAAGAGTGGCCAAGTAAATTGCCACTAAGGTGTATGATTTGATGTAGGGCCCATGGGGATTGGTTGAGGAGTGGTTGTGTGCATTTATATGCAACACTTAAGTTAAGCTTCCGCTGAAAATGAGTGTAATGAGGGTTCATTGGGTTTAAATGGACAGTTAACCTCCGGTCTTCCGAGAGTGGGGAAATCGGGGTGTTATGGCATGGTATTGGTAATAGATACTATTGCATGAGTGTGCTTGAGATAGTTTATGGGGTTGAGTGAATGGGTTCACACTCGGGATTCGGGGTCAGTTCGGGGAAGTCTCGGCGGTCCGGGTTCCGGGGCGTGACAACATGGTATCAGAGCTCTAGGTCAGAATACCTAGGGACGACGGGAAAGGCTAAACTACATTTTGAAGTTTGAAAGGGGTTTGATGATCTGAACATTAGGTTCGAAAACCCAAAGATGATGGGTGAGGTCCATTCACGTGTTGGATTGGAACTCTGTGTTGACATTGGGCTTGTCAAAGCCATAAACTTGATTACCTTAGACAAAGAGTGAGAATTTGAATGTGTGTTTATTTGAGGTCGAGGGTTTTGACTTGAGATTTTGTATTAGAAATCCAACTATTGCAATGACATGTGAAATATGATTTGATGCTTACATGTTTAGAATGAGCATATAGTTTTGGTTGATTTGGCTTGGGATTTAAGTGTCTTCTTTTTGTCTAAATAGCAAGATGCCACCACGAAGAGTCCGTGAAAGGGCAGATACAGTCCCTATGAATGGAGAGCAAGTTGTGCATGATATGGTTGCGAGCATACGACAAATTGTTAGGGAAACACAAGAGGAGACTCAGGCTCGACATAGAGCAGCTCCTAGTAGGATGATGTTGACATTGGGGCACGTTAGGAAGCATAATCTGCCATCGTACACAGGAGGGTCTGACCCTATGGTGGCTGAGAATTGGATAGATGAGATGGTTGAACTCCTTACCGTACTTGAGGTAGAGGAGAACTTAAAGGTGAAAGTGGCCACCCATTACCTTAAGGGTGAGGCCAAACGTTGGTGGAAGTCTATTGGGAACCGCCATGACATTGAGATGATGGATTGGAATACATTTGAAACATTATTCTTCGAGAAGTATTTTCCAGTAACAGTGAAGGATAGTTTGAGGCGAGAGTTCTATGAATTACTTCAAGGGGATATGACAGTTATGGAGTACGAGACCAGATTTACCTCTTTGGCTCGATTTGCAAAAGAGATGATTCCAACGGAAGAGCTGAAGGTCAAACAGTTCATAAGAGGTCTCCGACCCTATTTGCGAGATAAGGTTGGAATTCTGGGATTAACAAGCTATACTGCAGTGGTGGAAAGAGCACTAACAGCAGAAGAGCTTGATAATGACAATCATCGGATACAAGATGAGAAAAGGCATGATTCTTCTAAGAGTCAGCCAAAGAAGAAACAGAAAGGTGGTTCTTATCGATCTAAAGGATCAATGGGACAGCGGATGACATATTCAGTACCTACGACTTCCATGTCTATACAGTCGGTCGGGTCAAGGAGAGTGTGTCATCATTGTCAGCAGTCGGGTCACTATAGGTCTGAGTGCCCCAGCATACATTTGGCACCAGCAGATGGACAAATTTGTTACCTCTGTCATCAGACTGGTCACTTGAAAGTGAATTGTCCTGAAGGACAGGGTGCAGGGGGTAGGACAGAGTCTCTTAACCGCACCGAACAGTTCTTGGCGAGTCAGATTGACTCGGTGGCAATGTCGCCACCCCCGCCAATGCAGTCTGCTCAGGTTTTGCGAGCAAGTATGAGGAACCTTCCTAGTGGTTCAGGACAGCAGTCCAGGTATCAAAGGACTCGCCCACAGTGATTGAGGTATATCTGTGATCTCCAACTTGTGAGTTATAATGATGATTTATGCAAGTATATTAAGTTGCATATCATGAGTATGTGTTAGTATACTAAGGAAATTGGGTCTTGCCTTTACGATTGCTTAGACAGAAGATGTTCTAGGACTGTGCGTGGTCGTAGGTATTTTTCCTAGTTGTAGCCCGAGGGCTAGAATATTGGGTTATTTGGATGCACCATATGTCATATCATGCATTGTATTTGTTTATGTGATTTAACATGTTATGTGTTATGTGCTACGTGGAATATGTTATTCATGTGATTGAGCATTGCATTTTAGTGTTTCATTATGTGTCATGTGGTTAGTAGTGACATGTAGTCACTACTTAGAAGTCCCAAATTTTGAGGATTTTGGTAAACCTAGGTAGAGATTTGAAAATTGAGCGGCTAATGACGTTGAAATAGACATGCGGTGATAAACTTTGAGATTGTTCGATTAGTAGGATGTAAGATCCTAGATTTGGAATTGGATTCCATTGGGTGGATAGCCTATGGAACTGGGCTGAACTATGTGACTTGTTTGGGTAAGTGCACCCTTTATGTGCCTTACTCTAGTTAGTGCGCTTGTTATGTTAAGTGCATGAGATTGATGTGGATTGTAACGATACACGGGACTTTGGATTATGCCTGAGATGCATTCCAGTCAAAAAAAAATCATGGTTGATAATGATGGAATGACTTTGAGTACTGATGATCTCAATTATAGGGAAGTATCACTGTGAGTGATTGATGTGATTGGTTAAGGATATTACCTTAGACTAAAGGTAGAGATAGACCAGATAGGTCTTGAGGTAAAGATTGTGGACTCTAGGGAGCGAGTGCTCCGGAGGATGTGAAAGTGAACCGTACATGGGGTTCGGTTATTAGGCGTGTTATTATTGCCTAGGGATTCTAGTTTTGGAGATTTAATGAGACATGCCAAATATTTGAGCTTGAGTGAGCTAATGATAGTTGAGAAGTAGGAGTTATGTTAAACTCCAGTTGTGGGAGCTTAGGACTTTGAGAAAGTCCCTGAGCAGTGATTTCATGCAAAAGTGTGAGGGATTTAAAAGTGTGAGGGACAAGAAAGGCATGTAGTCGGGGTTGCACTAGCGGGAAGAAACGGCCTGGCCAGCCATTTCTCTTCGATTAGTACTTCTCTTACAATGTGTCAGGTCTAAGTGATTATGGGATTGATTCGATGAGTATCAGTAGATAAGGAAATGAAATTCGAATGTGGTGAGTATGGCAACTTTTACTTATAAATGAGTGTATGATTGAGGTTGTGATAACAAGAGTAGGTTAGTTTAAACCGCTCTTGAGGTTATGAGTTCTAGTACATGATAAAGTACTCGAGGGGACATGTGATATTCTTGGAAGGCTACAAACTTTGGGATTATCATTGTGGTGCTGTCATTGAGACGCAGTTTTGTCTACTGACACATCAGTTGGAGGATCGGTCTCATATGGACGCAGTTTTGTCTATTGACCCATCCATTGTTGAGACTCTTGTCATTGAGGCGCAGTTTTGTCTATTGACACGAGTGATAGTGACCCTGGACGCAGTTTTGTCCATTGTCACATTGTGGTGGTGTTGTCGTTTAGACGCAGTTTTGTCTATCGGCACATCAGTTGAGATTCTTGTCAATTAGGCGCAGTTTTGTCTATTGACAAGTGGTGGTGACTCTGGGCGCAGTTTTGTCCATTGTCGCATATGAGTGATGTTGTCGTTTAGGCGCAGTTTTGTCTATCGGCACATCAGTTGAGATTCTTGTCATTTAGGCGCAGTTTTGTCTATTGACAAGTGGTGGTGACTCTGGGCGCAGTTTTGCCCATTGTCGCATATGAGTGGTGTTGTCGTTTAGGCGCAGTTTTGTCTATCGGCACATCAGTTGAGATTCTTGTCAATTAGGCGCAGTTTTGTCTATTGACAAGTGGTGGTGACTCTGGGCGCAGTTTTGTCCATTGTCGCATATGAGTGGTGTTGTCGTTTAGGCGCAGTTTTGTCTATCGGCACATCAGTTGAGATTCTTGTCATCTAGGCGCAGTTTTGTCTATTGACAAGTGGTGGTGACTCTGGGCGCAGTTTTGTCCATTGTCGCATATGAGTGGTGTCGTCATTTAGACGCAGTTTTGTCTATCGGCACATCAGTTGAGGATCGGAGTCGTATGGATGCAGTTTTGTCTATCGACCCAATCATTGTCACTTAGACGCAGTTTTGTCTATTGACAAGTGGTGGTGACTCTTGGCGCAGTTTTGTCCATTGTCGCATATGTGGTTGGTGTTGTCACTCAGACGCAGTTTTGTCTATTGACACATCAGTGGTGGGGGACGCAGTTTTGTCTATTGGCCCATCTATTGTTGATTGGTTGTTGTTACTATGGACGCAGCTTTGTCTATGGACACAACCCCTGGATATTGTGATTTCATTGAGGGGCAGTTTAGCCATTTGACACACCTGAGAGTGTGATTGTTGTCATCGAGATGTAGCTTTGTTTATTGACACACTTGTTGATGCGAGATTTTCATCATGAGAGACAATTTAGTCTATGATGTATCATTGTGGGTGGTGTGACCCTGAGAGATTGAGTTTCGATTGTCATATGTGATTTGATTAGTTTTGGGACATGACTGGATCATGGCGTGGACGATAGGGATTTTCACGGATTTTGTTACTTGTGAACCGTACCTTGTGGTACCAGTGAAATTGAAAGGATCCAAGGATTCATTATGAGAACTTTGAGAATTGTGATTCAAGGAGGGTGAATTACTAGAAAAGGGATGCCTATGCATACTTTCACTGATTGGAAAGTGGGTAGGTTGGAAAGTAAATTGGTTATAGTTTTGATATTCCTAAACTTGGGTTGGGAGATAATTTATGGTCATGTTAGTTACAATAGATGATGGCACTACAGTCTTGGAGATATCTGGACATCGTTTGAGATATGCCAATGGTTTGATATTTTGTGAAATGTGGCACAAGGTGGTGTGATGTCATAACCAAGAACCTTGTTGGTTACAGAATGGAAGCCGCGTATTGGATACCGGCGAGTTATGATTATTTCCTATGATAGAAGGAAGATAGGGAAGGTCACTTAAGGTTTAGTGATAATATTCTTGAAATTTAGAGTATGATGCTAATTTCGTGGACGAAATTCTTTAAAGGTGGGGAGGTTGTAG
Source organism: Cornus controversa (assembly GCA_026545225.1). NCBI lineage: Eukaryota > Viridiplantae > Streptophyta > Magnoliopsida > Cornales > Cornaceae > Cornus > Cornus controversa. Next base: position 2,624,478 of record CM048851.1, on the reverse strand, counting down.
AAACCGGAACCAAAATTGACCGGTTTTCAAAAATTTTCATCATTTTCGCTATAAATGCGTTTCGAATGATGTTTTGGATGTTTCGAGAGTGGAAAACATGTTTGGAAACATGTTATGAGGTTTTTGGAAGTTTTCGAAAAATTTGGAGAAGTTTGACTTTTTGGTCAAACCGGGGCCGGGATGCGACTTTAGTGGGCCCGGGGAATCCGAAAAATTTCCGGAAATATTTATTTTTGGATATGGACTAAACGAAATATTTAGAGTGTTAAGGAAGTGATTTCGAGTCCAACGGAGTTTTCGAGAATTAATTCGGAGGTCGGGAAGGTACTTTAAGTGGCCGGGGGCAAAACGGTCATTTCGCGCCCCTAGGACTGGAATAAATATCCCAGGGAGATCTGAGATCTCATTTCTCACGGTTCTCTCTCTCTCTAAACATTTCCCTCTTCATCCCTCCACCTTCTCTCTACATTTCGGGTGCATTCGGCTTGGATTCGTGATTCGCCGAAGAAGGAAAGAGTGTAGAGGACGGCTAGGGCTTCGGTTTGAACCGAACAAACTTGTGTTTCGGCAAGGTGGAACCTGCTGGAAATTTTGATAAGTGCTTGGAAGGTCTTCAATCTTGAGGTAGGGGTGTTTCTTCTCTTCTAGTTGTCGATTCTAGGGTTTTGGGTGGTTCGGAGAGGTTTTCGGTTGAGTTCGTATGTGGGAGAGATGGGCAAGGGGCTGAATTTTTATATTTCCTCTTCCATTGTGATTATGCATGCTAGATAGATCCATCTTGATGAATATATGATGGGTGGGTTGAATATGTGCAAAGTGTGCAAAATGAGAGCATGACTAGCTATGTTGTGTATTATATGCACATGTAGGTTATGTGTGTTTTGGGGTGCAATCATATGATTATATGTGGGTTGTGGGTGTGTATAAATGTTGAATGCATGCTAGGTTATTTTATAGCAAGTGTGTGCATTGTTGAAGCATGATCAAAATATGCTAGGTTGTGGTTTGTAGGCATATGAGAGTGATATGCATGCCTCATGACATATATGTGACCATGTGTTGTTTTGAATGTTAGAATGCATGCTAGGCTTGTTATAGCAATGATATGCATTGAAAAACATGATATATGAATGAGTGCATTCATACTTGGATTGTATGTTGTCGTGTGCATGAAAGCATTTTACATGCCATGTAGTGAGGGACATGTAGGTCGGTGTCGGGTCGGCACCTAGGAGGGGAGGGGCATTCCTACTGAGCCGCAGTGTTGCTCACCCCGCTCCCCCAAACATTTTTTTTCAGGTAAGAAGCCGAGAATGGATAAAAAGAGCTTGCTTCCTTACTTGGAGCATTTTGGTGCATTTTGGGGATCTTTTGAGATATATGTATGGACTATGTTTTTGGCTATCCATGCCGGCATGTGGCATGTGGATTATGTTGATTTATAGTTACATTCACGGTATATGTAACTTGTATATTCATTTGAATCCTTACGTGTATGGTTTCATGGATTTTATATGAATGTGGAGCTTAAATGGATGTATGTACCCTTTTTATTCTTTATATCTTGAACTCTTGGATATGAAGGTTTTGAAGAGTGGATTTATATTGGAATCACGGTTGTAGGATTTCGATGTGTGAGTTAGGTTGTATGTATGAGTTGATGAATATGATCTTTGGAAAATGAGGATGGTTCATGCACTTGAATTTTATGTGCATTGAGAATTTAGGATGAGTTTTCTATGATTATACAAGATTTGAGATTCAAATGTGTAGGTTGATGTGTGAGTATGATATTATATCATTGGGGGATGATTTATATGTTTTATGAATGATCCAAGGTGGTTTGGTTGAGATTTGAGTTCAAATGGATCTTGTATAGGTGTTTTGGAGTTGCTGGGAAGTGCATTTCGATCAATCAAAATGTCCATTTCGATTGATCGAAACTCCCATTTCGATTGATCGAAATGGTTGCGAAATCTGAGTGTCTTTGAGGTCCAGAATGGGGTAATTTCGATCAATCGAAGTCCCCATTTCGATTGATCGAAATATTGCAGGTCCAAGGTACCGAGAGGCTGTTTTCTTCGATTGATGGGGTCAAAATCTCGATTAATCGAGATGGATTTCGATTGATCGAAATCCAATTTCGATTGATCGAAATTACTATTCACAGCTTTTTCCAAAACTTCGTTTCGACGTAATTTCTTCGTTCTAGATCGGAATTGAGTGTGGTTTTTTTTGAACTTGAGTATTTTTGGATTCTCTATCCAATGGTGTAAGCCTCAGTTTCAGATTCCAAACATAAAAGGTTTTGAGGCTCGAAAGTGAGTGATTCTCGAAAGAGTGGCCAAGTAAATTGCCACTAAGGTGTATGATTTGATGTAGGGCCCATGGGGATTGGTTGAGGAGTGGTTGTGTGCATTTATATGTAACACTTAAGTTAAGCTTCCGCTGAAAATGAGTGTAATGAGGGTTCATTGGGTTTAAATGGACAGTTAACCTCCGGTCTTCCGAGAGTGGGGAAATCGGGGTGTTATGGCATGGTATTGGTAATAGATACTATTGCATGAGTGTGCTTGAGATAGTTTATGGGGTTGAGTGAATGGGTTCACACTCGGGATTCGGGGTCAGTTCGGGGAAGTCTCGGCGGTCCGGGTTCCGGGGCGTGACAGTCCGTGCCTGCAAATCGGCCTCTACAAAGTCCGGTCCGGTCCAGTCCTGTGTCAAAACCCACCCGAACAATCCATCGGGCCACTTCGTTTCCTTTTTGATTTTCGGTCCAACCCAAATAAAGTGAACCAACCCAATTTGGAACCACCTTCAACCTTCACCATGGTTGCTTCCACCATGGATAACTAAGTCAAGCTCCCCCACTATGGCCGTCAAGGCCCAACACCATAAGGTAACCATTCTGGCCCCAAACCACCACAAATTGTGACCACTACTAGCTGTCCAAACTGAACCCACAGCAAGCACCCACAAACCAGCCACCACGGCTGTCCAAACGAAGTAAGCTGTCAAGAAAACCCAACTAGAGTCCCTTCTGAACACAACCTACCAGCAAAGAACCCAAAGACCCACAACCGGCCACAATCGAACCCACCTGGAATAACCCATCAGCCGAAACCCAACAAGGTCTCGCCGGAATAATCCAAAAACCCCTCCTAAACCACCTTCGGCAGCCACGACCAGCACCCAAAGTCCATTTGATTATCAAACCCAAATCGAGTTGCAATCGAACCCAATTATTATCAAATCGCCGGACAGCTACCACCGTGTCACAGCCACCACCAGCCATGAAAAACCCAACATGAACCCACAGAAGCCACACCCAAGCCATCAACAAACAACCCCAATTTCAAGCGCCAAGCTGCACCATGATGCTCAAATAAACCAACCCAATTTACAAAATATCAACCCAATCCATGAAATGCCCCAAACCATGAGCATCCCCTCCATCAGCTACCCCAAGCCGTAGTTCCATATGATCAAGCTCCATGGCTGCCGTAACCCACCGTCGATAACAACCAAACCGCTACAACCGAGCCAAGCCAAACTCAGCCATCACCCGAACCCACGACAACCCCTCGCTCGAACCACCACCAGTTGAGGAGGCCATCTGAAGCCGCCACCCAGGGCCAGTCGAAGCTGCGAATCAGGCAGTTCGCACCCCCGAACCCACCTGTAACCACCGCCGGTCACCCACCATGGAAGACCCGCCCGAACCAGCCGAGCTCAACCCAAAAACCCCAGCCGCGAAACCCTCAGTCACACGGCCAGTCACCACCGCCCTCAGCCGCTGCCACCAACCATGGCTGGCCGTCGGGAGACCATGTCAGAGCCACCATCGGAGCGCCGTCGATCCTCCTCCTCCACTCGGCTCTCTCTCTCGATCTCCTGATCTCTCCTTCTCTCTTCTCTTCTTTTTCTTTTCTTTTCTTTCTTTTCTTCTTTTCCTTTTCTTTTCTTTTCTTTTTCTCTTTTCTTTCTTCTTTTCCTCCTCTTCAGCTGACCACACATGTGGTCTTCTCTCTTCCCCTTTATCTTGGTCCACATATATATATTTATATATATATATATGTGTGTATAATACCATATACACTATTGACCCTCTTTATGCACAAAATCACAAATGTGCACCTCCATGTATTCATAATTACATAAAGCCCCCCATATATTTATAATTAAATATAAATATAGGTATTACATATATATATATATATAGATATATATATATACATATACACACCTTCCACTTGTCTAGAAATCTCTATATCCAAAAAAAAAAATTTAAATCCAGTCAAAATTCACCCGGAACCGGTCAAAATAATTTTGGTCCTTACAGGTATAAAGCCAGGCTGGTTGCCAATGGTTTTGCCCAGCAGTATGGTTTGGATTATGAGAAGACTCTTGCTGCAGTTGCCAAGATGACCACTGTCCATGCTCTCATTACTGTAGCCTCTGTTCGTCAATGGCATATTTCTCAAATGGATGTTAAAAATACTTTTTTCAATAGAGATCTTCAAGAGGAAGTTTACATGGTACCTCTTCTTGGTGTCTCTCATAATCCTAGAAAAGTTACAGGCTTAAGAAGGCCTTATATGGTCTCAAACAAGCTCCTCGAGCCTGGTTTGAGAAGTTCTCTATAGTGGTTACTTCCCTTGATTTTTGCTTTAGTGCTCATGATTCGGCTCTATTTATTAAGTTTACTTCTGCTAGCCATATTCTTCTTTCACTCTATGTAAATGACATGATTATTACAGGTGATGATGTTGATGTAATTGCAATATTAAAGATCGAATTAGCTAATCAGTTTGACATGAAGGATTTGGGCCCTCTACGGTACTCTTGTGTATTGAGGTAGCCTTTTCACCTAAAGGTTATCTTCTTTTTTAGTCTACGTACATAGCGGACATTCTTCAGCGAGCTCGTCTTACGAATACTCGGACTATTGATACTCCTATCGAGCTTAATGTTCGCTATGCTCCTATAGATGGTATTCCTTTACTTGATCCCACATTGTATCGGACTATTGTTGGTAGCTTAATCTATCTCACTATTACCTACCCCGACATTGCATATGTTGTCCACATTATTAGTCAATTCATTGCCTCCCCCTCTACAGTTCATTGGGCTGCTGTTCTTCGCATTTTGTATTATCTTCGGGGTACTCTCTGTCAGAGTCTTTTATTTCCTTTGACCTTCTCTTTGGAGCTTTGTGTATACTCTGATGCTGATTGGACTGGTGATCCGACTGATCGTAAGTCTACTACAGGTTTTTGCATCTTCTTGGGTGACTATCTCATTTCTTGGAAGAGCAAGAAGCAAACAGTTGTCTCTTGATCTTCCACAGAGGCTGAGTACTGTGCTATGGCATCTACTACAAATGAGGTTGTGTGGTTGCATTGGTTATTAGCAGATATGAGTGTCATTCTTTCTACTCCCACCCTTCTTTACTGCGATAATAAGAGTGCTATTCAGATTACGCACAATTCAGTCTTCCATGAGTGGACCAAGCACATTGAAATTGATTGTCATACCACTCGACATCATCTCCAGCGTGGGAGGATTACTTTGCCTTTTGTCTTATCTTCCATGCAAATTACAGATTTCTTTACGAAGTCTCAAACCGTTCAGCACTTTCATTTTTTTATTGGCAAACTTTAATGTTTCTTGCTATCGCATCATGAGTTTGAGGGGGGATATTTGATATTAGATTGTTATTTTTATTATATTTTTAGCTGTGAGGGTATGATAGTCTTTTTACACTTTCTTATTAGGCTATATAAACCCCTTTATGTGTATTCTCTTATTATCTTTACTAATAGAAACCCTAGCCCCCTTTTTCTCTTTTTCTCTTTCTTTGCAATTCTCTCATGGTATTAGAGCAAGTGTACTGCAGTATCTCCTGCCTTGCGTGGAGGGGGAGAGTCGAGTGTCTCTAGTCCTAGCACTAAGGGTGAATGTTAGCATAGTCCCACATCGTCTAGGTACCTTTAGAATGTGCAGTATATATACACATGGGCACCCTCTCCTTATAAGTCAGTTTTTAAGGATGAGTTCTACCCATGGATTTATCATTGTCAGCGATGTGTGCCTTAGCCATCAGCCACGTGTCATCAAATTGCATTTTCATGTTAGGCCAATATGGCAGTAATATTTGGGTGTCAACAATGCCCTCCAAATCCTAAGAGGCTTATAGATCGACATATAAGGGTTTTGGGATTTTTTTAAAACCCCAAACATGGCTTGTCCGTACCCCAATCTTCAACTACCATGATCAGCACCAATTCCCCAAGGTACTTATCATATCAAGCCATTACAACTTCACTTATTTTGGACCACCACTAAGATGATTTTTATTCCATATTAGCCCTACTAACCTTGCTGATCATGATTTTTTATTAAGTTGGCTGATACGTTTTAAGGTATTGGCCACCTTTAGACCCAATTTGAACTTTGCCATCTAACTTTGCTAGCATGGCATGATTGCGATTGGTCGAGATCAGGTTATCATGTAACGACATATTGATCGATCTAACTACTGAAATAATGGCATTGTGCTAATATAGAGTTACTCCGGTGCCTGATCTTTTTGAATTTTTATGTGCCCATAAAGCTTTTGAAAGCAACTTAGGCCAAATTTTTGGATTTTCATCTTCTTCAAAATATTCAACCATATTGGCCAATAATACAAAAAAAAAATTGGCCGATTTTCTCTCAGTCAAGTAAGCTTTTATTAGCTTGATGCAAGCAACTCTAAAAGTCTATTTTTCCATTGCTTCTCTATTGGAACCTTCTCCTTGGATTTCTTCAGCAATCGGTCGAGGATGTTCAACCCTTAACCTATTTATGTTATTATGAAATTCTTTGGAGTCAGCATTTTTTGGACCTCTTTTCATAGTGGCCAATGCAGATATTCTCATCTTACAATTCTCATCATACAACATAACATCGGCCGTATAAACCTTTGAACCCACTAGGCGATTTGTTTTCTTTTATGAGCTTAACTTCATCCCTATCTAATTTTGTTGCCTCCCAAGGTCTAGAGTTTTACGCGGAGGACGAAGTTGTACATTTTTTGGTGGCCAAATCTATGGTCATTTGGCCATGTTTTGCCTATTTTCACTTCTTTGATTGTTGTTATGGCTTTTACAATCTTTCACCATCTTGCTATCTGGAGCGATTGATGGCGTACTCATAGCAACTTTCGACAACTTCTCTTCGTTCTCCAAATCAACCTTATTCTTCGGAGCAAGGCTGGTTGTATTGTTGCTGACTATGGTATGAAATGGGTCACTGTCGAACCCCATCACCTCTGAGTTCTTCTCTAGAAACTTCAAAGTACCATTATCAATAAATTTATGTGATACTAGCGATGGCTAATAAAATACTAGCAGTTGATTAGTCGCTAGTAGTTGATGCACCACAGGTGGTTGTTGGTAAACTGAGATGGTCGGCTGATTTGCCTTGTTGGGACTGACTACCATTGGTGGTTGATGTGCCCCTAGTGGTTGATCTCAGGCCAACCTTGATCCTAGTCTACCACTGGTGATTGATTTTTCATTGGTGGTTAACAATAATTAGGCCAGCTGTGTGGCTGATATTCAGGCCAAACAGGTAGTTGATTGGTCATTTGTTGCGACTTATTTACCAGTAACGGCTAATATACTGCTGGTGGTTAATAATAATCAGACCAACCTTGTGGGGTAGCTTATAGTGTCTGATTTCACTTGCACTAAGTCCTCACATGTGCAAGGCTTGTTAATCTTGACCTATGCAAGGTTTGCATCATGGTTATCATTTACATCCGTTGCAAAAACTTCGTAATTTGGACCTTTGTAACAAGTTCCATTAGGCGAATTTTGTCTATCATTTTCTTCTTCAAAATTGACTCATAATGAGTGGCTTTAAAAGCCAAGTCAAAGAAATTCAAGAACTCGATCACATTGAATTTCTTGCGATGGTCTAAATCTAAACCATTAAGTGCCAATTTAACATATTCTAACTCGGGAAGAGGGACCCGACATTTGAGCATGGCTCTTCTAAATCTAGAAATGAATGTCTTGATCGATTGACTAGGCAATTGACTGAGTCTAGAGAGATCAACCAGAGTAGCCTTTCGTAATGTGCGGTAAAATTATGTATGAAACAATTCCTGCATTTGCTACCAAGTTTGAACAGAATTTGGTTGCAAATGGATGGACCACGAAAAAGTTGCCCCGATAAAGATGGAAAAAAGGTCCCATTTTAATCAAAAAGTTACCGGCAAGCTCTCCACATTATACTGTGAAGCGGCCTATGGTCGATTGAGTACCATCACCACTGAAAATGGTGAGCTCTAATTTGCAGAACAGAGGTATTATTCTAGTGGCTGTGTGTCACAATTGCATGGCTGCTAGTGATGAAGTCGAACATCTTTTTTTCAAATGTGTTTATGCTCAAGAAATATGGAATTGGTTTAATAGCATATTGCAGTGGAATTGGTGGGATGTGACCTCCTTTGAGCTTCTAATCCGGTGGTTCCTCACTAACTATAAAAGGAAATCCATTAGGAGTAAATTCCTTAGATGTTTATTCACTACCATAGTGTGGAATATTTGGTGGAACAAGAATCAAGCTCTGCATAATGCTACTGTTCATAATGCTTCTCAGGTGGCCAGGAAAATCATTTGGGAAACAACTGATATGTTGGGATTGCAACTTCAAGACATTGTGGATGGCTTGGTGGCTTAAGTTTGAAGTTTTAATAGTTTTGTCTTCCTTGGATGACTATGTTGTGGGGTGGTCCTGTGTTGTTCTAAATTGGTCTGCTTCATTGAATGTGTTTTTCTTTTTATTCCTTTTTCTATTAGCTGATTTTTGGAAGTAGGTGTTTCTAAGATGTATTGATTTCTATAAATCGGTCGAACTATTCGTCTAAGGTCCAAGCCATACTCCTGATTAGTGAAATCGGCCAACTGGCCTCTATCCAACACAATTGGTTGGGCCGGTTGATCTACAGCTCGTGAAAATTGATTGCAATCAATTTTCAAGAATATCAATTCTGTCTAGGAGCTCTCGAGGCAAGTTATGGGGAACTACTTGTGGCCTTTGCTGCTGCCGATTCTATTGATTCAAGAATATCGATTCTGTTGTTGCCGGGTCGCAGGTGGTTGATGAACACCTGTAACAGTTGGCGGAGGTTGTGCACCAATCTAAACTATAGGCAAATTAACATAATGGCTAGATGATAAGTTGGGCTGAAGTACGACAATCAGTGATTACTCGAAGAGATGAACACTAGTATGCCAAACTTACCTGAGACTGAACAATAGTGTGCTGCACTGAAGTTATAAAAGAAAAAAACATATGATTATCTATATGAATAAGATGTTGTGCCATTCTAAAATATTTTAAATTACTGTTGTTGCAAAAATCTTGGCGATCCCTCTTTCTTTTGCTTCTCTTTATCAACCTTCTCAATCTTGGAGATTCCTGAACAATTTTCTGTACACTAGCCACTGGGTTTCCTTTCTTCCATGTCACCAAATCATTTCGTCTTCAGCAGATTCACTGAATTAACACTATGACTTCTCCTCTCATGGTAGCAAAAACGACCCAAGGATGCGAAAAAGTGTATTATATTCTAAGATTTTGGATGGATGGATCAATTCAACGACACCCAAAGTTCGCTACAACCTTCGGAACTAAAATTATTCTAAACATGAGCAATCCAATCAACAAAAGACCTCAGAGGCTCGGAAGACTTTTCCATATATTCCCACCATGTCAATTACAGCCTAAACTTTTCACGTTATTCTCTAGTGATCACCCTTGACAGCAAAACCGATCGAATTACAATAGAGGCTTAACATTACTTGCAACCAATTAAGTATAACTAAGTAGAATGGAAGCAGCAATTAGTATCTTTATATATATGAGTTGTGCTACACTTGCCGATCCATTTTTTTCACACTCCAATCACTTGTGTCCAATAAGGACTCTTAATAAATAATGGATAAGAATAATGTCTCTCTCCTCCAAAGTATTTAAATGAATAACTGATACATCAGTCGGTACAAATACCGGTTATTTTATCATTTTCCAAACGTGAATACTCACCAAATTTGAAAATTAAATGTCAATAAGTGACGATTCAATGATTTATTTTGTAAATGCCCTTTTACAATAAAAATTCTCAAACTACTTATTTCTTTTTCACTATTCATCATTTTACTCAATTGGGGTATTTGATTTTATATCCCGGTATAATAATGTATATGTATATATCTTTTATGATATATACATCTTGGGTTATATTATTAATATTTGATTGTATGGTTTGATTTGAACTTTGCCGCAAGAGCAAGATCTTCTTCCTGGAGAATCTCTCACTGGTCTAGCAAGCTTCTCTCTCATGCTGGCAAGCTACAACTCTGCAAGTCCATCCTTTCTAGTATGCAACTCTGCTGGATGAATGTGTTCATCCTTCCAAAGAAAATTTTGACCACAATAAGTCCCTCATGAAGATCTTCCTATGGTCAAGTTCCACTGAATCCAAGAAGAAGGCCAAAGTAGCATGGTCTCAAATTTGTCTTCCACAGCCAAATGGGGGACTAGGTCTTCCTGTTCTTTCTACCCTCAATAGAGTAGCCATGACCAAACATATTTGGTATCTCTTTTATTGACCAAATTGGTTATGGTCCAGATGGATACACTCTTCATTACTAACACGGAAGAATTTTTGGGAAGCAAAATGCCCATCCTATTGCTCTTGGTCCATGAGGAAGTTGATGCAGCTGAGGCCACTTGCCAGATCTCTCATCTCAGCTAAAATAGGCAAAGGAAGCCACACATCCTTCTGGTTTGACTCATGGTTGCAATGTGGCCCATTAGACAACATAATTCACAATCCAAGCACACTTAGCACTGCTCTTGGTAGATATGCCATTGTTAGCTCTGTAATCTCTAATGGGCAATGGAGAATCCCAAGTTGTGTTCAAAGACTCATACCAGAACTCAGAAATCCCAATCCATCACAACATAACACAATCATGTGGCTTCAACTGCCCAAATTCTCCCTCTCTTACCTTAGAAGCCATCAATCCTTCTCCCCCTCCTTTACCTTGGACCACTTTTGTATGGTTCAAATCACAAATCCCAAAACACAGTTTCAACCTCTGGCTAGCAGCCCTAGAGAGGCTGTCCACCTTGGAGAGGCCTTTCATGGTCTACAAAACTATTCAAAACCGTTGTAGCCTATGTCTCTAAGTCCATGAATCATACTCCCACCTCTTCTATCAATGGCCATTCTCCATAGACTTTTGAACCACTTTCAATTGATACTTAACCATAGTTTGAATTACTCAAATTGGCATAATCTCCTTGAACTGGCATCTACCTCTTGGTCTCACCCAATCTTGCATCTCTCACACAAGCTAGTGCTAGCTGCCACGGTCTACTTCATATGGCAGGAAAGAAACAATAGATCCTCCTTTGACAAAGCTTCCACTACATCAACAATTATCAAATCTATCACTGAAGTTATTAAGCTCGGACTTTTCTCATGCTCCTTCAAAAATAACAGAGCAACAAGAACCTTAGCAGTATTCTGGCATCTCCCAAGCTCTTCAATCAAGCCTCCTAGGAAGCCTTTTGATGCCCATTGAAATGGATGATGATCATCATCATCATCATCATAGGATCCTGGTATCCCAATTTGATTCCATCTCCTTAGCTCCTGATGCCATGGTGATGCTTATTGTCCAACTTCTCTGATGAATAGTCTCAAACACCTTTTGCTCATTGTAAATGTTTTGTTGGCTTACTCAGCCTTGTTCTCCTTTGGAGTTGCTTGTACTTCTCTATTTACATATATATACAACTGATCATTCTCCAAAAAAAAAAAAAAAAAAGATCTTCTTCATGGACATACCACAAGGAATATCCCATGTCAACATCACTTTGTTCATCTTGGCATATCAAACTCCCAATTCATCTCTTAAGCCACCCCTCTCCCTCTCTCTCTCTCTCTCTCTCTATATATATATATATATATATATGTGTGTGTGTGTGTGTGTGTGTGTGTGTGTGTGTGTGTGTGTGTGTGAAATGCATATATACATATATATTGATGTATTTACTTTTTTTTTAGATTTTCTGTTTTGCTTTGGTAATGCAGGGAAATGAAATTTTTGACACTATTGAAGATTCAAATTAATAAATTTGATTAATTTTCTTTATTTTTGGGCAATTGAACTAATTGTTGTTGTAGAAAAAAAACACAAATTGTTGTTGTTTCTATTAAATATGTATATTAATTTATTTTTATTGTAAGAAGGGCATGTACAAATTAAATCATAAATGGTCACTTATTGATATTTATTTTTAAAATTTAGTAACTATTCATCATTTCTTAACTTTATGATTGCTTATGAGCAATTGTTTATATTTGGTCACTAAATTCTAATTTTCTCAAAAAAAAACCTAACACAGTATAGAAACCTCTTACCACTATTTTAACTGACAAAATTAAATTCGTTTATTTGTCAAAAGATAATTTAAATTCTCTTCCTAACGAAGAAAGTAGAAATGACAACTGAAAAAATTTAAATTAAAATTTACTGGCATAAAGGAATATACTCACATAGGAAACCATTGCATATACAATTACGTACCACAAAAGAATGTATTATTTAAGAAAATAGAGACATTTAAGATGGAATAAAACACCATAACACATTTGACCATTTCTTAAAAGCAATTGTAACTAGGGGTGCACAAAGAACCGTGGGAACCGGAATCGAGGGGTACCGTACCAGAATCATACCGAACAGTGACTACGGTTCCAGTTCCGGTTCCTAAAATTAGGAACTGTTACCAACGGTTCCGGTTCCGGGACCAGTAGAATCGTACCGAATCGGAACCATTGGGGGTAACGGTTCCTTGGATCCGAACCGAAACCGGAACCAGAACCGGAACCATTTTATATTAAATATGTGTGTATATATATATAATATAATAACTATATATAATATATATATATACATTACATATAATAATTATATATAATTATTATATGTAATGTATATATATATATATATATATATATATATTTTGTATTTTCAAGCTTCATTGAAAAAAAAAACTAAGGAACCACGGTTCGGAACCGGAACCGAATCGAGAACCGCGGTTCGGTTCCTCATGGTTCCAACTCTTAACGGTTTCAGTTCCAAAAATTAGGAACCGTTGGTAACCAATAGGATCACCAATAGTTCACCGTCCTATTCTGGGGGATCCGATCCAATGGTAGCGGAAAGTTGGCTGGATGAGATCGTTACACTCCTTAATGTACTTGAAATTGAGGAGGACTTAAAAGTTAAGGTAGCCACTCACTATCTTAAGGATGATGCCAAACTTTGGTGAAAATTCTTGGGAGACTACCATGATTTGGAGACAATGGAATGGGATACATTCCAAGTGCTTTTCTTTGAGAAGTACTTTCCAGTGACAGTAAAGGATAGTATGAGGAGAGAATTCTTTAACCTTGTTCAAGGGACAATGACGGTGATGGAATATGAGACAAAATTTACCTCCTTAGCTCAGTTTGCAAAGGAGATGATCCCAACAGAAGAGCTTAAAATTAAGCAATTCATAAGAGGTCTCCGAACCTACATACGGAACAAGGTTGGGATTTTAGGTTTGACCAACTATGCAGCAGTAGTGGAGAGAGCATTGATTTTTGAAGAGTTTAGCAATGATAATCAAATAATAAGAGAAGCACAGAACCAAGCAAGAGGCACGGGATCCCTTACGGATAATCGTGCTAGAAAGAAGATGAAGATTGGTGGGTCATCCTCACAAAGGCAACAAACTCAATCAGTGAGTTCTGTGGCTATACCTTCTGGATCTTTTCGATCGAGGATAGTCTGTTTCAATTGCCAAAAATTGGGACACAGAATGGCTGAGTGTACTCAAAGGCAAGTTCCGTTAGTGGCAGATAAAAAGTGCTACCATTGTCATCAAATGGGGCATATTAGTTGGAATTACCCACAGAAGAGTAGTGTGCAGGGTGGTACTAGTTCTCAGCAGCGTCCTACGCAGCCTGTGATATCACAGTCAGGTTTTAGGGCATTGCCACCACAGCAGACAGCGCCTTCAGTTTAGAGTTCACGGGCACCTGCTAGAGGAGCCATGTCTAGCGCTCCCAGTCAGTAGTCGGGATATCAGGGTCCAGGATAGCAGGGCCAGAGATCACAAGGCAGTGCTTTTACTCTTTTTCCGGCAGAGACCTCGGCGGGATCGTCAGTGGTCTGAGGTAGATTTCTTGTATCTAGCTCGTGGACTAGGGTTTTAGTAGATTCAGGTGCATCACATTCATTCATATCATATGCATTTGCTTGTACTTTGGGGTTGGAGGTGTCATCTTTGGACTCGGTTTTATCCATTGATATGCCAGTTGGTGGTAGAGTGGTTTTGAGTGATGTGTGCCGATCTTGTGAGATCGAGATTTTGGGACATCGACTAGTGTTTGATTTCATTCTCCTTGAGATGTCTAGCTTTGACGTGATCTTGGGTATGGATTGGCTATCGACCTATAAAGCCAATATTGATTGTCATCGGGGAAGAGTGACCTTGTATACACCCTCTGGTGTTAGTATATGTTTTGTGGGGGGCGGGATGACTTCTACTTGTCGTCTTTGCATGGTTCGAGTGATCAGAGAGGGCTTGGGCATTTCTTAGCAAGCCTACTAGTTGATGGTGATGATGAGACACTTGGAGAGCTTCCTCGTGTAGTGTGTGAGTTTATGGAGGTATTTTCGGGGGAATTGACACAGTTGCCTCCAAAACGGGAAGTGGAGTTTGTGATAGATCTTACTCCAGGTACCATGCCCATTTCGATGGCACCATATCGAATGGCACCGGCTGAGTTGAAAGAGCTAAAAGACCAATTGCAAGAGCTACTAGACAAGGGATTTGTACGTCCTAATACTTCACCTTGGGGAGCTCCGATTCTTTTTGCTAAAAAGAAGGACGGGTCATTGCGACTTTGCATTAACTACCGGAAGTTGAATCGGGCAACAATCAAGAATAAATATCCTCTGCCAAGGATAGATGACTTATTCGACCAACTTAAGGGTTCGAGATATTTCTCAAAGATAGACTTGAGATCGGGCTATTATCAGTTGGGGATTAGAGAGGCGGACATTCCAAAGACTGCCTTTCGCATACGATATGGACATTACGAGTTTTTGGTGATGCCGTTTGGTTTGACGAATGCATCGGCAGCATTCACGGACCTAATGCATAGAGTGTTCAATGCCTACTTGGACAAGTTTGTGGTTGTATTTGTTGATGACATCTTAGTGTACTCGTCTTCGGAAGAGGAGCACGAGGGTCACTTAAGGATTGTGTTGCAGCTTCTAAGAGAACATCAATTATATTCCAAATATGAAAAATGTGAATTTTGGCTAGTGAAAGTGAAATTCCTTGGGCATGTTGTGTCTAAAGGAGGGGTGTCTGTAGATCCACCCAAGATAGAAGCGGTGATGAGTTGGGAAAGACCTAAGAGCGTATTTGAGATACGTAGTTTCTTGGGATTGGCCGGGTATTATCAGAGGTTTGTGAAGGACTTCTCGTGGTTAGCAGCACCAATGACAAAGCTTACCCAAAAAGGAGTAAAGTTTGTGTGTGATGATGCTTGTGAGCATGTATTCATGGAATTGAAGGGCCGGTTGACTTCGGCTCCAATTTTGATCATTCCAGAACGTGGGTTGGGGTATACAATTTATTGTGATGCTTCACGACTTGGTTTGGGATGTGTGCTAATGCAAACCGAACGAGTAGTGGCGTATGGTTCAAGGCAGTTGAAGACCCATGAACAAAATTACCTGACACATGACTTCGAATTGGCAGCCGTGGTCTTTGCACTTAAGGTGTGGAGACATTATTTGTATGGTGAGAAGTTTGAAGTGTTTTCGGATCACAAAAGTCTCAAATACCTTTTCTCACAAAAGGATTTGAATATGAGGCAACGGAGGTGGATGGAGTATATGGAGGACTATGACTTCGACTTGCAATATCATCCGGGGAAAGCCAATGTGGTGGCGGATGCATTGAGTAGGAAGTCACATGGTAGCTTAGCGAGCTTAGCCATACGGGAGTGGAAGATGATGGAAGATATCTCAGAAATAGGATTGCATTTCAGTGAGGACGATGGACCGGCAATGTTATTTACTCTTATCGCTCAACCAACTCTTATGAGTAGAGTGATCGAAGAGCAGAGGAAGGATAGTGAGGTTGAGACTATTTGCACACGGATTACGGGTGGTGAAGTGGTGGAAGGATGGACAGTTCATTCAGATGAGAGCATGAGATTCAAAGGGAAGATGTTTGTTCCCTTTACTTGTCGGGATGAAATTCTGAGAGAGTTTCACAACTCAAGACTAGCAGTACATCCGGGTGGTACCAAGATGTATCATAACCTACGCCAACAGTATTGGTAGAAGGGTATGAAAAAGGATGTAGCTCAGTTTGTGGTGAGGTGCCTCACTTGTCAACAAGTGAAGGTCGAGCATCAGAGACCGGCAGGGTTATTGCAGCCATTGTCTGTGGGTATGTGGAAATGGGAGCATGTCACTATAGACTTTGTGACAGGACTTCCAAGGTCGAGGAGGGGTCACGATGCAGTTTGGATTGTCGTTGACAGGTTGACGAAGGTGGCTCACTTTATTCCCATTAGAGTGACCGATGATGTGGATACTCTCAGTAGATTGTATATTGAGCAAATCCTTAGACTTCATGGCATGCCAGTTTCTATTGTTTCAGATAGAGACCCGCGATTTACATCTCAGTTTTGGCAGAGTTTCCAGGCAGGACTTGATACGGACCTTCACTTTAGTACGGCTTTTCATCCTCAGACGGATGGTCAGTCTGAGCGTACTATACAGATTTTGGAGGATATGCTGCGGGTGTGTGTACTTGACCTTCGGGGTAGTTGGGAGGATCACCTTCCTTTAGTGGAGTTTGCATACAATAATAGCTATCAAGCTAGCATTGAGATGGCTCCATTCGAGGCTTTATATGGTAGACCATGTAGGTCACCCATTTGTTGGACTGAGGTTGGAGAGGCAGTTTCTTTGGGACCAAATTTAGTTCGGGAAACTACGGAGAAGATCAAGTTAATTCGGCAAAGATTACTTACGGTTCAGAGTCGTCAGAAAAGCTATGCTGATAGAAGACGACGACCATTGGCATTTGAGGTAGGAGATCATATTTTTCTGAAGGTCTCACCACGGAGAGGTTTGATGAGGTTCGGTCGTAGTGGCAAGCTAGCGCCATGGTTCATCAGACCATTTGAGATTTTGGATCGGGTAGGAGAGGTTGCTTATCGCTTGGCATTGCCACCGCAATTGTCAAGTGTGCACAACACTTTCCATGTGTCTATGTTGAGGAAGTATGAGCCAGACCCTTCACATGTACTCGATTGGGCAGACCTTGAGGTGGAGGAGGATGTGTCATACGAGGAAAGACCAATTCAGATTTTGGACACTAGAGAGCAAGTGCTTCGGGGAAAGACCATCTCATTGGTTAAGGTGCTTTGGAGGCATCACGGGGTGGAAGAAGCTACATGGGAACGAGAACAAGAAGTCCGCTCAAAGTATCCCGAGTTGTTCATCACTTGAGGTACATTCTAATTTCGAGGACGAAATTCTTATAAGGTTGGGAGGTTGTAGAGACCGTGCCCAATTTTGGTCGGTTTTTCAATTTTTGTCATTTATTGCTTTAAATGCATTTTAAATGATATTTAACATATTTTGGATGCAGGGAATATGTTTAGAAGGTTAGAATATGGTTTTGGAAAGTTTTGGGAACTTTTGAAAAAGTTTGACTTTTTGGTCAACGGGGGCCCAGTATTAGGTTAAGTGAGTCCGAGAATTTTGGAAAAATTCTGAGAAATTTTATTTTTGACTATGGACTAAACGAAATATTTAGAGTGTTAAGGAAGTGATTTTGAGTCCAACGGAGTTTTCAAAAATTAATTTCGAGCTCGGGAAGGTACATTAAGTGGCTAGGGGTAAAATGGTCATTTCGCGCCCCTAGGGTTGAGATAAATATCAAAATGGGTCTGAGACATTTCATTTTACAGATCCCTCTCTCTCTCTACATATCCCACTTCATCTCTCTCCCTTCTCTCTAGAGTTAAGGGCCTTAAGGTGTGATTTAGAAGATCTTGAAGAAGGAAAGTGTGTAGGAGACATCAAGGGCATCGATTTGAACCGATCAAAATCTCTGTTTCATGAAGTTGAGAAAGTTGGGATTTCTTAAAGTTGGATTCAAAGCTTGGGAATTTGAGGTAGGGGTGCTAGACTCATCTTTACTTTGATTCTATAGGTCACATACTTGTGACATGAAAGATAGATTAGGATTTCTTGAGTTTAGGGTTATGTATATGTGTATATATGTATACCAATGTGATTATGCATGTATAAATGTCTGACATGTTGGTTAGAACTTATATATGTTGTGTATGTGCAAGTGAGACTATGAATGTTCTTGATGAAAAATGTGATCATTTGGTGAAAACATGAAAAATGTGAATTTTTTTAGACTTGTGCATGAAAGATATGATTTTCCTTGTTAAATGCATAAGCATGATGATTTTCATGATATGAGTGTGATGGCATTGTGACAATCTTGAGGGAAAGGAAAATGCATTGATTTGACAAAAATGCATTCATGGTGTGGAATAAGTGCATTGATGTGATTATGTGCACTATGTGAAAAGAGAGTTTTTGGGGCGTGACAACATTGAGAATTAAGGTGAGGGAATGGTCCCTAAGGTGAAAGACCCAAAACTTGGCCAAGAGGAGGTGCTCCCTTCGGATTAGTAACCCGATAAATCACAAGCAGAGTTTAGGTGCCGAAGAGACCCTTACTATGGATGGAGTGATAAGCTAGTCCCCATTGAAGTGATTTTCGAATTTATATGGCGTGAGTTATATATATATATATATTGTGGCTTGCTCAATTGGATATATATATATATGTATATATATGTATGTAAATGCATTGAGATGTGAAGGATCACGCATGATTTGAAAAACGTGTTTGTTTATGGGTTAAAAGCATGTATACTTGTCATGTAGACATGTAGGGATTTCATATGCATCCATGCATGGCCGCCTGAGTTAGAGTGGGGTTGGGTGGATCATTCCTACTAAGCCGCAGTGTTGCTCACCCCCTATTTATATAAATATTTTCAGATAAGGCGTCAATGGAAGACGAAACATGATTAGCTCTATGGATATGTCGAGCTTATTTTTGGACTTTTGCTCTTTTGAGATGTAGATAAATGTTCATGCCGGCTTGTGGCATGTAGACAATGGTTGTGGTGTTGCCTTTACATTTGTATCTTTTTATGTATGTGAAATCCAAATGTAAGTGCCACACTTGTAGGAAAGTGATTTTTGAGAAATATATGTATAATGGCTTCCTTCATTTGAGACTTCTTGAATGTATGCAAAAAGGGCCATTTGAATTCTTATGTGTATGGTTCCATGGATTATGTAGGGATTCGGAATTTAAATGGATGAATGTATTCTTTTGTCTCTTGTATCTTAATTTCGTGGATATGAATGTTTAGAGTTATGGATTTATGTTGGAATCATGGTTGTAGGATCTCAATATATAAGTTAGATTGTATGGTTGGGTTAATGAAAATCACCTTTGAAAAAAAAGAGGATGGTTTGGTTCACTTGAATTTTTTTGTGCATAGTGAACTTAGGATGAGTTTTCTATGATTATGCAAGATTTGAGATTCAAATGTATAGGTTGATGTGTGAGTATGATTTTATATCAATGGTAGATGATTTATATGAGATATGAATGATCTAAGGTGGTTTGGTTGAGATTTGGGTTCAATTTGATCTTGTATAGGTGTTTGGGAAATCTGGGCAGTGCATTTCGATTAATCGAAATGCCCATCTCGATTGATTGAAATGGTTGCGAGATTTTATGAATTTTCAAGCTTTATTTCGATTAATTGAAGTCCCAATCTCGATTGATCGAAATAATGCAGGTCCAGGGTACCGAGAGGGTGTTTTCTTCGATTGATGGGGTCAAAATCTCGATTAATCGAGATGAATCTCGATTGATCGAGATTACTATTCACAGCAAGGTTCAAAAATTGTCCAAACTTCGTTTCGATGTAATTTCTTCGTTTTAAATCAAAATTGAGTGTGGTTTTTTTTTAACTTGAGTATTTTTGAAAGCTCTATCCAATGGTGTAGGTTTCATAATCAAATTCCATCTGTGTAAAAAGTTGAGGTCCGGAACTTAGTGGTTTATACGTATACAACCAAATGTGCAAATCATTTGCAAGGGCCATTGATGATCTAATGCCACTTGAAGGGTGTGCATATAGAATGCTTCCATAATAGAATAGATTATAATGAGATTAAGGTGTGGGAACTTGAGGTGAAATTACGGATTCACCCCCGTTTCCCTCGCTCCTAACCGGGTGTCGGAAACCGGGGCGTGACAACAAGGGAGGTCCGATCTATGAGTTCCAACCAAGGGTGGCATTGGGCTAAGCCCTGGTGGATGAAGGAAGAGAGGTGCATGATGAAGGTGCGGAAAGCTAGGGTGGGGTTCACCTTGACCACCTCAACACTGTCTCTACTGCCCCTACCGGGCATGCTGTGGTGATGTTCCAATCTGATGGCCAAAACTCCATTATCATTGTTTGAGGTGCTAACATGAGTTATTGGCCTCAAACTCTCTCTGAGGAGGACCTGGTGACTGTGAGGAATGCTGGTATTGTTCTGCTTCAAAGGAAAATTGCAGATTATGTCAACATTCAAGTTGCAAAGGTTAGGCTTTTGATTCTATTTTTCTTTTTGCAATGCGCCCGCACACACACATATATATAATGTATGCGTGTATTTGTTCAAAAATATAGGCAAGAACCAAGAGGAGGAATCTAGATATCTTTGGATGGATTTTCATTAACCTTATATAGTTATATATATTATTTTGTTATGGTACAGAAAGATATTTAGTTTTTATTACAATATTGAAAGTTCTTTACTTACTGGGATTCATTGTAGTAATATTGTAATAGTGAATACAGAGCAAAATGAGGTGATTTCTATTGAATGAATCAACAGTGTCAAGTTTAAATTATCAGGATCTATTGATACTTAGAATACTTTGTACAAGCAGAAGAGATTGGTCAGTTATTGTGCCAAGGATCGAATTAACATTCTGATTAGCTTGGGGGAAGATGAAAGGCAGAAAAACACTAGTTAGATTAAGGGACTTTCTTACATTTCAAAAGATAAATAGAATATGATTATATACTTATTAGTGGTTGCAGCACTATTAGGATAGATTAAATCACAAAAAGAATGTAGGTTTGATATTAACTAGACAATGTACTGTGATAAACCTATGAAACACCCTTACTTCTGTAAGAGAGACATATTCATGTTGGATAATGGTATTCCTCGAATACTGTTTTGTGGAGTGTCATGAATTGAGCCATATAAATTGAAACACAATCCTTCTTGAAGTGGTTGACTCGTGGATAAGGAGAGAAAATGATGAGCTTCACTTTTTTCTGATGGAAAGACGAGCTGTAATACCCCGCTCCAACACATGGTATGATATTGTCTGTTTTGGGCTTAAGCCTACACAGTTTTGCTCTTGGGTTTTATCCTAAAAGGCCTCATACCATTTGAAGAGAACACACTACATATAAGCACGTCCCCTTCTCCACACCCAAGCGATGTGGGATTAAGCACCCTCTAGCCTACTAGTGTGGTAGCTTAGCCAAGTGTCTCTTCTTTCACCCGCCCACATCACACCTGACAACAAGGGTCACTACAATCCACCCCCCCTAGGAAACCCGACGTCCTCGTCGGCACACTCTTAGTTGAGTTTTGGCTCTGATACCAACTGAAATACCCCCCAATAAATTTTGCGCATGAGATGGCCAGTCTCATAACAAAACCTAAGAGATATTTACAACTGATAGCAACAAACATAGAGTACAAAAGAAAGAAGAGAATAAATTTAAAAAGCGGAATAGAAAGTTCACCCGAATTAATATAAAACATTAAATTTAATAAAATACATGCTTGTGTTTCTTTGTTTTGAACTTAAAGAATGTGTTCATTGTGGTATGCTAAGGGTTTGTTGAGTAATTGAAAAAGATGATATGTATTTTTAAAAACATGAACTGGATAAGGAGTGACCTATATGTAATAACATGTGTTATGTTGTGTAATAGTTTGATCGAGTTGAGAACATAGCATGAGATAACTTATTGTTGTTGACGTATATCTTGAACATATAGAAATATGCCACCTAGACGCCGAGAAGGCGTAGTTAGGGGTAAAGTCCCTGAGGGAAACCGTTTGGTCACCGATATGACCACAACCCTTAGAGACTTTGTGAATACTACAGTTTATGAAGTGCAACAACTGGTAGTGCAACTAGAAGAGGGTGGAAGTGAGAAATAATTCAAATTTATCACTCAATTTAAGAAATTGATGCCTCCTAGTTTTGATGGGAGCATGAATCCGTTGATAGTGGATAATTGGTTGGAACAAGTAAAGAAGCACCTAAAGATGATGTCTACTCTCGATAATGGGATAAAAGTGATTCTTGTCACATACTTGTTTTCAAATGGTGCCTAATTATGGTGGAAGTCAGTGAGTGACCAACACAATGTTAAAACAATGGCATGGGAAGAGTTTAAGACTCTATTCCTTGAGTATTATTTTCTTAAGCTGAAGAGGAAAGCACTTAGGAAGGAATTTGAGGAACTAGTTCATGACGGCATGACCATAACTGAATATGATAACAAGTTCATTTCTCTTTCATGCTTTGCCCCCGAAGTGGTGAGAGATGAGGAAGAAAAGATATGGAGGTTCGTCAATGGCTTTCATCATTCAGCTAGGCCACTTGTGTCTATTTTAGGTTTGAAAGTGTATGTTGAGGTGGTAGAAAAGGCCTTGATGGCTGAGGCCAAGACCAAAGATAGGTAACAAAAGTGAAAGGCTTAGAAGCAAAGCAAAGCCTTAACAATTACTTCAGAGGGACACATAAAGAAAAGGTTCAAAAGTGGTCATTCTCATTCAATGGGTTCAGTGGGATAACCTATGGTACGTTATACACCTATCACTCCTATGCCTTTGGGGTCTACTAGGGCAGAGGTGGTGTGCTTCAAGTGTAAGCAATTGGGGCACTACAAGACAGATTGTCCTTCGATAGCGCCTATGAGTTAGCCTATGAGTCAGCCTATGAGGCAGCCTAGGAGTCATCCTGGCACGGTGACTTGTTTTGGTTGTGGGCAGCAAGAACACATGATTAGGCAATGTCTATAGTAGAGTGGAAATGCTAAGGGTGGTCAAGGTTCACAACAGAGTCCAGCTCAGACCGTGACTGCACAATAAGGTTGTAGAACATTGCCTCCGCCACAGCAATCTTTGTTAGCTTAGAGTGCACAACCAGTGAGGGAATCTACCCCTAGTGCATCCACAAGGTAGTCTAGTTTTTGAGCTAGTGGAGCACAAGATCAGAGGACTCAAGGCAAAGTGTAAGTTGTGACATATGTAGACTCCTCAGCAAAACCTTCAGTGGTCAAAGGTATATTTCTGGCGTATAGTTCTTGGACACGTGTTTTGATTGATTCGGGTGCATCATACTTATTTATTGCTGCATCATTTGAATAGGCATTGGGGCTAGAGGTTAGTCCATTGGGTAGAGCTATTTGTGTTGATACGCCAGTGGGCGGTATAGTGATTCTTGATAGAGTGTGTCAGGGCAGTGCTATTGAGATAGTCAAATAGACACTTGAGTTTGATTTCATTCTACTAGATATAATTAGTTTTGATATCATTTTTGGGATAGATTAGTTATCAGAATTACATGTGACGATAAACTATTTTAGAAGGCGAATGACGATTTGTACCCCCGAGGGAGATTGCTTTTGTTTTATGGGAGATCAGAATGACTCCTATATATCTCCATGCTATGTCATTCGTAGTTAAGAGCAGCATAATTTCATTTTGGCTAATCTTTTGGCCAAGGGAGACGAGATTCCGAGAGAGATATATCCAGCGGTGGTATGTAAGTTCTTGGATGTATTTCCAGAGGATTTGACGAATTTACCTCCCAAGAGAAAGGTAGAGTTTGGCTTTGATCTTATACCCAATACAGCACCCACCTCTATGGCTCCATATCAGATGGCACCGGCGAAGTTAGCAAAATTAAAACGTCAATTGGATTATTTGAGGGCAAAGGGCTTTATTAGATCAAGTGCATCACCGTGAGGAGCATCGGTGTTGTTTGTTAAGAAGAAATATGGTTCTTTGAGATTGTGCAATGATTACCAAAAATGGAATCATGTGATGATCAAGAATAAGTATCTGTTACCAAGAATAGATGACCTATTTGATCAATTGAAGGGAGCTCACTACTTCTCAAAAATTGATTTAAGGTCGGGTTATTACCAAATAAGGGTAAAGGATGAGGATATCCATAAAATGGCTTTTCGTACACGATATGCAAATTATAGATTTCATGTAATGCCATTTAGTTTGACTATCGCACCGGCGACATTTATGGATTTGATGAATCGAACATTTTATGAATATCTAAACACTTGAGTTTGATTTCATTCTACTAGATATAATTAGTTTTGATATCATTCTTGGGATAGATTAGTTGTCAGAATTACATGTGACGATAGACTGTTTTAGAAGGTGAATGACGATTTGTACCCCCGAGGGAGATTGCTTTTGTTTTATGGGAGATCAGAATGACTCCTATATATTTCCATGCTATGTCATTCGTAGTTAAGAGCAGCATAATTTCATTTTGGCTAATCTTTTGGCCAAGGGAGACGAGATTCTGAGAGAGATATATCCAGCGGTGATATGTAAGTTCTTGGATGTATTTCCAGAGGATTTGACGGATTTACCTCCCAAGAGAAAGGTAGAGTTTGGCTTTGATCTTATACCCAATACGACACCCACCTCTATGGCTCCATATCAGATGGCACCGGCGAAGTTGGCAAAATTAAAATGTCAATTGGATTATTTGAGGGCTAAGGGCTTCATTAGATCGAGTGCATCACCGTGAGGAGCATCGGTGTTGTTTGTTAAGAAGAAATATGGTTCTTTAAGATTGTGTAATGATTACCAAAAATGGAATCATGTGACAATCAAGAATAAGTGTCTGTTACCAAGAATAGATGACCTATTTGATCAATTGAAGGGAGCTCACTACTTCTCAAAAATTGATCTAAGGTCGGGTTATTACCAAATAAGGGTAAAGGATGAGGATATCCATAAAATAGCTTTTCGTACACGATATGGAAATTACAGATTTCATGTAATGCCATTTAGTTTGACTATCGCACCAGTGTCATTTATAGATTTGATGAATCGAATATTTTATGAATATCTAGACACTTGTGTGGTAGTGTTTGTGGATGATATACTTGTGTATTTATCTTTGAAGAAGGAGCATGAGTTACATTTTAGGATAGTTTTGTATGCTAAGTATGAAAAATGCTAGTTTTGGCCACAAAAGGTGAAATTCCTTGGACATATTGTTTATGGATGTGGAGTCTCAGTTGATCCATCTAAGATCGAGGCCGTGATGAGTTGAGAGAGTCTGAGCAGTGTTTTCGAGACTCAAAGTTTTCTTGGGCTAGCAGGCTACTATAGAAGGTTTGTGAAAGACTTATCTAGTATTGCAGCCCCTATTACACGACCCACTTGTAAAGGTGTGAAGTTTGTGTGGAACGAAGCATGTGAGTTAGCCTTTCGTGAATTGAAGAAGTGGTTAACTACAACTCCTATTATGGTGATACCTGAGCGTGGCTTGGGGTATGTGATTTATTGTGATGTTTCAGGGAGTGGACTAGGTTATGTATTGATGCAATGTGACAAAGTAGTTGCTTATGAGTCTAGGCAATTAAAGACTCACGAGTATAACTATTTTATGTATAATTTGGAACTAACAAAGGTGATCGTTGCCTTGAAGGGGTGAAGACACTACTTGTATGATGAGAGATTCGAGGTATATTCAGATCCCAAAAGTCTCAAGTACCTTTTCTCCTAAAAGGACTTGAACAAGAGATAGAGGCGATGGGTTGAGTATATGGAGGATTAAAATTTTGATTTGCAATACATTTTGGGGAAAGCAAATGTAGTGGCGGATGCGTTGAGCAGAAAGTCTCATGGGACTCTAACTAGCATAGCCATATGGGAATGAAAAATGATGGAAGCTTTCTCGGAGTTGGGATTTTATTTCAGTGATGATGGTGAGCCAGCTGCGTTGTTTAGCTTGGAAGCTCAACCTATGCATGTGAGAATGTGATTGAGGCACAGAAATATAGCCGTGAGTTAGAGGCTATCCACTGACAAATTATTGGCAGTATGACAGTAAAGGATTGGACCTCGCATTCGGATGGGGGTCTATGATTCAAAGGGTTAATGGTAGTTCATTCTTATTGTCATGAAGATATATTACAGGATTTTCATCAGTCTCATTTTGCAGTTCATCCTGGTGGTACAAAGATGTATCAAAATTTTGAGTCACCAGA
Organism: Cornus controversa; assembly: GCA_026545225.1. Classification (NCBI taxonomy): domain Eukaryota; kingdom Viridiplantae; phylum Streptophyta; class Magnoliopsida; order Cornales; family Cornaceae; genus Cornus; species Cornus controversa. The sequence goes on along the minus strand of CM048851.1, from coordinate 2,597,876 downwards.
ATGGGTGGCGGGTATGAAGAGAGATGTGGCATAGTTTGTAGCGAGATGACTTACTTGTCAGCAAGTGAATGCAGAACATCAGAAAGCAGCTGGGTTATTGTAACTTTTACTAGTGGCAGAGTGAAAGTGGGAGCACATCACTATAAAATTTGTCACGAGACTTCCAAGGTAGAACAAGGGTAATGACACGGTTTGGCTCGTTGTGAATAGATTAACCAAAACAGCACGCTTCTTGCCTATAAGGTTAACATATGATGTAAGGAGACTTAGTAAATAATATGTAGAGTAGATTATGAGGTTACATGTAGTTCCAGTATCCATTATGTTATATAGGGATCCACAGTTTACCTCAAGATTCTAGTAGGGATTTCAAACAATATTGGACACGGAGTTACATTTTAGCACAGCATTCCATCCTCAGACTGACGGATAGTCAGAGCATACTATTTAAATATTGGAAGATATGTTTTATGCTTGCATTTTGGATTTTGGCGGTGGTTGGGCGGACCATTTTTCACTTGTGGAGTTTGCATACAACAATAGTTATTAGGCCAGTATTGAGATGGCACCATTTGAGGTGTTGTATGGCAGACCTTGTATATCTCCAATTTGTTGGACTGAGGTAGGCGAGACAACAGCCTTAGAACTCGATATGGTGTATGAGACTACTAAAAAGATCAAGTTGATTAGACAACGATTGTTGACAGCTTAGAGTCGACAAAAGAGCTTTGCTGATAAGAGGAGACGACCATTATATTTTAAGGTGGGAGATGATGTGTTCTTAATGTTACGTCATGGAAAGGATTGATTCATTTTGGGCAGAGTGGTAAGTTATCGCCTAGATACATTGGACCTTTTGAAATCCTAGAGTGTGTCGGTGAGGTAGCTTATATATTGGCTTTGCCACCACAGTTGGAGAAAGTTCACAACATATTCCATGTTTCGATATTGAGAAAATACAAACTTGATCCATCACATGTTCTAAGTTGGGTAGACGTTGAGGTTGACGAGGATTTTACCTATGAGGAGAGACGAATTCAGATCCTTGATACTCGAGAACAAATTTTGAGGGGTAAGACCATTCCTTTGGTCAATGTTTTGTGGTATCACCATAATGTTGAGGAAGATACCTGGGAGCAAGAGCAGGAAGTTATTTCTAAGTATTTAGACTTGTTTCCTTTAGGTATGGCCTGATTTTGGAGACGAAATCCTTTTAAGTTGGGTAGGTTGTAAAAACCGTGACCACTTTTGGCTGGTTTTCCTTTATTTTCATTTATTGTCATATAAATGATTTAAATGGTTATATATGTGTCTAAATGTGAAATAAATTTTTGGTGACATGTATAAATCCAGAGAAGTTTTGGGAGTGTTTGGTGAAATTTAAGTTTTTTTGGTTCAGCAGGCCTAGGACGCAGGCCCGATGGGCCTGAAAAATTCAAAAGTGTCGGAATGACACCAAATTTTAAGATTAGCTTAAATAAAATATTTGATTAGTTATGGAGTTGATTTTGAGTCCGTAGGAGTTACCAAAAGTGAAACAGAGCACGAGAAGTTACAGTGAGTGAATAGTTGCATTTTTATAAATATAAGAGGCGTAGTCTATAAATAGAAAGGAGGGGAATACAGCCTTCATTCTCTCATTCTGTTTAGCCCATTAAGAGAGAAATATATATATATATATATTCCTCGGCGCTTTCCAATTCTCGTCCGAAGCCTCTCAAATTCAATAGAGAATGAAGAAGATGAATGTAAAGATATAGATATATCTACAAATCGAGGGCTCAAATTTGATCCATTCAGAATCGAATTTGGAAAAAGTTGATTTTGGTGAGAAATTGGGAAAAATTATTTAGAAGCACTTCTAAATTGAGGTAGGGATGTCTAATCCATAAAATTCAGAGTTTGTGTGAGTATATTGGTTGTCTATGGCAACCAATTGGTTATGTGGGTATAATTAGATGTCTTTCAAGGTTAAAGTATGTTAGATTATACTATTTAGTAAATTTTTAGTGTGAAATGATGTAATTACATGTTTATAATTGTTTTAAATGATTATTAAGCATGTTCAATGTGAAATATAAGAGAATTATGTGTGTTCGTATGTATATGTGAAGGTGATACTTATGTATTTGATAAATTATCTTGAAAGCATGTTTAATTGTTAATATAAATAATATGGAATGTGAAAGTGTGATGCATGTTTAATATGAAAGTATGTGAGGTTTATTTAAAAAATGTGCAAGCATGACAATTAGTATCATATTGCCTTAAATTATATGTGCATGTTTGGTATAAACATATGGAATCCATCTTTATTCATTGGCAAGCATATAGTGAGGGTGGTGAGCTGAATGGGATGGCGAATCATTTTAACGAATGGCGAGGTAATCTGGGGAAGAGCCTCATGGAGTAATCCAGGTAGGAGCCCCGTGGAGTAAACAAGGTGGAGGTCCAGTTAAGTTAAAGAGGATGATCCAGTAATCAGAGTCCTACGATGGGGTAATTCGAGTAGGAGCCCCAATTAAACAGACTTGGATAATCTGGATACGAGTCCAATGGTTGTGCGGAGAGGATGCGGGAGTTGTGCATATCATGTTGTATCATATATAGCTCATGATATGGTTGTGATATACGGATATTTGTGTAACATGATTAAATGCAAATGTATGCTTATGTGGTATTCACGAAACTTGCAGAATTGTGTTTTAAACTTTCCTACTAAACATGTTGTAACTCATCACATTAGTATTACAGGAAATGGTAATGATGTGATGGAGTCTCCCTAACGGTGAGTTGGCATGGAACGAGAGATCGATTTCATTTAAAGACATTTAATGTTTTATTTGAATGCATGTCTGGGATGTGGACTATATGCATATGGTGAACATGTATAAGATCTTTTATATTTTGAGAATATGTTATTATTATGCTTTGTGATTTCATACAATATATGCACGATTTTGAGCATGGTGAATGCTAAACAATGTGAATGATGATTTTACATTCATGTTCATTTTTACATGTATAAACTCGTGAGAATAGTTATGTTGATGAATTGGTGAGTTGAGAAGTGTGAAATGTCCATGAAAAGAATTGGGATCAAAGCATGAGAATGGACACTTAGGAAATTCTGTAGGGAAACTATTCGAGGACTTTTGATTAATCGAAATTTCTATTTCTCTTAATCGAAGAGTGTCAATTAATTAGTTATCAATCAAAAAATTGTTCAATGGAATGAGTGATCAATTCCAATGAGATTACAATGGTACTGCAATACAAGCTCGATCAAGCGTAAAGTTCGATTGATCAAAACCTCTACTTCGATTAATCAAAGTGAGGGCTACGAATAATCGAAGAGTACATTTTGATTAATTGAAAAGTGTATTAACTATGTTTTTCAAAGAGACTTATGTATGCCTATTTTTTAATAAAAGACTCACGTAGTAGACTTAATTTGCTTATGCAGGCATGTGCACATTGTAGTTATGGTAATGATTAGGCTTCCGCTAGAAAATGAGATTATGGTTTAGATTAAATGACAGTGTGTGATATTCCAAGTAAGAATTGAAGTAATGATGTTGAAAAGGCTTACTTGATAAGTAATGGTCCCAGTTTTGGAGTGTGACAGCTTAGTATCAAATCATGATCTCAAGGTGAGATTGTTGATGAGTGACGTGGATGTTTGATTCAATCACCCCTATTTTTTCATACCTTCCCGGGTGTTGGAAATCGAGGCGTGACATCTCCTCACGCTCACATAACGCCATGCTAAGTCATTTCCTAATTAACATGCTATATTGAACACGTAACCATATAACCATATTCCACATAGCATGCCGTAACTTTAAATTTATTCACGTAGCCTTAAGTACACACATGGTTCGACCCCACCCATCGTCCAAAGGTATTCAAAATCGGTAACTCTGATACTAAGTTGTCACACCCCGATTTCTGAGTCACCAGAGACTTCATCTCCGAGCTCGAATCCCGAGAGTGAGTCCGTCCATTAAGCCATAATGAATTATCTCAACCTTTAAATTACTGCAGAAGCTTAAACATATACACATAGTTGTACATGTATAATTATACATCAACTAATCTTATTGGGCCTTACAAGTGACCACATGCATATACCTAAACCACACTCCTACCAACAGACCAACTATGGATTACGATCCATTGTAATAGAGATTACGATACATTGTAGATGTCTCGTAATATCTTGCGAAATGTGCTGTTTTCACCTATTTTCTCAACACTTTTTACGATACATCGTAATAAGGATTACGATGTATCACCGGATTATGATCCATCGTAATGGGGATTACGATACGTCGTAGTCACTAGACTGCAAATTCTGTAGAACTCTCAAAGTGTTCTAAACATATAAAATTCATGTCCAATTCTCATCCCTTAACATACATACATTCTCCTTAAAGTGTAAAACATCTAAAATGATCCAAAGCATGAATAACATGAACTAAACATAAGATTTACATCTCCAAGTGGATCATGTTCATAATTACATACACATTTAGATTTCTAAACCATCCTCTATATTATCATTTATTCTTCAAAAGTTGTGAACATGACACATATGGCTAATACATTTGAAGTTCAAATACATAAGAATTATCTAAATGTAAGAACAACATTTCTAAAATTGTCAATATGCCACAACCCGGCATAGACATCTATATACATATATCCAAAGGAACACCAAACATTCTCACTCCGCCATCCTACGCTTCATCCTCCACCGGTGTTTTATCTGAAAAAGGTTTAGGGGAGGGGTGTGAACATACAACTAGCCAAGTAGAGATGATCCACCCGACTCAACAATAACTCAAGTAGCCATGCAAGAATGAAAAATAAGATCACAAACTCAAGACATATCAATTGGGAAGTGAAAAATATCACATATCTTAACTATACATAAGAAGTTTAATATGAAATACGTTCACAATTAAAGTCAACACCACGTACACTCTAAAATCAAACCAACTGGGGACTTCTGATTGTCACATCCATAATAAGTGTCATTGAAGACCACATACTCTACTTACGATTTACAGGTTACTAACCGGACGGTAACGACATCCACTTTGCCAAGTTTTAGGCCTTTCACCCTTGGGCTCCTGGCCCTCTTAATTCTTACACTTGCCCCCAAAATCATCAATCACCATATAAGTGCACATTTATCACATATTTGCATGAAACTAAAATTGTCACAAAATTCACTCCCAATGCATTACATTCAAATAGCTAATGCACCTCCAACTCATGTCACACGTTTTCAATGTAAAACCATTCAAGTCATGAAAAACCAAATCTTATGCATTTTTAAGAAAACCCCTTTCATGCATACATTCAATCCATAGAGCCAAAATTCACATATATCTCAAATGAACACAATTGACTCATATAAACCATCATATACGTATATACATCATTTAGCACATATTTGGCACACATACTCCACTTAGAACATGGTAGGAGAATTAAATATTAAAGAAAAATCAACTTTTACTCACAATAAAGCTTAAAGCTATACTCCCTCCGTCCCATAATTTTAGTCCACTATTCCTTTTTGGAATGTCCCAAAATATATGTCCATTTCCTAAAATGGATTATATGATTCCTAAACTACCCTTTTCAAACTCTACTATCCTAAAAGTTGAGCCCACCATATAATAATACTACTAACTTTTAAACAAGGACTAATGTGTAAATTCATGCATTATTACACTAAAAAGTGGGTCCCACCATAAAAGGTTGGAATCCCCAAATATCCCAATAATTATGGGACGAAGGGAGTATGTCATAATTAAAGGACCAATAGAATCAAGACTAAGAAGAAATTCACACCCCTACCTCAAATTCCAAGCATTTGAAGCCAAATTCTAGAAATTCCAACCTTTCCAACTTCACCCAAAATGAACTTTGTTTGGTTCAATATGTAATCCTCGCCGAGTAGAGCAAACCCTTGGTTTTCAACATTTTCCATATATTACCTTAAGGCCTCTAAAATGAAGAAAGAAGAAGAAAAGATGAAAGGAAGGGAGAGAGAGTGCTTGACCAGCTATTCTTAGCTTCTCAATTAGCTGAAATATCAGCCATACAAATATTTATAATATCTTGGAGCACAAAATGATCGAAACGCCCCCGAGGCCACTTAACGTACATCTCTACCTCTGTTTTGATTTCGAAAGCGGATACGGCTTCGAAATCATTTCCTTAACTCTTTTAACATTTCATTTGGTTTAAAACCAAAAAATAATTATTTTTCAGAAATTTTTTGAATTTTCGAACCCACCCAACCTGTGTCCCGAGCCCCACTAGCCCAAAAATCTCAATTTTTTCCAAACACTCTAAAAACTTTTCCAAACCTCTAAATAAGTTCTTAAACATGTTTCCCATATTTAAAACATGCATAACATCATTTAAATTCTATTTATGACAAAAATGATAAATAAAAGAAAAATTCGTCAAAATTGGACTCGATCTGTACACAAGCAGTCCATTACAATGTAGAAAAGAATATCAATCAAGAGGGCATTCTCACTTTTGACATGTCAAAGAAGAGAATAATGTTGTAACACACTTGTATGTCTACGTCCATTTATATCATATTAATTAATTACTGTACTCAAAGTACAATTTTACAGCAGTAATTCACAATTAAGTATCCAAAGAATGCATTAATTCAGGAACCAAAGAGATTACGGGAGGATACATTTTCGTTGAAGGCACATAGTTGTCATGTTGGAGACCATTGGTGAAAAGGTTAGTATTTCTATGTATTTAATTTCCTTGAAAGGTTGTCATGTTAATTGGAGATCATTGTTGAAAGTTGTTACTTTTTATAATTGTCTAACACCTTTTTAGGTAACACATCTGTTTTAGTTTTTAATTTTTTTTTTAAATCACAACAGAAATTACATTTGATAACGTAATTTTTATTTTTGAAAAAATGAAAGTGAGCATAATTTGAAAGTTTCATGAGAAAGCTTTCAGTTTTAGCTTTCAGTTTTAGTTCAAGTTTTCATTTTTAAAATTTTTTTTTTAAATACAATAAATTACAAAATTATAAAAACAATAATAAAAAATTAAAAATAAAATAAATAAATAAATTGGTTGCCTAAAAAATATAAATATAATAAAATATAATATAATAAATAAAAATTTATAAATGAAAATATACATAGAATTTAAATAAAATACAATAAATATAAAATTATAAGTAAATAAGAATAAAAAAACTTTTATAATATAAAATAAATAACAAATATATATATAAACATTAAGATATATATATATATATATATAAAATAAATATATGTATAATAATAATGTATATAAATATAAAGATATATATAAGAATAAAATACAATAAAATAAGAGTTATGTATAAATACAAATTCTAGATAGAATATAAAATCAAAAGAAAGTAAAATGAGTATATAATAAAAAGCTAATAAAATTTATACAAAGAATATATATAATAATATATTAATATATAAAAACACATGCAATCTTGGACCCCTGTACATTTATCTCAGTTATTTAACACATTATGAAAATCATGGAAATTTCAAATGCCTTTAATTTGATGGAGTTGCTAAAGTTGCAAAAGGTCGATGCTCTCATCATCACTTCATCTTCATCTAAACCAAAGTAAATTATACATTGGACCGATTTCAAGAAACAAATTTGATTTTGTGGAGAAATAGTCATCAGTAAAATTTCCTTCACAGTGAAAATTGGAAAACTTGTTAGGAATGAAGCTCATATTGGGTGTGTGATATATGTATGCTATTCTCTCAGTAAAGTCTCAATTTTTTTCACTTTTTATTAAGAACCAAATAAAGTTACTGTGGAACTAAGTAAATTGTCTTAGTTCTATAATTCTCTAACCATAACTAAATTTTAACAACTTAATAATACGATATAATTAATATAACACACATAATTTAGACATATATGTACACAGGTAATGTAGACCCGTTAACAGATTGGATTCAGACCATATCACGGTTGATTCGATCCGAATCTTATAAAAATATTTTATATTCAGATTTGATTTGATAGTAATCAGGTATCAGATTCGATAATCCGATCTATTAAAGATTTTTTTTTTTTGTGTAAAGGAAATTAATTTCAAAAGAGATAGTAAACACTATTAAAAAAATGTGAGAGAAAAGGAAAGTCAAACCAAATATGAAAGAAAAAGAAAATGAAAATTAGATCTTTTACCCATTGTGAAAGAAAAAAACACCTAAAGAAAAAGAAAAAATGCAGAGATAAAAGAAAAGGACGAGAAAATAATTTTAAAATTTTTTTGATAATATGTAAATATTATACATTATAACATTAAATAATATATGTTTAATATATTATATATTATGTCGGATCAAATTGATTATAATTTATATTTAATTTATTTAATTAACGAATGAATTCGGATTCTTAACCGATCATTGGATTCTCATGGGCTGATTCTTAAAGCTAGTCTTGAGTATTTAAACATGTGTTGGATCCTTTAATGGCAGAGTCACCATGAGAGCTGTAGTATTGCAGTAGGTGTATAGATTAGGGGCTTAAGTTCAGTCCCTGTTAAATTTGGTGCAAGATATAAAGCAAATAAACATGACTTTTGTTTTTGTTATGTAAACAGAGAAGGAAAGGGGGTAGCCCATGAAATAGCTTAGCAAGATCTAAAGACTTTGCAATTTTGGATCAAACAGTTTGCAAGACTGTATATATATGGTGAAGGGCATTCCCATCCTATATTTTTTTCCACCTAGTAGTTCTCTTCTGTTGAATTATCCCTCCAATTCTTATGTAAAGATTAGGTGATATATGAATTAAGTTTCTTAAATTCTAAATAAATTGACTACTTAGTTAAGTGCGCGTAGTAACACAATTTAAACATGATTAAAAGAATTAAGTATCAATTATAATGGGTAAAATTTTAATTGGTCAATTGATATTACTTTCTACTTAAGAAGCAGGAATATGGGACAGAGATATGATATAACATGAACATGGCAATAAGAGAAATTTTAAAAAAATAGAACACAAACACGACAAGGATACGGTTATAAAATAATAATATAATATATTAATATAAATTAATTAATAAAGAAAAGACTACATTACAGAAATACTTCAATTTATCATCAAACAATTAAGAATCAAACTTACTTATAAATAATAAAAAAACAAATAGATTTAAATAGATTAAAGAACCAGACTTATTTAGTCATCTACATATATTTAGCTAGATTTTTAATCATAACTTAATCGTGTATAATTTTCTTTCGAAATACTGAATATACATTGCTGTTATGAAGTGTCTGACACGTGTTCGAGGAGTGTCCAAGAAGTGTTCGAGAAGTATTCAAGGAGTGTTCGAGAAGTATCCTAAAAGAAAAATATCAGGACACTTCTACGAAGTGTCCGACACGTGTTCGAGTGTCTGATCGTCGGATACAGTATTCGAGTGTCCGACACGTGTTCGAGTGTTCGACACGAATACGACACCCTCGATGATCATAAGTTAGTTTCATATAATTTATTTTCGAAATACTTGAATATATATCATTGCTATGACGTGTCTGACCCGTGTTCAAAAAATATTCGAAAAGTATCTTAAAAAAAATATTAAAATTACGAAATCTTCGACACGTATTTGAAAAATTTCTGAATATCAAATATAATGTTTGAGCGTACACACGACTGGGCATATTCGGTTAATTGTACGTGCTTTTTAGATTTATACTGTAGAAAAGTATTACATTTTAATTTATTTTATTGGGGGCAAAGACTTCTAAAACCTGAAGTCAAAAAGTTCTTACAATTTACAAAACCAAATAATGAGTGTGTGACTGCCACGTTTTCCGACAAAGAAGCAGTACATCACAGTGTAGAAAGAGAATCTATCACGAGGGCATGTCATTCATAGAGGTGAATGATGCTCGTTTCCCAAAAATTAGGTCTAATCACCAAACTTTTGTGTAGGGCATTATACATATTATGGACCCAGAGCCAGAGCGGCATCATCTGCAGAAATGTCTTTACAGTAGTTAAAACGTGATCGTTTTGGCTGAGTTGTAAAACATTTGTGTTGATTTATGAAATATTTGTTAAATGCTAAATTGGTTTCGATAAACTTACCCAAGAAACTTAATAAAAAAATATTTAAACTGTCTAATTCATCTCTGATTCCTCTTCAAAGTAACGCAATATATAATTCTATAAATATATTTTTGTGTTTCATTCACTTAAACTTCAACAACTTTTATTATAAATTAAATTTTTTGATAAAATTATTTTTGTTAGAAAGATAACTATGATAGCTTCAATTTGAGTACCACTTTGACTATGTTACGACTTAATTTTTTTTAAAAATAAATTTAATTAAAATCAACACATTTACTTCATAAATAAACAACATATTTCCCTATTTCAGCAACTCCAGTTCTATTTTTAACTAAATTAATTCATCTCTCTAAATAAAATTTAGAATTTATATAGATTCAGCATACTTAGGATTAAAGTGAAAATTTATAAAACTAAAATATATAAAAAAATAATTATCTATAATATTATTTTATTACTTTTCTTTTCATTTTAAAGAGTTATAATATTATTTTAAAATAAATTTATTTAAAATCAACGCATTTTCTTCATAAATAAACAACATATTTTCCTATTTCAGCAACTCCAATTTTATTCTTAACTAAGTTAATTCATCTCTCTAAAACTCAATTTCAATGTTTAAATATATTTTAGAAATAATATATGTGTGTATATATATATATAGGGATAAAAATAAAAAAATATTTAAAGTGCCTGATCCATCTCTGCCAAAAGCAGTGTTCCTCTTCAAAGTAACGCAATATATAATTCTATAAATATATTTTTGTGTTTCATTCACTTAAACATCAAAAACTTTTACTATAAATTGATTTTTTTGATGAAATTATTTTTGTTAGAAAGATAATTATGAGAGCTTCAATTTGAGTACCACTTTGACTATGTTATGACTTAAACTTTTTAAACTAAATTTATTTAAAATCAACACATTTACTTCATAAATAAATAACATATTTTCTTATTTCAGCAACTTCAATTCTATTTTTAACTAAATTAATTCATCTCTCTAAATAAATTTTAGAATTTATATAGATCTAACATACTTAGGATTAAAGTGAAAATTCATAAAACTAAAATATAAAAAATTTAATTATCTATAATATTATTTTATTACTTTTATTTTCTTTTTAAAGAGTTATAATATTATTTTAAAACAAAATTTATTTAAAATCAACACATTTATTTCATAAATAAATAACATATTTTTCTATTTCAGCAACTCCAATTCTATTTTTAACTAAGTTAATTCATTTCTCTAAAACCCAATTTAAATGTTTAAATATATTTTAGAAATAATATATGTATATATATATATATATATATATATATATTTATTTATTTATTTAGAGGGATAAAAAGAGTTTAACTACATATTTATAAATTTTAGAATTTATATAGATTTAACATACTTAAAATTAAAGTGAAAATTTATAAAACTAAAATATAAAAAAAAATTATTTATAATATTATTTTATTACTTTTCTTTTCTTTTTAAAGAGTTATAATATTATTATAAACTTAATAAAAAATTATTATAACTCATTTCAACACTAAAGTACCGTAACTCTTCCCAACACAAAAGAAAGTAATATAATAATATTTTAACTTTTTCAAAGAGAAAAGAAAATTAATAAAATAATATTATAAAAAATATTTTTTTTATATTTTACTTTTATAAAATTTTACTTTAATCCTAAGTTTGTTAAATCTATATAAATTCTAAAATTTATAAATATTTATAAATTAAATAACACTCTCATTTTCTACGTTTGCACTCACATCTTAAATTAAATAACATTTCTAACCTCAACTTCACAGGTAAATGATTATTGTTTTTCAAATTACACAATTACCCTTTCTGATATCCCCTCTATGTCTCCAATCTTTAATATTTTTGATATCTTTTGACAAGATCCCAAAAAAAATAACTCAAAAAATAGTTATCTCTTTCTATTTAGATAGGACCCCAAAAAAAGTTATATATGTTGAAAAAAATATTTCTTTTGAAAGAATCAGAAAAGAAAAGTACCAAAAAATTTATCTCTATACCCCCCCCCCCCCCCCCCCCCCCCCAAAAAAAAAAAAAAGACCCAAAAAGAATGTTTATCTCTACTGAATAAATTATGTTTTGACATGACCAAAAAAAAGTACCCATAAAAAAATTTATATTTGTCGAATAAATTATCTTCTTTGACAAGATCGAAAAAAAAGTTTGGTATGTAGAAAGAAAAAAAAAAGGAAAAATTACATCTAAGTCCTATTTTTCCATGCAAAAGACAAATAAGTCCTATAAATTTTTCTATAGGACCACTAAGTCCTACTTTTGAAACATTATCTATTTAAGTTCTAAACCATTTAACTTTGCAAAATATACCCTTACCATAGAAATAGAAAAAGTTTCGTTGAGGAATCAAACACTTGGCGTACACAATAAAAGTTTCTCCTTCAACCTCTTCCTTCTACAATTTTTCCACCCCAAATTGAACAATTCAATCCACCAATTATGTCACCCAAACTTGGTCTTCAAAAGCACTCAAAAAGATTGTCACAATTTTGCAAAATAAAAACTCTACTTACTTTGATGAAGAACTCGAAAAAGTAAGAGTTTTCTTGAGAACTAGTGATGATCAATCCAGTTTTGATGTTGATGTTAATGATGATTAATGATAAATACTTGTATGAGAATCACCAATTGAAGAAAATATATTCCCGGTTGATGTTGGAGTCAAATTGGATCACAAAGTTGTTAAAGAAGCAAGTAGTAGCAAGTAGATGAGAGAGGGGGCCTTTATAGACCTCAAAAATTCGGGCAGCCCACAATTGGGCTTGGGCGATCGATCCCCCTTAGGATGGGCAATCGATTGCCCACCTGCTGGTCTTCCCATGTTGAAAACATCATGGGGCGATCGATCCCCCCTGCTGATGCCTGTTTGGTGTCTATCGCCAAGGGTCGACCAGGAAGGGTATTTTTGATGTATCTATCGCCCAAGGTTGACCGAGAGCTCATTTTTTCACTCGTCTTGAGTCCAAAGACCTCGGTACACCTCTTGGCATCCTTCGGAAGCAACTTATACATCAAAAACTCAAAGAAAACACATCAAAACGCAACTAGAATTGAAAGAAAAATTAAGAAAACATAAACTAAAAATTAAAATCAAAGAAAACTAAAGAAATTAAATGATAGAAATACATACAAATCCTACAATTTAACGCCCGTAGGCGACAATCAACTCTCTGAAGGGATTAAGTCGGATAGACGGGATCCGTCAAGTCGATGGACTCCACGTCTCTTGTTGGCACAAATCCTTTTACACAATGCTTCAACCTTTGCCCATTAACTTTTTCATCAAAAATTCCAAACAATTGTTCATTTAAAAATGAGTCGCCAATAGGTAATACATCAAACATAGGCTTAGACACAATCTGGGATAAATGATCCGCGACTACATTCTCTGTCCCCTTCTTGTCTTGGATCTCCAAATTGAATTCTTGCAACAATAAAATCCATCGAATAAGGCGCGGTTTGGTTTCCTTCTTGGCCAATAAGTGTCTCAATACCGCATGATCAGAGTAGATAACCACCTTAGACCCCAATAAATAGGAATGAAACTTGTCCAAGGCAAATACTATAGCTAGAAGCTCTTTCTCTATGGTTGTATAATTAAGTTGGGCATCAGAGAGAGTCTTACCAGCGTAATAGATGATAAATGGTCATTTCTCTTCTCTTTGTCCCAACACTGCTCCTACTGCATAATTAGGGGCATCACACATGATTTCAAAAGGTAGGGCCCATTTCGGATATTGCATGATTGGTGCAGAGGATAATAAAGACCGAAGCTTCTCAAAAGTTTACACACACTCTTCATCAAAGGAAAAGGGAACATCTTTAGATAACAAGTGGCACAAAGGCGGAGCAATTTTACTGAAATCCTTGATGAATCTTTTATAGAATCCAGTATGGCCTAAGAAAGAACGGACTTGCTTCACCGAAGTTGGAGGAGGCAGAGTAGCAATCAATTCGATCTTTGCTTTATCAACTTCAATGCCTTTCTTTGAAACAATATGCCCCAACACAATGCCCTCATTCACCATGAAATGGCTCTTTTCCCAACTAAGTACCAAATTTTGTTCTTGGCACCTTTGAAGTACAAGTGATAAATTGCTCAAACAGTCTTCAAAGGATGATCCAAAAATAGAGAAGTCATCCATGAACACCTCCAAGAATTTTTCTACCATGTCAGAAAAGATGGCCATCATACACCTCTAGAATGTCGCCGGAGTATTACATAACCCAAATGACATACGACGATAAGCAAAAGTACTAAAGGGACAAGTGAAAGTAGTCTTCTCTTAATCTTCTGGATCCATAGCCACTTGGTTATAACCAGAGTAGTCATCCAGGAAGCAATAATAGCTCTGACCTACTAACCTTTCAAGTATTTGATCAATGAGTGGGAGAGGGAAGTGATCCTTCCTTGTCATGGAGTTGAGCTTCCTGTAGTCAATGCAAACACACCAACCTGTGGCAATACATTGTGGAACAAGCTCTCCCACAGAGTTGGGGACAATAGTAAGACCAAACTTCTTAGGAATAACTTGCGTTGGACTCACCCATGTGCTGTCAAAAATTGGATAAATTATACCTGCATCAAGTAACTTGACCACCTCTTTCTTTACTACCTCCTTCATGTTGGGATTCAGTCGCCTCTGTGCCTCTCTTGATGGCTTACATCCTTCTTTCAGATGGATTTTGTGCATGCAAATCAAAAGATCAATACCTTTAAGATCAGTGACACTCCACCTAATTGCTTCACGATGTTGATATAAGACCTCTACTAAGCGTTTCTCTTGAATTTCTGTCAGATCAGAGGTAATGATAACAGGAAGAGTTCTCTGTGACCCCAAAAATACATACTTCAACTTGTCATGCAAAGGCTTCAACTCTAATTGCGGAGGGGACTCCAATGAAGGCACTAGGGGAGTGCTAGAGAGAGAAGGGAGTGGCTCGACTGGAATTCTCCATGGTGGAGTATTCTGAATAGCATCCACTTCCAGCATAGAATTCACCTCTTCGCACAACTCTTCTTCATAAATTGTCTCATAATCACAAAGAGACTTACATACCTCCAAGGAGTTTTGAGATACAGAGGATGAAACAAGTTCCTCTACACATTCATCAATATCATCCATACATAACACATCACTCTGATCTGGAGGGTGTTGGATAGCATTGAAAACATTAAGCTTGGCATTCATGTTTTCAAATGAAATATTCATGATCCCCGACCTACAATTTATACAAGCATCGGTAGTAGCTAAAAAGGTCGACCAAGGATCACTAGAATGTGCCTCCTTGGGTTATGAACTGGCTCAGTGTCCAGTACAATAAAATCAACAGGAAAGTAGAACTTGTCCACTTTAATGAGCACATCTTCAATTATCCCACGGGGGTGCTTTATTGATCTATTTCCAAATTGCAATACCACCGAGGTAGGCTTCAATTCTCCCAAGCCCAATTGTAAGTATACTGAATAGGGTAGTAAATTCACACTTGCACCCAAATCAAGAAGAGTTTTATCAACATGGTGCTCCCCAATAATGCATGAGATAGTTAGAGCACTAGGATCTTTGTACTTGGGAGGAGTGCACTGCTGAATTATAGAACTCACTTGTTGTGGCAGCATCACTTTCTTTGGCACATGACTTTTAGAACGCCTCTTCTGTGTGTACAAGTCCTTCAAGAATTTAGCATAAGGAGAAATTTGCTTGATGGCATCAAGGAGTGACAAATTAATCTTCACTTGTCGAAACACTTCAATTATATCATGCAACTTGTCCCCTTGCTTCCCCAATTTAGATGCTTCAAGAAAATGTTGTGGGAAATGAGCCTTGGGCTCATAAGAATTTTTAGCACTTGGACTTGTGGTCACTTTTTCTTCTTCTTTCCTTTCCCCCACCTTATTATCAATTATTTTTCCACTCCTCAAAGTGGTAATAGCTTGAACCTGCTCATGGTGTGGGTTGCTTGTGGAAGCTTGCATCCCTCTTGGATTAGTAACTGGTTGACTATGGAGCTTCCCTTCTTCTCTTCTACTCAATGAATTAGCAAGCTGTCCAAACTGAGATTCCAGTTTGGCAATAGATTGAGAATGAGAGTGTACTAACTGAACTGTAGATTGTACTGTTGCTGCAGTAGCTTGCACTATCTCTATAATGGAATCGAGCTTATCAAATTTTCCTAAGGTGAGTGTCAGCTTGTCTTCAATAGCAGAAATTCTTTGTGCCATAGGAAGTTGTGTTTGATATTGCTGTTGAGATACAAAATTCCTAGGTTGGTATGCTGGTTGCATTGTTGTCCCTTGGTTACTGTAAGAAAAACCAGGATGATTCCTCCATGTAGGATTGTAAGTATTACCTCGTGGAGGATTCATTGGTCTAGTGAATGTAGCTTGGACTTGCTCATGTTGAACAATAGAAAATTACACAATTGAAGGACAATTATTCACATTATGCATAGGACTAGAGAAAAATTCACAAGGGCCTAGCAATGAAGAATTTGAAGTAGAAGGAGCTTGATTGACAGCCATAATTGTTGCTACCTTCTGTGCAATTAAATCAATGTCGGTTGGCATAGCTTCTGAAGTACCAACCTCAAAAATCCCATCAGTCTTCCTTATAGTGGCAGGTCTGCTAGAATGAGTAGATGATACATGTTGTAGAGAGTTGTCACTAAGATTTTCAAATAAGGTCCATGCCTCTTCTTCACTCTTTAACATAAAAGTACCTCCACAAGACGCATCAACCATCTGTCTGTTGGCTTCTGTCAGCTCTTCATGAAAACTCTACACTAGTTGCCACTTAGGAACTTGATGATGAAGACACTTCCTAAGAAGGTCCTTGAATCTTTCTCATGTCTCATAAAATTGTTCCCCCTCATGTTGGGAGAAACCAGTGATAGCATGTCTGAACTGATTGGTCTTCCCTATCGAAAAATACTTTTTAAGGAACTCATGTTGTTTCAGGGAGAATAGAAAAAGTCTCACTCTGAAAGCATCTTCAAAGAAATTGTGAATTTTGGTAGTTGAGCACACTTCAATGAATTCATCTAGATGCTTGTAAGGGTCCTCTTGAGTCAGCCCAAAATAGGATGGTAGCATCTGAATAATGCTGGACTTTGAAATACCCCCCATAAAATTTCGCGCATGAGGTGGCCAGTCTCATACACAAAACCTGGGAGATACATACAACTGGTAGCAACAAGCATAGATGCAAAAGAAAGAAACAAAATAATTGCTAAAAGCTGAACAAAAATCCCATTTAACTGAAATACTTGATAAATAAATAAATATATTCTGGTAATACAATTTGGAAGTCCCATAACCCAAGGACCCCTTAACCAGAAAGAACAAAAGTTTTTAACTTCTAAAATTAATACTAACAATCAAAGTCTCAAAAGTTCATAGTATGACTCTTGAAGAAGACAAGTTCCTACCCTGTAACTGATGAGATGAGACGTCTGCTACAACCAAATCCTAAAACTCTATCCTCGCGGTGGAACCTGTCTGAAACCTGAAATATCAACACAGTGGGTTAAACCCACGAGCAAGTTCTATCTACTACATCCCAATCAGAGAACCAATATACATACCCTCAGTATAAGGGATATAAAATAAGTCTATAGATTTAACCTACAAGTTATTCTTTTACCCAGTTTCGTGTTTCCAAAACAACAGTCAATATTTATAATATTCCACCCAAACCCTTATTATGCAAACGTGAACACGTTCCTTACGTTCAGCAGAAATAAACATAATATAAAATAATATCAAGTTTAAGCAATCCTAACATGCCATCATTAAATCTTTTGATACCTTAATAGGTATAGATATATACATACTAGTCATTTCCTATTTAGCTCATGTTTTCAGAAGTAAAATCATCTTATACATTGTTCCAACACACCCTTATCATCCAACAATGAACATATTCTTTAAGTTCAAAATAAAGAAAACATGTGCATACATATATAGATACCTTATTAGATATGGGCGATCCTGACACGCCAAATAAATTGTATAGATACCTTATTAGGTATGGGCGATCCTAACACGCCAAATAAAATGTATAGATACCTTATTAGGTATGGGCGATCCTGACACGCCGGGCAATCCTGACATGCCAAATAAAATGCATAGATACCTTATTAGGTATGGGCGATCCTGACACGCCGGGCAATCCTTACATGCCAAATAAAATACATAGATACCTTATTAGGTATGGGCGATCCTGACACGCCGGGCAATCCTTACATGCCAAAATAAAATGCATAGATACATTCCAATATGCAATATAAAATAACAAGGTGCATTATGATTTAAATTTGCACAACCGTTATTTCAAATCATCCAACATGAAATTATCATCATAAGACAAATCGTTCACAAGTAGACTATAATCAAGTATTTGATGGGCATTTATATCCTTAAAGGAAAATATATTCAAATAAACCAAATAACCCAAGCATCCATTATAGAAGCAATTTCCCAACTTAACCTCCAATGCACTCAATTCTACGAGGGAGTTTAAACCTAACTTTTATCTAGGTTTCTGGGCCTATTCCACTTCTCAGAACCCTATTAAATCATTCTGGAATTTTCTAGAATTTTTGAAATATTTTCAACAAATAAAAGAAGGTGAAAACCCAACTTTTAGACACTTTAAAAATTCATTGAACACTAAGGGAAACTCCTTTCAAGATGAAAATTTAAACCCAAGTTTATTTAACCTCCAGAAAGTTACCACAAAAATTTGGGAATTTTTGGAATTTCAAAAGTATTTTCTAAAAATTACAGAAAGTGAAAAAAACCCAACTTTTGGATACTTTAAAAATAAATTGAACAACAAGGGAAGATCATTTTGAGTTTAAAATTTAAACCCAAGTGTATTTAGCCTCCAGAAAGTTTCAACAAAAATTTGGGAATTTTTGGAATTATAAAAGTATTTTCTAAAATTACAGAAAGTGAAAAATCCAACTTTTAGACATTTTAAAAATCAATTGAACAGCAAGAAAAGATTATTTTTAGTTGAAACTTTAAACACAAGTGTATTTAACCTCCATAGAGTTACAGTAAAAATTTGGGAATTTTTAGAGTTGTAAAAGTATTTTCTAAAATTAAAGAAGCTAAAAAAAAAACAGTTTTTAGACACTTTAAAAATTAATTTAAAGAGAATGGTAAATCATTTGGATATGAAATTTAAACCCCAAGCTCCTCAAGCTCCCAGGAAGTTGACATAAACTTTTTTTGGAATTTTTAGAATTATAAAAGTATTTTTAAAAAATGATTTTCTCAATTTTTAAATTTTTCCAAAAATTTCAAAAATACAAAAGAAATATCAAAACTATTCGGAATGGGCCCATATTGGACCCAGAGGTGGGCCCCCGCGAGTGGGGCCCAAAACCCTTTTCCGGCCACCGGCCGGCGCCGGAGCCGGCGGCACGCGCCCCCACGCGCCGGCGGCGCGCGTGGGGGTCACGCGCGCTGGAGCTGTTCTTCCCCAGCGCGCATGGCAGCGCGCTGGGGGGTTTTCCGGCGTGCCCCGACCTCCGTTCGCTCTGATTTTTGCCCCGTTCTTCTCCTCTTGATCCCCTCTACCCATTGGTACAAAAAGCCCCATCAAAAATTGTCCGAATCAAAAACCCCTAATTTACAAGTTCTAGGGTTCTTCGCAAAATTTAAAAAAAATTAAAACTCAATAGTTCACGATCTGTTTTCCTAAAGATTTCGAGTTGTTTACAATTTAATTCCAACAGAGTAGGATCACAACTAAACATTTATTTCTTACAAATTGCATACATGAATGATTTCTTCCTTAACACACTATACATATACATGAACACATATGCATATAACCTTATATGAACAAAACCAATTAAATCTACATACAATCCTCATAGTTAATCTCACAAAATTTATCAATAGTAGAAAAATATAAACATGCAATCAACTACAAATTTTTAATATAAATAAATTCTCAAACCTAGACTATGCATACGGATTCAAGGGGGAAGAGAAGAATTAAACTTGCCTTTTTCCTGACGAATTAACTTGTTCACCCGATCCTCACCCCCTTCTCTCTTTCGTTTTCTCTCTTCTGGTTCTGTGCGTAAAACAACGGCAAACCCTAATTTCTTTTTCTTTTCTTTTCCTTTTTGTCTTAATTATTATTCTATTATTTATTTTTCTAAAACTAAATAAAATCCAAATAATAATAATACAAGCAATAATAATATAATTATAACCTTGGCCCAACATTTTAAACATAATCTTAGCCCAATCATTTCAGCCCAAATTCCTCCCTAGCCCAAACCAAAGCATTTAAAAGATTTAAATAAAACAACACATAATAAATAACAATTCACATAAAATGATAACATTCAAACTTATCAATTCACATGAAATGGTAAAATGCATATAAAGAAAATCAACTCACATAAAACGATAAAATATAGAGACATTGCATTTCACATGAATTAATAATAAATAAAATAAAATAATAATAATAATAATATAAAGCAAATTCAAATTTCCTTAAAATAATTGACATCCAAATTTTCGGGGTATTACAGACTTGATCTCATAATTATGTGCTGTGACATTGGGCAGTTGAAAACTAGCTGATGAAGTGTATGTCTCAGGAACATAATAGTCCTTGAGCAATCTAGCCCTTTCTCCAGCAGCATTAGTAATAAGGTTGTTATTACTTTCTTCCGCCATGTCTTCAATGAATTTTTCCTCTTGCACAATGGTATCAACAGGGATGTTCCTCTGTTGTCTAAGAGTATGTTCAGGTTTAAGATCAAAAAGTATCAAAGGATCAGCCACAGAATGACAACCTTGCATATATTAATAAAAAGTACTTGAAAAGAAAACAAAAATAAAATTAAAAACAAAATATAAAAATTTCCTAAACTAAAAATCCAATTAAAATTAATTCTATAAAATCGAATCAATCAAATAGATAATCCATGGCAACGGCGCCAAAAATTGATTCATGTGTGAGTGCGTCTCAATTAGAATTACCACACTTCGCAATAGAACGAATTCTTTGCAGAATAGGGCTATTGAAAGAGG
Organism: Cornus controversa; assembly: GCA_026545225.1. Taxonomy (NCBI): domain Eukaryota; kingdom Viridiplantae; phylum Streptophyta; class Magnoliopsida; order Cornales; family Cornaceae; genus Cornus; species Cornus controversa. The sequence continues at coordinate 2,576,583 of CM048851.1, read as the reverse complement.
TGTCGAACCTCAGGGATTATGGTCTGAATGAGTTGGAGTACGGAATTAATTCTAATTAAATTTAGAAAGAAAAGAATTCTATTTTTTATATTTAAATTAATTAAAAACCAAAATAAAATAAAAACAAAGGAAATAGAGAGTGTAGAAAATATGAGATAAATCTAGGGTATTTGACTTCACCACTAACTCCACAATCAATGGTCAATTGAATTAATTGTGGGGAATTACATCATGCATAAGTGGTGTCGGTGGCTACAAGCTCACTTTCATCCGTCAAGAAGATAATATATGATTAAGGCTAAGCCATGGACTATCTTCGATTAGCATGGGCTATATGCCTAACTACTCTATTCTAGGGTGTAGTATGGTCCATCTTCTCTAGGCATACTCCATTAAAGCGTATAATGATATATTCAGTGATTACCATTGTGTAATAATCGCTCTCATGATCACAGAAAATAAGAGAGATTGAGTTTAATAACAACAACTAAATATCTAAGACAAGATAAGAAATCATTGAAATTGAATTTATAAAACTTTTATTGCTTAATTCTATAATAAGAATCCTCTAAATTACACAATCTATGCATGTATATAAAGGTCCCCAATAATTAAAACAATCAAACCATTAATGCTTTGTTATGGCTATATCAAAACCCTAGTGGATGAACTAGCCGCTTATGGTAGAAGAAGAAGCTTCAACGGTTGAGGAAGAAGGCATCATCTTCATGAATTATGCGTAAGACTTTGTTCTCCAATGGTTCTCCACTCGAAAACTCTACAAAGTATGTCTTCAATTCTGTCCAAAAGCTCTCCCGGAACTCTAAGAACTCTCTCCAATTCGCCACTTTATGCACCAAGAGAATACACCAAAGTCCTAATCCAATTAGGAATTAATTAGGTTTTCCCGCAGCACTAATCAGATGGGTTTTTCCTGTTGACATTCGGCCCAACTTTTGACCCAGTAGAAGTCCGATTCATGAAATTTATGTGAAATACAAAAGTGTCCAGAATCGAATTTCATTAAACTAAAAAAGAAATTAAGTCAATTTGAGGCTTAAAAATAATACTTCTGGTCCGTTTTCCAAAATGGGATTAAGACTGTATTAAGCGCAGAATTGGGCTTCAGGCCCGTAACCTTTTTAAGCAGCTGTAATTCTCTTGGACCTCTTCCTTGGGCTGATTTGAGTTAAATTATAGAGTTGAATGGATCCCTTTGATGTAGGCTTCATCTAACCTTCTTGCATGTCATCTTTAAAAGCCCAAAATCATGGTTTTAACTGAAATAATCATTAAGGCCCTGAAAATACAGAAAACACTAAAATGAAGTAAAATGACAAAATAATCTATCACTAAGAAAATAAAATACATAGTTAAGAGGCTAGAATGCGCAACATTCAATGCCGATCAAGTCCTCAATTCAACCATGTCATGTCTACACGTGTTTCTAGCTTTTCAACTCAAATGTTCTAACCGTTCTGAATCCACATGTGATCCAACCCTTACCCTTCATCCTTAGGTATTCGACACAGTTATGCTTTGACAACAAGCTATCAACTATCTCAAATCCACACGTGATCTGACCATTACCCTTCGTCCTTAAATATTCGACTTAGGACTCTGATACCAAGCTGTCACACCCCAAAATTTAGACCACTAGAACTCCCGTAGTTCAAGCCCAAACTCCAAGTAGTAAGGTGTCATGATTGCCCGATCATTATCCCATGACCTGGACAATCATGGCAAACTACCATTTACTACACTCTGATATCATCATTGATACCAAGCTGTCACTCCCCAAATCCCGGGTCATGACTTGTCGTAGAAGCCTTTACATTTTCAATACATCCATTCCTCACCGGAATGTCACATATGGTCAACAATCTAAGTCATTGTTTCATAAATCAGTAGAAGCATTATTTATACATCACTATAATCATATACAATGATCATTCTCACAATGGGACCCCACGTGTACATCACACACACCTGTTTACTCTTTATAGATTAACTCAACTTCACTCAACTTCTGACCATTACAATATATCGTAACATAAATTTTGATGTATCAAAATTTACGATGCATCACCCATGTATCATAACATGGTGCGAAAATCACTATTTTTGACATCTCATTTTCCTCAATTTTATGATATATCGTAATGTATACTTCGATTCATCATAATATGCATTATGATCCATCGTAATCCTACGACCAATCATTCCTCAACATAAACACATGGTCCATTTCATGTTCTCTCTTAACTCAATCATGTCATGTAATACCTAACTCCAACACATGGTATGATATTGTCCGTTTGGGCCTAGCCCGCATGATTTTGCTCTTGGATTTGACCCCAAAAGGCCTCATACCATTTGGAGAGAATGCACTACATATAAGCACATCTCTTTCTCCACACTCAAGCGATGTGGGATTGAGCACCTTGTACCTTGTCAGTGTGGTAGCTCGCCTAGTGTCTCTTCTTTGCACCGGGCCCACAACACACCCGCCCATAAGGGTTACTACAATCCACCCCCTTACGAGGCTCGACATCCTGGTCAGCACACTTCTGGGTTCAGGCTCTGATACTAACTGTAATACCCTACTCCAACACATGGTATGATATTGTCTGCTTTAGGCATAAGTCCGCACAATTTTTGTTATTAGGTTTTACCCCAAAAGGCCTCATCAAAAATGCCCCAAAATGAAAACCCCTAAATCACAACTTCTAGGGTTCTTCAACAAATTTTCAAAAATTAAATTTAAACCCTCCATGATCCATTCCCAAATGTTCAAGGGTAAGTTAATCCAGCAAGAACAACTCAACCAATCACAAACTGCTAAATTAAATAGTCACGAATTTAAACGTAACATATCAACATATTCAACATATACATGTATGTGTGTATCTATATGTGTGTAAAAATAAATATTCTAACACCAATTCTCAATTGCAAAAGTTATTTGCACAGAAATCATAATCCATAAAAAAAAATAGATTTGTAACATCAATTTTATACTAGAATAAAAGATCAAAAAAAATAATGCAACAAATAATTTATACATTATAGGATTTAGTCTATGTATACAGATTCATGTGCGCAATTTTTTAGGGGTTATTTCAGTTGATATCAGAGCCTAAATCCAGCCGAAAGTGTGCCGACGAGTACATCGGGCCTCGTAGGTGGGTGGATTATAGTAACCCTTGTGGGCGAGTGTGATGGAGGTAGTCCGGGAGGTTGTCCATCATTTGGTTCCATCTTTTCAGTACTAGGCAATATAGGGTCCCTAGAGGTTCCTCTACGTTGTCTAAGTGTTCGTTCAAGTTCAATATTACACGGAAGCAAAGGAAGTGACAATGACCGTCTACCTAGCATGCATTAAAAGTAAAACAACACCTCAATATGCAAAATAAAAAAAAATTACTCAAATGCACAATTTTAGACTTTATACTCACAAAGGGTTCCAACTTTGATCCTTTGAAATGCCCACTATGTGGTATACCTAAAATCAAGCAATTTGAGAGATAAGAACAAGATATATACAAAAAAAAAAGAATGAAAGAATTTCTAGCCTAAGAATTAAACTAGATTTAATCTTTCAATGGCGACAATAAAATCGTAGTCCCCGGCAACGGCGCCAAAATTTTGATGTGGCTAAACTTGATTGCAATTGTAAGCTTATTTTTACCCTTTTTCAAAATATAATTTAACTACTCGTAAGAGCACGAATCTTTGTAGATACGGTTCTATATAGAGGGTATCGATCCCACGAGGACTAGTTGTTGATTGTCTTGAAGAAAGATTAATTCCACTTTAATTCTAAAAATAAGGTTTTGATTTTTGTTTTAAAACTATTGCATGAAATATAAAACACAATAAATTTAAAGAGTTAAAAGTTGGGAGAGAGAACTAGGGGTGGTTTCCACCACTAGCCATTCACATGTCCATAAATGTAGCAAGCTTGGGATTTATAAAATTAAATGTCTAACAATGTCATTAGGCTTGTGACCTCAATAACATATCAAAAGATCAATGTGTGTGCAAACCTATCATAATCCATCTTCAACAAGTATAGTTCTTCAACCTAACTAATTACCCTACTCTCTAAATGAACCTAAATGCATCCAAACTACCTTATCTTGGCATAGTTTCTACAAGTAAGAACAACACATTCAATTTAAATACCATTACCTAGCCATCATTTGCATTTCTTGTGGAAGATGCAAATGTTGGGCATTCACATGATAGATTCTACTCTAAGACAAGAATAAAATCAACATCAAATGAATATATATAAGAAATGTATAAGTGTACATTGTCACTAGACTAAGTAATCAACATTTAAATACAAATCCCAAATAATGCTACAAAAATGAACAAGTTTACATGGCTAGGGGTTTCACCCACACCCTAGTAGAGAAGTTAGTTGATCATGGCAGCCTTGCACTCTTCCATTGATGGAGAAAATGAAGCTTCAAGGTCTGGTTCAGCTCTTCTTCCTCCTCTCCTGAAAGTCTCAATGTATGTATATCTTGTATGAGAGAAAAATGGCCCATTTTTGTGCTTTTTGGCTACCTTTTCATCCTTGGGACCCACCATGTATATATATATAGCAAGATATATACCAACTATATCACTAATATCTCCATGTGTCTTATTCAAGTCAAAAAATTCCTCCAAGTCGTGCAAAAAGGGGGATTTTGTTGCAAGTGGGAGAGCAGGTGAGCAAGTGGACAAGTGGGTCTGCAGAATCTCGATTGATCGAGATTGGAATCTTGATTGATCGATATTTCGATTAATCAAAATGCATATCTCGATCAATCGAGATCTCGATTGATCGAGATCAACATCTCGATTGATCGAGATGCCTTAGCTTCATTTCTGAATTCTGCTCTTCAACTGCAAATGGCCTCAAACAATGCTCCTTTTGGTACAAAACCTGCAATACATCAAGAACACAAAAACACCATAAATGTACCTCGGTAAATGTAATAACGGGACTAACATATGTAATAAAGAGGGTTCAAATGCATAGTATTGAACACTTATCATGTAGTACTCCATACGTTTTAGTCTAGTATTGGGGTTTTATTCAAATGCCACCCCATAGGAGGAAGAATGCGAACCACAACTAGGGTCAGGACAAAGTTCAGGGTGGAAATGCTAAACTTCCTCCTAATTTGGCAGCCATGATCGCTTAGGTTGTAGCTACAGGAGTGGCAATTACTCTTTAGAGTCAGCAGCCACCACAGTAACCACTACAAATGAAGCATGTTCCATTACCAGTGGAACAGCCTAATAGTTGGGAAAGATTCAAAACTCTTTCACAAGAGGGAGTTCCTAGACTTACTGCAGAGGGACAGAACATTCATAAGGTATGAGCAGGAGTAAACCAATTTATCTTTATTTGCACCCGAGGAGGTGAACACTGAAGAGAAAAAGGTGAGTTGTTTAGCGAATGAGTTGATTTAGCCTACTCGACAGGTCATTGTGGATAATCTAGCTTATTCCACTTATACTCAAGTGGTTAATGCTGCATTGTAGCATTGTCAAATAAGGATGGATTATAAGAAAGGATATGGGAGAAATGAAATGATAAATACTCCACTAGCTAGATAGTGGAAAATAAAAAAGGAAATAGCAGGGCAATCTGTTTAATAGATGAACTATGGGACGGTCTACAACATCATGCCATATGATGAGCATGCTCCTCAGGAAATCGAGGGTAGGGTTCCGATAAAGGGTAACTTTGATCGTGTTCTTATTTGATAGTGGGGTATCTCACTCTTTTGTGTCTCACTTGTTTGTTAGGATATCGGGTATACTTACTCAGTCGTGTAGTTCTTCACTTACTATAATTATAACATTGGGAGTTCGTACAATATTATGGGAACGTTGTAGTCAAGTCACTATAGGCATTAGCAGTCTCAGGTTCTTGGCGGACCTATTGGTCCTAGACATGAATTCATATGATATCATACTCGAGATGGATTGGTTATTTGTAAGGACCAGGTTATTTTGACCGGTTCTGGATTATTTTTGGACCGAATTAATTTTTAATTTCAAAAGTGTGAATATATATATAAATGGTATTATGTATAGATGGAGAAAGTGTGTATTCGGGACTATTTTATATAGACGGTGAATTTATATATATATATATATATATATGGAGATATATATATATATATTACATATATTTATATTTAATTATAAATATATAGGAGTGCATGTATATAATAAATACATGTAATTGTGTATAGTATTGTAATAAACATATGGGTATATGTTTTATATGATGTTATATATATATTTATATATAGTTTATATAATATTTATAACTGAGAGGGATTTGGGCACATTTGGTGTACAGTAATTGAGAAAGGAAAAAGTTGGAGATATTTTAGCTAGGGGAGAGAGAACAGAGATTTTCGAGAGGTAAAGTTAGAGAGAGTTTTTTAGAGAGAGAAAGCTTTAGAGAGAGAGAGAATGCTGGGAAGGAGAACCCGAGAGGATGAAGAGAGAAGGGGTTGTTTGGTGGCCTTATCAGTGGCGGCTGATGGTGGTTGGAAAGGACCACAATCCGGCACGGTGGGTCTGCCATGAAGACACGGCTGAGTTGGGTTTCTTCTCAGCTCTGCTTATGGGTGGCTTGGTTTGGTGAAAGAGATGAAGACCAACGGTGTGGAGCTGAACTTCGATAGTGGTTCTGGTGATTTTTGATTGGTTTTAGAGGTGATGAAGGTGGCTTGCACGGTGCTCATGGTTTGGGGGTTTCATGAGCTTTCATGGTGATTAGTTGAAGAGAAGTTTAGGTGGTGTCTTGTACATAGTTTCAGCTGGTTGGTGGTGGTCGAAGGTGGTGGGCGTTTGGTGAAGAAGATGGGGACCGTTGTGGGTCTTCATGGTGGCCATGGAAAGTGATGGCTGGTCGTGAGGGGTTGTTTGGAAATGGTGGTTTAATGGGTCTCTCACAGCTGGTTGTATGGGCTTGTTTCACGGCTAGCTGATGGTGGGTTGTGGTGTTGAATATGGTGTTCAATAAGAATGCTTTGGCTGTTCGGATTGATGGAGCTGGCTGGGTCTTAATGGCTTTGGATTCTCGGTTGTGGTGAGGTGCTTGCATGGTGGTCCGATCATGGAGAGGTGGTGGTTGGCCATACATGGTGGTTGGCGATTTTAGGCAGCGGCGGTGTCATGGTTGTGGCTTCAGATGGTTGAGTCTTGGTGGAGCTAACGCTGGAGCATACAGAAGATGGTTATATATATATATATATATGGGATGCTAAATTGGATTTGGGCCAATTGATTAGGTTAGTTTCATGGGCTGGAAATGGGCCAGATCATAATTGGGTTGGAATTGAATTAGAAATGGGCTGATTTTGATTGGGCCAATGACTGAAATTGGGTTGGGTTAGTTTCCAATTTATTTGGGCTAACTTTGTGGTTCGTTTGAGTTTGGATTGGCTTTGGGCTGAACTTGATTAGTGAAGAATGATAGGGCTTATTGATGAAATGGGTTTGGATGGAAGATGGGTATGCTTAAATAAGTCCAACATGGCTTATGATTTCGGACTACCCAATTGAATTGGGCCTAATTATTGGGCTGCAAATTTATATATTATGGGCTGAAATTAGATATTTAAGTTGGACCTTGAATATGTTTTTCAAATGGGCTGCCTAGCTAAATGGACTTGGCAATCGGAATGAAATTTAATCAAATTGGGTTTTGAGTGAGCTTGCAAGGAATTAAGCTGGGTTAATTGGCTTGAAAATGGGTTGGACTTGAAACTTGGGTTTAAATTTGGCTTCCCAAAGACTTTAGATACGCGTAGCCGTGTAACAGAACTCCGACAGAGCAAAGGGAGGCGATCATTTTAACTTTCTCAGAATTAGAGATATTTGGAGTTCTCACTCCAAATTGAGGTAGGGGTGCTAGACTCATCTTTACTTTGGTTCTATAGGTCACATATTTGTGACATGAAAGATACGTTGAGATTTCTTGAGTTTAGGGTTTTATGTATATGTATGTATATATATATATATATAAATGTTGTTTATACATATGTATATGTCTAACATGCTAGTTAGGAGACTTATATATGTTGCATATGTAATATTGAGATTATGAATGCTTTTGATGAAAATTGTGTTCATTTTATAAAAATATGAAAACATGATTTTTAAAGTAGAACTGTGCATGAAAGATATGATTTTCTTGAAAATGCATAAGCATGATGATTTTCATGAAGTGAGTGAATGACATTGTGACAATCTTGAGTTGAGACGAAAAATGCATTGACTTGATAAAATGCATTGCATTGTGTTGATTGAGTGCATTGATGTGATTATGTGCATTATATGAAAAGCGAGGTTTTTGGGGCATGACAACATTGAAAATTAAGATAAGGGGATGACCCCTAGGGTGAAAGACCCAAGACTTGGCCAAGCGGATGGCGCATCCGTCGGAATAGTGAACCGAGAAGTGTAAGTAGAGTTTGGGTGCCGAAGAGACCCTTACTATGAGGTGATTTGATAAGTTAGTCCCCATTGAATTGATTTTCGGATTTATGTGGTGTGAGTTATATATTTTAATTGTGACTTGTCCAATTTGATATATAAATATATATGCATTGAAATGTGAAGCATCACGCATGATTTGAAAAACGTGATTGTTTATGGGTAAAAAGTATGAATATTTGTCATGTGAAAATATAATGATTTCATATGCATCCATGCATAGCTGCCTGAGTTAGAGTAGAGTTGGGTGAATCATTCCTACTGAGCCGCAGTGGTGCTCACCCCCTATATACAAATTTTTTTCAGATAAAGCATCACTGGAGGATGAGGCTTAGAGTGCTAGAGTGATTTGAAAGAATATTTTAGAATTTCTTTTGGATATAGAGTTTTGAATTGTACATTTGGCTATCCATGTCGACATGTGGCATGTGGATTATATTGATATGAGATCGCAATTACATTTATGTTACTTGTATTTATATAGGTCCGTGGACATTAGAAATGTGAGTTAGTGTTCATACATTGTGCAAAATATTGTATAAGGATTATGAGAGTGTTGAGATATAAATTGATGATTTAGAGTATGTATGTTTTACGCTTCCGCATTGAATTGAAGGTTGAGACCTCGGCACAGTGATGGAATCTCCGGTGACCGAGACTTTGATGTGTGATTTCACCCGTTCACACCCTACTTCCTTCACTCCTAACCGGGTGTCGAAAGCTAGGGTGTGACATTATTGCATTATCATACCCATGTTAATTGTCATAATCAGGATATTCTTTTTGTTATACCCGGTCAGGAGGTATATTTGGTTGTTATACCGCAATCAAATGAAGGATCTAGAACTCGCCTATTCATTATTAGTGAGAAGTCTCTAGAGGGAAATACAGTTTCTACGGATCCCATTCCAGTGGTGCGAGAATTTCAGGATGTGTTTTAGGAAATTCTAGGACTACCACCGAGTCCTAAGATAGACTTTGTAATTTACATAGCTTTAGGCACCAGACCTATTTCTAGGCCAGAGGAGGATCATGCCAGACATCTTTGTATCATTTTGTAGATATTGAGAAATCACCAGTTGTATGCATAATTTGAGAAATGTGATTTCTGGCAGATGGGGGTGAAGTTCTTGGATCACGTAGTATTTGAGAAAGGGATAACGGCCGATCCAAGTAAAGTGTCAGCGGTTCTGGAGTGGGGACAACCTACCTCACCTTAAGAGATTCGCAACTTTATTGGGTTAGCTGGTTATTATCGTCGTTTTATTCAAGGTTTCTCTAAGATTACTGGCCTGCTTACCCATCTCATTAGGAAGGGTGTACCTTTTTTTTGGAATGACTCGTGTCAAGCAGCGTTTAACGAGTTGAAGACCAAATTGACTACTACACCAGCTTTAGCTACTCCCAAAGTGGCATTGAGTACTTGGTTTATACTAGTGCATCATTACAGGGTGTGGATATGTATTGATGCAGGAGGAGAGGCCAATATCATATGCGTCATGCAATCTTAAGCCTCATGAGCTTAATTACCTGACGCATGATCTGTAGTTAGCAGCTGTGATTTTTACTTTGAGGATTTGGAGACATTACCTTTTGGGTGAGACCTTCAGATTATTCAGTGACATAGAGTCTACAGTATCTATTTTCATAGAAAGAGCTGAATATAAGATAGTGCAGGTGGTTGGAATTTGTAAAAGACTATCATTTTTTCATCTAATACCACCCAGGGAAAACGAATGTAGTAGCTGATGCACTTAGTCGCCGACCTTATGCTAGTCTATCTGCCCTATTCGAAGTAGAGTGGAATGACTTGAGCAGTGTTGATGCCTGAGTTGATGCCTTTGTAGCATGTGTGGTGGTTACACCTGCGATCATATAGAACAGCTTACTGACCCGTAATGCATAGAGAAGGTGACTGAGTTAAAATCTGGGGAGGTACCATTTTATACAATGGGTAGAGATGGAGGATTGAGGTATAAGGGGCGATTAGTGGTTCCTCACAATGATGATTTGAGGAGGGCAGTGATGGGTGAGGCCCACAATTCTCAGTTTTTGGTACACCCGGGAGGGGATAAAATGTACCAAGACATGAAGCGACAGTTTTGGTGGCCAAGCATGAAGAGGGACATAACTATATTTGTCTCTAAGTGCAGTACTTGTCGGATGATCAAGATTGATCACCAACCACTACCAATACCGGAGTGGAAGTGGGAGAGCATCTCTATGAATTTCATTGTGGGTGATAGTAGACAGGCTAACGAAATCAGTATATTTCTTACCAATTCACTCGAGTTACACCTTAGAGCAATACGCAAAGCTTTACATTGTAGAGATAGTGAAGCTTCATAGTGTGCCTTTGTCCATTATATCGGATAGAGATCCGAGTTTTGTTTCAGAGTTTTAGGAGAGTTTTTAGCAGGCAATGGGTACAACTCTGCACCTCAGAACAACCTATCACCCTCGAACCGATGGTTAGACTGGGGGGGGTTAATCAGATTCTGGAGGATATGTTGCGAGCATGTGTACTCGACTTCAAGGGCAATTGGGAGAGTTACTTGCCACTGGTTGAGTTTGCTTATAATAATAGTTATCAAAAGACTATTGGTATGGCACCATTTGAGGCTCTGTATGGACGACTATGTAGATCGCCGGTTTACTAGTTGGAAGTTGGAGAGAATAGGGGCTTGCTTGGTTGGTAAAACTACAAAATAGTTTTAAGAGAACAAAAATTCATAAATCTACTTAGTTGTATTTACTGACCAGTTTCCAAAAATAATTTTTACTTTATTTTTCTTAAATCTAATTATGCAATAATAAAATGTAAAAACAATAAAATTGAACATTAAAAAAGTAACCTAACAATCAAATTATATTATTCATATTTAATATCATATCCTAATAATACAAAAACAAAACAGACAAATATCTGAGAGCTTGTTGGCAAGCTCTAGTAGCCTGGCGTCGTTGGAGAGTTGGGGAAGTGTCTAATAAAACCCAAAAAAATTGATAAATAGAGAAAGTCTTCAACGTCAAAATCCTATAACAATACACTAGATTAGCCAAATATAAATTCATATATATATATATATATATATATATAATATGAAAGTATTGAGGGCATTACAGTAGTTACGATGGCCATAAACAAATGGAGAAAAAAAAAGAAGGGAAAAGCCATAATTAAAATGCATAAAGAAAAGAAAAAAAGATATTCATACTGATGTTAGCCCTACTATGTGCCTGAGTTTTTTCTTTTGCTTCATACATGTATTCAGCTAATTATCTGATGGAAAGCAAGGAGTGATACTGAAAATTTATTGAGAACCCAAAATCTCAGTAGAGGAAGCAAAACAAAGGAAAAATGGGGGATGGAAAACAAGGAGTGATGGTAGTAGAAACGTCAAAGGGATTGGTGAGTCCTCAGAGTCAGAACCCAATTACAAGCCAAGTTCAAGGAATTTGAAAATGGGTTCAGGGCATGGTTGGCCAAGCAGTCTCCCCGTCGAGGTTGACGTCGTCACCGCCACTAGTGCCGACTAGGGCGCCGCCATCGGTGCCTTCATGGGTACCCTCACCAACGATGCCTTCTCCTCCTTACCCACTCCCCCACCATAAACAATTCATCAATCATCATCACTCTCAAGCACTTTTGGGAGTATGAGACATCCATGGTAAACCTAGCCAACAAAATCAAGAACAAAAATAATCAAATTGACAACAAGATAGTGAATCTAAGAGAGGTTTCCTATTTTTTTAAGAAAAAAATCTGAGAGAAATATCAATTGATTATTTACTTGAAGCATTGATAACTAGAGTTTTGCATATAGAGAGAGAGGAACATGAACCAGAGAGTTTTGCAGGAGAGAGAGAATTGTGAACCAAAGCAATGTCCAGAGAGAGAGGAAAGTGAACCGCAGCTTTTCACGAGAGAGAGAGAGGGGATTATACGCGAGTGTTTTAACGACAGTGCCCTTCTGTCTTTTTTTAAGTGGTTGTTGGTTCTCCGTGTTTCCACTTGTTCTCTCCTTCATCTCAAAAATTCACAAAACAACTTTTTTTTGTTGTTTAAAATCTCTTACTCTTATAACTCAGTTTTTTAAAAATTGTTTTCCAAAAACAATTCCAAGCAATACAAAAAATAATTTTTTGTGTTTTTGTATCTCTCAGAACAAAAAATTGTTTTGAAAGATACAAACCAAGTAAGGCCTAGGTTTTTGGGCCCTGAATTCATTAAGGACATGTCAGAAAAAGTTGCCCTAATTAGAGACCGTATGCGGACTATGCAAAGTAGACAGAAGAGTTATGCCGATCGAAGAACTCGTGCACTAGAGTTCAAGGTGGGGAATCAGGTTCTACTCAAGGTTTCTCCCATGAATGGAGTTATGCGGTTTGGAAGGAAAGGGAAGCTAGCACATCATTTGGAGCGGTAGCGTATAGACTGGCGTTACCGAACACGATGCACAGGATGCATAATGTCTTTCATGTCTCTATGATGCATAAGTTCTTTAGAGATGAAGATACTTACCAGCACATTGAGGCTGGAGAGATCGAGTTACAGCTAAATGCAACATATATGGAGCAGCCTTACTGTATTCTTGACTGTAGGGATCAGGTCATTCGTTTTAAGAGTATTCTATTAGTTCGAGTTCAGTGGAGCCACCACAGTGAGGCAGAGTCCACTTGGAAAAAGGAGGATGAAATATAAGTAAAGTATCTAGAGCTCTTTCTTTCAGGTATGAGCTGAATTCCGAGGACACAATTCTTCTTTTTAGGGGGGAAGAATGTAATACCCTGAAAATTTGGACGTAAATTATTTTAAAATTTGAATTACTTTATATTATTTTATTAATTCATGTGAAATGCGTTGCCTCTATTTTTATCATTTTATGTGAGTTCTTTTTCCTTTATATGCATTTTATCATTTCATGTGAATTGTTAGGTCTTTATTCATTTTATTATTTTATGTGAATTATTTTGTCTTTATAGATTCTTATTACTTCATGTGAATTGCTCTACTTTTATATTTTTATCATTTTATATGAATTATTTATTGATTGTGTATTATTTGATTTAAATATTTTAAATACTTTAGATTGGGCTAGGGAGGAATCTGGGCTGGAATGGTTGGGCTAGGGGTTTGCATGATAAGATAGAACATTGTAAAGGATGGCTGTTGTTTTGAAAACATGAACTAGTTAAGGAAGGACTTGTATCTTATATCTATATATTTCATTTGTGTCCCTCACACTGAGGGTGTGTATATTGGTTCTCTGATTGGGATGTAGTAGATAGGACTTGCTCGTGGGTTTAACCCACTTTGTTGATATTTCAGGTCCATGACAGGTTCCACCATGAGGATAGAGTTTTAGGGTTGGTTGTGGCAGACACCTCTTCTCATCAGTCTCAGGGTAGGAATTTATCTTCATCTTCAAGAATTCAAACCATGAACTTTATAGATACTTTGGTTATTGGTTTTAATTTAGGGATGCAAACTTTTGTTCTTTCTGGTTAAGGGGGGTCATTGGGTTACGGGACTTCCAAATTGTATTACCAGACACGTACTAATTTATTTAATGTTATTTTAATTCAGAGGGACTTTTATTCTGCTTTTAGAATTTATTTCATTCTATCTTTTGTCCTATATGCTTGTTGCTATCAGTTGTTAGTATCCCTCAGGTTTTGTGTATGAGACTGGCCACCTCATGTGCGAAATTTTGTGGGGGTATTTCACCCTAATAAACACAATAAACACCATTCGATCACCCTCGGCTCCAATCTGGACCCCCGAGACCAATTATGCGGAAGCTTAACTAGCACACCCTAAGTTCCTCTATGGAACACTTAGGTTCTAATCTCACTTTTCATTCTCATATCTCAGCAGAAGCTTAATCCCATACACACTATAAGATCATGAGTTCACCATTTACACTATAGGCTCATCCTTAGCCTAGACATACTCGGTCATTGCTCAACTGAACCTTAAAACATAAATTTCTCACCCTTCACCATTTGCGGTCAGCTGATGGACTCCCCATCAGTCGGTTAAAAGCTTTAGATGGCTTCAGCCGGTCGGTCAATACATCGTCTAACTGAAGGGCATTCATCAGTTAGTTAAAGCCCCTTTTTAGCTGGCTAAAGAGACGTTTAACCTGATATTCCTCTGGAATACACAATGGTTCTCATTTCTAATTCGGCCTGTCAGATGATAGTTATTTTGGTCGGCTGAAACTCTTATTCGGTCGACCAAAACTTGATACTTCAACACCTAAAATTCTCATCTCTTGGGACTTTTAGAGTTCCGGTTAGCTGAATGGCCAAACCAGGCGACCGAAAGTCCCCAAAACCTGTTATCCCTCACTTTCAATCCTAAGAAAAATCATGTAAACCTTACTAACTCATGGGACATCATAATCCACCATTTTTCTCTTACAAACCTCCATCATATACATGATATATAGTTATAATACAACTCAACCCATAAAGCCATAATTTCATACATAAATATATTTAAAAAATCATCATACATGTACTCATACTCCAAACTTTATATTCATTTGCTAATATACCAGTTCTCAAAGTTTTATAGCATTTCATATAATTCAAAAACATCTAGCCCACATTTCGGACACACTTACAAACAAAAACAGTCACAAGTCTTTAAACTCATCCTTGCTCCGAACCTACGTAAGACTTTTGTCACGCCCCGGAATCCGGGCCCCGAGACTCTCCCAGACCGACTCGAATCCCGAGTGCGAACCTATCCATTAATTCCTAATGGACCATCTTAACCTTTCATTACCACGGAAGCCTAGTCACCCACTTGTAATTACCTATGCACAAGTCAACATCACCTAACCTCAATGGCCTCAACCAAACAACCCTTCGAATGCTTCCAGCCTACAAATACAAACACATAACTCCTTGTGAGTTTATAATCAATGTCTGAAAATGAAATCATTGGAAAGATAGTTTAAAAATACACAATTTCAAAAAAAGAATCATCGAAATCCGATTTGAAACGAAGGAGATATGCCTCTTTGAAGTTGGACAAAACACTGTTTGAATAGTGCATGCTGTAAAAGGGGGATCGATCGCCCAAGGTCGACCGAGGCCAGATTTTGGCCTTTTACAGGGGCGATCGATCGCCGTAAAAGAGGGCGATCGATCGCCGTAAATCCCTAGCGAATTTTTGCAACCCTAATTTAACTATAACTTCACCCAAACTTCAAATTTGAATATCTCACAATCTATAAGTCCATTTGACCTGAAATTTGGCATGGATCATCCTCAACATGTCTAGCATCCAACCCAATTAGAATCATCTAAAAATACCAACCAAAACCCGAGTTATATCCAAATCAATGACTATGGGTCAGAAATTAAACCGTTGCACTAAAACATGCATATCTTCCTCATTTTATATCCAAACAAGGCCCATGACCTATCAAATTGAAGCTAATACAATAATCCTTCAATACATATAAATTTCATCCATGTCATAAACTCAAAATGGACACTTTCGGGCACGTGTCCCCCCAATGGCTACTCTAATGCCTTAATGGTCATCAAGTATATTCATACAACATGTATTTCACATTTGAAATGTAATTCCATCAATTTTTCCTTCCCATCTTCATTCAACAATGCATGCATACATTCATTCCATACTCCACTAACTCATAAATATCCATACAAGAAGTCATAACTCAAGAGGAAAATAGTTCTATAGTGCCATACTTTTCCAACACATACACTTTTCTCAAGAAGCACATATCATTCATATGATTTTTCAAGTTTATAGTCATTACAAGAATTCATACATAAGGTTCAAAATGCAACGAATTCTACCATGACTACAACTAGATCATTACCGTGCCACAAGCCGGCACAGATAACCAAATGTACAAATATCCAAAATGTAGCAAAATATAACTAAAATTCCAGTTGGACACTCAAGTCCCATCCGTCATCGGCGCCTTATCTGTAAAAAGTTTAGAATAAAGGGGTGAGCACCACTGCGGCTCAGTAGAGATACCCCAACGGGCCAACCCCCCTAAGTGTCGACTCGACACGACCTACATGAATGCATGTCACCACATTTCATGTATCATTCAACATATGCCACGTTCATTCACAAGCGATGCATATATAAATAAAAATGCATTAAACACGTGTATTATGCTTCACAATTTAGAATGAAAGCAATAACATACCCTCGTTCCTCTCTAGGACTCAACCCGGTACCCTAACATGGTTTTTGACCAACCATATAACTTGGGACACCTCTCACAACCGTCTCCCGACTTTGGCCCACTCCGCCAACGACATACTTTTGGGGCAATATTTTGTTTTACCCATTGGTGATTGGACCATATCAGCACCGTCACCACATATTTGGTTACTCAAGGTGATTAGACCATATCAGCACCGTCACTGAGTGTTACGTGGCTCAAAGTGGTTAGTCCATGTCAGCACCGCCACTGAGCATAATTGAATTTAAGGTGATTAGTCCATATCAGCACCGTCACCGAATCATTGAGTGGCTCAAGGTGATTAGTCCATGTCAGCACCGTCACCGAGCATAATTGACCCAATTGACCAACACCTAATATATACCACTTTCCCCGTTTCCTCACAACGACCCATATATGCATTTCGAACATATTGTAATCAAGCACTCAAAATTCATGCTTCACAATGCATTCTCTAGTTATAAAGGAACATAGCATGCATTTCATCTCTATAAAACCACACATAGCATATATATGAATAACTCATACATATAACCTCTCATATGCATGCAACTCCAAAATTTAGCATGTTTTTCTCATACCACACTAAATGCATAAATTTAGCACATAGAGCTCACATGCATTTAATCATCACACATTTCACATATAATCACATCAATATGTCATACATTTCACATTTATCACATATACCCCAAATTGAGCATATAATCATACATACTCACAATTTCTCAATTTATGCACATTGAACCCACATGTTATACTCAACACAAGTTACACTATCTTGCAAGGAAAAGGAACTCAAGAGAAGTAGAACACATCCATCCCTCCCCTCTCACTACCACAAAATATGCAAAACACAACCTATACCTTCCATCTTCACCCAAAATCCTAGAATCAACAAGTAGAAAAGAAGGAGAACCCCTACCTCAAAATCCAAGCTTAGAAGTGGAAGACCCAAATTTCACCAAGCTTCAAACTCCTCCAACGGCAACTTTCCACCGATCAAATCGAAGAGGAGAGTGAGGAGAACAACTTTAATTCTTGGCTTTACCCTCAAATCTCACTTCTAGGCTCTCAAAACTTAGAGAGAAGGAGAGAAGATAACTTGTAGAGAGAGAGAATGGTAGAGCCGGCCAAGAGAGAGAGAGAGGAGTGAAAAATCTGATTTTCCCCTCTTTTTTCCATGTATATATCATATATGTATAATATATTTGGCCCTTTGCAACTAAACCCTCCACCTCTCCTTATTTGCTCCTTGTTATGGGTCATTTGCACTTATTTGCAAACTAGCCTTTCCTCTTTTTCTAAAACTTCACTTAAGTCCTTAAACTTACATCCATACCCCCACAACACTTTCTAGAGTCCGTAGTTATTTTTTCCGGGTCACCCGAACCCATTTCGGTCCCACACCCAAGTCAAAACATAAAAAGACATAAAGAGATCATTTAAGTCCACTAAGCATGTTATCAAACAATTAATCATGCTTAAAAGTTACCGACCCGTAATTATAATTTTAAAAAAAATTCAGGTCATCACAACTTTGCCCAAGGCTCTATTGCCTCCTTGCCATTACCTGGAATATATATATATATATATATATATATATATATATATAGGGGATTGAGCTCCTACATATCTAGTAGAAATGCCTAAGGCACAATTTCTAAGGTCCCATGAATACCATATAAAACATATAACATATTAAGAATCAAATAATCACATGCTTAATGTAATTCAATATACCACGAAACCTATCACATATGCACTATGCATATGTCATGTAACGCTCTCGTGCCTCTCACACATATGCAGCCAATAACTCAGATTCTAGAAATGGACCGTCCAACTTTTTCCAACCAAAACTTGTCAATACCAAACCTTATCATATCTCGAATTCCAAATATGGACCATTCAACTTTCCTCAACCAAAATCTATCCATGCCAAACCTTTTCATGACTCTTTCACCATCACACGTCCGTAGCTTAGGTATGTGTAATACGCAAATGCCAACCATGATTAATATTTCTATTAAAAGTAATTAGCAAGCATTTTCACATTAATTGGACATAAGAAAACATATTACAACATCAAATGATACTCACATGCTCACTTATGCATTTTATCAAACACTTAAGCCACAGAATGCATCCATGTATCATTTAAGCATCAAATCTCAACTAATCACCTTTCATGCTCACATATATCTTACATGTATCATATGAGCACAAAATCACATATTTTTACCATTCCAAATCACGTTAAGATCACATATATAAATGCTTGACTTACAAAAATAACTATACAAACACATATAAAACTAGTTGGATGCTTTAACCATCCAACATAGTTACAAAAACATAAGAATTCATGAGTTAGACATCCTTACCCCAGTTTAGAAGAGTTTTCAAATAAACCCCCCAAATTCCACTGAATCAACTTTGTCCAAATCTGCATTTGAATCAATTATCTCAAAGCCCTCGCCGCGTATAACACACTTCCCTTCTTTGGCTTATTCCAAATCTCACTTTAAGACCCTCAAATCTAAAAGATAAAAAGAAGAATTAAAGAGATGAGAGAGAGAGAACCGGCTGCAAAGAGAGAGAAATAAATGGCTAAAAATATGTCTCTTGCTATTTATAGCCCTAGCCGTGTCAAACGATCAAAATGTCCCTCATCACTTAATGTACCTTCTTGACCTCCATTTTCGATTTCGAAAACTCCTACGATTCTGAAAGAAACTTCATTCTCCTTTTAATATTTTAAAATGTTAAGTGCACTAACCCCCCACCCCCCGAACTATCACCATATTGTAAGAAACCCCTGAACTATAAATTGGCCCCCTGAACTATCACCAGATTTCAAGAAACCCCACTAAACTATCACAGATTGCAAGAAACCCCCCTGAACTACAAATTGGCCCCCTGAACTATCACCAGATTTCAAGAAACCCCACTAAACTATCACAGATTGCAAGAAACCCCCCTGAACTACAAATTGGCCCCTTGAACTATCACCATATTACAAGAAACCCCCTTAAACTATAAGAAACACACACTTAGGGACAAATCGTCAACTAACATTTAACAAAAAAATCAAATTACTTTTTTCTCCTTAGTTAATATGTATGATTGTTGATGAAGTAGACTAAAGCTGTGTTTGGTAGCACTTCCGAGTCCAGATTTCAGCTTTCATTTTCATTTTCATTTTTTTTAGGGAAAATCACAGTAGAAATCGCAATTGGTAACGCAGTTTCATTTCTGAAAAAATAAAAGTGATGTCAAAATTTTTACAATCCTTATGCACAATTTCAAAGCTTCATAATGAAGCTTTCAGTTTCAGATTTCAATTTTCAGTTTAAGTTTTCATTTATGATTTTTTTATAAAATACAATAAATAAAATTTTTCTTGTTAAAAAATATAATATAATATAATACAATAAATTAAAATTTTATAAAAAACAAGAATAAAAAAAATTATAAAATACAAAAAATACAAAATTGGTTACTCAAAAAATATAAATATAACAAAATAAAATACAGTAAATAAAAAATATAAATAAAACACAGTAAATACAAAATTATAAGTCAATAAGAAAAAAAATATTTTATAAAATACAATAAATAAAAAATATATATAAATATAAAGATATATATAATAATAATAAATAAATATAATATATATATAAGAAGAAAATAAAATAAGAGATATATATATATAAATACAATTGTATATAATATATAAATATAATATAATAAATACAAAATTATAAGTCAATAAGAATAAATATTTTTTTATAAAATACAATAAATAAAAAATAAATATATATGATATATATAAAGAGATATATAAGAAGAAAATATAATAAAATAAGATATGTTGATTGTAGAGGTTGAGATATAAGGCGTATTTATATATATAATGAGTCTAACAATCATAAGGATATTTTTGGCATTCTTAATTTGGAGTAGATCACGTGTGTTAACTAAGGTTAGATTTTAGACTGTAATTTAACGATTTGGAGTTTATTGCAAAGAGAGAAGATAGTTCAGGGAATTAAGTGTCCAAATGATAATTGAGGGGGGTGTTTTGAGAGATAGAAAGATAGTTCAGGAGATTAAGTGTCCAAATAATAGTTGAGGGGAGTTTTTTGAGAGAGAGAAGATAGTTGAAGGGGGTTTAATGCACTTAACCTTATTTTAAATGGTCTAAAACCAAAAAGTAAATATTTTTTAAAAAATATTTGGTTACGCGGGTCTATTCGACCCTCGTCTCGGGCCCCATCAACCCAAAAATCTCATATTGAACCAAATGGTTCTAAAATTTTTCCAAATCTCAAAACAGGTCTCCATACTTCTATTTCGTCATTAAAACCATTGAAAAATTATTTTCATGCATTAAATTGATAAATAGAAAAAAAATGTCCAAAAAGACCTAGTCTTTACATTTATTTAAAATCAACACATTACTTCATAAATAAACAACATATTTCTCTATTTCAGCAACTTGATTTCTATTTTCAACGAAGTTAATTAATCTTGTTAAAACTCAATTTAAATTTTTAATTATGTTTTAGAAATTATATATGTATATATATTTAGAGAGATAAAAATGGTTTAAATAAATATTTATAAATTTTAAATTTTATATAGAATTAACACCCTTAGGATTAGAGTGAAATTTTATAATAGTGAAAATATAAAAAATATTATTTTATTACTTAAAATTTATATAGATTTAACACACTTAGGATTAGAGTGAAAATATAAAGATATTATTTTATTACTTTTTTTCTCTTTGAAAGAGTTATAATATTATTATATTACTTTCTTTTATGTTGGGAAGAGTCATAGTAGTTTAGTGTTGAGAAGAGTTATAATATTTTTTTTTATTAATTTTCTTTACTTGGGTAACTTTAGCAAAACTTATTTAGTATCTCACAAATGTTTTATAAATAAATAAAAAAAAGAATTCATTTTAGTTATTGCTGACACAACAGATACCGAGTACACAATAGAAGATCTAATTCGTTATAGATGTAAGGACCAGAATTATTTTGACTGGTTCCGGGCGATTTTGGACCGGATTAATTTTTTTCCAGATTTATTAAAATTCGGAAAAGTGTGGATATAGAGATTTCTATACAAGTGGAAGGTGTATGTATATGTATATATATATATCTAAATATATATATACATGGTACCTATATTTATATTAATGTTATAAATATATGGTGGGCTTTATGTAATTATGAATACATAGAGATGCACATTTGTGATTTTGTGCATAAAGAGGGTCAATAGTGTATATGGTATTATACACACATATATATATATATAAATATATATATGTGGACCAAAATGAAGAGAAAAGAGAGCCACATGTGGTCAGCCGGAGGAGGAAGAAAAAGAAAAGAAAAGAAAAGAAAAGAAGAAAGAAAAAGAAAAGGAAAAGAAGAGAGAAAAGGAGATTGGGGAGAGAGAAACCGAGGAGAGAGAGAGATCGGGGGAGACCGAGAGAAGCCGAGAGAGAGGGGCAGTCCTGCACCGACAGTGGCCGTGGCGGCCGACCAGCTTCGGCCTGGCGACAACGACGGTTGGGTTGCTCGCGGTGGGGGTTTCACCTGGGTGACGGCGGTCGCGATGGTTGGGTTCAGCTGCAGCGGTCACGGCTGTGGGCTTGTTTGGCCGTGGCTGGTGGCGACGGTGCTGGCGATTCGGTCAGTTGGATCGCCGGGTTCTGTAGCAGGTGAGTTGGGCTTCGGTTGCTCACGGTGGATCTGGGTTTTCACGGCTGTTTGGACAACTTATTGGGGTGGTTCACGGCGGTAGTGGATGGTTCTCTTAGCCGGAAGTACTGGGATTTTGGGTGGTGTTTGGCTCGGTTGTAGCGATGTTCGACGGTGGAGACACGGCTGAGTCGTGTTTGGTACGACTACGGTGGCTGACTGGTTTGGGTCGTTGGGTCTGTTAAGGTGAGTTGATTGGGTCAAATTTTTGGGATTTATTGGTGGCCGTTTTGGGGCTGGTTTGTGGACTATTTGAGGTGCTCGTTATTGGGTTTGGTAGCGGCTATTTTGCGGTTGTTTGAGGGTGCACATGGTGGTACCGTAGAGGCTGTTTAGCAGCAAGATGATGGCGCGATTGGGGGTTGTTTTAGCTCGGGTTTGTAGGGCTGATGGTGGCCAGTTCGTGGGTTCCATTTGGTCCAGATAATAGTGGCTTAAGGTGGCAAATGGTGGCATTCTCATAGCTATTGGACGGCCTATTTTGGTGGTCAATTTCGATGGTATTTGGTGGCGTTTGGCTAGTGTTTGGCTCGGCTGAGATAAGTTGCTGGGTTGTGTTTGGTTGGTCTAAAAATGGTGGATTTGGTATTTGGTTTAAACTGGGCTTCAGATTTGAAATGGAGCTTGGATTGAATTGGACCCAAGACATGGGTTGGATCAAACTTTGGGATCAACAAAGAGAAAAATGGTTCGGTGGATGGATTGCATGGACTTTAGCACGGGACCGGACCGAGCATGGGAATAGGCTGCATTGCAAGCGTGGGCTTAGTGAAAGCGGGACCTAAGGCAAGTTGATTCTTGCCTCTATCTCTTACGTATATTTTATTTACGTTGAGTAATTTACATATGTCTTCATTTGATAATATATGGTATGTGTATATACATATATATATATAGGTGCTTATATATATGTGGGTATAGGTGGATGCTGTACTTACATGGGATGTGAGAGGATATATATATGCGTGTGTATATATATATGTATGTATGGGTTTGGGAAGCAATAACATGTTAGATTTATCGCCTAATTGCATTGTGATATGCATGTATGTATAGATTAAAGTCTATGAAAAGTATGCTAAATAGTACCTATTTAGCTATGTGTTGTCTTATATGTATATGTGGCTCTTATGCATGATGTTCAGTATATAGATATGTGATTATATATCTGGTTGCAGTGGTAGAAATGCATGCTATGTATGAATGTAACTTTTAGCGGGCATTTGCAAAGCATGATTATGATATGCTAAGTAATTCATATGTTCTTAATACATATATAGTGACGGAATATATATGTGATTATATATGTTGTGAATGGAAAGCATGCTAGTTACTAGTAGTAGATGCATGTCTTGAGTGGAAGCATGATCATATTTATGCTAGTATACGTGCATATGTGACTATGTGCAGGATGTGACACATATATGTGTTTATATGTGGGAATGTGAATGTGAGATGCATGCTGGCTTCATATATATATATATCGAACGTATGCATTGGTTATAGCATGATAAAAATGTGCTAAGTTGAAGTGTTTTGCATATGTGAGGTGTTATGTAGGTTTCAAACATGTATGTGCTATATGTGTTAGAATGTGATGAGAAGTATGCTAAATACTTCTTTTTAGTATTCATAAGCATAGGTTGATGCAGGAAAACATTATGCTATGTATATATGCATCTATATTGCATATATGGGAGGGAAATAACACATGTAGTTATGTGTGGGTCTATGTGGAGATAAAATGCATGTTATGTACTTTTAACTAGCTTAGGCATTGTGAGACATGAACATTGAATGTTTGGTTATTATATGTTCTAAATGCATATATGGTGCTGTTGTGAGGAAATGGGGAAGTGTGGTTGAATAACCTAGAGTAGGTCAATACTCGGTTATGGTTGTGGTCATAAAGTGGGCAAATCACCCAGAGTAGGTCAATACTCGGTCACGGTGAGGGCGTTGGAGCGGTTATGTCACATTGGAGTAGGTAAATACTCGGTGACAGTGGTCTACCTACCTTGGAGTAGGTAAATACTCGGTGGCGGTGCTGATATGGTCTAACCACCTTGAACCATCTAAGACTCGGTGACGGTGCTGATATGGTCTAATCATCTTGAGTTAAAATAAGCTCAGTGGCGGTGCTGATATGGTCTAACCACTTTGAGTTACCCAATACTCGGTGACGGTGCTGATATGGTCTAATCACCTTGAGTAGACAATTAATTGGTGACGGTGCTGATATGGTCTAATCACCAATGGGCAAACCAAAATATTGCCCCAGAAGTATGACATTGGCGGAGTAGGTCAAGGTCGTGAGATGGTTGTGGGAGGCGTCCCAGGTCACATGGTTGGAAAAATATCATATTAGGGTATCAGGTGAGACCCGAGGGAGGATGTATATCTTTATGCTTGCGTACTTACCTGTGAAGCACGTTATACTGTTTAAATGCATCTATGTTGCATTTGAGGTGAGCTACTTGACGAGTAGAAGATGTGGTTGTTGGTTTACATTGTTTATGTAAATGTTTTAACATATATGTTCTGTATACATATTGGTGTTGAATGTTTACTGCTTTCAAGCATGTTGAAAATGATTTCTAAAATCATGTATAGTGGATTTTGTATGTTCATATGTGCTAGAGTAGCCATATACATCATTGGTTCATGCATGCTAGGTGGGGCATGGTCTTAAATATTGTGATATATTTAAATGCATGTATATTTTTGAGAATATGTGAGGATCGACCTGCTGCAGCGGTGATAGTATAGTTCTACATACCTTGTTGGGCCTTTGAGCTCACCCTCTTCCAGGTTTTGCAGGTATTGCTGATTTCGAAGTCAGTTAGGGGATCGGTAGTCCCAGTTGTAGAGGTAGTAAGTAGATTCCTTAGAATCTAATGTATGTCCAGGATAGTGTATAGATAGATGTTTTACATTTGGATTAAATGTATAAAGCGATTTATGTTGATTCAGTTCCTTCAGTTGTATTTTATTCATGTGATGTATGTATATAATACGGATTTTCAAGGACTGAGACATGTATAATTTTGACTGTATTATGCATGTTGTAGAAATGCTGGGAGGACACGAGCCCAGAAGTGTCCATATGAATTGTAAAGCAGGTATAACATGGCAAGAGCTGATTATTTAGAATGAGTCATGCCCAATTTTCGTAAAAATAATAAAAAATTGAGGTTGTATGATCAGGTGATAGTTATATCGTGAGGGTGACCTCACGGGGATCACACCTCGGTTTTCAGGCCTCGGGAATCGGGGCACGACAATAGAAGTGGAGCCAGGATCCTCTGTTGTGAGGATCCTTCTGTGGTGTCTGCAGTGGACTAAAACGGCTCCGTTTTTGTTTATTTGTCCAACATTAGTCATCAACTAAATGGGCTTTGCTAAAGTCACCCAAGTAAAGAAACCTAATAAAAAACATTATAACTACTTCCAACACTAAAGTACCGTAATATATAATTCTCTAAATATATTTTTGTGTTTCCTTTACTTAAACTTTAACAGCTTTTACTATAAATTGCATTTTTTTATGAAATCATTTCTATTATGAAATCATTTACTTTATAAATAAATAACATATTTTGCCATTTTAGCAACTCCAATTCTATTTTTAACTAAATTAATTCATCTCTCTAAAACTCAATTTAAATTTTTAAATATATTTTAGAAATAATATATATATATATATATATATATATATATATTTAGAGAAGTAAAAAAGAAATTAAATTAATATTTATAAATTTTAGAAATTATACTTAGGATTAAAGTGAAAATTTATAAAATTAAAATATAAAAAAAAATTATAATATTATTTTATTAATTTTCTTTTCTTTTTAAAATAAATTTATTTAAAATCAACACATTTACTTCATAAATAAACAACATATTTTTCTATTTCAGAAACTCCAATTCTGTTTTTAACTAAGTTAATTCATCTCTCTAAAACTCAATTTAAAATTTTAAATATATTTTAGAAATAATATATGTGTGTGTGTGTGTATATATATATATATATATATATATATATATATATATATATATAGAGAGAGGGATAAAAAGAGTTTAAATACATATTTATAAATTTTAGAATTTATATAGATTTAACATACTTAGGATTAAAGTGAAAATTTATAAAAGTAAAATATAAAAAAATTTATTTATAATATTATTTTATTACTTTTATTTTCTTTTTAAAGAGTTATAATATTATTATAAACTTAATAAACAAATATTACAACTCTTTCCAACACTAAAGTACCGTATCTCTTCCCAACACAAAACAAAAGTAATATAATAATATTTTAAGTTTTTCAAAGAGAAGAGAAAATTAATGAAATAATATTATAAAAAATATCTTATTTTATATTTTCATCTTTATAAATTCTCACACTAATCCTAAGTGTATTGAATCAATATAAATTCTAAAATCTATAAATACTTATTTAAGGGAGACGATGTTAGCACTCTCATCTTCTACGTTTGTACTCCCATATTAAATTAAATGACATTTCTAACCTTAACTTCACAAGTAAATTATTATTATTTTTCAAATTACACACTATCCTTTTTGATATCCCCTCCATGTCTGCAGTCTTTAATGTTATTGGTATCTTTTGACAAGATCCAAAAAAAAAAAATCCAAAAAAAAGAACTCAAAAAATAGTTATCTCTTTCTATTTAGACAGGACCCAAAAAAAGTTATCTATGTTGAAAACATTATCTCTTTTGACAGGGCCAAAAAAGAAAAGTGCCAAAAAAATTATTATCTTTATTGAATAAATTATCACTTTAAGCCTAAGTATGTCAAATCTATATAAATTCTAAGATTTATAAATATATATTTAAACTCTTTTTATCCCTCTCTCTCTCTCTCTATATATATATACACACACAAACACACACACACACACACACATATATATATATATATATATATACATATATTATTTATAAAATATATTTAAAAATTTAAATTGAGTTTTACAGAGATGAATTAACTTAGTTAAAAATAGAATTGGAGTTGCTGAATAGAAAAATATGTAGTTTATTTATGAAGTAAATGTGTTGATTTAAATAAATTTATTTTAAAATAATATTATAACTCTTTAAAAAGAAAAGAAAAGCAATAAAATAATATTATCTATTTCTTTTTTTTATATTTTACTTTTATAAATTTTCACTTTAATTTAGTATGTTAAATCTATATAAATTCTAAAATTTATAAATATGTATTTAAACTCTTTTTATCCCTATATATATATAATGATATACATATATTATTTCTAAAATATATTTTAAATTTTAATTTGAGTTTTAAAGAGATGAATCAATTTAGTTAAAAATAGAATTGGAGTTGTTGAAATAGAAAAATATGTTTTTTATTTATGAAGTAAATCTGTTGAGTTTAAATAAATTTATTTAAAAAAGAATTAAGTCGTAACATAGTTTAAATGATACTCAAATTGAAACTCTTATAATTATCTTTTTAACATAAATGATTTCATCAAAAAATTTAATTTATAGCAAAAGTTTTTTTTTTTTAAATGTTTTTGAATAATTTATAATAAAAATTATTAAAGTTTAAGTAAAGAAAATACAAAAAAATATTTCGATAATTATTTATTGCTGTACTTTGAAAAAGAACACATCTTTAAACAGATGAATCAAATACTTTAAATAATTTTTTATTAATTTTTTTTAATTAAATAACTTAAGAAAAATTAATTTAACATTTAATAAATACTTTACAAAACAACACAAATATTTTACAAATAAACAAAAACGACTGCATAGTCCTTCTGTTGACAGCAGAACAGTAGTAAATGATGCTCGTTTCCCAAAAATTAGGTCTAATCACCAAACTTTTGTCCAGGGCATTAAACATAGTATGAATCCATTGGCCCCACACATGAATTATTGCATTTTCACGTTGGGGATCGTTTTCATGAGACATGTTTTATTGGAGCAAAAACTTGTAAAGCTGGAGTCAAAAAAGTACCTGTAAAAACCAAATAATTTTGACCGAGATTCACGTGATAGACTAGCCAGCTATGACCAGGATCCTCTTACAGCTGGTAGAAGACCGATACTTCAAATTTTATACTCCCTCCGTCCCATAATTTTAGTCCACTATTTTTTTTTGGATGTCCCAAAATATATGTCTATTTCCTAAAATGAATTATATGATTCCTAAACTACCCTTTCCAAACTCTACTATCCTAAAAGTGGGGTCCACTATATAATAATAATACTAACTTTTAAACAAGGGCTAATATGTAAATTCATGTATTATTACACCAAAAAGTGGGTCCCACCATAAAAAGTTAGAATTCCCAAACATGCCAAGAACTATGGGACGGAGGTAGTATCTCACGCTCGCTGTCAGCAGACCATTCACTGCTTGCATCAATTATTAAATTAAATAAAAACAATGCCCCTCTCTCTCTCCTCTCTAAACCACACGTGCTTTTTCTTTTTCTTTTTTATTTTTTAATCAATTTTCTTGCATCTCACTATAATAAAACAGTTGCTTTACCTCTCTCTCTCTATGACTATTGCCATTTTAAGCAAATTGCAAGAGAACTTTCGATGTTAATAGATTAAAATAATAAAATCACAATAATAGAAACTAATTGATTAAAATAAAAAAAAAATTATTTTACATACCATTTTTTTTTTTGTTTCAAATTTGACATATTTGATACTTGATAGTATGTCAAATACTATTTGAGGGAATGCCGAGTGTTGTGAATTGTGATGCTTAAAAGACCCGCCGCTCCCTCTTTCTCAAGAAAACCCTAAAGCCCCCTTTCAGAAGCGCGGCTCTGCCTCCCTCATTTCCCCACTTCCGTCCATGGGAGTGGGGAGGTGAGATTTTTGTCTTCCCCATGGTGAAATCTTTCAATAATTTCGGTGTTCCTCAATAATCTTGTCCCGTGGGTGATTTTTGCACACCGTTTCTGTTTTTTCTTTCCTAGTTGGCCGACACGGCTCTCGACTTCCTTCCCCTGCAGGTATGGTTGGATCTGCCTTTTGCCATGTTTTGTTTTGTTCGGTCCCGACTTGATCTGATTTGGATTTGATTTGTTCATCTAAATCGGTCATGTGCGGGTTCTTTTTCTCCCGGCTTGATCTACTCATGTGCGGGTTCTTCTTCTCCGAGCTTGATTTACTCATGTGCGGGTTTGGTGGCATATCCACCTGTTGGCGGTTTAGGTGCGGGCGATCTCGATCGTAACTCTCGTTCCTTTTTTTGTCCTGAGGTTTTAGCCTCTTTTGCCGAGATATTGTTGTTTAATTTTTATCATTTGTGATTTCGGTGATGTCTCAGATCTTTATGATCTTGTTCTTGTAATCTTGTGTTCTTGATTGCAATGAAAAAAAAAAAAATGCTATTTGAGGTATTAATTAAAAAAAATTTTGATGTCAAAAATAATTATTGTAAATAATTTGACATATCACTTGAAGATACTCTTATTCTTATAAAAGTAATTATTTGACATGGGAAAGACCTGATTAATGTAGTCACACACTTGCACTTGTATGCATCCCGTCCATTTATCATCTCAATTACCTCAAAACTTTGATTGTACAATCAAATTTTGATCTTGTGTTTTTTTTTTCCAAGAAAAAAATGAATATATTAATTCAAGAAGATTATAATCAAGAGCAACAATGATTTAAGTCAATATATAACATGTAGAATATATAAACACTGACATTTAAGACATTCAATCCCAATAAAATCGACAACACACAAAATTAAGAATACATAGAAACAATACATGGTAAAATATATCCTATTGGAGTCTATGCCAACAAAAACAAACACCCACACAATAAAGAGCTCGAATGTCACAGAAATGAAGCACCTCTGCCGAATGATTATAGGATTAGAAGCTACTTGTTCCAGCAACTGTATCAGTAGTAGTTAATACTCCATTGCTTCACCACCATTCTTCTTCTTCTTTAATTTCACCTCTGTCAGAACAAGAAATATGGAATAAACAAAATTTCTGTACTTTTGGAAAGAAAGGAAATACCACTAATCTATCGATGACAACGAACTTCAATATATTTCACATAGCACCATTGTAATAGTGCTAGAAACCGCACTCTTTAGTTTGTAATATATTTTAACGAAAATCTACAAATATAAATAAGAATTTGCTAGCACCATTGTAAATCAAGTTCGCAATGCTAAAGATCTTTTATTAGTGGATCAAAGTTGAATAAAGATTTTTCTAGTGTTCATCCCTCTTCACTCGTCTTTTGAAATATTGATTTGTGTGTTTATCCAATATATTCAATAGGGGTGACCACGAATCGGATCGGATCGGATTTTGCATAATCCTAATCCGATCCGCGGATTACGGATTGGAGAAAATCAAATCCGATTCGATCCGTGGCAATCCACCAATCCGATCCGTGATTGAACGGATTGGATCGGATTGACGGATTGGCCTAGTACTCCTATTTGAATTTTTTTTTACTTCAAAATTTTCAAAAAAAAAAGTGATCAACAAACACAACACTTTTTAAATGTACACAATTGTTATATAAACAAATATAATATATATTGAATTTTTAAGTTTACCCATGTAAATATGTAGCATATTATATTAGAGCAATGCTACACGTCATCAAAATATTTCATGAATTTTTATCTTGAATGATGTGACAATTAAATGGTGAGTTAGTATTGGTGGGATTCCCCCCATACACGAAATATCAATGGTATTATCACTTGCCACATCATTCATGAAGGCAATTCATAATAAAATTTCATGACGTTTAGCATTTCTCATTATATTATTATACATATAATTACTAATTATATATATAAATATATTACCACGGATTGCCACGGATTGGATTGCGAATCGGATCGGATTTCTGACCCTCCAATCCGCAATCCGATCCGTGGCTAACGGATTTTAATTTTTTAATCCGCCACCAATCCATTAGCTAACGGATCGAATTGGATTCGTCCGGATCGGATCGGATTCACGGATTCTTGGATTTTTTGTGCACCCCTAATATTCAACAAGTTTATAATCTCTACATCTCCCTGACCACATCTGAAAAATCAAAGCATTAAAAAAACAGAAATTTAAAATTCTTACCCATTTCCTTTGGCAGGTGCTTCAGTTGCCTGCAGCTAGAAATGTCTACAGTTTGCAAAACAGGCAATGCTCCTGTTTCGAGTTTCACTGAACATAATTTATCCAATGCTCTGAGTTCAAGCACTATAAGTTTCTGAAATCCCTTTTCGTGAAAGCACAAGTCCTCCCCATCGTATGCATCCATGAGTTTGAGCTCCAACAGTCCGGGCACATGTTGAAGGAATCCAAGGGGTCATCTTTCAACCTTGACCAACGCAGAGTGAGTCTAAAAAGATGGTGGAGTTCCGAAATCCAACTTGGAAAGCTCTTCAAATGCCCTTGTAAGTAGAGTTGTTCAAGAGATGGAGGCGGGGATGAAATGTGTTGTAAATCAAGAATGTCTTCTTTTTTCACTGGCCAAACATCCAAAGTTTCAAGGTGCTTCATATTTTCAATTGCAGTGCACAGAGCCAAGTTCCATATCGGTTGCTGTTGAGATGATGAGCTCACGCATGACACCATGGACTCTATATCTTCTGGGTTGTCCAATGGAATTGACCTTGGACACTTGAACCAAGCTTCTATGGATGAGCTCTGTCAAGCATTCTTCTGCAATTTGTTCCAAAGTGTGGCCCCTTCTTTCTTGAATGAATCCCTCAGCTATCCATGATCGAACTAGTCTTCCATGACTAATGGGGTAGTCCTCGGGAAATATACCAAAATACAAGAAACAAGATTTAAGGATATAGGATAAATCAAGATAACTTAAGAAGAGAATTGTTTTAAGTTTGATGTTAAAGTGAGAAGGAATTAAGGCTATCATAGAATCTTCTCCATGCACTCGAACACAGTCTTGTCCTTGCTTCTCAATAGATCGACCACCTATTACCACAATAGCAAGTGGTATATATTCCATCACATTTTTCCACGTACAATTCTTTCAGACAATTCCTTCAACTCTCGGGGACAGCTAGCAGTGGTAATCCGAGGGGAATATATACCTTCCTGAAAAATAGTTTCATGGCTTTCTCATCTGGCAGAGGGGTGAGTTGGAGGATATGATCAAATTGAGATGTTATGAAAGAATAAGCCACATGGGGTCTTTTCTTGTAGTTACAATCACTCGACTGCTTTTGTTATTATCAGGCAAACCATCTTTTATACTTTCCCATAAGTCTCTGCTCGATCCATACATCATCTAAAACAACAGCGTACCTTTCCTCTTGTAAAAAATCTCTCAGCATGCTAATCAATGATGTCTCATCCCATGTTTCAATTTCTTTCGGAGAACACAGTCCTTTTACCTCATAGAACCGCCTTAGTAGACTCCTCAGGAGCTCCTCTCTCTTGTATGATCGAGAGACATTGATCCAAACGCGACAAAGAAAGTCATTGGTTGCAATTTGGTTCTTATAAACTTTCTGGATGAGTGTTGTCTTGCCGAGTCCACCTGCGCCAACCACTGCAAGCACGGTCCTGTTTGGTGATGCTTCCTCTGCCAGCCACCTTCTGATCGATCAATTCATCATCTTAATTGTGGAGATTCGATACCCACAATGTCCTTGTTGTCTCTCATGGAAAACGTTTTTATAGAATGATTCCTCGTCGTCAACCCTGACCCTTCCCCTTTGATCCTTAAACCATATGTATTACCTTCTTCCTGTAGAAGGCGACTGTGTAGTGATTCAGACATTAATTTCTTATATTTAATATTCTTAAAGAAGTAGAAAAATCCAGGCCCCTCAGGTTGTTCATTTTGAGCCAAGTGAAGTTTATGTTTGTCGATGACATCTTCTAGATGTAGAGAAACTTTCCTTAGTCGTAGCATCCAGTTCTTTACAATATCTTCAATCTCTCCTCTTTCAAATCTTTCATCCACATCCCTGAGAAAAGGGCGGAGGAACTCTAATTCATCTTTGATGCTCACAAAATCTCTGCTCACATCCCCTAACAGTTTACCCTCTTCAATCAATAATACCAGCTCATCCAGAACCAAGTTCACTGCTATCTCAGCCATTTTAATTTCCTACTTTCTTCTAACTGCATGCTTCAATTAACATGCATATATATATATATATATATATGCAAATTCAGATGTAAGAGAGAGAAATTGAAACAACAAGTAAACTAGAAAAATTTGAAGCAACCTACACAAAAGGATGGATAATACAAACTATATATAAGAACAGACAACAGAAATTCGGAGATCAGCTAGCTATATACGACTGTTGAACAAACTAAATTAAAAGAGTGAATTCAACAAGTACTTACCTCTTCTCTTCTGGCTTTCGGGAGCTACGTACTAAGTTAATTGTCTCAAATCCCCAACACACCAAGTCTGATTTATGACACAAAAAAAATCACAGAACAAACAGAAAACACAGAGTGAAGAAAAATTGCAGAAAGTGAGAGAGAGCACAGATTGAGGGATAAAGGGCTCAAATTCGAATATTTATTTGATGTCCAATAATATTCTGCTGACTTAGAACGGTCAAATTTGGTCGCTTGGTACCAAAGGCCTCAGTGGTCAAAAACAACTTGCACAGATCAAGCCAAATTGCAATAAACCCACCTTTACTATTTTTTTTTTTTCTTTTTACATTGAATAACTTTAATTCACCGAAAGTTTCAAATGACCACAACTGACAGCCGAACATTGAAATTCTTGTGTGGTGGCAAACACAGATGCAGAATTTCATGGCGAAGGAAGAGAATGATGCCTCCTCGGATGATGATTTGTCCAAGCATCTGGAGTCCCTAAAGAAAAAAATCGATGGCAACAGACGACAGAAGGAGGCGCTGATGGATTGCAGACTGGTCGG
This sequence comes from Cornus controversa, assembly GCA_026545225.1. Classification (NCBI taxonomy): domain Eukaryota; kingdom Viridiplantae; phylum Streptophyta; class Magnoliopsida; order Cornales; family Cornaceae; genus Cornus; species Cornus controversa. The sequence goes on along the minus strand of CM048851.1, from coordinate 2,542,075 downwards.
AACAAGGACCCCGATCATGTACAAAGTCCCCGACGTGCTTCGTGGACAGAAGGAACAGGCCTATAGCCCTACCAGCGTATCTATTGGCCCTCTTCACAAGGGGAATGATGGTCTTCAAGCAATGGAACAGGTCAAATTGAGCTACATGTGTTGCTTATTTGAAGGAACTGAAAATTTTGAGAGAACACAAAGGGATTGTATGTCCGCCATGTTGAAGGAGGAAGAGCTGGTTAGGATATGCTATGAGGAAGCCAAACTCAGCGAAAATGGAAAGCCAGCTGCCATGTCACATGAGTACTCGTACTCGTACTCGAACACCACCGAAAATGTCAGTCTGGCTGAGATGATGCTTATCGATGGTTGTTTTATAATTGAACTTGTATACAAGAATTACCTCAAGGATTATGAATCTATGATCCCTTTTTGTGGAACCCTTTCAACTACTATGCGATCCAACGTGACTTGCTACTACTTGAAAATCAGATTCCATTCTTTGTTCTTCAAGATTTGTTCAGCATGATGCCTCCTTTCATTCTTTGGCAATATGATGGGCATAGATCAAAATAGTCAAATCGAAAAGCAGCAGTACAAAACTACTCATACTCCTTTCCATATACTCCATTTTTTACATATTCATTACCTGCCAAGTGCTGATAATGAGAATATTGAATCCAAGTTCAACTACAAAGACCCACCCAAATTCAAATTTTCTGCCACAGAACTTCGCTTGGCTGGAGTAATATTTAAGGCAGGCAAAAACAAAAATTACTTCGATATGAAGTTTAGGGCTGTTCGTAGTTGTTTCTGTTTGTGTAAAAGAGGCCGTTTCGAGGTCCCTCCTTTCACTATATACGAATCCACCGAACCATTCTTGAGAAACCTCATTGCTTTCGAGCAATGTTGCCCTTGGATTGAGAGTTACTTCACATCGCATGCTTTCCTCATGGATATCCTCATCGACACTGAAGAGGATGTTAAATTGCTCGAAGAAGCAGGAATAATATGTAACTATTCAGGTTCCAGCGAAGCCGTGGCCCAATTCTTCAACGGTATTTGCAAGAATGCTGTTCCTCGTCGTTTTCTTTATGCTGAGCAATACAAGCAAGTGATGAATTTCTGCAAGCCTTGGCGAGTGTCGGTGGGGAAGCTGAAACGTGATTATTTTGGTAATCCATGGTCAGGCATTTCAGTCGTTGCTGCAATCATCCTTTTCACCCTCGCCTTTCTGCAGACAATATACGCCATGCTTTCTTTTTATTAACTAGCTAGGAATCTGCAGTTGCACACAGTAGGCGATAATGCGCGCGGATCAGCATAAGTAATTTGGAATGTCTTTGTTGAGAATAAATGGTAATAGTATTGGTAAGAGCATATCTGAATTAGCTATGTATAATACCTATCATCCTTATGATTTGTCATTTACACAAGCTCGATCTGTTGTGGTTCATCTGTATAATTCTCATTATAATAAAAGTGTTTGATTACCCAATGAAGTTGAACACCTACTTTGATCGAGGTCAGTACTTTCCCTGAAACTTGCTCAATAGTATATTTGTTGAGATGCAATCTTTTACTTTTATATTCGGTGACTTTTAGATCTCCTAAATCTACATCCATTGGCCAGGGGAGAGATGATAACCCTTGGAAATTTTACTAATCTAGGAGTATTATTTTTGTTTACACAAGAACATACTTTCCATTGGCGGTAATCAGTATTAAAGAAATGCTTGTTTGATTGATGAGATGGATGTGAAGGAGGAGATAAAGCACAAAATGAGAGAAAACTATGAGGCAGTGATCAAGATTAGGCATAACAGGTAGTATCCATGTGTATGCCTCACAATTTCGATCTTTTCGGCGAAATTGTGCGGCATACACATGGATACCCATGTGTAATCTTGTAGAATTACTGTAAAACCTAACTGGATAATCAAATGAATGTTTAAAACGGTGTAGTTAAGGAATTGGAGATGCATATCTCGAAATGGGTTTCCAGATGTGTATCATGGTCCTACTTAAAAAACAATACTATGCAATGATATATTTATAACATAATAATAATAATTTTATAGTATTATTTGGTAGAACATTCATTAAACTGCACATTCAAGCTTCAAATGATTGTGGCTTCGAAAAACAGAGTTGATAAAAACATTTTTTTTGTAGATTTATCATATAGAGGATCTCACTGTATTTCAGTCCATTCGTTCGATCCATAAAGAGGTTATTAATATCAAGTCCAAGGGATTTATCCTTGGTCCATTCTATAGTTATTCTTCCTATAATGGGTTATACCTTCTATTGATGCAAAAATCCTTACAATTCGATTCGGCGTTATGGGGTGCCGGTCGTGTACACTCCAACGATCAAGTCAATGCTTGATCAAATATGAAACAGAAAGTAATTCTGTATGTAATTTTTGTCTAACTTTTCAGGTTGGATGACCCCTCCTTTTATAGGGGCTCTTTATCATTTCTAATAAATAACCTTTATCTTTCCTAACAAATAATTACCTTTTTGGACCCTTTGACTCCTTTTCCTTTTAGACTTTTTGTAGTGTAAGTTTTTCGTATCAGTTTTTTCTTATTTTCGAGTTTTCTTATCAGACATAGGAAATATCAAGTTGTTTATGATCTTTCTTCATTTTCAATCTTTTATCAAATAGGGATGAACTGCTCTCTTTATAACAATTATTTGTAGAGACCAGGTCCAATTTTGACCGATTTTCTTTTATTTTCATTTATTATTATATAAATGATGTAAAATGATATTACATGCATTATAAACATGAAATGCATGTTTGGAGACTTGTTTAGAGATCCAGGGACGTTTTTGAGTCATTAGGTTCATTTTGAGATTTTCAAGTGGGCGGGGCCCGGGACACGGGTAGGGTGGGCCCGAAAAATCGGATATTTTTTTGAAAAAACTTATTTTTGGTTTTAAACCAAATGAAATGTTAAAAGAGTTAAGGAAATGATTTCAGAGCCGTAGCCGCTGGTCGGGGGCATTTTGGTCATTTGACGCCCAAGATATTATAAATATCAAGTGGTTGGACATTACTCCAACACATGGTATGATATTGTCCGCTTTGAGCCTGAGCCCGCACGGGTTTGCTCTTGAATTTTACTCCAAAAGACCTTATACCATTTGAAGAAAACATACTACATATAAACATATCCCATTTTTCACACCCAAGCGATGTGGGATTGAGCACCCTGTACCCTGTCAGTGTGGTAGCTCAGCCCAGTGTCTAAAAATCCGAAACTCTCTCTTAGAGCATCACCAGTGGGTTGGTCAGACCCAAGTCTGGCCAACCAAACACTACTATTCCGTTGCATTGGGTTGGCTTAAATTGGTAGGGCCATGTTTGGTTGGCTTAATCCAGCCAACCACATAACCAACCAAATGAATTTTTTACTTATTTTTTTTTGTGTCTATACTCATAGAAATTCGTGCCATGTGTGTGTATATATATATATATATATATATATATATATATATCATTCACTTAAATTTCAATAACTTTCACTACAAATTGAATTTTTTGATGAAACCAATTCTGTTAGAAAGATAATTTCGAGAGCTTTAATTTGAGTACCACTTAGACAATTTTTTTTTGACTTAAAACGAAAAAATTATGAATTTTTCAAGTTAAAAATGTATTAAAAAATTTAACATATATATGTATATACATAAAAATTTAGATTAATTTCATTGTGTAAGATTATTTAATTGTGTGGGTAGTAAAAATTTGGAGAACCTGTTGTGGAGTCAAAATTTAGAGATCCAGATGTAGCTGGCTAAAATGTTGAGGTGGATGGCTAAAATTCAAATCTGGAGAACCTGTTGTGGAGTCAAAATTTAAAGATCCTGACATGATGATGTGGCTGGCTAAAATGTTGAGGTGGGTGACTAAAATTCAAATTTGGAGAACCAAATTTGACTAACCCATAGTGGATGCTCTTACACCGTTACGACGATCCAAGGCGCTCTCTGATTAGTAATCCTTTCTTCTTCTCCGAAAGTAGGGTTTTATAAAAACACTATCAATGAATTGATGTTTCAATTGCTCAGAAAACAAATCAGGTAATGTCTCTTGGAACGTGTTGTTCAAATTGATTTTTAGAATTTTTTTGTTTGCTAATGGCAATTTCTGATTCGCTTCCGTGTTTATGTGTCAATGTTTGTTGAATTTCGCATTAATCAGATTGGATTATTTGTAGTTCTTTCTATAATTAATCATATGATTTGTTTGTGAAAACTTTAGTTAGTCGCTTTTTTTTTATTTTTTTATATTGGGTATTGTAATGGATTGATATAAAATTATCCAACTATTCGGTAGGATGATGTAGTGGGTTATCATTTTGATGAAACTTTGAATATTTTTAGGACTCTGATTCAGACATTACAATAGCATTATATAGAAGACCCCACAGCTCCCTAATTGTACTGCATATAAGTAGTATGGAGTCTTCAATTTTTTAAACGCATGAAATTGTTGGTGGGCCCAGTACCACTCTAATACAGTGAAAAACATTGGAAGAAAATGATATTCAGAGTTGCATTGTTTTGGCTATTGATTAGGAGCATCATAAGTCAGTTTAAGTGGTTGAAATCAATCAATCTTAATTTTAGTGGTCTCAAGATTGTCCAAATTGCTCTTAATCCATCTTTTTAATCGGATGTCAATCACATTCACACATGGCTTTTTAAGTGTTTCGAGATGTGTATCATGGCTCTACATAAAAAATAATACTATGAAATGATTTATTTAGAACATAATAATAATAATAATAATTTTATAGTATTATTTGGTAGAACATTCATTAAACTGCACATTCAAGCTTCAAATGATTGTGGCTTCAAAAAACAGAGTTGATAAAAACATTTTTTTGTAGATTTATCATACAGAGGATCTCACTGTATATAAGTCCATTCGTTCGATCCATAAAGAGGTTATTAATATCAAGTACAAGGGATTTATCCTTGGTCCAGTCTATGGTTATTCTTCTTATAATGGGTTACAACTTTTATTGATTCAAGCATCCTTATGATTCGATTCGGCGTTGTGGGATGCCGGTCGTGTACACTCCAACGATCAAGTCCGTGCTTAATCAAATATGAAACAGAAAGTAATTCTGTACGTAATTTTTGTCTAACTTTTCAGATTGGATGACCCCTCCTTTTACAGGGCCTCTTTATCATTTTTAATAAATAACCTTTATCTTTCCCAACAAATAATTACCTTTTTGGACCCTTTGACTCCTTTTCCTTTTAGACTTTTTGTAGTGTAAGTTTTTCGTATCAGTTTTTTCTTATTTCCGAGTTTTCTTATCAGACATAAGAAATATCAAGTTGTTTATGATCTTTCTTCATTTTCAATCTTTTATCAAATAGGGATGAACTGCTCTCTTTATAACAATTATTTGTAGAGACCGGGTTCAATTTTGACCAATTTTCTTTTATTTTCATTTATTGTTATATAAATGATGTAAAATAATATTACATGCATTATAAACATGAAATGCATGTTCGGAGACTTGTTTAGAGATCCAGGGACATTTTTGAGTCATTAGGTTCATTTTGAGATTTTCAAGTGGGCAGGGCCCGGGACACGGGTAGGGTGGGCCCGAAAAATCGGATATTTTTCTGAAAAAACTTATTTTTGGTTTTAAACCAAATGAAATGTTAAAAGAGTTAAGGAAATGATTTCAGAGCCGTAGCCGCTGGTCGGGGGCACAAGATATTATAAATATCAAGTGGCTGGACATTACTGTAATACCCCACTCCAACACATGGTATGATATTGTCCGCTTTGAGCCTGAGCCCGCACGGGTTTGCTCTTGAATTTTACTCCAAAAGACCTCATACCATTTGAAGAGAACATACTACATATAAACACATCCCCTTTTTCACACCCAGGCGATGTGGGATTGAACACCCTGTACCCTGTCAGTGTGGTAGCTCAGCCCAGTGTCTAAAAATCCGAAACTCTCTCTTAGAGCATCACCAGTGGGTTGGTCAGACCCAAGTCTGGCCAACCAAACACTACTATTCCTTTGCATTGGGTTGGCTTAAATTGGTAGGGCCATGTTTGGTTGGCTATGTGGTTGGCTTAATCCAGCCAACCACATAGCCAACCAAATCAATTTTTTACTTATTTTTTTTTTGTCTATACTCATAGAAATTCGTGCCATGTGTGTGTGTGTGTATATATATATATATATATATCATTCACTTAAATTTCAATAACTTTCACTACAAATTGAATTTTTTGATGAAACCAATTCTGTTAGAAAGATAATTTCGAGAGCTTTAATTTGAGTAACACTTAGACAATTTTTTGACTTAAAACGAAAAAATTATGAATTTTTTAAGTTAAAAATGTATTAAAAAATTTAACATATATATGTATATACATAAAAATTTACATTAATTTAATTGTGTAAGATTATTTAATTGTGTGGATAGTGAAAATCTGAAGAACTTGTTGTGGAGTCAAAATTTAGAGATTCTGATGTAGCTGGCTAAAATGTTGAGGTGGATGGCTAAAATTCAAATCTGGAGAACCTGTTGTGGAGTCAAAATTTAAAGATCCTGACATGATGATGTGGCTGGCTAAAATGTTGATGTTGCTAGCTAAAATTCAAATTTGGAGAACCAAATTTGACTAACCCATAGTGGATGCTATTACACCGTTACAACAATCCAAGACGCTCTCTGATTAGCAATCCTTTCTTCTTCTCAGAAAGTAGGGTTTTATAAAAACACTATCAATGAATTGATCTTTCAATTGCTCAGAAAACAAATCAGGTAATGTCTCTTGGAACGTGTTGTTCAAATTGATTTTTAGAATTTTTTTTGTTTGCTAATGGCAATTTCTGATTCGCTTCCGTGTTCTCTTTCGTGTTTATGTGTCAATGTTTGTTGAATTTCGCATTAATCAGATTGGATTATTTGTAGTTCTTTCTTTAATTAATCATATGATTTGTTTGTGAAAACTTTAGTTAGTGGCTTTCTTTTTTTTTTTTTATATTGGGTATTGTAATGGATTGATATAAAATTATCCAAATATTCGGTAGGATGATGTAGTGGGTTATCATTTTGATGAAACTTTGAATATTTTTAGGACTCTGATTCAGACATTACAATAGCATTATACAGAAGACCCCACAGCCACCTAATTGTACTGCATATAAGTAGTATGGAGTCTTCAATTTTTTAAACGCATGAAATTGTTGGTGGGCCCAGTACCACTCTAATACAGTGAAAAACATTGGAAGAAAATGATATTCAGAGTTGCATTGTTTTGGCTATTGATTAGGAGCGTCATAAGTCAGTTTAAGTGCTTGAAATCAATCAATCTTAATTTTAGTGGTCTCAAGATTGTCCAAATTGCCCTTAATCCATCTTTTTAATCGGATGTCAATCACATTCACACATGGCTTTTTAAGTGATTTGGACAGATTTTGAACTTCGTTATGTGCCGGATAAAAAAAATTTCATTTTGTGTCCATCAAGAATTAAGATCATTTCACTTTTGAACCTAACCTGGACTGAGGTTTTGACAAAAATTACTACCTATAGCTACATATGTTTCAAGATGCTAAAAACAGTTATCGTCACATCATTGAGAGGACAATAGCATTCACCACTGACGAGCCAGGTTGTTCTGAAGCGCACTGTATCGTATTGTAGGTACGCTCAACACAATTAAAAAAAAATTTACACATTAAATTTCTGTAATACCCCGGAAATTTGGACGGCAATTATTTTAAAGAAATTTGAATTGCTTTATATTATTATTATTATTATTATTATATTTTTATTATTATTAACTCATGTGAAATGCATTGTCTCTATATTTTATATTTTTATGTGAGTTGATTTTCCTTTATATGCATTTTATCATTTCATGTGAATTGATAAGTTTGAATGTTATCATTTTATGTGGATTGTTATATTTTATAGATTCCAATCATTTCATGTAAACTTCTCTGTTTATTTATTTATTTATTTTTATCATTTTATGTGAATTGTTATTTATTATGTGTTGTTTTATTTAAATCTTTTAAATGCTTTGGTTTGGGCTAGGGAGGAATTTGGGCTGGAATGATTGGGCTAAGATTATGTTTAAAATGTTGGGTCAAGGTTATAATTATATTATTATTGCTTGTATTATTATTATTTAGATTTTATTTAGTTTTAGAAAAATCAATAATAGAATAATAATTAAGACAAAAGGAAAAAGAAGAAATTAGGGTTTTTGCCGTTGCTTTACGCACAGAACTGAGGAAGTAAACAAAAGAGAGAAGGGAGTGACGACCGGGTGAACAAGTTGATTCGTCAAAGAGGCAAGTTTGATTCTTCTCTTCCCCTTTGAATCCGTATGCATAGTCTAGGTTTATGAATTTGGTTTATATTGAAAATCTGTTTATAATTGTATTTTGTTTTGTTGCTTCTTGTGGATAAATTTCGTGGGAATTTATTATGCTAAATTGTATATATGAGTATAGAGATATATATATATATATAAGAATATATGCATATATATATTTCATATATGTGTAAATTGTGTAGCAATCGATTTATGCATGACTTTAGGATGCAAAAAGATGTTAATTCGTAAGCCTTCTCTGTTGTGATGGTCTACAAAACAACCCTTGATCTTTAATAAAATAGATCGTGAGAAATTTGAGTTGAAAATTTTAAATTTTGCGAAGAACCCTAGAACTTGTAAATTAGGGGTTTTTGATTCGGACAATTTTTTATGGGGCTTTTTGTACCAATGGGTAGAGGGGATCAAGAGGAGAAGAACGGTACAAAAATCAGGCTGAACGGAGGTCGGGGCACGCCGGAAAACCCCCCAGCGAACTGGGGAAGAAAAGCTCCAGCGCGCGTGTTCCCCACGCACGCCGCCGGCGCGTGGGGGTGCGTCCTGCCGGCGCCGGCCGGTGGCCGGAAAAGGGTTTTTGGGCCCCACTTGCGGGGGCCCACCTCTGGGTCCAATATGGGCCCATTCCGAATAGTTTTGATATTTCTTTTGTATTTTTGAAATTTTTGGAAAAATTTAAAATTTTGAAAAATCATTTTTTAAAAATACTTTTATATTTCTAAAAATTCCAAAAATTTTATTTCAACTTCCTTCATATCCAAATGATTTTCCAGTCTCTTTAAATTAATTTTTAAAGTGTCTAAAAACTATTTTTTTAGCTTCTTTAATTTTAGAAAATACTTTTACAACTCCGAAAATTCCCAAATTTTTATTGTAACTCTCTGGAGGTTAAATACACTTGGCTTTAAAGTTTCAACTCAAAATAATCTTTCCTTGCTGTTCAATTGATTTTTAAAGTGTCTAAAAGTTGGATTTTTCACTTTCTGTAATTTTAGAAAATACTTTTATAATTCCAAAAATTCTCAAATTTTTGCTGAAACTTTCTGGAGGCTAAATACACTTGGGTTTAAATTTTCAACTCAAAATGATCTTCCCTTGTTGTTAAATTGATTTTTAAAGTATCCAAAAGTTGGGTTTTTCACTTTCTGTAATTTTAGAAAATACTTTTGTAATTCCAAAAATTCCCAAATTTTGGTGGTAACTTTCTGGAGGTTAAATAAACTTGGGTTTAAATTTTCATCTTGAAAGGAGCTTCCCTTAGTGTTCAATGAATTTTTAAAGTGTCTAAAAGTTGGGTTTTCACCTTCTTTTATTTATTGAAAATATTTCAAAAATTCTAGAAAATTCCAGAATGATTTAATAGGGTTCTGAGAAGTGGAATAGGCCCAGAAATCTAGATAAAAGTTAGGTTTAGACTCCCTCGTAGAATTGAGTGCATTGGAGGTTGAGTTGGGAAATTATTTCTATAATGGATACTTGGGTTATTTGGTTTATTTGAATATATTTTCCTTTAAGGATATAAATGCCCATCAAATACTTGCTTATAGTCTACTTGTGAACGATTTGTCTTATGATGATAATTTCATGTTGGATGATTTGAAATAACGGTTGTGCAAATTTAAATCATAATGCACCTTGTTATTTTATATTGCATATTGGAATGTATCTATGCATTTTATTTTGGCATGTAAGGATTGCCCGGCGTGTCAGGATCGCCCATACCTAATAAGGTATCTATACATTTTATTTGGCATGTCAGGATTGCCCGGTGTGTCAGGATCGCCCATACCTAATCAGGTAACTATACATTATATTTGCTTTATCGTGATTGTCGAGACTTAATAAAATGCATGCATATGTTTCTTTACTTTGAACTTAAAGAAGGTGTTCATTGTTGAATGATAAGGGTTCGTTGGGATAACGTATAAGATGATTTTGATTTCTGAAAACATGAACTAGGTAGGGAATGACCAGTATGTATATATACCTATACCTATTAAGGTATCAAAGGATAAAATGGTGACATGTTAGGATTGCTTAAACTTGATAGCATTGTATGTTATGTTTATTTCTGCTGAACGTAAGGAATGTGTTCACGTGTGCATAATAAAGGTTTGGGTGGAATATTATAAATGTTGACTATTGTTTTGGAAACATGAAACTGGATAAAAGAATAACTTGTATGTTAAATCTATGAACTTATTTCGTGTCCCTTATATTGAGGGTATGTATATTGGTTCTCTGATTGGGATGTAGTAGATAGAACTTGCTCGTGGGTTTAACCCACTTTGTTGATATTTCAGGTTTCAGACAGGTTCCATCGCGAGGATAGAGTTTTAGGGTTTGGTTGTAGCAGACGTCTCATCTCATCAGTTACAGGATAGGAACTTGTCTTCTTCAAGAGTCATACTATGAACTTTTGAGACTTTGATTGTTGGTATTAATTTTAGAATTTAAAAACTTTTGTTCATTCTGGTTAAGGGGTCCTTGGGTTACAGGACTTCCAAATTGTATTACCGGACATATACTTGTTTAGTTAGCGGTTATTTTAATTCAGAGGAACTTTCTTTTCTGCTTTTAGAAAATTGTTCATTATATCTTTTGTATTCTATGCTTGTTGCTACCAGTTGTATGTATCTTCCAGGTTTTGTGTATGAGACTGGCCACCTCATGCGCGAAATTTTCTGGGGGGTATTTCAATTTCACTTAAAAATATATATAATTGCATTGAAAACTTACAGCACGTTAAAGCAGAGAACCCACTACAACAGAGGATGCAGACGCTCCACCGATATGTACCATATGAACACCAATGTCATACTCCTTGTTTTTCTTGATCTATGTAGGCATGTTTTGCACCAATGATTCTATGCTGTTTTGTTGATTCAAATGCACTCTTGGATGTTTTTATGCAATTCTAGATCATTGGGACACAAATTATTGTCTGAATAGCCTCTTAAAAAGTCTTGGAGCATGTACATATCAATTAAAACCAAAGACCAAATGATCATTTGAGCTGTAGAATTTTTAGCTTGATATAACTTATTGCAAGATTTAGCTGGGAAATTCTAGCTATTACTAATTAGCTAAATTACTTAAATAAAAGTTCCCTTTTTCTCTTCATTTTCTTTCATGGTGTAGTTCTTTCATGGTATAGTGCTTTGGAGTAACTTGAGCTTCAACTATTATTATCATGGTGTTTTGATCCTATTTTCAGCATTTGGTATAAATTGAGTAAAGTGGCTTCCTTCATACCCTAACCTGTGTCTAATCCCAAGTTTTAACACTGCATTAGAATTTGCTACTCATATTTTTAGTGCTGACAATGTTGGCTTCACATAATAAGGAGGCATTTATAAAATGAATTCGAATTGATAAAGAAACATAGACAGACATGCTGAAAAAAAGAAAAAGAAAAAGAAAAAAGCAATTCTTCTCATAAATTGTGTCAAAATGTTTCCTTTACCAGCATAGCATGTAATTCAAATTCAGATTGATAAAGAAAAGTGGATAGAGAAGGATACAAGAAATTAAAGAAAGAAATCTTGTCCCTTTTTATTTAATTGGGAATATATCCAAGTAGAGGGAAATTTGCACACCAAGTCCAGAAACACAGTACAAAACCAGATTCACACAAGTTTAACTAAAAAAAAGGTCGTATCCAGTGCACAAGGCTCCCGCTTGAGCGGGGTTTGGGAGAGGTAAATGTCGGCTAGCCTTACCCCTATTTTTGGAGAGGCTGCTTTCAAGTTTCGAATCTGAGACCTATTATTTTTGGGCAAAGGCAATTGCCATCAGAATAGTCCCCCAACACTAACTATATTGTTTATGTTTGCCACTCCTTATGAAATCCATGAGTTTTGAATTATATGAAGTGCCCATTTTCATCTCATACTCCCTCCACCATTGCATGAAGCTGCTCTGGTCCAAGAAAATTTCAGTGGATACTCCAAAATTATTTATCAAATCCATCGAGTAGCGTTCAAACTGATTCAACTTCACCCTTGAGGATTCATTATCTTCCTGACTGGTATCTCTAGCATTCAACAATTTGCAAGAAATGATAGCCTCCTCAACATGTGCCCAGAAGCAAGAATCCTCAGTAAGACTGCAAGCTGCAGTTCTCTTGATTGCATTGTTTCCACGCCCTTCTGTTTTAGCACCATTCACCCACTGCACTAACAAGATATAATGTTCAGATCTTCCTTGAGTTAGGTAAGTCCCTTTTACCTTTCCTATAGTAATCAGCTATGTCAAGTGGTTCAACCATCCTTCTATAGGTTGTTACTGCATAGAGCCAGCGAGAGCAAAAGGATGCTCCCACCTCCTGGGGCATCTTATCTTCCTCTGCAACCATATCCTTCCAGTAACGGGTGAGTTTTCTATGATGCTTGACAATATTTGCTCGAGTTTGGTCAAACACGTTCTTATAACTATCATAGTAGCCTCTATTACCTATTGAGACCTTCATGTACCATTCACAGTAGGCCACTATTTTCCTGTCATTTAGTTTTTTGTCGGGATTAAAAACATTCCTCTTCTGAAAAATAACATTCTTTGTTCTTTCTTCCACAATCGTTATGAGAGCGTTGATGTCACTGTTTCCCCATTGCTGTGGCTATGATTTGGAAAAATGAGGTGAGGAACAAGTTAGAGATATCAAAAAGGACATAAAATTTTAAACAGTACAATATTCGTTTCAACATGCTTCTGCTTTGATAAGTTTGTAGTGAGAGAATGCAACAATTTTGATCTGTTGAGGCTTAAACATGATATCTTAAAAGAATGAATCACATTGAAATAGGACTGAGTTACCTGTCAGTTCTCAACTCCAATTGCTTCTAGTTGAGTGATAATTCCTCCCTGAAGAGTACTAAGCTGTTCAGCCAACCCTGAACTACCCTTACAGATTGCCTTATTCTTGAGGTCTTCCAAAGTCCGTGTATAGTAATTAGGATCTTGGTTTCCAACACTATTCGATCTCATTGCCACCAGCAATTCCGAAACTGATTCAGGTTCCTCAAAACAAGCACAGCCGAATTCAGAACACAAGAGAAATGTACCAAATGGCTGGTAATTTCCATTTTGGGGAGTTGACACATTAGCGAGATGATCATGGGGTTCTGAGACGAAGAGTCTGGGAATTGGATCGGAATTAGAGACTACATGCAGAAAACAAGAAGTCCATGATGGGTGTTCGAGTATAGCTTTGTGGAAGCCATAGTCACCAATAAGGGGTGACCCAAAAGTGATGCAAAGCGGGCGTCTGGTGGCCTTGGTGGAAATGCTTCCAAGCAGCCATAAGGTGAAGAGAGAGGCAATAGAGCCCCCTATAGAGTGTCCAGTGATGATTAATAGTTTGGTAATGTCAAGCTGCATAAAAGATGCATACACAACTCAAAATTAGTATCTAGCATTTCTAATTTTTCAGATTCTGTCAATCATAATTTGAGCATTAGTAGAGCTTGAAAACAGCCTGGGTGAAGATGCATTATGCAGGGAAACAAATGCTTCCTGAATGAAAAATGATTTCCTGTTCTGCTGATATCCATTGGGCTGCAAAGGTACATACCTAATTGTCATCATTAGGTTTGTAATACATGTGTCCCCAATGTTGTACATATATATAAGGTAGAAACCCTAACAACATAATGAAATCTAACAAAAGCTAAAAATAAGCCCCAAATGGAACTTTTTTTAAAAAAATTATGAAAAAATAGGACATGAAACCTAATTACTAAAAACTACTAAGGGTCTGTTTGGTTGGCCTGTTTTGATATTGTGTTTGTGTTATGTTTTCAATTTTTTTGGTTCAAAACATGTTTTGCAAGTGGTGATATGATTTGAAAAGTCTAAAAACGATATGAATTTAGGCCCAAAATCTGTATCACTGGATTGATGATATTGTTACGTTTTGATAAATTTTCTGGCCCAGTTACATATCAGCACTGTAGCGGAGGAATCACATAACCCACTGATCGCATCACATATAAATCAAAACTGAAAAACCTTTGCTCATTTTTGGTAATGGCTCTAAATAAAAATAAAATCTTCAGATTTTCTTTGCTCTAGAAAGCTCATGTTAAAGTGCTAACTCTGAAATTTCTCTTTATTTTCTTGTAGCCCTAGTAGAAAATTTTGTGGTGGGTGATTAGAACTATGTACTGAATAAGTGGCTTAGTGCCTTTTCTGAATGTTTCTTTAGTGCAAAATTCAGGCTAATTTGGTAGGAATACATTAATGGATTTGTTGATGTCTTGTGTATCAGAAAATTTGTGATAAGCATGTATGCTGCTTGCATACATTACTAAGATTAAAGTTATTGTGCACTTTGTTATGTAATGTAAACTGTGTGCGTGTGTTAATTACTTGTGATATATAATGTCAAATCTTTCTATTGTGCTCAAGGTGAAATTAAACCTCTAAATTTTAACACTGAAGCAACAGAGATATCAAATGGTACAATGGAATCATATTAATGGATTTTGACACTGAATTTGATTCTTTGGTGTAAGCTGGGTTGGTCGGCCCTGTGTTATGAATCCATGACCAACCTAGGAGGAAACTATATGTTGATTGATGTTGGTCATTTCTCAATTTGTTTCTTTACTTCCCTTAGGGTCTCTCTTTTAGATCCATCATATGCTATAATGACAATGTTGTTATGTTGCACATGTCTATAATGCAGTTGATGCATTCCATGCTTGCTCTGTATGTTTTAAGGTGATCTTTTCAGGCTCTAGTAAGAGGATTTTGGAAATGTGGGTGGTCTTTGGAAGTTAGATCCAAGAAAACCATGCTTGCTCTGGATGTTTTAAGGTGATCTTTTCAGACTCTAGTAAGATGATTTTGGAAATGTGGGTGGTCTTTGGAAGTTAGATCCAAGAAAAAGATTAATCGATGGAACAAGGGGGATAGATCTTAGGATCAAGGGCAAGAGGGGTTGTTGCTTTGAATAGATTTTTTGGCAACAGTTTGACATGTCAAACGTATTTTTACTGTTTTGACATCAAAATCTCAAAACACATTATCGATACCAAACATGCTATACATTTTCTGATTTTGTAAATTATGAAACACAACAATATTACAATACGCATTATCAATTAATATTCAAAACACTAATATAAAATATCACATGTTATGTTATTTGTTGAAACAAAAATCAATATCAAAACACCTATCGAAACAGGCCCTAAATATAAAAAATCAGAAGTCGGTTTCGTTTAAACACTGAAAAATGCAATTTCAAAGGATAATTGATCAATTTGTACAACTGTTATAACTAACATAACAAATAGAAGTTGAGAAGTTGTTCCTGGGTTTTGAGGTGAGATAGCTCACCATGGAGAGAGTGAAAAAGGATAATTGCAGCTTTGTGAATGGAGAAGTCTTGGTTGCTTTTGGTGCTGAGAAATTCAAAGCAAGGAAAATTGTCTTTAAGAGTCGCTGATGAAATTAGATCTCTGCCTTCTCCTTCAAGATGTTGTACAGTACAAGTGGGTGAAGAGACAAAAGCTACAACAGTACCATAGAGTTGATGTGGATAAACTCTGTATTTAACAGAGGGAGGTAAGGTTGGATCAGTTTGATTGCTGTCCCCAGAAAGTCCTTATCATTTGATAATGGGCTTGCTTAAGCATTACGCAAACAAAAATGTAAATGGGCTCTTTGGATGGGTTCTAAATCCACGTGAGAAGCCCAATTATGTAAGCCTCCACTAGGTCTGATAGTTTCTACTTTTCAAGAGAAATGGAGAGTTTTGTCAAACCTTGCTCAAAAATTATTATTTCAACTCAACTCTCAACTGTTTACTTACTAAATGAATATGAATTGAATGAACCATTCTTGTCGACCTTGATTCGTTTACAACCTGTTGAAAGGACTATGGTATGTGAATGTAGTTAAATGACAACTTAGTTTTCGTACGGTCAAGTAGTGCCCCACAAATAGGGCAACAAATTTGCTCTTACAAAGAACTAATTAGTGTATAACATCTAAATTATTAATTATATAGCTCATGGTATAATTAATGACTGTTAAAGTCAAGTCGAGCTCGAGATTCACAATCAAATTCAAGCTCGAGTTGAGTCTATGTATAGATATGTTCATGAGAGAAGGGATTTGGTTCGAAACTAAAAGATTGACTCAATCTCACAACTGATTGACATATTGCATAAGAGAGAGAAAAAAAAAACAGAAATGAAATGACATGACAGGAGGAGAGAGAATGAGAGCCAGAAAAGGAAGAACCTAACCATGGCCTGAATGATCCATCTCGTCATGGCACTGTGCTATTTATTATAGTTGAAGCACGTGCGTGGCACGAAGGAGTCATCCACATGTCATGTCTACATTCTTTTTGTGTCCGAATGCAACGCAGATGTCCCAGTCCTGTAGGCTTTTGTTTGATGGAGTCACCTATTTCCACCTCCATCCTACTCCTACGAGCCTCTCATTCAATTCTACCATGCCACTTTATACCCTTTTTTTTGTGCTAAACCATGACAGTGCGCTCGTGACATTACCATTTACAGACACACGGAAGGAAGTAGATTACAACTTAGATAGAAAACATAAAACACATTAGAAGGGGGCGTATGATACAAGATGCCTTCCAACTTCAGTCTTCATCTTCTTTTATAAACATAGGACGACTGGAGACCGGAGGCTGTGTCACACCCTGATTTCCGACACCCGATTAAGAGCGAGGGAAATGGGGGTGAACGGTGAAATCTAATCAAAACAACCATTTTGAAAAATATAATATCCAAACCAATTCTCTTAACCACGGAAGCAACTAAATATGCATATAATTAAGTGAATATGCATGACTAACCATGGTCCTCATCGTTGAAATCATTTAGAACAATAAAAAAAAAATTGATTTTCGGCCCTCGTGAATAGTAACTTTTCGTAAAAAGTTCTGAAAATTTTTTCGGACCATTGTCCCATCCTACTATAGTCCTAAGAAGCTTAAAAATATAATTTAGACCTTTTGAAATGGTCCGGAACCATGATTTTGCATCTCCGGGCAGTAGCTAAATTGTTACAGTAACTCCTCTAGTGGACAATGCACTACCAGGTGCAATATGCGCAGCAGTCATAAAAAAATTCATAGAAAATTCATTTCAACTCGGAATGAGGCAAACTAAAATTCTGTAGAAACTAGATTAAACGTGGAACAAGACTACATCAACCTCAATGTCTAGATGTAAGCCAAATGAAACAGTTTTGATAACAAAGTTGGTGCCCAGCAGAAATAGTGAAATCTGGTGACAGAATATTCTCGGATTTTTATAAAAAAATTTCGTTTTCCAAAATTCACCAAATTAAATCTGGGAACAATAGACATCTAGGGGAAGATGTGGTAAAAATTTCAGATCATTTGGAGTTGTGTAGACCCCTCAAAATAATTTCCCAAAATCTAGGCAGAATGTGTCCATTTGACCGGTAATACTTTCATCTCCAAAACAAAATCTTACACCCAACATTCCAAGGATCTACAAATGGTACATCTCCATACGCACCCTAATTCACACATTTATATCACCATAATCTCACAAATTCTCATACATTTCTATTGAAATCATACACATCATTTCATATGTCATTCACACCTTAAATTCAAAATGGACACTTTTGGGCACGTGTCCCCCCCTAATGGCTATACAATTATGTTTAAAGTCTTCCATACATGTCCAACATGGATTATACATATGAAATTCAAATATAAATATGTTGTCCAACTTTAAGAATAACATTTCCCAAAAGAATCCATATGCCACAAAACGGCATGGACATCTACATACATATCAAAAGATCCAAAAGTCCAAAAGAAACTCAATAAGGTCCATTGAGCTAATCATGGCTCGTTTTCCATTGGTGCCTTATCTGAAGAAAAAAAAGTTGTATATAGGGGGTGAGCACCACTGCGGCTCAGTAGGAATGATCCACCCAACTCCACTCTAACTCAGGCGGCCATGCATGGATGCATATGAAATCATTAAAATCTATATGACAATTATCCATGTTTTTTACCCATAAACAATCACGTTTTATAAATCATGCGTGATGCTTCACATTCCAATGTATACATACATATAGCAAATTGATCAAGTCTCAATTCAATGTAAAACTCACACCACATAAGTCCGGAAATCAATTCAATGGGGACTAGCTTATCAAACCACCTCATAGTAAGGGTCTCTTCGGCACCCAAACTCTGCTTACGCTTCTCAGTTCACTATTCCGATGGATGCGCCATCCGTTTGGCCAAGTCTTGGGTCTTTCACCCTAGGGGTCATCCCCTTATCTTAATTTTCAATGTTGTCACGCCCCAAAAACCTCGCTTTTCATATAGTACATATAATCACATCAATGCACTCAATCAACACAATGCAATGCATTTTATCAATTCAATGCATTTTTCTTCACTTCAAAATTGTCACAATGTCATCACACTCACATCATGGAAATCATCATGCTTATGCATTTTTCAAGAAAGTCATATCTTTCATGCATAAATCTATAAACACCCACATTTTCATGTTTTCACCAAATGAACACATTTTCAACAATGAACATAGATAGTCTCAATATCACATATACAACACATATGAGCCCTAACTAGCATGTTAGACCTATACATATTCATAAATCACATTTATATATATATATACATACATATACATAAAACCCTAAACTCAAAAAAATCTCAACTTATCTTTCATGTCACAAATATGTGACCTATAGAATCAAAGTAAAGATGAGTCTAGCACCCCTACCTCAATTCCCAAGCTTTGAATCCCTCTTTTGAAAATCCCATCTGTTCCAACTTTACAAAATATGGACTTTGATCGGTTCAAACCGAAGCCCTCAACGCCCTCTACACACTTTCCTTCTTCGGGATCTTCCAAATCACACCTCAAGTGACCTAAAATCTAGAGAGAAGGGAGAGAGATGAAGTGGTGACTTTTAGAGAGAGAGTGAAATCTGTAAATATGAAATATCCCAGACCTTGGGATATTTATCTCAACCCTAGGGGCGTGAAATGACCATTTTACCCCCGGGTCACTTAATGTACCTTCCCGACCTCCGAATTAATTCCCGAAAATTCCGTTGGACTCAAAATCGCTTCCTTAACACTCTAAACATTTCATTTAAGCCATTCCCCAAAAAAAATATTTTTGAGAATTTTTCGAATTTTCGGGCCCACTTAAGTCGCATCCCGGGCCCCGGTTTGACCAAAAAGTCAAACTTTTTCAAAAGTTTCCAAAACTTTCCAAAACCATATTCCAACCTTCTAAACATGTTCCCCGCATTCAAAATATGTTAAATATCATTTAAAATGCATTTAAAGTAATAAATGATGAAAAGTTCAAAAACTAGCCAAAATTGGGCACGGTCTCTACAGGCTGCGACAGTAATCGGTTGCGAAATACTGTAGCAGTACTGTAGCCTTTTTGACTTTCTTCCGACAAATCACTATTTGTTTTTTGTCAGTTTCTGTCGACGCTTGCTTTTACTATTGTCCTTTTGACTTTGCTGCCGACACTGCTTTAGCATCTTTACAGCTGTATGGAAAAGACATCTGTCGTGTATGTTTGTGAATTGTGAGCACGAGGTCTCCATGTTGGGCTTTTTATTATGCTATGAAACTATTATCCATCTTGTGACTGCCAAACAACCAGTCAGATAGTCCAACAACCCTTAGTGGCATGATCCTACGGTACTCACTAGAGGGATCTCTCCAAACTTGTGAAATCCATATCCAGCACGTACAATGTCAATCTCAATGTCAATATTGTCGGTTGCAAATTAAGACATGCTTCGATAACATACCATGATTTGGAAATGGAAGTTGACAGTTCTCCAAGACTAAACCAACAAAGGAAGATGGTACCTCTACCTGTAGAATTTAGAATAGAATAGAAAAAACAATGATTTCTTCAAAGTCCAACTTTCATCATCATCATCATAGATTCTTTATAGAATTTAATTTAAAATTTTGGGTTCTGAAATTTTCAAATTTCAGTCTATTATAATAATCCTTTAATATATATAGAATCTCAAGTCTCAAATCACACAAAAGCTTATTTCATTACCTTTAAATGACGGTCACTATGAACAAGGGGATTGTGAGAGGTGTGTTTCAAGAATTGGATAAGTATAAACTAAGTAATCTGGGAGCTCAGTTTAAATAATTTTTTAAAACCCACAAAAGCAACAAGGTAGAGAAAAAGATTCATACTAGAATTAATAAAAAATCTCATCATTTTTAAATCAAGGTAAAGCCCCAAAATATTATGGTTATCAAAAGATAAAAAATTAAATGTAGTTACAGTAATGGAACAACTAAAAGGACAAACCAAAACCTAGAGCAAAAAGGGGGGGGAAATCTTATTGAGTTGTTATCAAAACCATGCAAAGTTAACATGTGAAAACAAAATTACTAGAACTGTTAAATGCATGGGAGATGGTAAATACTACATAGAGATGTCCTGATTTTATAGATAGTAGATTAAGTTAGAATTGGGTACCAATTGAAGATATGTTTGTAGATAGTAAATGATTTTGTAGCAAAACCCATTAAAAGTAAAATTGTTAACACTCTAGTTGTTTTTGAGTTCTTTAAATAATTCACAAAGTAACAAAAGCACAGTTGAGAAATAATTCTAAAGTACTTATTGGTCTGATTTTGCCAAAAAGCAATCTATTTACTTTGAAAATGTTTCTTGACAGTAAAAAGAACCTGTAAAATCCTATTGGATGAAAAGTTAACCATTCTTCTCATGAAAATCAAAATCAAGACAAAGAAATAATATATATATATATATGCAAGCTCCAACTTTATTTTTCAAGCCTATAAAATATAAGGGATATACTTCAACATCCATCGTTGAGAGCAAGAACGAAAAAGGTTCAAAAGAATGTACTTACAATAAATACCTTGTCACCAATTGAACAAAAATAATATATTTTAGTATTATGGGAGCACTCGGTACACAAGAGGTTCACTTAAAACAGAAACTTTAAAAGAACAAATAACCTTAGAAAACAAAGAAATTATAGAATGGTGCATGAAACAAGTATTAAAGAGTTTGTGAGAATATATGCCAACTGCCAATGATGCAATCATTCATTAGGAGAATCAGCTTTAATATATATATATATATATATATATATATATATATATATATATATATATGAAGTTGTTAGTTGTACTTAAAATAAAATTAATTTCTTAAGTTTCATTTTTATTCAAGGCTTGTAACACATGTACATGACTACTCTAGGTCCTATCTAGCCTTGTTGCAAAGAGAGACAATTATTGTATAACTCTTGATATATGGAAGATGTTAAAGTAGTAAAAAGTTCTCAATCATCAATAATTGTTCATGTAGAGTAAGGAAAGATCTTAATCATTTTTCTGTTTACTACTTACAAATCATAGATAAAATCATCAAGATAGCCACAACAAAGCCACCAGGGAACAAAGCAAAAGTAAGACAAAGATCTAGAGCTCCAATTATAAATCTAACTGAATGATCAAATCACCTAAATAACAAGTTTCTAAAATGTCTCAAAGTGTTGTTATGGCTATAAAAGTGCATAAGTGAAACAGAGGTTCATATTTATTAGCCAGTGCTCAATCCCAACCACCAATTGCACAAGATAGATGCTTTTAGTTTAATTCTTAATGATCAATTATACAAAATATAAGCATCTTAATGCTAACAATAAGTAATAAGAGTTTCTGATGAAATATATATATATATATATATATATATATATATATATATATATATATATCATACACAAATTTACAATTATACACTTCGCAACAATTCACAGCAACCATATAGCAGGTAGAAATCTAACATTACAAAAATGCAATATATTTTTTTACTCTCTCTCCATTTCTTTTTTCAAATTTGTACTTCATATGAACATTCACAAGTTTTCATTCATTGCATTTACATCGAAATGAGGTCTATAACATTTTTGGGAGTTTGGTTAGCAAAAAAGAGAAAATTATCTTGTCAATTTCCTCCAGTGACTCAAAAAAAACAAGAGAAGAAATTTGATGATAACAGAATGTGTGGGAAGAAAAAAGATGGTACTATACTACTCTAAAACAAAACACAAACCAAACACCCCCTAAGTGATGAGTATACTAATTTGAAAATCTATTCTATTTGATATTCTCTAAATTTTAAGTGTTGAATTCCAATGGTTAAATACAAAATGTAAATATTATACAAATTATATTTTTGTCTAAAATATATTGGATCCGTAACATTTTTATAGAAGATATATATACATATATATATATATATTACATTTGAGCTTGGTATTTGAATTTCTCCCAAAAAAAATTCATCATCTAATGGTAAAAAATGCTTAAAAAATCAATCTAACGGTTTAAAATATCTATACCTATCTACGGTTTAAAATTACTCTCCCTATCTTCAATCAATGGTCACGATTCACTCCCACTTAATTTCAAATTTAAACATTCACCAACTTTCCCCCTAAAATAACATTCACATCAATCTATCTTCAAACATAAAATAACATTATATATTATATATATATATATATATAATATATATCACCATTCAGCAGAGTTGACAATCGGTACATTCAAAATAACTCTTCTTTTTGGGCCCTTTATTTGCTTACTTATATCTCCTTTCTGCCTCTTACAGTAATACACATCCACCTACCATTCTCTCCATTTCTTCACCACACCTATCATCTCCAAGCTTTTCGACCACCATTCAAGCCCAAATCAGAGCACCATCACAGCCAAAACTACACCACCATTTTTTGCCTAAGCTCCATCCGAGAAGACCCACTTCCATCATCATCCCAGCCAGCTTCACCATCACCACCGAGAAGACCCACAAGCACTCACCTCTTCACTGCCGAAAACCCACATCCACGTTCCATCAACTACGACCAAGCACAACCATGAGCACCCATGCACGACCATCACCTTCTGTCGCGTCTCTATCACGAAGAACCACCGCCTTCAACTAGGCTTCCACCACGTCTAGGTATCCACCAGACCATCTTCGCCTATTGGGATAGCAGCCTTCTGGCTTTGCCGGGTCGTCTTCCCCATCAAGCAAACACTTGAAGCACCACTGTCAAGCTCAGTCCACCTACACCAGAAGCTCCAATGTAAAGACCCATCTAATAGAATTCTTAGCAGCATTGATACATATGTAAGCATTAGATGCCAATATGCTATACACATCTAATAGAAGTTATTTTTGATTTCATTGATGTATTGATTTGTGTGTATATTTATATATAATTATTTGATGTTGAAATGGCGAAGTGGTGAAGATGTTGGTGGCTGGGCACTAGCGGCAGGGAGTGATGTGTCTTCTCAGTGGAGCTTTTGGAGGTGAGTCTTCAATGGTGGGTGAGACCCATGTCGTGGTGGTGATGATGGTGGTTGTGCATAATGTTTGTGGTGTTGCCGCACGGTGTATGGGAAGTGGGTCTCCATTCATGATGGTGTTATACATGGGCAGGTGGTTGTGATAGTGTCATGGTGAGGGTGTTTAAATGGTGGGTCTATGAATGGCTCGACAGTGGCCATGATGATGAAGATGGTGGTGAAATTGGGTGGTAGTTGATGGAGTGGTGGCAGCTTGGTACCTGTTTGCATGGCAGCCATGGTTGACTTTGGTTGTGAAGGTGGAGCTTCAATAATGACTGGACCTTATTGGATGGAGTAAGTTTCACTTTCTCACAGAACAAACAGTGCTTGATTAGTTTTCCATAATCTATAAAGTAATATCTATAACAGTGCAATTTACAGTAATCTATAATATATTGAGTGTTGTTCATCTTTATCCATTGTCTCAATTTTTGCTTTCTTCGATCCGATTTGATTTTGTATTCTTTCAGTTACGTAGTTATGAAAGCAATTGTGTGAGAGAGAGAGAGAGAGAGATGAGGAGACGGTGGATATGGGAATCCATCTTTTTTATTTGGGTGGTAAGTGGTCACTCTTTTTCTTTATGTTTTTTTATCTTGATTCTTCATGTCTAAGTTGGAAAAGTGTAAAAAAGTAGTATAGATAAATGTTTATATAGAAAAGTTGCGGACACGATGGGATGACTCCTCCATTTGACTGAATCTGGTCAATATTCCATTTGATTTGAATGTATTAAGAGCGAACTTGCCTGAAAAATCCAGATTGGGTACGTTTGGTATAACCCTAATTTCAATCTTCCTTTTTTTTAGGTGCCTAATTTCAAATTTTAGGTACGAATAATGTGACTTTTTTGTTTTAGTTCAAGTGAATTTTTCGTGAAGCAACATGCACCAGCCGAGTCTCCACTACCAAACTCAATTCCGGCAATTCCACCATCAACATTTCTGTTTGCTGAAATCATGTGACATGGATTGGTTCTATATTAAATTTGTTAAGTGATGAGGCTTGATCATTATTATTTTTTAATTCAAATGGCGTTCTATAAACATTTGTTTATTGGCACTAACACGTTAATTATATGAATTTAATTTCTATTTCAGTCTAATAAAATTTATTTATTTTGGTATAGTGTCGTAGGCACGGGTAATACACTATATATATATATATATATATATATATATATATTAAAATTTAAACTCTAAAACTAAATAAATGAATCATTTGCAAACAAATTAACCATCAATTTTGAAATGAGAAAATACTATAAATTATAACTCATATGGAAATGAGAATATATTAAAATTGTAACTCACAGATAATTTTGCACAAACGTTCTTCATAACATTTAAATAATTCATACCAAAATATCTCAAGTGTTACTTGCCATCTAAACAATTTTATCTATCCACCAAACACTCTAACCATATCACTTAAATTCCAATAACACTCATGTTATCTACATTCTATAAAACACCCTACTTATTAGGTAACATCCAAACAATTTCATCTAACATTAGTGATACTACCACATAGTACCATCTAGACAATTACATCATCGACCAAACACTCTAACCACTTAGAGAGATGGGTAGAACTCAATGGACAAAATCACTTACATTGCGATTATACGAAGATGAAATGCTAATTAGATTTTAAAAAAAAATAGCCTGCCCCTTACCGTGTTCAACGGTAAGCGTTGAGCGACCTCCCAATCACTTAAAATTTTGGGTTGTTTTAAGCAATACGTAATGTTTTAAGTGGTATCTCAAAAATTTATCAAATGAGTTGATTTTAAAAAATTGCTAATCGTGTTCAACGTTAAGCGTCGAATGAAGATATTATAACGCCCCAAAATTCGAACCACCGAAAACCTCCCAATCTAAACCCAAACAATGGTTCGTGAGGTCACACGCTTGCCCAATAATTGTCCCATGTCACCAAACAGTCGTGATAATTACTATTTTATCACCCTCAATTTCAGTTTGGACCACCGAGATCAATCTTGCGGAAGCTTAATTGGTCCACCCTACGTTCCTATGTGGAACACTTGGGTTCTAATCTCACAATTCAATCATTAAACCAAGGTCTTAGTTTCACAACCTCATCGAAGCGTCCACACATGTACTAACACATAAACGTGTCTCAAACAATCCTTGTGGATGGGTTCCACAAGTAACTATTCAACACAATCCCAACTAAAGAGGTCCATGCCCTCACACATTACGCTGAATCGTAATATGGATTACAATTTCGTGCAATCTCAATTACAATTTCGCGTAATATCAATTACAATTTCGTGTAACTATGAGTCTACGCACAACTCTCGTAATCGCATTGAAAATGGACCTTTATTTCTCTCAAATTTTATGAGTCATCGTAATCTATATTACTGTTCATCGTATCACTATGATTCCATATTGTTAGAAAATCAATCTATATTGCTGAAATATTCGGTTACCTCTTGTAAACTGAAATAGCAGAAGCAAACCAATAGATAACTTGTGTTACGAGCTGTCCCTATGGCAACATGATCCTCGTCAATAGAACGGCTACTAGAGTCCTCTATGTGTATTCCACAATCCAAGTCCTATTGGTTGATGGCTACCAAAGAGAGAGATCAAGATAGAGAGTGAAAAATAATAGAAGGAAGAATATCAAAGGAAAAAAATTAGAGAGAATTTTATTTCTCAATCATTGTATTTTTTCTCTCTCGTTGTTCCCTTTTATAAAGATTATGCATCACATGATCAACGATATACTCCATATAGGAGTCTATAGTGGATGAACCACTAAATGGGGGATAACGTGTTATCCTCACCTATTAATCTTATATCTCCCACTCAACCACATAGGCGAGTTCTGAATTCTCCATATCTCTCATCTTTTATCTCATCTCTACATACAAGAAATGAATTGTGCAGCTAGATGAGAAAGATCAGGGTAGGAGTACTATATTAAGGTACCATCAGACTAACATAGTACCTCACTACGAACTAGTAATCTCATCTATGCCCCAAACTATTTCGTTACACCTGATTCAACATCCGTTATCCTATTTGAGACTCATTATCAAAGCGATACTTAAATCACATAATCTATATTGTACTCAAGACTATGTCTGGAAACAAATTCCAATAGAGTCACCCGGGCTATGAGTCACAACACAATAGTGTATTACGAAATTATCTTTCCTAGCTATTTATGTTAATCCAATTGGACCTAACCGCTTTCCTAGATATGCCCCACCGAACCGCATGATTCATGGTCTTTTAGGTATATACTAAAGTAGTGACATTAAGTCTTTTTTTTATAACATAGTCCTAGGTCATAAGGGTATAAGTGGAACCAAAATTATATTGTTCTAAGATATCACATAGTGACAAAATAGGGATATTTTCAGTCACTTTCTTTTGGTGGTCGTTTATATAACACATACAATATGTTACGTATGCTACGACGAAGCTCCCACTTAATTGAGCATGTCATGCTCATAGAACGTTGTACGAATCTTAGTCTAGTCACTATCTCAGCACCTAACCCAATCACTCAAACACAGTCACTCTTTTTTAGCGCCTGTTTGAAGGTTCGCATCCAGGTAATATTAGGCTAATGAAGTGTATGGTATACCTTCATATTCAGTTCTCACAAGAACCTCATCTTGACCTTGTCAAGGTGCCATATATAAAAATTCTCTCACTCACAAAAAATTTTGTTTCTAATCTTGTTCGCTATCTAAGCGTCAAGGCAACGTGTGAGAGAGCCAATCCATGCCTGATGACTTTTAAGAAATGTATGCAATCATCTCAATATGAACATAAAATCATATATTTATAACAATGAATAGAAATGTCAACGATGTCCAGTACAACAAATCCTAAATAAACCTAAACTTCTAACATGGGATGTAGAAACATCTCTAAGTATAGGTTTAGTCAATGGGTCAGCCACCATACTGGCTGTGGATATATGTTTCAGGACCACCTCTCATTGCACAATTATATCTCAAATGTAGTGATAATGAATATCTATGTGCTTGGTCTTCCCATGATACTTGGGATCATTTGCATATGCCAAAGTTGTCATACTATCACAATGGATGACTACAGTCTCTTGACTATTTGGCGCTATGTCAAATTGCTACAAGAATCTTCTCAACCAAACTGCCTCCTGCACTGCAGCTGAACAAGCCACATACTCTGACTCCATGACAGACAAAGCTATACATTTTTTTTTGCTACACCAAGAAATAGCTCATCCACAAAGAAGAAATGCATAACCTGAAGTGGACTTGCGTCCATCCTTATCACCAGCCTAGTCAACATCACTGTATTCTCTCAATCTCAAGTCCCCACCCTTATAACATAACATGAGATTGGTGGTACCTTGTAGATATCAAAAAATTCTCTTTACTGCTTTCCAATGAGTAAGTCCAGGATTACTCTAGGACCTACTGACCAATCTGACTACGAAGCAAATGTCTGGTCGAGTTCACAACATAGCGTACATCAAACTACCAATTGCACTTGCATAAGGAGTTTTGAACATCTGTTTCTTTTCTTCATTTGTCTTAAGGCATTGACCAAGATGTAAATCACATCCTTTTTCTATAGGAGTGTCAATGGGCTTAGAGTGATGCATCTGGATTCGTTCAAGGACTCTTTTTATATAAGTCTCTTGAAACAAATAAAGAAGTCTCTTTGAGCGATCTCACATGATCTTCACCCCTAAAATAGGACTAGCTAAGCCCATGTCCTTCATTTCAAAAGTAGTGGATAACCACTCTTAAGTGGCGACAATCTCCTTCATATTGTTTCCAGCAAGCAAGATGTCATCAACATACAATGTAAGGATAATAATACTTTTCTCAGATCTTTTTACATACACACAGTGGTTTTCCTCTATCATCTCAAAATGATGAGACAAAATGGCTATTTGAAACCTCTTGTACCACTATCTAGATGATTATTTGAGACCATAAATAAAATGTTTGAGATGAAAAACTTTGCGCTCTTATCTTTTGACTACAAAACCCTCTGGTTGAGTCATATAAATCTATTCGTCTAGTTATCCATTGAGAAATGCAGTCTTAACATCCATTTGGAAAAGTTCTAAATCCATATATGTGACAATTGCTAGGATAAGGCAAATAGAGGCAAATCTCACCACTGGAGAGAATGTCTCTTCATAGTCTATACCCTCCATTTGGGTATAATATTTTGCCACAAGATGCGCTTTATATCTATTAATTGATCCATCCACTTTGCGCTTTACCTTTAAAACCTATTTGGTTCCAATGGTGTTGCGCCCATTTGGAATATCAACTAACTCCCAAACATGATTCTTATACATTGAACTGATCTCATCCTCCATAGTAATCATCCATTATTTACAAGCCGGTGAAGAGAATGTTTCACGAAAAGAAGCAGGCTCATCTGTATCCAATGGAGTACATAAAATTATGTCCCCCTCAATTGCAAAACAATGACGAGGAACTACTCAAAGTTCACTCCTACGAATTTGAGTCTCTTGCGAGTCTAATTGTAGATTCTCACTAGATTCTAACTGTGAAATGGATTGAATATTGCTATTCTTTGGCAATTTCAAGATGAGAATTTAATTCCCCACCCTCGCTAAAAGGAAAAAAAAGTTATCTTCCAAATCCACCATCTCGTAGAGTTTAAGATTCGTTTTAGCATCACCAATGCTCAGGAAATCATCCTTAATAAAAGTGACATCTCGTGAATCAAATATAGTCATTCCTTTGTTAAGTTGTTCACCATACATCACACAGCCTTTTGAGTGTTCAGAATATCGAATAAAAATATTCTTATTATGCAGCAACCGTGACCAATTTTAGCCGATTTTGCATTTTTCA
This sequence comes from Cornus controversa, assembly GCA_026545225.1. Lineage (NCBI taxonomy): Eukaryota > Viridiplantae > Streptophyta > Magnoliopsida > Cornales > Cornaceae > Cornus > Cornus controversa. The sequence continues at coordinate 2,512,345 of CM048851.1, read as the reverse complement.
CATAATAATTGTCATAAATGCATCTTAAGTGGTGTTTAACATGTTTTGAGTGTGGGGAACATGTTTGAAAAGTATTTTAAAGAGTTTTGAAAACTTTTCAGGAGATTTGAAAAAGTTTGACTTTTTGGTCAAACCGAGACCTAGGATGCGACTTAAGTGGGTCCAAAAATTTAAAAAATTCTCAGAAATATTTATTTTTGGGTATGGCTTAGATAAAATGTTTAAAGAGTTAAGGAAGTGATTTTGAGACCGTAGGACTTTTTGAAATCAAAAACAGAGGCCGGGAAGGTACGTTAAGTGGTCGGGGGCATTTTAGTCTTTTTGCGAACCAAGATATTTTAAATATCAAGGCTGAGAGATCTCAGCCATTATACATGACTGTTTCTCTCTCTATATATTGCTCCCTCTTCTCATCTCTTCCTTCTATCTAGATTTCGGAAGCATTCGGGCGTGATTCAAGGTTGACGTTGTTGGGATTTTGAGAAATGCTTGGAAGGCGTTCATTTTTGAGGTAGGGGTTCTCCTTCTCATTTACTTGTCGATTCTAGAGTTTTCGGGATAAATGATGAGAACTAGGGTTGTGTATTGCATGTTTTAGAGTGGTAAAAGGAGTGGGATGTGAGTGTTTTCTACTCTCTTTAGTCTCTTATGTGCAATGAGAATGTATATGGTATTATGTATGATATGATGGGTCAACGAGTGAGAGAAATTGGCATGTATACTTATATGTTAGAGTTTTGTGCACTTTTGCGAAAAATGTGCTAAATGAGCATAATGGTATTATGTGATATTTTTGTGTTAAATGCATGCTATCTTTACATAGAAAAAGTATGCATTGATGAAGCATGACTAAAATGTGCTTAAGTGAATTTTGTGAGCATATGTGACTTATGCTAGGGTTTACATGTATAGGTGATTATATGTGTGGTTTTGTGGAGATGAAATACGTGCTAAGTGCCTTTATAACTAACTTATGCATTGTGAAGTAGGAAGTTTCTCAGGTCGCATAATTGGGTAAGAATCATGCTAGGGTATCGGGTTGAGTCCGAGAGGGAGACAAGAGAATATTGTTGCTTTCATTTTTAAACTGTAAAGCATGATATGTGTTTAATGCATTCTTATATATGCGTTGTTTGTGAATGAGCATGATATATGTTGATGATACATGTAATGTAGTGACATGCATTCATGTAGGTCGGTGTCGGGTTAGCATTTAGGTGGGTTGGGGTATCTCTACTGAGCCACCGTGATGCTCACCCCTATATTCTAAACTCTTTTATAGATAAGGCACCAATGACCAATGGGATTTGAGTGTCCAAGAGGAACTCTAGTAGTATTTGCTATCTTTTGGATGTTGTGTATATTGTGGCCATCCATGTCGGCTTGTGGCATGAGACTTCATTTGAGTTATAGTTATGTTTTGAATAAATGTAGCTTGGATTATCAAGTTGAGTAAATACAGCAGAAAATTCAGGCCCAGGTAGTTTCAGCTTGCTAAAAGTTCACTTTGAGCTTACTGAAAGTTGAGTTTCAGCTTGCTGAAAGTCCACTTTCAGGCGACTGAAAGATACAGAATGAACAAGCATTTCTAGAGCATTTCTTTAGCCGACTGAAACTTTATTTTTAGCTGACTGAAAGAAGCTGATGCTGGTTATAGCCTTAGCTAACTTGATAAAATGAATGAGTAAGGTTAGGTGTGTGCGTGGCCATGTGTGGGCACATTGAGATGAGTGTTGCAGAGCTGTGCACACGTAATAATGTGATTAAGATAACTTTCCGCAATTTTGAGATGGATTTGTGACTTAATCACCCTAGGTTTCCAGGAGTCGGAAACTGGAGCGTGACAAATTTTAGACCGTAGATAGGTATATATATTTTGAACCGTCAGATGGATTTTTAAAGCATTTTTGACCGTTAGATGATGAATTTTTTTGAGCAGGAGATTCAAATACTAACCTTAAATGTAATATATATATATATATATATATATATATATATATATATATTATGAAGCCTTTTTTCAAATAAAAATTATTTTAAAATGAATATAAACAATGTGGTATGAAAATGATTGTAATCAAACACAAATTCTTTATTTTTAAGTAGAATTTTTTTATTTTCACTTTCCTCCTATCCAAACTAACAAAATAAGATTTTCTCACAACTTTTCTGAAATTTTTTTATGCTAACCAAATGCATGCAGGAAGCTAAATTTTTCTTTCCTTTCCTTCACTTTTTTTTCACTTTCACTCTCTACTATAATTCCGTCTAACCAAACAGACGCTAAACAAATTGTAGATGTGAAATTTTATTTATTTTCATGGATAACCTACTTGAACTGCTAATGAAAGTTGAGGACTTTTATTAGGGCTACAACTCGGGCGGGTTCAACCCGAACCCAGCCCGAAAAATTTCAGGCCTGGGTTGTGTATATTGAATCACGGGCCGGGCCCGGGCCGCTATTAATTCCAACCCGGGCTCAACTGGAGCCCGACCCGTATTGCGAACCCGAGTAACCCGACCTCTGTATAAAAATTCAACTGCCATGAAGAATTGAACTTGATTTCAAATTTCTAAATGCAAAGGCTCTGACCATAATGCCAATAGCTTCTCTTATGTAATGTTAGAGCAATAAATATATTTATTTAATTTATCTTGGAAAGCTAATCAAATACTAGTAATTTTTTTTAGTAATACCTTAGTATTAATATTTATTAATTTATTTTCAAATATATAAGATTATTTTATTTTCTAACACGTTATATATTGTATAAATGCTCGTTTACAAAGAGCAATAGTGTATAAGATTAATTAACAATAAATCAATTTTAAGACAAGATAAAGTTGAATTGAAGATTAATATATCACTTACAATTAAAATCATGTGTTAATATTTATTAATTTATTTTCAAATGTATAAGATTATTTTATTTTCCAACATGTTATATACTGTATAAATCAATTTTAAGACAAGATAAAGTTGAATTGAAGATTAATATAACACTTACAATTCAAATCATGTGTTAATATTTATTAATTTATTTTCGATTGTATAAGATTATCTTATTTTCCAACATGTTATATACTGTATAAATCAATTTTAAGACAAGATAAAGTTGAATTGAAGATTAATATAACACTTACAATTCAAATCATTAGTACAACCAAAGATCTACACTAGCTTGCATGATTTATACATTAATTAATAAAAATCCCCAATTGAAATGTAAATAATCCATATAACATACTTATACACATTTTATTCCTAGCTTTACAATACATACATATATCTATTTCGCAAATTCGAAAGATAACCAAATGGAATTGACTAATGATCACTCTAAAAGTGTGGATCTCGTTTACGACAATCTGACCAACTTTCTACCTTTTCAGGATTTTTTTCTTCTTGTCGTCGATATGTGTGTGTGTGTCTATATATATATATATCTTGTATCTCGCTTCTAATGTTCTCTTTCTATTTCTTATTCACTCTATGTGAATACACAATGTCCAATTGCCATTAGGATTGGAACAGACTTTGTTCATAAAAGTAATAAGTAATAACTTATCATATAAGAGTTACAGTGTCCCAAGATATATAGTATATTATTCTAATTAGTTAGGCATGTGTCTAAAACCACAATTAGATTAATTGATGGATTTAAATCATTTAATCTAAATATTTAATATTATGAAATTAATTTTTTCTTTAGTGTTCCGAGATATATAGTATAACATATTAGTTAAAGTAATATAAGTTATACTAATTCTTTATTTTTTGTCAATAATATTTCAACATTAATATATATTAGAATGTTAATATTGTATTAATGTCGAGAGATATTAACTAGGATCTAAAAAATATGCTAATTTAATGAGATGTATACTTAATATTTGTTCGCGATGCTCTATTATTTGAGTGAGATTATTATTTTTATTTGATTTTAAGATATAGTGAAAATTGTGTCATTGATGTAGTTAATAATATAATTTATAACCTTTTTTTGTTATACTTAAAGGGAGGAAATATTATTATAATTTAATTAATGTTTTAAATTTATTTTAATAAATGGTCTATATTAGTTTTATATATTAAATATTAATTTTTCATCATGTATAACCAAGAGGCTGTGTTGGAAGAGTCGCCGGAGTGCATTACTAAATTTTTCCTCCTTGTAGAAGGGAAGATGTTCAATTCTCATAGCAGCAGCAGCAACAGTAGCCCTAAACGGGTAAGTTTTATTCGTAATTTCCCTTCAAACTGTGAAAAAGCGTGCGTCTGTGTCTAGTTTCTACTACCGAGTCAAAATTCTGCCGTGCTTTTCCCCCCACGTGATGTGAGTAGGGAGGTGACGTAAGAGATAACACACCCGACCCCACATGTCTACTCCTATATTCTATGTTTGGCTCAATGCTTTTGCCTTCTTTCTCCGGTGTCGAGTGCTTATCCATGACATTGTTTCCGTGCTTTATTCTATATACTCAAAATTGATGGTTAGTTAATGGTTTGCATGGTCTCTATCATAGACTGCCAGAATTCAAATGACATGGGTTTTAAATTTTAGATTTTATCCGTGCATAGAATCTGATTCTTGTTTCTGCTACACGTTATTCGATGGACTACCCTTTTCCCTTTTATAATGGTGAGTGATTTTGTTTTCCTTTTGAAATGCTTGATTGCGATTTGGGTTAAATGTTCTTCACAAGTAAAAGTTTTCAGTTCATATTTTTACAGATTTGAAGTAAAAAAAATTCTCTAGACTGCGAATCAATTGTGCAACATTCTGGTCCAGTTGGGTTCAAATACCGTAGTGAGGCTCATCTAAGATGAACTTGATTTGGATATTTCTATCATTGTTAGCCTATGTTGGATTGTTTGCAAATGGGTTTAGTTCAAGACCTGCTGTTGTGAATATTGGAGCTCTTTTCACATTTAACTCTACCATTGGTAGAGTAGCGAAGGTTGCTATTGAGGAGGCTGTGAAAGATGTCAACTCCAATTCCAGTGTTCTCCATGGAACCAAACTTGTTGTGAAGATGCAAAATTCCAATTGCAGCGGGTTTTTTGGCATGGTTGGAGGTACTTTATTTTCTACTGCTTTTCCCAAATGCCTATTTTATTTATTTATTTTTGTGTGTGCGAAAAATAAGCTATTTATAAAAGAGAAATCAAAGTACAGAAATTCCCAAATGCCTATTGCCCTCAATTGGTTGCCAAGAAAACGCAGGGAAAGGAAATAACATATTAATTTAATTTTTTTATTTTTATAATTCTACGTTTTATGTTATTTTTTGATTTTTGGAAAATGAAGCTTGCCTCAACTGAGCTAAGCCAATTATCTGTCTTAGGATCATTGGTGTGGGGGTTTTTGTTTCCTCATGTCCCAAATAAAGAAAAATCTTAAGATTCCAATATTTTAATTTTTTTATTTCCCTAATTTTTTTTAGCAATCAAGTGGTTGGTGTTTGCATTTAATTTTTCAAGAATTCTGCTTTGGAAGAGTCTGTCATTTTCAGGTAGATGCACTAATAACTGATTGTTGGCTACAGCTTTTCAATTTATGGAGACTGATGCTGTTGCAATTATAGGGCCACAATCTTCTGTCGTTGCCCATATTGTATCACATGTTGCAAATGAACTCCAAGTTCCTCTTTTATCGTTTGCTGCTACAGACCCCACTCTTTCTTCTCTTCAGTTTCCCTTTTTTGTTAGGACAACACAGAGTGATTTGTTCCAGATGACTGCAGTAGCAGATATTGTTGGTTATTATGGTTGGAAGGAGGTAATTACGATTTTTCTGGACGATGATTATGGTAGGAATGGGGTGTCAGCATTAGATGATGCACTTGCTGCAAGGCGCATTAAAATCTCCTACAAGGTGGGAATTCCCCCTGGATCTGGAGTTAGTCGAAGTGACATCATGGATATTCTTGTTAAGGTTGCATTATTAGAGTCTCGAGTTTTTGTTGTTCATGTAAATCCTGATTCAGGTTTCATGGTGTTTTCCGTGGCTCACTATCTTGGAATGATGGGTGATGGATATGTTTGGATATCTACCGATTGGCTTTCCTCCGTTTTAGATTCCTCTTCGCCCCTTTCCCCTGAGACCATGGATACATTGCAGGGAGTTCTTGTTTTGCGTCAACACACACCAGATTCAGATCGAAAGAAAGCTTTATTCTCTAGGTGGAACAAGTTGACTGGTGGTTCTTATGGGCTAAATACTTATGGGCTTTGTGCTTATGATACTGTTTGGCTGGTTGCTAATGCTATTGATTCGTTTCTTAATCAGGGTGGGGCTATTTCATTTTCTAATGATTCTAAGTTAATTTCTATTGAAGGGGGTGATCTTCACCTTGATGCAATGAGCATATTTGATGGAGGACACCTCCTGCTGAAGAACATACTTGAGAGTAATCTTGTGGGTTTAACGGGTCCTATCAAGTTCAATCCTGACAGAAGTCTTGTTTTTCCTGCATATGATGTTATTAATATTATTGGAACTGGGTTTAGATGGATAGGTTACTGGTCTAACTATTCAGGTTTATCCACTTTGCCTCCTGAAACACTTTACTCAAGGCCACCTAACCGTTCGAGTGTGAACCAACAACTATATGGTGTTGTTTGGCCGGGAGAGACAATAAGAAAGCCTCGTGGATGGGTTTTCCCAAACAACGGGAAGCAATTGAAAATTGGTGTACCTATTCGGGTGAGTTACCGGGAATTTGTATCACAAGTTAAAGGCACTAATATTTTTAAAGGATTTTGCATAGATGTATTTACTGCAGCTGCTAACCTGTTACCGTATGCCATTCCATATCAATTTATCCCATATGGAGATGGTCAGAAAAATCCAAGCTACACAGAACTTGTCACTTTGATCACAACAGGCGTGAGTACAACATATAAATAATTATTTTTCTTTTTAAGAAATAAAATTATTTTTTGTGATTTACCAAAAAAACTGCTTAGCTATTTTTTAATTCTCATATTCTTTTCTTTATTTACCTGTTACAGTTTTTTGATGCTGCTGTTGGTGACATTTCCATTGTCAGAAACCGGACAAAGCTAGTGGATTTTACACTGCCGTATGCTGCATCTGGACTTCTTGTAGTTGCCCCATTCAAGAAGTTGAACACAGGAGCTTGGGCTTTCCTGCGTCCATTTTCCCCACTAATGTGGGGTGTCACTGCTGCTTTTTTCCTTGTTATTGGAATAGTCATATGGATTCTGGAGCATAGGACAAATGATGAATTCAGGGGGCCGCCTAAAAATCAACTCATAACCATTTTATGGTGAGTTCTTACTTTGAATCTTGTGAAGATGTCATATAGCTGACTTCTAATAATTATTGTTAGTTTTTATTTTTATCTATTTTTAATTTATAAAATATATAAACTTAGAATTTGAGTAGGATAATATAGCTCTTGATAGAAGATGGTGGGAATCATGATTCACAAAGGAGTTTGAATGTTGGATACCATTAGGGAAGTTGATTGTGCCATTTTTGCACATTGAAGTAAGGAAAATGAAAGGGTGGGTGACTTGGGGTGAATGTCTGTTCTGCAATCCACACCTTTTAACTTCAGAGTTTTGAGTAAATTCCTAAATTTTGTATGTTACATGGACTCTACTATCTATCCATGCATACCGACACATGGGTATAGAATATGTGTTCGATACAAGAACTCAAATAGAATACCCAATCCTTCACATGTGGTGATGGAAGAAGAAAAAGCTTAAATTAAGAGCAGAGAAAGGTTATTTCTAAAATCGATGGAAACTGCTTTTTTCATCAAATCCCCGTTTGATTTAAATTCTAGAATATATCCTTAAAGAACAATAACATAGTCATTTGACTATTATACACTCCCTCTGTCCCATTATAAGTGTCCATTTTTGAAAATCCAACTTCTCAAGGAGTAGCTTTTAAATATTTTTTTATTGTATTGGTAGTAATAAATTTCCTAATCTACCCTTAAACATAAACAAAAAAGGGAGGTGGGTCCACATGATATTTTAAAAGTTAAGGGTAAATTGGAAATGTTATTAAAGATAGTACATTGACTTTTGAATTGGGACATTTATTTTGGGATAGCCAAAAATGGAAAGGTAGACAGTTAATATGGGACGGAGGGAGTTATATATAATGTATTAAATGTGCAGCATATATAATGTATTAAATGTGTAGCATGTTTCTATATACCTGTAGGGGAAAAAATCCCCACTTATTCGAATGAGCCAAACTGATACACGAACGGATCAAGCCCAAGAGGGTTTGAGCCCAAGTATCAGTAGAGGCCCCAGAGAATTGTTTCAAAAAGGAGAACGGGCCTAGTCGCCCCATTAAAAGGCCAAATCAGCCTAGCCCAGATATAAGTCCAAACTCAAACGGGAATTTGAATCATTGAGAGTAAAGGTAGCTACAAATAAGGGAATTTGAATCCTAGAGGGATTTGGATTCCAAACTTGTATAAATATCTAATGACAGATGAATGAAAGGGATCCTCGAATCCTCATCTCAAATTGATCTCTGAAAATATTGTGTTCTTAATTTTATTGGGTGTGTGCGTTGAATGAATTAGCAGAAATTAGCTAAGCAATTTTTTGTACCAACACTTTGGTGCTGTGTGTGGAAAGCGTTTAATCGTTTTCCTTTCAAAACTCAAAGAATTCACAATCATGGTGGACCCAAGAAGAAATACTTACGATGTGGCAGATTTGGCCAGACCTCTTAGGAATCAAAGAGGAGTGTCGTCTGAACAGCCAAACATCTATGATCCTCTACCACAGCCGGACGTTCAGCAGTTAACCCAGCAGAACGAGGCTCTGGGTCAGCAGATCGCTGATCTCTAAGCAAGGGTCGAACGCGCCGAAAGCGTGAGAAACCTTGGATGACAGCAGAATGAAGGGGCTGGATCGAGTAACCACTTGTTGAGTGTCTCGCATCACAACCAGCCTGCAAGCAGAAACCCCTATCTCGGAGGGTCCAGATGCAGCGGGATATCGACGAACTTAAAGGTAGTCGGTCCTGCTACCCAGTTAACCGAGCGCTCACCGCCACCAGGTTGACCGAATCTCCTTTCACAGAAAACATAGACAGGACTGAAAGGCTGAGAAGGTTCACTTTGCCAATGTTCGTTACCTTCGATGGAAGGACAGATTCGGTGGAGCACATCTTCTAATATCAATAGAAGATGACCCTAGACGCCGAAAACGATGTGCTCATGTGCAAAATCTTTCCATCTAGCTTGGCTGAGCCGACGTTACTTTGGTTCAAGCAACAACTGCCTCGTTCGATCCCGAACTTCCCCAGACTGTGCGAGCTGTTCATGGCCCAATACGCTAGAAATCAGGAACGAAAGAGGACAATCTCATCATTATTCACTATGAGGCAGGTTAAAGGAGAGACTTTGAAGTCTTTCTTAACTTGTTTCAATTTAGAGATGTCGATAATAGATCAGTGCGATCAAACTGCGACAGTAGAGGCTTTCAAGATAGTAATTTCGCCAAAAGAAGGTTTCCACAGATCTCTGGTGAAAAGTATTCCAAAAGATATGGGTGATCTGAACTTTCGCGCTCAGAAATACCTAAGGATTGAAGAGGATGAAGTCGCTAGAAGACAACGATTGACCTTGATAACTGTGGCACAACAAACAAAGGCCCAGGTCGCCAAGACAAAACCACCTCGGGTAGTTCCTTCATCTACATCGGAGTCCGTGAAAAAGCAAAAGGTTGAAGAGAAGATCACCCCTCTAAAAGTCTCTAGCCGGACTTTACTATGAAAATAAGAGCAAGGGAATTTTTCGTTCACCTCCAGCCATCAAGCAACCTCCAGAACAAAGGGATAAGAACAAACACTATTTTGTCCACAGTGACTTCGGTCATATCACCAATGAGTGCAGAAGTTTAAGGGAACAAGTAGAGGCCCTGATCGCTAAGGGCGGTTTATCAAAATATATTGTTCGAAAAGAACAAGTTAGACTTTTCGATCAATCTCAACCAAAGGCGAACAAACAGTTGAACCTTGCTCCCGTTCGTGTTATCAACGCTATTCATGGTTGACCCGCCTCAGATCGAGAAAGCGAGTCTGAAAGGTGGTCGAACCTGAGGAATGCTCAGAAAATTCAAAGTATTGGGGATATCCACTCGGTGAATAACCGTTTGGCCAATGTACCCATCATCTTCACAGAAGAAGACATGAGCAACATCTAGACACCCCATGAGGATTCGCTCATGATCAGTCTCATCGTAGCCAACTGGGAAGTCAAACGAGTGTTGGTCGATGCGGGAAGCAGCGCGAACGTCCTAACCCTATTGGCTTTCCAACAGATGGGCCTGGAGACAGAACGCTACTGTCACACCCCCAAGTTGAGGTCGGGGTATTTTTGATCTTTCACTCAACCTTTGGTTGACTTAATATCACAATCATCACAATTGAATCCATATCTTAACATAGAATTAATAATATCCTAACACAACCTGATCTCATATTGTTCCCATATAAAAGAGGTAACAATCAAAACATGTGTTTATATCACATATCCATCTGATATCCAAAAAAAATTAAATACAACCAAATCGAAGTTATCCATTTATAACAACCCTTACTATATAAGTTGTCTCAAGAATTGAAATAAAAGAAAACCATAATAAGGATCCACTGGATCAATTCTCACGTGAAATCCTCCTTCAATACGCTATAGATGTTGGTTCACCCACCTGAAATGTGGGAGAAAAATAAGGGGTGAGCTTAAAAGTCCAGTAAGTAATGTTCTAACTAACCAACAATAACCACTATACTTCAGTAGCTAGTTCAGTGAATAAATTAATATAGATAATTGTACGGTGCATTAATTTACGAAAGAGAGAGTATTATGAATATCTTTTAGTACTTGACAATAAACTAACAGGATATTGAAGTTCCATCACTTGCCCCAACTCGAACATTTCGAGTCCACTTGTCAATATAGCGTGTACCCTAGAAAATATGTCCATGGTGTCCTTGAACTGAAAGGTTTCTTACAAGTTTTAACCCATGGCATCATTGAACCTAACTTCCATTCAATCAATCCACGTTCATGACAATGATCTTCACAAGAGATTACTAGATGCAATATATCTTGACGTATGGAGGAACAAAAATACAACTCAAGCTCTGACAGAGAACTAACAAGTATGAACCATGTCTAGATCGTGTGATAAGTGATGTGGAGGGAGACACACACTCCAACCTGGGGAAACAAACACTCCACGCAACATAAATAATATGGAGGGACATGCGCTCCACATTAGAGGGTCCTGCACTCCATCGTAATAATACATAATGTGGAGGGACACACACTCTATGCCAGAGGGACCCGCAACTCTATGTTCGAGGGACATATACACACTCCATGAAAATATGAGTAATGTGGAGGGACACATGCTCTGCACTAGAGGGACTCGCAACTCCACGCTGGAGGGACATATACACACTCTAGTAATCTCAACCATCACCATCAGTCACACACTCACACCCACACACCCACACACACCATGCACTAGTCGTATTCTAAATTTATTTATAATATACATACTCAATCTAGAGAGAGTATCATACCTAAGAATGTGTCATCCTATCGATTTTAGCTACCCTTAAAATTTCAGAACCTAACTGTTCATCGATAATTCGTACTCTCGGTTTTCGTGCTTAAAAGTCTACATTTTTGTGCTAAATAAATGACTAGTGTGACTAAATCTAGCCCGAACCTATAATTCTGCCCTAAAAAGACTAATTTAATTTTTTGGAAATTTTCTAGCATTTATTGATATTTTTAAAGTATTTTTACTATTTTTTCCACATTTTTAATCATTTTAAAAAATATAAAAAAATATTTTAATATTTTGGGTGGGCCCGACACTGGGCTAAGAGGCTGGGCTCAGCGAGTGGGACTAGATCCACCTTTTTCCGGTGCCGGCGCCAAAAATGGGCCCACGCTAGGGGTGACAAATCATGTACGTTGGTCGTGTTCGTGTTGAGACAGAGTATGCTGATAAATGGGTCTTGAATACGACACGATTACTAATCGTGTCACATAGCTTGAACACGAACACGACCCACTTATTAATCCGTTTATAAGTGTATAAGTGGGTCGTAATTGGGGGGCCCCAACCCGAGTAACTCTTTTATAAGTGAGTCGTGTTAGGTTTCTGGGTCTTTTATCAAAAAGAATGTTATTGTGAGGAATCGAAGTTGAGACCAAGTCTAAATCAGTTAGACACTTCTACCACTAATCCACCAATGACTTTTGTTTACATATGCTACAACAATAATATTTAATATACAATAATGAAAATTTGAACTTAATAAAATTTGAAACATTAATTAAATTACAATAATATTTCCCCCCTCATTTTGAATATAGCAAACAAACGTTATTAATTATATTAACTAAGTAATTAAATCAATAACACAATTTTCACTATCTTGAAGTCAAATAAAAACATTAATCACACTCAAATAATAGAGCATTTAGAACAAACATTAAGAATATATCTCATTGAATTAACATATTTTTTTAATTTACATTAATGTTGAAGTATTATTGACAAAAAATAAAGGAGTGGTCTAACTTTTATTACTTTAACTATTATATGTTATACTATATGTCTCGGGACAATAAAGAAAAACTTAATTTCATAAAAGTAGATATTCAGATTAAATGGTTTAAACTCATCAATTATTCTAATTGATTTTGTAGACACTTAACTAATTAATCGGAATTTGAGAAAATATAAGAGAATGGTTTAACTTATATTACTTATAACTGTCACATGTTATACTATATATCTCGAGACACTAAAGAACAATTATGACCATCATTCATATATAATTATATATATATATATATATATATATTATATTCCCATTCCAATGTTCTCTTTCTATTTCTTTTCCATTATTGGACTGACACTCACCTTCTCCCTTATAAAATTCTATAAAGAATTTTCACATGAACATTGGTTCATCATAATGAAATTTTTTTACTCAAAGTTGTCAAAACCAACCAATAAAAGACATTATTCTCTTCGGCAATCATCACTCTCTCTTTCCATACATACAATGCGTTACACTCACAGCACCTAACTCACACCACTAGAGTCTAGCACAAATAGTATATATACTATATATAACATATTTGTAATAACCCAAATTTTTCATAAAGACCGGAATTTATTTAATTTTTCAAACGAGGATTGGATTGTAGAGACCGGTTTATTTTGATTGGGTATTATTATTTTTATGTAATGGTGGAAACATATATATATATATATATATAGATATATAGTGGGTGGTTTAGTTGATGATGACTACATGTTAGTTAGTTAATGCACCCACTTGTAAGCCTTGGTGCGTGAGTGACATGGATAACTTTACATTAAATTCCTTATCATTTTGTATAGGTTATTCTTATGACAAGGTTGGCTAGTGAATGGCATGATTGATTAAAATAAATGGGTTTTCCTCTATAAATCACCGTTTTAAGTTTTTGTGAGTGTGTGCCATATTTTAGGCATTCTAGATATTTTATTTTATTTATTTTTTTATTTTTATCACATTTCTGATTCCTGAAATTCGGGTTGTGACAATATTAGAAGATAAAATATATATGTATAATACACGTCAGAACAAATAGTGTGAAAATATATGTTTACATGTTTTTAACATTCTAAAACAAATTTACAATATTAAGTTTTACATTTTTTACATTTCAAAACAAATTAATAAATATTAACAGGTTATGTGGGTTAAGCGGGTCATGTTGGCCCGACATGACCGGTTAAATTAAACAGGTAAAGTGGGTTAAACCTGTCTATGCGGGTCGTATTCGTGTTAACCTGACACGAATATTTAATCGGGTCAATCGTGTCAGTTTTGGGTTAGCTGGTCAAACTCGAAAATGATACGATTTCTTATAGCGAAAATCGTGCAGACATGATAAGGACACAAACACGATTAGCCCAAACCCAAATCCACTTATTTCGTGTCGTGTTCGTATCGTATTAGTGTGTCGTGTCAAATATTGCCACCCCTAGCCCACGTGCTCCCACACGCCGACAGCGCACATGGGCTAGTGTAGCCCTTTATTCATCTTTTTCTTCTTCCCTCAAATTACGTGTGGTATTCTTTTGGTCCAACACGTGTTTTCAATTTTAATTATCAGTGTGACGGGGAGGTTTCAACATGAAACCTTTGGCTCTGATACTATGTCAAAATATTGGCTAAGTTGAGAGAGAAATCTTAGAGAGAGATGAGAGAAATACACTGTTTTATTATATCTTCAAAGAATGACTACAATCTGAATTTGTAATGGTCTAAAGAACAAAAATAAGGAAAGCAACAATATATGGAAAGTAGTGATTCTGCCCCCTAATTAAGAATAATTGATATAACTCTAATTAAGGAATAATTGACTGACCATAGCTGTCTTCTATTCACGAAAATAATATTTTTGAACAGAATGGAAACATGGTAGATCTATTTTTCAGTAAATTTTAGAAATTGTTTATCTATATTTCTACTTTTGGAAACTGAAACTAAAATCATAGCAAAATTCATGTGGCACATTATCTTTTTAATGTGAAAATAAAGCACAAGCAGCCAGAGCTAAAAAGAAAACCCTTATAGACAGTAAGGGATTTCTGTGCTGGATTTTAGTGGAAAACATTATTTCTTTTTTTCTTCTGTTTTGAATGCACAGGTTTGAAATAAGTCGAGAGAGCATAAGTATGTCAATAAAACCTGCATGTATTGTTATGATTGTTATAATATTGTCATAAATGGCATTAGTGACTGTAGAGTATACAGAACTGCATTGTTGCAGTCAGTTTGATATTTGACAAAGCTTAAATATCATAATATTGTATTACCTCCGCCCCATCTTGAACTTAGGAGTTTCTTTTTTTACATTTTTTGGTAGTTCAACCACCGAGTATCTAGTTGGAGTTTTTTTCTGTAGTGTAATTTTTTTTCCCTGGAGCATGAGTATTGCTAAACTGCTGTAGTCACTTGCTAGACCATGTAACAATTACCCTTTAACTCTCTTACCATGCGTGTTGAGAACGATCATGGTCATGATGATAGTAAAAGACAGAAATAAGATTTACCAAACAAGAATCAGTATAGAGGTTTTTAAATCTGAATCTATAGTTATGCATGTCAAGTTTATCAGATTCTGCAAGTAGCAGAGTTTGTTGTGTTTTGTGGTCCAGAAAAAGTTATGAAATTGTATGAATTTAAATGATTATAAAATTTTTGTCTTGTGGGAGTAATCACGGCATCTGATAGTTCGAATTGTATGATGGAAAAGTACATAGTTTATTCATACAATGAAGCATTATGAAATAATACTATATCTGGTTATTCTAAAAGGATCATTCACCTCTTTAGCAGGAAAAACATCCTTGCTTTATCAAATGACTGGTGTCTGATAAATCTCTTGTTCTGTGTCCTTGCAGGTTTAGCCTCTCCACTATGTTTTTCGCCCATAGTAAGTGAAATTATTGTGGATAAGTATGGTTTTTGTGGGGACATGATGCAGCACCTAGAACTTTAGGTTTCTTTGTTAATTTTGCAGGAGAGAACACTGTGAGCACCCTTGGTCGTGTAGTGTTAATTCTATGGCTCTTTGTGGTTCTGATAATCAACTCAAGTTACACTGCAAGTTTAACCTCGATCCTCACAGTGCAACAGCTATCTTCTCATGTTAAAGGGATTGAAACCTTGAAAGAAAGCAATGAGCCTATTGGATACCAAGTGGGCTCTTTTGCTGAGCATTATTTGAGTAAGGAAATTGGTATACCTAAGTCTAGACTTGTTGCCCTCGGATCACCAGAAGAATATGCTATAGCGCTTCAACGAGGTCCTAAAAAAGGGGGTGTTGCTGCTGTGGTTGATGAACGTCCATATGTAGAGCTTTTTTTGTCAAGCCAGTGCAAATTCAGGATTGTAGGTCAAGAGTTCACCAAAGGCGGCTGGGGTTTTGTGAGTATATATTTGGTTGTTTATTTCTTTTACATAAAGTAGGTGCATTAGGATTTAGATGGTTGGTGTTTTTGCATAGTAACAAGAAATCTGTGGAAAAATTAAGATCAGGTCTATGTCCCAAAAAGGATAGTTAGTTATTTTTTTCTTCTGACACAAAAATAAAAAATCAATCTTCTACAATGGAGTTATTACATAATATGGAGCCTTTACTATATGATGATCAAATGGTTGATAGAAATTAGAAAGTAAATCATGTTTCCCTAAAATGCTTGTGTTTAACGATTTCCTCTAAAAATCTCATATTAAAACAATATTGGAAGGAACGTGTGGATTAATTTGACGACCAGCTAAAAGAGGACCAATTCCAAAGTCCAGAAGGCGAAAAAGACTTGTTAAATTTCAACCAGATCTTCGTAAGAAAATGAGTTGGATTCCTTTAGGTAAGTAATTTTAATGAGGACAAGCTGTTTTTTTTCTGTTGACCATTGAGTTTTACTACAGGTGCCACTTAATAAAGAACTATTTTCAGTGGAAAATGAATTAACATCTCTCTTTCTAGCCTTTCTCAATTTGAAGTTATATGAGTTATTTTGGGGTATTTTCTAAGTTTTAAGTAGTACTTTATATTTTGTAATTAGAGATTAATTATAAGATTCATAGCTTTCAAATCTGTTTATTATTAATTTTAATTAGAGTTTTTATATTGGATATTTTTACTTAGCGTGTAAAACCTTTAGACCACTCATTCTTATTACTTTTTCAATATGAAAAGGAAAAAAAAAAAAATCAAAATGAAAAAGGTCGTGTTAATTTTTTTTTTTTTCCTGAATGTGTTTATTTTATTAACAATAATTTACATAAAGTACAAGAGGATACCTAAGGATGCCTCACCCTTAGAAAAAACAAAACATAAGCAAAAGCACAGCTGATTGTTTACTGCAGAAAGAAAACCAAATGAAAATCATAAGACACTATGCAGATCAGAAACACTGACATTCATGTATGTCAATGCCTCTAAACAAGCTGCTACAGAATCTGGTTTGGCTCTGTTCTCTTGTCTTCATGTAATGTAGCATTCCTTTCTTTCAAAAGGCTCCACAATTCATTTGTAAAAAAACCTCTAGTCAGATTCTTCTCATACTTGAAGGAGAGTAGGAAATAAACCAATTGATAGCCTCTTGAAAAGTCTGAGCATGCTCCAAACCTTGCCACTTGCAAACTTATATAAACCATGACCAGACTGATTTAGCAAACTGGCATTCCCAGAAATTGACAGAATCTTCTGCACTAAAGCAATTATGACAAACTGATGTGAGTGAAATACCCCTTCTCTTTATATTACAAAAAGAAGGAATTGTTTTCTGTAGAATCAAAACTGCAGTAACAGCAACTCTAGGTATGCAATAACTTCATGCTAACTGAGCCTATAAAACCTTCTGTTCTGAATTTCTGCACACATTCCAAAAGGTTTGAAATTTTCATTTCCATTTTCAAACTATGCTGTCCTCTGAATCACTCCGCTACAGTCCTAAACTCATGTAGTTCAAGAGGCCAAGTGGAAGGTATACTCCACTGTGAGGTGTGAACCACTCCATAAACTGTCAACATGAGCATCTCTTGATATGTCAGTACCCCTAAAAACTCTCAATCCAAAAGCCTGAATGAAAGTCCTACCAGCAAACCATGGGTACCATTCCCAATTCTGAATTGAGAATGTTGAATTAGTATCTCTCTAGTTGACAGCAGCAAAAAAAAAAAAATTCGTTTTGCTCAATTGTTCTTATAGAAACAAAATCACTTTGCTCAATTGGTGGATTTAGATGTATTTACAAATATGATTAAGTATGACAAGGTTTGTGTAGACAATTGACTGAAATAGCTATGGAAAATATTTTTGCATACTTTCTTACTTTAATTGGTATCAGTTGTAAAGATCCATTGATGTGATTTAAAATTATTACTTTAGATTTCATTAGTGCGTTTTTAATGTTAATCTTCTTCTCTCTTTGCGTTGTGTTTTATTTCTTTGCAAACTACTATGTACATAATGAAAACCCATGTCATGCATGCTTGAATGTAATTTTTAACCTTAAACCCATTCAGAAAACCCAAGCTGTCTTCCTAACTTCATCCCATAACCTAAACACTCTAACCCTTTATTTCATAGTTTTCATTATTTCCAGCAGCTATATTATGAATACTATGCAACTCATTAAACGTAAATTCTATTTGTTTTCTTTTTTTCTTATCCAAAAAGAATCCAAACTATAATACGCTAAATGCCCTCTTAATCTAGAGACCTTTGTTCTTCACTTTTTTCTTTACAAATCCTAAGACCACTAACTTTACTAAACCATGTTTAATCATGTAATTGATCATAGATAGATTTTCTCTATAGTGAGGGTCTATATTATGTCAAATTCGTATAACCATGGCAAGGAATCCATGTAGAATAGCAATATGTTACGATTAGGGGATTTTTTTTATATTTTATGGAATAATTTGGAAAATCATACATGTAGTTTGATTGTACGTGCATTGCACTACCCTCGTTCCAAAATTCTTGTCCCTCTTTGGGATTTCAACTCTTTAAGGAGACATGCATTTAATGTATTGTCTCCTTTTCAAATTCCATAACTTCCCATTTAATTTTAAAAGTTCATATTGTTGGATGGACAAAGTTTTCAAAAGTCAAAGATGTTTTGGAAAATATACAATCTTTCTTGTTAGGTCAATAAGACTTAGGTTGGTAAATTTCGTAAAATAAAACTAGAGTTTGTAACTTTTGTTTTGGATTTCTATTTTAGAAAATAAAATTCTAAAGTTAGTAGTTTTAGTTGTTACCTCTTGCTCACGGTTGAAGGAATTGAAGCTACATAAAAGGGTAAATTTGTAATCTTCTACACCAAGGGTAAAAAGATAATTTGACATTTAGATGTACTTGTTAAATTAGGGTTCATGCATTAGGGTTTTTTTATGATTTCATGGTTTGATTCTCAAAATCCTATTTAATATGCATGCAAAAGTGTTTCGAACCTTCCTTTCTATAATTTTTAAGTATAAAGCTACAGTGAACTTTGACCAATTGAGGGTCGCTGGAGTTGTGTCGGCCGATTGACCAGCTTCTCGATCAATCGAGCTGTGCAGAAACATTTCCTTTTAAAATAAAACACTAAAAAACCCTACTCTTTATATACCGCTACTTTGCTTGTATCGTAGATAATACTTATCTAGCGCATAGAGAGAGAGATAGAGAGAGAGTATATTTGTGAGTTTTATAGTGGCATCTATTTTTCTTTACATTCTTCATTATTAGAATTGGTGAGTGTGTTCTTAGTGTATTGACATCGTCGTTGTGGAATTCATCTTAAGAGTTCAACACCAATATCAATCCATTCAACAGAGATTAATTCGGACAACTAGTGGTTGAGACTAAGTTGCTGATGCAAGAAGCAGATTCGTGAGTGAAGTCTGTTGATGAGTGGATCGTATGTGTGCATGGAAACTCGAGGAGAGTTTGGTGGATTGATCTGTGTCAAGGGTAATTAGGGGTTTTCTAAGGTTTTGGAAAACTGTTAACCTAGGTTGTAGTACTTCTTTCTCATAGTGGATTCAGTTTGCCTAGACTGTGGTTTTTCCCTGTTGGATTTTCCATGTAAATTGTCTATGTCCATTATTCTACTACTTTACTTCTTGATTGCATGTTTTTGGATGATGGATTGAATGAATTTTAATTTCTTGTTATATTTTGAATATAACGTTCTGTTAAATTTGTTTGAATTCATAAAGTAGTTAAGATTAACTAATCCAAGTTCCAACCAACAAGATCTATTTACTCCCTTTAGGTCTAGATCATGGTTCTTGTGCGACTCTTTATGAGAGTCTTGGGTCACGGTCTAACAAACTTTCATTTCTACATTGACTTTTCAAATGGGACATGAATTTTGGGACATTCAGAAATGGATAAAGGGAGAAGAATTTTGGGACAAATTCATCCCATAACATAAACACTCACTCTAACCCTATATTTCACAATGTTCATTATTTCCAGCAACTATATTATGAATGCTACGCTAACTCACTAAAACCCAATTCTATTGTTTTTTTCTTTTTAAAACAGAATCCAAACTATAATCTGTTAATTACCCTTATGTAGGTATAGAAAATTGTTCAACTCATAATCGCCAAACAACTCAATGCACACACCCATGAATAATGAACATAATGTTTTCAGAGAAAGAGAGAAGATCTTGCGAGAGGTGGATTCGAGGATCCCTTTCATTTATAGTTTCATGAATATTTATACAAGTAGAAATTCAAATCCTTCCAGGACTTGAACTTCATTGTTTGACAACTAACTTTTCTCTTAAGGAATTTGGATTCCTTTTTGAGTTGTAAGTCTGTTTTTGATTTGGGTTTTGCAGCCTTGGGACGGGGCGACTAGGCCCTTGAAAACTAACGACCCAGCCTATTTGGGCTTTCTGCTGATACATGAGTTCAAGCCAACGTGGGCTTGGTCCTTTTTTGTATCAGTTCAACCCATTGGACCGAATGTTAATTCTACACATTGCCCCCAATTTCTTTCAGTTATGGAATTTGTCATAATGGATGGAAGTCGTTTGGGTTTTGTCATGATCTCTTTGTTTGCATCAAGGTTCGTCATTGTCATTTAATGTTGTTTGCTAGCGACGACGCAGAGCACGTAAGTTTCTTTCTTCACTTTCTCTTTTGCATTTTGTGATCATACTTGTCATTTTTCAGCCACAAATTTTCTGCGACTGCCTGACTTGTTTTTCAGATTCATCCTCTTTGACTTTCTTGGTGTCGATTTGTCGCTTCAGGTTAGTTTCTTTTCGTTCGCTTTCACTTCTTTTTTTTCTTATGAAAATGTCTTCTAGTGACAATGACCGTACCTTTTTTGACAACTAAGAGATTATCATGTCTTTCTCTCATCCTGTTGCGGAGACTGCCCATCCTGCCGGGGTGGTTGGAGATGTTGTCATATCTAACCAGGGTGTGGTCGCCGCACCGATGACAAGGCTATTGGTTGACCTTGATAAGGTTAGGAAAGAATGTAAAGTCCCCAGAGACGTCACCATTGAGGGTTACCCTCTGGATCTCGACTATAGCACTAGGGAAGGAGTTAAGGATGGAGAAATCCTTTTCTCGGTTTTCCATCTAAAAGCCTTTAGATTTCCCCTTCATCATTTTTTTAGTTTTGCTTTGCACAAACTGAAGCTTGTGCCGCTCTACTTAAACCCTAATTTTTTCAAAATCATTTATTGCATGCTCTCCTTGAACCGCCTCCATAAACTTGACCTGAACCTGAACGATTTTCTGTTCTGTTACTTTCTTCATAGGGTCAGATCAAAATATAATCGTTACCACCTGTTCCCTAGCAGTAAGGACAGGAGACTGTGTTATGGCCTTCCCTCTTCTAATAAGTTGTGGAAAGAGAAACTGGTTCTTGTGAAGGGGCCCTAGAGTGTCAAAGCGGCCCAAAATTTCCCTATTCCTAGTGTTTTCGGCCATGCTGTGGTTCCTTAGTTTTCTTTTTCCAGCAAGTTTTCAGGATTGCCTCTTTTTCTTTTTGCGAGAGTTTACACATTTTGTAATCTTGCTGTGTTTTTCTTCGTTATGCAGACGAACGGATTGCTTATCTGAAGGAAAAGGTGTGGAGCCTTCACACTTCAGCGAGTGAATACGTATTTCATGGGCAACCTCGAGTTAATGCTGTTGTTGCTCACGTTGAGTCTTGCCATCTATACCTAGCCTCGGACATAGAAATTGACCCGCCAAAGCCCAAGACTAGGAGGGGTTCTTCTAGTTTTGCCAAGGCAAAATCCGCTGAGGGGTATAAAGGCAAAGCCACTATTCCTTCTTCTCCTCAGAAGAGGGTCTCTTCTGGTGCTGCTCCGGCTCCCAAGCGCCAAAAGCTGATAGCGAGCGCGATGAAGGGCCAGAGTGTTTTTGCCCTGGCCTTGTTTGTTGCTGTTAGCGACATGGCTGATGAACCGTTCGTTGACTCTTCTGACCAGTGGATTCTAGACTTGAAAAAGTCTGATGGATCTTTTTTGATGGTGGGGGACTGTGCTGCCCCTCAACCGTGAAGTGATGGGGACTCTTGCCCATGGGATCTGGCCTCCCAAGGATGAGCTCTGCCAGCAAGGAGCCAACAGAGATGAGCTTCTTGCCAATGCACCTCTTCATGCCATAGAGGTTTATTCCACCCTATTCTTTTATTTGTTCATCTTTCCTGATGCCTTTGTTTTTAATTCGATCTGTTTTCTATTGTACAAAGTACATATATGACCCTCTCCCTCTGCAAAGCTCTGGACGTCGAACGTCTAAACGGACGAAAGACCGAAAGCCTAGAGGGGAAGGTGAAATCACTGACCAAGTCCCTTGTTGAAAAGCAGAAGGCGCTTGGTTATTTTAAACGGAGGGTGTTGAAAACTGAGGATAAGGCTGTTGGACTGGAGGCCTTGCTTCAAGTCTACAGGGTTGGGGGCTTGAAATGTATTAGAAGTTTCTGCAGATCCCAACCCTGAAGCTTGCTAATGGTTTCTACTATGACTTTGAGTAAGGAGAGAAGCCTGAAGCTGAATGGGATTATGCTGGCCCGGATGAGTTTGATGCCGAACAGGCCATTGACTCATTTGGTGACTACAACATTCCTCCTACTGGTGAAGCAGAATGCCAGTTTGCAAATTTTCTAAAGAACTCAAGCTCTGCTCCTCGTTCAGTTGTTAATCCTTCAGCCGCTCCTTCTGGCCACTAGCTCAGCTGCCCCCATCTCTTCCAATAAATCTCATGTGGAAGTGCTGCCCCCAGCAAAACAAGGCACTTTGATTGTGGATTCCTTTGATTAGGAACTCAGTAAAGATGATGGGGCGGCTCTTCAGGGTTGATTTCTTTGATTTTTTTTCCTCTTTCTTTTTGTAATGCTCAGAGAGAGCCTTTTGCTTTTTGGGCAGACTTGTGCCCCCTGTTTTGTAATGAACATTTTTTTTTCTTCTTGCTGTCATTCTTTGAGATACGGATTGACACCTCTAACAAATGCTTGTGTTGATAACTGCTTTAATCAGATGGGTTTGATTTCTTCCATTGAATTGGGGAGACTTCTTTGTGTGATTGGTCATGTAGACCTTAGCAGTGATAAATGATAGGTCATTTAAGACCTTAGCTAATTTTTGGGCCATGGGCCTCTTTATATTTTAAGCAATCGGTCAATCAGACCTTAACTTCAATAAGCGATCTGTCGTTTAAGACCTTAGCTTCAATAAGCGATCGGTCGTTTAAGAACTTTGCTTGATTTGGGCCTATGACCTATCTTCAATAAGCGATCGGTCGTTTAAGACCTTAGCTTGATTTGGGCTTATGACCCATTTTCAATAAGCGATCAGTCGTTTAAGACCTTAGCTTCAATAAGCGACCGGTCGTTTAAGGCCTTATCTTGATTTGGGCCTATGGTCTATCTTCAATAAGCGACTGGTCGTTTAAGACCTTAGCTTGATTTTGGCCTATGACTTGTCTTCAATAAGCGATCAGTCGTTTAAGACCTTAACTTCATTTGGGCCTATGGCCTATCTTTAATAAGCGATCGGTTGTTTAAGACCTTAGCTTCATTTGGGCCTATGACTTATTTTCAATAAGCGATCAGTCATTTAGGACCTTAGCTTGATTTGGAAAGTTGGTCATTGTTGTTGGCATAAAAGCAGGTGTGGACATGTAACGACGCATTTTAGTTCCGCGCCGTTACATGTCCACGCTGTCCCCTTAAAAGCTTTGTTTCCTTTTTTGTACAGTAAAAGATAAGGACTTTTATTCGATGTGGGATTTCGTCCGTACATATATTCATAATGACCAACTCAAAAAATGGCTCTCATTAGATTTGAGGCCAATCATAAGGAAGGTGAATCCATTCCAAGAAAGGTAGTGGGGCTGAATTGTCCGTAATTAAATTTCAGATTTCCTTTTTACGATGAATTTTTCTTCATTCTTTGAAGAAAATTGGGGAATCATACTTTGCAAAATATGTCATGGTGGCCTTAGAGGCTAAAGTGCCCTTGAAATAAAGGCAAAAAAGAGGGTTAAGCATTGCCGCTGTGTATTTCAAGCTTACACAGCGATCATGCCTTGCCATGGCTGTAGGACTTCCATTCTATACTTTATTTAGTATGAAGTATGGAGTTTTTTGTTTGATGTGGGACCATGTCCTATTTCCTTTTGATAGCGATGTATTATTTTATTTTTTTTGAAAAGATGCATCTTTATTAATTCCTTCCGTATCTCTTTGAGAATCAGAGGATAGTCTGTCGAAAAGGAAAAATATAATTAAAATATGCTGGAATTTACACAGTAACTTTTTAAATGGGTTGCATTCCAGGGTTTGCGAATTGCTTCTGCATCGCTAATTCTACAAAACTTATATGCGCCTTTCTGATCACCTCAGTGACTTCGTACGGGCCTTCCCACTTTTCTGCGAATTTTCCAGCATCTTGTTCATTTATGTTGTCGGTGAGTCTTCGTAGCACCCAGTCCCCAAGGCTGAATGCTCGATGTTTCACCTTTTTGTCATAGTTGTTCTTGACTATCCTTTGGTAAAAAACGAGTCTTATTTGGGCTGCCTCTCTCTTCTTTTCTAGGAGGTCCAGGTTTTGTTCTAGCAACCATTCATTTTGCCCCCTTTCAAGTACCTCCGTTCGGATGGTTGGAGTTGACAATTTGGTTGGTATTATCACTTTAGAACTGTACGCTAGACAGAACGGACTCTCGTCGGTCGGACGCCTCGGAGTCGTTCGGTATGCCCAGAGGACTTTGGGTAGCTCTTTTAGCCATTTGCTCTTACGTTTCTCTAACTTCTTCCGGACGCATTCGAAGATGGTCCAATTAGTTATCTCTGCCTGGCCGTTGCCCTGTGGGTAGGATCTGGCAGAGAGCTTCTGGCTAATCCCATATTTTCTGAAGAACTTATCTAGTGGCTGGTTATCAAAGTTTGTGGCATTATCCATGATAATGGATTCTGGCAGCCCAAACCGGCAGATGATATTGTTCCAGATGAAGCTCTTGACCTGAACATAAGTGATTGTTGCATACGCCTCTTCCTCAACCATTTTGTGAAGTAATCGGTGGCTAGGAGTATGTATTTTTTGCTGTTGGCAATCGTTGGGAGAGGCCTTACTTGATCCATCCCCCATTTTGCGAATGACCAGGGGCTGGCCATAGTTGTTAGTTCTTCCGGGGGCTGGTGTGGTACACTTATCACACTTCTTGGCATACTCTTCTGCTTCTCTTGCCATGTACGGCTAGAAATATTCCTGTGTAAGGACTTTATAGGCCAGTGAATGTCCTCCTGCGTGATTTCCACATCAACTTCCATGGATCCTGGAGAGTATCTCCCTTGCTTCTGCCGGGGCCACACATCTCAAGTACGGCCTTGAGAAAGACCTTTTGTAGATGTGTTCACCGATTATAGAGTATATGGCAGAGTTTATTCTAACTCTTCTTGCCTCCTCTTTTGAGTTTGGTAACACCCCGTCTACGAGATAGGTTTTGATGGGATCCATCCAACTGGGTTGGTTCTGTATGACCAGCACCTCTTGTTGGGGATGTGTGCTGGGTTCTTGCAAGGACTCGAACGGAGCTATTCTCATCAGATCTGGATAGGCCGCTAAGGCCGAAAATGCAAGCTTGTCGGTGTTCAGGTTCAGATCTCTTAGGATTTGGGAGATTCTGACTTGATCGAACCCCTTAAGCAGCTTTTGCACCAGATCTCTATAGGCTTTCATCCGATCATCTTTTGGCAGGTAGTCTCCACTGACCTGTTTCTCAATTACTGAAAATCACTAAAAACTTGCAACTTTTTTTAGCTGAAGTGTTTGCGCCAATCTCAGTCCTAATAAGAGGGCTTCATACTCAGCTTCATTGTTTGATGTGGAGAATTCCAGGTGGATTGCCTATTACAGGGCTGTTCCATCTGGGGTCTGGATTTTCACACTGATACCTGACCTTATTTGTGTTGACAACCCGTCGACAAATAGTCTCCATTCAGGATGGGACTGAAATTCTGTCTCCTCGTCACTTTCAGATTCGTATTCTAGCAAGAAGTTTACAACTGCTTGTCCTTTTATGGTGGTTCGAGGTTCGTAGGTTATTTCGTAGGCACCCAGTTCTATCGCCTATTTGGCTACTCTTCTCGACTGATCAGGGTTATAAAAGATCGGTCTGATCGGGAGTTTAGTTGGAACAACGATCGGGTGAGCCTCGAAGTAATGCCGAAGCTTCCTCTTTGCCTGGACCAGGGCTAGTGCAACTCTTTCCATCTTTGAGTACCTTTGTTTTGCCTCAGTCATGGTCTTGTTTGAGTAAAACACCAGGTACTGCTTTTGTCAAGTTCTCTGATCAAGACGGCGCTGGTGGCCGTTCGGGATATTGCGAGATACAAGTATAAGGACTCTCCAGCATTAGGTGCCGAGAGGGTTGGTAGCTTGATTAGATACTGCTTCAGCCTTACAAAGGCTTCACTCTTTTTAGCCCCCCATACTTCTTTTCCTTTCGATCGGATGGTATCGAAGAAAGGCTTACACTTATCCGATGACCGAGAGATGAATCTGCTCAAAGCGGCAATGTGTCCTGTTAGGATCTGAACGTCCTTGTGAGTCTTCGGTTCCTCATTCTAGAGAAGAGCCTTCACCTGAACTGGGCTCGCCTTTCCCCTGTTCGGTTCACGATGTGCCCAAGGAACTGTCCTGAGGAAACGCCGAAGGTACACTTTGACGGGTTCAGTCTTATATTATGGTTTCTCAAGGTGTCAAAATATCTCCTGTAGATGCTGCATGTGGTCTTCCCTCTTGGGGCTTTTCACCACCATGTCATCTATATAAGCCTCAACTGTTCGGCCCATCAGATTTTTGAAGACTTTGTTGATCAGTCGTTGGTAAGTTGCTCATGCATTCTTGAGTCCGAATGGCATCACCATGTAACAATAAGTCTCCTTTTTGGTAATAAAGGAAGTTTTTTTCCTGATCAGCCGGATTCATCGGGATTTGGTTGTATCCTGCGTACGCGTCAAGGAATGTCAGCCGTTCGTACCTGGTTGTGGCGTCAACCATCTGATTGATTTTTGGTAAAGGGAAACTATCATTGGGGCAGACTTTATTTAGATTGGTAAAATCTATGCAGACCCTCCACTTGTCGTTCTTTTTCTAAACCACTATTACATTCGAGAGCCATTTTGGGAACTGAACTTCCCTGATGAACCTTGCTTGTAAGAGTCGATCTACTTCCGAGGCGATGATCTTGTTCATTTCTGGGGCGAACCGTCTCTGCTTCTGCTTGACAGGTGGGAAGCTGGGATTGATGTTGAGTACATAGCATGACACTGAAGGGTTTATGCCAGGCATGTCCGTGTGGTCCTAAGCAAAAATGTCAACATTCTTTCTTAGTTGCTGAATCAACTGCGTTGTGTTTGTTTGGCATAAAGAGGTCCCTAAATTTGTGGAATCTTTGCCAGGAATGATCTCTACTTCCTCGAGTGGTTCCTCGGTTGGACTTTCCTTTTCTCGGTCCTGAGGAATGCCTTTCGGCAAAGAGTTCTGTGATTGCTATTTGGTCGGTTCTTCCTGCACTGCTTTCCCCTTCAGCGTAAGGACATATCACTTTTTGGCAGCGACCTGATCTCCTATGATATCAATTGTCTCTCTCGTTCTGCGCGATGCACCTTATAAGTTGGTGAAGCGTTGAGGGGATTCCTTGCATCCTGTGTATCCAACCTATTCCCATTATCATGTTACATGAAGAGCTGAAGTCGACAATGATGAAAGCCTCAGTTAGTGTTCTTGAGGTTGCGGTAACTGGGAGCTCCGCAACCTCTACTGGAGTCA
This sequence comes from Cornus controversa, assembly GCA_026545225.1. Classification (NCBI taxonomy): domain Eukaryota; kingdom Viridiplantae; phylum Streptophyta; class Magnoliopsida; order Cornales; family Cornaceae; genus Cornus; species Cornus controversa. The sequence continues at coordinate 2,484,429 of CM048851.1, read as the reverse complement.
CTGGCTTACCGTCGAAGCCTCTAAGCGGTTCAGTGGTATGCTTAACGTGTTCTGGTTCTACGCCCATCTGTTGGAGAGCAGATAAAGTCAGAACGTTGGCGCTACTTCCTGCATCAACCAATACCCCTTTTACCTCGCAGTTGGAAATGATGAGGCTAATCACGAGAGGATCTTTGTGGGACGTTTGGACCTTGCTCATGTCTTTGTCCGTGAAGGTGATCAGTGCATTGGCTAAGCGATTATATACTGAGCGGACTTTTCCAATTATCTGGATCTTCTGGGCACTCCTGAGATTCGACTGCCTTTCAGACTCGCTCTCTTGGTCTGAGGTTGGTCGGCCATGAATCGTATTGTTAACCGGGACTGGAATGGGATTGAGCTGCTTGTTTACCTTTTGTTGGGGCTGATCAAGTGAAAAATTCCTTTGCCCTTGTTTTCATAATAGAGTCTGGCTAGAGTTACTTTTGGAGGGGTGACCTTCTCCTTGATCTTCTGCCTTTTCACAACCTCGGGAGTAGATGAGGCAGGCGTGCAAGGTGGCTTCACCTTGGCCACTTGGCTTTTGGTTTGCTGCGCCACAGTGATCAAGGTCAATCGTTGCGTTCTGGCTGCCTCATCCTCATCTATCCTCAGGTACTTTTGGTTTCGGAAGTTCAATTCGCCCATATCCTTCGAAGCGTTCTTTACCAAGGATCGATGAAACCCTTCTTCGGAGAAACTGTTATCTTAAAAGCTTCCGCTGCAACGGTCTGATTGCATTGATCGATCATGAACATCTCTAAGTTAAAACGGGTGAGGAAAGATTTCAACGTCTTTCCTTTGGCTTGTCCTATGGTAAACAACGAGGAGATCATCCTTTTGCGTTCCTGGTTTTCGCATGCTGGGCTACGAACAGATTGCACAGTTTATCGAAGTTTGGTATCGAACGGGTTGGCTGCTGTTTGAACCAAAGCAGCGCTGGCCCAAACAGACTAGACGAGAAGATCTTGCACATAAGTGTATCGTTCTCGATGTCTAGTGTTATCTTTTGCTGGTACTGGTAGATATGTTCTACCGGGTTCATTTTTCCATCAAAGGTAGCGAATGTCGGTAGAGTGAACCTCCTCGGCCTTTTGGTTCTGATTATATTTTCAGTGAAGGGGGATTCGGTCAACCGAGTGGTGGCAAGCGATCAATTGGCTGGATAGCCTAATTTGTCGCCCCTTAGCGCGTCGATTTCCCGTTGCATCTGGATTCTCTATTCTAGGAGGAGCTGAGGGGGATCGACTTGACCCTCACTGGGCTGATCGGGGTGATGCTATCTGCTAGCGAATCGGTTGTGATGTGAGGCGCTCAGCGAGCAGTTGCTCGAGTCGGCCCCTTCGTTCTATTGTTGCCAGGGGTTTCTTACGATTTTTGCGCGTTCCTCCCTATCTTGCAGATCTGCGATCTGTTGATGTAGAGCATTGTTTTCTTGGGTTAATTGCTGAACGCTAGGGCATGCCAGCGGATCCCGAGCCTCTAGCTGTATGGGTTGTATGGGTGGCACCCTCCTTTGATTCCTGAGGGGTCGACCTAGGTCCGCCACATCATAGGTATTTCTCCTTGTATCCACCATAGTTACCAGCTTCTTTTTATTTGGGAAAACGGCTAAACGCTTCCCACAGACAGCACCAAAGTGTAGGTACAGAAAATTGGTCAACTGATAATCGCCAAATAACTCAATGCACACACCAAAGAATAATGAACATAATCTTTTCAGAGAAAGAGAAAAGATCTTGCGAGAGGTGGATTTGAGGATCCCTTTCATTGATAGTTTCATGAATATTTATACAAGTAAGAATTCAAATCCTTCTAAGACTTGAATTTTCTTGTTTGGCAGCTAACTTTTCTCTTAAGAAATTTGGATTCCTTTTTGAGTTGTAAGTTTGTTTTTGATTTAGGCTTTGCAGCCTTGAGGCGGGGCGACTAGGCCATTGAAAACTAACGACCCAGCCCATTTGGGCTTTCTGTTGATACATGGGCTCAAGCCGACGTGGGCTTGGTCCATTTTTTGTATCAGTTCAACTCATTGGACCGAGTGTTAATTTTGCCCCTACACCTCTCAATTTAGAAATCTTTGTTCTTCACTTTTTTCTTTTCAAATCCTAAGACCACTAAATGTACTAAATAATATTCAATCATGTAATTCATCATAAACAACCTATTTTCTACAGTGAGGGGTTGTGTTATGTCAAAATTCATTTAACCACATCAAGGAATGCATGTAGTACGATTAGGGACTTTTCATACAGTTTTGGAAGAATTTGGAAAATTTTCAATTTAAATGATAGTTTATGTAGTTCTGATTGTATGCAGTAACATTGTAGTACATATAGTTGGTGGAAAGTTGCTCATAATTTTTGTAAAAAGAGAAGATTTAGACTTCTAAGAATATAGATGTGATTTAAATTATCAAGCGAACTTTTTATATGCTATCAAAATATTCTGCAACCATTGTGTTGAATTTTGTATTTAATACTTTTTATATGTCTTGATGAATCCACGTAAAGTTTATACACTTCCAAAGTATTTGTAGTGCTCTTTTATTATATATTTTTTGGATGTAGATTGATGTACACGATGAACAGAAAGCTTTGATCCTTTCTTCCTTTTTTATTTCATTTATTTTTAACTAAACCGAGGAAATGTAATTTTTACTAGGCATTTCCACGTGACTCACCCTTGGCTGTTGACATGTCAACTGCAATTTTAACACTATCTGAGAATGGGGACCTCCAGCGGATCTATGACAAGTGGTTGACAAGAAGCAGCTGTAGTTTAGAGAGTGCTGAGATTGAATCAGACAGACTTCATCTGAAGAGCTTCTGGGGCCTCTTTCTTGTATGTGGTATTGCTTGCTTTCTTGCTGTCTTCATATATTTCTTGCAGATTATGCGCAAGTTTCACCGTGCTGCACGAGATGAATCCATTTCAAATGGCGATGGCGGCTCACGCTCTAGGCGTCTTCAGACATTGTTATCATTAATGGACGAGAAGGAAGACCACTCAAAAAGGGAGAATAAGAGAAGGAAATTGGAGAGATTATCACCTGACAATGATATGGAAAGTGAATTTGGAAGGAGCCCTAAAAGGAAAACACAAATATCTACAGACAGCGAACTTAACTCAAGCTATTCAACTCATTAGTTAGAGAACCTCTGAATGTATTGTTAACATGGAAGACATCTTGTGGTCCATCTCTTAAAGTTCAACTTATATATGCAAAAATCAATTGCTTATAGTGGAATTATTGGTTTGCAATTTTTTATTATAGGATTTTATTTTATTTTATTTTATACTTTTATACTGCAGAGGATCTATTAACATTGTAAAATCAATGTAAGGTATATTTTCTTGAAGGTGAATTATGTGACAATTTTGAAGTGTATAAATTTGATTTTGCTCGACTTTCTAGAATTAGATGTTATAGACTTAATTGGAATTTTTTTCTATGCAGCTTATGTCATGGTAGATGTGTAACAGCTTGATCCACTACATGGTATGATATTGTTCGCTTTGGGCCTAAGCCCGTACGGTTTTACTCTTAAATTTTACTCCAAAAAGCCTAATACCATTTGGAGAGAGCACACCACATATATAGTATATCTTCTTTCCACACCTAGGCGATGTGAGATTGAGCACCCTTGGGGACAAGAGGGAACAAACACACCTATTGCACACAACCAAAGTCTTTATAATCTACCCCCTTGGAGGCCCAACGTCCTCGTTGGCACACTTCTAGTTGGGTCCGACTCTGCTACTATTTGTAACAGCCTCATCTGTAACAGTCCGTTTCACCACATGGTATGATATTGTCTGCTTCGGGCCTAAGTCCGCACGATTTTGCTCTTGGATTTTACCTCAAAAGACCTCATACCATTTGGAGAGAGCATACCATATATATAGCACATCCTCTTTCTACACTCAAGCGATGTGAATTGAGCACCCTTGGGGACAAGAGGGGACACATAACTCTTCCACACAACCAAGGTCTTTACAAGATGTTTGTAAACTAGCACAGGATAAGTATGTAGTCTTTTCCTTATAGTTGGTTTATAATTAGTCTTTGCATACTGGTCATTTACTAGAGCAAAAAATAGGTAATATGGAGAACCTAGTTTAGAATTAAGTAATTTCTTAATGAGCTTTTGCGGATAACTGAAACCTTGTTTTGCATTTTCTACTATTAAGGTTTTTTCCCCCTCAATATGGTTATTTTATTGATAAAAAATATATAATGAGTACAAAAGATAATGAGAATAAAGCCCCGTAAAGAAACAAAAAACAAAAACAAAACTGGTAGGCTTAACAAAGCACAGACCAGCAAGAAAACCTATTAAAAAATGCTAACAAAACATTCAAGTTTCATCCCTAAAAACTATAGGTTGCATGATCCCACATCCCCTAGGGCGATTGTTGTGACCTTGTGGGCAGGTGTGGTGCGAGACACTAGTAGGCTACCACACTAGTGAGCTACAGGTTGCGTGATCCCACATCGTTTGGAGAAGAAAAAAGGTGAAATGCTTATATATGCGGTTCCATCTCCAAATGGTATGGGATAAAACCAATAACAAAACCGTGCGTGCTCAGGCCCAAAGCGAACAACACAATAACATACCTAATCTCGTGGTTAACAACTACCAATTAAATTTACCACTTTGCAATAGGACGAATCCTTGTAGGATAGGATTATTGTAAGGGGTTATCGAACCTCAAGGACTTGCGTAATTAAGATGGTAAGAGAATTTGACTTCACCAAATTAATCTATTTACTATTTAATTGAGTGATTCACAACAAAACCATTGAGAAAAATATATTGAAATTTGGATCAAGTATAATTCATCTTCGGTTGGAATGAATTGTCTACCGAACTAGTTCTAAACTAACTTCACTAATTTGTAGCACAATTTATCTTCCCTTAATATGAATTATCAAAACCCTAAATTAGAATGTCCAATTAGCCCTAATTGCATGATTTCTCCCTTTATAATCACAAAAACAAAGAAGGAATTGAAATCAATCACAATACAACTTCATCTAAGACAAGCATAAAATCATATTGAGATTGAATTTGAATCATGAAAAGCCCCAATCATTAGTATAACTATTGAATTATACTCTAATCATACAATTCATATGTAGACACCCCATTTTTGACTTACCGTTTCCATTCCAAATCCCAAAGCCATGTGCACAGGGTCCTAGATCCCACTTTTCAAACATAAGTCGAGAAGAGCCCGCGTAGATAACCCAAAAAGGACAATTGGTTTTCGGGTCATCAAATCAACAAATGGACTTCACAAATATGTTCATTAGGCCCCAAAATCTTAGAAAATAATACTCACAGAGAACACAAGCCCTCTCGAGCATTCAAAATATGCCCAAAACCCCCGAAAAGGGTAAAACGGTCATTTAAAAAAAATCAATTTGCAATCCATCAGCCCAAAAATGGACTTCACAATTGAGTTCAAATGTATCAAAAACCCCAGAAAAGACTATTAATGAAGACTATAAGTTTTCCCAAACATCTGATTTCGCCCCAACCCTGAGCAAAGTCAAATTGGTCAACCCAAAAGTTTGACCAACAAACCGTACGTCAAATCAACGAATGAACCTCACCACCATATTGACACGTTTCTGATCTATATATCCCGATGACCAAAACCTTGAATTAGGGTCAAATTGGTCAACGTAAAAGTCTAACCGACAAACCATTTGTCGAATCGAAGAATAAACATCACTATCATGATCGTAGGGTCCAAAAACCTTAGGATACGCTCTAATATTGACACACTTCTAGTCCGGGCATCCTTTTGGCCAACACCTTAGTTCAGGGGCAAAATGGTCCTTTTTGCTGTCACACTATCCAACACAGATCTGAATTTTCATTTTTTGATAAATTGAAATCATTTTATTTAATTGAATAAATACAATGATATTATGAGTGAGAAGATCCCAAATATTCCAAAATCAGCCCTATAAAAGGGATATTTTTGACGGTTCCTAATCACCTAACCTCAAAACCCACTTTGGAGGGTCTATATTTGCTCGGGATTAAACCATTTCTCACCATTTTTTGATCCGATGGTCCACATTCATCCAATACATGTTTTATCACTTAACGCACCTCTCTCACATCTAATTGCTCACATTTGTTCTTGCAAGAATCAAAGGTTTAGATTGTAAAAGAGTCATTAATTGCCATTACACATTACATTTTTAAATTTTCATCCTAAGGCTCACATTCACTCACTTTAATCCAATGGTTGAAATAAACCAAGACCTTCCCACATTTGGCTATATATAGCCCCCTTATCTCTTCATTTCGAAACACTTTTAAGACACCTTTCTCTCACTATACTTACTATGCTTGGTTTCTCTCTCTCTCTAGAGTCTTACAACTTTGTCTCTTTCTACGAGAAGCCAAGAGCTCTCTCTCTCTCTCTCTCTCTCTCTCCCTCATATATATATCTAGATACATAACCTCCATCTCCTTCTACCTTTAATATTCAAGCTCTCTTGCCATGAAGATCCCTTAGAATGTTTACTTTGGTGGAGAGAATCATTCTCCACTATGTTATGTTTGATGAAGCAAAATTTTTTCGCATAATTTGGGTCAACACTTGGCCTGCAAAAGACAAGAAGAGGGTAATCAAAAGAACACCAGTGGGGTGCCAGTTGACTATGCTTCGACAGTCAAGTCAGAATTAGGAAGACTTATGAAAGCTGCAAGGGCACTAAGAGGGTATTGATTGCGTACCTAGTTAATGAATCATCATTATATTTATAGAGGTGGGATATATTTCGTATCCGAGTAGGGGACTAACGCTTTAGCTCCCGGTCTATCTAGAAATAGAAGAGTCACATTAGGATTTCTTATCTTTTACGTCACCAAAGTTCAATCGAATTCAAATTCCTCTATCGGTTGCTCCCCGTTCATGAGGATTGCTAGCCAAATCTCAAGAACGAAACCTATTTGCTCAATCCTTAAATAGCCGTCAAGAGGGATTCGTAAAACATTTCAAACTTACAAGGGGTAAGTTATCTTTTTCCTCTTTGTTTTTTTAGAGTCACCGAGGTAGGTAGACCTCGATGCATTTTTGGCCAGGATCAGACGGTCTCGGTTATGCAATGCTTGGATTGGGGCTGGCTAGGATCGAGGCCGGGGTCGGGGCAGAATGGTCCCGATTCCGGTGAGACCGAGGCTGGTGGGCCTGGGTCAAAATGATTTTGATTCTGGTGAGTTTGGGGTAGTGATAGCTTTCGGTGTCACCTGGCCTTGGTTTCACGGGGCTTTAATAGTTCTAGGTGTAAGAACCGTGACCATTTTTGGCCGATTTTCTTATATTTTCATTTTATGGTCATATTGATACTTTAAGTGATTATATATGTGTTTTAAATGTAAAATACATGTTTGAATAACATATCTAAGGTTTGGGGAAATTTTTGGAGCGTTTGGCAAAAGTTAACTTTTTCGGGTTCGGTCAACCCAGGGGCGTGGGTCCCATGGGCCTAGAAAATTCAAAAGTCTCAGAATGACTTCAAATTTGGAGGGTAGCTTAAATAAAATATTTGACGTGCTACGAAATCGATTTCGTGTCAATCGGAGTTACAGAAGTCAGAAAACGAGCCCGGGAAGGTTTACTGAAAAAGTATTCGCATTGTTGTAATTATGGGTAGGTCTTTTTTCTATAAATAGAAGAGGAGAGAACCCAGCCTTATTATGTTCTTCCCTCAGCCGTGAACATCATATATGTATACACAAACATAGCAACTTCTTCTCCTTCTCTTCTTCATCAATTTAGAGGGACTTCGGGTGGGATTTTTAGTTCGCCAAAGAAGGAAGAAACGATCTACGCGACGAAGGCTTGAATTTGATCGGTCCAGAATTAATTTCCAAGAAAGTAAAATTTTCAAGTGAAGTAAGGAATAGCTTGAAACTATAGCTATTGATGTAGGGAGTGTGTGTTGTGTCTTACATTCCAAGTTTAATTTCATATTTTTAGCATAAAATTGATGTAATTGTGTTATATATGATAATATGAAATTTTGTGAATTTATTGTTAGATCTAATAGATGAAATATGTCTTTTAAATTGAAAATGGTTGATAGATGTCATTGAATGCATGATTTGTTTAATTGTGCAAATTGATATATAGATTGTATATGTGAGCTTTGGTGAATTTATTGAAAAGCTTGAGTTTGGGAATTGACAGTATGCTTGTGGCATTGTGAATGGTTGAATAACATGCTAGAATGGATATAGGGCATGTATTGAGTGCAATGCATCCAATGTGCGAATGTATGTGCAAAGATGTGAAGTATTTTGTGTTTGTAATGAATACTCGGGAATGACTCATAGAAATAGAAGAGGAAAACATCCTCTTTGGGGTTGAAAGTCCACTACCTTGCGCAAGTGGGTGGTGACCGGACGGGTTAGTAGCCTGAAATAGCCAAAGGGTTTTTAAGATGTGGGACTTCGGTACATATCTTGGGTGTGTGGTGTGAGTGTGAGTTCAATTCTGAGTACAATGTAATTTTTGTGTTGAACTATGTGAAGTGACGTGACTTATGTGAAGTGAGTGGATTCGTTGATAAATTTGTATGTGTCATAAGTTATAGATATGATGGATTGCGAAATGAGGTATGTTGTGAAATTATGGTTGTCAAATGTATTTGATGATTATGCCATGAAAATGAACGTATTGCTTTGACTAGAATGCTAGGAAACATGACATGTAGCTAAATTGTGCATTGGTAATTCCTTTATGCAATTATATGAAATGTAGACTTGAGTGGATTGCACAACATATTACTTTGAGCCGTTGAATTTGCTCATCCCCCTACATTAATATTTTCAGGACATGGCAAGGAAGTGATGGATGGTGAGCATCGATGATATAGACTCGAAGTCTTAGAACTCATTTCCTTGTTAATTTTGTACATTTGGCTATCTGTGCCGGCTTGTGGCACGGTAATGAACTAGTTGTAGTCATGGTACAATTTGTTGCATTTTGAACCTTATGCGTGAATTCTTGTAATGACTATAAACTTGGAAAACCATATGACTAATATGTATCTTTTGAGACAAGTGTATGTGTGGGAGATGTATGGTATCATAGAACTATTTTCTTCTTGAGTTATGATTGCTTGTGTGGTTAATCATGAGAAAATGGAGTATGGAATTTATATATACATGAGTTGTTGAGTGAAGATGGTGAGAAAAATAGATGGAATTACATTTCATATGTGATATGCATGTTATGTGAAAATTCTTGATGGCCATTGAGGCATTAGGGTAGCCATTGGGGGGACACATGCCCAAAAGTGTCCATTTTTAGTTCAAGAAAAAAATGAGACATATGCATATGAAAATAGAATTGTGTTAGCTTCATTTTGATAGGTCATGGGCCTTATTTCGATTTATATTGAGAAAGATATGCATGCTTTGGTGCAAGGGTTGGAAATCTGACACACACTTACTAATTTGGGTATAACTTGAGTTCTGGTTGGTATTTTTAGATGATTCAAATTAGGTTAGAAACTAGACATGTTGAGGATGATCCATGCCAAATTTCACATCAAACGGAGTTACGGATTGTGAGATATTAGCATTTGAAGTCAGGTTGAGGAGTGTTGTCAAAAATTCGGACCTGGTGCAGTTTGAGGCGGCTCAAAGTCAACTTTGAGGCGCCTGGAAATCTTTGAGACACCTCAAAGTGGAGTTTGAGGCACCTCAAAGTGATTTTTAAGTGGCGTCGACCCTTCTGGAAGTTTCAGGCGACTCAAACTCAAGTTTGAGGCGCCTCAAAGTCTCAAAAACCTTAAAAATGTAAAATTTTATGATTTTTCATGATTTAAGAGTGGAAATGGAATGTCATGGATGCATGGATCGATGTGGGGCTCATTGAGATGGATAATGATGAGTGTACGCATAGGAAATTACATGCGTATGATTAGCTTCCGTGGTAATTGGGAATTATGAGGAGGTTCATTGGGGTTTAAATGAACAGGTTCACACTCGGGATTCGGGTTGGCCCGGGGGAGTCCCGACGGTCCAGATTTTGTGGCATGATAGAATGGTATCAGAGCATAACTTGTTATAAGAGCTTAACTAGGTCGAATACCTAGGGACGACGGATAAAGGATTGTATCACATGTAGTTCCATGATAGGTTAGAATCTTGAGTTGAAAACCTAGATATGCATGTAGACAGGACATAGTTAAACGTGACAACTTATGAGCACTTTGCATATGCTTATGTGATAACATGTGATATGTGTTATGTGTTAATGTGCGAACATGATATGTGTTTTTATGATAACATGCGTTTTCATTACGCGTTGATTAGAGAACATGTTTATATGATTAAACAAGTGTCGAGAAGCATGTCTACATGTTACCTACGAAAGTGATAACATATTGTCATGTGAGTAGAATTGATTAATTCATAAATGCATATGATTAATCTTCTTTGGAAATGTTTGTTAGAACTATGCCACCGAGAAGAGGCCGAGGTAGGTGCAAACCCCATTCCACCGCCATTGATAGATGGTGCATAGTTGGTCCGTGAGATGACTGCTGCCATTCTGTTGTTGGCTAGGACGGCAAATGAGGGTCCACAGAATCAAGCACAAGGAGGTGGGGATAGGGCAATGAAAGCTCTAGAGATGTTCAAGAAGATGAACCCTCCTTTATTTGATGGGAGAGCGGACCCCATGGCTGCAGAGGATTGGTTGGAACAGATGTCCAAAGCATTCGATGTGCTGAGGATAGTGGAGGATGATTTGAGAATGTCCATGATTCCTATTCAGTTGACAGGAGCGGCGGACTTGTGGTGGAAGTCCATGACTCACACTCACGAGGTGAGGGACATGGAGTGGGAAACTTTTCGAGGGTTGTTTCTTGAGAAGTACTTTCCATACACAGTGAAGGAAGCCTTGCAAGATGAGTTCATCCACTTGATTCAGGAGACAATGAGTGTGATGGACTATGAAAACAAGTTTACTGAATTGTCTCGATTCGCTCCAAAGATGATAGCGAATGAGCAGGCAAAGGCAAGGAGATTCGTGAAGGGACTCCGATTCGAGCTAAGGGCCAAAGTCACTATCTTGGACTTGCCAAGTTATGCAGAGGTGGTGAGGAGGACATTGTTAGCAGAGGCGGATGACAATGATATTCAGAGGATACAGAGTTTGAGGAGTCAGTCTAGGGGTGCAGTTTCTCACTCGGAAGCGAACCTGAAGAAGAAGCATAAGGGTGGTAGTTCATTCTCTCGAGGGCCACAGCAGACTCAATCGTTCTCTACAGTGTCTATGCCTGCGGGATCCTTGAGGGACAAGGTGAAATGTTTTTAGTGTCAGCAGTTAGGGCATTACAAATCACAATGCCCACAGTTGCAACCTGCACCAAAAGGGGATGTGAGGAAGTGCTACAAGTGTGGACAGGCGGGTCATGTGGTGAGGAATTGCCCATAGAGGGGGAGTGGTACTTATAGTGCTGCAGGGTTACAGCAGCAATATCCACAGGCTTCTGGGGCACGGACAGGATTTAGAGTTCCTCAGCCACCACAGCCAGCATAGTCTGTTTAGAGTTCGCACCCGGGGAGGGGAGCGACATTAGTTACCTCTACACTGCAGTCCGGCCATCAGGGGAGTGGTCAGGCCGGACGGGGTGTACAGGGTCATGCCTATGCTATCACACCAGTTGAGACTTCAGCGGGTCCTTTAGTGGTTCAAGGTATATTTCTAGTATACAGTTCTTGGGCACGTGTATTGATTGATTCAGGTGCATCTTATTCGTTATTGCTACACCTTTTGCATGGGCTTTGGGACTAGAGATTAGCCTATTGGGTAGAACAGTTTGTGTTGATACACCAGTAGGTGGTACGGTGATACTTGATAGAGTGTGTCGGGGGTGTGCTATTGAGATAGCCGGGAGGACACTACAGTTTGACTTCATCTCCTAGATATGAGTAGTTTTGACATTGTCCTAGGGATGGATTAGTTGTCGGAGTTTCAGGCTACGATTTACTATTTCAGAGGGAGAGTGACGATTTGTACGCCCAAGGGCGATTGCTTTTGTTTTGTAGGGGATCAGAGTGATTCCTATACTTCTCCATGTTATGGCATTAGCAGTCGAGTGCGAGACAGTTTTATCTTGGCTAGTTTATTGGCCGAGGGAGATGAGATGTTGAGAGAGGAATACCCGATGGTGGTTTGTGAGTACTTGGATATCTTTCCAGAGGACTTGACAGATCTGCCTCCTAAGAGAGAAGTAGAGTTCGGGATTGATCTTATACCTGGTACGACGCCTATCTCTATGGCACCATATCGGATGGCACCGATGGAGTTGGTGGAATTAAAGCGTCAATTGGATGATTTGAAAGCCAAAGGCTTCATTAGACCATGTGCATCACCATGGGGAGCACCGGTGTTGTTTACGAAGAAGAAAGATAGTTCCTTGAGGTTGTGCATTGATTACCAAAAGTTAAATCATGTGACAATCAAGAACAAGTATCCATTGCCGAGGATAGATGACCTGTTTGATCAATTGAAGGGAGCTCACTACTTCTTAAAAATTGATTTAAGGTCGGGATATTACCAATTGAGGGTAAAGGATGAGGATATCCACAAAATGGCTTTCCGTACGCGGTATGGACATTATGAGTTCTTGGTTATGCCATTCGGTTTGACTAATGCACCGACGGCATTTATGAACTTGATGAACCGCACATTCCATGAGTACCTTGATACTTTTGTGGTAGTATTTGTGGATGATATACTTGTGTACTCATCTTCAGAGGAGGAGCATGAGTTTCACTTAAGGACAGTTTTACAAATCCTTAGAGAGCACCGATTGTACGCCAAGTATGAGAAGTGCGAGTTTTGGCTCCAAGAGGTAAAATTCCTTGGACATATTTCTAGAGGTGGAGTTTCAGTTGATCCATCTAAAATTGAGGCCGTGATGAGTTAGGAGAGTCCGAAGAGTGTCTTTGAGATTCAGAGTTTTCTTGGATTGGCGGGCTACTATAGAAGGTTTGTGAAAGACTTCTCTAGTATTGCAGCGCCTATGATACGACTCACTCGTAAGGGTGTGAAGTTTATGTGGAACGAAGCGTGTGAGTTAGCCTTCCGTGAATTGAAGAAATGGCTAACCACAACTCCTATTTTGGTGATACCTGAGCGTGGCTTGGGGTATGTAATTTATTGTGATGCTTCGGGGAACGGACTAGGTTGTGTTTTGATGCAATGTGATAGAGTAGTTGCTTACGGGTCTAGACAACTAAAGACTCACGAGCACAACTATCCTACGCATGACCTGGAGTTAGTAGCGATGATCTTTGCCTTGAAAGGGTGGGGACACTACCTGTATGGTGAGAAATTTGAAGTGTATTCAGATCACAAGAGTCTCAAGTACCTTTTCTCCCAAAAGGACTTGAATATGAGACAAAGGCGATGGGTTAAATACATGGAGGATTATAATTTTGATTTGCAATACCATCCGGGGAAAGCAAATGTGGTAGCAGATGCGTTGAGCAGAAAGTCTCACGGGACTCTAGCCAGCATAGCCATTCGGGAATGGAATATGATGAAAGATTTCTCAGAGTTGGGATTATATTTCAGTGACGATAGTGAGCCAGCTACGTTTTTTAGCTTGGTAGCTCAGCCTATGCTTGTGAGCAAGGTGATCGAAGCCCAGAAGAAGGATAGTGAGTTGGAGTCTATTCACTCACAGATTGTTGGTGGTACAACAGTGAGAGATTGGACCTTGCATTCCGATGGAGGTCTACGATTTAGAGGGTTGATGGCAGTTCCTTCTGAGTGTCGTGATGATGTACTACGGGAATTCCATCATTCTCATTTTGCAGTTCATCCTGGTGGGACCAAAATGTACCACAATATAAGACGCCAATATTGGTGGCGAGGTATGAAGAAGGATGTAGCACAATTTGTGGCTAGATGCCTTACTTGTCAACAAGTAAAGGCAGAACACCAAAAGCCAGCTGGGTTGTTGCAACCATTACCAGTGGCGGAGTAGAAATGGGAACATATTACCATGGATTTTGTGACGAGTCTTCCAAGATCAAACAAGAACAATGATACAGTTTGGGTTATTTTGGATAGATTAACCAAAACAGCTCACTTCTTGCCTGTGAGGCTAAATGATGATGTGAGGAGGCTTAGTAAGCAATATGTGGAGCAGATTGTGAGATTACATGGGATTCCAGTGTCCATTGTGTCGGATAGGGATCCACGGTTTACTTCAAGATTCTGGCAGAGATTCCAGACTATGTTGGACACCGAGTTGCATTTTAGTACAGCATTCCATCCTCAGACAGACGGACAGTCAAAACGTACTATCCAGATATTAGAGGACATGCTTCGTGCTTGTATTCTTGATTTTGGTGGTGGTTGGGAGGACCACTTACCACTTGTGGAGTTTGCATACAACAACAGTTATCAGGCCAGTATCGAGATGGCACCATTTGAGGCATTATACGGCAGACCTTGTAGATCTCCAGTTTGTTGGATTGAAGTAGGTGAGACCGCAACCTTAGGTCCAGATATTGTGTGTGAGACTACAGAAAAGATTAAGTTGATTAGGCAACGATTGTTGACAGCTCAGAGTCGACAAAAGAGCTATGTCGATCGGAGGCGGAGGCCGTTATCCTTTGAGGTGAGAGACCATGTGTTCCTAAAGGTTTCACCACGAAAAGGATTAATGCATTTTGGGTGAAGTGGTAAGTTATCACCGAGGTACATTGGACCATTCGAGATTCTTGAGTGTGTCGGTGAGGTGGCCTACAGATTGGCTTTGCCACCACAGTTGGAAAAGGTTCACAACGTATTTCATGTTTCGATGTTGAGGAAATATGAACCTGATCCATCACATGTTCTGAGTTGGGTAGATGTTGAGGTTGATGAGGATATCACCTATGAGGAGAGACTAGTTCAGATTCTTGATGCTAGAGAGCAAGTTCTGAGGGGTAAGACCATTCCGTTAGTCAAGGTTTTGTGGCATCACCACAATGTGGAGGAGGCTACATGGGAGCGAGAGTATGAAGTTCGTTCTAAGTATCAAGACTTATTTCCTACAGGAATGACCTGATTTTGGGGATGAAATCCTTTTAAGTTGGGTAGGTTGTAAGAACCGTGACCATTTTTGACTCGTTTTCTTGTATTTTCATTTTATGGTCATATTGATGCTTTAAGTGATTATACATGTGTTTTAAATGTGAAGTACATGTTTGTATAACATATCTAAGGTTTGGGAAAAATTTTGGAGTGTTTGGCAAAAGTTGACTTTTTCGGGTCCGGTCAACCCAGGGGCGCGGGCCCCATGGGCCCAGAAAATCCAAAAGTCTCGGAATGACTTCAAATTCGGAGGGTAGCTTAAATAAAATATTTGACGTACTATGGAATCGATTTTGTGTTAATCGGAGTTACAAAACTACGAAAATGAGCCCGGAAAGGTTTAGTGAAAAAGTATTGGCATTGTTGTAATTATGGGTAGGTCTTTTTTCTATAAATAGAAGAGGAGAGAACCCAGCACTATTCTCTTCTTCCCTCAGCCGTGAACATCATATATGTATACACAAACATAGCAACTTCTTCTCTTTCTCTTCTTCATCAATTTAGAGGGACTTCGGGTGGGATTTTTAGTTCGCCAAAGAAGGAAGAAACGATCTACGCGACGAAAGCTTGAATTTGATTGGTCTGGAATTAATTTCCAAGAAAGTAAAATTTTCAAGTGAAGTAAGGAATAGCTTGAAACTATAGCTATTGAGGTAGGGGGTGTGTGTTGTGTCTTACATTCCAAGTTTAATTTCATATTTTTAGCATAAAATTGATGTAATTGTGTTATATATGATAATATGAAATTTTGTGAATTTATTATTAGATCTAATAGACGAAATATGTCATTTAAATTGAAAATGGTTGATAGATGTCATTGAATGCATGATTTGTTTAATTGTGCAAATTGATATATAGATTGTATATGTGAACTTTGGTGAATTTATTGAAAAACTTGAGTTTGGGAATTGACAGTATGCTTGTGGCATTGTGAATGGTTGAATAACATGCTAGAATGAATATAGGGCATGTATTGAGTGCAATGCATCCAATGTGCAAATGTATGTGCAAAGATGTGAAGTATTTTGTGTTTGTAATGAATACTTAGGAATGACTCATAGAAAATAGAAGAGGAAAACATCCTCTTTGGGGTTGAAAGTCCACTACCTTGCGCAAGTGGGTGGTGACCGGAAGGGTTAATAGCCCGAAATAGCCAAAGGGTTTTTAAGATGTGGGACTTCGGTACATATCTTGGATGTGTGGTGTGAGTGTGAGTTCAATTCCGAGTACAATGTGATTTTTGTGTTGAACTATGTGAAGTGACGTGACTTATGTGAAGTGAGTGGATTCGTTGATAAATTCGTATGTGTCATATGTTATAGATATGATGGATTGCGAAATGAGGTATGTTGTGAAATTATGGTTGTCAAATGTATTTGATGAGTATGCCATGAAAATGAACGTATTGCTTTGACTAGAATGTTAGGAAGCATGACACGTAGCTAAATTGTGCATTGGTAATTCCTTTATGCAATTATCTGAAATGTAGACTTGAGTGGATTGCACAACATATTACTTTGAGCCGTTGAATTTGCTCATCCCCATACATTAACATTTTCAGGACATGGCAAGGAAGTGATGGATGGTGAGCATCCATGATATAGACTCGGAGTCTTAGAACTCATTTCCTTGTTAATTTTGTACATTTGGCTATCTGTGCCGGCTTGTGGCACGGAATGAACTAGTTGTAGTCATAGTAGAATTTGTTGCATTTTGAACCTTATGCGTGAATTCTTGTAATGACTATAAACTTGAAAAACCATATGACCGATATGTATCTTTTGAGACAAGTGTATGTGTGGGAGATGTATGGTATCATAGAACTATTTTTCTCTTGAGTTATGATTACTTGTGTGGTTAATCATGAGCAAATGGAGTATGAAATTTATATATGCATGAGTTTTTGAGTGAAGATGGTGAGAAAAATAGATGGAATTACATTTCATATGTGACATGCATGTTATGTGAATATTCTTGATGGCCATTGAGGCAATAGAGTAGTCATTGGGGGGACACATGCCCAAAAGTGTCCATTTTGAGTTTAAGGATAAAATGAGACATATGCATATGAAAAGAGAATTGTGTTAGCTTCATTTTGATAGGTCATGGACCTTATTTCGATTTATATTGAGAAAGATATGCATGTTTTGGTGCAAAGGTTGGAAATCTGACACACACTCACTAATTTGGGTATAACCTAAGTTCTGGTTGGTATTTTTAGATGATTCAAATTGGGTTAGAAACTAGACATGTTGAGGATAATCCATTCCAAATTTTACGTCAAACGGACTTACGGATTGTGAGATATTAGCATTTGAAGTCAGGTTGAGGAGTGTTGTCAAAAATTCGGACCTGGTGCAGTTTGAGGCGGCTCAAAGTCAACTTTGAGGCGCCTGGAAATCTTTGAGATGCCTCAAAGTGGAGTTTGAGGCACCTCAAAGTGATTTTTAAGTGGTGTCGACCCTTCTAGAAGTTTCAGGCGACTCAAACTCAAGTTTGAGGCGCCTCAAAGTCTCAAAAACCTTAAAAATGTAGAATTTTATGATTTTTCATGATCTAAGAGTGGAAATGGAATGCCATGGATGCATGGATTGATGTGGGACTCATTGGGATGGATAATGATGAGTGTACGCATAGGAAATTACATGCGTATGATTAGCTTCTGCGGTAATTGGAAATTATGTGGAGGTTCATTGGGGTTTAAATGAACGGGTTCACACTCGGGATTCGGGTTGGCCCGAGGGAGTCCTGACGGTCTGTATTTTGGGGCGTGACACTAGGTGTTTACAAAGTGGTCTCACTAAGCCTTGTTATGCTTGGCTTGTGCCTTTGGACCCACTACAGAGGATATTTTGGCATGTGATTGGTAATACAAGTTGGTATACAAATGTGTGAGCATTGGAATGCAATGCATGTGAACGTTACAAATGTGAACGTTGGTGTGTAGAATGTGCAGGTGAACGTTTTACAAATGTGAACGTTAGGATCTGTAGAAAGTTGCCTTTCATAAAGTAGCCATTGTCCTCAGGCTTAAATAAACACAATAATATTTATATTATGCTCTTCATTCCATATACATAAACTAGAGTTTGAGTTAGAGCCCTGTAAAGACTCCACCTTATCTTGCATTTCACCAAGCCTTCCTTAGAGCCTTTTGCCCCCAACTTATTCATCTAAGAAGTCGTTGATTTCCTTTATTCTTCTATAGAAGATTACTCGGAGTGCCAGGATTTGGAGTACACAATGACTCTTGACGATGTGCGAGCACTTTCAATTAAATATTATTTTATTGATGACGTCTTTACTATGGTACCCATTAGCACGGAGAGGGCCTACTCCATCGTGGAAGGGGAGACTTACTTTTACGAGGCCACTTTCACCTGTGCTTTATGCTTTTCGGTTCTGGAGTTTGCTAAGACCTCCTCAATGCATTGAACCATTGTACCTCGTAGTTGATTGCCAAATTTTGGAGGATCCTTATGAGCTATTTAGTCCTTTGGAAGGCCTTTGGCAATGGTGCACTTTCTATGAATAAATTTTTGTGTTACTACACTCTTGCACGAAATTCATATTGGCGCCACTTCCACGGTCGCTCCAACGGAAGGGCCTTGTCAAACTCGTTGGCAGTTGTAGACACGAGCACGCAAGGAGAAAGTATGTAGTGGAGCTCATTGGGTGGGGTATGGACCCTGTTAGCGTGAATTTGGCATTTGTGGCATCACCGAACATATCATAGCAATCTCTCTCTATAGAAATCCAATAGTATCCCGTGCGAAAGATCTTTCTTGATAGCATATGTCCATTCATATGGGGGTCATAGACTCCTTTATGGATTTCTGTCTTGATTTTCTTGGCTTTAGTAACATTCACACACTATAAGAGGCCTTCTGGTGTTTTTTGGTAGAGTGTATTGCCATTAATGAAATATTGTAGAGCCATTTTTTTAATAGTCTTTTTATTTGCTTGAGTGATTCCTTGTAGATAGATCTGTCTTTCCAAGAAGCGTTTGATGTCACGGTACCATGGTTGACTGGCTGATTCTTCTTCAGGGAAGATGCAATAGGCAGGCTCATAACTTATTTTGATCTTAATTTGGGAAAGTTCTTTATATCCCAGGATGTTTATCATGGATGAGAGTGTTGCCAATGCATCTGCCAGGTTGTTGAATGTTCTGGGAATGTGTCAGAACTTGATGCATTTGAATTGCTTGGAGATTTTGACCTGATACTGGTTATAGAGAAGGAGTTTAGAATCTTTCACTAGCCATTCACTAGTGATCTGTTTGATGAGGAGTGTTGAATCGCTATAGACCTTTAGCTTTTCAATGCCCATGTTAAGTGCTACTAGAGACCTTGTATGCAAGCCTCATATTTTGCCATGTTGTTTGTACATTTAACCTTAAGTTTGATCGCAATTAGGTAATGAATATTGTCATTATTAGTGGTTAGGACTGCTCCAATGCCAGAGCCTTTCTCATTTACAACTTCGTCAAAGTACATTTTCCAATCATCCAAAGAGTTGGGGGAATCTTCTATTGCCATGAGGATTGCTTCGTCAGGGAAGTTTGTTTCAATTGACTTGTAGTCCTCCAGAGTGTTTTCTGCTAAGTGCTTGGCAATTGCCCCAGCTTTGACTGACTTCTGCATGACATATACAATGTCAAATTCTGTGAGTAGCATTTTCCATTTGGAAATATGACTTGTTAATGATGGCTTCTCGAATATGTACTTGAGAGGATCCATTCTGGCAATCAAATAAGTGGTCGTAGATAACATGTAATGGCTGAGTCGGTGAACTACAAACGTTAGCATGCAGTAAGTTCTTTCCAATGAAGAATAATTGGATTCATAACTAAAAAATTTCTTGCTAAGGTAGTAGATGGCATGCTCTTTACGTCCTATGACATTATGTTGTCCGAGTATGCATCCCATGGATGAGTCAAGAACTGAAAGATAAAGCAAGAGAGGGCGTCCGAGCTCTAGGGGACTAAAAATAGAGGGTTTAGCAGATATGTCTTTATTTTGTTGAAGGCTTCTTGACATTTGTTTTCCCAGTGGGGGGTCGATCCTTTTTGAAGAACTTGAAGATTAGTTCAAATGTGGTGGTGAGCTGGGCTATGAATCAGTTGATGAAGTTGATTTTACCCAGAAAGGACTGGGCTTCTTTCTGAGTTCTTGGAGGTAGCATGTTTATGATGGTTTTAATTTTGGACGGGTCGATTTCAATCCCCTTGAGGCTGAGAATGAAGCCTAGTAGCTTGCTAGAGGTTACATCAAAATCGCACTTTGCAGGATTAGCTTTAGCTGGTATGTATGGAGTCGGTCAAATAACTTTCTGTGATTGATAAGGTGATCTTCTTCATAAACTGGTTTGGCAATGATGTCGTCTCCAAACACCTCAATTTCCTGGTGCATCATGTTATGAAACAGTGTTGTCATGGCTCTCTAATAGGTGGCCCCGACATTCTTCAGGCCGAATGACATTACCTGGTAGCAAAAAGTTCCCTATGGTGTGATAAAGGCTATCTTTTCACGATTTTCTTCTACAAGCTTGATTTGATTATACTTAGAGAATTTGTTTATGAAAGAGAACATGCAATGCCTTGTAGTGTTATCTACCAATATGTTAATGTGTGGGAGTGATAGCTGTTGAATGTTACGCATTCTAGCCACTTAATTTACATTTTTTATTCTCTCAATGATAGATTAATTGTGATTTTACTTTGTTTTAGTATTTTTCTTATTTTTAGGTCTTTAATAGTAAATTCATTCAAATTATGAATTTTGGGTTTTTAAAGATGATATGAAATTGGGTTAGAAGAAGTCTACATTAATTGGACCAAGCCAAGTTAAAATTTCAATACAAAACAGCCTAAGGAAGAGGCTTAAAAAGAGTGTAATTGTTTAAGGAAGTTATGGGCTAAAATCCAATTTTACGAAAAGGAAAATTCTGAACCTGTTTTGGTATTCTGGCCATAACTCCTTCCTCAACTGTCAAAATGACTGAAACTCTATTAGGGTTTAAGGAAATTCGATTCTGGATATTTTTGTATTTAACAAAATTTCATGAAACAGATGTTTACTAAGTCAAAATCTTGGCTGAAGTTCAGTAGAAAAATCCACCTGATTGGAGCTACGAGATTGCCCTAAGTCTCCTATTTGGTTTGAAAACTTCATGCTTTCTCTTGGCATATAAAAGTTAAAACTTGGGAGAGTCGACAAGGGAACCTAGAGAGAAACTAAAGCGAAATTTGGAGGCTAATTTCAGAGGAGAAGGGGCATGAAAATGATGTTCCCATCATTGATCAAGTCTTCAATCCAAAGCATGGGAAAATCAATTTCTATGGAATTCTATTATTGTCTTAGATAGGGTTTTGTTATAATTGATTTCAGATCACCTTTATTTTCTGTGATCACAAAGTTGATGGTTATGCAATGATATTAATTGAACATATAAATTAGGGTTTTGATAGTTCATATCTAGGGAAGATGATTCATACTACACCTTAGATTAGAGTAGTTATGTAAACAATTTGGGCCAACTGAAGATGGATTATTCTTAGTCTTAATTATATGAATTTTATTGACAATATCATTGTAACGCCCCGATTCCCCGACTCCCGGGAAACCGGAGGTTAACCCATCCATTAATCCCAATGGACCCCCTTTTTCTTTTCTATAATTACCATGAAAGATTAAATTTACCTTTCATATATATATACATCATTTAACCTTAATTAACCACCATGGGCCCCAAACCATGTCTCGGTTGTATAACCAACTAGTCGCGACCTACATATTTTCACACATGCGAACCTCTATGATAATAAATTGTGGCTGAAACACACACCATTGGATAGAGGATTTAAAAACACCCAATTTCAAAAAAAATGGCACTCAATTTTGATCTAAAACGAAGAATTTACACCCGTTTGAAGTTCGGATACAAATGGAGCTGCCCAGGTTCCTTTCGGTCGGCTGATGGGTAGTTTCGGTCGACCGAAAGAGGACTTTCAGTCGACCAAAACACTGTTCAATCAACCAAAACCAATTCCCAGCCATTCCAACTCTTGGGATCTTGCACTTTCGGTCGACCGATGCAGAGGGCACTCGATTGAAAGTGTAAAAATACCTCAAAACCTATTTTTCCAAGCCTCAAAGCATCCTACCACCTCACCAAACCATAATCCAACTTAAATCAAGACGTAAACTATGATTAAAACCCACCAAAAACAATATAAATTCTCATGATCACTCAATGGTTCCAAGTTGAACACCTTTGGGCATGTACTTTCCCCAATGACTACTCCAATCCCTCAATTGGCATCAAAAACATTCGCACTACTTATAACATGTGAATGAAAACATAATTTTATGATCTTTGCATTCCAACTCATCCATTCCATCCAAATCATACTTCAACCATAATTATACAAAACTACAATTGAAGTCCATCCATTCAAATCACATATCATTTCCATTCATTCCCAACTCTTATACTTGAGAAAAGTCCAAACATAAAGTTATAATATAAGAGGAAACCATAACTTTACAATCCATAATTGAGTTTAGTCTAAGAAATAACCATAATACATCAAGATTTCCAAGTTTATAGTCAATACAAGGATTTCATGCACAAGGTCCAAAAATGCTAAAAATCCAACCATGACTACAACTACATAGACAACGTGCCACAATCCGGCATGGATAGCCAAATATACAACATCCCCAAAAGATATCAAAAGTGCTACCAAAGTCCCACTTGGACATTCAAATCCCATCCGTCATCGGCGCCTTATCTGTAAAAGTTTATAATAAAGGGGTGAGCACCACTGCGGCTCAGTAGAGATACCCCAACCCACCTAAGTGCCGACCCGACACGACCTACATGAATGCATGTCACTACATTACATGTATCATCCAACATATTCCATGTTCATTCACAAACAATGCATATATATAAGAATGCATTAAACATAAATCATGCTTCATAATTTAACAATGAAAGCAATATCATCCAATTGTCTCCCTCTCGGACTTAACCCGATAACCTAGCATGGTTTTTGACCAACCATGTGACCTGGGACGCCTCCCCCAACCTTTCCACGGCTTTACATATGCCGTCAACATCATGTTCTCAGGAAATATTTTGGTTTTCCCATTGGTGATTAGTCCATATCAGCACTGTCACCAAATATGTGTTCTCTTGAGGTGATTAGTCAATATCAGCACCGTCACCGAGTTTTAAGTGGCTCAAAGTAGTTAGTCCATATCAGCACCGCCACTGAGCATAATTGGATTCAAGGTGATTAGTCCGTATCAGCACCGTCACCGAATCATTGGGTGGCTCCAGGTGGTTAGTCCATATTCGCACCGCCACCGAGCATTATTAACCCAAATATTCGACACCTAGTCTTAACCACAATTCCCCGTTTCCTCACAACAGCCCATATACGCATTTTGAACATATAATAAACTAGCATTTAATTTCATGCTCCACGATACCCATGCTAATCAATAAAACACCTAGCATGCATTTTCATCTCCACGAAGCCACACATATATTTACCTATACATGTGAAACCTAGCATATTATACACATATGCACATAAATCCCACTTAAGCACATTTTAATCATGCTTTATCAATGCATATATTTTTATAAAGAGATAGCATGCATTTAACTCATAGGACCACACATAACACAAGCATGTCCCACATTTACACATAATTACACATGTACACCACATTAAGCACATTAGCATATATGCTATCATTCTCATGCATTTGTCCCTCACATCATGCATACTAAGAGATACACATCTATTGCATAGAAGAGATTTAAGAGAAGAAGAAAAATACCTTATCCCACCCCTCTTACATCTCTAAAACATGCAATACACACCCTTAGCTCTCACCACTTCACCCGAAACCCTAGAATCGACAAGTAGATGAGAAGGAACACCCCTACCTCAAAATCCAAGCTTAGAAGTGGAAGACCCAAATTTCACCAAGCTTCAAACTCCTCCAATGGCAACTTTCCACTGATCAAAATGAAGAGGAGAGTGAGTTGAACAACTTTTGGTCTTGGCTTTACCCTCAAATCTCACTTCTTGGCCCTTAAAACT
Organism: Cornus controversa; assembly: GCA_026545225.1. Classification (NCBI taxonomy): domain Eukaryota; kingdom Viridiplantae; phylum Streptophyta; class Magnoliopsida; order Cornales; family Cornaceae; genus Cornus; species Cornus controversa. Next base: position 2,460,143 of record CM048851.1, on the reverse strand, counting down.
TAGAGAGAAGAAGAGAAGAGAAACTTGTAGAGAGAGAGTAGGAGCCAGATGTAGAGAGAGAGAGAGAGAAGTGAAAACTCTAATTTTTCGAGAGAGAGAGAAGTGAAAACTCTAATTTTTCTCCCCCTCTTTACACATATATATCATGTATTTCTCCTTTTGCAACTAAACCCTCCACCTTTTCCTTATTTGCTCCTTGTTATGGCCCTTTTTGGCTTATTCTCAAACTAGCCTTTCCTCATTTTTTAAAACCTCACTTATACCCTTAAAATTACATCTATACCCCCACACCACTCTCTAGAGTTGGTAGTTATTTTCCCCGGTTACCCGAACCCATTTCGGTCCCATACCCGTAACAGAAAACATAAAAGATCATTTAATTCCACTAAGCATGTCACTAAATAATTAATCATGCTTAAAAATTCACTTAAGTTTTAGTCATAATTCGAAAAAAAATTTGGGTCGTTACAACCTCCCCACCTTAAAAGAATTTCATCCTCGAAATTAGGGACATACCTCAAGTAGTAAACAACTCGGGGTATTTTGAGCGAACTTCTTGTTCTCACTCCCACGTAGCCTCCTCGACTCCGTGATGTCTCCAAAAAACTTTGACCAATGGAATGGTCTTGCCCTGAAGTACTTGTTCCTTAGTATCCAAAACCTGTACCGGCCTCTCCTCATAAGATACATCCTCCTCCACCTTAAGATCTATCCAATCCAACACATGTGAAGGATCTGGTTCGTACTTTCTCAACATCGAAACGTGGAAAGTACTGTGCACGCTTGACAACTGCGGAGGCAATGCCAAGCGGTATGCAACCTCACCCACACGATCCAATATCTCGAATGGACCGATAAACCATGGGGTTAGCTTCCCGCTACGCCCAAACCTGATCAAGCTCCATCGTGGCGAGACTTTCAAGAAGACATGGTCCCCCACCTCAAATGCTAAGGGCCTCCGCCTTCTGTCGACATAGCTTTTCTGACAACTTTGAGCCATAAGCAACCACTGTCATATAATCTTTATCTTTTCGGCAGTCTCTCTGACTAAATCTGGCCCCAAGGCTACTGTCTCACCAACCTCTGTCCAACAAATCGGTGACCTACAAGGTCTACTATATAGAGCCTTAAATGGAGCCATCTCAATACTAGCTTGGTAGCTATTATTGTAAGCAAACTCCACGAATGGAAGGTGATCCTCCCAACTTCCTCGAAAATCAAGTGCACATGCTCTAAGCATATCCTCCAAAATTCTTATAGTACGCTCTGACTGACCATCTGTTTGAGGATGGAAAGCCGTACTGAAATGGAGATCCATATCAAGTGCACCCTGAAAACTCTGCCAAAATGGTGACGTAAATCTCAGATCTCTATCGGACACAATGGAAACTGGCACTCCATGCAGTCTCACAATCTGATCAATATACAATCGACTAAGAGTATTCACATCATCTGTCACTCGAATAGGAAAGAAATGAGCCACCTTGGTCAATCTATCCACAATGACCCAATCTGCATCGTGAGTCTTCCTTGTCCTAGGTAACCCCATCACAAAGTCCATAGTGATGTGTTCCCACTTCCACATAGCTACCGGTAATGGTTGTAACAAACCTGACGGTCTTTGATGTTTGGCCTTCACTTGTTAACAAGTGAGGCACCTCGCCACAAATCGTGCGACATCCTTCTTCATGCCCTTCCACCAATACTGTCTACGAAGATTGTGGTACATTTTGGTACCACCGGGATATACTGCAAGTCTGGAGTTATGAAACTCCCTCAGAACCTCATCCCTACAAGCCAATGGAATAACCATTTTGCCTCTGAACCTCAGACCTCCGTCTGAATGGATAACCCAATCCTCCACTACTTCGCCACCCATAATTCGAGTGCGAATGCCCTCTAACTCACTGTCATGCCTCTACACCTCAACCACCCTACTCACTAGAGTCGGTTGTGCTATGAGTGTGAACAAAGTGGCCTGTCCATCACTCTCACTGAAGCACAATCCCATTTCCGAGATATCTTCCATCATCTTCCACTCCCGGATGGCAATACTAGCTAGAGTGCCATGTGACTTCTGGCTCAATGCATCAGCAACCACATTAGCCTTTCCTGGGTGATACTAAAGATCAAAATTGTAGTCTTCCATGTATTTGACCCATCTCCTCTGCCTCATATTTAATTCCTTTTATGTAAAAAGGAACTTCAAACTCTTATAGTCAGAGAAAACCTCAAACTTCACTCCATAGAGATAATGCCTCCACGTTTTCAAGCAAAAATTACCCCCGCCAACTCCAAGTCATGAGTTGGGTAATTCTGCTCATGGATCTTCAACTGTCGGGAACCATATGTAGCAACCCTCTTGGTTTGCATCAACACGCATCCCAAGCCATCCCGTGAAGCATCACAGTAGATGACATAACCCAAACCACGCTCAAGAATAATCAAAATTGGAGCACTAGTCAATCTATGCTTCAATTTCATAAAGGAAGCCTCGTCCCACTCAAACTTAACTCCTTTATGAGTAAGCTTGGTCATCGGTGCCGCTAACTTCGAAAAGTCTTTCACAAAACGCTGGTAATATCCTGCCAATCCCAAGAAGCTACGTATCTCAAATACGTTCTTAGGCCTCTCCCAATCCATTATTGCTTCTATCTTAGAAGGGTCTACCGATAGCCCTCCCTCCGACACGTGTCCTAGGAATTTCACATTCATTAGCCAATATTCACATTTTTCAAATTTGGCATACAAACGGTGTTCTCTCAAAATCTGCAACACTATCTTGAAATGGATCTCATGCTCCTCCATAGAAGAGGAATATACAAGAATGTCATCCACGAAGACCACCACAAACCTATCCAAGTACACCCTGAATATCCAGTTCATCAAATCCATGAACGCTGCCAGTGCGTTCGTCAATCCAAATGGTATCACTAAAAAGTCGTAGTGGCCATATCTAGTTCGAAAGGCCGTCTTCGGAATGTCCTCTTCCCTTACCCTCAACTGGTAATACCCCGACCTCAAGTTGATCTTAGAAAAATAAGTTGAACCCTTAAGCAGATCAAACAAGTCATCTATCCTTGGCAAAGGATACTTGTTCTTAATCGTTACTTGGTTCAACTTACGGTAGTCTATATATTCATTTGATTTGGAATTTATTCTTGTCTTAGAGTAGATTTTGTCACTTGAATGCACAACATTTGCATATTCCACAAGAAGTGCAAATGATGGCTAGATAATGGTGTTTAAATGAATGTGTGATGTTTGCTTGTATAGACCATGCCAAGACAAGGTAGTTTGGATGCATGTAGGGTTCACTTAGAGAGTAGGGTAATTAGGTAGTTAGTTAGGTTGAAGAGCTATGCTTGTTGAAGATGGATTATGATAGGTTAGCACACACATTGATCTTTTGATATGTCATTGAGGTCACAAGCCTAATGACATTGTTAGGCATTTAATTTTTGACTCCCATGCTTGCTACACTTATGAACATGTGAATGGCTAGTGGTGGAAACCACCCCTAGCTCTCTCTCCCAACTTTACTCTTTAATTTTATTGTCATTTCATTCATGCAATAGATTATAAACAAAAATCCAAAAACCCTATTTTTAGAATTAAAGTAGAATTAATCTTCCTTTAAGGCAATTTCGACTAGTCCTCGTGGGATCGATACCCTCTATATAGAACCCTATCTGCAAAGATTCGTTCTCTTGCGAGTGGTTAAATTATATTTTGATAAAAAGGGCAAAATTAAGCTTACAATTTAATCCGAGTTTAGCCACATCAAAATTTTGGCGCCGTTGTCGGGGAATACGGTTTAATTGTCGCCATTGGAAGATTAAATCTGGTTTAATTCTTAGGCTAGAAATTCTTTCATTCTTTTTGTATATATTTTGTTCTTATTGCTCAAACTTCTTGATTTTAGGTATACCACATAGCGGGCATCGAAAAGACTTGAAGTTGGAACCCTTTGTGAGTATAAAATCTAAATTAGTGATTTGAGTTCTTTCATTCTTTCTGTATATATTATTGTTTAATTTATTTTTTTATTTTTTTTTATTGAGGTGTTGTTCTATAATTAATGCATGCTAGGTAGACGGTCCTTGTCACTTCCTTTGCTTCCTTGTAATATTGAACTTGAAAGAACACTTAGACAACTTAGAGGAACCTCTAGGACCCTATATTGCCTAGGACTGAAAACATGGATCCAAATGAAAGACAACCTCCCGGACTACCTCTTTTTAATCATGGACAACCACCTCCACCTCCACCTCCTCAAGGAGAGTTGCTTATGGACTTTTACCTTCCGACTACATTTAAAGTACCTTCATGTATCCAATTTCCGGATGTAGCGGCAAATCAATTCGAAATAAAGTCCTCCACCATCAATCTTCTTAATAGCTTCCATGGTCTCCCTAATGAGGATCCATACCGGCACTTAGATTACTTCCTTTCTGTGTGTTCCACTATTCGTGTACCACACTTTACGGAGGATGATCTAAAGCTGTGTATGTTCCCATTCTCCCTAAAAGATAAAGCTAGAAGTTGGTTCAATTCCTTAGAACCTAACTCAATCCATTCTTGGGCGGAGATGCAAATAGAGTTCTTGAAAAAATACTTCCCAATGGGTAAGACAAGTGATATTCGGCGAGCAATCACTGGATTCACCCAAATTGACCAAGAACAGTTTCATGAGACGTGGGAGAGATTAAAAGATCTTTTAAAATCTTGTCCGCATCATGCTGTCCCAAAATGGCAGCTAGTGCAAAGTTTTTACGATGGGGTGAGTGAGCAACATAGACAAATGATAGACTCCCCTTGTGGGGGAGGATACCTTTTGAAAAGCCCCGATGAGGCATGGAAACTTTTTCAAACCCTAAGCAACAATTCAGCTCAACGCTCCTCCACTAGGAAAGGGAAGGCCACCCAACCTTGTAGAGGAGTGCACGAAATTTCACGGGTAGATGAGGTTGCCATGCAAGTAGAAGCCCTATCCCGAAAAATAAATTTAATCATAAAAAATGGGCTGCCTACTCCAAGCCAACCTGTTCAAAATCAGGAAGGTTGTTCGTTTTGCTATAGTACTTCACATTTCGTACGAGATTATCCTATTGTCGGGCAATCTCCCGATTATGCTCAAGAGCAAGCGAAGGCCTTGTACTCTAAACAAATGAATGATCCATATTCAAACACGTACAATCCTGGTTACAAGAACCATCCGGCTTTTTCATGGAAACCTTAAGAATCAAGTCCCTCTTTTCAAGGGCAAAATTCTTTTAATTCCCAATCTCAACAGCCTCATTATAGGCCGAATCCTCAACCTTACCATCAAAGATCCAATTACCAACAACCACCACCTCCTCCGAGAAGCCAAGGCTTTGAAGAAAGAGTGATAAGCAATCTTGAGGCTAATACCCGATTATTGCAAACTCATTCTCAATCAATCTCTAAGCTTGAAGCCAATGCTCAATCTATGGCTAGGTTAGAAGCTCAAATCGGGTAACTAGCTAATGCCTTAAATAGAAGGGAGGAAGGTAAGTTGTCGAGTCAACCGGTGGCAAATCCTGAGGGTGTTCATATGATTGAGGATCCATCATCTTCAACTTGTAATGCCCCTCTGGAGCAAGTTCAATCAATCACCACCTTAAGGAGTGGTAAAATCATCAATTCCAAGGTAGGGGAGGAAGAGAAGAAGGAATTCAACGAGCAATCCGCAAATCCAAAAGAATCCCAATTAAATCCAAAATTGTTTCCTTTAAATCCAAATTTACAAAACATCCCACCAAATCCAAAAGGAAAGGCAAGTGAAGTTGTGTCGTCATCAATTCCAAATCTTGACACTTCTTTTGAATCTCCGGTTCCTTTTCCTCAAAGATTGAAGGAACCTTCTCATTTTGGGAAGCAAGGAGAGAAAATCCAAGACATGATGGAGATCTTCAAACAAGTAAAGATCAATCTCCCTCTCCTTGATGCTATTCGACAAATTCCCTCCTATGCTAAGTTCTTGAAGAATTTGTGCAGTCAAAAGTGCAAATCTAGGAATAATGTTCCTAAGAAAGTCCTCTTAACTGAGCATATAAGCTCCATTTTTTAACACCAAGCCCCTCCTAAATTCAAAGATCTGGGTGCTCCGACCATTTCGTGCACCATCGAAAATCAATCTTTGAAAGGGCACTTCTTGATTTAGGGGCTAGTGTCAATTTGCTTCCATTCTCAGTTGACCAACAGCTAGGTTTGGGGGAACTCAAGCATACCACGGTTGTGTTGCAACTCGCCGACCGCTCGGTGAAGCAACCACGTGGCATAATTGAGGATGTAATCATTCAAGTGGACAAATTCTATTTTTTGGTGGACTTCATAGTCCTTGACACAGAACTGGTCCAAAATCCAAATCGACATATTCTTATCATTCTAGGTCGTCCATTCTTGGCCACGGCAAATGCTTGCGTAAATTACCGTACCGGAGTGATGGACATCTCTTTCGAGAATACGAAAGTCCGCTTAAACATCTTCAATGCTTCCCACCACCCATCCGAAGACGAAAGTGAGTGCTTTTGTGTCGATGTTGTGGAAGACCTTGTTCAAGAAGCACTTCCTTCTATTCTTTCCAAGGATCCTCTAGAGGCATGCCTAACTCACTTCAACTATGATGATTTTGACGTTGAGCAATCTATTTGTGAAGTTAATTCAATGCTCGATGTCACTACTGTCATGGACGTGCCTAAATGGAGAGTTCCAAGGGAACCCTTGCCTCCTTTGTTCGAAACTTCCCAAACTCCTTCTCTAATTTCCCCCCCACAACTTGAGCTCAAGCCTCTACCGGCTACACTCAAGTATGTTTTCTTAGGCGCTAATGAGACCCTTCCAGTCATTATTGCTTCCAATCTCACCAATGATCAAGAGATGGAACTCATCAAAGTGCTAAAAGAGCACAAGGAAGCAATAGGATGGAGTGTGGCAGATCTTAAGGGAATAGACCCTTCTATTTGTATGCACCGCATACACTTGGAAGAGGATGCAAAGACCTCAAGGGAGGCACAACGTCGATTAAATCCAAATATGAAGAACGTTGGGATGAAGAAGGTGGTGAAGTTACTAGATGCGGGAATTATTTACCCCATCTCAGATAGCAAGTGGATTAGTCCCACTCAAGTGGTTCCAAAGAAGTCAGGTATTACGGTGCAACCAAATGAAAAGGGTGAATTAGTTCCCCAACGCACCACCACGGGCTAGAGAGTGTGCATAGATTATAGGAAATTAAATTCAGCCACTCAGAAAGATCATTTCCCCCTCCCATTCATTGATCAAATATTGGAAAGATTAGCCGGGCAAAGTTTTTATTGCTTTTTAGATGGATACTCCGGCTATAATCAGGTTGCTATAGACCCGAGGGACCAAGAGAAAACCACCTTTACATATCCTTTCGGCACATTTGCTTATAGACGCATGCCCTTTGGGTTGTGCAATGCACCGGCAACTTTTCAACGGTGTATGATGTCTATCTTTTCGGACATGGTGGAAAAATTCTTGGAAGTATTCATGGATGATTTTTCTATTTTTGGGTCTTTATTTGAATCATGCCTCCAAAACCTATCTAGTGTTCTCAAACGATGTCAAGAGACCAACCTAATTCTTAGTTGGGAAAAAAGCCACTTTATGGTTCAAGAGGGTATCGTCCTAGGGCACATTGTGTCTAAGAGAGGAATAGAGGTTGATAAAGCCAAGGTTGAGCTCATTTCCAAACTTCCTCCACCATCAACGGTGAGAGAGATTCGTTCATTCCTTGGGCATGCGGGCTTTTATCGCCGTTTCATCAAAGATTTTAGCAAGATCTCTCGGCCTTTGTGTCACCTTCTTGAAAAAGAATCTTGCTTTACCTTTGATGAAGCATGCCTTAACGCTTTTGAAAAACTCCGCACCATGCTCACAACCGCCCCAATTCTAATCCCTCCAAATTGGGCTCTCCCATTTGAGATCATGTGTGATGCATCCGATTATGCCATGGGTGCGGTCTTAGGGCAACGAGTAGACAAACTGCCACATGTCATTTACTACGCAAGTAAAACCCTTTCCGAGGCTCAAATCAATTATACCACAACGGAAAAGGAGTTGCTTGCGGTAGTATTTGTATTAGACAAGTTTTGAGCTTATTTATTAGGTTCAAAGGTCATTGTCTATTCGGACCATGCTGCCCTCCGGCATCTTTTGGCCAAAAAGGACACCAAGCCTAGGTTGATCCGATGGATACTCTTGTTGCAAGAGTTCAATTTTGAAATTAGGGACAAAAAGGGAACTGAAAATGTGGTGGCTGACCACCTTTCTAGAATTCTTATTGAATCCCTCCATAATTCCATTCCAGTTTGTGAATCCTTCTCGGATGAACAACTCTTTGCTATTTCTCAAGAGAGTATCCCTTGGTATGCAGATGTGGTTAATTACTTGGCAACCGGTAAAATACCATCTTCTTGGACCAAACAAGAGAAGGATCGTTTTCTCTCCCAATCACGATCATATTATTGGGACGATCCTCAATTGTTCAAATATTGCCCCGATCAAATAATTCGTAAGTGTGTGCCCAACAGTGAATTCCAAAGCATTCTCAAATTTTGCCATACACTCGCTTGTGGGGGACATTTTAGTGCTAAGAAAACCGCCGCAAAAATTCTTCAATGCGGATTTTTCTGGCCAACACTTCATTGGGATGCATATTCATTCTGCCGCTCTTGTGAGCGATGTCAGCACCTCGGCGCGATGTCTCGGAAGGACATGATGCCTCTTAACCCTATTCTTATTGTTGAGATATTTGATGTGTGGGGCATTGACTTCATGGGACCATTTCCACCCTCTACTGGTCATGAGTACATACTTGTGGCAGTGGACTACGTATCTAAGTGGATAGAGGCCGTTGCTACCAAAACCAATGATCATGCAGTCGTGGTTAAATTCATTCAAGCTAATATTTTTAGCCGGTTTGGTACACCTCGGGCCATCATCAGTGACGGAGGTAAACATTTCTGTAACCGGTTCCTTCGAACCTTGCTTACCAAATACTCCGTCACACACAAAGTAGCCACCCCATACCATCCTCAAACCAGTAGCCAAGTAGAGGTATCCAATAGGGAGATTAAGAACATTCTTCAAAAAACTGTTCGGCCCGACCAGAAAGATTGGTCATTGCGACTAAACGATGCATTATGGGCATATCGAACCGCATATAAAACTCCCATTGGAATGTCACCTTATCGGTTGGTTTATGGCAAAGCGTGTCATCTTCCGGTAGAATTGGAGCATAAAGCTATGTGGGCCACTAAAACTTTCAATTTTGACATGCAAAAGGCTGGATCTAATCAAAAGCTTCAATTAAGTGAATTGGAAGAATTGCGACATGACGCGTATGAGAACGCAAAAATTTATAAGGCAAAGTCCAAAGCCTTTCATGATCATAATATTCGAGTCAAAACATTTTCGCCGGGCCAAAAAGTATGGTTGTACAACTCACGCCTCCATTTGTTTCCCGAAAAACTTTGCTCCCGTTAGGATGGTCCATTTTTGGTTAATTCCGTCGCTCCCCACGGAGCGGTGGAATTAAAGGACTTGAAAGACGGCTCGTTGTTCAAAGTAAACGGGCAGCGCTTAAAAGTATGCGTGGATGAGCAAGTTACCATCGAATACGTGGATGTCGTCACTTTGACGGATCCCGTATATTTTGACTCGTGAGCTGATCCGAACGTCATGCCATAGACATGTAAGGTGGCGTAGCCATGATAGCTATCATGCTTCCATGATGTCCCTTTAATCCAAGTTAAAGTTTGTATCTAAGCAATGTAGTATCTAATTCCCAAAAAAATCCAAGTCCCTGAAGCATAACTCAAGCTGACTGTTTTTGAGCATTTCAATTGATCGAAGCCAGGATCTCAATCAATCGAGATCTCGATTGATCGAGATTTCAATCTCGATTGATCGAGAAATTGTAGAGAATTGCAAATCCAAAAGTCCCGAGAGGTAGTATTCTTCGATAGCATTTCGATTGGTCTTCGATCGATCAAAAATCTCAATTAATCAAAGAGGAATTTCGATTGATCGAAGTAAATTTTGATTGATCAAAATAAATTTTTGATTGATCGAATTAAAAGTCTCGATTCACCAACAAAATTCTCGATTAATCGAAGGGGAGATTTCGATTGATCAAAGTTGGATTTCGATTAATCAAAATCTCGATCAATCGAGATGCACATCTCGACCAATCGAGATGCACGCGATGCCTGCACGTGAGCCGAAATCTTATTTAAACCGTTGGGCTTCCCTCTCATTTCAAAAGAACTATCCGACTTCCTTCTCTTCTCTGAGCGATCCAGAGCCCTCCAAGCACCATTCCGCACGTGATCTTTCATCGCCGATCATCGCCCACCGTTCGACATCGTCCGAAGCCGCCGCTAGCACTCGCGCGCTCTTCTCTTCGCGGCTGCGAGTGGGTCTTCTTCTGTTTGAGCCGTTCATCTTCTTCCTCTTGAGGTAAGTGATGCATGGCTATATTTTGTGTACTCTCTCGCTATTTTTGATAGTTTTCCAGTGTAATAAACATAGTTAGATGATATTGGGTTGGATGGGTGCAATTGCGGTGTTTGTAATAAAATTTTGCAAGTTTCGGGGGCTAGGAATTCGTGTAGGGTTGAGATTTTGCACTCTCTATGTTTCAAATGCTTAGTGTATGGTTTGTAACCGCAGTCCATCGTTTCGGTTGCATCCACTCGCACTGTCTCTTTGAGAGCGACTTTTTGAATTCTCGTCAGCATCATAGACTAGGACCTCATTTTCACTTTTCTTCTTTTAGTTTATCCTTAGTTTAGTTTTCTTCTTATTTATCTTTTATTTACGTAATTTTTGGAATAAAGTGCAGACTGTTCCGAGGCTATGGCGAGGGTGAAGAATGCCCCTGGTGCAGTTAGAGACGTGCCCGGGCGAGTCTTTTGGTCTTCGAAGTTTCACCTGGAGCAGATTTTTGACTTGGCAGAGTTCGAGGGGCGTCCTGACAGTGCGTGGACTATCGCTGAGCTCCGGAGGCGTCGCCTCGACCGGCTATATGTGCCTCCCACCGATGTGGCACACGAGCGCTTAGTGCAGGTCTTTTACGATCACATGACCTACTCCTGCACCGCGCCGGATACACTAGAGACGGTCGTGGGCACCGTCACTATTACGATTATGCCGAGCCGGATTGCTCAGATGCTCGGCATCCCTCACCAGCAGCCACCAGACATGGTTGACCAGGACGGTCGACCACTTTACAGGGCCGCACTCCCAACAGACACGACACTGTTCTCGATCATGATGGACATGTGTGGCGGGGCGTTTACCACGCCCAGTCACAATTGCACGTCCAAATTGATGTGCCCGAGCAGATTTTGGTTCTTGGACACCATTCTCATCAAGAACGCGTGTCCTCTGCAGCACGTGGCAGAGCGCAAGGACGACCTCCTCCATTGCCTCTATGCTTTCCACACGGGCACTTGGTTTTCTGTCCCATCGCTGATCTGGGGGCAGATGTACAAAGTTTGGGAAGGCCTCGTCAACAAGAGGATGAGGCGAGCAATGAGTTGGCGACTTCCCATTCCTTTCCTGATCGCTGCTTTTCTCAGTAGTGCCAGTATACCGGTCAGTCAGACTGACATCCAGTTGGCACCGCCCACCCGCTTCACATCTACTCATTGGGAGCGGGTGAGGCGACACTTAGAGCAACAGGACCACCAGGGTGATCCACCAGATGATGTAGATATGGATGCCCCGGTGGAGATGGATGAGGGAGAGCCTGCAGGGGATGAGTCCGAGGATGAGGAGATGGAAGAGGAGGAGATGGATATGGCTGCAGAGCGGCATGACATCTTAGCGACTGGCTACTCCTGCCTGGCGGCTGACGTAGAGCGGCTCCATCAGGGTTTTGACGAGCACGTCCAGGTGATGCAGAGTCAGCTGGAGGGCATTCGTTCAGACATTTCTTCTCTGGCACAGGGTTAAAGGGCGATTCTCGATGAGTTTCGAGCCTTCCGACAGGACCTGCAGTCCCTGTTCGCAGGTCGAGCTTCCACCTCCACCTCCACTCCCACCGAGCCACCACCACCACCACCCGCCCTCGAGTAGCTGCATTTATTTGTCTTTTATGTTTTACTTTCCATATTTTTCTTTCCATATGTTTCATAGGCCATGTTGGCCATGCTTTCTTTCATTTTAGTTTTGAGTATTCCAGATGGTTGTACGCTTTGTACTGAACTCATTATATATATATGGAATATAGTTATCTTTTCTTTTATCCCATGTGTTCTCTTTACTGTCCTTATTTTTGCTTTCTGTCAATATTTCTGTTCTCTATAGTTTGACTATGTATGTAGTACCACTTGTCTAATTGTTATATGCGATTCAGTTGATGATTTCCGTTTATTACCGCCTGGTTTAAATTCCCAATACTGTTGAGATTGCTTCAACACAGTATGGCGGTAATAAAGAAAGGCAGCCCCTTTGCGTGCTATACGTTAGCGTGCCTGGATAGTCAATATCTTATCGCATAGACCTCTTAGACAATCGGGAAACACCAGTTCAGATCCTTAGATATACAGTGATATTGGCATTGTCCGTTTGTGCATAATTATTTCATTATGTTCTGTTTATTTACTTTTTGTTCCTTTTAATGCTCGTGGTATCCAGTTGGTGTTCTGTGTAGGTTTTTCTTATTTGTAGGATGACCGCTACTGTGGAATACCATTTTTGTCGCATTCAGCAATCCCGTAACTTCTTTCCTTGTTCTTCTTGTCCAAACATTGCGGACAATGTTGCATATAAGTTTGGGGGTGCGGTATGCTCTACCACTTGCATATGCATGCAATGTTCAGTCTTAGCATTGAGTGTCATTGTAGAGCAGTTTCCTTGATATTTTTGCATGCTTGCTATGATGTCTTGACTTTTTTTTTAAAAGGAAGATCATCCGAATAAATGTCCGAGGTAAATGCAGTAGGTAGTTAAGAACTTTAACATTGTAAATACCCGCACTTTTGCAAGCTATATAGTAGGCTAGAACGGTCTACATTTTTGTCCAAATACGAACACGTATGGTTCTTGCCCTAAATTTGTCCTTAAACGCACAGATTCGCACACATGCATTTTAAACTGTGGGGTATAAGTCTGAGGGAGAATTTTGTAAATTTTTGTTTTTATCTGAACAACTTAAAGAATAAGTTCTTCCGGTTGTTGTAAAAAAAAAAAAAAAGGAAAAAGAGAAAATCTGCAATAAGCCTTCTCACTCAATAAACCGGATTTCTATGCCTCAAAGCAGGGAATATTCACGAATAAGTGTGCAAGGTTGAGCAATAATAAGCGGGTGGCTTGCTTACTCTCATCGCCTTGTAAGCTCGGTTATTAAGTCCGAGGGGTGTTTCTTCACCTAATGCCCTAAAGCCAATTGGTTTGGGAGTCATTGGCCCAATGCCACTACATGGGCTTACAAGAAAGCAAAAAGAGCTAAGCATTGCACGGTCATCCGCACATGAGCAATCATGAAGGTTTTGTGATAATGAACGGCTGTGGCGAGAGTTTTCAATGAGTTTTTCTTTTAAAAATATATTTGTTTGTTTTCTTCTCCAAATTTGACAAAAGCCACGCGTTAGAATGCATGTTCACTTTTCAAAGAGGATTTTGGGGTCGGAATTGGTATGTTTGTTCGGACTAGCCATTATGTGGGGACCGTCGTTTATTTATAGCTTGTGCAAGTCCATTTTTGCTAATGACCACATAGTTCTGTAATACTTTTTGCATTTGCCAAAAGTGAAATGAATGGATGATCGCCCTTTATCTAGTGATGACTGAGCATGATTCAACTTTTATATAATATAGTTAGTTTCATTTTTGTAATATCGTATTGTTAAGGGACTAGCAATATGTAAGTTTGGGGGTGTGATAAGTGTTCAATTCTATGCATTTGAACCCTCTTTATTGCTTATGTTAGTTCCATTTTTGCGTTTACCGAGATATATTTACGGTATTTTTGTGTTTTTGATGTATTGCAGGTATTAGAGTAAATGGAGCAAAGTTTGAAGCTATTTGCAGCTGAAGAGGAAAAATCAGAATTGCAGCCAAAGGCATCTCGATCAATCGAGATGTTGATCTCGATTAATCGAAATCTCGATTGATCGAGATCTCATTTCGATTGATCGAAATCTCGATCAATCGAGATTCAATCTCGATTGATCGAGATTCTGCAGAATCCACTTGGCCACTTGCTCACCTACTCTCCCACTTGCAACAAAATCCCCCTTTTTGCACGACTGAGGAGGATTGTCTGACTTGAACAAGACCCTTGGGGACCTTCTTGATACAAGGGATATATATATTGATATATATATATATGGTGGGCCCCAAGGTTGAAAAGGGAGCCAAAAAGCACACAAAAAGGGCCATATCTCTCATATCTCACATATCTCTCAATATACATCAGATTATCCAAGGAGAGACTCTCGGGAGAGGAAGAGGAGAAGCTGAACCAGACCAAGAAGCTTCACTTTCTTCATCAATGGAAGGGTGCAAGGCAACCATGAGCAACTAACTCTTCTACTAGGGTGTTGGTTTCAACCCCTAGCCATGTAAACTTGTTCATCTTTGTAGCACTTGGGATTTGTAATTAAATGTTGATTATCTAGCCTAGTGATCATGTACACTAATACATTTCTTCTATATATTCATTTGATTTGGAATTTATTCTTGTCTTAGAGTAGATTTTGTCACTTGAATGCACAACATTTGCATATTTCACAAGAAGTGCAAATGATGGCTAGATAATGGTGTTTAAATGAATGTGTGATGTTTGCTTGTATAGACCATGCCAAGACAAGGTAGTTTGGATGCATGTAAGGTTCACTTAGAGAGTAGGGTAATTAGGTAGTTAGTTAGGTTGAAGAGCTATGCTTGTTGAAGATGGATTATGATAGGTTAGCACACACATTGATCTTTTGATATGTCATTGAGGTCACAAGCCTAATGACATTGTTAGGCATTTAATTTTTGACTCCCATGCTTGCTACACTTATGAACATGTGAATGGCTAGTGGTGGAAACCACCCCTAGCTCTCTCTCCCAACTTTACTCTTTAATTTTATTGTCATTTCATTCATGCAATAGATTATAAACAAAAATCCAAAAACCCTATTTTTAGAATTAAAGTAGAATTAATCTTCCTTTAAGGCAATTTCGACTAGTCCTCGTGGGATCGATACCCTCTATATAGAACCCTATCTGCAAAGATTCGTTCTCTTGCGAGTGGTTAAATTATATTTTGATAAAAAGGGCAAAATTAAGCTTACAATTTAATCCGAGTTTAGCCACATCAAAATCCCTTATCCAACAGTTCTTGCAACTACTTTTTCAGCTCCTTCAACTCAGCCGGTGCCATCTGGTACGGTACCATAGAGATAGGCATGGTACTAGGAGCAAGATCAATGCCAAATACCACATCTCTCATCGGAGGCAACTTTGTCAAGTCCCTCGAAAACACATCCACAAACTCTCTAACCACCGGTGGAAATCCTCCACTAGTTATACTCTTATCCTCCTCGGCTAATAAGCTAGCTAGGAAATATCCAACCCCATCCCTCACACCGGAACCAGGTAGAGACGGAACGTAGAAATCTTCCCGCTCTCCTACAAAATAAAAGCAATCACCCTCGGGTGTAGACACTATTACTCTCCTACGAAGACAATCAATCGTGGTTCTAAATGTAGATAACCAATCCATACCTAGAATGACATCAAAAGTGGTCATGTCTAGTAACACAAAGTCGAACACTAGCCGACGCCCAGTAACCTCGATCTCGCAAGACCGACATACTCTATCCAGGGTAACCCTACCCCCAACCGGTGTATTAATGGACAATGGTGACTCCAGTGATGACACTTGTAGCCCCAAGGCACAAGCAAATGCAACAGATATGAATGAATATGATGCACCTGAATCTATCAACACCCTAGCCCACGAGCTAGAAGCCAGGAAAATACCTCTGACCACTGACGATCCCGGTATGTCCTCTACTGGAGTAAGCGTGAACACACGGCCCCGCGACTGCTGACCAGTCCCCTGTAACCCTGACTGCTGACTAGAAGTAGATGTAGGACCCCTCGCTACCCGAGATCCCTGAGCTGACTGTGCTGGCTGGGGCGGTGACAATGCCCTAAAGCCAAACTGAACTGCAGCCGTCTGTCTAGCTCTCTGCTGAGTCCCTGTACTACTCGGTGTCCCCTGTCTATGAGGGCAACTGAGTTTCATATGTCTAGGCTGCTTGCAATAGTAACATACCTTTTCCCTAACTATCCCTACAGGCATGGATGCCGCTGCATGTCCCTGTGGGCACTCCCTACTGTAGTGGCCAATCTGATGGCAATTATAGCACTCCGCAGAAGATCGTGAAGATCTGGTAGGCAAGGCCAGTGAAGATACCAGGCGAGTTTGCTGCTGCCCCTGGAAACTTGACTTACCTTCCCTGTTCCTCTCCTGTCCTTGGCTACCCGAAGAGGCCCCCGCACTCTTCGCTTGCTGTTTAGACTCCCCTATCCTTTGGGTGTCTTTGTCGTCTTCCTCAGCCACTAAGGCTTTATCAACCACCTCACTGTAGGTCCTCAAATCCAAAATGGACACCCTCTTTCTGATAGAGGTTTTTAATCCCTTCATGAACTTTTTCACCTTTAGCTCTTCATTAGCTACCATCTCTGGGGCAAAGCGAGCCAATGATGTGAATTTGGTCTCGTACCCCATCACATCTAAGTCCCCTTGGACTAAGTTTATGAACACTTGCCTCATCCAGTCTCTGATCGAATTTGGGAAGAACTTATCAAAGAACAACCCCTTAAAGGTCTCCTAGTCCATAGTCTCGGTGTTGTGGACATTCCCGATGAATTGCCACCACCGATCCGCTTCTCCTTGTAAGTGAAGCACTGCCACTCCCACTTTCAAATCCTCATCGATTTTAAGAGCAACCATGAGTTTGGTCTATCCAACTCTCCGCCACAAGCAGATCACGCACCCCATCAAAGGTAGGCGGCTTAAATTTTACATATTCTTTCATCGCTACCATTTGGCGACTCAAGGCAACCCTAGGCAATGCCGGAACCTCCTCTTCTCTGGCTTCCCTAGCCATCTGCCTCATAGTGTCCTCCATATCACGCATAAACTGCGTTCCATCATTTGGCTCCTGAGGAGCATCAGCGCCTATGTCTCGCGCTCTCCTTGGAGGCATTTTGCTATATGCACCACAAGAAGAAAAATTTAGAACCAAGGAATGTACTCTTCTTACATCATTTCCATCATTCCTACCCACACCATGTCAATTAAGTCCATATACGCATGTTAAGAAAGCGTAAACATACATCAAGTTTCACATAAGCAATTTCAACTTAAGGTCTAAACCCTCACATGAATCCAACCCTCTTAATTCACACATGATGTAACCATCACCCGTCGCCCCTAGGTATTCTAACCTAGGGCTCTGATACCATTTTGTAATGCCCCGATTCCCCGACAACCAGGAAACCAGAGGTTAACCCATCCATTAATCCCAATGGACCCCATTTTTCTTTTCTATAATTACCATGAAAGATTAAATTTACCTACATATTTTCACACATGCGAACCTCTGTTATAATAAATTGTGGCTGAAACTCACACCATTGGATAGAGGATTTAAAAACACTCAATTTCAAAAAAAAATGGCACTCAATTTTGATCTAAAACGAAGAATTTACACTCGTTTGAAGTTCGGATGCAAATGGAGCTACCCAAGTTCCTTTCGGTCGGCTGATGGGTAGTTTCAGTCGACCGAAAGAGGACTTTCAGTTGACCGAAACACTGTTCAATCAACCGAAACCAATTCCCAGCCATTCCAACTCTTGGGATCTTGTACTTTCGGTCGACCAATGCAGAGGGCACTCGATTGAAAGTGTAAAAATGCCTCAAAACCTGTTTTTCCAAGCCTCAAAGTATCCTACCACCTCACCAAACCATAATCCAACTTAAATCAAGACGTAAACTATGATTAAAACCCACCAAAAACAATATAAATTCTCATGATCACTCAATGGTTCCAAGTTGAACACATTTGGGCATGTACTTTCCCCAATGACTACTCCAATCCCTCAATTGGCATCAAAAACATTCGCACTACTTCTAACATGTGAATGAAAACATAATTTTATGGTCTTTGCATTCCAACTCATCCATTCCATCCAAATCATACTTCAACCATAATTATACAAAACTACAATTGAAGTCCATCCATTCAAACCACATATCATTTCCATTCATTCCCAACTCTTATACTTGAGAAAAGTCCAAACATAAAGTTATAATATAAGAGGAAACCATAACTTTACAATCCATAATTGAGTTTAGTCTAAGAAATAACCATAATACATCAAGATTTTCAAGTTTATAGTCATTACAAGGATTTCATGCACAAGGTCCAAAAATGCTAAAAATTCAACCATGACTACAACTACATAGACAACGTGCCACAAGTCGGCATGGATAGCCAAATATACAACATCCCCAAAAGATATCAAAAGTGCTACCAAAGTCCCACTTGGACGTTCAAGTCCCATCCGTCATCGGCGCCTTATCTGTAAAAGTTTATAATAAAGGGGTGAGCACCACTGCGGCTCAGTAGAGATACCCCAACCCACCTAAGTGCCGACCCGACATGACCTACATGAATGCATGTCACTACATTACATGTATCATCCAACATATTCCATGTTCATTCACAAACAATGCATATGTATAAGAATGCATTAAACATAAATCATGCTTCATAATTTAACAATGAAAGCAATAGCATCCAATTGTCTCCCTCTCGGATTTAACCCGATAACCTAGCATGGTTTTTGACCAACCATGTGACCTGGGACGCCTCCCCCAACCTTTCCACGGCTTTACATATGCCGTCAACATCATGTTCTCGGGTAATATTTTGGTTTTCCCATTGGTGATTAGTCCATATCAGCACTGTCACCAAATATGTGTTCTCTCAAGGTGATTAGTTAATATCAGCACCGTCACAGAGTTTTAAGTGGCTCAAAGTGGTTAGTCCATATCAGCACCGCCACTGAGCATAATTGGATTCAAGGTAATTAGTCCGTATCAGCACCGTCATCGAATCATTGGGTGGCTCCAGGTGGTTAGTCCATATTCGCACCGCCACCGAGCATCATTAACCCAAATATTCGACACCTAGTCTTAACCACAATTCCCCGTTTCCTCACAACAGCCCATATACGCATTTGAACATATAATAAACTCGCATTTAATTTCATGCTCCACGATACCCATGCTAATTAATAAAACACCTAGCATGCATTTTCATCTCCACGAAGCCACACATATATTTACCTATACATGTGAAACCTAGCATATTATACACATATGCACATAAATCTCACTTAAGCACATTTTAATCATACTTTACCAATGCATATATTTTTATAAAGAGATAGCATGCATTTAACTCATAGGACCACACATAACACAAGCATGTCCCACATTTACACATAATTACACATGTACACCACATTAAGCACATTAGCATATATGCTCTCATTCTCATGCATTTGTCCCTCACATCATGCATACTAAGAGATACACATCTATTGCATAGAAGAGATTCAAAAGAAGAAGAAAAACACCTTATCCCACCCCTCTTACATCTCTAAAACATGCAATACACACCCTTAGCTCTCACCACTTCACTCGAAACCCTAGAATCGACAAGTAGATGAGAAGGAACACCCCTACCTCAAAATCCAAGCTTAGAAGTGGAAGACCCAAATTTCACCAAGCTTCAAACTCCTCCAATGGCAACTTTCCACTGATCAAAACGAAGAGGAAAGTGAGGGGAACAACTTTTGGTCTTGACTTTACCCTCAAATCTCACTTCGTGACCCTCAAAACTTAGAGAGAAGGAGAGAAGAGAAACTTGTAGAGAGAGAGAGTAGGAGCCGAATGTAGAGAGAGAGAGAGAAGTGAAAAATCTGATTTTTCTCCCCCTCTTTACACATATATATATCATATATTTCTCCTTTTGCAACTAAACCCTCCACCTTTTCCTTATTTGCTCCTTGTTATGGCCCTTTTTCGCTTATTTGCAAATTAGCCTTTCTTCAGTTTTTAAAACTTCACTTATACCCTTAAAATTACATCCATACCCCCACACCACTTGCTAGAGTCGGTAGTTATTTCCCCCGGTTAGCCGAACCCATTTCGGTCCCATACCCGTAACAGAAAACACAAAAGATCATTTAATTCCACTAAGCATGTCACTAAACAATTAATCATGCTTAAAAATTCTCTTAACTTTTAGTCATAATCCGAAAAAAAAATTTCGGGTTGTTACAATCATTGTGTGCTTGTAGCGACACGAATCATTATCATACATAAATTATTTTTTTCACGTTTAATATAATTGACCATGGATATAAGGTTAGTAGTGAAATCAATACCTGTCTCTTTCTCTTTATTATTTCAATTACATTAGTTGCAATTAATTTTTTTAGTAATTTGAATTAGATTTAAACAATCAATCATTCTATTCTTTGAATCAAATTAGAATAAATCTGAAGACTAAATAACATAACCAATCTTACTTATGCAAGTCCTTGAGGTTCGATAACCCTTTTGATAGGCCTATCGTACAAGGATTCGTACTACTGCGAGTGGTGAATTTAAAATTTGACTCACATCAATTTTTGGCGCCGTTACCAAGGACTTGCTTGAACGGTTGTGGTGATAGGTTTAAAGATTAATTCTAATTTGATTTTTAATTTAGGAATTTTATATATTTTGTTTTTAATTTGTTTTGTGTGTTTGAATATAGGTACAATAGCTGCTACACAAGTGGAAAGAAGCTAAAATTTCGGAATCGCTTGTGAGTTTTTGTATTTTAATTCATGCACTTGTATTTAGGATTTTTATTTTATTTTATTTTTGAATTTTTTTAAAAAAATAAAATATGTCGGTTGAGTTTGGATATCCTTGGGAGACATGTTTAGATCAATTTGGTTGTGATATTTGTAATAATTTTGCATATATAAAAATTTTGAGTCAAAATTCAATGGATGTGTCTAATAAATTGGAAGAATTATCATGGAGATTTGACCAATTTATGGCCTTTGGTCATACCCCTACTCCTACTCACTATTCCATACCATATGAGTTATGCACATGTTGCTTTACACCTTTTCATCATGTGATAGATTGTCCTACCACAGGACAATATTATGATTTTTATCAAGAGCAAGCAAATGTAAATTTTTCTATACTGGGGGATGATGTAGTTTCCAATACTTATTCCCCGGGATTTGAGGACAGTTTTGGCTGTACTTGGCAACCTTGAGGAACACATTAAACTATGAACTCCTATTCATAATCAATAGCTAAGCTAGAAGCTCAAATTGAGCAAATAGCCAACGCTTTAGAATGTACAAATTAACGAGAACTTCCAAGTCAGCCCATGATCAATAAGAACCTACACAACCAATGAAGCTAGATCATGCCCCCTTTGTGGAACCATTACTTAGCTCGAACTCAGGAAATCTACATGAAGAACTTAAGTGTGATTACTTAAGTCCTAAAGAGAGTCCACCTCTTATAATTACTTTTGAATTGAATAACAATCAAGCTAATATGAGTGAGATGTTTAATCAAGAGCAACTTAAGGGGTGATGTTTTCCCGAATCTTTTAATTTTATTCGATTGATTCATTTTATTCTAGGCCTCATGAGAATGTTGATAGGTCGTGCCTCAAAATTGTGAAGAACCTGGAGGGGGAGGGAGTGAATAGGTTTTGTCCAATTTTAATATTTAATGCTTTAAGTATGGCACACACAATCCACAAAACTTGACATAGTGATTTATAAAAGAAAACCCCAATATGAGGTAAAGAACCTCTTGGCCCTTAGTCCCGAACTGAGCTCCATTATGTCTGAAAGGGTAGTATAGTAATCTTTCAATCACTATCACACTCACCCATCTCACCATATAGCCACTCCAGCTTTTACCCTAGTTCATAGCCTCCCTAGGCCTGAACCACTCTCACCAATCCTCACAACAGCTTTTTTGCTCTCAACCCAATCTAGCCTTCCCAAAGCCTAAGCTATCTCTCACCAAACTCACCACAATCACTCACACTCCCTCTATCCAAAGTATCCCTATACTTGGATGATAAATAGTGAATGTGGAGTCAGTTCGATGTAGGAAACAACAACTCTTCAAGATTTGATAGTCGGTCTACAAAGTTCAGCTTGATGATGAATAGGCCACTTGATCCTTTAGCAGATAACGACATTTGAATTTTTTCAGTGATAGGTTTCAGTATAAACAATCCTCAATGTAGCTACCAAGGTCTTTTAGAACACTGCTCTTTCTGTGAATCCCCTTCTCAGTTACTCAGACTTCGACTCAGCTTGGTATATTCACTTTTAACAACTGTCCTAACATTACTTAGTCTTTGTACCTGTTCTTAAAATGGGAACTATTGCAACTAAAAATAGACTTTAGTAGCAAAGAAATTATGAATGCAAGTAGCAAATAGCACTCAAATAACTCAGACAGGCAATATGTAATTCGGTAACAAAATTTCACAAGAGCTGTATATTCAATTATCTATACTTCATAAGAATAGAGTGTTGAACAAGTATAGTTTCAGCAAATTTTAGGCTTTCAAATCAGCAATATCAAAGTCTCACAAATGAGCAACATGAGTTCACAATTCAGCAATATTAGAATCACTAATCAGCAATATTAAAGTCTCCAAACAGCACTATTAAACTCTCTAAACAACATTATAATTAAGCAAAAACAGCTATAGTAATTTCCCAAATCAGCAATACATTTGTCCAAGATTAGCATTTTCAAAACCACAAATCAGCAACATTTAAACTTGCAAATCAACACTATAAGATCAGAATTTCAGTATTATAGAGTTAGCACTAACAGCTTACTAAATCAACAATTTTAGCACACAAAAAAAGCAACAATTCAACACAAATTAACCTCAAGACATCACACTTTTAATACCCAAAACAACACATATAGACTCTCAAAATAGCAATAAGAATTTTCAGAAAACTAATTCAGCAATAAGAATTTCCAGATAAAATTGTGTTCCTTTGTTATGTGTGTGTCAACAGCAAAGTCCCAATAAGTGCGCCTGTGTATATTGTGAAAATAAGAAGATTGGATAGTGTATACCATTTTAATGAACCATGACTCAAGAAAAATCAGTATTGAACTTAGATAATCAAACCGAGATGATCGCAAGATGAACCAATTGATCCAAACACAAACCAAGAGAAATCAGTATCAAACCTAAATGAACAAACTGAGGTGATAAGCGACAAGCTGTACTACACAAACACAGTTGAATATGGCAGCCATGGATGAACATATGAAGCTTATACAACAGTCCAAAGTTTAGATTAGTAGCCATGGATGTACATATGTGTTGCTTGAAATCTTGAAGGTGCTGGCAGCCATGGAAGACTATGAAGAAAAAGGTACACTAGAGAATCAATGAGGATAACACTAGCTGTAGAAGGATATTGACTGGTTTGGCGGCCTTGGAAGCTCTCATCCCTCTTTGCTCTCTCTTTTTTTTCTTTTTCAGATTTCTCATTCTATGTCCCTTGTCTATACGCCCCACTTTGATATATGTATCACATTTTTATTTTATATGTTTTCTGTTAATCATCTTTCTGAAATGATAGGAAACCTATCACACCTAGATTTCTAATACTCGAAAATTGAGGGTGATTATGTAATAAACCATCACCTCTGACAATTATCCCCACTATAGTACCATGCTCTGATACCATGCTGTCACGCCCCGATTTCTAATACTAAAAAATTGAGGGTGATTATGTAATAAACCATCACCTCTGACCATTATCCCCACTATAGAACCATACTCTGATACCATGTTTTCATGACCCTACTTTCCGATACTAAGATCGATATCGAAAGTGGAGGTGAACAGTGAACGTCTCACCCAGTTCACACTCATGAACCGCTCAATTTTAGAATCTAACTTCCTGTGTATTTAAAATTTTAGAATTATTTATAGTCGATTGGAAAGAGGATCTTAAAATACTTGATTTCAAAAAAAAATACGCTCAATTCTGATTTAAAACGAAAAAGTTATGCCCGTTTGAAGTTTGGACCAATCCCGGAGCTTACTCGTAATTACAAGGGCGATTTCGTCCATTTACTTCTAATACACCACCTCAATCACTAAA
The DNA here is from genome assembly GCA_026545225.1 of Cornus controversa. Lineage (NCBI taxonomy): Eukaryota > Viridiplantae > Streptophyta > Magnoliopsida > Cornales > Cornaceae > Cornus > Cornus controversa. Next base: position 2,435,831 of record CM048851.1, on the reverse strand, counting down.
CCAACGTAGAATCACAATTGCGTATATACCATGACTTATGACGTTGCACGTGGTCACATTTTCTTCTTAAATAATTCTCCAATTTCATTTCAACAAACACACCCAGCCACACATTTCGATGCATCGAAGTGTTGACTTCAATGCATCGAACTTGCGATGCATCGATCAAGATGCGAAGTATCCTGCGACACCTATTGAATTTTTGTACGAAACCCTCATTTTTAATTGACGATGCATCGAAGTATTTTACGATGCATCAACATACTTCGATGCATCGAAATGGTGACTTCGATGTATCGAACTCACCTAGCCTGGAACACTAACAAAACACAAAGTGATAACAATCACCATTCTCCTCCCAATCCATTCTTCTAACAAACAATCATATAACATAATTATATTCTCAACAAATCCCCAAACATCCACAAAGTGATAAATCGTCACCATTTAACGCCACCACATACACTTGCGACACAAAAATGATAATTCACACATTATCATACACCTATTGCAACAAAACATCATTTTTACATAATCTTCATGAGTTAGCAAACTCATCACATATAATTGAAAGTTTCATACATGCTTCTTATCCAAAAAAAATAAGTACAATACTTCTAAACTAGTTCACATGCCACAAGCAGGCATGGACGTCCATACACATGTCTCAAAAAAACACAAAAATCCAAAAATAATATTCTTCTACTCTAGGTCCAACTCATGGTTGTGCATCCTCAACGACCTCCTTGCCATGTCCTGAAAGTGTTAGTGTAGGGGGATGAGCAATTTTCAACGGACTCAAGGTTAATGTATTGTGCAATCCGTTCAAGGCCGAATTTCATATTCAATGCATAAAACACAACTCATGTCTATCAATTACGTGTCATGCTCCCTAGCATTCTAGTTGCAAACTTAAAAGCTCAATTAGTTCACGTCATGACATACACATTAATTATAACTTGACAACCATATAAAACGTATTTCATACTCATAGCACATTTCCATCATACATATAACATATGACAAAGATCGAAAACGGATAAATATCCACACGAGTCATGTAATTCACTTAAGTTACACATAAGACTCAACACACGCTCTCGGATTTGGTTCATACTCACGCACACACAAGATAGGTACCGAAGTCCCATATCTCAAGTTCATGGTTGTTGGGGCTACTAACTGACGGGTGTAGAATAGTGGATGTTTGTCGTTGCTTTTCTACACTTCGTACAAAAAATAATAAAACCTGCAAAAACTTTACTAAAAACTGTATAGTAGTAAGCAGGGTCGAACCACTCTCAAGTGAGAATCAATAACAAGTCTAAACTTCAAAACCTAATTCTCTTGAGATGAAAAATGAATATTTAAAAAAATAAAATTCTGATCTTTTATTTAATAATAAAAACTAATATTAAATGTCTTAGATCAAATGATGGAAAAAAATCTCAAGGAAAGAGAATTCACCACCATGGATCCATATAAATAAAGTTTTTTTTTATATTCTTATCTAGTTTTTCCTCCAATAACCAATACACTTCACCAATCCAATTAGAACTTGGAAAGATGAAGGAAAATATGGAATAAAAAAGAATGACTTGATTATATATGAGAGAGACATTCTTTTACTTAATCTGATGCACATTGGCTAGGTAAACAGAGGTAGGCATTCTTCGAATTACCATTATTTGGCAAACACGAAGAATCCTTCCTCTACTTTTAGAAAATAAAATCTAGAATAGAAGAGTAGAAGAATGCTCTTGGGAGGAAAAAGTAGACAAGAAAATAAAACAACTTACCTATACTTCAGCCATGGTGGCTTCATCACTCCCTTGAGAAGGATGTTTACGCTTGCATATTAATAAAAAACAAACAAATATAAATGAAACTACTACTCATCATTGAATCAATAAAATAAATACACTATTTTTTTCTATAATTTCTCTACAATTTCTAACTCCCCTCACCATCCCCTAAGACCCCCTATTTATAGAGTTAGAGGGGAATGGTTTAGGTGGGAAAAATTTAAAATACAAAAATTCAAAATACAAATTTGAAATTCAAAATTCAAAATTCAAAAACAAAAATTCAAAATACAAAATTTTGAATTTGAATATCTAAAATTTGATTTCCATATCTTTAATTTCAATTCTGGACTGCAGACGTGGTCGTGTACAAAATATTTGGCAAAGTTTTGAACTTGAGACCTCTTGTGAAGTAGATTGCACAGAATACCATCTCTCCTACAATTCTTCTTATGTTCATCTTTGGCTTTATATATCCTTTTTAGCCCTCTTTTGCTGCTTTTCTTCTTCTTTGGAAATCAACCCCTATAAAACATAAAATGCAAAGATAAAAACCTTTAAATAAAATAAAAGATGAATTAAAAACTTATTTTAGGATATAAAATAGCAAGTTTTGTGCACTTATCAAATTACCCCCAAACGAGCTTTTGCTAGTCCTCTAGCAAATACAAGCAAAAGAAATTAGTGTACAAAACTGCTACTTTTATTTAACTCCTAACTAAAGATGTGCCACTTTCGCAGGCTGTTCTCGATTGCATTTACCATATGCAATAAGGCCTTAAACCCCTAGGTTACCCCTAGTGGACGAGCTATAGCCTCGTGAGGGTTTGCAGTGAAGGTACCCACAAACTTTCTAACTATTACAAAGAAGAATTGTTTTAAGGCAGTAATTTCCCCTATTGTTCAGAGAATCTCCTATATATCCATGAAACATGAAAAATAAGAAATGGAATTGATAAGTTCCTCATATACAACAAGCTACTAGGGTGTTATAATAATAAACATCAAGGAAAAATCATCCATAAGTAACCTAGAAGCAGAGTGAATGTGTGTGAAGTCGACAAAAAGCCATCCTCAAATTCAAGTAATGTAATTCCCAAGTCACTAGAAGAAAAAGATGTTTTGACTTCAAATCTCACAGGTAAATATCTCTCTAAAAGAACAACTCTCGGAGATTTGGCTAACTGTTTCTCTCAGTTGTATGTGAGTAGAAACTCTGTTTCCAAAGTAAAAGCAAGCTCACATACTAATATGAAAAACCGATACATATAAATAGAAAAGTCTCATGATAGGAATGTTGATCACTTTTGGGAGAATGTCGAGTTACCCACCATAGCGCCTGCTTACTTATTACCCACTATCATATCTTTCCATAAATCTTACAGGTGGTGATTAGGATGGGGCTGTAAGTGAATATTTTTGGAAGTGATGAGTCTTCAAAATATCTCAAAGGGAAAACTTGTCTTCTTCATTTTTTTTTTTTTCTTTTTCTTCTTCTTCTTTTTTTTTTTTTTTTTCTTTTCTTTTTTTTTTTTCTTCTTCTTTTTTTTTTTCTCTATCTTTCTTTCTTTCTTTCTTTCTTTTTTTTTTTCATTGAAAAAAATATGATGATTTTTTTTTTTCTTTTTCACAAGAACATCCGTATCACTTTTCAGAAACTAACAACAGAAAGAAGGATTATGGTAGGATACGATAGTAGAAAAATAAATTACAAGGCCTATGTTTCTCTTAACTCGAAGTGATTTCATTCTCAGTGATCAACCAAAATGAAAGATAATGAGACTACCAACGATTTTTTATACGGTATCCAAGAAAATTGAGTCATCTTTTGACTCGGAGTTAGCATAAAAACTCTCTACAAAAGTGAAAGGCACGAAAGCTCACACGGTCTAAGTCTCTACTATTAGATCTTCCAGATTATCAGGAGGTTACTCACTTTTCAATTCGAATTGCAAAGTTCGACTTTTGTGCAAAAAATATTTCTGCTTCTAAATGCCCGTGATACAATAATGTCTATCATTATATTACCCTAATAACAAGTTCAATTTAGATCAAAACATTAACATCTCTTGGATTTCATGAAACGGATCATAAGTTAATCCAATATCATCATTGTAAAGGAACTATACTGCCAAAAAAAAAATTTTTTTTTTTTTTTTTTTTTTGAAAAATGACTCTATTTTGGATCAAAAGATTTTCAAAAAAAGGCATGCATTTTGATAAATCTACCCCACCCCCAAACAAAATACAACACTGTCCCTAGTGTTAAAAGTATAGTAACAATGTATTGCTGAAGACAGATAGAAAAATATTGGAACAAATTACCTCAATTGTTCTGGTGTGGTAGAAGTACAGTCCCTACAAATATGCAATGCATAATAATATAGACTAAATGATTTAGAACCATATTAATCAAAGACCGTACCCCAAATAGAATATAAACATATCCAAATAGAGTTTACAAAAAATCCTAAACTAAGCAGCAACTACGAAACTCTAAAATCAACCGGCAGGGTTGCCTCCCAAGAGCGCTAAGTTTAACGTCTTCAGCCAGACGCAAAAGAGATAGTACCCCAAAAAGATCAATTGAGATAGACTGGATCGACAAGGAAAATATTTTCAATTTCACGAGCCTCCAACTCAAGAAAAGGCTTTATACGTTGAGCATTAACTTTGAATAACTTTCCATTTTTGGGATCTTGAACCTCAATAGCACCATGACTAGCAACTTGGTGGACATAGTATGGACCAGACCATCGTGACCTCAACTTCCCAGGAAACAATTCAAGACGAGAGTTATATAGAAGAACCTTCTGGCCTGGGGAGAAATCTTTTCTCAGAATTTGTTTGTCATGTTCCAATTTGGTCTTAGCTTTATAAATCTTCGAACTCTCGTAGGCATCATTTCTGATTTCCTCCAACTCATCGAGTTGAAGTGACCTACGCTCTCCAGCTTTATCATAGTTAAAATTCATGGCTTTGATAGCCCAATAAGCACGGTGTTCGAGTTCGACAGGCAAGTGACATGCTTTGCCATAGACTAAGCGATATGGAGACATTCCTATAGGAGTCTTATAAGCAGTACGATATGCCCACAAAGCATCTTGGAGGCGGAGACTCCAGTCCTTCCTTGTGGGGTTAACCGTTTTTTCTAAGATATGTTTGATCTCCCTATTGGATACCTCAGCCTGACCATTGGTTTGTGGGTGATAAGATAGGGCCACTTTGTGGGTGATCTCATATTTAGACATTAAGCTTGCAAAGACTTTGTTACAAAAATGGGAACCATTATCACTAATTATGGCTCGAGGTACACCGAATCTAGGCAAAATTAAGTCTTTCAAGAAATTCACCACAACTCTATGGTCGGCTGTCTTAGTGGCTAATGCTTCTACCCATTTGGACACATAATCAACAGCAAGAAGAATATAGATATACCCAAATGAGGAGGGAAAGGGTCCCATGAAGTCAATACCCCAAACATCAAATATTTCGACAACTAAAATTGATTGTTGGGGCCACTCATTACACTTGGTAATCTTACCTAATAATTGACATCTAGGACAAGCGAGACAGTAGGTATAAGTGTCCTTAAAAAGGGTGGGCCAATAAAATCCCGACTGCAAGATTTTTGCAGCGGTCCTTTTAGAGCTAAAATGGCCACCACATGGCTGATCATGACAAAAGGAAATGACAGACTCTTGGTCGTCCTCGGGAACACACCTACGGATGATCTGATCTGGACAATACTTGAATAAGTAGGGATCATCCCAAAAATATTCCTTAGCCTTAGCTAAGAATTTTTCTCTCTCTTGCTTAGACCAAGTGGAAGGGATTTGACCAGTCACAATGTAATTGACAATATCAGCATACCATGGGGCATGAGATATTGTAAAAAGTTGCTCATCAGGAAAATAATCAGAGATGGGAAGGGAGTCACTAATAGAATCAACAATAAGACGGGACAAATGATCAGCGACTACATTATCTGAGCCTTTCTTATCACGAATCTCAAGGTCAAATTCTTGAAGGAGTAAGATCCATCGTATCAACCTAGGTTTGGCATCTTTTTTGGAGAGAAGATGTCGCAATGCTGCATGATCGGTATAGATGATGACCTTAGATCCGATCAAATACGAGCGAAATTTGTCAAAGGAAAACACGACTGCTAATAACTCTTTCTCAGTGGTCGAGTAGTTAAGTTGCGCGTCATTCAAAGTCTTGCTAGCATAATAGATCACATACGGTGCTTTATCAACTCTTTGTCCTAAAACAGCCCCAACTGCATAATCTGACGCATCACACATGATCTCAAAAGGTAGGTTCCAATCAGGTGGGCGGATTATGGGTGCAGTGGTGAGGGCTAATTTTAATTGCTCAAAAGCTGAGTGACAAGCATCTGTAAACTCAAATGGTGCATCCTTAGCTAGAAGATGGGTCAAAGGTCATGCTATCTTACTGAAATCTTTGATGAAACGCCTATAGAATCCAGCATGACCTAAGAAAGCTCGAATATCACGAACAGTTTTGGGGATAGGTAGATTTGAGATGAGGTCAACTTTTGCTTTATCTACCTCAATTCCCCCACTAGAAATAGTATGACCTAGGACAATTCCTTTCTTTACCATGAAGTGACATTTTTCCCAGTTAAGAACTAGGTTAGTGTCACGACAACGTTGAAGCACTAGAGTAAGATGGTGTAGGCATTGCTTAAAAGATGAACCAAAGACAGAGAAGTCATCCATGAAGATTTCTAGAAATTTGTCAACCATGTCGTGAAAGATACTCATCATGCACCTCTGAAATGTGGCGGGTGCATTGCATAACCCAAAGGGCATGCGACAATAAGCAAATGTGCCAAATGGACAGGTGAAAGTTGTCTTGTCTTGGTCATCGGGGTGGACGGGAATCTGGTTATAGCCAGAGTAACCATCTAAAAAGCAATAGTATGCCTGACCAGCTAATTTCTCTAACATTTGGTCAACAAAAGGTAGAGGGAAATGATCCTTCCTAGTCACACTATTAAGCTTCCTATAGTCTATACAAACTCGCCATCCAGTTTGGACACGAGTAGGAACCAACTCATTATTGTCATTGGCAACAACAGTGATGCCAGACTTCTTAGGGACAACTTGGATTGGACTTACCCACTGGCTATCAGAGATGGGATAGATGATATTGGCATCTAGAAGTTTGATAACTTCAGCACGAACAACTTCCTTTAAATTGGGGTTAAGTCTCCTCTGAGGTTGTCGACAGGTTTTAGCATCGTCCTCTAAGTGAATGCGATGTTGGACCACGAAAGGACTAATACCTTTGATGTCATCAATTGACCAACCTATTGCTTCCTTATTTGCCCTAAGAACCTCAATTAATTGGTTTTCCTGATCCTCAGTTAAATCAGAAGCTATCACCACGGGAAATGTGTCAGACTCACCTAGGTATAAATATTTTAAAGTCGCAGGTAGAGGCTTTAATTCAACTCTAGGAGGCTTCTTGACATTTTCAGATGCAGTGGCATTCGGCAAAGACAATGGTTCAAATTGGGACCTATATTTTGGTGTGTCAGAGATTGGAGTGGAATCTAGCAAAGCATTGACTTCACTAATATAGTTATCCTCATCGAAATCAGCACTAAAATGGGCTAAACACTGTTGGAGTGGATCCTCAGGGTAGGAATGCTCAAAAGTGTGTGCGGTCAACGACTCAATAAGACAAACATCTTCAAAGGAATCTGAGTCGGGGGGTTGTTTCATCAAACTAAACACATTGACTTCCACTTTCATGTTACCAAAGGTCAAGGTCATGTTACCATTCCTACAATTGATCAATGCATTGGCTGTAGCTAAGAATGGTCGACCTAAAATGATTGGAATTTGTTTACCTTGAGTGGGTTGGGTATCTAGCACTATGAAATCTACAGGGTAATAAAAATCAGCCACTTTAACAATTACATCCTCAATTATACCCCTTGGAATCTTAACTGATCGATCAGCTAATTGAATTCTAACATCAGTTTTCCTCAAATTATTCAACCCTAACTCTTGGTAGACTGAATAAGGTAACAAGTTCACACTAGCACCTAGATCCAACAAGGCCTGATCAGCAAAATTTTTCCCTATCCTACAAAGGACAGTCGGACTGCCAGGATCTTTATGTTTGACCACGGCTTGGTTTTGTAGGAAAGAAGAGCAATGTTGGGCTATGAAGGCTTCCTTTGGGATATTGGTTTTCCTCTTGACTAAGTCCTTAATAAACTTTGCATAAGAAGGGATTTGCTTAATGGCAGTGAGAAATGGAATATTAATCTGGAGATTCTGAAAAATCTCTAAGATCTCACTGTATTGCGAATCCTTTTTATTATTGACTAGTCTAGAAGGAAAGGGTGCAGGTGGAGCATACGGCTTAAGAGTGGTAGTGTCAGTCTGAGGACTATGGGCTTTCTTGGCTCTGGGAGAGTTGGATGGGGGAGACTCAAATGGTGCAGTCTCATCTTGAGTGGGTAGCTCAACCTTATTATCTATTTGCTTTCCTGACCGAAGTGTTGTGATGGAATTCACATGGCCATTTGATTGGTCAGTGGCAGAAGAAGATTCTATGAGATTAACCCCTTTGTTTTTAGGATTGATTTCAGGTTGGCTAGGCAAGGTACCCCTCTGTCTTTCAGTTAGAACAGAAGTAAGTTGACTCAATTGATTTTGGATTGACTGTTGAAATTGCAATTGGTTCTGAGTCAATAGGTCAAAGTTACTCTCTAACTTTTGAAATCTCTGATTGGATTGCTTATTAGTTTGATCTAGATTAAGGGCAAGCATTTTCAGAGTGTCATCATAGTTGGAAATATGTTGGTTTTGTGAGACAGGAGCAACATAATTGCTCATGGGATCAAGTGCGAGATCTTTATTGTGACTGAACTGATTGGTCAATGGGAATTGACCTTGAGGAACAAGAGGTCCTTGAGGTTGTGGTGGCCTATTGGAGTTACCTTGAGAACTAGGTTGACCACCTAAGTATTGTGCAGGAAAATTTTGTCGGTATGAAAAGTTAGGATGATTTCGAGTATCAGGATGGTAAGTCTGGCTGAAGGTATTAGCTGTCGGTCTTTTATAGGTATTAAAAGCACACACTTGTGCATCCGAAGGTTCAGATGTACAATAGACCGGACACGCATCAGTGGGATGGGATGAACTAGAACACATATTGCATTGTGCACTTGTGGACATGAGTGTAAAAGCATCGAACTTTCGACTCAAGTCTTTCACACCATCGGCTAGACTTTGCATCACAGATTTGAGTTCATTTTCAGGCTTGATCTCATACATACCAGATTTTCTATGGGATTGGTCATTCCTAGAAAATTCATCATCACAATTATTCCAATTCCAATTTTGGGCATTCTCAGCTAGTTCTTCTAAAAATTGATAGGCTTGATCAGGGGTTTGGTTCTTGAACTTACCTTGGTGCATAGACTCGAGCATGGTTCGATTCATAGGTGAAAGCCCCTTATAGAAAAATTGAACTAACTGTGCTTTATCAAAGCCATAGTGTGGGCATTTGAGAAGCAAATCATGAAAACGCTCCCAAGTGTGGTGGAATTGTTCCTCATTTTTCCCTCTAAAAGTGCTTATGGCATCTCTCATTGACTCGGTCTTTTGCATAGGATAAAATTTGTTCATAAACTTCTTTGCAAGTGCATCCCATGATTCAATTGAATTTGGAGGAATGGAGTTGAGCCATGAGGCAGCCTTATCTTCTAGGGATAAAGGAAAAAGACGCAATTTGATACCCTCGGCATCCAAATTCTGATTTTTGAAAGTGTTGCAAATTGTTAAAAATTTGCTTAAATGGATATAAGGTTGCTCACTTTCAAACCCATGAAATTTGGGTAACAAATTGATTGTAGCGGGCCTAATCTCAAATTGGGCCGCATTGTTCTCTGGGAGAACAATACAATTAGGTGGGTTGGCTGTGATGGGTGCAAAGTACTCATTTAAAGTCCGAGGTGCAGCCATTGGATTATGAGTGGTGGTTGAAGAAAGTGAGAGAGTGAGAGGAGTCTTCTCTAAATCAGGAATTGATAGATCACTAGAAGACCGAACTAACCGTTTGTTAACCCGCAACCACTTGGGCATAAACTAATACACAACTAATTTTTTTTTTTATTTGTTTTTTAATTTTTTTTTTTTAAGGGAAGAAAAACCTAACTAATTAGATCCTAGAAGATGGGCTAAACACAGGATTGAACACACAAACCACACAAAAAATTTGGCCTTTTATCTTGAGCTTAAATTCAAGGGTGATGAATTTTTAAATCTAATATTGTAGAAAATTAATTGGATGGTCTCCAAAATTAATTCTCTCCTAATTAGACAGCTTCTACTCTCTTTCAGAGTAACTAGAAGATTACCAGTTAAGGCCTACCAACAACACAACGAGGAGAGTTCCCAGGAAACTGTGGAGAGGCACGTGGCCTGCTTAATGACGGTACGTCCACACTCCTTAGACAGAACTTTTCCTAAACATTGTAAAGTTGGAAGGTGCTCACTGGAGTTACCAAGAGTTAACTCTTTCCAAGAGGGTCCTACAAGCTTTGTGTACACCCTATGGCCAATGTCTAATTGATTTTAAATTAAATTAGGCTTGGACTTTGACAAATGCTCGAATTTTATGATTTGTGGGCCACGGAAACAGGTGATGAAATCCCGACCGTATCTTGTTGAGGTGCTTGCCCTTAAGTATCTTATGCAAATGCTAATTTAAAAATGCACAAACAAAATAAGCAATAAAAATAATAAAGAAAAATGAGTGAGTGTGTGGTCTTTCTTCTTCTTTTTTTTTTTTTTTGAAACAAAAAGAATAACAAAAAAAATAATAATAATAAAAAATAAAATAAAGTTGAAGAAAGTGTGACCCTAGGGAGATTTCTAAGTTATTCTATCCTAGAGTTCATATGCTAAAGTTATCAACCTAAAAAAAAACTATGTTTTCTTAATCTAAAAAAAAAAAATTGATGTAAAAGAATTAGGTACTTACCTGGATGACGTTATTATTTCCTTTGGAAGAGCAACGAATGGTGGCATCTATAGAAGAAGTGCATCATAAGAACCTGTCATGGAAAAAATATATATATAAAAATATTATATTTTTTCTTTCTTTTTTTTTTTTTTTTTTTCAAGAAGAAAAAATAATAATAATAAAAGAAACAAAAACTATAATAAATAAAAATAAAAGGGAGGGAAAGAAAGTTAGGGTGGGCTCCCAAAAAAATTGTAGTCTTGAATATTTGGGCTTCGAATTCTCAAACTTGATTTGGCAACGGCGCCATTTGACGGGTGTAGAATAGTGGATGTTTGTCGTTGCTTTTCTACACTTCGTACAAAAAATAATAAAACCTGCAAAAACTTTTCTAAAAATTGTATAGTAGTAAGCAGGGTCGAACCACTCTCAAGTGAGAATCAATAACAAGTCTAAACTTCAAAACCTAATTCTCTTGAGATGAAAAATGAATATTTAAAAAAATAAAATTCTGATTTTTTATTTAATAATAAAAACTAATATTAAATGTCTTAGATCAAATGATGGAAAAAAATCTCAAGGAAAGAGAATTCACCACCATGGATCCATATAAATAAAGTTTTTTTTTATATTCTTATCTAGTTTTTCCTCCAATAACCAATACACTTCACCAATCCAATTAGAACTTGGAAAGATGAAGGAAAATATGGAATAAAAAAGAATGACTTGATTATATATGAGAGAGACATTCTTTTACTTAATCTGATGCACATTGGCTAGGTAAACAGAGGTAGGCATTCTTCGAATTACCATTATTTGGCAAACACGAAGAATCCTTCCTCTACTTTTAGAAAATAAAATCCAGAATAGAAGAGTAGAAGAATGCTCTTGGGAGGAAAAAGTAGACAAGAAAATAAAACAACTTACCTATACTTCAGCCATGGTGGCTTCATCACTCCCTTGAGAAGGATGTTTACGCTTGCATATTAATAAAAAACAAACAAATATAAATGAAACTACTACTCATCATTGAATCAATAAAATAAATACACTATTTTTTTCTATAATTTCTCTACAATTTCTAACTCCCCTCACCATCCCCTAAGACCCCCTATTTATAGAGTTAGAGGGGAATGGTTTAGGTGGGAAAAATTTAAAATACAAAAATTCAAAATACAAATTTGAAATTCAAAATTCAAAATTCAAAAACAAAAATTCAAAATACAAAATTTTGAATTTGAATATCTAAAATTTGATTTTCATATCTTTAATTTCAATTCTGGACTGCAGACGTGGCCGTGTACAAAATATTTGGCAAAGTTTTGAACTTGAGACCTCTTGTGAAGTAGATTGCACAGAATACCATCTCTCCTACAATTCTTCTTATGTTCATCTTTGGCTTTATATATCCTTTTTAGCCCTCTTTTGCTGCTTTTCTTCTTCTTTGGAAATCAACCCCTATAAAACATAAAATGCAAAGATAAAAACCTTTAAATAAAATAAAAGATGAATTAAAAACTTATTTTAGGATATAAAATAGCAAGTTTTGTGCACTTATCACTAACCCATCGGTTACCACCCATTTTCTTGCACAAGTTTGAGATTTTTCAATCCCAGAGGATATGTTCCCCTACTACTTTTCCATGAGCCACTTTTGAGACACACCTAACACTCACACAAAATATTTCACATTTTGCACACACATTCACAAGTTCGATACATTGCACCCATTATATGTCCTAGTTCAATCCTAGTATGTCATACAAGGCTCATAAGAATATATATATATAGATACTTAACTCCCAAAAGTAGGTTTTCATCATTTATCCTCCAAAATTCCATAAATGCAATTTAAGCTCTATTTTGCACATATATGCAATTCATGTAATTCCAAGCAAACACTAACCATTTTTAGTCAAAAGAGACATATGCACATCCATATAGAACAAGGAACTTAACAAAAAGTTTATATTATCACATTTGATATAAAAATTATTCATGTTATGCAAAAGAAATGAAATTAAACTTGAAATTGGAAGACACAACACACACCCCTACCTCAATAGCTTCAGTGTCAAGCTATCCCACACTTTCACCAACACCAAAGTTACCTAACCGTGACTTTGTTTGGTTCAAAGGGAAGCTCTTGCCGCGTGGAACACACTTCTCTTTTTCGACGCCTTCCGAATTAAGCCCTAACACCTTCTAATTCTAGAGAGAAGAAGAACACAAAGAAGAGAGAGAAGAGAGGTAAAATTATTATACATATGAGTATAAATATGGACAAGTGTATATAAACATTGTAGCATGTTAAATGGGTATCTATATGAGAATAAATTCGTACAAGTGTATATGCATTGATATATGATAAACTGTAAAAACGTATAACTTTTGAATAAATTGTTTTCATATTAAAGACAGTATGGACTATGAGTATAGAAAGTATATGCACTCAGTGGACCATTATTTTCAACGACAATGTAATACCACCCTCACAAACCCTATTTTGTGTGTGTGTGTGTATATATATATATATATATATATTATTTTAAGAATTGATATATTTGTTTATAGATCAAAGATCCACTACACCTTCTGAAATTTGGTTCTTGGTTTTGGTATTGCGGTACAAATTGGACTATGCACCGAAGTGGGTTTTGGCATTGATGATCTCTGATATATTAATTGTTTTGTTTGTGCAATTCGTTTGGTTTTGTTTGTATTATGATTTTTTTAAAATCATAATTGAATAAAAAAGAGAGAATATGAGAAGAGAGAGAGAAAAATCAAGAGAAAAAAATGGAGTGTACCTTGAGATAGAGAAATGTTGTTCGTATTATGTAGAAAAGAAAAAAAAAATTCAAAATCTGTGAGGGAAAAGTTGAATTTGTTATGGGCTTCGGTATTTATAACTTCTACCTTCAAATCCACTAAAATCTACCACAATCCACCACTTAATGAAATTCTTCAAAATTTATGACTTTTTTGATACGCCTAGACTTTTGTAGACTTTTTTAAAATTCCAATTGAATATCGTCAGATTTGTATGGACTCTTTAAAAGTCTGGATTGAATACATCCAGATTTTAAAGTCTTTTAAAATCTTTTAAAATTCTAATTAAATACACTCTCCTTATTGAACTCATACTTTTCATGTAACTCCAAATTTGCGTATCTGTAGAGGGGTTTCTAAATCATCTACTATATATCAAATCAATTTAATATCTTAAGAGAGGTTTATGCCTTCTGTTGGATTTAGATATGAAAGACTTCCATTTCAAAATTAGGCAGAAAGAGTGGTGAAAATTATGATATATATATCAAATTACCAAGTGCAAGGCAAAGATATCGGATTATCTCTATTTTAAATTGAAGGTTATAATTCAAAGAGAAAATTATATTTTAGTGGCAAAATCTAAACAAAATTGTTGAAAGAACTAAACTACCTCTTGTGTCTAATTCTAATTCTTATAGTTTATATATATATATATATGGGTTAAATCAACGGGGCGGAGCTGGTTGTGGACCAAAATAGTTTATATTTATATATATATATATATGGCCCAGAAGCCACTAAAATTCGCAATGAACACATGCCATGCGTTTGTAATTCTCAATTAAGCGTCAGCCACACCTAGATGTGTTTTGTCCCACACGTTCACTTTCCTAATGCAGCTTTGGCTGACTGAGAAAGCAGAGCTGGCTATCCGAGCCCGAGCCTAGTTATAGGCTTCAATTTTGTATCTACACTTGTTGTAAAATATAAAGCATATTCTATATGTTTAGAAGCAAAAACAGTGGTACATGTTAACTTCATTTCCGCTTTTGTAGCAAAAAAAAAAAATGAGTGTTCGATCTTTATTTTCGATAAATAATGTTTGATCTTATTAAGATATTGACGTACAGTACAATTATCAGTAATAAAAAAATTCAGAACAATGTCCATATTCTAGTTTCTAACACTAATTGACTCATAATGTAAGCATATATATATATAAGATATAAATCTTAAGTAAGCATATATATATAAAGCATATTCTATATGTTTAGATTTAAAAACAATGGTACATGTTAGTTTCGTATATATATATGTATATGCGCTTATATATGCACGTGCAGTTTTTTAGAAATCAAGTTGCTAGTTTAACACAAATAACATTTCATTATGATTTCAATTATTAATTTTTCTAGATGTGACTTGCTAGAAGATATAAATAATAAAATTACACTATTTCTAAAAACGTAAATTTTTAGATTTTTAGAGTAACTGGTTTTCAACAAATTAATGTATATAATGCATGAGAAGGAGAGTACTATGTTCCAAAAACTTAATTTAATAACCTTGAGACTGATAATATATTGTATTCTTATCTCAAAAATTAGTTGAAGTTTTGTGAGACCGCAGGCAAATGGAATCGAATTGATAAATTAATATTACAAAATTAGAGGATAAATAAAATTTCTTTAACTAAAATAAAAATGATAATAAATAGATGAGGGGGCCATTTTTGTCATAATAACTCCACTCATTTGGTTTTCAATAGTTGGAGGGAGTTTTATGCCAAAAAAATAGATGAGGGGTGTTTTTTGCCAATGAGAAATAGTTAGGGGTTTTTTTTTGGAGTTTGCTCTTATATGTTATTTTGAGATTTATTATTATTAATAATATTTTAATTAAGTAATTTTTTCACAAATAAGAAGAATTTTATTAATAACTAAAGTTCAGAGTTGGCCAAAAAGAGAGAATGAGAAAAAAAAAATTAAGAGAGAGAAGGTTTGATGAATACTCTTAGTTTGGTTACTGTTGACTGGCCATTACAATTGATCCAGTTGGGTTTCTTTGGACTTGGGCTATATACCCATAGTAATCGCATCCTGGGCCTTATAACTGATGCCCACTATATATTGGGCCTGTCCCTTAGGTCTGGTACACTTTATATGTAATTAAATTCTCCAATTCCATCAATATGACATGCGTTTGTAATTATCAATTAAGTGTAACCGACATTTAGATGTGTTTTGTCGTCCTAAGTGTAGTCAATTAAAGTTTTAAAGGATTTTGAAAGACATTTTTTAAGCGACGGATTTATGTGGATTCATGAATTTTTATAAACTTCTATTACAGACTTTCATTGATTTGTATAAACTTTTATTAGAGACTTTGATGAATTTTTATAGACTTATATTGATTTCTTTAACATATTTTATTTATTTATATCATTGAATTCTATTTTTGCGCACAAGTAAACCAATAGCTCAAGGGGTAGATATAATGTAAAATGGATAATATATCATCTAATATATTGTCTAAAAATTATTTATTGCGTAAATATTCCAGGAAAGGGCGGAGATAATAAAGTAATTCATTTGATGAACACAAATTGCATATCAACTATTTCTCATATTTCAATCACATTATGAAAAAAGAGAAAAAAAAGTACATACTTTACTTATAAGGTTTAGGTTAAATCATTAAATAGATAATTAGAGAACTGTGAACTTATGTTATATTGGAATATTAATTGGACTTCATGATCAATCCCTGTGGCTTACGGATTGATTCCTAACAAACAGGGTAGAGGGATTAATCCTCCCATAATATGAGAGATTGATCAACTTGTCAGGAAACTTGAGTTTTACAAGTTTTCCTAATCCAATAGAAAAAGAGAGAATCTGACAAGAGAGAGAGAAAAACCAATAGAGAGAAAAAAAAGAGTGAGATGGAGAAGGCTATTTTAATTCTGCAGAAAAAAAAAGTCCACCAAACTCTATTAGGGAAAGATTGATTTGTTATGGGTTTCGATATTTATAACTTCCATTTTCAAATTTACCAAAATCTACCACTTAATAAAATTCCTCCAAATCTATGACTTTTTGAATACACCTAGACTTTTGTAGACTTTTTTAAAATCCTAATTGAATACGGTTAGATTTGTATGGACTCTTTAAAAGTTTGAATTGAATATACCTAGACTTTTAAAATCTTTTAAAATCCTTTAAAATTCTAATCAAATACACCCTCCTTAGTTTTCTATTGTCAACCCTCAAAAAGAAGAACAAAAATAAAAATCATGTGTACTAAAGTTTTTAATTTTCTATAGTAGAAAATATTTTTCATTCTTTTAAATAAAAGAGAAAACATAAAAAGGTGTTTCTTATGTTTTTGCCCTATAATTAAAAAATGTTTTTGGCACTGTTACTACATGGACGCTATTCATTCCAAATAAAATTCATGTTACTTATGATTTATAATATTTTATGTACATATTAAATAGTAATAAAAAAATATTTTTTAATGGACAATATATTATATAATAGTTTAAATAAGTTTTTGGGATGAAAATATTTATGATTTATTATATACTTTTAATTTCTTTTTTTTAATATTAATAAATTATTATACAATAGATATTTCATAATATTATATACCATATTTATATGTAAATTTTGTGCTTTACTATCAAAGCCAAACTTCGGATGCAATAAATATAGGTTAAATTAACAGGGTGGAGTTGGTTGTGGGCTAGAAAATTATATATATATATATATATATATATATATATATATATATATATATTCAAGTCTTTTACATTTCTCTACACTTTAATGTTTTAGTCTGTACATTTCACGCTAGTCTTTCCATTTCATTTACATTTCGTTGCACTTAATCCATTAGCTTTTACATTTCATGCAATTTTTCGTTTACATATAAACTCCATGACATCATCAACTCTCCAAACCTCCATTCTTGAAAAGTCATTAGGAGGTTGATTATTTGGTGATTTTCCATCAAGATGGATGATTGTTTCTTTACATATAAATTTATATTTCTTTACACTTTAATACCCTAGCTTCTACATTTCACACAATTGTTACATAAAAATCCCTTGACATCATCAACTCTCCAAACCTCCATTTTTAGAGAATCATTAGGAGGTTGATTATTTGGTGGTTTTCCACCAGAATGGAGGATTGTTTTATTTACATATTCACTTTTACATTTGCATTTTCATGCATATCTCCTACATACATTTTTTGCTCCTTCTATTTTCTTCCATTTTTGGGCTCAAAGGACATTTACTTGATTTGACACTCATTGATACTAAAATAGTCATAAGGTGATTATCTTGAATATACATGTTCTGCAGACTCCCACCACGATGATGTTAGAGGCGAGAGTTACCCTCTTGCGCCGAGCACGTGGTGAACATTTGGTGTCTGTACAAGGAGGGTAGGCTGGATGACAATGTATATATGGTCCTACTTAGGGATGACAACTGAGTGGGGCAGGGCAGGGAGAGTTTAGTTTTCTCCGTCCTCGCAACCGTTTAACTTTTCCCACCCTGTTTTCACCGTGCAACCATTTCCAAAATCATCCCCAAATCTCATCCCCGAAACCGTTTAACTTTCTCCACCCCGCCTCACCCCATTTATGCTATCATTTAGTTTTTTTAAGGCAAAAATTTAATATTTAGGTTTCCGTTATATAGGCAAAATTTTAACCCAGTCCTTACTTTTCCATTCACGAATAAAGAAATATAAAAAATGCATGCACACATACACAGAGAAGTAAGGATGGCAACGGGACGGGGCGGGGCGGGTTTTGCCTTTCCCATAACCGAAACCGTTTAACTTTCCCCGCCCCGTCCCCGCCCCGCAACCGTGTATAAACGGGGCGGGGCGGGGCGGGTTTTGACTTCCCCATTCCCATAACCGTTTAACTTTCCCCGCCCCGCCCTGTTTATACATTTTTTTTTTAATGCAAATTTTTTTATAATAATAAATATGATATTTTGATACATATACACTAAAAACACACATTTAGGTACTTGCAAAACAATGGATAATATTGAGTCATCCATTACTGATATAATAAACTTGTATAGTTGTATGATATATATAATATTAATATTTTCTTTATACATTATTAATATTTTCTCTATATATTATATATATAAGTATAAATATATATATACTTAAACGGGGCGAGTACCCGTCGGGGTAAGGTCTTACCCCCGTCCCCGCCCCGTTTAAACGCGGGTTATTTTCTCTAACCCCATCCCCACCCCGTTTCCTTAAACGGTTCTGTAAACGGGTTTTAAACGGGGCGGAGCGGGGCAAATTGCCATCCCTACAGAGAAGGAAATTTATATAGTTTCCTTTATATATAATATATAAGTGTATTATGTGTATATATATATATATATACCTAAACGGGGCGGGGTGGGTTAGGGCCTTACCCGCCCCCACCCAGAACCCGCGCGGGTTATTTACCTTAAACTTCATCCCCGTCCAGTTTCCTTAAACATTTCCTTAACGGGTTTTAAACAGGGTGGTCTGGGGGTGGGACAAATTGCCATCCCTAGTCCTACTTGCATCTTGGTTATGACAAGATTTATACATTCCTACTATAGTGATGCAAGGGGCGAGAGTTACCTTCCTATGCAGATCACGTGATAGACATTTGGTTGACGAAAAAGTATGGTCCTACTTGTGCCTCGATCGGGGTAAAGTACTAAAAATTCACCCTTGGGATAAAAATTATCAATGAGAGTTCGAATATAGCTTTTGCGCTCTGTGTACAAAAATCTCACACACAAGCACTTTACATATGCATCTTCAAGCATTTTCTTTTATTCTTTGCAATTTCTTTTATTCACTTTCCAAAGATAAATTTCTTGTCCAATTGTCAAAAGTATTTTTCACTAACATTTTGTTAAAAAATGTTTCTTTTAGTTTTGTTTGCTTTTAAGAAACCCTTCAAATATGTCGTGAGTTGAGCTCTTCCCAGAGGTATGTGCACTTAATTCTCATTGCATTACATGTTCAAATTGCTATGATTACTTTTTTTTTTCACATTTTCTACACTTTGTTTAAATGTCAATTTTTCCACTTGCTACTTGTTCAATTGTCATTTTTCCTTTACATTTTGACACTTTATTTAAGTGTCAAATTTTCCTACTTGTTTCATGTTTAAATTGTCATGACATTCCACATTCAATATTCTTCAAATTTTACTCCATAACCCACTTTAGTCAAGTGGTAATTTTCATTCTCCATTTTTTAATTCAAAATTCACTTTATTCAAGTGGTGATTTTCATTCCCCAATCTTCAACTCAAAACCCACTTTAGTCAAGTGGTAATTTTCACTTTTCAATATTAACTTTAAAACCCACTTTATTCAAGTTGTCATTTTCACTTCTCTATTTTTACTTTAAAACCCACTTTAGTTAAGTGGTAATTTCTACTTTTCAGTTTTCACTTCAAAACTCACTTAATTCAAGTGGTTATTTTCACTTTTCTATTTTTACTCCAAAACCCACTTTATTCAAATTATGATTTTCATTCTCCAATTTTCAACTCAAAAACCCACTTAACTCAAGTGGTGACTTTTCATCTTCAATTTTCAATTCAAGTGTTTAATTTTTCATCTTTACTTTTCAAATTTCAAATATCTTTCAATCTTCAAAATTCACTTATCTAAATATTGATTTTTCTCATTCATTCTTCCAACTAAATTTTCAAAACACACATACTCTAGCATTGATTTTTCATTCTCAAAATACATTTTCAATTCTCAAAACACACTTATTGAAATGTTGATTTTTCATACAAACACTATTATTCAAATAGGATTTTTCCATCCTTACTATTCAAATTCTAAATATATTTTCAATTTTCAAAACACATTTAATCAAGTGTTTATTTTTCATCTTTACAATTCAATTCCGAGTATATTTTCAATTATAAAAACACACTCAATTAAGTGTAGATTTTCCATCTCCAAATACATTTTCAATTCTTAAAAAAATATCATTTTTCATCTCCATTTTTTAAAGCTCAAATCTCCAAAATACACTTTTCTATCCTAAACTTTCCAAGTTCAAGACACTTTCTATAAAGTGTCACATCTTTTCAAACTCAAAATACACTTTCTATATGATAATTTCTTTCGATACTTTTGCATTCAATACACGCGGTCTTGTAAAATTCAATCCATGCTTTCGTACATATTCAATTTTCAAATTCAATACATGATCAATCCATGAATGCTTTTCAAGGTTCAATACATGTTCTATATTTGTTCAAATAATTGCTTCACATACTTGTTCAAAGTGTTTGCTTCAAACGTTTGTTTTCCCATACATGTTTAATACTCGTTCAATACATGCTTTCTTACATGTTCACCCTTTAACACATATTTTCAATACATGTTTTCTTACATGTTCAATCTTCAATACATGTTTTCTTACATATTCAATCTTCAACATATGCTTTCAATACATGTTTTCTTACATGTTCAATCTTCAATACGCGTTTTCAATACATTCTCGCTATACATATTTTCAAGTACACATTACATCTTAAGCCTTAGACATGCTAAGCACACTTCTTATCCCTAGGCACATTCCCTAGGATAGTTTTAGTACATCAAGCTACTCTTGAAGATTTCCAATCCTCCACATCCTTAGAAGTTTTATCCAATTCCCTCCATATTATTCATCTCAAGTTGCAGTCTTCGGAGACCTTAAGCCCATTTGTTATCACACTTTTTGCCCCTTGACTCCATTCATTTCAATTTACGGTCTTTAAGGACCTTAGACCCATTGCGATTAAACTCCGAATCCCTTGACTCAAATTTAGTTAAAACTTGATTTTCAAGATACCTTAAACTTGGTGTATTCAATCGAGTCATTCATGGTTCATTGAAGATTCAAGTACGGTCTTTTTGGGATCTTAAACCCAAATTTAAGCACGGTCTTCATAAGGCCTTAAACTCAAGGCATTCAATCGAGTCATTCACGGCTCATTGAAGATTCAAATACAGTCTTTTG
This sequence comes from Cornus controversa, assembly GCA_026545225.1. Taxonomy (NCBI): domain Eukaryota; kingdom Viridiplantae; phylum Streptophyta; class Magnoliopsida; order Cornales; family Cornaceae; genus Cornus; species Cornus controversa. Next base: position 2,414,176 of record CM048851.1, on the reverse strand, counting down.
GGGACTTTAAACCTAAATTCAAATATGGTCTTCAGGATCTTAAAACTAGGGCGTTCAATCAAGTTATTCACGGCTTGTTGAAGATTTAGGCACGGTCTTTTGGGCACCTTAAACCTAAAGTCAAGCACGATCTTCAGGAGACCTTAAACTCGAGGCGTTTAACTAAGTCATTAATGGCACGTTATAGATTCAAGTACTATCTTAGGGGTCCTTAAACCCTCCATATGATCAATTTACGGTCACGGGGACCTTTAACCCATTGCAAATTGTCAATCAAACTATGTTTGACCTAATTTCCCTGACTATGATACATAGGCAGTTTAGGCAACCCTAGATTCGGTCTCACCACCTAACATACCACCCATTCCATCCATCCTTTACATTTTCTTCATCTCTTCTCATATTTCACCTACCTAAGTCTTCCGATCTACATTTGACTTGATTCATTTCATAATTGGGATATGTAGGCAGCTCGGGCATCCCTGGGTTCGACCTCATTCCCCCAAATTCCGTCATCTCTCTTATCTTCTTTTTATACATGTTAGATCCCTCTATAAACACAATTATCTTTGAAATAGTAAAGCATCATATAAATTAGGTAACTGCCCTTGGTATAGATGTTATGGGGTGCTTGTGTCCTCCCTATCGTGCACGTGCAATCAAATTACTAGTCCTCTAAAATAAGAGATCAGTGAGTCACCGAGAAAAAAACAATATCTTGTAGTGGAACGACGATTTATTGGGTCCCTAGCCTAATCTGTATCAAAATAAGCACGAAGCAGCAGTGAAGACTAATGAGAGAAAAAGTGTCCACAAAATACAGTACCCTTGATATAGTGGAGAATACGAAGAATAACAGTAAAGTGAACTGATCTCGGCGAAGTCATGAATTAACTCACGATATGAACAACATGAGAAATATCTGGACGAGTGACAGTAAGATATACTAGACTACCAACCAACTAATGATACAGAGTACCATCACAAAGAAATTCACCATCATGTGGAGTGAGTCTCACATTAGGCTCAAGTAGAGTATTAGCAATCTTTTTTTTGTGGTAAATACGAAGGGGTATTTTCCACGGATTTGATTTTCCGTAGCAAATACCTTACTATTTGCTACGAAATTGAAACCGTGGTAAATGGTCCGTGGGAAAAAACCTATTTTCTTGTAGTGAGATCAGAACAGTATTTTTCTTGAATAAGATAGTAGCCATCAGTAGCTCTAGTAATTTCTAGACCAAGAAAATTATTGAGAGGTCCAAGATCTTTCATTTCAAACTGATATTGAGAAACTGATGATATGATCCCTGGTGATGATCATATCATCAACATAAAGTAAGAGAAGAATAACACCACACGCAATACGCTAGATAAATAAAGCTAAATCATATGCACTGGTAGAATGCCAAGGTGAGAAATAGTAGAACTGAACTTGGCAAACCAAGCTCGAGGTACCTATTTAAGACTATAGAGAGCACGCCTAAATTGACGAACCTGATGAGGCGAATGATCAAAACCTGGAGGAGGCTTCATATAAACTTCCTCGAGTAAATCACTATTGAGGAAAGCATTTTTGACATCCATATGAAAAAGTTCCCAATGATGGGAAACAGCCATAGCAATAAGAGTACGGACAGAAGGAAGACGAGCAACATGAGCAAAAGTCTCCTCATAATCGATGCCATACTCCCCCCTTGCCACAAGTCAGGCTTTATAACGCTCAACAGACTTATCTAAACGAGTCTTGATTTTGTAGAGCCATTTACTTCCAATGCAGACTTCCTTGGAGGCAATTCAACTAGATCCCATGTATGAGTCTGGGTAAGTGCATCTAACTCTTCTTTCATTGTTCGCTGCCATAAAGAGTTATAGAAGGTCTCACGAAGAGTGTGAGGTTCATGAAGGGTTGTAAGAGCATGATAGTAATGATAGTCATGAAGATGTGTAGAGGAGGTTCTTACCCGAGTGGATCGACGAGGATCTAAAGCAGTGGCAGCATCAGGAGCCTCGGGTGGGACAAATGATTGGAATTCAACTGCAGGAGGGTCAACCTCATATGACGAGCCAGAATGGTCAACTGTATCTGATAAGCTAGCAGAAGGAGAATCTGAAAAAAGATCTACAGATGTATCTAAAGAAGGAATAGGAAATTAGTGATCAGGAATACTAATGAATTTGGATAAGGTATGAAACATTTTATGTTTCCAAAAAATACTATGATGAGAGACTCTAAGGCATCTCGCAACTAGATCATAACACCTATATCCCTTTTGTTCAAGTCCATACCCAAGAAAACAATAGACCTGAGCACGAGGCTGTAATTTTGTTCGCTCATAAGGATGACGAAGAACAAAACAAGCACACCCAAAAACTCTAAGATTACTATAGTCAGGAACCTGCCCATAAAGACGCTCATAAGGTATTTGATTTTGTAAAAGTGGTGTGGGTACATGATTCATGGTATAAACAGCAGTGAGGAATGGTTCACCCCAAAAAAATGATGGCACAGAAGAAGAAATGACAAGTGATCGAGCCAAATCTAAAATATATCAAAGTTTTCGTTCAGCTCGACCATTTTGTTGAGATGTACCAGGGCAAGAAAAGTGAAAAATAGTGCTATAGTGTTTGAGGATATTTTGAAATTCATTTTGCCTGTATTGTGTAGTATTCTTAGAACGAAAAGTTTTGATATTGGTGGAAAATTAAGTTGAAACCATTTTGGTGAAATCACAAAAGATGTTGAGAAATTCAGAATAATTTTTTATTTAAAATATCCAAGTGAATTATGAAAAATCATCCAGCAATATAACAAAATATTGTGCCCCACCCATGGTGGCTACAAGAGAAAGTCCCCAAACATCAAAATGAATAAGATCAAAAGGAGAAGAAGTAAATGACTCACTGTTATTAAATGGTTAAGCAGGTTGTTTGCCTAATTAACAATAAATGCAATCAAAAGAATCAATTTTAACTGATCCTAACAAACCCTTAGATGCGAGACTTTTGACTCGAGATACCGATGCATGACCCAAACGAGAATGCCACAACTCAAGAGTAGGTATACTACTTTGTGTAGATGCATCTGTGACAGATGAAATAGGTAGATGTAAGAAAGAAAGCTTAAATAGGTGCCCTGTCTTACAACCTGTTCCAATGATCTAACCTATCTGAGGATCCTTTATAACACAGCCAGTGGAGGAAAATATTATATTCAAACCTAACTCAGTCAATTGACTAATAGACAAAAGATTAAGAGACAAATTGGGAACAAGATAAACATTAGGAATAGACAAATTTGATTGAGAGACAGTGCCTATGTGACTAATGGCCATAGTGGAGCCATTAGCTGTGTGAATAATAGGGGTATAAAATGTAGGAGTCTGAGCAGTGAGCAAAGTATAGTCAGGTGTTATATGATTGCAGTAAGAAAAGTCTAAAAACCATGAATTAGGTGTACCTGGTGCTGTTGAGAAAGTAGAATTAGATGAGCTTGAACCTGATTGCTTGGATAGAACCTGGTTGAGAATTGCCTTCAGATCAACAGCAGAAAATGTAAATGGGGATGCCTCAAAACGAGTAGTAAATAGTGTAGAAGGAGAAGGATGAGATGACACTGCCTCTGTGGTAGCTATAGCGGCAGCATTGCGAGGTCTAGCAAATTTGAAACACTTCTCAATTGTATGCCCCGATTTACGATAGTATCTGCAGGAACATTCACTAGTTTTGGAATGAAATGACTGTGCTCGCTGTTTGTTACCACTATTGTGACGAAAATAAAAAGAATATCTGTTGAGTGAAAGCCGAAAAGAAGAATATCGGTGAAGTGAAGACCTAAACTGAAATCTCATTTTGGGGTGAAAAATCTCATTTTGAGCCATTTAAAAAGTCCAAATGACAAAATGACTAAAAAATTGAAATCAATGCGAAATTTCACGCAAGGTAGGCCTTGAATTTTTTATTTATTTTGTTACTGTTTCTGATGTGGCAGTACCTGATGACGTGGAAGTGAAGGGCTGACGCGGCAGTACATGATGACATGGCAAACCACGTGGCAGAGAAAATTGACGTGGCAGATGAGTCAGTGATGATGTGGCGAATGACGTATCACTGTATGCTGAGTCAGCGATGACATGGCGGATGACGTAGATGATGATGTGGCACTATTCAGGCTGAAATTTTTTTTTTGACGTATTGATCTCTTGGCGAGGGCTTCGATTTGATATATTCAGAAGATGAAAGCAAGTTCCAGAAGATTGAGTTTCAGCACCAAATAGAAAAGAGTTCTCTTTGAGTGATAGAACAATTAAGCGAAAAAAAATTTAAAACCCTTGCTCTGATACCATGTTAGAAATAAGTGGAAAAGAGAGAATCGCTCTGAATTATATTAATGAATGGTATGAGAAATAATATACAGTAAGAGCATATATATAGGAGAAGAAAAAGAGGTAGGTGAGTGGGGAGCAAGTTCTCCTATACATGGTAAGTCCCCAATCATAGGAATCCTATTGGGCTTAATGATCATGCAACTGAAAAGGGCAAGGTTTACTCTCCTAGTATTCCATCAATTTACGGCTTATTCTCCTAGTAGCAAAAGAAAAGGGCAAGGTTTTTTCATAGTAATATTGGGCTTAATGATCATGCAATTGAGATGCCAAAACTGTGGAGATATGGTTAAAGATAGATGCCTTGGTCAATTGTGTTAGAAGAAGTGGCTAATTGTTACAAGTCCACCCGTATGATATTTGTTATGTATAAAATAAAATGATTACCAAGCTCTCCCTTCATGAGTGATGTTTATAATACTTTACTTATATACTTATAAAAAATATACAGGCAAAAAGGTCAAAAACTCCCCTTTGCTTTTAAAATGGTGCAAGAAACTTTCTTATGCTATATTTTGGACAATATCACACCTTCACATTTGCAAAAGTGAGTAAATTACCCCCACCTCTTGCACGAATTATCATTTTCTATGGCCATTTTACCCTTTCGATTATTATAAAAATTAAAGAACAATTGAGAGAAGAGAGGTTTTTTTATATTAAGTTATATCAATTTTCAGAAAAAAAATAAAAATGCACAATTACATAATAAAAAAATTTAGATTATTTTTTTGTTTTTCAAAACTTTTCCATTAGAAAGAGACGGGTTTTTTATATTAAGTTTTTCTTTACCTTAATAAAAAAAAAAAGAGAAGTTTTTTTGGGGGAAAAAAACTAAATATGCACAATAATAATAATTTCCAGATTTTTTTTTTTACTTTTTCAAAAATTGTTTTGTTTTCATAAATTCTCTCTCTTTCTAATGGAAAAAGTTCTAGAAAAAATTTCCAAAAAACCAAAAAACAAATTGAAAATTTTTTATTAAGTAATTGTGCATATTAATTTTTTTCCCCAGAAATTATTTCCAAAATTTTTTTCCCGAAAAAAAAACTCCTCCTTTTTTATTAAAGTAAAAAAAAAAAAAAACCCTTTTTTCTAATGGAAAATTTTCCCGAAAACAAAAAAAAAATCAAAAATTTTTATTATGTAATTATGCATTTTTTAGTTTCTTTTTTCTAGAAAAAAACACTCTTTTTTTTATTAAGGTAAAAAAAAACTTAATATAAAAAAACCTTTCTTTTCTTTATTTTTTATTAGAATGAAAAGGGTAAGATAGTCATAGAAAATAATAAAATGTGCAAGAGGGGTAATTTGCTCACTTTTGCAAATGTGAGGATATGATATGGTCCAAAATATAGCATAGGAGAGTTTCTTGCACTTTTTTAAAAACACAAGAGGATTTTTGGCCCTTTTGCCAAATATATATATACACTAAAAGTTTGAGTGAAAGTATGCGTTGTGGTTCTCGTGGAAAAAGTAAAAACCTTGTATATTCATGTGGGGAAATGATGTTGGGAGGGGAGGACCAAGAACCTGATAATTAGGGGGGCCAAATTCATTGCATAATTTTTTTAAAAAAATTATAATCATATAATATTTTATTATTATTTATACATAAAAGTATTCTATATCTTTTAAATATGAAAAAAATTTAAAATAAGATCATCAAAAATATATTTAATATTCCATGTATATAGAATTATATCTATTTTGGCATACATGAAATACATATATATAAGTGGACTAAAAAAAATCTAAAATTCAAAAATAGTAAAACAAGGAGAAGAAAATTAAATATGGATTATATTCCCATATATATATATAGATTTCCAAAATGAAGCTTAAAATATTTCAAATTGAGATTATTTATTAACTTTATGAGAGTTACCTTTGTAATTTTTTTTATTTTTTTGAGTAAATATTTTCAACTATTCATACAGCCCTATTAACTAGTAAGTAAATCTTTTAGTAATTTTAATTTCAACTATTTGAGGACCCTAGAAAATAGGAATTTGAAATTTTTTTGGGAGGGCCAAGGCCCCCTTGGTCTCCACATAGGTCCACCCCTGATGTTGGGATGATGGTGGAGCAGTGAATGGTGTAAATTGAAGATTGAAGTAACTTTAGACCACTCGAAATAAATCTACAAATTTTATCAATGGGCATTAGCCCAAATAATATGATCTCTCTTTCTTAAATGGGAGATTGAGTGTTAGAGTTTTATTAGAGACAATGCTTTGAGTGTATGTGTTTGTTTGAACTTCGAAAAAAAACACAAAAGAACATCTCCAGATTGTGGCAACAATTAGTGTCTCCATATGGCTAAGTCATTTAATTGATTTTAAGTATTTCGCAACAATTAGGATCAAGGTGAGGTTGATGCAAAATAGTGGATGGTTAGGATTGTTTCACTTAGTGTGTTTTATCATTCTGTTTGTATTCATTTGAAAAAAAAAAACTGTAACGTTGTTTTGCTTGTAAATTACCTCTAAACCAAACCAAACCAAATTAGACCACATGAAATAACCACGTACTACACAATCTAATCTAATCATAATTTTATAATTTAACTTGCTATAATACCAAATATTGCTTTTTTTTCCTGATAAATATGGAGAGGGGACTCGAACATGGACACACCCACTCGGAGAGTTGAGTGATGCCCCCAAATATTGCCCTCTTATAAATCTATATTTTGAGTCTAGAAATCATCTTAAATATAATTAGGTCCTAATACATTCAATAAGTGTCTCTTCTTTCCCCATCAAGAAATCATTGTCCTCGTGTTTTGATTTCCCATGTGTGGATGGAGGTGGCCAACCCACTTTCCTATGGCTTGGTAGCAATGAACCAAATCAACCTTTTTTTTTAGTTGATACACACACCTACCCTCAACGAATTGTTTGCACCCAAATCAACCTTCGCTCCAACATAAAGCCTACAACAGTGTTGCCACAACAAATTGTTTGCACCCAAATCAACCTTCGCTCCAACACAAAGCCTACAACAGTGTTGCCACAACAGGATCATCATATTGAACTTGAAAGTCTTGATCTTGTTGTCCATCTTGTCCTAATCAAGGATACCTGTATTGTCCATATAGGAACTAATTGATTGAGCGACATAAAAGACTTGACTTCTCAAAGGAAAGTGTAGAGTTTGAGTCTTAGTAGAGATCGTGTGCGTGTGTGATTCTACTTATCTAATAAAACAAAAATACGAACCGTGAAAACTATGCTCACAATCACCTTGCTTGATGGTTCCTTAATAAACCAACCTTTTTTTCTTTGCTTTGAACAGTTGATTGATCAACGGATTCTAATAATTTTCTTGCTGATTTTCTTAGCAGGAACTTTTATTGTCACGCCCCGGTTCCCGAGGCCCGAAAACCGAGATATGAATCCCGTGAGATCACCCTCACGCTCTAACCACCACCTGATCATGCAACCTCAATTTCCTATCATTTTTACGAAAATTGGGCATGGCCCATTCTAAATAATCAGCTCCTGGCATGATATACCTGCTTTACAATTTATATGGACACTTCTGGGCACGTGTCCCCCCAGCATTTATATCTAAACAATAAAAATGGACACTTCTGGGCCCGTGTCCCCCCAATATTTCTACAACATGCATAATACAAGCATAAATATACATGCCTCAGTCCTTGAATGTCCGTATTAAAAACATACATCACATGAATAAATACAATTGAAGGAATTGAATCAATATAAATCGCTTTATACATTTAATCCAAATGTAAAGCATCTATCTATCCACTATCCTGGACATACACTAGATTCTAAGGAATCTAGATACTACCTCTGCAACCGGTGCTGTCAGTCCCCTAACTAACTCCAAAACCAGCAATACCTGCAAAACCTGGGAGGGGGTGAGCTCAAAGGCCCAACAAGATATGTAGAACCATACTATCACCGCTGCAGCAGGTCGATCCTCACATATTCTCAAAAATATACATGCACTTAAATATATCACAATATTTAAGACCATGCCCCACCTAGCATGCATAAACCAATGATGTATATGGCTACTCTAGCACATATGAACATACAAAGTCCACTATATATGATTTTTGAAATCATTTTCAACATGCTTGAAAGCAGTAAACATTCAGCACCAATATGTATATAGAACATATATGTCAACACATTTACATAACCGATGTAAATCAACCACTACATCTCCTACTCGTCAAGTAGCACATCTCAAATGCAATGTAGATGCATTTAAACAGAAAAACATGCTTAACAGATAAACACATAAGCATGAAGGTATTTTCACCTTCCACAGTCATAATCCAATACATGATACAAGCATCAAAGCTTGCACATACTCTCACTATCGGTCCTCATCTGATACCCCACATGATTGGCCCGCTCCGAGGATCATGTGACCTAAGACAACTCCGATAACCAACCAACGACCTGGACCACTCCGAAAGGTCATCCTACCCTGGTAATGTATAGGATTGCCATTATGTGAGGGGACAGCTCTGAGGCTCACATTCATTGGACATACTCCGAATTCCAGGCATTAGGCCTGAGCATGGCGGGTCCACTCCGAGGGCCATACTTATTGGACATACTCCGATGGCAATATATTGGTTTGCCAAATTGTGAGGGGGCAACTCCGAAGCTCACAAATGTTGGACATACTCCGATTCTAGGCATAAAGCCTTCGTATGGCGGGTCCACTCCGAGGGCCATACGCAGTGGATAGTTATACCACTTCTCGTGACACGGTTGGACCACTCCGAAGTCCCGTGCACCTCTTTTTGTGTTAATTTTCTCGCAACCTCTCATATATGCAATATGGATGTATACGTATCCAAGCATTTCATTTTATGCTATCCCAATGCACCAGCTAGTATATAAGTACATAGCATGCATTTTCCTCTACATAAACCCACATATAACCACGTATGTGTCATTTCCCTCCTATACATGCAATATGGATGCATATATACACTGCATAATACATTCATGCTTCAACCCATGCTTATGAATACTAAAAAGAAGTATTTGGCATGCTTTTCATCACATTCCAACACATATAGCACATATATGTTCAAAACCTGCATAACACCTCACATATGCCAACAGTTTCAACCCTAGCACTTATTTATCATGCTATAACCAATGCATACATTTTCTATAAACAGATAGCATGCATTTCATTCACGTGAACCTACATGTAATCACGTACATGTCAAATCATGCATATAAATCACATATGCACATATACTAGCATAAATACAGTCATGCTCTCATTCAATGCATGTGCTCACTACAAGTAGCTAACATGTATTCCAATCACTATATATATATATACACATATATATTACATCACCCACATATGTATCAAGAACATATAAACCACTTAGCACATTTCATGCTTTTCAAATGCTCGCCAAAAGTTATATTCAACTTAGCATGTATTTCTACCTCTGCAACCATATATATAATCACCTATATATATATATATATATATATATATATATATATATATATATATATATATACCGAACCTCATGCATAAGAGCCACATATGCATACAAGACAACACCTAGCTAAACATGTATTATTTAGCATGCTTTTTATAGACTTTAATCTATACTGTACATGCATATCACAATGCAAATAGGCGATGAATTTAAACATGCCATCGCTCCCCAAACTCCACATATATACATATATACACACACACACATATATATACATTCTCTCACATCCCATGTATATACCACATCCCCCTATACACATATATATATAAGCGCCTACATATATATGTATATACACATATCACATATGATCAAATTAATAACATATGTAAATTACTCAACGTATGAAAAGTATTTGTAAGAGATAGAGGCAAGAATCAACTTGCCTTAGGTCCAGCTTTCGCTAGGTCTGTGCTTGCAAAGCGATCCTTTTTCCATGTCCGGTTTGGTCCAGTCCTGTGTCAAAGCCCACATAACCGATCCAACTCAATCCTCCCCTGGTAGTCCCACCATGGCTGCCACCGTGGGGAAAGTCTGGCAAAATCATAACCAGCTGTGAATCCCTCTCGTTCGGCTACCCAAAACAAACCACAACCTATTTTTCCATGTGCAAGCCCGCCATCTATGAGGGCCCAAAACCACAAGGCCGCCATTCTTGGCCCAAACAACCACAAACTGAACCCCCCTTGATCAGTCACAAACGAACCCCATGTGCAACCCACACACCACTCGCTACTTAGCCGAAGCCACTAGCACTCGAATCAAAAGGAATCCACAAACCAAACACCTCAATCAAACCCAAGACCACTGCCGAAAACCACCACCAACCGTGAACCTCCAATCACCATAGAAGAAACCCAAATCCACCAGGAATAACCATTCTCAAGTCACACCAAACACAACTCACCATCCATATTTATGTACCTATGTATCACTACTACAAGAAGGCCGGATCCAAATCAGCCCAAACAAGCCAAGAACCCAACTCCGGCCACCACCATGGTCGGGCCGAGACACCATCCGAAGCCTCAACCATCTCAAAAACAAATGGAAACAAACCCATCTTTCATGACCACCAAAAAGAATCTCAACACAATTGGACCCAATCGACTCACCTCAACAGACCCAACGATCTAAGCTAATCAGTCCCATCGGCACCATCACGGCCAGTCGCTACCGCCGTGAACAGACCCAGCCACTGTCGTGACCACCGTCGCCCAACCAGACCGCTACGGCCGAGCCAAGTAGAACCCAGCTGAGTTCAGCCCAAAACTGAACCAACCCCGGCCTCCTCCCGCCATCACGACCGCCTTCAGCCATCATCAGCCGCTATTCCAGCCCCCACCGGAGCACCCGTCCAAACATCACCGCCGAACCCCCATGGTCGGACCACCCGTCGAACCAGCCGAAACCCCCCCTTTGCGAATAGCCCAGCCGCAAACAACACTCGGCCGAACCGAGCCACCCGCGTCACCGGCAACCACGGCGAGCCGCCGTCACCGGCCCACCGCCAGCGAACCCGCGAACCAGCTGATCTCGCCTTCGGCTTCTCTCTCTTTTTCCCGATTCTCTCTCGGGTTCTCCCTCTCTCCTCTCTCCCTGATTCTCTTTCTCTCTCTTCTTTTCTTTTTTCTTTTTCTTTCTTCTTTTCTTTTCTTTTTCTTTCTTCTTTTCTTTTCTTATTCTCCCTCCTTCGGCTGACCACTCATGTGGTCTTCCTTCTTCTGTCGGCTGATTCTTCTTTCCCAGCCACATGTATTATATACAAATAACACATTTATATATATATATATATATATACCCAAATCAGCCCATGTGTAATTAAATAAAGCACATGTGTATGTACACACATACTCCATACATACATATTACACTACATACACATACCTTCACATGTATTTATAATTTAATATAAATACACTCACCACAACTATATATATATATATCCCTATATATATATCTACATCCTCCATCAATATACATATAATTCCATATATATATATATATATATATGTATATCCACATTCTTTTCGAATTTAATTTATTCGAAAAAATAAATTCGGCCCAAAAATCATCCAGGACCGGTCAAAATTATTCCGATCCTTACATTTATGATGGATAGAGGCAAAGGAAAGGAAAAAGCTAGTGATTGGGTGACGATAGCCAAAAAAGCACCGTCATTAAAACAATCGTTAATCCAGCAAAATCCTCCTACTTCCATAAACCAATGGTTTGTAGTTTCTTCAGGATTCCAACCAGGAATCTATGCAACATGGTTTGAATGCTACAATCAAACTAACCATTTCAAAGGAGCCTGTTTTAAGGTCTTTGAAACTTATGAAGAAGCTAAACAAGCTTTTTTCAACGTTGGGATTGCATCCAAAAAATATTTTCAAAAGCAAGAGATCTCTGAGGTTTCTGACTTTTTCAATCCAGGAATCCCCTTGGATATTTATGAAAATTTCAATCTAGCATGGAAATCCCATGTTACAGACCAAAGAAAAATCTTTCGTAATTCTCTTAGTTCATTGGCTAAACAAATAGTTGAGCTAAATGAAACATCTCTTTATTTTAAAGATTTGTGTATAAAAATGGTTTCACAAGTTGATTGGGAGAAAGAAATTCCACCTGATCGAATCAACTGGTACCTAAAGCTTGCTAAAATGCTAAAAAATGATTTTCCAGCACCAATTTTTGAAAGGATAAAAAGAATTTGTCTTTTCGAAAAAGCAAAAACCGATTTTCCAAGCCATATTTTTCTAAAAATCAAGTTTTTTGTTGAAAACAATTACTGGACTTTAACAAATTTTTATATTGAACATCATCAATATATTAATCTGAAAGATGGTTTTCCAAAGCTTAGTTTAGGAACACACCTACTATGGCCTTTGGAAATGCTTGATTGGGGAATAGTCAACAAACTAATTATCCAATCACATTATCCTGAAAAAAATTTACCTGCCATGATCAAATCAATGATCTTCAAATGTACTTGTCATTGGATCTGTAATAGAGTACTCTCTATATGGGTTTCCAGTTCAATTGGATGGCGAGAAAAAACTCATTTTTTCCAACCATATCAGATTTGGTATTTAAAAACCATGATTGATGAAGAATACCTCAAAAATCCTCTACAAGATTCTCTTAAAATAGCAAAGGAGCTTACCCCAAGAACCCTTGCTATCGAGCGTTTGGTTCATTTAAAAAATATTGCTCTCACTCTTCTCAACACCACAAAACCATTAACAATGGTTTCTGACAGAAGAAGGATTTTTGTCACTGAATTAAGTATCGATTTTCCTTCATATTCTGCTCAGCATCTTCAAAAGACAAAAAGCCTTCTCAAAGATATCTCCGAATTCAAGCTTGAGCTTCCTCAAGAAATACTCCACTCAGCAGAAATGGAAGATTATTTCATTAATCAACATGATGCACAGAGTCCAAAAACTCCTCCGGACCTTGATGAATATGAACTCCATAATCTACTCAATCAGATGGAAAGATAATAGATCTCACAATCGACTGCAATCTATCCAACACACGACAGAGGTCTTTTTCATACAGCTGTAAAGATGCTAAAGCAGTGTCGGCAGCAAAGTCAAAAGGACAACAGTAAAAGCAAGCGTCGGCAGAAATTGACAAAAAATAAACAGTGATTTGTCGGAAGAAAGTCAAAAAGGGTACAGTACTGCTACAGTATTTCGCAACCGATTACTGTCGCAGCCTCCAGTCTCCAGTCGTCCTATATCTATAAAAGAAGATGAAGACTGAAGTTGGAAGGCATCTTGTATCATACGCCCCCTTCTAATGTGTTTTATGTTTTCTATCTCAGTTGTAATCTACTTGCTTCCGTGTGTCTGTAAATGAATTCTAGGAAGATCAAACATCTACAGCAATGATGATTGATGGATCATTTGAAAATATAACTAATATTCTTAAAAAAATCGATAACAAAATCGATTATCTTCAGGGAATTCTTGACCTTTCTGAATTCACAGAAAAAAGTCAAGAACTTATCCATATAATAGAAAATTTGAAACAAATCAAAAAAGATAGTTGTGTAGATTTGTATCCAGAACATACTCCTGCTACAAAAAATCTCTACTACGGAACAGAAGAAATTCTGATGTTCCATAAAAAAGAAAAAAATCTTTTTAATAAACAAGAATATGATAATATAGTTGAAATTCTCGATATTGGAGAGAAATCTATAAAGATCCTTCACTAACTATTGAAGAACGAAATAAAATTCTTCAAAACATAAGGAAAACCTCCTTAGAATATGAAGCAATTTTAAATCATTTCAATTATCAGATCAATCTAGTATCTGATACAGAATCAGAAAACGAAGAAGTTACAAAAATAACTAATGATTCGACTGATTCTTCAGAACCAGAAGTAGATGACTCAACATCCACTGAATATGATGAAGAAATAGAAGTAGATAATCCCTCAACTTCTAATCCTCAGTTCATTAGGTCACCTAAAAGAAAGATCGATGAACCTCTCGATCCAGAGTTTTTCGGAGATTATGGAATCTTAGAAGAAACTGAACAAGTTTTTCCTACAAGAACTGAAGAAGGAACTTTAGATCCAAAACCTAGTTTAAGTTGAAGAGACGATTTAAACAAAATTAATGTTGCTCAAAATGGTACTTATCTTGATTTTACACATATCCCATTTAAAGATCAAGAACAAGCTATAGATGATTGGGCACAATCACTGTCCATTCTCATCACAAATTACAAAACAGTCTGGAATGAAGAAAAATTCTTAGACTATATTGCGGCAACTCTACAAGGAGATGTCTTAGCATGGCTTTGCCAATGGGATCAGACTGATGAAGGAAAAGCTATAAAAGCTAGCCTTCTTAGTGATTTTAAATCATTCGAAGAAATACTTCGAGAATTTTCAAAAATAATAAAAGAACATATGTGTGAATTTTCTGGAAAAGAAAACCTACAAGATGATGCAAACTATGCATTAACAAAAATTGAATTATGTGATATTTGTCAATTCGACTAATTTGTAGCATTATACAAGAAATATTATTTCTTGATCAATCCACCAAAAAATTAATTTTGGTTAGAACAGTTTTTTAGTAAACTTCCTCATCCTTGGGATGAATTAGCCAACAAAGGCTATCCTGAATTCCTAAAAACTCTAGGAAAACCTGATAATCTTGGCTTTAGGATAAACTATGTCCTAAGATTAATAATGGACCGATGTTTAGAAATCCAGGCCAAAAAGAATGTCAAAAATCAAATTGCTTGTTCAAAACAAGGACAGCAATGTTGTGATAAAATATTACAAGAAAATTGAAAAGTAGGATGCAATACAACCTACTATAAAAAGAAAAAGAAATTTCCAAAGCAAAAAAGCTTTAAAAAACGAAAAACATTTCGTTGGAAAAAATGGAATACAGATAAAACTCCTTCCAAAAAGAAGAAGTACATTAGGAAGAAAAAATCTTCCCCAAAAGACTCAACTTCAAAAAAGACAGAATGTAGATGCTACATCTGTAATGAAATTGGTCACATTTCTCCAAATTGCCCAAACAAGGGAAAAGGAACAAGAAAAATGATTAAAATGATCGAAGAAAAAAATCTCAAAATCATTTTTGGTTATGAAATTTCTTAACCCGGAGAAATCCTTTATGAAATTTCTAGTGAAGACGAATCTTCTGATGAAGAATTAGTCTTCATGATTAATACGAGTTCCTCAGATAATGACACAATCCGATTAGGAGATGTCATTCAAGAAGAAGTTTCTTTTACCGAAGAACAACTTCAGCAAATGCAAAAAATGCAAGTTGTAAAAAGGACGAAATATATAAAATTTCTCCTTTTACAAAATTTAATCTATTTTTTGCTCGAGTTTTTGAACAATTTAGTGGTAACACTGCCGCTAAATGTACTGCAGAAGGCAGTGTTGAACTCAGCATTTTTACAAAAGAAAAAATTGCTCGATGGAAAAAGAAATATCCCGAAGTAAGATACGTTCACATTGGGGTCATCCAAATAAAGATAACCTCTTTATACAGAAGAGGATGTGATATTCCAATTCTTGTCTTGGTTTCTGATAATTGATTCAAAAACCCTGTCAAAGCTTTAATTGGAGGAATGTAATCCAATTTAGTGCATAAAGTAGTATGGTTTAACATCAAACCTGATTATTTTGTCTCCATCAATGATCCAACAATAGAAAAAGCTATTAAGATCATAATTCAATGTCAAGACACAGATCTTGACGATGCGACAACAGACCTTAATATAGAATGGAAAACAATCCATGAATTAACCAGAACTACAGAGACATCAATAAAACCATTTGATAAATCTCTTGTAGAAATCTTTGAGCCAAGACCATATGATACAATTATTACCCCTAGGCTTGAAAGATGGGAAGACCTGAAAATTCCAAAACCATGGATATTTCAGCAACTTAGTCAAAATACCATAAAAAGAACTCCAAAAATTGAAATAACAGCTTCTGGAGATAATCTTTACATAACAAACAAAACCGATGACAATGAAAGAGAACCTGAACCACTCATCAGGAAAAATTCCAGATGGGAAAAAGAATTTCCATCAAATTTTCAAAAGCTTAGTAGACAATTTTCTAACAAATGAATTAGTTTTAGAGAACCAAGAGCACCACCTCCTATTTTACCTCCAAGATTTTCCTTAGATAAAGGAAAGGGAAAAGGATCTTCAGATAATCCAATCTTACCAGGATCCTCTTCTAAATATCATATAAATTCAGCTTTAATTTATCATTTTCAACTAGGAAAAGAAGAAATTATTTTCGCTCCAAAACATGGAATCCGAAAACACACATATTTGCTTGGAATCTTTAAATTTTTAGGTTATGAACCCTATAGCTTAAGTGTTCTTGCTGATACAGGAGCAACAATTTGTTGTTGCAGATGGAATGCTTTGCCAGAAGAAAAATGGAAAAAAATGAAACACCCTGTTCCAGTAACAGGAATTAATGATTCAGAAACATTTATTCAGTACAAAGCTAAAAATGTTTCAATTTGGTTAACAGATAAAAAATTTGTTATCCCAAAGATTTTATGCTTCCCAGATATGCATGGTGATTTCCTATTAGGAAATAATTTCTTAAATTCATATCTGCCTATGCATATTTATCCTAACTCTATTGCATTAACCTTAAAACAAGAGTTAATTCATATTACTTTACTCGATAAATATACATATCTTTGTGATAATAATTTCAGCCCTAAAAGAAGAGATAAAATTCAAATAATCCAAAATTCACATTGGCTTTATAAAATCCTAGAGCCACAATTTAGTGAAAACCCACTAAAATTATGGTCAAAAAGCCCAAGATATTGTACTTTAAGGTTAATAAAACCTGAAATTATTATTAGAGTCAAACCAATGATTTACTTAAAAAAAGATATAGAAGAATTTGACAAGCAAATCAAAACTCTTCTAGATATCAAACTAATTGAAGAAACAATTAGTCCTCACTCTAGCCCAGCCTTTATGGTAAGAAACCATAGTGAAATAGTGAGAAAACAACCTTGAATGGTTATAAATTATAAAAGGTTAAATCAATATTTACAATTCGATGGTTATTTTATTCCTAAAAAATAAGTTCTTATTAATCAAATAAGAGATGCTACCATATTTAGCAAATTCGAATGCAAATCTGATTTTTGGCAAATAAAGTTAACAAAACATTCTAAGCCATTAACAGCTTTCAGTACACCATCAGGACATTATCAATGGAAGGTAATGCCTTTTGGATTGAATACGGCTCCACAAATCTTTCAACGATGGATGGATTCTATTTTCCATACATTAAAATCCTTTTGTGTAGTCTATATAGATGATATTCTGCTCTTCTCTAAAACAAAAGAAGAACATCGAAATCATCTAAAACTATTTTGTAAAATAATCCAGAAATATGGAATTATTTTATCACCTAAGAAAATTGATCTAGAACAAACTAGAATTAATTTCCTAGGGTTAGAAATAACTTCAACAGGAATTAAACTTCAACCACATATTATCTCAAAAATAAAAGATTTTCCTAATTCTATAGAAGACAAAAAATAACTTCAAAGTTTTTTAGGCCTTATCAATTATGGAAGAAATTTTATTAAAAATTTGTCAAAGAAAGAAATTCCCCTTTTAAAGAAACTTCAAAAAGACCAACCTTTTGAATGGAATTCACAAGACTCACAGATAGTCTAAGAGATTAAGCAAGATCTCGAAGACATTCCTGATGTTTATTTTCCACAAAATGGAGATAAACTTATTTTAGAAACAGATGCCTCAGATCTTTGCTGTGGATGTGTTCTAAAAGACATAAGAAAAGAAGTATGGCCTGATGACAATAATGAACCACATCATTCAATTCGACCATTAAAAAAGCCACTCCCTAAAAAACTTCAAAAGGAAGAATTAATTTGTGGCTATAATTCGGGCAAGTTTAAATCAAATGAACAAAAATATATTATTTTTGAAAAAGAACTTTTGGCTATTAAATTAGCTCTAAAACGTTTTCACATATATCTTGCACCCGAAAATTTCATTATTCGAACAGATAATCAATCAGTTCGAGATTTTCTTATTAATAAGAAAAACTATCTTGATGGAAGAAGATTAAAGTGGTATAACAATATTTCACTTTACTCCTTTGAAGTAGAACACCTTAAAGGAACTAATAATTTTCTTGCCGATTTTCTTAGCAGGAACTTTTATGATGGATAGAGGCAAAGGAAAGGAAAAAGCTAGTGATTGGGTGACGATAGCCAAAAAAGTACCGTCATTAAAACAGTCGCTAATCCAGCAAAATTCTCCTACTTCCATAAACCAATGGTTTGTAGTTTCTTCAGGATTCCAACCAGGAATCTATGCAACATGGTTTGAATGCTACAATCAAACTAACCGTTTCAAAGGAGCCTATTTTAAGGTCTTTGAAACTTATGAAGAAGCTAAACAAGCTTTTTTCAACGTTGGGATTGCATCCAAAAAATATTTTCAAAAGCAAGAGATCTCTGAGGTTTCTGACTTTTTCAATCCAGGAATCCCCTTGGATATTTATGAAAATTTCAATCTAGCATGGAAATCCCATGTTACAGACCAAAGAAAAATCTTTCGTAATTCTCTTAGTTCATTGGCTAAACAAATAGCTGAGCTAAATGAAACATCTCTTTATTTTAAAGATTTGTGTATAAAAATGGTTTCACAAGTTGATTGGGAGAAAGAAATTCCACCTGATCGAATCAACTGGTACCTAAAGCTTGCTAAAATGCTAAAAAATGATTTTCCAGCACCAATTTTCGAAAGGATAAAAAGAATTTGTCTTTTTGAAAAAGCAAAAATCGATTTTCCAAGCCATATTTTTCTAAAAATCAAGTTTTTTGTTGAAAACAATTACTAGACTTTAACAAATTTTTATATTGAACATCATCAATATATTAATCTGAAAGATGGTTTTCCAAAGCTTAGTTTAGGAACACACCTACTATGGCCTTTGGAAATGCTTGATTGGGGAATAGTCAACAAACTAATTATCCAATCACATTATCCTGAAAAAAATTTACCTGCCATGATCAAATCAATGATCTTCAAATGTACTTGTCATTGGATCTGTAATAGAGTACTCTCTATATGGGTTTCCAGTTCAATTGGATGGTGAGAAAAAACTCGTTTTTTCCAACCATATCAGATTTGGTATTTAAAAACCATGACTGATGAAGAATACCTCAAAAATCCTCTACAAGATTCTCTTAAAATAGCAAAGGAGCTTACCCCAAGAACCCTTGCTATCGAGAGTTTGGTTCATTTAAAAAATACTGCTCTCACTCTTCTCAACACCACAAAACCATTAACAATGGTTTCTGACGGAAGAAGGATTTTTGTCACTGAATTAAGTATCGATTTTCCTTCATATTCTGCTCAGCATCTTCAAAAGACAAAAAGCCTTCTCAAAGATATCTCCGAATTCAAGCTTGAGCTTCCTCAAGAAATACTCCACTCAGCAGAAATGGAAGATTATTTCATTAATCAACATGATGCACAGAGTCCAAAAACTCCTCCGGACCTTGATGAATATGAACTCCATAATCTACTCAATCAGATGGAAAGATAATAGGTCTCATAATCGACTGCAATCTATCCAGCAGGTTACTGATCATCTCCAATGATTTTCACTAGATTCCTAGAGTTTAGCCTCGGATTACCAGAGACATAGAAGCTACTGAAGTCAAATGCTTGAATCGCTGCTTTAGTTTTCCACTACAGGCTTGATTATGACGACATTCATTACCAGTTATTTTGGTTTGGGTTTATCAGGTGATTCATTTTGTATATTTAGTATAACAGTATGAAAATAGAGAAAATGTATTTGTAAAACGAAAGTTATAGTACCTTATAAATCCTGTAATTTACCCATGCCAAATGGCTAGTTCATGTTAAATAATATTCAAATGGAATTTTTTGCATCATTAATTCTTTAACTGTTGATTTTTAGGAGTTTCATTCACACATAAAGCTTGCTTTCTGCTATATGCTGACCTTAAATTGATTAAAATTTAGTGAAAAACTATGAAATGATCATCATAGTTCATGTTAAATATATCTTCACTATAATGATCATCATAGTTTTAATTTAATAAAAATGCTCAATTTGATGTGGTGACACATAATACAGGCTTGTCTATATTTTCCAAAAATCACTCCAAAAATGTTCTATTCTATATAGATGGCAGTTACAAAGTTGGAACTAGTACAAAAAAATTTCACAAGAAAATAATAAAAATCAGGATGCTGAATCTTATTTATGTGTACAAATTTTGCCAATCAACTACTAAAATTAAGTCTATTATATAAATAATTAATTATATAAATAAATTTTAAATATGAAATAACAAACTTATTTATGTGTAAAATTTTTGCCAATTAACTACTAAAATTAAGTCTATTATATAAATAATTAATTATATAAATACATTTTAAATATGAAATAACAAACTTTTATTTATGTATACAAATTTTGCCAATCAACCACTAAAATTATGTCTATTATATAAATAATTAATTATAAAAATAAAATTTTAAAATGAAATAACAAATTAGAAATAATCAGTACCAAATATGCTTTTTGTTTTTGTTTTTATATTTTTGGCAACAGTTGGAGTTACCAAACATGTTTTCAGTATTTTATTTTCAAAATTTTTGACGTTACCAAACGTGTTTTGTATGTTTTTGCTTCAGTAATTTTCGCAACGAAATTTCATCACCAAACATACTTTCGTTTTCAATTCAAAACACCATACAACAAAAACATTGTTTCTGTTTTATCTAAAAACGAAATATCTAAAATAAAACACATACCAAACGGTCCTTAGAATTTAGTACTTAGGGCCCGTTTGGTAACCGCTTATGTTTATTGTTTAAGTGTTTACATAAATAGTGTTTATGTTATGATTTTGTTTATCCATAAACATGAGTGTTGTTTGATAATGAAAAAATATTTGACTTATTTTAAAAATCATAAACAGAAAAACATATTTGTTAACCTTAAACTGTTTTTTTTATAAAAAAAAAATCAACACAATAAACTGCATAAAAAGTCAACAAAGTTCAACTAGAGTTCTTTATGGTTTCACAGTTCTTTGTGCACCCCTATCAACAAAACAAAATATATATAACAATGGAAAAGTTGAAAGTTTTCCAATTTGTATGGAGTGAGAAGAAGGGATTTGGAAGGCATACTCTTGCTCTTGAACTTCTTATACTATTTTCTTTTTTAGTTTTTTGATTTCTATTTTCTTTTCAACACTTAAAATGAATGAATGAGATGAATACAAAATATCATTCTTGTTTCTTTGATAAGGAGATGGTTGAGACTTCTTTATTTTTTTTTTCCCCAAATAAAGTTTTTTTTTAGCATGGGTGCCCTAAGTAACTATTTCTTATTATTAAGTATATTAGTAACTATTCATATTGTACCTAATATTTTTTTCTCAATCTAATTGATGCTCTTTAATTCTGTCCACCATTGATAATTCTAATATTTTTATTGTTGTATCAAACAATAGTTTTTTATAATTTTTTTTTCTTTTCATTTTTTCACTTTTAGTTTCAATTTAAAAAAAAAAATAATATAATCACCATTTTAGATAAAAAGAAATTTTTTTTTTTTTAATAAACATAAACAATAAACATCATTTTGATGTTTAAGAGTTGAAGACTTATGTATAGTATTGTTTTAAAAACGATTTAACAATTTATGAACAAAACAAAAATTATAAAACATGTTTATTCTAAAAATTTATTTTATTAATAATAAAAACTAAAAAAAAACGATTATCAAACGGACCTTTAATTTTCATTTTTGACGCACCTTAGTGGTCGTGAATCCTCCCCCAATCGGAAATGGGAATTTATTATTGGTCAGAGTACCATATTCCGGTATTTAATGCTTGTCCAGTGGAAAAGCCCATCCTACGTGTAAAATTTCTGACATTTAATTCATACCTGTCTGATTGCTAATTTGCTATTGGAGTGGTTATACCACCATGACGTGGTAGTCCCCGAGAAAAGAGAAAGAACACATTCGTAGTGGTAGCTGGGGACTCTCTGCAACTGCAAGAGAAAGGGAAGGAAGTAATTGGATGGCCAACTCTCTGCTCTTCCTTATCACCATTCTCGCCATTCTATCCCTAGTCGCTTGCGTTGATGATAAATGTGCAGCCTGTAACGCTGTTGCGGTAAAACTAATCTTATTTTAAGTTTTAACTCTTCCCCATTTTCAGTCCTACGATCAAACTATCACTAGTTTTTTTTCTTTTTTCTTTTTTTTTTTTTTCCTTTTTTTTGGGTCTATTATCAAATAATCCGTAATTGATTCAGTGTTCGATTTTCTTGATTT
Source organism: Cornus controversa (assembly GCA_026545225.1). Classification (NCBI taxonomy): domain Eukaryota; kingdom Viridiplantae; phylum Streptophyta; class Magnoliopsida; order Cornales; family Cornaceae; genus Cornus; species Cornus controversa. The sequence continues at coordinate 2,391,355 of CM048851.1, read as the reverse complement.
TTTTCTGTTTTTTTTTTTAAATTTTGAATTTTGATGGATGGTACGTTGTTGATTACGATCTGTTTTCGATTGATGGTGATTGGAGGGGAATCTCTCATTATCTCTCTTTATGAAATGTACTGTTTCATGATAAGAATGAGACTCGATTGCTGAACTGATTGAGAATACTTTTCACTAGACTCTGGATCTGATTTCAATATTTAATAATTTGCAGGGAGAGCTAGAGCTTGGACTTTCTAATGTAAGAGTTTGATAATTTCTGCTACTGTTCAGTTCAGTTGTCCTTTAATGTTAACAATGTTTTTAAATTGCTACATTATATTATTATTCCTGTTTTATGGATTTCAATATCATTTCAAAATGAGAGTTGCTATCATTGAATTTCCTATTCCCAATTTCTCTCTTTATTTATTATTTTTTATAATCTTTGCAAGTCATAAATGGAGGCACACACAAATATATTCTTTTTTTTGATAAGTAAGGCACACATATACTTTGGAAAGCCTTCCACCTGAAAGTTGAGTGTTGAATCCAAGAGGCATGGAGCGTCTTCTTATTAGATCTCTCTTTTCACTACCTGTGCATGCATTAAAGTCAGTATTTGTAACTATATGTAAACACCCTAAAACGGCAAAACAATATTAATCAACTCTTTAAACTGTTTGTTCTTGCGGATGGCCTTCACTTGTGTAATTCAATGTATAAATGTTGTTTCATTTTTAGCTACATAAAAAAGGTTCTGGGACTCATTTTTCTCCATAAAACTTGAATTCTCAAAGACTTATTTGCACATTTATTTTCATTTTCATCAATTTTAATACTTAGTTTCCTCTATGCTTTTGTTGAAATTTTACATTTTAAAAATTTCTAAGATTTGGATATCCACGCAGTATATATTTGAAAGGAATATCTATGTTTCCATATTGCATTGATCATGGTGGAATTTGGATTTATTCCCTTCACTTTCACTGGTTGTCAGATTATGTGCAATTGTTAATAAGAAACCATATCTGTATGCAAATACAAAAGTCATTTTATACACTTATGACATGCTTCTATAAGTCTAACTATATGTCTATAAGTTACTTTCAACACTAATTGCCTTTGAAAAAGAGTCATGAATCTGTTTCCATTTTTTTGGGTCAAAGGGAGGAATTGTAAATCCTTTGGGGGGTTAGTTGATTTTGTTGATAGTTTCGAAGTATAGGGTATATGGTTGGTTAGTGGGTATCCTGGTATAGTGCTTTTTGTATATCTTTGGGCGCATCCTTTTGAGCGCTTTTAATGAAATATTACTTATCCAGAAAAAGAAGAAGAGAAGTTCTTATTCTTGGAATCGTGTCATTAGACTTTTAGTAGTCAATGAGATGATAAGTCAGTTGCATTGTTCTGGCCCTTCATGCCCTAGGAAACCTAGCAGCTACCAAAATGTCTCAGTCTAGAATGTTTTCATAGCATTTACACACACACATACTTTTTGACTTTTTAAGATATGCATCATAATAGATATAACTATAATTTTTTGCATAACGGAACACAACAAGCCATTCAGCTTTATGGTTCTGGGCGTTGAGCTTCTCCAAGAGATTTGAGTTTGAGTCTACCTTCCTTTTCATGCTTCATTTTTAAGTGATAACATGGGAAGTAGAAGAATCGTTTGGTCAAATCCATAGGTTTCACCAAATCAAACCACAGATTGGCACTGATTTTGTTATAATCCCTCTAATCATTCAGTCCCCTTTGAGATGGATTAGGTATCCTTCTTTAGCCATTCAGTTTATGAAATTACATTCACCCTTTTTTCTATATTAGTAGTCCTACAATGACAATAACAACATATTAACGTTATATTTTATCCAGGAAAAGCCAAGGAATCATCTGGATATGAGACATCGCCTGGACTCTAAAGGTCAGCGTAAAGGAAAGGTGATTGATTACAGGTATAACTGGAAAAATTGAAGTTGAAAATAAGTGGCTGTGAATTATGAATCAATTTGTTACATTCACGACATTTTAATCCTGTTGTTTTTCTTGTCTGCAATTTCTTAATCTTATGCATTCGATATTAAGCCTAGAGAAGAGTTTTCTTTGTCTTTTTTTTTTCCTGAATTAGAGAAGAGGAGGTTGCATTTGGTAGCAACCAGGTAAAATCCAGAAAATCTATATTGTTGCCCAAACAATGATGCTGGGGGGGGGGGGGGGGGGGGGGGTGGTTGTGAATTGAGTCTTTAGGCAAGTTATGCTAGTTTTTGCTCTTTTTCTCAAATACTTGGTATGCAATTAGATATAACAATAATAATAACAACAAAAAAGTAAAGAGATAGGGATAGAAGATTGCAAACACTAGGACAAGCGATTTTTTGTGGTTCAGCCCCTTATGCCTACGTCCACGACTCAAGAGCACCTCTCTCATGATTTCCAAACCTCCACTATCAAGCGCTCTCTAACCGGGTGAGAAGCAAACTCTTGCAAAGCTGCACAAGCTTGTTCCTTCCTTGCTAAGTGAGCACCTCTCACCTAGACTTCAAGGGTTCACTACCCTTTTAAAACAATCTCAAGATATACAAGTTTTAGTCAAGTTGTATCCTCTTCAAATGATGGATTTATAAAATCAAATCTCTCTTTCTAGAGTAGTAGATGGAGCATGTGATGAAAGCTCAACTCTAGATTGTTGGAGAATATATAGATTGGGTTATTTATGAGATTTATTTTATGAATCCTCCATCAATGTATTTTTCATATTTATCACTTGCATTCTTTCACCTATAAATAGAGGTGGTCATTGTAAACAAAACTAAGAGGCAATATAATGAAAGTGATGGAGCCCTTGCGGCTTTGTGTGCGTAGGCCGTAATGACCGAACCACTCTTGAGTTCTTCTTGTTTAATTTGTCTCTTCAATTTTATTTTTTATCAACATGGTATTAGAGCATCAAGGTTAAAGTTGAAGATCTAAGTAAGTTTCTGTTTTTCTTTTTTCTTCTTCTTTCTTTTATGTATAGTCAACATCTCTACTTTTTCTCTATCATTCTGACATAGATAACCTAGAACCCTAGGTCCCCAAAAAAAAACAAAATAGAAAACAATATTTTCTTCTCCATTTCTTGTTCAAAATTTGTAGTTCTCACGCTTTAAACTTGTACTCAGATTGTCTCCTCTCAACTATTATGGGTGACAAACTAGAAAACAAGGACTCTATCTTTTTTGGCTCTATAACCACTACCAAATTGAAAGGTTCTAACATTGTATTAAAGCAATTGATCATACCTTACTCTTGGCTCATTCGACTTTCCTCTATTTCACTTAAATTTTGTAATCAGGTTTACTCATCTCGGATCTATTCGTCTCGGATATCAGGATCTACTCGTTTTGGATCTTGGGATCAACTTATCTCGGATCTTCAAATCTACTCGTCTTGGATCTCCGAATCAACTCGTCTTGGATCTCCGGATCTACTCATCTTGGACTCTCGACAACTTCGTATTTAGTTTCAAGTTGGACACTTGAGTTTAAATCTCCGTGTACCAACTTGAGAGAGGGTGCTGGAGAATATCATTATAGGATTGATTTGAGCCTTGATAGAATATTAATAGGAGTGTTTTGGGATTGATTTTAGGAATCCTCCATCAATGTATTTTTCATATTTATCACTTGTATTCTTTCACCAATAAATAGAGGTGGTCATTGTAAACAAAACTTAGAGACAATATAATGAAAGTGATGTAGGCCTTTGGGCTTTGTGTGTGTAGGCCGTAATGGTCGAACCACTCTTGTGTTCTTGTTTAATTTCTCTCTTCAATTTTATTTTTTATCAACAATGGTTATGGCTACTTGTGAAAGATATAAAAATGATTATCACAACACTAATAATGATCTCTCTAAGAATATGAATGAGTTGTAGAGATCTTCTTGGCTCTCTATAGCTTTCTAAGAATGACAATGAATGAGCTTGCTATTCTAATTATTTCAAATTTCTCTCAATGCTTTGATTTCCCCCAAAGGGTAGGAGTGGCCTATTTATAGTCAGGGTAAGTAATATGACCGTTTGTGGCTAGTTGTGAAAGATATACAAATGATTATGGCTAGTTGTGAAAGATATACAAATGATTATCACAACACTATCAATGATCTCTCTAAGAATATGAATGAGTTGTAAAGATCTTCTTGGCTCTCTATAGCTTTCTAAGAATGAGAATGAATGAGCTTGCTATACAAATGATTTCAAATTTCACTTAATGCTTGGATTTCCCCCAAAGGGTAGGAGTGGCCTATTTATAGTTAGGGTAAGAAACATGATCGTTTGACAATGTTGGGGTGTGTTTGGATATTTCAATTTGAAATCCCTAAGTGACCGAAGATGCCTGTCAATGAATAATAGACGACTCTGAGACTTGAACTCAAATGAGCATGTTCTGTATGTCCTGAAACCATGAAGTCATAGTCGCCTGTCTCGAGACCAAAGATGTCTATTCCATTGGTATTGAGTTTTACTCACGTTTGGTCATTTTTTGAAACACATAGCCTTATACATTTGTCTAGAAGACATAAGATATCTTTTAATATATTTTCGGACAAGGTAAGGATAAAGATATTTTCTCATAGACGTTACTTATCTACTAAACTAGGCCATTTTGCCAAGGCATAAAGGCTTGTCTATTTCCATAGACATTTGTCCTTATAGAATATTGGAATTCTAAGTCCTTAGGCCATGGAGACATCTCCTTGATGCCTTAGTTAGTTGTATTATCAAGATATGAGCTTGTTGAAGCACATAGTGACTATCTCATATTCAAATGACTATTTTACCCTTAAGAGATATTTCATCTAAGTCCAAGGGTCAAGTTATACAAGGGTCCATGTATGATATGCATGTATGAATCATTTTGGCCCTAATTCAATTTTAGTGTCCTAGACTTGATTGTTAGTGTACATGATACATTTACCACTTTACAATTAAAGTCCTAGCACACGCCTACCTAGACTAGCCCATGTGTTGAATCTTTGTGCGTCATTGTCATCATGATCCAAGGTCCACATGAGCCTTTGAGTACTTAAGTCTATATGATATATTTGTGAACAACAACACTGAAGTAGATTGTCAATTCCTTCACATTAATAGGTTGTAATCATCAAAACCATTCAATTAACCTTGGGTTGAAAACTTAGGGCTAACAATCTCCCCCTTTTTTGATGATGACAATCTATTGATGTGTTCAACAATATAGAAGGGATAACAAGATACCAAGATAGAGCAGAGTACATATGCCCCCCCCCCCCCCCCCCCCCCCTTAGTTCATTCATATTTTTTGAAGATAATGTTTTAATCACAATATGTATAACCATATGTGTTGCAACTAACAGCCACGAACCAAGCAACAATCATGAAACACGATAGAAAACGAAATAAGCACCACACACAGAATACAAGAATTTACGTGGTTCGACGATGTGCCTACGTCCACGGCTAAGATCCGGCGAAAGTTCACTATGCGAAAATAAGGAGATTATAAGTTTCAACCCCAAACCCTAGCTATTGCTCTCTTACTCTCTTTCTGTGATTTTTCAGTATCTTCTAGCATAATCCCATTCTAAACTCTAGACGCCTTTATATACCGAGCTACAAGAGAGTCCTAATTAGGGTGAAGACCCGCAAACAAAAATCAAGTCATAATTTTTTTTCGGGGGCATTGTCCCCTTACCCCCGTGGCTTTGGGCCACACAAATCCCATTTTTTGGGCCAAAACTGGGTTGCAACATGACCGAGGCCAACACAAAATTGGAGCTACGACATAACAATCTCCACTTTGGCTCAAATTCCACCAAGCTCCACAATCCCAGGTACTCCTTTTGCCTCCTTCGCATTCTCCTAAGGGCCTCAACAACTACAAACACCAAAGAAGTCCAGATAGTGTCTGAACTTGATAGTTGGAATGACCTTAGTCATCATATTCGCCGGATTCTTTGTTGTCCGAATCTTCCTCACTGCAATAGCACTCTGTGCAATCACATCTCTAATGAAGTGCAACCGGGCATCAATGTGCTTGCTCCTCTCATGAAACGTTTGGATATTTAGTCAGATGTTTAGCACTTTAGCTGTCGCAAAACACAGTCAAATCATCCTGCTGCAGGCTCAGATCACTAACCAAGCTTCTAAGCCATATAGCTTCCTTCACTGCCTTTGTGGCTGCTGTTAGGTTAGCTCAAATTCCTATTGTGATTAGGTTTCTATTATAAAGTTGTACTTATTAGGTAATTTCTTAGTAGGCAAGTTTTGGTCTCAAGGAAGGAAAGTACTTGTTAGGCAAGTCTTGGGCTCTAAGGAAATGTAATCCTAGTCCACCAAGGAATTGGGTTTTGGGCTCTATAAATAGTTACCTATGTTATAGGTTGAGAGGAGTGAGAAGAGAAGAGGCAACACTCTCATTGTTTTTGAGAGGACACTTAGAGAGAGAATTCTTGTTTAGAATTTTTGATTTCCTTTTGAGTGAGATTGGGTATAAGGGTTAAGGGTTGAAAGTTCAGCGTATTCTTGATACAATCTTTCTAATTGTACTGTTACAATCTATATAGTGAAATCTAGCTCTCCGTGGACGTAGGCTTGTTTAGCCGAATCACGTATAATTCTTGGTGTATTCTTGCAAATTTCTTCGTACTTGTTTACTTATCATCACATCGTAATAATTGGTGGTTCGTGATTGGGGGCTTATTTCTCAACAAACTGGTATTAGAGCTTCAAGGTACACAGAAGGTGTTTGATAAAAGTCTTGTCTAGATTTTTCTTCATAATACGAGTGTTGTTCGTCTTGGGCACTTGTGACAATTATGGCCGGTAATATTGCTACACAATCCAAGGTGAAAAGATTTGATGGTAAGGGTAGCTTCACCCTATAGCAAGGGAGGGTGAAGGACATCCTAGTTCAACAAGGCTTAGCACGGGCGTTGAAAGGGAAGGATGGAAAACTAGAAAAAATGTCAGTTGATGATTGGTAGGATAGAGTCAAGGTGTGTTAGCACTATTCGACTCTGTATTGGGGATAACATCATTAACAATGTTAATGGAGAGTATTCGGCGCCAAAATTGTGGCAAAAGTTAGAGAAGCTCTATCTAGCGAAAAGTCACGACGAAACTTAATCTAAAGCGGGATTTGTACAAGCTAAAGATGAAAGAAGGCGGAAACCTCTTAGAGCACATAAATGAATTTCATGAGATTGTTGATCAACTTGAAAAGGTCGATGTGAAAATTGAAGAAGAAGACAAATCCCTATTACTTCTTACTTCACTTCCAGATTCCTATGAGAAAATAGTGACTACCGTCTTGTATGGCAAAGATACGCTGAAGATGGAGGAAGTTAAGTTGACTCTCTTGTCCAACGACAAAAGAAAATCTCTCATTGATGAGAGTTCAAGTTCGGCTATGGTTGCTCATTGGCAGAATAGGGGAAGGCAGACTAACCAGAGATCTAGTGATAACAGTAGGTCTAGATCAAGGGGTGGAGAAAAGGGTAAGCAGTGCCACAGATGTCATGAGTGGGGCCACATCAGGAAGAACTGTCCACTTGCAAAGAGGAAGGATGATGGCGGCTTTGAGAATGGATCTACCGCATATGCTTATGATAATAACTTAAGTGATGTTCTCACAATTTCCAAAGGTGACACTCTTACTCAACATGAGTGGTTTTTAGATTCAGGTTCATCGAACCATATTTGCTCCGTGAAAGAATGTTTTGATTCATTTAAAGAACTTGATGGTAGTTCTTTGACATTGCCTAATGGTGACAAGTGTGCCGTTGAGGGCGTGGGAACGGTGAAGTTCAAAATGTTTGATGGGGTGGAACACACTTTGGGGGATGTTGCTTACGCACCCAAGTTGTGGTGTATCTAATATCCTTGAGCCGGTTGGACTCCATGGGCTGCAAGTGCTCCATTGCAGGAGGAGTCATGAAGATCACCAAAGGCTGCATGGTATTAATGCGAGGAGAACAAAGTGGAGGTTTGTATCGTTTGGTGGGGAGTGCCAATGGCACTTAGACTTCGATTATGGATAGGAAACGGGGTGCGCATGGTAACAAGATCTTGAGACGTGTTTTGTTTGATTTATCGAAGACACGGGTTGCACGTTTCCGGATAGACGAGGGTGAGATAAAAGTTCCTGCTTAGAGAAGGGTTGCATCGAAGCCCCCTTCCAAAGTCACTTGATAATGTTGAATTGATACAGCTGCATGAATACATTGGCCGTGTGGATCAAGGGGAGTATTGTTTCATACTTGATTTGGGTTATGTAGCTGGAGTTTGAAAGGTCGATGGATCGTTTGTGGATTTGCAGATGGGAGTCTCGTGTATTGAAGACTTGTCAAAATTTTTGCCAAGGGGGAGATTTATTAGGTTGGCTCAAATTCCTATTGTGATTAAGTTTCTATTATAGAGTTGTATCTTATTAGGTAATTTCTTAGTAGGTAAGTCTTGGTCTCAATGAAGGAAAGTACTTGTTAGGCAAGTCTTGGGCTCTAAGGAATTGTAATCCTAGTCCATTAAGGAATTGAGTTTTGGGCTCTATAACTAGTTACCTATGTTATAGGTTGAGAGGAGTGAGAAGAGAAGAGGCAACACTCTCATTGTTTTTGAGAAGACACTTAGAGTTTTGGGCTCTATAAATAGTTACCTATGTTATAGGTTGAGAGGAGTGAGAAGAGAAGAGGCAACACTCATTGTTTTTGAGAGGACACTTAGAGAGAGAATTCTTGTTTAGAATTTTTGATTTCCTTTTGAGTGAGATTGGGTATAAGGGTTAAGGGTTGAGAGTTCAGCGTATTCTTGGTACAATCTTTCTACTTGTACTGTTACAATCTATATAGTGAAATCTGGCTCTTCGTGGACGTAGGCTTGTTTAGCCGAACCACGTATAATTCTTGGTGTGTTCTTGCAAATTTCTTTGTGCTTGTTTACTTATCATCACATCGTAATATTTGGTGGTTCATGATTGGGGGCTTATTTCTCAACAGTTGCTATATACCCAGCCTCTGTAGTAGACAATGTAACTGTAGACTGCAAAGTCGCCTTCCAATTGATCACACTCCCACAAAGGGTAAAGACATACCCTGTCAAGGACCTCCTCCTGTCAAGATCTCCAGCATAATCTGAATCAAGAAACCCAACAACACTCCTAGACGTGTTGTTGCCTTTGTTATAGACTAAGCTAGCATATGCAGTGTCTTGCAAGTACCGTATTATCCATTTCACAGCCTGCCAATGAATATTCCCAGGTCTATCCATGCTGACTACGTTAACTACATGTGAAATGTTTGGCTTAATGCACACCATAGCATACATGATGCTACCAATTGCACTAGCATAAGGAACATGAGACGTGCTCCACTTCCTCCTCGGTCTATGGTGACAATCCTGCTAAAAGTCTAAAGTAAGCTACCAATGGAGTACTCACAGGCTTTGATGCTTGCATACTGAAGCGTTCTAGCATCTTCTTAATATATTTCCTCTGTGACAAATACAATCTGCCCGCTCCTCTGTTCCTGTAAATATCCATACCCAAAATCCTCTTCATAGCACCTAGATCCTTAATCTCAAGTTCACTACTAAGCTGAGCTTTCAACATGTTGATTTTTGACATGTTTCTGTAAGCTATCAACATGTCATCAATATAGAGCAACAAGTACAAATACGAACCGAGCCTCCTGTGATACACAACTGTTGAACTCACTCCTACAGTAGCCACTCCCAACCATAAAGGTGTCAGATCGCTTATACCACTGTCTAGGAGATTGCTTCAAACCATACAAGGACTTCTTTAGTAGGAAAACACGGTCTTCCTTTCCTAGAATCTCAAACCCCTCAGGCTAATGCATATAAATCTGCCCTTCCAACTCACCATGCAAGAACATAGTCTTGACATCAAACTACTTAAGCTCTAAGTTATACAGAGCTACCATAGCAAGTAACACCCTGAATGAGCTATATTTCACCATAAGAGAAAAAACTTCATTGAAGTTCACCCCTTCCCTCTGTATATAGCCCTTCGCCACAAGCGAGCCTTAAACCTCACATCTTCCACTCTTGGAGTTCCTTTCCTCTTCTTGAAGACCCATTTACAGCCCACAATTTTCTAGCCCTTAGGCTTCTCGACTAGCTCCCAAGTCCGGTACTTATGAAGAGTGTAATAACTCGATTTTTTTTTTCTTTTGAATTATGACTAAAGGTTAAGTGAATTTTTAAGCATGATTAGTTGCCTAACGACATGCTTAGTGGACTTAAATGATCCTTTCTATGTTTTCGGTTACGGGTGTGGGGCCGGAATGGGTTTGGGTAACCGGAGAAATAACTACGAACTCTAAGGAGTGGTGTGGGGGTATGGATGTAAAGTTTAAGGGCATGAGTGAAGTTTTGAAAAGTGAAGAAAGGCTAGTTTGCGAATAAGCACAAAAGGCCCATAACAAGGAGCAAATAAGGGAATGATAGAGGGTTTAGTTGCAAAGGGGCAAATAGATATAATACATATGATATATATATGAAAAAAGAGAGAAAAAGATCAGATTTTGGGGCTCTTCTCTCCCTCTTTGGCCGGACCTTTCTCTCTAATTTTTGAGGGCCAAGAAGTGAGATTTGAGGGTAAAGTCAAGACCAAAAGTTGTTCCCCTCACTCTCCTTTTTGTTTTGATCGGTGGAAAGTTGTCATTGGAGGAGTTTGAAGCTTGGTGAAATTTGGGTCTTCCACTTTTAAGCTTGGATTTTTGAGGTAGGGGTTCTCCTTCTCACTTATTTGTCTATTCTAGGATTCAGGTGAAGCGATGAGAGCTAAGGGTACGTATTGCATGATTTAGAGTGGTAAGAGGGGTGGGATGTGGTGTTTTTTCTACTCTCTTTAATCTCTATTGTGCAATAGATATGTATATGGTAGTATATACGGTATAAAGGGTGAATGTGTGAGAGATGTTAGCATGTATGCTGATATGCTAAATTTTGTGCACATATGTGAAAATGTGTTATATTGAACATGTTTGTATTATGCGTTGTTAAGTGAGTTAAATGCATGCTATCTTTATATAGAAAATGTGGGCACTGGTGAAGCATGACTAAAATGTGCTTAAGTGAAGTTTTGTGGGCATATGCTAATTGTGTTAGAGTTTGCATATATAGGAATGTATATATGTGGGTTGGTGAATATGAAATGCATGCTATGTTCCCATATAACTAGCTTATGTATTGTGAAGCTCGAATCTTAAATGCTTGATGTTTATATGTTCGAAATGCATATATGGGTCCGTTGTGAGGAAACGGGAAAAAGTGGTTGGATTGCCTAGAGTAGGTCAATACTCGGTGAGGGTGTTGGAGTGGTTAAGTCACCTTGGAGTACGTAAATACTCGGTGGGGATTCCAAAAAGACGCCCAATCACTTTGGAGTAGGTAAATACTCGATGATTGAGGTATACTCACCTCGGAATAGGTAAATACTCGGTGAAAGCCCAGAAAAGGAAAAGGGGCCAAGTCATCTTGGAGTAGGTAAATACTCGGTGACGGTGGTCTACCCACCTTGGAGTAGGTAAATACTCGGTGGCGGAATTGGAATGTTGTGGGAAGTGTCTCGGTTTCATGATTTGATCAAGAATCATGTTAGGGTATCGGGTTGAGTCCGAGAGAGAGACAAGTATATGATTAATGCTTTCATTTGAATTGTGAAGCATGCTACGTGCTTAATGCATTTTATATATATACGCACTTTTATGAACGAATCTGATGTATGTTGAATGATACATGTATTGTGGTGACATACATTCATGTTGGTCGTGTCGAGTCGGCACTTAGGTGGGTTGGGGTATCTCTACTGAGCTGCAGTGATGCTCATCCCTTTATTCTAAACTCTTTTACAGATAAGGCGCCGATGACTGATGGGACTTGAATGTTCAAGCGGGACTTTGGTAGCATTTTTGATATATTTTGGAGATTGTATATTGGGTTATTCGTGCCGGCTTGTGGCACGTTGATTATGAATTTGTAGTCATAGTTGGATTTTTTTTTAGCATTTTTGGACCTTATGCATGAAATCCTTGTAATGACTATAAACTTGGAATCCATATGTATTGTGGTTTATTCTTGGACCAAACTTAATTTATGGATTGTAAAGTTATGATCTCTCCTTGTGTTATAACTTTATGTATGGACTTTTCTCAAGTAGATGAGTTGGGAATGAAATGGAATGGATATGGGGTTTGAAGGGATGGACTTTAATTGTGTTTTTGAATAATTATGCTTGAAGTATGATTTGAATGGAATGGATGATTTGTAATGCAAAGATTATGAAATCATGTTTTCATTCAATTGTTGCAAGTGGTGTGAATGTTTTTTATGCTAGTTGAAGGATTGGAATAGCCATTGGGGGAACACATGTCAAAAAGTGTTCATTTTGGATCCACAGAGTGATCATGAGAATTTCTATTGTTTTTGGTAGGTTTTAATCATGGTTTAAGTCATGCTTTAAGTTTGATTAGGAGTTGGTAAGGTGATTGAATGCTTTGAGGCTTGAAAATTCAGGTTTTGGGCTGTTTTTAGCACTTTCGGTCGCATGGGCTCTGCATCGATCGACTGAAAGTGCAATATCCCGAGAGTTTGCACTTTGTACTAGGTTTGGGTCGACTGGCCGAAGTTTTGGTCTACTGAAAGTCCACTTTCGGTCAACCGAAACTACACATCAGCTGATCGAAGGAAACCTGGACAACTCCTTCTACACTCTAACTTCAAATGGGTGTAATTTTTTCGTTTTAGATCGAAATTGAGTGCCCTTTTTTTTTAAATTGAGTATTTTTAAATCCTCTATCCAATGGTGTAGGTTTAAGCCTCGAGTTCTGGTCACACAGGTTCGCATGTGCGAAAATCTGTAGGCCGCAACTAGTTGGCTATACAACTGAGGCATGGTTTGGGGCCCATGGTGGTTGATTAAGGTTAAATGATGCATATCTATATGCAAGGTTAGATTTAAGCTTCCGCAGTAATTAAGGAGAAAAAGGAGGGTTCATTGGAGTTAATGGACGAGTTCACCCTTGGTTTCTAGGAGTCGGAAATTGGGGCGTGACAGCATGGTATCGGAGCCCTAGGTTAGAATACCTTGGGACGAAGGGTGAGGCTTGATTTAGTGATCAATTGAGGTTAAGGATTGGAACGTAAGGGTTTGGACTTGGGGTTTACAAATTACCTACGTATAATGTGATTATATGCTTATGCTTTCCTAACATGCTTTTAAGGATTAAATTGACATGGCATGTGTAAGCATGGTGGAAATGATGTAAGAAGTGTTCATTCCTTGGTTCTAATTTTTTCTTTTTGTGCATATAGCAAAATGCCTCCAAGAAGAGCGCGAGACATAGGCGCTAATGCTCCTCAAGAGCCAATGGATGGAACGCAATTTATGCGTGATATGATGGACACAATGAGACGGATGGCTAGGGAAGCCAGAGAAGAGGAGGTTCAGGCATTGCCTAGGGTTGTCTTGAGCCGCCAAATGGTGGCAATGAAGGAGTATGTGAAATTTAAACTGCCTACTTTTGATGGTGCACGTGACCCACTAGTGGCGGAGAGTTAGATAGACCAAACTCACAAACTCATGGTTGCTCTTGCAATCGATGAGGATCTGAAAGTGGGGGTGGCAGCGCTTCATTTGCAAGGAGAAGCGGATCGGTGGTAGCAATTCATCGGGAATGTCCACAACACTGAGACCATGGACTGGGAAACCTTTAAGGGTTTATTCTTCGATAAGTTCTTTCCGACTTTGGTGAGAGACAGGATGAGGCAAAAGTTCATAAATCTACTCCAAGGGGACTTGGATGTAATGGGGTACAAGACCAAATTTACATCATGGGCTCGCTTTACCCCGGAGATGATAGCTAATGAAGAGCTAAAGGTGAAAAAGTTTGTGAAAGGACTGAAAACCTCAATCAGAAAGAGGGTATCCATTTAGGTTTGAGGACCTACAATGAAGTGGTTAACAGAGCCTTAGTGGTTGAGGAAGACGATAGAGACACCCAAAGGATGTGGAAGTCTAAACATTAAGCGAAGAGTGTGGGGGCATCTTCAGGTGGTCAAAGATGGAAGAGGAACAGAGAAGGCAAGTCAGGTTTTCAGGGGCAGCAACAAGCTCACCCGGCACCTTCTTTGGCCTTGCCTACCGGATCTTCATGATCTTCTGTGGTGTGCTATAATTGCCATCAGATTGGCTATTTCAGTAGGGAGTGGCCACAGGGATATACAGTGGCATCAGTGCCAGCAGGGATAGTGGGGAAAAGGGTGTGTTTCTCTTGTAAACAACCTGGGCATGTGAAAGATAACTGCCCACGGACGCAAGTGATACAGAGTGGTATAGGGACTCAGCAGAGAGTTGGGCAGATGACTACGGTTCAGTTTAGCTTCAGGGCGTTACCGCCAGCACAGTCAGTACAGGGATCACGAGTAGCAAGAGGTTCCACGCCTGCTTCTAGTCAGCAGTTAGGGTTACAAGGGACTGGTCAGCAGTCACGGGGCCGTGTGTTCACGCTTGCTTCGGCAGAGGATATATCAGGACCGTCAGTGGTCAGAGGTATTTTCCTAGTTTCTAGCTCGTGGGCTAGGGTGTTGATAAATTCAGGTGCATCGCATTCATTCATATCTGTTGCATTTGCTTGTGCCTTGGGGTTGAGGGTGTCATCACTGGAGTCACCATTGTCCGTTGATACACTGGTCGGGGGTAGGGTTACCCTGGGTAGAGTGTGTCGGTCTTGCGAGATCGAGGTTACTGGGCGTCGACTAGTGTTCGATTTTGTGTTGCCAAACATAACCACTTTCGATGTCATCCTAGGTATGGACTGGCTATCTACATTTAGAGCCACGATTGATTGTCTCCATAGGAGAGTGACAGTGTTCACACCCGAGGGTAATTGCTTTTATTTTGTGGGAGAGCGAGATGATTTCTACGTTCCGTCTCTGCTTGGTTTTGGTGTGAGGGATGGGGTTGGATATTTCTTAGCGAGCTTATTAGCCGAGGAGGAGAAGATCGTGACTAGTGGAGGATTTTCACCGGTGGTTAGTGAGTTTTTGGATGTGTTTGCGGGGGACTTGACGGAGTTGCCTCCGATGAGAGATGTGGTATTTAATATTGATCTTTCTCCTGGTACCACGCCTATCTCTATGGTACCGTACTGAATGGCACCGGCAGAGTTGAAGGAGTTGAAAGATCAGTTGCAAGAATTGTTGGATAAGAGATTTGTACGACCTAGTACATTGTCTTGGGGAGCTCCGGTCCTATTTGCTAAAAAGAAGGATAGATCTTTACAGTTATGCATAGACTACTGTAAGTTGAACCAAGTAACGATTAAGAAGTATCCTTTGCCAAGGATAGATGACTTGTTTGATCAGCTCAAGGGTTCGACTTGTTTCTCGAAGATTGACTTGAGGTCGAGGTATTACCAGTTGAGGGTAAGGGAAGAGGACATTTTGAAGACAACCTTTCGGACTAGATATGGCCACTACGAGTTTCTAGTGATGCCATTTGGATTGACGAACGCACCTGTAGCGTTCATAGACTTGATGAACCGGATATTCAGAGTGTATTTGGATAGGTTTGTGGTAGTCTTCGTGGACGACATTCTTGTGTATTCTTCTTCTATAGAGGAGCATGAGATCCACTTGAAGACGGTGTTACATGTTGTGCTGTTATTTTTTTACTTAGGAATTAAGACTTCACACCACAAGCACAATCATATATAGATAAATTATATTCCAATAATCAACTTCACTCACAGTCGCATGATGTAGTGCAAAAAAATTAGATACTAAATAACTAGTTAAGAACTTAAGATTTGAACGTTTAAGCTTTGAATTCGGTGAGATTCAAATAAACATCAAAAAGGCAAAAGAAAAGACAGTAATTTCTTTCTCACAACACTTCATTTCTCATTAGTTATTCTGAAAATTGACTTTGTTGGAATTCTTCATTTGGTTCAACTTCAGCCTCTAAGGTAGCTTCTTCAAATTCTTCACCAAATGTCATAAGCTCAAACTTAGGTTCGTTTATTGAAAGCTCTGCAAGTTCCCCTAGAGTGTTACCATCAATATCAAACTTATCACCACCTATCAAACAATAAAACAAATGTCATTAAGCTCTAAAGATTAGTTTAATAATTTTTAAAAGATTAAAATTTAAAAGTCAATAGACTCAAATACTCAATATTAAGTTAATAAACTTACACAAATCCCAATATTTTGTTGGTCCTTCCTTGTATTCCTCCTTTCTTGACATTAGACGAATATTGCAGTGTACAAAGACCAAATCCTTAGCTCTATTTGTAGTCAATCTGTTTCTTTTAATGCTTTGAATAAGAGAATATGTACTCTAATTTCTTTCGCAACAAGATGATGATGTCGGTTGGGAAAGCAACTTGAATGCTAAAGCTTTTAACATGGGAGTTGAAGCACCGTGACCATGAAATTGGTTCCTCATACATTTTTGCATCAATAACATGGGGCTCACTGAAGTAACCAGATTCACTAGAAAATGCTCCATATTCTATATAAACTTTTCGAAGATCATTTTGATTGCTAAACAATTGTTTGAAGCATTTGTTTCTATTCAAAGAAACTTCTTGATCTTCATGTGGTGAGAGCCGTGGAACTCCATCACTTCCACTTTTAATCCAAGCCTCAGTGTAGTATTTAGGAACTAATGAATGAGTCATTCATTGTAGCGGATTGCTGCTTTTATTCCATCTTATCTCCAAAATATTGTGAATGACATCAAAAAAATCTGATTGTCCTTTGAGTAGATCTTTTTTCTCATGTGCAGATATTCTTGATTTCACTTTCTCAATCATTGTATCCCATATATCATAGATCAAATGTAGAACAGGAGCATCAGTGTCTGCTAACCTCAAAAAATCAACAATAGGCTCAGTAAAGTCCAATAGATATTCCAAGTCTTCCCACCAAGTGTCACTAACAATGCAATTTTTAACTTCACGAGCCTTTATTTCAATTGCTAATTTCCCATCTCCTTTTACATTCAGTCTCCAATTTGGATCCATCACCATTTTCTCAAGTGCATCCTTAACTTCGTTCATACGTTTTGCCATAATAATGCTTGATGCAAATCTTGTTTCCGCTACCCTTAGCAAAACCAATTTCGAGTAAGTGTTGAAAATTGAGAGTATCATGCCATGGTTAACAATGAAGTTTCTTATATTTTGCACGCTACTCACCACTTCAACAATCCACTTACTAGAGTCATATTGAGGTGAGTTTTCAGAGGGTTCACAGATGCTTTTCAAAGCCAAATTTAGGCAGTGCACAACATAAGGAGTCCAAAAAATGTGAGGATACTTACTTTCAATTATACTTTCAGCAGCCTTAAAGTTACTCCCATTATCAGTAACGACTTCAACAACATTTTGTTCACCCACTTCTTTGATCATGGGGAGGAACAAATTAGCTACATATTCAGCATCCTTTATGTTACCACTTGCATCAATTGCCTTCAAAAATATTGCACCACCTCTGATGCAGCCATTATGTTTATCAATGGCCTTCTTTGTCTATCTGACCAACCATTTGAACAAATGGACGTACCTTTCTTCTTCTAAGAGTCTTTTATTGATTGGAGCTTCCGGTTCACATGTGCCTTCTCTTGGGCCAATAATGTTGTTCGTAATCTGTCGAATGTTGGAGTATAACCTGACAACTTGCTGTTTACTAATGTATGTGAATATTTTCTAAAATGGGGGCACCTTGCAAAATTGAATGACAAGGCAGACGCATAGACCATGCGAGCTGCCTGTTTATCAGCAACATCTCTTTGAGCTACATTAAATGCGTTTTCTAGAGCTCCTATAGCTGATCGCCTTCTTTTTTTGCATTGCAGCAAATCTGATCCTTCTGGCAAGGACAAGTATTCTTCCTTCTTCCTCACATTCAATTCTTCTTGGGCCTTTTTGCTCTAAGATTGCTTATGTTCCATTTTTAGTGCTTGATGTCATGTTGTATTGACCTGCATGCTTCAACCCCTTGATTAGGAATCTTCAACAAGTGACCCTTGACTTTTGAATATGAGCCTGTAACCTTTTTATTGCAGTAATTGCAGGACCAGGTTCTGTTTTCTCCTCCACGTGCTGGTAAGCTAAGAACATTCACATTATTCCATAGTGGGTTGGGATAAAAAACAGTCCCTTGAGCTTTTGATAGACGTAGGTTTTCTTTTTCTTTTCCTTTGATAGATTGTTGATGGTGAGAATACATTGTCTTGTACTGTCTTGTTTTATCTAAAGCGATGTGAAAATAAGAGAAATCGTAACATATATTTGTAAAAATCAGACCATTATAAGTATATATTTGAATATTCAGTTTTCTGGCCATCAGAATTCCAACGAAGTCAAGAGAAAAATAATATAGTGTTCACGTGTGTGTTTTTGCCTTCCTGTAAACGAAATGAAAATAAATAGAGAATATAGGTACAAGAAAAAGTGAAATAGTAACAGAAATAAGAAAAAGTGAAATAGTATTAACAAAAATCACCTCGTAAGCCTTTAGTGACTTTTGCTGCCTCTTTACATCAATTTCTTGAATTTTCTGCTTTCTTGTAAACGAAATGAAAGAAACACAAGAGTGGAACTGTGGAAGTGGAAGATGAGAGGAAAAAGCTTTTCCAAAAAAAATATAATAGGAAAGGAGGGAAAGTAGGCATCAGGTGTGGGATCACTGACCCATGACTTTGTGTCCATTTTTTTATTTGTTTACGTTGGTTAGATAAGCTAGCATTCAATGTGAAGGACAACATGATGTCATCTACAGTAGTTGGATTAGTTGGCTTTCAACTATATAGTTCAATTCCATATATATATATAATTTGCAAATAAAAAAAAATTCAATATATATACATATTAAATATTGATAACTATAGTGTTATTAATTTAATTACACCATGTTTATTCACATACATATGAATTATGAATTACTAATGATTCCAGTAAAGTGGACCAAGCTAAGTGGGAAACAACTCATAAATAATGTTGACGTGGCAAAATCATAGCCATCTAAAACTTTGATCAAGTTATAAATCAGCAGAGCACGTGGAAATCAACTCTTTGGTCAGTAAAGAGTCTTAGCAAGCCGGCGCGTGAACATCTAAACATCTTCAACCTTAAAAAATCTCCATTTTCGAACCAGCTTGAGCTTCTTATAGTCGATCAATGGAGGAAAACCAGATGAGCTTTTTATAGACGGCCAACGAAGGAAAAACAAAATAGAAACTTAAAAAATTTCTTTGCTTGTAGTCGTGTCCAGTAGATCGTAGTGAGTGTCCGATGATATCCCGTGTCCTTGTCGGCGTTGTGTCGCGTCGACACGGACACCTTGGCCTTCCATGGTGAGTCTAGGTAACATAGATCATAAGCTAGGAAGCACGGACACACCTAAAAGGTTGAAGAATCCGTGTCGGACACGTATCGGACACCGACACGCGTCGGACACGCCCCGACACGTGTCGGACACGCCAAAATACGTGTCCTAATTTTTTTATTTTTGGACACACCATGGACACGGCATAGACACACCATCGACACGTATCCGACACGCGTGTCATATCGTTAGAGAGTTTTTAGAAAGTTTTAAAAAGAAAGATAGTTTAAAATGTAAATATGATGACTCATTTGAATTTTTTTCATAAAATATAGCAGTCATACCATATAATATTTCAATTTTTTTTTAGAAAACAACTATTATCATTATTGTGGAGTAGATTCAATTGTGTAGTTCTTTAAACGATAAACTAATTATTTTTATAGCTCATTAATTATTATGATTTGTGAATTTTTCATTGTTAGGTTGATCTCATATATATAAAACGATATATTTATTAGTCGCGTGTCCCCGCCGTGTCCGTATCCTAGTTTTTTAGGATTTGCCGTGTCGCTGTGTCCGTATTGTGTCGTATCTGTGTCCCGTATCCGTATCCGTGCTTCTTAGATCATAAGTCACTTGTTTCCATGCTTAAACATGTAATTCTTCATGCATATGACAATGCAATATCAATTCTTTTATAGGGTGTTCAAATGATACAATTTTTATAAAATGAACAGTCTCATGCCTTTCATCAACATGTAACACTCAAAATGTACAATATACTCTCCCCAACTATAATCCTTGATAATAGGCAACACATGTTCATGATTATTAGCACGTGACATGTATGCACAATTTATATCATAAATCACTTTAATATACATTCCAACACTTTTGTATTCAAACAAAATCATCAAGACATATATATATCATCAATGTTTATAATTATCACAATAATTAGTATGTGGAGACTCAATTAACAAGAATTAACATAATTAAAGATGCAAGACTCACTTTCTAGTATTTCTAAACATACTATTCAATTCAAAACCACATCAATTCCTAAGGAATTGATGATAAGCTGGAGAGAACACCCATACCTCAATTCCAAGCCAAATTCTCACCAAACTCAACCTTGTTCGAATTCGATTTCGATCAGATCAATCTCGATCCCTCGATGTGTAGAACAATTCTCTCTTCTTCGGCGCCTTTCAATTCTCGCTCCAAGCCTCTCAATTTCAATGGAGAAGGAAGAAGATGAATATATATATATATATTGCCCTCTCAATCGGATGAATAGAATAAGAGAGATGAGGGCTATATTCTCCTCCTTTCTATTTATAGACCTAGCCCCTCATATTTACAAAAATATCACTAGTCACTTACCAAACATTCCCGGGCTCCGTTTTCACTTTCTGTAACTCCAACGGACTCGAAATAGACTTTATAGTTCATTGAATATTTTACTTAAGCTAATCTGAAAATTTGGTATAATTCCGACACTTTCGGATTTTTAGGGCCCACCGGACCCGTGTCCCAGGCCCGCCTAACCCGAAAAACTCAAATTTCACCAAACGCTCCCAAAACTTCCCCAGACCCTTATTCAAGTCCCCAAACATGTATTTCACATTTAAACATTGCATACCATCATTTAAATCACTTATAGGACATTAAATGGAAATAAAAAGAAAACCGGCCAAAAGTGGTCACAGTCCTTACAAAACCCTTTGCCACACCAAGTGCATAAGCAACCGAATCAGCTTGTGAAAACCCGTACTTCTGAGGTGGCTTAACGTCCCTCATTGGTCCGTCTCTAGCCACACTGTACTGTTGCATCGGTGCATCTTCCTCCTTAACTTAAAACTGCACCTGCTCATCGTTCGACCGATCAACAACATTCTCTAACTGAGCCTCTGATAGCTTCACCTGCTCATTGACACCCTAAGCTTTAGCTGAATCAACTAACTCCTTTTGTGGAGTAAGTATCGTAGACTCATGAAAGGTTACATCCCTGATAACAAGTAACTTCTTTTCCAAAGCATTTGGGCACCGCAATCTGTATCCCTTAACCCCTGGCTCATAACTAAGAAATATGCACTTCTTAGCCTTCGGTTCAAGCTTCCCCTCATTGACATAAACATATGCAGGACACCCAAATATTCTTAGATTACTGTAACTAGTAGGAGAACAAGACCATACTTACAGTCGAGGGAGACCGGTTCACCAAGAAACAAGCTGTGGAAATAGCTTCAGGCTAGAACACTTTGCCTAACCTAGCATTGGACAACATACACTGTACTCTCTCTAACAGTGTTTTGTTCATCTATTCTGCAACTTCATTTTGCTACAGAGTTTTTCTCATTGTGCAGTGTCTCGCAATCCCATGAGCCTTGCAGAACTCATTGAATTATTTGTCACAAAATTCCAAGCCATTGTCTGTCCTCAAGCATTGAACATGCTTTTCATTCTGCTATTCAATTAAAGTCTTCCACTGCTTGAACGTGACAAAGGCCTCATTCTTGTCTTCGCAATATAAACACAAACTTTCCCAGAAAAATAAATCAGTGTCATCATATATCTACCACCACCATGTGAAATAACTTGAGAGGGACTCCAAAGATCAGAATAGATATAATTCTCTGTGCCCTTGGTCCTTTGAATTCCCGTACTAAACTTCACTCTGTACTGTTTTCCGAAGACACAATACTCACATAAATCCCCACCAAGCAGACCCTACTTACTCAAAACATATATCCCCCTCTCACTCATAAGCCCAAGCCACATATGCCACAATCTTGTTACGTTATTCTACCTCTGAGAATAAGTGCGCTGTATTGAATCCCAAATTTGCTTAGCAGTCTTCGTGAATATATAACCAATGACTATGTTTGATTGCATTGAATTGACTAGCCAAGACATAACCATGGCATTATCTGCAAACCATTGTAGATATGTCTTATTTGACTCAATTGACTCTTTCTCAGAACTAGTAATTTAGCCAATCTTGCTTTTGCATCCAATGAACATCTTGGAAGATTGTGCCATATCAAATAGTTGGAACCATCCAACTTCACTGTGGTGATCAGAAGTCTTGGATTCTCTGATGAGTTGGTGGGAAAAATGGCACCATCACCCACAAAACTCGAGCCATGAGAATTAACAATCGAGGACCTTGAATCTGGCATAATGTCACACGACAATAAAACAACTTGAAAAAAACACCACAAATCTTGTCAACTAATCAAATTGTCTCCTCAGACCATAAACAATCAACAATGTCTCCTCATACCATTCCTTAAAAGTTCAAATACAAACCTTTTTTAGGAGAGTTGTCAACTTACATATAGCTAGACAACCTCCTCAATATTCGGAACCTCTTTGAAGATTCACAAGAATTTACCCAAGCCCTTCTTGGTGCTGGAGACCAACTATACCTACTTACCTAACCCTAGAAGAGTAAAAAAGAACTTGTAAACTTAGAAATACCTACTTTCGATCACAAAACAACAGCTTACAGGACCATATGCAGGCAGCGTCACAGGGTGTTACAAACAGCCTAAGGTTGCTGTTGCACAAGCCGCAATGCTGTGTTGGCATTGATACCAAGAAGAAATACAAGAGAAATATGTAAAGGCTTGAATGAGAGTAAACACTTGTTCATAGTTTTGGTATTTATACACTAAAAGAGCATATGTTAATATTATAAGAAACAAAATCAAATAAAATCACTGCAGATTCTATACTTAAATATATGCGTAAATAAAGTCAAATTCCATGATTCTAGGCTATCATATCTCGGCTAAAATGGTATGTCACATCACCCCATTGGCATTCCTATTCTTAAAATTTATGATAGGTGATGTTTGATCATAGCTTTGGCAATGAAGGTTGCAAGTTGAAGCTGAAATTCCCTTTGCTTGTCTAAAGGTTTTAATTTCATTTAGGAAAAATAATTTGTTCCCTAAAATTTTGAGAAAATATATTTAGGATACTGGAGTGATTTGTTGTTATTATGTAGTTTGCTATACTAACAACTCTGACTAGGTCATCATAATTTCAGAATCTAGATGAGATGTCTCTGAAATTCTACCAAATGTCAGGGGAGGCCGGTGTATTGTATCCAAGAGAAATATTAATTCAACTTTGAAACAGAATTTGGTATATTTTAATGAGACTTATGAGTGCTTTGTTCAAAGAATCACAGTTAAATTTAAATATTATTTATTTATTTATTTTATAGGTACTTTTTTGTGTTTGTGCATTAGCATGTCTCTCTGTCATGTTCTAGTCTTTCATTTTCTGTTTCCATACGAGTTTCTGATGATTGCTCCCTGTGCCTTAATTTCAAATAGAGTCAGTGAACTGAGGGTTGTTGAACTCCTGGATGGGCTTTGTGAAAAGATGCAAGATTACACTCTTGAGAAGGTAATTCTTTATTTAAATTGGCCTCCTTTCCCACTATGGGAGGGGCAAATCATGGTCCACAAAATCCATCTAATAGCATTTAATTTGTACAAACTGATTTGACAAATACATTTTAAATAATGCTTTTTTCTCGTGACACTTTAGTACTTTGATATTTTGACTCCCCCATTGCCGGTACCCAAGGGGATACGAAAAAGAGGTGGATTAGTGTTAGGTTGACAACTGACCATAAAATTTATGTCAAATCTTTATGATGATTTCTCTTTCAAATCGAACAAATAAAAAATGTTTTAAAAAAAATAGATTAGGAACAGGACATTTAGGGGTAAGGGTAGTGAACTCATGAAAACTTAAAAGAAAAAATAAAATAAAATAGTTTGTTTACAAGAAACCAAATGGAAGTGGAAAAGGCAAGAGAGAATGCAAAGGATACAAACTTCTTTATTTGGGTGGCAATGATAATCACCGAAACAGAATAGGTATAGTAGTAGGCCGATGTATGAAAAAAAAACTTGTGGAAGTTAAAAGAAAAGGAGATAGGCTAATAAGTGTTAAAGTAGTGTTAAACACAATGGTATTAATATAAAAAGTGGTTGTGCACCACAAGGAGGACTAGATGAAACATAAAGAAGGCATTTCAAACATCTTTTTTTCCTAAATGTGTTTCAAAAATCTTTAAGAAAAGAAAAAAGCATTTAATCACTTTTAAGTGCGACATAAATAAAACATCAATTATTGTTATAAAGAAGAGGAGAATGAAGAACATGTTAAGATTATAAGGTAGTCCCCGGAGAAAGTCTAATAGACCATTATCGGTTATTTTTATTAGTCTTATTGATTAAAAAATCAAAGGGTCAAAAAATAATAGAAGGACATCAACATATTCAATGGAAAGAATTGAAAGGAAATAATGATTTGCTTTCAGGCAGTGTTCGGCCTGAAAATTAATATTGGAAAGAGCGAGTTAGTGCCAGTTGGGGCAGTAGAGGGTATTCATGAGTTTGCCAATATTCTTGGATGTGGAGTTGGGTCTTTTCCGATCTCTTATTTGGGAATGCCGTTGGGAGCTTCATCAAGGATGGTCTCAATCTAGGATACAGTTATAGAGCGGTTTGAGAGGAGACTGGCCGGTTGGAAGAAACAATATCTATCAAAAGGGGGGCGCGTCACTCTCATGAAAAGCACCCTTTCGAAACCTTCCAACGTATTACATGTCCTTATTCTTAATGCCTATGTCAGTTGTCAAGCGGTTAGAGAGGATTCAAAGTAAGTTCTTGTGGGGCGGTTTATGAGATGAGCACAAGCTCCACCTGGTAAACTGGAGGAAGGTATGCTCCCTGATTTAGAAAGGGGGCTTGGGAATTCGGAAGTTAGAATTGTTCAATAACGCACTGTTAGGCAAATGGCTTTGGAGGTTTGGAGGTGTAAGATCAAGATTATAGAGGAGGGTTGTTGCTAGTCGAAGTGGGGAAGAAATGGGTGGGCGGCGGTCTTTGGAGATGAACCTCCCTTTGGGGGTGGGGGTATGGAAATGCATTCGGAAAGGCTGGGATGAGTTCTTTGATCACATTCGTTTTGGGGTAAGGAACGGGAGGCATATCAGATTCTGGCAGGACACTTGGTGTGGAGAAACATCCTTGGACAGTAGATTCCCTAGATTGTTCATGATTGCAACGAATAGGCAAGCCATGGTTATCGATTGCTATCATTTTGATAGCGGCAGATTGACTTGGGATGTGTGTTTTCGCAGGGCATTCCATGATTGGGAACTTACAGGGGTAGCAGAGCTCTTAGCCCTGTTATACAGTCGGGTGGTTGAGGGGGTGGGGATGGACGAGATGGTTTGGCTGGGTTCCAAGAGGGGAACCTTTGAGGTTTGCTCCTATTATAGAAATCTCTTGGATCTCACGGGTACCATCTTCCCTTGGAAGGCAATCTGGAAAACAAAGGCCCCCCTGAAGGTGGCTTTCTTTACATGGACAGTTGTCTTAGGCAAGATCCTTACTATTGATAACCTAAGGAGAAGAGGTCGAATTATGATGAATTGGTGCTGCATGTGCAAAAGGTCGGAGGAATCGGTAAATCATCTTCTTCTTCATTGTCCAGGAGATGTCTGGTACATGTTCTTGGCTGCCTTTGGTTTTGCTTGGGTGTTTCCTAGTACCACGACAAATATGATTGAGGCTTGGAGAGGGTGCACAGTGGAGAGCAGAGTCAGAGAAGCTTGGAGGGCTACTCCCCTTTGTTTATGGTGGGGTTTGTGGCGTGAGAGAAATAGGAGGCGCTTCAAGGACGAGGAAGCTCCTATTTGATCTCTCAAATACAATATTTTGAGTTCTTTATTTTTTTGGGTAAATAGGAGAACTTGTATATAGGGTGGTGAAGTAATGGACTTCATTGATAGCTTAAGCTTATAGTTGGCCTTGTCCGGCTTTTTGTATCTTCTTGGGTGCGCTCCCCTCTTGAGCGCCTTTTTATGAATTGTTATTTATCAAAAAAAAGAATTGAAAGGAAATAAGGGAATAACATTTAAAGAAAAGATACTGCAAGAAAAACAATGGACCAGAATGACGACATGAATAGCTAATGTTAAAAAATAGTGGGTTGTATTAGGAACTAAGCAATGGAAAACTTTGGGAGAGACCAAGGGAAATAAATTTATTTAAAAAGAAACATGGTGGTGGAGTGATGAAATGCGACATAATAAAA
Organism: Cornus controversa; assembly: GCA_026545225.1. NCBI lineage: Eukaryota > Viridiplantae > Streptophyta > Magnoliopsida > Cornales > Cornaceae > Cornus > Cornus controversa. The sequence continues at coordinate 2,364,859 of CM048851.1, read as the reverse complement.
AATAAAGAACTAGTTTCAAAGAACGGCAAAAATGTAAAAGAAGAGGATTTAGAGAAATACAAAAAACTTAAATATGAAGTTAAAAGGATGGTAGTTAAAGCTAAATAAAATGCATAAAATGATTTAAATTGCAAAATTAGGAACAAAAGACGGGGAAATGACTATTTACAAATTAGCAAAAAATAGAGAGAGGTTAACTAGAGATATGGATCAAGTTGGGTCTATTAAGGATATAAATCAAACAATATTAGTTAAAGAAAAAAATATTAAAAAGATGGAAACATACTTTCAACACTTACTGAATGAGAAATATAATCGAGAAGAAATCATTAGTAACAGACAACATTACATAGTAGGAGAAACACTATAGTACCAATTTATAAAAACAAAGGAGACGTACAAAATTTTGAAAATTATATAGGAATTAAATTAACGAGTCATATAATGAAACTATGGGAAAGGATAATTGAACAAAAATTAAGGAAAGAAACCTTGATATCCAATAATCAATTTAGGTTTATGCCATATAGATCCACTATGAAAGCCATATAAGACGATCAATAGAAAAGTGTAGGATTAAATAAAAACACCTACACATGGTTCTCATAGACTTAGAGATGGCATGTGAAGAATGCCAAGGGACTTAAATTGGTAGGCTCTGTAAAGAAAACAAGTCTATATAAAACTTATAAATCTTCAGGATATGTATAGTGAGACACTGACTAGAGTTTGTATTACATGTGGATAAGCTAGTGAAATCTCTGTAAAAGTTGGATCACACCAAGGATCAATGTTAAGTCCATACCTATTTACAATAGTGCTAGATGAAATAGAAAAACATATCCAATAAAACATTCCATGGTGTATGTTGTTTGCCGATGACATAGTTTTATTAAATATTTCTTAGAAAGCCTTAGCAACAAATTTAGAATCATGGAGAGCGGAATTTCTTTTGTTACTGTATTTCAATAATACAAGTGTCTGACTTGTTATGTCACGCCCCGAATTTCCATACCCAGAACGGTACAAAAACTCAAGGGTGAAAAAAAATTAAACATCAAACCTTAACGTATATAAATATCAACTAATACATGGAATACTCATCAAGTGAACACATACCCCATTTATACATAGTTGTTCTTGTCCAAAACCAACATTCAAGACACAAATGCCCATATACAATATCTCAAAATAAAAATTTTCTTGTACATGTCTAAATGCACCATGTCCACATCTCAGACGTGCATAACACAAAATAACCAAAATGATTTATTCTAAACTCTAAATCCAACTCATGGTTCATTACCTTCGGCGACCTTCTTGCCATTTCCTGAAATTGTAAATGTAGGGGGGTGAGCAAAATCAATGGCTCATGGTCATATGTTGTGCAACCCACTCAAGTTCTCACATTTCATATTAATACATAAATCAATCAAAATGCATAGCATAGTTACGTGTCATGCTCTCTAGCATTCTAGTCAACACCACAATTGATTCATTCATATGGCAGACATGTCAATATACATGACAATTCATAAGGCTCAATCTAGTTCCATGCATTAATGCACAACTTTATCATATTTATAACATATGACAAAAACAAAATAATTCGAACATAGAGTCAACACAAAGTCACATTGCTCTCGGAATTGTGCTCACACTCACACACCCAAACTAGATACGTGCCGAAGCCCTATACCCCATGTCCATATTTATTTTTGGGCTACTAACGCACCAATAAACAGCCCTCTTGCACAAGTTTGAGGTCTTTCAACCCCGGAGGATCTATTCCCCCTCTACTTTGTACATGAGTCATTTCCGAGATATCATTCCATACACACCAAACATGTCATGTTTAGCATATACACACGCAAATCCTCGATGCATAAGCACCCATTTCATGTCCTAAGTTCAATATCTAGCATATTATGCAATGAACCGTTAATGACATGTACAAAATCCATTTCTTTCAAAACAATTCATATTAAGCCATATATGCAAAACATTTATCACATATGGCCTATATCACAAGGCATGCATTCTAGGCATTCTACATCACAATTTTAGCCATTTTCATCAAAGAAAAAGAAAACAACAGCAATATAAACATGAACTATCCTCAAATTTCTCATATTTTCAACAATAATATGAAAACCTAACATTTTATGCATATAATATGAAATTAAACTTGAATTGAAAGACACAACACACACCCCCTACCTTAAGAGATTAAATCTCTAACAACCCTCAAATCCAGCAACTCAAAAGTCACTCAAACTTATTTTTGTTCAGTTCAAAATGATGCACTTGCCACGTAGAACGAACTTCCCTTCACCGGCATCTTCCAAATCTCACCCTAAAGCCCCCAAAACTTAGAGAGAAGGAAGAAAAATGAAAAGAGAAGAGAGAAAAGAGATTCACATTTATTTAGAAATAGAGAAATGGCTGGAAATATCTGAATTGTGATATTTATAAGCCTTAGGGTGTAAAATGACCAAAACGCCCCTAGTTCACTTAACGTACTTCTCGACCTACGTTTTCGAATCCAAAAGTTGCTATGCCTCGAAAACAATTCTACATCTCTTCTAATATTCTATTTGGTTTAAAACCAAAAATAAAATTTTCTCTAAAAAAATCCAGTTTTTCGGGCCCTTCCGACCCAAAAAATTGAAATTGAGCCAAATAGCTTAGAAAACTCCCCAGACCTTTAAACAAGTCCCTATATATGCAAATCACATTGAAAACATATGCAAATATATTTATCATCCTATTTCGGAAAATAAATAAATAAATAAAAGAAAATTTTGGATCTCTACATGTTATAATTGATCCTATTCATAGTATAGAGAATGGGTCTTTCATCTTGATAGAGATGGTTCTACATCGTCGAATATTTATTCTAGTTTCTAGAACACAAAATTAAGAAATATTTGAACTATGATTCATACTTAATATTCAAACCTCGCGATTGGAATCCAATTTTTTTTCAAAGATTTATAAATTGAAAGATTTTTCTTCTTTCAAACTCCTAATACTATAGAAGTAAAGGCCCAAAATTAGCAAAACTAAATAAAATATATGGAATGTAAATTTGATAATGTAGTAAAAGATGGGAAGCTGTGGAGATGCTTCGGTGCATTGAGGAGAGGTTAGAGGGAAGCGGGAAGAAGAGGACTCCTTTTGAGAAGGGGGAAAGGGAGGTCCGAAACCTTATTTCGAATGTGAATTATGATGGGAAGAATGGGGGAGGAGGGGGAGGGAGAAGAAAAGGGGGAGGTGATATCATTGTTCTCCCATGATGTTACACATTATTTCATGAAATTTCCGTGGTCTCAGTGACCCGACAATGATAGGGGGTAGTGAAGTTGGCGGTGAGGAAGTGGGGTGCCCATATAGTGTGTTTGTAGGAAACGAAAATGGCGTCGGTTTCAGATAGGGTGGTTTAGAGTCTTTGGGGTGGGAGATTCATCGAGTGGGAGGTTTTGGATGCTTTGGGTTCAGCGGGAGGAGTTCTTGTGATGTGGGATAGGAGGTGGGTTTCAAAGGTGGATGCTTGGGTTAGGAACTTTTCTGTTTCATGTTTGTTTGCTACGGAGGAGGATGGTTTTGATTGGGTTTTTTCAGGAGTTTATGCCCAGTAGAGGACAGGGAGAGACATCGGTTGTGGGATGAGTTAGGTTCTGTGAGGGGGAGATGGCCTATTCCTTGGTGTGTGGGAGGGGATTTCAATGCGGTTCGAATGCCGGCAGAGAGGTCTACGGGAGGGAGATGGACTTCAACTATGGAACAATTTTCAAAGTTTATTGATGAGCATCAGTTGGTTGACATGTCTTTGGAGGGTACGTGTTACAACGGTCTAGTGGGAGGCAGGATCCTACTCTTTCTTGGCTGGATAGATTCCTCATTTTTGGAGATTGGGAGGAGCAGTAACCAAACATGGTCCAGGCAGCGTTGGCTAGACTTCTGACCATTGTTCCATTGATGCTTGATTGTGTTGGATTGCAGAAGAGAAAGTCCCCGTTCAGATTTGAGAACATGTGGCTTAGGGCTGATGGGTTCAAAGAGAGAATTCATTGGTGTGTGGGAGGGGTGTAGGGTGAGGGGTATCCCGAGTTTCATCCTCGCGGGTAAGCTCCGTTCCTTGAATGTTGATATTAAAAGATGGAATAAAGAGGTTTTTGGGAATGTGGAGTGGAGAAAGAATAGGGCGGTGGCTGAGATTGTTGAGTTTGACCGTCTTGAGGGGTTGGGGAGGTAGGGAGGCTCCGAAGGGTGGAGTGTCAGGCAGAAATTGTGGAGATTGCCATTTCAGAGGAAATTTCGTGGAGACATAAATCTCGGGTCTTATGGCTTAAGGAGGGAGACAAATACAATATTCTTTCACAAGACTGATAATGGTTGTAGAAGGGGCAATCACATTGGAAGGATCACGATGGACGGGGAGGTTCTTTGTAAGGAGGAGGCTATCTGCGGGGAATCTCTTCCTTTTATTAGAGATTGTGGATCAAGGAGTATAGCCGGACACCACTTCTTGGGGGTTTGCATTTTGATTCAATTTCTAATGAAGAGAGAGGTGAGTTAGAGAGGCCTTTCAGCAAAGAGGAAGTGCTAGTTGCACTGAAGAGTTGTAATGGAGATAAGTCCCTAGGTCCGGATGGATTTTCTTTGAAATTTCTCCTTGAGAATTGGGAGGTGGTTAGGGAGGAGGTGATAGGCACTGTCCAGGCTTTATATTCTTAGGCCGGATTTGAGAAAAGCTTGAACGCTTCTTTTATTGCCCTTGTCATGCCCTAAATTCCTTACCCTGAATGGTACAAGAAATCAAGGGTGAGGAAGGTTCACCATTGACCATTCTCTATTTCCTTATTTGTCATGAAAGCTCACGAAACCTCATAATGAAGCTAACAACTCAATTTAATGGTTCTATACTAGGCTACATATGTCACTACCCTAGTTCCACTCACAAAACAACTTGTCCCATTTCAGCCTAGTTCCGGCCGACTGATCATTCCTTCGGCCGGTCGGCTGAAGCCCACTTCCGGTCAGCCGAAACAATGGGTTCCTGATCCCAGTTTTCCAAACTCTCGGGTTTGAAACTTCTAATTCGGCCAGCTGGCACTATCATCAGCCAGCTGATAATTCTATTTCGGCTGGCTGAAATGATGGTTCAGCTGTCTAAAACTTTACAACTCACTGGAATGAAATCCTAATTCAGTTGGCCGGCTGATTTGGGTTCACCAGGTGACCAAAACTCCCCAGGTTAGCCTAAACACATATAAACCCTTATCAAGCCCTCCACAAAGCATAGCATACCTCTATACCTATCTATCAACAACTATAGCATGCATAAATAACGACTGAATCATAAAGGCATCATTCAAAAGCAACATAATTTACTTATACATGCATTCTTGTCCAAAAAACCATGTCCAAGGCATATACGCCTATACACAATTTTCTATAAAATATAATCTTGTTATACATGACCAAATGCACCATGTCCACATCCTAGACGTGCCAACATAGCAAAATAACAAAAGTAGAGCCTTTCACACTCTACACCCAACTCAAGGTTGGTTACCATCGGCCACTTCCTTGTCATGACATGAAATTGTTAATGTAGGGGGATGAGCAAAGTTCAACGGCTCAACGTCATATGTTGTGCAATCCACCCAAGTTTTCACATTTCATGTTAATACATAACCAAAATCCTCAATGCATAGCATAGCTATGTGTCATGCTTCTTAGGCCCTGTTTGGTAGAGCTTTTGCTTCGGCTTTTACGTAGAAGAAAAAGAGAAGCAGAAGCTAAATCAGGAAGCTGGTACCCCCCAGCTTCCTTTAAACGCTCTTTTTGGACTCCGAAGCTCTTCCGCTTTACCAATCCAAACACTCTCCAAAACGGCTTTTGAGCTTGAAAAGCCGAAAGCCGCTTTTCAAAAGTCAATCCAAACAGGGCCTTAGTATACTAGTCAAAAACCACCATGTTGCATTTACATGGCATAAACGTCACAATACTCAACAAGTCAAGTGCTCAATTTATCACATGCTCCATAGCACAAAAGCATCATACATACATATCAATATGACAATAACCCATTCAAACTTAGAGTCCAACACAAGTAACAAACCCTCTTGTGTAAGTTTGAGGTCTTTCAACCCTGGAGGATCTTTTCTCCCTCTACTTTTCTTATGAGCCACTTTCCGAGAAATCCCCACATACACTAAATGTATCGCATTTAGCATACACATACGCACGTTCTCGATACAATAGCACCCATATCATGCCCTAAGTTCATATCTAGCATGTCATATAATTAACTATATTGACAAATACAAAACCAGTCATTTTAACACAATTCACATTGAAACTCTAATTCTACCACATGGCATTCCCTTAAACCAAATGTCATAAAGTCTCATATGTGTAACATATATATATATATATATCCCATATGGCATATAATCACTAGGAATGCATTCTAAACCACCATTCAACCATTTTCTATCAAAGAAAACATATATGCATCAATTTACATTATGAATTCCATCATAAAATCACAAATGTTCATATATAACATGAAAACTTCACATTTTATGCATTAAGATGAAATAGAACTTGTATTAAAAGACACAACACACACCCCCTACCTCAAGAGATAAAATCTCAAGCAAAGTCCTAATACCACCAACTCAAAATCCTCCCAAACTTAGCTTTGTTTGGATCAAATCGATGCCCTCGCCATGTGGAACAAACTTCACTTCACCGGCACCTTCCGAATCAAACTCAGGGCCTCCAAATCTTAGAGAGAACTAGGGAAAAGAAAATGGAAGAGAGAACAGAGAGAACCGGTTGTTTGGGAGAGAGAAATGGCTACAAATATCTAATTTGTAATATTTATAAGCCTTAGGGTGCAAAATGACCAAAACGCCCCTAAGTCACTTAACGTACATTCCTGACTCCGTATTTTAATCCAAAAGCAGCCGTGGTCCTTGAATCAACTCCTTATCTCTTCTAACATTCAAATGGTCTAAAACCAAAAATAAAAATTTTTCAAAAATTATCCGGTTTTCTAGGCCCACCTGACTTGCGTCCAGAGCCCCGACTACCCAAAAATCTCAAAATGAGCCAAATGCCTCAGAAAAATCTCTAGACCCCTAAACAAGTCCCCATATATGTAAATCATGAATAAAACATATGTATATCTATCTATAATCCTATTTTAGAAAATAAATAATAAAACAAATATTTGGATTTCTATAGCCCTTATCCTGAAGAAGGGGGGAGTGTCTGATGTGCGGGACTTCAAGCCTATTAGTTTGGTGGGGTGCATTTACATACTCATTTCTAAGGTCCTTGGTCAAGATTGAGGGGAGCTATGGATGTTATCATTTCGGAATCTCAAAATGCGTTTGTTGGGGGGCACCAGACCTTGGATTCAGTTCTCATTGCTAGCGAATCTGTGGATTCTAGATTGAGCATTGGAGTTCGTGGGTGCTATGCAAGCTTGACATTGAAAAAGCTTATGATCATGTGAATTGGAGTTTCTTACTTTATTTGCTGGAGACGATGGGATTCGGGGAGAAGGGGAGGAGATGAATAGAGTTTTGCATATCCATAATACGATTTTCGGTCCTTGTGAACGGTTCTCCGACTGGATTTTTTAGTATTTTGTGGGGTTTGAGGCAGAGGGACTCGCTCTCCCCCTTTTTGTTTCTCATTGTGATGGAGGCTCTTAGTAGGCTTATGAGGAGGGCTGTGGAGTTGGGGTTCATTAGAGGGTTTCGAGTTGGTAGGGATTCGTCCAGTCAAGTGGAGATTTCTCATTTGCTGTTTGCGGATGATATTCTTGTTTTTTGTGACGCAGAGGAGTCTCAGATGAGATACTTGAGGTGTGTGTTGATTTGCTTTCAGGCTGTCTCAGGATTGAAAATTAATGTGGGAAAGAGTGTTCTGGTTCCAGTTGGGGATGTTGCTAATATTTCCATTTTGGTGGATACTCTTGGCTGTGGGGCCTATTCCTTATCTTGGGTTGCCTTTGGGGTCGCCTTTGAGGAGGGTGGGAGTTTAGGATCTCGTGGTTGAGAGGTTTAAGAGGAGGCTTGCGGGGTGGAAGAAGCAATATCTTTCGAAGGGTGTAAGGTCACATTGATGATGAGCTCTTTGTCGAGTTTTCGTACTTACTTCCTTTTCCTCTTTCAGATTCCCCGTTCTGTGGCTAGGAGAATAGGGGTTACAATGCAATTTCCTGTAGGGGGGTGGTAAGGATAAGGAGTTCAAATACCATTTCTTTGCTGGGAGGAGGTGTGTAGTCCAATTCAGATGGGTGGCCTGGGAATTAGAAGGTTGATGCTTTTCAACAAGGCGTTGTTGGGTAAGTGGCTATGGAGGTTTGGGAAGGAGAGGCAGAGGCTTTGGAGGAGGGTCATTTCTAGTAAATTCGGGGAGGATAGGGGAGGGTGGTGTTCTTTGGAGGTGAGGAGACCGGGTGTGGTAGGTGTTTTGAAATTCATTAAGAAAGGGTGGGATGAATTTTCTAAACATATTAGGTTAAGGGGGAGACGGTTGGGGCATTTGTTTTTGGGAGGATGTTTGGTGTGGGCATCAGTTGTTGTCTCATTCCTTTATTGTTATTGACGCGATAGCGATATGCCGGTTTGGGATGTGCTTATTTCGAGACATTTCCAGGACTGGGAGTTGGAGGAGGTTTTGGGCCCGTTGGAGTTGCTTTATCGTCAGGAGGTTGGTGGTGGTAGTGCTGGCTCTTTAGTGTGGATCCCTGCCCCGCAAGGGAGGTTGGATGTTCGGACTTTCTATAGAAGGTTGTCGGATGCTTTCGGTGTTCCTAGTTCTACGTTTCTGTGGAAGGCTTTGAGGCATTCTAAGGCTCCTCTCAAGGTGGCCTTTTTTGCATGGACAGCGGTTCTGGGTAAGATTTTGATGCAGGACAATTTGAAGAAAAGGAGACATAGCATCGCGAAGTGGTGTTGTATGTGCAAAAGAGATGAGGAGTCAGTTGATCACCTTTTGCTTCATTGTCCAGTGGTGAAGGATATTTGGGCTATGTTCTTGGGTCTGTTTGGGATCCAATGGGTAATGCCTTTGTCCTCTAGAGGTTTGATTGAAGCTTGAAGAGGTGTACAGTGGGGTCTAAAGTGCGTGACATTTGGAGGGTGGCGCCTTTGTGTATTTGGTGGTGCTTGCAGAGAGAACGTAATAGGAGATCTTTTGATGACGAGGAGATGCCTATTGGGACGCTTAAATTCTCTATTATTAGTGCTCTTTTTTGTTGGGTCTTGGGAAGAAATTGTAAATCCATGGGGGAGATTGTTGATTGTTTGGATAGTTTGAGAATCTAGTGGCCCCATTTAGCCCTTGTGTAGCCTTTTGCAGGCTGTGTTCCCCGTTTGAACGCTCTTTAATACAACTTTACTTATAAAAAAAAAATTACAGTTCATACTTATTATTCAAACCTTGCGATTGGTCGCCAAATTTTTTCAAAGAATTATAAATCAAAAGATTTTTCTTCTTTTAAACTCCTAATACTGTAGATGTAAAGGCCCCAAATTAGTAAAACTAAAATAGAATATATGGAATGTAAATCTGATAAAGTAGTAGAAGATGAGAATATAAATATTACAATTCAAGACCAAAGAGTTACTCAAAATAACTAATTTCATTATTAGGGTTAAGATTATAAAAAGATGGGAAGATAGATGGTGATGTAGTAAGTAGGATTGAAGCACGGTGGACAAAATGGAGTCAAACTAGTTGTATTCTATGTGGTAAATGAACGTCAAATAAATTGGAAAGAAAAATCTATAGGATGATTATTAGGCCAGCTATATTGTATGGAGTAGAGTGTTGGGTGTTGAAAAAGAAACAAGGACAGCGCATTCATGTAGCGGAAATGAGAATGCTACAATGAATGATAGGAGTGACTAGAAGAGATAAGATTAGTAATGAATGAGTGAGGAAAATGCTAGGAATAATGCCTCTTAGTGATAAAATTAGAGAAATTAGACTTAGTTGATATGGTCATATGCAATGTAGATCCGAAGATGCACCAATTAGAAGAGGAAGAGTTCTTTGTCCAGAAGGTACTGACAAAGAGACCGATCAAAACTTACATGAGATGAAGTAATTAAATATGGTTTAAAAAAATTCTATATCAGAAGAGACATGGTGTATAATAGGAAAGAATGGAAAAGATAATTCATGTGGCCAACGCCATCCGTATGAGATAAAGTCAAGGATGATCATGTTGATGAGGAAGAATTAGTACTGAGATAATTAGCAGTTTTGAACTAAATTTTTGAACACATCGAAAGCTGCAATTTAACTGTTTATCTCCCGATAGGTGTTAATTTGACCTATCAATATCTTGTGGAACGAGATGATTAAATATGTTGTATTGCATCAGTATTTGCCCCTTCCATTCTCTGATGCTTACCTTTCCATTTTTGCAGATGAATTCAACCAGACAGGAATGGGTCAAAGTGGATGACTGGGATAACGTCACTGCTAGTATGTATATGTTAGCTCATCTTTCGTGTAAACAATTACATCCATATGAATTATTTTCTAAACAATTCTTTGCAAGAACAATCTGATGAACTTTTCTTATAATTTATAGGTATGAATTGTGGTGAATATCAAAGTACCTAAATAACTAATTAATATGGTCGACTCCTCGTAGATTTTCATGAGTTTTGGCAATTTTCCTACACTAAGAAAAACTGTATGACAATAAGGGAGAACGAAATAGTATTCTGTATCCTCCACTTTTGGAAATGGTTGATTTTCTTTTTTCAATTAGTTTATGGATCCTCAACTTGTGGGAATGGTTGATTTTACCATACAAGCATGTGTTTTGTTACATTTTCTTTTTTCAGTTGGTTTATGGATCCTCCTCCACTTTTGGAAATGGTTGATTTCCCATAAAAGCATCAGTAGATGAGTACCACAACTTCTTTATTCTCTGTCCTTTTTTTTTCCCTCTCTTTTCTGAAAAGCTTTGGAAATGGAAATTGGTTACGTATGGAAATTCTGTTCTGTTCTTTCATTATCTTTTCTTTCTCATCTTAATTTATGAATAGTTATTGTCTTTAATATCAACCATTCTCTCTCTCCATAGTTCTCTGCAAACCCATTTCCTCTCTAAACAAATAACACAAAAGGAAACCCCATAAAGTTATACTTAGTTCAAAATTACCCAAGAACATACAAAGATCGTACGTGGAGGTTGCTCGGCTGTCGAGTTTGTTCTCAGGGGGCAAGGCGGGGGCGTTGCTTGTGCCAGAGACGAGAGGACTATGTCTCAAAGTGAATGACGATGGTTTGTGGCAGAGAAGAGAGATGCTACGGGTGTGCCTTATCGGGAAATTTGACTAAGAAGTTGGGTCGATTGAAAGAATTGTAGAATGGGCAACTAAGGTCTGGAATGTTTCCTGTGGGGTGAGGGTGGTTTTGATGCCGGATTCACTGTTATTGTTTCAATTGCTGTCGCACGCCGAGGCTATTAGAATCTTGCTTGAAGGACGGAGGACATGGGGTGAGGCAACCTTGAGGATTGATGTGTGGTACTTTCGTGCTGGAATTTCTGGTGGACTGAGGGTGAGAAAGGAACGCCGGGTATTGCTCTTCGGCTTGCCGCTCTATGTCTGGTGCGACTCTCTGTTTGTGGCTATGGGAGAGGCATGTGGAGGCTTTGTTAGGGTGGAGGCAGATGCTACGAGAGATGCCTCGAAGGTTACCGTTTCGATCAGAGAGGGTGGCGTGATTCCAGATTTTGTTTGGATCGAAGATGATCGGCTCTGTTACAAGGTGGCTCTAATGGAGGAGAAACAGTCAAAAATGGTGCCAACTTTAGCGTCTCTCACAGGACGAGACGAACAGGAGCTCATAATAGAGCAGGAATGGTGGAATTTGAGGGATGAAGAAGCTCGTCGGAACCAATATGGTGGCTCTGATAGGATTGATCAGAGAAAGGAACGCCAAAGGGTGGGAATGGCGAGAGGACAGGGACGAGGGGACGGGCACTCGCCCGAAACGCATGGCTTTGAGGAAAAAAGTAGAGGGGCACATGGGTTTATAGTAGCCAACGGTTGGAAGCAGTGGGAGACAGTAAGAGGGCGACATTGCGTGAAGGGGTTGGGCCACGCGATTAAGGGCTCACGTGACAGCATATTTTCAAATTTGAATACGAAATCAGATGGGCCTTCTTCTTTTAATCGTTTTGGTCCTCTTTCAAGTCTAGCAAAGGAAGTTGTGGCTTTTTTTCATAATGGGCTGAATTCGAGGAAGGGACAATTGGACTCATGTAACCAGAAGAAACTTCATATCTTTTCAAGCCCAATGTGGGGAAAAACTTGTTGCAATCGTCTGGGCTCACAAAAATTGGGCCTAAGCTACATGAGACGTTTCTACAAAGACAAAGAATAAAGCATATTCACATAGACCGACGTGACGGTCGGAGAAGAAACACAGTTATGGTAGGAAGAACAGAACCTCTGAAACCATACGGGACACAAGTGCTCAGTCCAGTTGTGACCAGAACACAGTGGCGTTGGAGCTTTAATCCTTCCCTAAAAAATCTCTCAAGGGCAAGAGATGGTTGAGAAAAGAAAAGCAAAAATGGGTGATGAAACCGAGATCGGAAAAAGGCCTAAAGAGTGACGCTGGGCAGGACGAGTTTGAGCATAGGTGGTCGGCCCACGTTTCTTCTTGGTCTATTTTTTCTTCTTCTCCTTCTTCTTCTCTTTCTAAAGGGAGATTGGGAAGGGACCTCACTGATGACTGGGTGATTAACGGAGAAAGGATTGGGACGGGTGCTGCCTCAGGTTCTGTGGCAAAACAGCTTTTGGCAACTGAGAAAGTGGGGGGAGAAGTCAGGCTGAAGAATAATGCTTCACAGAGACCATCAATCAATTCGAACAGGTTGTATTGAGGGATTATTTTGTGTGTTGGGAAAGGAATCCAGTTGAGTCTTCAGAAAGAAACTGCAACAGCTTTGTTAAGTGAAATGAAAATGCACAGTGGGGTGGATTTAGGAGAGTTCCAGAATGATTTTAGTTCAACAGATTCAATTGAATCAGAAAATGGAAATGAGAGGTTTTTTGACTAGGGAACCGGAGGGAATGAGGCTGAGGGAGGTCTTCCTGTAGATCCGTTCGACATTAACTATGCTATTGTGACCCGAAATGAAGAGGAAGGGGAAGGTTTGGGTTTAACACACCCACTGGCAGCCATGGGACCTGATGAAGGAGGGGGATTTGAGGGATGTCGAACTATTAATGAGGAAGTAGAGATTTGGTTAAGAAGCAACGTGTAGGAGATGGGTCAGAGTCTGGGAGTGACATATGCTGGAGAGAATGAGAGGACCATGGGAATCTATGGAGCTATTGAAGGAAAATAGAACCTTGCTAGTAGAAAAAAGAGCTCTTCTTGGAAGGGGGAAAGGGAGCTCCGTAATCTTATTTCCTATGTCAATTAGGAAGGGAGAAGTGGGTTGAAGAGGGGTAGGAGCCAAGGGGGGAGGAGGGAAGAGGAGAAAACCATTATTTGTCTATGATGATGCGCATTGTTTCATGGAATGTCTGGGGGCTTAATGATCCGGGCAAGAGGAAGGTGGTGAAGTTGGCTTTACGCAAGTGGGGGGCTCAAGTGGTTTGCCTTCAAGAAACTAAATTGAGCAATGTCTCCAAGGAGATGGTGAGAAATGTATGTAGTGGGCGGTTCTTAGAGTGGGAAGCGCTTGATGCAGTAGGGACGGCAGGAGGTATTTTGGTGGTTTGGGATAAGAGATGGATGTCTAGAGTGGATGTGTGGAAAGGGAGATTTTCAATCTCTTGCTTGTTCAAGTTGGAAAAGGATGGAGCTGAGTGGATTTTCTCAGGAGTGTATGGTTCGGTGGAGGATGTGGAGAGGGGTGTTTTGTGGGAGGAGTTATCTGATGTTCATAGGCGATGGGGGGTTCCGTGGTGTGTGGGGGGAGATCTTAATGTTGTTAGATCCTCGGACGAGAGGTCTTCGGGTGGGAGATGGACGATTGCTATGACCTCCTTCTCGGAGTTTATGGATGGCGAGGAGTTGATTGATTTACCACTAGAGGGGGCTCGATTTACTTGGTCCAGTGGTAGAGAGGTTCTGACTTTCTCTCGATTGGATCGGTTCTTAATCTTAGGTGATTAGGAGGAGAGATTCCCGGACGTGGCTCAGGTGGCGCTGGCAAGAGTAATGTCTGATCATGTTCCATTGTTGCTTGATTGTGGGGGATTGAGAAGGAGGAAAACACCTTTCTAAGTTTGAAAATATGTGGCTTCGGGCGGAAGGGTTCAAGGAGATGGTGAAACGATGGTGGATTGGTTATGAGATTTTGGGCACTCCCAGTTTTGTCCCTGTAGGGAAACTACGTAGACTAAAGGAGGAACTAAAGAAGTGGAACAAGGAGTTCTTTGGTAATATTGAGTGGAGAAAGAATATGATTGTGGGAGAAATAGCAGAATTGGATAGAAAGGAGAGCTTGGAGGGTTTGGGGGAGGAGGAAAGATTGAAAAGGGAGGATTACAAGACTAAATTTGAGGAGATTGTTGTTTTGGAAGAGATTTCGTGGAGACAAAAATCGCGGGCTTTGTGGTTAAAAGAGGGGGACAGAAACACGAGATTCTTTCATAGGATGGCTAACGCTTGTAGGAGGGGCAATCACAAAGGAAAAATTAAAGTGGATGGAGCTGTTCTGAATATAGAGGAGGAGGTGGCGAGAGGTGTGACATCATTTTATCAGCGGTTGTATAGGGAGACTTCAGAATGGAGGCCTCTTCTAGGGGGCTTGGAGTTCGCTATGATTTCGGCGGAGGATAAGGATCGCTTGGAGAGGACTTTTGAGGAGGAGGAGGTGACTTTTGCTCTTCAGAGTTGTCAGGGTGACAAAGCCCCGAGTCTAGATGGTTTCTCTATGGCTTTCTTCCACCACAATTGGGAGGTGGTGAAGTGGGAGGTGTTTGGAACTATCCATGCTTTCCATGCGAATGGAAAATTTGAGAAGTCTATAAATGGCACTTGCCACTTTCATTGCTTTGATTCCAAAGAATGAGGGGCAGATGGCGTTCGAGATTTTAGGCCCATAAGTCTGGTGGGAAGTATTTACAAGATTATTGCTAAAATCTTAGCGGTCAGATTGAAGGAAGTAATGGAGGGAATCATTTCCGAATTGCAAAATGCCTTTGTAGGAGGTCATCATATTCTGGACTCAATTTTGGTGGCTAGTGAGTGCGTGGATTCTCGAATCTTTGCTGCAGATCCAGGGGTAGCTTGTAAGCTTGATGTGGAGAAAGCGTATGATCATGTGAGTAGGGACTTTTTGATTTATTTTCTTAAGAGGATGGGATTTGGGGAGAAATGGAGCGGTTGGATCAGTTTTTGTATCTCCACGATGAAATTTTCGGTGATAGTTAATGGCGTCTCGTCTGGTTCCTTTGGTAGCTCGAGAGGTTTGAGGCAGGGGACCCATTATCCCCTTCCTTATTCATTATTGTGATGGAGGCCTTTAGCAGATTGATGAAGAGAGGTTCTGACCTGGGTTTCTATAAAGGCTTTAAGGTGGGAAGGAATCTGGCTTGCCAAGTAGAGGTCTCTCATTTGCTGTTTGCAAATGACACTATTGTGTTTTGTGACGCAGAGTTGAGGCAATTGAGATACCTGAGAGGAGTTCTGTTGTGTTTTCAGGCTGTCTCAGGTTTGAAGGTGAATTTCGGAAAGAGTGAGATTGCTCATGTGGGGGACGTGGAAAGGATTGATAATTTGGCAAACGCTTTGGGTTGTAGAGTAGGCTCCTTTCCTTTGACTTACCTGGGATCCTGTTGTGCAGCGATTCGAGAGGCGGTTAGCTGGGTAGAAGAAACAGTATCTTTCGAAAGGGGGTAGACTTATTTTGATGAAGAGCACGCTTTCGAGCCTTCCTACCTACTTCATGTCCTTATTCCCACTACTGGCTTCTGTTTTAAGGAGGTTGGAAATGCTTCAGGGGAATTTTCTATGGGGTGGCCTGGTGGAGGAGCTTAAATACCATCTTGTAAGATGGAGGAGATTTGTCTTCCTATTCAGAGGGGAGGGCTAGGGGTGTGGAAGCTGAACCTTTTCAGTAAAGCTTTATTGGGAAAGTGGCTTTGGCAGTTTGGGATGGAGAGAGACAGGGTTTGGAGGCGGATAATAAGCCTCAAATATGGAGAGGATAGCGGGGGATGGTGTTTGCTGATGTTGAGAACTCCAGTTGGGGTTGGGTTATGGAGGTACATTGCGAAGCGCTGGAATGAGTTCTCCAAACACATTCGATTTAGGGTTAGGGATGGAAGATTTGTGAGTTTCTGGAATGATTATTGGTGTGGTGAGAGACCGTTGAAGGGTATCTTTCCGAGACTTATCAGAATAGCAGTGGATAGATAGGAAATGGTTGCTCAGTGCTATCACCTTGATGGCGGACGACTGGTTTGGGATGTTCAGTTTGAGAGGCTCCTGTATGATTGGGAAATACAGGAAATGACGGAGTTTTTGGCTTTCCTATACAAACAGGTTTGTCCCAGGGTGGGGTGCTATGAGTTGGTCTGGATTGGCACGAGTCATGGGAGATTCGAGGTCTGATCATTTTATCGGAGTTTGGTTGATTCCCGCGGGCCCTCTTTCCCGTGAACAGGTATTTGGCGATTTAAGGCTCCTTTGAAGGTGGCCTTTTTTGTGTGGGCAGCGTCCATGGGGAAGATTTTGACCATCAATAATCTAAAAAAGAGAGGGCACATATTGGCGAATTGGTGTTGCATGTGTAAATGGGCGGAGGAGACTGTTGATCATCTCCTCCTTCATTGTCCCAGAGCTAGGGAGGGATGGGATTTGATTTGCGGTATTTTTGGAGTGCAATGGATCATGCCTAAATCGGTGGTGAATTGTATTTCAGCTTGGGATGGTTCTCGGGTGCGACACGATGCTAGACATTCTTGGAGGGTTGCTCCTCATTACTTATGGTGGGCTTATGGAATGAGAGGAACAAGAGATCTTTTGAAGATAAAGAGCAGCCCTGGGAAGTCTTTAGATGCTCCATTCTTAGCTCTTTATTCTTTTGGTCGGAGGATTACTTTTGTAATTCTTCAGAGTCCCTTCTATCTTTTGTAAATAGCCCAAGTCTTTGATGTTGTTGTTCTTTGGGCCGCGTCCTCCGTTTGGGCGCTTTTTAATGAATCTTTTATTTATAAAAAAAAATAAAATTTATGAATAGTTAATAACAGAAGGCCCATCAAATTAGGTATTTAAGGATCCCTAGTTAAGGTAACAACAAAATAAAAGTATTCCTAAGCTCGTTTGACATAGATACCTTCTATTACTCGTTCTGGTCCACCTACGGGGGATGCTGTGAGAAGTGTCCCTCCCAGCACACCACCATAAAAATAATAATAATTTTTTTTGATAAGTAAAGTTGTATTAAAGAGCATTCAAACGGGGAACGCAGCCCGCAAAAGACTACACAAGGCCTAAATGGGGCCCCTAGATTCGCTTGCGGGTTTTGGACCCGGGTTAGGACTCTCTTGTAATCCGATATATAAGGGCTTCTAAGGGTTCGTAGAAAGAGAGAGAAACCACTAAAAATCGCAGAAAGAGAGTGAGAGAGCGAGAGCTAGGGTTTGGGTTGAAACTTGTAATCTCCTAATTTTTGCATAGTGAAATCTTTTGCCGGATCTTTGTTGTAGACGTAGGTGCATCGTCGAACCACGTAAATTCTTGTGTTCTGTGCGTTGTGCTTGATTCGTTTTGTGTCGTGTTTCGTGATTGCGCTTGGTTTATGGTTGTTTTTCACAACACTCAGGATGCTGAGGTTGGTGATAGGGGTGGTGTTTGTGTTGAGTATGAGGCCTTGCAAATTCAAAACTCATTTTCTGCTCTAGAAACTTCACCCTAGGAGATCGATAAGGAAATTGATGAAACTACAGATGATACTGTGCAGTCGCCTCAAGATGGTGGTATGGAGTGTAGTGTTGGGAGGTTGCACAATTTGGACAATGAAGTGGATACCCTTGCTACAGAAGACAAGGATCAGACTAACCTTCAAATTGATGATGCCAATGTTATTAAGGAACCTGATAACTTTACTGAATTGGTGGTACTTCCTGAAATGGATGTCACGCTCCAATTTCTGACTCTCGGAAATCAAGGGTGAACTCGTCCATTAATTCCACTGAACCCCCCTTTTTCTCCTTAATTACCGTGGAAGCTTAAGTCTAACCTTGCATATAGATATGCATCATTTAACTTTAATCAACCACCATGGCCCCAAACCATGCCTCAGTTGTATAGCCAACTAGTTGCGGCCTACATATTTTCACACATGCAAACTTGTGTGACCATAACTTGAGGCTGAAACCTACCCCATTGGATAGAGGATTTAAAGATACTCAATTTAAAAAAAAACGGCACTCAATTTGGATCTAAAACGAAGAAATTATGCCCGTTTGAAGTTCGGATGCAAATAGAGCTGCCCAGGTTTCCATCGGTTGACTGATGGGTAGTTTCGGTCGACTGAAAGGGAACTTTCAGTTGACCAAAACTCCGTCCAGTCGACCGAAACTTGTTACAAAATGCAAACTCTCGGGATATTGCACTTTCGGTCGACCGATGCAGAGCCTTGGCGGCCGAAAGTGCTAAAAACAGCCCAAAACTTGAATTTTCAAGCCTCAAAACATTTAATCACTTCACCAACTCTTAATCAAGCTTAAAACATGACTCAAATTATGATTAAAATCTACCAAAAATAATAGAAATTCTCATGAATACTCCATGGATCCAAAATGAACACTTTTGGGCATGTGTTCCCCCAAATGGCTATTCCAATCCCTTAACCACCATCAAAACATTCACACAACTTACAACATTTGAATGAAAACAAAAATTTACAATCTTTGCATTCCAAATCATCCATTCCACCCAAGTCATACTTCAAGCATAATTATTCAAAAACACAAATAAAGTCCATCCCTTCAACCCACATATCCATTCACTTCATTCCCAACTCATTTACTTGAGAAAAATCTATATATAAAGTTATAACACAAGAAGAAATCATAACTTTACAATTCATAAATTAAGTTTGGTCCAAGAATGAACTGTAATACCTATGGATTCCAAGTTTATAGTCATTACAAAGATTTCATGCATAAGGTCCAAAAATACTAAAAATCCAACCATGACTACAATTTCATAATCAACGTGCCACAAGCCGGCACGGATAACCAAATATACAATATCCAAAATATATCAAAAATGCTACCAAAGTCCCGCTTGGACATTCAAGTCCCATCCGTCATCGGCGCCTTATCTGTAAAAGAGTTTAGAATAAAGGGGTGAGCACCACTGCGGCTTAGTAGAGATACCCTAACCCACCTAAGTGTCGACTCGACACGACCTACATGAATGCATGTCACTACATTACATGTATCATCCAACATACATCATACTCGTTCATAACAATGCATATATATATATAAAAATGCATTAAGCACATAGCATGCTTCACAATTCAAATGAAAGCATTAACCATATCCTTGTTTCTCTCTCGGACTCAACCCGATACCCTAACATGATTCTTGACCGAATCATGAAACTGGGACACTTCTCACAACATTCGAATTCCGCCACCAAATATTTACCTACTCCAAGGTGGGTAGACCACCGTCACCGAGTATTTACCTACTCCAAGATGACTTGGCTCCTTTTTTCTTTTCTGGGCTTTCACCGAGTATTTACCTACTCCAAGGTGAGTAAACCACAATTACCGAGTATTTACCTACTCCAAGGTGTGTAGACCACTGTCACCGAGTATTTACCTATTCTAAGGTGACTTAACCACCCCAACACCCTCACCGAATATTGACCTACTCTAGGCAATCCGACCACTTTTTCTCGTTTCCTCACAACGGACCCATGTATGCATTTCGAACATATAAACATCAAGCATTTAAGATTTGAGCTTCACAATACATAAGCTAGTTATATAGGAACATAGCATGCATTTCATATTCACCAACCCACATATACACATTTCTATATATGCAACTCTAGCACAATTAGCATATGCCCACAAAACTTCACTCAAGCACATTTTAGTCATGCTTCACCAATGCACACATTTTTTATGTAAAGGTAGCATGCATTTAGCTCACTTATCAACACATAATACGTACATGTTCAATATAACACATTTTCACATATGTGCACAAAATCTAGCATATAAGCATACGTGCTAACATCTCTCACACATTCACCACTTATACCGTGTATACTACCATATACATATCTATTGCACAATAGACACTAAAGAGAGTAGAAAAACACCACATCCCACCCCTCTTACCACTCTAAATCATGCAATACATACCCTTAGCTCTCATCGCTTCACCCGAATCCTAGAATCGACAAATAAGTGAGAAGGAGAACCCCTACCTCAAAATCCAAGCTTAGAAGTGGAAGACCCAAATCTCACCAAGTTTTAAACTCCTCTAATGACAACTTTCCACCGATCAAAACGAAGAGGAGAGCGAGGGGAACAACTTTTGTTCTTGGCTTTACCCTCAAATCTCACTTCTTGGCCCCCAAATTGTAGAGAGGAGGAGGAAGAGAGAACTTGTAGAGAGAGAGAGTAGGAGTCAGATGTAGAGAGAGAGAGAAGTGAAAATCTGATTTCTTTTCCCTCTTTACACATATATATATATCATATATTTTCCCCTTTGCAACTAAACCCTTCATCTCTCTATAATTAACTCCTTGTTATGGTCCATTTGCACTTATAATGCAAACTAACATTTCTTCTCTTTTCAAAACTTTACTTACTTCCTTAAACTTAGATCCATACCCTCACACCACTCCTTAGAGTCCGTAGTTATATCCCGGGTTGTCCGAACCCATTCCGGTCCCACACCCGTAACCAAAAACATAGAAAGGATCATTTAAGTCCACTAAGCATGTCATTAGGCAACTAATCATGCAAAAAAAAATTCACTTAACCTTTTGTCATAATTCGAAAGGAAAAAGAAAAGGAAAAAAAATTCGGGTCGTTACAGGATAGGAGATCACTTCTTGCTGTAGTTGACAAAGATGCCAAGAAGGTGGATGCTCCAGTTACTGATACTCATGTTTCTGAACTGAAGACTGATTCTTACTCATGCTCCTACGAGAGTGTTGAGAGGTTGACCTGCAGGTGGAGCAAAATAAATGTCAAATATTAATCAATCCATCATGCTAGCCATAACAACCATTCAATCAAATGTAATTAAAGCAGAATAAAGTATTGACAATGGACACAAAGGATTTTACATGAGAAACCCAAACGGGAAAAACCAAGAGACCTAGTTCACATACCCCTGGTTACCTCTTGACATAGATTGATCCACCAAATGAACGCACAAAGTCTCCAGGCATTACTAACACTCAATCATGAGAGCTAGGGTCTCTCAAAATATCTTTCCTTTATCTCTACATCTTTGTTTTAACTATTGACCTATTTGACGTAATCCTAGTTGATTTTCTAACTTTGTTATTTTAAGTTCTACTCATTGCTCAATCACTACATCACAATGTTTCATTGTATGCCATTAATTTTATAACACAACGAACATACAATATTTATTTTTCATTTTTTTCCCCAGAAGGTTGACAAACATACAATCTTATTACACAATTGTGTTAGTCAAAACACAATATGGTCCCTTAAATACTTGTAATCCTGAATTGGAGTTTCACATGATCTTAAAGCTCTCTCTCTTCTTCATCTTACTTGATCCATTTTTTAGAAGTTCTTTAAGGGTATGATATTTTAAATGGCAAATTTTTTGCTACAATCCTCATGTCTTATTTTTTATTTTCTCTGTTGAGGGTTTAACAAATTTGCTCGTTTTGTGTTATAATAGATAGACAAGAAGCTCGAGCATATTCAAAAGATATATCG
This sequence comes from Cornus controversa, assembly GCA_026545225.1. Lineage (NCBI taxonomy): Eukaryota > Viridiplantae > Streptophyta > Magnoliopsida > Cornales > Cornaceae > Cornus > Cornus controversa. The sequence goes on along the minus strand of CM048851.1, from coordinate 2,342,877 downwards.
ACTTATTGTGGAAGGTGAGACATGAAAGACATCAGCTGATTCTAGAGGTCATTTCTAAAATTCCTCAGTTATTGGCTGTGGCTTGTGTGATTGTAAATTGTCCTACATGTCTAGTTTCTATTGGATGCCTTGGATTCTAATTGTTTTCTTTTTTATGAAACAGGTTGCTTGAGGAAACTGAAGATGAGGTAAGTTGGTGTTTTCTACTTATTGTTTTCTGTTATATTTAAAGGCCAGTTATGTTTGTTAGCCAGATATGTTAGCCTAGCATCATGGGATTTGTCTTACTAGATATGTTAGCCAGAAATCACAAAATTTGACTTTATTTATGCATATTTAGGCATAGATTCTGCAGTGATTTTAATGTGTGCTCTTTTAGTATACAAATACTTAGCTTGAATGAGTGATATCATTCAAGCCTTTACATATTTGTGTTGTATTTCTTCTATGTTCTTACGATGTTAATTGTCTTAAATTTCCTGTCATTTTTTCAATCCAGTTAGCGGAATTGATAAAGAAAGGAACTGTTAAAGTTGGAGAAGTAAGGAAGGTTCTCTGTCAAGATCTCAGCAAACATTGCGGCAAGACAAGGTAAATTTGAATCCAGATTAGTATGTAACATACATGAAGAAATACCAGTAGAAGCTAAAGCATACTCATATCAAGAGCCCATGTTTGCTACAGTGGTATGCTCTATAATGCTACCATTCTCGCCCATTGTCCATTTCTGATACTATAATTAAATAGATTAATAAATAAATATTTGCCAAAGACCAACTAGTCAAGCGGCATAAAGGCCTGGCTTCTCAAAGGGAGCTCTAGGGTTCGAGTCTCAGTGGAGGCAGTGTGCGTGTGTGGTTCTACTTACCTGATCAAAATAAATAAATAAATAAATATTTGTTGAAATACTGAGCAGTTAATATTTAATGATTGGTTTGATAAGAGAAGAGAGGCGGGGAATGAAAGGAGAGGAATGAATTGCCCTGCACTCTTTAGTGGAGGGAATTGGGAGGAAAGGAAAAAGAAGACCACAAGGCTTGTCTCTCCTCACCATGATATTCCTTCCAAAAGTGTGAGGAAAGAGTCCACCAACTTTTTAGAAATATATATATATATATATATTTGCTTCCTGCTCGCCCAAAGGAAAATAAGAGAGAGAGGCTTCATTTTTTTGAGGATACTTTTTCTAGCCTTCCTAGGTTTCCTTCTGTTTTGGTATAATCAGAAATAGGACTGTTGGGGAAGATAGAGAGATTTTTGCTTAATCAGAACTAACAAGTTGTATTCATTTACAGTGGTTACCTTCAGATGGGCAGCAACGAGGATGATGGAATTGACGCAGAACTTTAAAGTCACTCAGATTTTACTGGTTGCAAATGTTTCTTTATTCGCTCCAAGAATTTGGTCAGTTTTGGATAAATAATAATAATAATAAAAAAAAGAGTAATTGATGTATGAATGTCACTTGTTAAAGCAAACAAAAAATTATTGTCATGCGGTGTGTGTGTGTGGGGTACGTGATAAGATGAGTGGGGGGAGCCACTGTGGAATAATTGCCTGAGAAATGCGAAGGACAGAAACTCGGCACTTAAATTTTTCAGAGAGAACATGGTGGGATTAGACTTAAAAAAAAGATTGGGAATTTCATCCTTAGAGATCAACTCCTTTATGCAGCGTTTGATATGCAACAATGGAATGGAATGAGCATTCCATTAAAATGAGAATGAGAATGGAATGGAATGGTCATTCTTATTCTATTGTTTGGTTTCAAACATGAAATGATGCATGAATGGAATGATCATTACATTATTTTTGGTAACTAATTTTATTTTTTAATGTTTATTTAGAATAGAATGATCATTCTATAGGTTCAATAGTGGAATGAATTTTCATTCTTTTTCATTCCAAAGGAATAACGCAGAATGGTCATTCTCACTTTAATTTTTTTTATCAAACAAAGGAATGAATCCAAAAAGATAATATTAACATTTCATTCCATTTGATTGTTGCTTATCAAAGACAACATTAAAGAAATCTATTGTACGAATTTAGCCATGTGATATTTCTTCTGCTTCCTAAAATAGAAAGTTAAAATCAACATAGAGACAGAATGTGTGTTTGAAAGTTGCCGCACTGAAAAACGACATTTTTTTTAGACATGTCAGCAACAGAGGCCTAGATAGAAGTCGAGCTGACTCTTCTAGTTAAACCAAGAAAAACATTTGAGGCTGAAATTATAGATACGGAACAGACTTCAAGGGAAGTTGATAGGTCTCTTCTTTCTCCTTGTTGATTGACTACTTGATAATCAAATACATTACCACCTTAAGTTAACTACTATATTTAGGCAATTAACCAACAAATAAAGCAATTAAATGGAGATACCAAGTCTTCTATAAATAAAGAAACTAGGCCGAGAAAACGAATGGACTTGTGTAGAGCTTAACGATCAAATTAGTGTCACTATTTGACCGTGAAAATCTCCAACTGATTTCTCGCCAATAGGTTTAAAAATTGGCTCATGGTAAATACGTTAAGTTGCTTTATTTACGTATTTGTGCCAACTAAAACGGGACAGGATAATCGATTTGACCTGTCCTGTTTAAAAATTTGGCAAATTACATTTTGACCTTCTGAGGTATGTCCATACGTCAACTTGACCCTCGTTCATACGTCAACCTGACCCTTACACGTTTGCGTATTGATTTTTACACTCCTGAAGTTTGAAATTATACATCACTTTAGTCCCTCGTGTTATTGTCAACGTTAGATTGCTTGCATCATGCAAACAGTAGTAAAAAATGTCCAAAATGCCCTTCTACAAGCGATTCTCCATCTTTTGCGTCGATGACTATTTCGGCGATTAACAGGTGTGTTGTTGATTGATTACAGATTTGACGACATCATCGGAGTTTACAACACTGAAATTTGGTCGAAGCGCCAGATCAGTAGACAAATTGATGATTTACTCCATATATTAAAAAAAAAAAAAGTCTAACAATCTATCTATCGTGCCTCATCATGCTTGCTCGCGGCGGCACTGCCTCCTCCTCCATCGTTTCAATTCTCAACCACTCCTCACCATCGTTGCCAAAGTCGACGACATCTGATTCAAAGGCGCTCGTCTACAAGTGTTCCGTCTGCAACAAAGCCTTCGGTTCCTACCAAGCCTTAGGCAGTCACAAGGCCAGTCACAGAAAACTCGCTGGAGGAGACGAGCAATCATCCAATTTCGCCCCCAAGTTAGGGTTTTGAAATCAATTAGGGAAATTGCAAACTCAAATTAGGGCTCCAATGGTGTCAGTGGTGGTTATGGGGATTTTACTGCAAATGGTGGCAGTTGGGTTGGTCTTTGGTTTTGAAATTGTAAACTTAAATTAGGGCTCCAATGGTGTCAGTGGTGGTGGCCATGGCAGTTGGGGTTGTGCACGATGGTGGTTGCCGTGGTGGGTTTCGATTTTGTTGTTTCGGGTGAAGGCTGTTGAGGTGGTGCTTTGGTTTCTCTCTCTAAGATTGATTGTGTGGAATGGGGAATGAACAAGTAAAGAAGATAGATTGGTAACTACACCGGCTCTGAATCATATATACATATGATTTGGGTGTTGCAAGTATTTGTGTATAGTGGTTTTGGGTTATTTTTGGTGATGCCGTTGTGGGAGGTTGAGCATGTTAGGTGTTGGTGGCGGAGGTGTTTTTTCTCTCACTAAAAACTGGTTCCAAAAAGAATAGGGATGGAAAGGTTGGTCTGTATCTTTTTTTGAGGGTTTTTGGCCATGACAGCTAGGGTTGTGCACGATGGTGGCTGTTGTGGTGGGTTTCAATTTGGCTATTTTGGGTGGAGGCTGTTGAGGTGGTGCTCGACTAGGTTTGTTGATGGTGGCAGTGGTGCCGTGGCTAGGTTGAGTGGTGGAGTTGGTGTTGGAGGTTGATGGTGGTTCTCGGTTGGTTGTTTGAGTGTTCCGGCTATGGGTAGTGGCTGAAGTGGTGGCTGAAATTGCAAACTCAAATTAGGGCTCCAATGGTGTCAAGGTAGTTTAATCATTTCAGAATGTTGTTGACCAAAGTCAACCAAAAACTATTGACAGGGGGTGAAAATGAAGATTCGCAAATGTGGGGGGTCAGGTTAACATATGGACAAACCTCAGAGGGTCAAAATGTGCCTTTAAAAATTTCAAACCCACTGTAATTTCAAAATTGAAAACCCTAAAGTCGTCTTCTCTAAAGCAAAATGAACCAAAAGCTTCATTGACAAACCTGAGCTGTTCCAACTAGCGTTATTTCATACTTTTTCAAAACTCTAAATATCGTCTTCTCCTCCAAACCAAAAACAGAAGATCCATTGTTTAGTACAAACTAGTTCTCTTCCAACCAGTGTGATTAAAACTGAAATTAGTGTTCTCTATTTAAATTAAAATCTTAGAACATTGGTATTATCTCTACTTTAGAGGTAACAATACTTGATTTTGGGTTTAAGCAAAGGATTTTATATCACTGATATTGGGTTTGTTTGTTTATAGTAACTCTTCATATTTAAGGTTGACTGTGTTGGGGCTGTGACCCTTACATAACCTTAATTGAGTTGTAATAGACACTGGCTTTTAATTGAATCTATGTTTTTTAAATGTTGTACAAACATATGTCTCTATATTGTTCGGTTCATAAGATCAATCGATGTAGAGACTCGAAACTTATTTTATTCTTTACGGGTATATTATGAGAATTATTAGTGAACGTGTATAATTACGATATAATTAGTACACGATTTGATACGAGTATGTGGGCCCAGAACGAGTGTTCGACTTGAAATTGGTTTAGAACCCTTGAGAGTAGGGATGGCAATTTGCCCCGCCCCGTCGGGTACCCGCCCCGATAAATACCCGTTTATAAAACCATTTAGTTAAATGGGGCGGGGATGGGTTTGAAGGTGAATAACCCGCGCGGGGGCGGGGCGGGTACGGGGTAAGGCTATAACCCGACGGTTACCCGCCCCGCCCCGCCCCGCCCCGTTTAGTTATATACATTTATATTTATATATTTATATATATATATATATTATATATATCATATATAAAGAAAGTTTGCCCTAAGTATAACTGAGATAGCACAGCACAGAGCAATAGAGCATCGCCGCTTGCCCTAAATCTGCTAGGGATTATCACATTCACATAGCATCGCTGCTTGCCGCCGGCCCCCCAGTCCCCACTCCGCTGCTGATCGTCGTCGACCTCCAACATCCAAGGGATTGGCTTCATCTCCATAATCGGTAAGAAGTCTTTCTCTCTCTATTCGATTCTCTCTCTCACACTGATGCACACATATGATCTTTATATGTACTGTGTACAGATCAGACCCTACTCGGCTACTCCGCCACTGATCGCCGACGACCTCAGACACCCCAAAGATCGGCTTCATCCGGTAAGAAATCTCTCTCTCTGTTCAATCTAAATGTAGAAAGTGAAAAAGTGGTGTTTCTCTACCACTATTAATCTTTTAATTTTTTTTATGGAACGTTTCTTCTCATGATCCAACTTGCAAGAAGTATTCTTTGTCTAAATATTAATCTATGTTGTCATAGCTTGTAACACAGTTTGAAGTTCCCATCCTCTTTGAGCAGCTGGAGCCCTACTTTTTCTGTTAAATATTAATCTATGTTGATTCTACATTTTTTTTCTAATTTTTATGCATACTTTTTTTATCATCTGAGACAGAAATTTATTGTACCCTTTTTTTATCTTCTGGGACTGAAATTTATTGACATCTAGCTTCCTTGCTTAATTTTCTTGTACAGAGTTTGGCTCTTTACAGACAAAAGTTGGATGAAATGTCCAATTGAATAGTGAAGAAGAGGTAAAGTCCATTCTTGTTGTGGTTGTTTAGTAGTAGTTACTACCTGTACATCCTTGCTTATCAATGATGATATAATTCTTAGTAATTTGGGTGGCTGATGTAGTTATATAATTGATTTTCATGACAGTTGAATATATGACATTCTGTTATAGACATATTCTGTTATATGTTAGATGCAATAAAAAATTGACACACTCTTGATGAAATAAAATCATCATTTATATCTCAATGTGATCCCCTCAATCTACTCACACATGCTTCATCTTTTGCAGGTTTACCTAAATCTTTATCTTCCATCCTTTTTGGCTCCTCAAGATTATAAAATACTCATTACAGCTCTTCACTGGTGAGTGGTGAGCAGCAAAGCATGTTACATCATTAATGCTCTTTTGTGAATTGATCATCAATTTGTTTTGGATGCTCGGCCTTATGCTTTGTTTCCTGTATAGATTACTTGCCATGGTTAATTTTTTTATATGTATTGATTTCTTTTAGTTCATGTTCTTGCCCTTTGATGTGAAACAAATTTTAAATTTAACACTTAGTCTTCAGATTATTTCTAATTTGATTTGAAGAATTGAATGATTGATTGTTTAAATCTAATTCAAATTACTAAAAAATTAATTGCAATTAATGTAATTAATTGTTTCTTTGCCAGCTTGGTAAATTGGAAGATGTCACAAGGACATAGTAAATTGGTAGATTTGTCAACAAATGATGATTCATCTCCAACCAATTCTACTCCCAATTCAGCTCCTATTTCTGCTCCCGCTCCCAATCCTCCTCCCATTACAGCTCCCAATATAACTGTCAGCTCAGTGGCCGAGTCATTTGATGAATCCATTCCTGATTCAACAATTTCGTCCAAAAAAAGAAAATTAACATCAATTGTTTGGAATGATTTTAAGAAGGTAACCATAGATGGGATGGATTATGGTATTTGTAACCATTGTACTTCAAAGTTGAAAGCACCTAGTAGGAATGGAACAAGTAGCTTGCGTGAACATTTAGCAAGGTGTCCGAAACGAAAAAACAAAGATATCAGACAACAACTTTTGCAAGCTAATTTAAGAAAGAATGATGGACAAGTGGAATATCGTAATTTTGTGTTTGATCAAGAAGCTGCACGAGATGAGCTTGCTTCCATGATCATAGTACATGAGTATCCACTCTCCATCGTTGACCATGTCCGCTTTCGGAGATTTTGTAATTTACTTCAACCTCTATTTAAGGTGGTTTCTCGAAATACAATCAAGAGTGACATCATGAAGGTTTATGAATATGAGAAGGCTAAAACAAGTTGGTTGTTAGACAATCTTGATAGTAGAATTGCCATCACTTCCGATATGTGGACTTGTAATCATACAAAGAAAGGTTTCATGGCATTAACAGCTCACTTCATCGATGATTCATGGGAGTTGCAACAAAAAATTTTGAGGTAGTATTACTTTCTTCTTCTATATCTTTCTCTTTGGTCATTTGGAATTCACTTATTTTCTTTAATTTTCTTGTTATATTTTTGTTAATTATGTATTATTTTTAATTTTAATTCATTTTAGGTTTATGTATGTGCCCGCTCCCCATAACAAAGAAGTTCTTTCTGATGTTCTCATGAATAGCTTTTTGGATTGGAATATTGATAGGAAGTTGTCTACAATTACTTTGGATAATTGCTCCACAAATGATGCCATCGTTGGTAGTCTTTTAGATAAGCTTAATTGTAATTCACTTTTACTTGAAGGAAGAGTTTTTCACATGAGATGTTGTGCACACATCTTAAACTTGGTTGTGAAGGATGGGTTAGAAGTAATTGGGGATGGGATAGAAAGAATACGTGATAGTGTTCATTTTTGGACAGCAACCCCAAGTAGAATTGAAAAATTTGAAGAAGCTGCCCGCCAATTAAAGATCACGTGCACTAGAAAGTTAGCTCTTGATTGTAAAACTCGTTGGAACTCAACATATCTCATGCTTCAAGTTGCTTTGCATTTTAAGGATGTGTTCCCACGATTAAAACAACGTGAGAGACTTTACACTAGATTGCCAACTGATGAAGATTGGGAAAAAGGAAAAGAAATTTGTGAAAAATTGAAATTGTTTTACACTAGCACAGAATTGTTTTCAGGTACTAACTATCCTACTGCCAATTGTTATTTCCATAAAGTTTGTGAGATTAGAGAGGAATTGTCTACATGGCTTCAAAGTTCAAGTGAGATCATTAGAGTGATGGCATCAAAAATGATGGAAAATTTTTTGAAATATTGGGATGTTTGTCATGTGATAATGGCCGTGGCTGGTGTTTTAGATCCACGATATAAGATGAAGCTAGTTGAATTTCATTTTCGAGAAATTTATGGAGATGAAGATTTTATTGAAATTCAAAAAGTTCGCCAAAGTGTTTATGATTTGGTTTGTGAGTACCAAAGCAAGGCAATGTCGGATGGAACTACTAATGTTGGTGTTTCTTCTTCTAAGTTTTCTTCTTTGAGTGGAGCTACTAATTCGGATAATACTAGTATCGATAAGTATTATAAGTATATCAAGTCAAGTGCGACTAGTGTGCATACAAGGACTGAGTTGGACTTTTACTTGGAAGAAAGTGTGCTGCCTAGAACTGATAATTTTGATGTGTTGGCTTGGTGGAAGTCGAATGGAGTCAAGTTTCCTATTTTGCAAAAGATTGCTCGAGATGTTTTAGCTATTCCTGTGTCTACCGTTGCATCAGAGTCTGCTTTTAGCACTGGTGGTCGAGTGATTAGTCCACACCGTAGTAGACTTCATCCATCTACTTTGGAGGCTTTGATGTGTGCTCAAAGTTGGTTAATGTCTCAAGAAGATAATGGTAATTGTTTATTAAATTTTTTTAATGAATTATTTTCTAATGCAATTGTTAACTAAAACATGTGTTTTGTTTTAGGATCTCCTCTCATCTTTGAGCCATCCAAAATCAACATATATAACGACAAGGATGATGATTGTGTTTCTGAGATTTTCTCTCAATAAGGTATTATTTGTTATTATTAATTTTTTGTTTTCACTATCTACACATTATAATAAGGTATTATTTGTTATTATTAATTTTTTGTTTTCACTATCTACACCTTATAATCTAACATGATTAACAGTTATGTAGAAAGTTAACTTTTAATTTTGGGCAAGGAATAATTATACATATTAAACAAGCCTATTAGTTTAATTTGATCTAACCTTTATATTATTTTCTTTTCAGCTCTATAACTCATGGAATGTTTGTGGAAAGCCTTTGAAGAGATTTGAAGAGGCTTGAGAGTGACTTTTTATGAAATTTGATGATGAAGCTTTTTAATTAAGACTTTGTAGTTTGATTTTGGAAGAATGTAATTTGGTTTGTTTAATTTGGTTTGTTTAATTTGAAAGACAGGACTATTACTTTGATTAGTAGTATGATAGTATTGTTTGTTTAGTATGTTATGAGTTATTAAATTTGTTAGCCTAGTATGTTATGAATGAGTTATTAAATTTGTTAGCCTAGTGTGTTATGAATGAGTTATTCCTAGTATGTTATGAATGAGTTATTAAATTTGTTAGCCTAGTATGCTATTAGTTATTAAATTTGTTTCTCATAAGTTATAAGGGATAATTAAATATCAGCATTTGGATTTTAAAAAAAAAAAACAAACAAACAAACGGGGCGGAGCGGGGGCGGGGCGGGGGACCGGGAATGCTAAACGGTTCGGTTATGGGGTTTGTAAGGTATTTTGTAAACGGGTACGGGGCGGGGACGGGGCGGGGAATGCTAAACGGTTTCGGTTATGGGGAAGGCAAAACCCGCCCCGCCCCGCCCCGTTGCCATCCCTACTTGAGAGGACGTGGATTAGTGATTTATTTGTTGGAAGAAGACATCTTAAGGTTAAAGTTTGTGATTCTTATGGAAATATGAGTTTTATGAGAGAAGTGTAGAGAGAAGGCTTGAAGTGTAATTACATTAATGCAAATGGGATCAAGGAGCAATTATACAAAAATGTAAGTGGGTTATGTGTTGTATATTTTTATAATTGGTAATCTTCAGTGTCAAAACCAAACATGATCGAATTGTATTATTTGAGTTCTATTCTTGTTATTGATCATGTAGTTGAAGTCTTAAAGTGAGCATGAAGTTCTACACCAACCATGTAAGGGTTCGTCAAAGAATGAAGCTTGAATCTTTGACAGAAGCCATCAAGGGTCTGAACAAAGATTTGATCGATTCAAATTTTGAGATGGTTTTGAATGCATGAGGACATCGTTGATCACATATAAGAGTCACGTAGTCCAGGTAAAGTGGTGAGAATACATTTATTTCAAATCGGGAGGTTCCGACCTTGAAAAGAGGGGCTTTAAAGCAATTTAGTGAAAATTTCAAGGTTGGACCGATCCAAGTGAAGGCTGGACCGGTCCAGGAGGTCTCAGTATCTCAAATTGATATGTCCACAAGGTTGGACCGGTCCAAGTGAAGCCCGGACCAGTCCATGCTTCTGCATTGACGAATTTTGTCCTGCAGAGTCCTATTTTGACCCAGAATTGACCCAGAACTTTCCTAAAATGTGGGGACTTGTTTCATATTGGTTTTCAACTTATTTTTCAAGAAAAATTAGAGTTTTTAATCTCTATAAAAATGTCATATGGTTTCTCTCTCATTACGCTTTCCACAAAACAAAAATTCATATTTTAGAAAGAGAAATCATTGAGATATTTTTTGAAGTAGATAATTTTTCTCTCAAATTCTTTATTTATATTTTTGAGAGCACACACATATTCACTGAGTGATTTAGGGTGTTCTTTATTTGCTTTATCAATTGCTCGAAGACTGCATTGAAGATTTTTTCGTGATCAAGTTACTAGATTGATTTTTTGTATAACTGTTTCATTGGTGAAGAAGGAGAAGAAGATCGATGTAATACCCCGTAATTTGAGGATATTTAATTTGGGTTGTTAATTATTTAAATTGTTTATTTTGTGGTGTTTTAAATGCTTTAGTTGATTTTGTCAATGCATGTTCTTTGTTTTGTTTAATGTAGATGGTTGATTAATTGGTGCTAAGTATTGATTCACTTTAAATGTTTGTGAAATATTTTTTTTAAATGTAAAATTTTCTTTTAAATAAAATATGTGGGTTATTGGGCTGCATTTTCTTTTTTTTGTTAATTATTTTTAGGGTGCACTAGACTATTGGGTTAAGCTATATATATTTATATATCGGTGGGCTAAATATATTTATATTTATTATTTTTAATTATTTAGGAATTATTAGTAATTCTAGAAAAGAAAAATAATAATTAAATAAAGAAAAAATAAAAATTAGGGTTCAATAGTTCCTACGCACAGAGAGTTTTTACGCACATACAGGGAGAGAATGGTAGACGTCAAAAAAAGGGAGAGAAGGGGATTTTGTTCACAATCGTAAGGCAAGTTCATTCTCTACACCTCCCCTTTGGATTTATAAATATAGATTTGTATTGTGTTTTTTTATGTGTATGTATATACGTGTATATACATATAAATATATGGGTTTTTTATATGAATATGGATGAGGGTTGTGGATGATTGCTTGTATACATGAATAATTAAGTGTATTACTTGTTGTAAGGGGGTTTGTGGATAGTTATATATATATATATATATATATATATATATATATAAGCAAGCAAATTCGTACATGTAATTTTAATTCGATTTTTGAACAATCTTGATCCAATTAATGTGTTGCTCTTGCTCTTATGAATAATCCTTGAACTTTGGAACTTAGATCGTTGAGAAATTAAAGAGAAATTTAACTTTTAATGGAAGAACCTTAGAATTTGAGATTTGGGGGTTTTTGATTTAGTTCGTATATGGAGAAGATTTTTGTTACATTAGAAAGCTTAGATTACAAGAAGTTTAGTGGTGTTAAAATTGGGTCGAAATGAGGTGGTGTAGTGGCCGGTAGTGGGCTGCTCAAGCGACTGATGGTTGTTGTATAAAAGAAAGAAAACAAAGGAAGAAGAAGACCAGGGGCCGCAAGGCCCATGCGCGCCGCCGGCGCGTGGGGCGCTTGCGGCAGGCTCCGACCGCTGGCGAGGACCGAAAAGGTGGTGGTCTGATCCCACTCATCGAGCTCCACCACTAGGTCCAGTCTGGAATATTTAAATATATTTTTTTAATTTTTAAATTGAAAAAAAATAGGAATCTTTTTTAAATTACCAAAAAATTCCAGAAAATTCCCGAAAAATTTAATAAGACTTTTAAAGATAGAATTTGCACGGAAACCTAAGTTAGAGATAGTTTTAGATATGCTTGATATTTAAATTGCAATGTAGGTTTTGTTGTGTGGGTTTTCTTTTTAATTAATTAATTATTTTTATTTAATTTTCTCTTTGCAATCATAAATGTTCATGGTTAAATGTCGATGCTTAAATCAGTATATGAAATAGTGTGATTTTTCGGTTGCTTTCATGGTATGTTAGTTTTATTTTATTTATTTATTTATTTATTCACGTGGCGATTGAGTTCTCATTATATTAATTAGTATGCTTTTTAAGTATGTTAAATTTTTATTTAAAGGATTATGGGAGGCATGTGATGTCACGCCCCGGTTTCCGACACCCGGTTAGGAGCGAGGGAAATGGGGGTGAATCAGTAATTTCACCTCAAGTTCCCACACCTTAATCTCATTTTAATCTATTCTATTGCGGAAGCGTTCTATATGCACACCCTTCAAGTGGCATTAGATCATCAATGGCCCTTGCAAATGATTTTCACGAAAATCGGGCATGACCCATTCTAAATAATCAGCTCCTGGCATGTTACACCTGATTTACAATTCATATGGACACTTCTGGGCACGTGTCCCCCCAGCATTTCTACAACACGCATAATAGAATCAAAAATATACATGCCTCAGTCCTTGAATGTCCGTATTACATCTATACATCACATGAATGAAATACATCTGAAGGAACTGAATCACCATAACTGCTCCATACATCTAATCTAAATGTCCTAGTTATACATTAAATTCTAAAGAATTTAACTACTACCTCTGCCACCGGTACTATGAGTCCTCTAACTGACTCCGTAATCAGCAACACCTGCAAAACCTGGGAGGGGGTGAGCTCAAAGGCCCAACAAGATATATAGAACCATACTATCATCGCAGCAGCAGGTCGATCCTCACATATTCTCAAAACTATACATGCACTTAAATATATCATAATATTTAAAGTCATGCCCCTCCTAACATACATGAACCGATAATGCACATGGCAGTTTTAGCATTTATGAACATTTAAATCAACTATACATGACTTATGAAATCATTTACAACATGTTCAAGGCAGTACACACCCAACGTCATTATGTATAGAAAACATATATGAACAGAAGCATTTACATGAACAGTGAAAATCAAATACCACGTCCCCTACTCAACAAGATCCATGGAATCATGCATGAATGCACATGCTCATGCATTTTTACCCAAACATCCACATTTCTCAAATCATGCATGATGCTTCACATAAGTGCAAATACATACGTATATAACTCACACCAAACTAATTCATAGGGGGCTTTCTCATCACTCCAATAGTAAGGGTCTCTTCGGCACCCAAACTCTGCTTGTGCTTTATCGGGTTACTAACCCGAAGGGAGCACCTCCTCTTGGCCAAGTTTTGGGTCTTTCACCCTAGGGGCCATCCCCTTATCTTAATTTCACACTCCTGCCCCCAAAATCATATATATAGTGCATATAATCACACCCATGCACTTATCCACACCATGAATGCATTTTTGTCAAATCAATGCATTTTCCTTTCACATCAAGATTGTCACAATGTCATCACACTCGTATCATGGAATTCATCATGCTTATGCATTTTCAGGAAAATCACATCTCTCATGCATAAACCTATAAACACCACATCTTCACGTTTTCACCAATAAACACACTTTTCATGGAAATCATTCATAATCACATTTGCACATACACAACATATATATAGATGTCACATCTAGCATATAATCACATGTATACGTATATTAGCATAAATATAATCATGCTTTCATTCCAATCATGCGTTTACTACGAGCAACCAACATGCATTCTTACAACTATATACAACCACGCAAATATATATCTATATGTACATCATGTCACTCATATAGGTAGTAAAAACATACTGAACAATTCACATATTTCATGCTTTTTCAATGTCTTCTATGCTATAATCAAGTTAGCATGCATTTCAACTACTGTACCACATATATAATCACGTATATACTTTCATATATTGAACTCATGTATAAGAATCATATATGCATACAAGGCAACATCTAGCTAAACGTACATACATAATTTAGCATACTTTACATGGCTCAATCCCTAAATATGCATATGACAATGCAATTCGGTATCCGCACTTAACAATGCTCTTACCCTCCAAGCCCACACATATATATATATATATATCTACCCACATATATATATATATCCTCACCTCCCACGCATATACATATACATCCATCTTTATATATATATATGCACATATATATATGCAAAGACCACATATGGTCAAATTAAGCACATATGTAAAATTAATCAGCATAATTAAAATATACATAGAGATAGAGGCAAGAATCAACTTGCCTTAGGTCCCGTTTCGCCAAGTCCGCGCTCGCAAAGCGGTCCGTCTCCAAGTCCCGGTCCAGTACCGTGTCGAAGCCCACACGAACAAATCCACTGGGCCAGTTCATTTCCTCCTTGCTAATCCCTGTGCTTGGCCCAATTCGTGTTGTGGCCCAATCTTCATCAAGTCCATTCCAAGCTTAAACCAATTCCACTATGAAATCAAATGGAAACCAACCCAAATTTAATTCCAACCCAACTCCAAGGTCCAAGCCCGCTATTAATGAGGGCCCAAATCGCAACCCATTATTTTCAAGCCCAATATACAATGCAGACCCATAATCGGCCATCCACTGCCACCACCTTGGGCCACCATGCATCAACCATGCGAAGCCCAACCAAAACCCAACTACAACCACTACCCAAACCAATTCAGTTTCCAATACCAAGCTGTCACCTTTCAACTTTACAAACTAAGGCAGCCACCGTCATCACCACTTCGGTGAAAACCCATAGTCGAGCCCAATCCGCAAGTTACGACCACAAAGGTCACCTAATCCACCATCTTCGGCCAACCAAGCTGCCGCCATATTTAATCCAAGCTCAAACAAATGTTCCAGTCAAACCCACCATTGAACTGTCAAACCAAAGCAACCCCAAGTTCTCACCCTTAAAGCCATTGTGAACCTAGCCCATGGAAGACCCACCTTCGGTTGCACTTTCACCAAGCTCAACAATGAATAACCCTCCTCAAGTCACACCAAACAACCTCAATTAAAGTAGCCGAGCAAACCCAACCGAACCCAACCACCACGTCATCCAGCCACTGTGAACAGCCACCATAGCCGTGAGCCTCCAATCTTCATACCCAAATGGAACCCATTCAAAAACCATACCCAACCAACCAGCAACTGAACCCAACGGCTCACCGTAACGGATCTACTAGCCGAAGTCTCCAATCGGACTGAACACAACCCCGTCGCGCTCAACCAAAATCGGACCACCCGAAGCCAACCCCAAGCACGACCCAGTCGTGTTTCGACGCCACCACCACCGAAGAAACCACCGTGAACCACCTGAAAACCCACAAAATCCAACCGTAAAAACCCCCCCCGTCGTGAACCGCTCAGCTGCACCGAGCCACCACGCGACGCCGGCAGCTTCACCCCACGCCACCACCGTTGCCGACGGCCGGCCGAAGCCCCGCCGTGAGAACCACCTGCCGCCGTCGCGGCTTCTCTTTCCTCTCTCCCGATCCCCCTTCTCGGTTCTTCTTTCTCTCTCCCCGATCTTCCTTCTTCTCTTCTTTTCTTTTTTTCTTTTCTTTTCTTTCTTTTTCTTCTCTTTTTCTTTTCTTTTCTTTTCTTTCTCTTTTCTTTCCTTCTTTTCTTCTTCTTTTTTCTTTTTCTTTTCTTTTTCTTCTTTTCTCCCTTTTTCGGCTGACCACTTCTTCTCTTCTCTACACCACACATTTTGGTCCTCAAGTCCTTAATTAATTCTCCTCCACAAGTTATATATATATATTATTTATATATATACATAACATCACACAATACATGTATTCACATGTATTTCCCCACACTCACCTATATAAATACAAAGGCCCCTCTCAATTTATCCAAAATCACATATAGGCCCACCATATATTTATAATTAAATATAAATATATGTACCACATATATATATATATATATATATATATATACACCTTCCACATATATGAAGTGTATCCACACCCTTTTCGGGATTTAATTAATCCGAAAAAAAAAAATTTAATCCGGTCCGAAATCGCCGGGAACCGGTCAAAAAATTCCGGTCTTTACATATGAGGATTGCCAAATACCTAATAAGGTAGTCAATGTTTATAATACCTAATAAGGTATTTAATATGTATATAAGGGAGGCATGTCAGGATTACCAAATACCTAATAAGGTATTCAACATTTATAAGGGAGACATGTAAGGATTGTCAAATACCTAATAAGGTATTCAATGTTTATAAGGGAGGCATATAAGGATTGCGAAATACCTAATAAGGTATTTAATATGTATATAAGGGAGGCACGTTAGGATTACTTAATACCTAATAAGGTATCTATAAAATATGAATTTAGGTTTGTCAGGATTGCCTCATTCCAATAGATATTTACTTAATTAAGTTTCGAGCATGCAAGGATTGCATTTGAATTGAACTTAGAAAATAAGTTCTATAATTTGTGTGATAACAGATGGGTTGGTACAGTACGTAAGATGGTTTCTATTTTGGGACAGGGGTTAAATGAGAAAATGATACATATATATCTATATATTTTGTTGTCCCTCATATGGAGGGTATGTCTATCAGTCCTCTGTTGGATAGTAGTAGAGGGAGCTTGCTCATGGGTTTCACCCACTTTGTTGATATTTCAGGTCCTAGGCCGGTTTCCTTTTGTAAGGACTGGGTTATTTTGACTGGTTCTGGATTATTTTTGGACTGGGTTAATTTTTTTCGAATTAATTAAATTCAAAAATGCGAATATATATATAGATGAAATTATATATATATATATATTTATACGGAGGTGAAGAAGATAGATACCTATATATATATAGGATTATATATATAGTTGAAGGATATATATATATATATATATATATATATATGTGGACATGTGTATATTATATATATATAGCGGGTGTATTTATATTTAATTATAAATACTTTTAGACACATATATATTATATGTATGTGGAGAATGAGTGAGATATTTATGGAAGGAGATATTTATATATATATATTATGGAAAAGTATATATAACATATGATTTTATGTGGTTTAGAATTGTGGGAATTATAAGTGGTGAAGAATGAACTATGTAAATGGTGGTACACATTTTGTTTAATGATGAAAGTAACAAGGCCATGTGTGGCCGGCTGGAGGGGTACATATATATATCGATATATTATATTATATATTTACATATTTGTGTGTTATGTGTGCACTGAGAGTGAATAAGGAGATGTGTGGTGGTTAAGAATAGGGAAAATGAAGATAAGATAGAAGTGAAATGATAAGAGAGGGGCAGGTGGTCGGCTGGTAAGATAAGAAGAAAAGAAAAGAAAAAAAGAAAACGAAGAAGGAAAGGGAGAAGAGTGGGATGTCTTGCAGAGTGAGAGATTTTTAGAGAGAAACGAAATTTTAGAGAGAGAAAGAGAACCGAGAATAGAGTGAGAAAGTTGATTTAGTGTGAGAGAATCTCACTGGTTTTAGTGAGAGAAAGAAATAGGCTAGAGAGAGGAGAGAGAGAGCAGCCGTGAAGCTGCCAGCTTGAGGTGGGTTCGTGGGGGTGGTTCCTCGGATAGTGGCACCGGTGTAAGGAGTTACGTGAGCTTGGTGTTCGGCGGTTTCAGCTGGGCTTAGTCGGTGGTTGCTACTGGCGGCTGAAGGTGGTTCGGGTGAGGCCTTGCTAGGTCTTACATGGCTCGGTTGAGTGGTGTTGTGGTGGCTAGCGATTGTCTCATTCGGTCATCGACAGATGATGGGTCTTGACGGCAATGGCGGTGAGGGGCTGTTCGACTGTGGGTTTCTTGATGGCTAGAACGTGGCTTCGATGGTGGACTACTATGGTGGTTCACGGTTGTTCCGGTGAGGAGCTGGTTCTCACGGCTGTTTGGACAGCTTGTTTTGGTGGCCGGCATCAATGGTGAATGGTGGTTGTTCGGGCTGCCATGGTGGTTGTTTGGTGCTTCGGTTGCGGCTAGTTTGGTGAGGAAGATGATGGTGCCAAGGAGGGTGAAGCTTGTGGGTCTTCTTGGTCTGTTCGGATGGTGGGTTTGGTTGGTTGTTTAGATGAAGTGGAGACCTTGGTGGGTTCTTGGTGGGTTGCGCATGGCTCGGCAGCCATGGTCTTGTTTGTGGGTTGATGCATGGAGGTTCAATGGACGGTGAAATTGAAAATTTTGGTGGTCTTGGGCTGGCCGTGTGGAGGTAGACCGACTAGCTTGGGTGATGGGTCTGTGAAGCTCACGAATTTGGCAGTTTGGTTTTGTAATTAAGGTGATATATATATATATATAATTATGTAAATGTAGGGATGATGAGGGCAATTGGCAGGATTGGTTTTTGGGTTGATTGTGGACCTAGACCTTTAAATTAAACTTGGCTTCAAGGACGGACCTATATATTGAAAGTGGGCTGCCATGAAAGTGTGTTGGAATCATTATTTTAATGCCCCAATTGAGAATTTATTTGGGCCTAAACAATGAAACGGGATCGATGTATATGGGTTGATTTTAAAAGAAAGGGAAATGGGCCAAGTTAAATGGACCAACTTGCATTATATGATTTAGTGGCTGATTTTAGTATGTGATTTTGGCTCACTATTTTAATTGAGTCTGGATCAATTAAATTGGACTTGGGTAGTAGACTAGGTGATTCGAACTGGGTTTGAGAATGAAGCCTCCTATGAAATTTGGATATGCAAAGACATGTAAAACAATTCCGGCATAGCTGTGGATGGTGGTCATTTTAGCTTTCTTAGAATTGGAGATTTTTGAAATTCTCACTCCAAATTGAGGTAGGGGTGCTAGACTCATCCTTACTTAAATTCTATAGGTCTCTTATCTATGACATGAAAGATAGGATTGGGATTTGTTGAGAGTAGGATATTGTGTATATCTATATATATAAAAATATATTTTATGCATATGTATATGTCTAACATGCTAGTTAGGACTTGTACATGTTGCATATGTGAAGTTAAAATTATGAATGCTCTTTGATTAAATTGTATCCATTTGATGAAAATACGAAAATCTGAGTTCTGCTTTAAACTTATGCATGAAAGATATGATTTTCTTGAAAATGCATAAGCATGATGATTTTCATGAAGTGAGTGAATGACATTGTGACAATCTTGAGTTGAGACAGAAAATGCATTGATTTGATAAAATGCACTGCATGATGTGGATAAGTGCATTGTTGTGATTATATGCACTATGTGACGATTTTGGGGTAGGAGTGTGAATTAAGATGAGGGGATGGCCCCTAGGGTGAAAGACCCAAAACTTGGCCAAGAGGACGCGCTCCCTTCGGGATAGCAACCCGATAAAGCATAAGCAGAGTTTGGGTGCCCTTGAGACCCTTACTATTGGAGTGATTTGATGGCCCATTTGAATTGATTTTCGAATTTATGTGGTGTGAGTTATATATTTTAATTGTGATTTGTCCAATTTGATATATAAATGTATATACATTGAAATGTGAAGCATCATGTATGATTTGAAAAACGTGATTGTTTATAGGTAAAAAATATGGATATTTGTCATGTAGAAATATAATGATTTCATATGCATCCACGCATGGCCGCCTGAGTTAGAGTAGAGTTGGGTGGATCATTCCTACTGAGCCGCAGTGGTGCTCACCCCCTATTTACAAACTCTTTTCAGATAAAGCATCACTGGAGGATGATGCTTAGAGTGCTAGAGTGATTTGAAAGAATACTTTAGAATTTCTTTTTGGATATAGTGTTATGAATTGTATATTTGGCTATCCATGCCGGCATGTGGCATGTGGATTATATTGCTGTGAGATTGCAATTACATTTATGTAACTTGTATTTATATGGGTCCATAGACATTAGAAATGTGAGTTAGTGTTTATACATTGTGCAAAAACTTGTATAAGGATTGTGAGAGTGTTGAGATATAAATTGATGATTTAGAATATACATATATTGTGCTTCCGCATTGATTTAAGGGTTGAGACCTCGGCACGGTGATGGAATCTCCAGTGACTGAGGCTTTGATGTATGATTTCACTAGTTCACACCCCACTTCCTTCGCTTCTAACCGGGTGTCGGAAGTCGGGGCGTGACACCTCTATAGGGGTTAAAGTCTTGAGTTCGTAGAGCATGTCATTCATCTATCCTTACCAGACTTCAGTGTAGAGACTTGGTTCTTTTCTAGAAAGTATTTACTTTTATTCTTTTTGGTTAAGGGGTCCTTGAGTTACAGGATTTCCAAGTTGTATTATTTAGACTCGTATTTTATTTATTTAACATTATTTATTATTTCATATAGAGTTTCCTTTCAGCAATTATAAATCTTTTTTCTTTTGTCACTTGTATTCTATGCTTGTGTGTTATGAGTTGTTGGTTTCCCTTACATTTTATGTGTGAGACT
This sequence comes from Cornus controversa, assembly GCA_026545225.1. Classification (NCBI taxonomy): domain Eukaryota; kingdom Viridiplantae; phylum Streptophyta; class Magnoliopsida; order Cornales; family Cornaceae; genus Cornus; species Cornus controversa. Next base: position 2,322,248 of record CM048851.1, on the reverse strand, counting down.
GGCCACCTCATGTGTGAAATTATAGGGGGTATTTCAGTTGGTATTAGAGCATTTCAAGTTCAAGTATTCTCGGGTCTTTAGGGTCCGTCGTATGGAATTTAAGTATAGAATCTAAGTATAGGACTCATTGTACTCCATACGTTTTAGTCTATTCTTGGGGTATTAATCAGATGCCACCCCGTAGGAGGAGGAATGCGAACCACAACCAAGGTCAGGACAATGTTCAAGGTGGGAATGCCGAACTTCCTCCCGATTTGGCAGCCATTATTGCTCAGACTGTAGCTACAGGAGTGGCGACTGATCTTTAGAATTAGTAGCGTCCTCAGCAGCCACCACAGATGGTGCATGTTCCATTACCAGTGAAGCAGCCTAACAATTGGGAAAGGATTTGAAATTCTTTCACAAGAAGGAGTTCCTGGTCTTATAGTAGAGGGACAAGACAGTCGCAGGGTATGAGCAGGAGTTCACCAATTTATTTTTGGTTTGCACCTGAGGAGGTGAACACTAAAAAGAACAAGATGAGCTATTTTGTGAATGATTTGATTTGGCTTACTCGACAGGTCATTGTGGGTAATCTAGCTTATGCCACTTATGCTCAGGTGGTTGATGCTGCATTGCAGCACTGTCAGATGATGAGGGATTATAGGAAAGGACAGGGGAAGAAACGAAATGATAGATACTCCTCTAGTCAAACAGTGGAAAAGAAAAAATGGAATTAGCAGGGCAACCTGTTCAGCAGATGCACTATGGGAAAGTATACAGTGTCATGCCATATGATGTGCAGGCTCTTCAGGCGATCAAGGGTATGTTTCCGATAAAGGGTAACTTTGGTTGTGTTTTATTTGATACTAGGGCATCCCACTCTTTTGTGTCTCGGTCGTTGGTTAGGCTATTGGGTATACTTACTCAGTCGTGTAGTTCTCTATTTACTATAACTACACCATTGGGAGTTAGTACAGTTTTACGAGAATGGTGTAGTCAGGTCACTATAGGCATTGGCAGACTCAGGTTCTTGGTGGACCTATTAGTCCTAGATATAAATTTATATGATGTCATACTCGGGATGGATCGATTATCGCAATATTATACCCAGGTTAATTGCTATGATAAGGCAATTATTTTTGTTATACCGGGTCAGGAGATGTATTTGGTTGCTATGTCGCAATCAAATGGAGGGTCTAGTACTCACTATTCTTTATTAGTGAGGAGTCTTCGGAGGAAGTTACAGTTTCTATGGATTCCATTCCAGTGGTGCGAGACTTTTAGGATGTGTTTCAGCAAATTTCAGGGCTACCACCGAGTCGTGAGATAGATTTTATGATTAATTTAGCTCCAGGCACTAGGTCTATTACTAGGGCCCTATACAGAATACTGCTCGTGGAAATGAGAAAGATGAAAGATCAAATTCAGTAGCTTTTTAGTCAGAAACTCATTCGCAGGAGTACTTCACCATGGGGAGCACCGATGCTGTTTGTGAAAAAGAAGGATGGGTCTCTTCGCCTTTGTATTGACTATAGAGAATTAAATAAGGTCACAATCCGCAACAAGTACCCATCGCCTAGGATTGATGATCTATTCGATCAACTGAAGGGAGCCACCTATTTCTCGAAGATAGATTTGAGATCTGGGTATCATCAACTTCGGGTTAGGGAGCAGGATGTGCCAAAGATAGCCTTTCTTACCAGATATGGATCTTATAAGTTTTGGGTTATGCCTTTCAGGTAGACAAATGCCCCAGCTGTGTTCATGAATCTAATGAACAAAGTGTTCAGAGCCTATTTAGATCAGTTTGTTATTGTCTTCATCGATGACATTCATCTCGGCATTGTTCTGCAAACACTGAGAGATCACTAGCTATATGCAAAGTTTGAGAAATGTGATTTCTGGCAGAGGGAGGCGAAGTTCTTAGGTCATGTAGTATTTGAGAAGGGGATAGCGGTTGATCCAAGTAAGGTGTCAGCAGTTTTGGAGTGGGGGCAGACTATGTAGAGATCGGAACTAATTTGATCGGTTTTTGAATTTTTTCATCATTTTTGCTATGAATGCGTTTCAAATGATGTTTTTAGTGTTTCGAGAGTTGAAAACATGTTTGGAAACATGTTATGAGGTTTTTGGAGGTTTTCAGAATTTTTAGAAAAGTTTGACTTTTTGGTCAACAGGAGCCCCGGGATGAGGTTAAGTGGGTCCGAAAAATTTAAATTTTTTTATTTTTGTTTATACACCAAATGAAATGTTTAAAGAGTAGAGGAAGTGATTTCAAGACCGACAGAGTTTTCGAAATCGAAAACGGACAAGTTGGAGTGTGATTTGAACGTAACTAAAGGAGGAAAGTGTGTAGAGGGCGTCAAGGGCTTCGGTTTGAACCGAACAAAGTCCACATTTCATGAAGTTGAAAAAGATGGGATTTTCAAAGTTGGATTTCCAAGTTTAAGAATTGAGGTAGGGGTGTCTTCTCCTCCATTTTCATCGATTCTCTAGGATTTTTGTGGTATATGGATATGCTAGTAGGAGTTAGAGGGACAAAGGTCATTTATTGATTTTCTCTTGTATATATATCTATGTTTAGAGTATTCTTCATGTGATGTATATGATGTATGTGAAACATGTTAGTCTATGCATGTTAAATGTGAGTTTTGTGCCACCTATATGTGAAATACGTGATGTATGTGACTTGTATGAATGTTATACATGAATGAATGTGTACTCGACATACTATTTATAACTTAATGATGTTTGCATATGTTATAACTATTAGTTGAGAAGCATGAGATTCATTAGGCTTACCTTGAACCATGACTTGAATTATGTGAGCTTAAATGCCATATGTAAAAAATGCATCAAAAGAGTGATTTTCCATGTTAATGCATTTGGTGATTGTTGTTGGTGAAAATGCATGCAATATTATGCGTATGTTATGATTGCTTAGCATAGGATGCTCTTGGTGGAAAGTGGAATGGTTGTTGGAAATAGAATGAGTATTAAGGAAGTTGGACTATGAGAAATGATGTATACGGAAGGTGTGATGAGCTAATATTTCCAATTGGTGGAAAACGAACTCCTCTCCTTCAATTGGCAGTCTTCAATTGATGAGGAACTGTAGTGAAAATCTTAAGGTTGACGAGTGTCAACATGTGATAATCTTGGTGGTAGTGAAAATCTTGAGGTTGACAAGTGTCAACATGTGATAATCTTGGTGGTGGTGAAAATCTGGGATTATGAGGTTGAAAGGTTTCGTCATGATACTTCAGAATTTGTAAGGTTAAGTAGTTGAGTTAGTGGATTCATGTAGAGGATTTGGTTGCAAAATTCAAGACGTGTATTGTGTGATTTGTGGTTATACATGGTTACATGTATACTTGCTATTTGTTACGTTGTTACCTCGTTGATGACATGAGTGTCTGAGCATGCCATGTAGTGTAGGCATAACATGATGCATATCATGTAGGTCAGCATCGAGTCGATGCTTAGGTGGGTTTGGTCATCTCTACTGAGCCGCCTTTGTGCTCACCCCTTTCTCCCCAAACATCTTTACAGGTTAGGTACTAATGGGAGACAAAGTAGGATTAGCTTAATGGACCTTGTTGAGTTCCTTTTTGGACTTTTGAACCTTTGAGATATAAATAGTTGTCCATATCGATTTGTGGCATGTGGACTATGTTAATGATGTTATATTTACATTGGATTCATGTTGATATACTCTAGTTTCAAGTGTAATGATTATATATAGATCATATGTGATTTGTGGGTTTTGAATGGAAGAAGTTGCTTTTAATTCCATTATATATAAATTCTTGGATATGATTGTTGGAGATATGGATTCATGCTTAGAATGATGTTTGATGATGTTTTTATCATTTGTACATATTGTAGATGATGTTTGATGATTTTTAGGCCTTCTAGAGGAGTTTTGGACCCTAAAAGTTGAGAATTTTGACCCCCGAACAGTAGGTTTCAATACTTGCGACGATACATGTTCGATGCATCGCAGCTTCGATGCGTCTAACTCCCCAGTTCGATGCATCGAAGTTACTATTCACAACATTCTCCAAATTCTGTCCAAACTTCAATCGGGTATAACTTCTTCATTTAAAATCAAAATTGAGTGTGTTTTTTTCTTAAATTGAGTATTTTTGAATGCTTTATCCAATGGTGAGGGTTTCAACACCAATTTCCAGTCACACATGGAGTTGAGTTCTAAAAATTTAGGAGTTATGTAATTGTGGCTTGATGTGGAGCTCTTTGAGGTTGGTTGTGGTTGAGGTTGAGTTGGCACATCTATGTGCAAGAAAAGAGTTAAGCTTCCGCAATATTTAAGAGTAAAGAGAGTTCATAAGGGATTAACGGATGAGTTCACCTTCGGTTTGTGGAGAATGAAAATCGGGGCGCGACAACTTGGTATCACAGCGTGATATCAAAGGGTGATTGTGGTTAGGGTAGTGATGATAAGTGCGAGTCACCCTTGGTTTTTGAAGAACAAAAATCTGGGCGTGACAGACTACCTCACCCACGAAGATTCGTAGTTTTCTGGGGTTAGCTAGTTATTATCGTAGGTTCATTCTGGGCTTCTCCAAGATTACTAGTCCGCTCATCCATCTGACTAAAGGGTGTGTATTTCGTGTATAGATTCAAATATATATTTTTATTTAATTATTATTTTTAAATAGGAATTTAAATATTTTGCATATGTTATAAGTATAATTTACATATGTGATGACTAGTTTAGAAGTCCGGAGAGTTTTGTGAGCCATTCGACTCATTTTAAAATTTTGGGTCGTCGGGACCTAAGATAGGGGTCGGGTGGTCTTGGGAATCTGAATTTTTTTTTTAAAAATTTTTATTTTTGGTTATAAACCAATTAGAATATTTAGAGAGACGTAGAAATGATTTCGAGTCCATAACTTCTTTCGGATTCGAAAAAGGAGGTCGGGAATGTACGTTAAATAAGTAAGGGCATTTTGGTCTTTTTACAGCGTGGGGCTTATAAATATCAACTACAGATATTTCAGCCACTTGTTTCTCTTTCTAAACAGCTGCCCAAGCTCCTCCTTCTCTCCTCTTTGTGTTCTTCAACTTCTCTCTAGATTTGGATGGGGTTAGGGGTTGATTCAGAGGATGCCGAAAAAGGAAAGTATGTTCTACCCGGCAAGGGCTTCACTTAGAATTGAACAAAGTCACGGTTAGGTAACTTTGAGAGTGGTGAAAGTGTGGGATACCTTAAAACTAAAGCTATTGAGGTAGGAGGTGTGTATTGTGTTTTCTAGTTTCAAGTTTAATTTCATTTCTTATACATAAAATGAATGATCTTCATATCAAATGTGATAATATGAACTTTTTGTTTAAGTTTCTTGTTCTATATGGATGTGCATATGTTTCTTTTGACTAGAAATGGTTAGTGTATGCTTGGGAATATATGAATTGCATATGTGTGCAAAATGGAGCATGAATTGCATATATGGGATTTTGGGGGATAAATGATGAAAACCTACTTTTGGGGGTTAAGTATTTATATGTATTCTTATGATACTTATGTGATATACTAGGATTGAACTAGGGCATACAATGGGTGCAATGCATCGAACTTGTGAATGTGTGTGCAAAATGTGAAGTATTTTGTGTGAGTGTGGGGTGTGTCTTGGAAGTGACTCGTAGAAAAGTAGTAGGGGAACATATCCTCTGGGGTTGAAAAACCTCAAACTTGCGCATGATGGGTGGTAACCGTATGGGTTAGTAGCTCGTAATAATCATGAACTTGAGATATGGGACTTCGGTACATATCTTTTTTGTGTGTGAGTGTGAACCAAATTCGAGAGTGTGTTGAGTCTTATGTGTAACTTATATGAATTTACATGACTTGTGTGGGTTTTAATCCAATTTTGATTATGTCGTATGTCACATATATGATGGAAATGTGCATTATGCATGAATTGTCTTTATGTGGTTGTCAAGTTATAATTGATGTATATGCAATGATGTGAACGAATTGAGCATTAAGTTTGTGACTAGAATGCTAGGGAGTATGACACGTATTTTTCGGACATGAGTTGTGTTTTATGCATTGAATATGAAATGTGGCCTTTAATGGATTGCACAATACATTACCTTGAGCTCGTTGAAAATTGCTCATCCCCCTACACTAACACTTTCAGGACATGGCAAGGAAGTGGTTGAGGATGCACAACCATGAGTTAGTCCTAGAGTAGAAGAACTCCATTTTTAGGCTTGTGAGTGTTTGAGACATGTGTAGAGACATCCATGTCAACTTGTGACATGTGGAGTAGTTTAGAAATATTGTTTCTATTTTGGATAAGAAATGTGTATGAAACTTTCAATGTTCTACCTATGTATGATAAGTTTGATAACTCTTGAAGATTATGTAAAATTTATGTTTTTTGAAGTAGGTGTATGATAATGCATGAATTATCATTTCTGTGTTTCAAGTGTGTGAGGTGGAATCTAATTGTGATAAATTATCACTTTGTGAATGTTTGAGATTTGTAAAATTGATAATTATGTTCAATTATTGTATGTTTGGGATGTTGAATTGGAAGGAGACTGATTGTTGTAATCACTTGGTGGGTTTGTTAGTGTAATAGGGTGAGTGATTACGATGCATTGTAATACCCATTACGATGCATCATAATCCCATTGGCGATGCATCGTAAAATAGGTGAGAATTTGAGTAATTTTTTAGAGAATTTCGCAGGATGTTACGTATCTTCAGCGATGCATCATAAATACAATGCATCGTAACCAACATTATGATTCATCGTAATGTGTGATTGGGTGTATTATTGAGATAGAATTGGAAAATTATTTAGGATGCAATGTGTGGCCACGTGTGGGCCATAATGCATCATTGAGGTTGAGTCATACGTAGGTAACGTATGTGGGTAATTATGATTCCGCATTGATTTAGTGATTGAGGTAGTGTATTAGAATTTAATGGATGAAATCGCCTTTGTAATTACGGGCAAGCTTCAGGATTGGTTCAAACTTTAATCTTCAATCGGGCATAACTTCTTTGTTTTAGCTCGGATTTGAGCGTAGTTTTTTTCTAAAATTGAGTATTTTTGGATCTTTTGTCCAATGGACTAAGTATCACTCTAAAATTCTAACCACATAGGAAGTCAGGTTTTGGAATTGTGCGGTTCATGAGTGCGAACCAGGTGGGACTTTCACTGTTCACCTCCACATTTTATATCGATCCTGGTATTAGAAAGTAGGGGCATGACAACATGGTATCAGAGTATGATATCAAAGAATGATTGTGTTTAGAGTGTGGATGATTAGCTTAATCACCCTTGATTTCCATGAGTCAGAAATTGGGGTGTGAAATTTCGTGTGGGATGATTCTTGTCAGGCGGCGTTTGATGAGTTGAAGAGTAGGTTGACAACTGCACCTGTTCTAGCTACCCCTCAGAGTGCTATTGAGTACTTAATATATACCGATGCATCATTGCAGGGTTTGGGATGTGTATTGATGCAGGAGGAAAGGCCAATATCATATGCTTCACGTAAGCTTAAGCCTCACAAGCTTAATTACCTGACTCATGATCTGGACTTAGCAACTATGGTTTTTGCCTTGAGGATCTGGAGGCATTATCTCTTGGGAGAGACTTTCAAATTGTTTAGTAACCACAAGAGTTTGCAATATCTGTTCTCACAGGAAGAGTTGAATATGAGCAGCGCAGGTGGATGGAATTCATCAAAGATTATCACTTTTCCATCCAGTATCACCCAGGAAAAACGAGTGTAGTAGCTGATGCACTTAGTTGCCGATCCTATGCTAGTCTTTCAGCTTTATTTGAAACAGAATGGAATGATTTGAGAAGCGTTGATGATCTAGCCGATGCTTTTGTAGCGTGTGTAATGATTACACCTACTATCATTCGGAGGGTAATATCAGATCAGCTTACTGACTCATAATGCATAGAGAAAGTGGCTGAGATGAAATCTAGAGAGATTGTTTTATACAGTTGGTATGAATGGTGGATTGCAGTACAAGGGGTGGTTAGTTGTTCCTCCTAAGGATGATTTGAGGAGGACAATGATGAGTGAGGCCCACAGTTCTCAGTTTTTGGTACACCCAGGAGGGGATAAAATGTACCAAGACATGAAACGACAGTTTTGATAGGTAGGCATGAAGAGGGACATTGCTATATTTGTCTCTAAGTGTAACACGTGTCAAATGATCACCAAAGAGCGCCGGGAACTTTGTAGCCACTATTTATATCAGAGTGGAAGTGGGAGAGCATTTTTATGGACTTTATTGTGGGACTTCCCACCTCACAGCAGAATCATGACCCTATTTAGGTTATAGTGGACAAGTTGATAAAATCAGCCCATTTTTTGCCAGTTCGCTCTGATTACACTTCAAAGTACTACGTGAAGCTTTACATTACAGAGATGGTGAAACTTCATGGCGTACCTTGTCCATTACATTAGATATAGATCTGAACTTTGTTTCAGGATTTTTGGGAGAGCTTTCAGTCGGCTATGGGTACAGTGCTGCATCTCACTATAACTTATCACCCTTAGATTGATGGTTAAACTGAGAGGGTTAATCAGATTCTAGAGGATATGTTATGGGCGTGTGTATTGGATTTTAAAGGTAATTTGAAAATTTATCTGTCACTTGTTGAGTTTGCCTATAATAATAATTACCAGAAGACTATTGGTATGACACAATTCGAGACTTTGTATGCTGGTTGGAGGTTGGAGATAATAGATTTTTGGATCCTGAATTCATTAAGAACACATTTGAGAAAGTCATTCTTATTAGAGACCGTATGCAGACTGCTCAGAGTAGACAGAAGAGTTATGTTGATCGAAGAACTCGAGCATTAGAGTTCAAGGTGGGGGTTCAGGTCTTACTCAAGGTTTCTCCTATGAAGGGAGTAACGCGGTTTGGGAAAAAAGGGAAATTGTTACCTCATTTTGTGGGTCCTTTCATGATTACTAACAGGATTGGAGTGGTAGTGTATAGATTGGCGTTACCAGACACAATGCACAAGGTGCATAAGGTAATTTATGTGTCTATGTTACGAAAATTCCTTAAGGATGATGATATTTATCAGCACATTGAGGTTGGAAAAATTGAGTTGCAACCAAATGCAACATATGTGGAGTAGCCTTACTGTATTCTTGACCGTAGGATCCAAGTCCTTCGTTCCAAGACTATTCATTTAGTTTGGATTTAGTGGAGTCCACTTGAGAAAGGGAGGATGAAATAAATGCAAAATATCCAGAGATTTTTAGTTCGCGTATGAGGTGAATTTCGAGGACGGAATTCCTCTTTTTAGGAGGGAAGAATGTAATACCCCATAATTTGAGGATATTTAATTTGGATTTTTAATTATTTAAATTATTTATTTTGTGGTGTTTTAAATGCTTTAGTTGATTTTTTTAATGCCTATTCTTTGTTTTGTTTAATGTAGATGGTTGATTAATTGGTGCTAAGTGTTGATTGACTTTAAATGTTTGTGAAATATTTGTTGTAAATGTAAATTTTTCTTTTAAATAAAATATGCGGGTTATTGGTGTCACGCCCTGAAATCCAGACCGCTGGGACTCCCCCGGACCTACCCGAATCCCAAGTATGAACCCGTTTATTAAACCCCAATGAACCTCCTCATATTTCTCGATTACCGCAGAAGCAAATCATACGCATGTAATTATCTATGTGTATACTTATCATTATCCATCCCAATGGGCCCCATATCGGTCTATGCATCCATGACATTCCATTTCCACTCTTAAATCATGAAAAATCATAAAATTCCACACTTTTAACGTTTATAAGACTTTGAGGGGCCTCAAACTCCATTTTGAGTCGCGTCAAACTTCCAGAAGGGTTGACGCCATCCAAAAAGCTCTTTGAGGCGCCTCAAACTACACTTTGAGGTGTCTCAAAGATTTCCAGGCGCCTCAAAGTTCACTTTGAGTCGCCTCAAACTACACCTGACCTGAATTTTTGACAACATTCCTCAACCTGACTTCAAATGCCAATATCTCACAATCCGTAAGTCCGTTTGACGTAAAATTTGGCATGAATTATCCTCAACATGTCTAGTTTCTAACTCAACTTGAATCATCTAAAAATACCAACCAAAACTTAAGTTATACTAAAAACAATGGGTGTAGGTCAGATTTCCAACCCTTGCACCAAAACATGCATATCTTTCTCAATATAAATCGAAATAAGGCCCATGACCTATCAAAATGAAGCTAACACAATTGTCTTTCCATATACATATAATGTGCAAAATCACAAGTCACAAACCACATACACCATAATCATAATTAAGTGCATGAAACTGAAAAGCATAAATGATACATGTTCTCAGAATACAAATGGTCTTTACATATTCATTTCATGCATATGGTCCATAATCTGGACATGCATTCCAACAAAACAACATAAAGTCTTTAAAATGACCAAAATCGCTCCATGCCAATGTACTATTGGGGAAACTCGATCACCTCCTTTCCATTTCCTGAAAAGTGTTAATCCTTATGGGATGAGCAACCAAAAGTTCAGTAGAAACATTTAAAACATAATTCCCCTAATTTCGTCAATACCACGTAACCATACATTTGCATTTACCATATTGAAAATTGATGCACACAACACAACCATATCACAAACAAGGTAGAATGCAACATGATATGCACAACTCCCTCATCCTTCCCACATATTGGTCTCCAATTCCTGTGGACAACCAATCCCACCTATAGAGGGTTACCTTTACTGGAATACCTCTTGAGGGTTACTTTTACCAGAATACCTCACTACATATCAATCCATGAGGGTACCTTGACCAGATACCTCACGAGGGTTATCTTTACTGGAATACCTCGCCGTTTTACCGAATGAATTCCACCGTTCACATTGCTTGCCTCCCTCACCATACCAATGAAGATGAACCCCATAATTTTATCAAATGTACATTCATAATTTGCAACCAATGAGGCATTTAACAATCACACTTAAACAAATTCCCATTTAGGCATCATATGCACTCACAATGAACATGCTTCACACCTCTACATTTCACATAACCACACATCCTTCACAATGTTTCTAAAATAATTTATCAAACACATGAAAGTCACCCTCACAATTATACATGAATTCACCAATATAAATTTACAAATCAATCCCAACATGCTCATAAATTTCTCTAAGGCATTTATAAACATACAATCAAATCAACCAACATTATTAGCACATTTAATGATATAAATAGCATGCTTGAACATTGAGGAACATCTATTTACTCCACATAACCAATTGGTTGTCATAGACAACTAATATACTCACAAGAATCTCGGATTTTATGAGTTAAACATCCCTACCTCAAATTGGAAGAGCTTCCAATTGAATTTCCCCAAATCTCACCCAAAAGATCAACCTTCTCCAAAATTAATTTTGGACCAATCAATCTCAAGCTCTCAACACGTAGATCGTTTCTTCCTTCTTCGGCGAACTCAAACTCTCACTCGAAGCCCCTTAAAATTCATAAAGAAAGGAAGAAGATGAAGATGCTACGTATATATATGTATAGGCGGTCACACGGCTGCTGGAACAAGAGAGTGAGAATGGCTGAGTTCTCATGGCTATTTATAGCCTAAATGACCTACACATAATTACAAGTATGTCATCACCTTTTCACGAAATCTTCTCGGGCTCATTTTCGGAGTTTCGTAACTCCGATTGACACGAAATCGATTCCTTTGCACGTCAAATATTTTATTTAAGCTACTCTCAAAATTTGAGGTCATTCCGAGACTTTCAAATTTTTTGGGCCCGTGCCCCTAGGTTGACCGGACCCGAAAAAGTTAACTTTTGCCAAACGCTCCGAAATTTTTTCCAAATCTTAAATAAGTTATCTAAACATGCATTTTATATTTAAAACACATAAACAATCATTTAATATCTTAATATGACAATTAAATACAAATTCAAGAAAATCGGCCAAAAATGGTCACAGTCCTTACAATTGGGTTGCGTTTCCTTTTATTTTTTAATTATTTTCAGGTTGGACTAGACTATTGGGTTGGGATATGAAATACCCCCCAGAAAATTTTGCACATGAGGTGGCCAGTCTCATACACAAAACCTGAGGAATGTTAACAACTGAGAGCAACAAACATAGAGGACAAAAGATAAAAATAAAGTAACTAATAAATAAATAATTATATGTTTGGTAATACAATTTGAAAGTCCCATAACCCAAGGACCCCTTAACCAGAATGAACAAAAGTTTAAGACTTGAATTTAAAACCAACAACCGAAACCTCTAAATGAGTTCATAGTTTGACTCCTGAATAAAAAGATAGGTTCCTACCCTGTGACCGATGAGAGTAGATGTCTGCCACAACCAACCCTAGTACTCTATCCTCACGGAGGAAACTACCTGGGACCTGAAATATCAACAAAGTGGGTTAAACCCACGAGCAAGTTCTATCTACTACATGCGAATCAGAGAACCAATATACATACCCTCAATGTAAGGGACACAAGAGATAAATATAGGTGTAATCATTCAGATTATTCCTTATTCAGTTCATGTTTTCAAAGATAAAAATCCTTTTATACATTACCAACAACCCTTATTATTTAAAAACGAACACATCTTTAAGTTCAAAAATAAAGAAACATATGCATGCATTTTATTAAATCTATGCAATCATGATATGCCAAAAATATAATGTATGGATACCTTATTAGGTATGGGCGACCTGACACGCCGGACAATCCTTACATGCCAAATAAAATGTATAGATACCTTATTAGGTATGGGCGATCCTGACACGCTAGGCAATTCTTACATGCCAAATAAAATGTATAGATATCTTATTAGGTATGGGTGATCCTGACATGCCGGGCAATTCTTACATGCCAAATAAAAACGTATAGATGTTGTCACACCCCAAATTTCGACACCCGGTTAAGAGCGAGGGAAATGGGGGTGAACGGTGACATCTAATTAAAACCATCGTTTTGAAAAATCTAACATCCAACCCAATTCTCTTAACCGCGGAAGCAACTCAAAATGCATATAATTAAGTGAATATGCATAACTAACCATGATCCTCATTGTTGAAATTATTTAGAACAATTTCAAAATAAAAGTGAGTTTTGGCCCTCGTGAATAGTAACTTTTCGTAAAAAGTTTTGGAAAATTTTTCGGACCATTGTCTCATCCTACTATAGTCCCAAGGTGCTTAAAAACATAATTTAGACCTTTTGAAGAGGTCCAGAACCCTGATTTCTCATCGCCGGACAGTAGCTAAAAAGTTACAGTAACTCCAAAGTGAACAGTGCACTGCTAGAGTGCAATCTGCGCGACAGTCATAAAAAAATTCGTAGAAAATTCATTTCAACTCGAAATGAGGCAAACTAAAATTCTATAGAAACTAGACTAAATATAGAAGAATCTTGAGCCAACCTTAATGGCTAGATGTTAGTCAAATGAAACAATTTTGACAACCAATTTGGTGCCCAACAGAAATTGTAAAATCTGGTGGCAGAACATTCACGAATTTTTCTAAAATTATGTGGTAGTCCAAAATTCACCAAATTAAATCTGGAAACACTAGACATCTAGGGGAAGATGTGGTAAAATTTTTAGATCATTTGGAGTTGTGTAGACCTTTCAAACAAATTTTCCAAAATCCGGGCAGAATGTATTCATTTGACCGGCAATACTTTCATTTCCAAAACAAAATCTTACACCCAACATTCCAAGGATCTACAAATGGTACATCTCCATACACACGCCCTAATTCACACATTCATATCTTTATAATCTCACAAATCCTCATACATTTCTATTGAAATCATACAAATCATTTCATATGTCATTCACACCTTAAATTCAAAATGGACACTTTTGGGTACGTGTTCCCCCCTAATGGCCATACAATTATGTTCAAAGTCTTCCATACATGTCCAACATGTCTTATACATATGAAATTCAAGTATAAATATGTTATCCAACTTTAAGAATAACATTTACGAAAAGAGTCCATATGCCACAAAACGGCATGGACATTTATCTACATTCCAAAAGATCAAAATCCAAAAAGGAACCCAACAAGGTCCATTGAGCAATCATGCTTCGTCCTCGATCGGCGCCTTATCTGAAAAAGTTTATATTAGTAGGGGGTGAGCACCACTGCGGCTCAGTAGGAATGATCCACCCAACTCCACTCTAACTCAGGCGGCCATGCATGGATGCATATGAAATCATTACAATCTATATGACAAATATTCATGCCTTTTACCCTCAAAACAAACAAGTTTTGGAAATCATGCGTGATGCTTTACATTTCAAGGTATACATATATATAAACATCAACTTAAACAAGTCACATTTCGTATAACTCACGCCACATAAATTTGAAAATCAATTCAACTGAGGACTTCGCTTATCACAATCTGTAGTAAGGGTCACTTTGGGACCACATACTCTGCTCACGCTTTTCGGGCTACTAACCCGACGGAAGCGACACTCGCTTGGCCAAGTTTTGGGTCTTGCACCCTAGAGTTCAATACCCTTATTAATTCTCACACATGCCCCAAAAATCTCGCTTTTCATATAATGTACACTTATCAAATAAATGCACAAAATCCACACAATGCAATGTTTTTATCAAAATAATGCACTTTTCTTTCTCATCTCAAGCTTGTCACAATGTCAACACACTCATACCATGAAATCATCATGCTTATGCATTTTTCAAGAAAATTATATCTTTGATGCACAATTCTAAATAAAAACTCAGATTTTCAATGTTTCTACCAAATGCATACAATTTCATCAAAAACAATCATAGTCTCAACTTCACCTATGCAACATACATAAGTCCTAACTAACATGTTAGACATATCTATGTGCATAAATCACATTTTCATATATATATATACATATACACAAAATCCTAAACTAAAAAAATCTCAACCTATCTTTCATGTCACAATTATGTGACCTATAGAATCAAAGTAAAGATGAGTCTATCACCCCTACCTCAAATCCTATGCTTTGAATCCAACTTTGAGAAATCCCAGCTTTCTCAACTTCATGAAATATAGACTTTAACCAATAGAATGCTTTTGCCCTGAAACACTTGCTCTCTGGTGTCTAGAATCTGTATCGACCTCTCCTCGTATGACACGTCCTCCTCCACCTCAAGGTCTGCCCAATCAAGAACATGTGAAGGGTCTGGTTCATACTTCCTCAGCATAGACACATGGAAAGTGTTGTGCACACTTGACAATTGCGGTGGTAATGCCAAGCGGTAAGCAACCTCTCCTACCCGATCCAAAATCTCAAATGGTCCAATGAATCGTGGCGCTAGCTTGCCACTATGACCGAACCTCATCAACCCTTTCCGTGGTGAGACCTTCAGAAAGATATGGTCCCCCACCCCAAATGCCAAAGGTCACCGCCTTCTATCGGCATAGCTTTTCTGACGACTTTGAGCTGTAAACAATCTCTGTCGAATTACCTTGATCTTCTCCGTAATTTCCTGAACTAAATTTGGTCCCAAAGAAACTGTCTCTCCTACCTCAGTCCAACAGATAGGTGACCTACACGGCCTACCATACAAAGCCTTAAATGGAGCCATCTCAATACTAGCTTGATAGCTATTATTGTATGCGAACTCCACCAATGGAAGGTGATCCTCCTAGCTACCCCGAAGATCTAGCACACATGCTCGCAGCATATCCTCCAGAATATGTATAGTACGCTCGGACTGACCGTCCGTCCGAGGATGAAAAGCAGTACTAAAGTGAAGGTCCGTATCAAGTGCTGCCTGGAAACTCTGCCAAAATCTAGATGTAAATCACGGGTCTCTATCTGAAATAATAGAAACTGGCATGCCATGAAGTCTAAGGATCTGCTCAATGTACAATCTATTGAGAGTATCCACATCATCGGTCACTTTAATAGGAATAAAGTGAGCCACTTTGGTCAATCTGTCAACGACAACCCAAACTGCATCGTGACCCTTCCTCGACCTTGGAAGTCCCGTCACAAAGTCCATAGTGACATGCTCCCATTTCCACATAGCCATAGGCAATGGCTGCAACAACCTTGTCGGTCTCTGATGCTCGGCCTTCACTTGTTGACAAGTGAGGCATCTCGCCACAAACTGAGCTATATCCTTTTTCATACCCCTCCACCAATACTGTCGGCATAAGTTATGATACATCTTGGTACCACCTGGATGTACTGCTAGTCTCGAGTTATGAAACTCTTTCAGGATCTCATCCCGATAAGTTAAGGGAACAAACATCTTCCCTCAGAATTTCATGCTCTCATCTGAATGAACTGTCCATCATTTCACTATCTCGCCACCCAAAATCCGTGTACGGATGGCCTCAACCTCACTATCCTTCCTCTGCTCTTCAATCACTCTATTCACAAGAGTTGGTTGAGCGATAAGAGTAAATAACATCACCGGTCCATCATCCTCACAAAAATGCAATCCCATTTCTGAGATATCTTCCATCATCTTCCACTCCCGTATAGCTAAGCTCGCTAAGCTGCCATGTGACTTCCTACTCAATGCATCTGCTACAACGTTAACCTTCCTCGGATGATATTGCAAGTCAAAGTCATAATCTTCCATGTATTCCATCCACCTTCGTTGCCTCATATTCAAATCCTTTTGTGAGAAAAGGTATTTGAGACTTTTGTGATCTGAGAACACTTCAAACTTCTCACCATACAAATAATGTCTCCACACCTTAAGTGCAAAGATCACTACTGCCAATTCCAAGTCGTGTGTTGGGTAATTCTGTTCATGAGTCTTCAACTGCCTTGAACCATACGCCACTACTTGTTCGGTTTACATTAGCACACATCCCAACCCAAGTCGTGAGGCGTCACAATAAATAGTGTACCCCAACCCACATTCTAGAATGATCAAATTGGAGCCGAAGTCAATCGACTCTTCAATTCTAAAAATGCTTGCTCAGAAGCATCATCCCACACAAACTTCACTCCTTTTCGGGTAAGCTTAGTCATTGGTGCTGCTAACCTCGAAAAGTCTTTCACAAACCTCCTATAGTATCCGGCCAATTCCAAGAAACTACATATCTGAAATATGCTCTTAGGTCTTTCCTAACTCATCACTGCCTCTACCTTGGATGGATCTACGAAAACTCCTCCTTTGGACACAACATGCCCAAGGAATTTCACCTCCACTAGCCCAAACTCACATTTCTCGTACTTAGCATACAATTGACGTTCTCTTAGAAGCTGTAACACAATCGTCAAATAACCCTCGTGCTCCTCTTCCGAAGTCGAGTACACTAGGATATCATCAACGAACACCACTACAAACTTGTCCAAATAAGTATTGAACACTCGATTCATTAAGTCCATGAATGCTGCCGGTGCATTCGTCAAACCAAACGGCATCACCAAAAACTCATAGTGTCCATATCGTGTGCGAAAAGCAGTTTTGTGAATGTCCGCCTCTCTAATCCCCAACTGGTAGTAGCCTGATCTCAAGTCTATCTTTGAGAAACATCTCGAACCCTTGAGTTGGTCGAACAAGTCATCTATCCTTGGCAAAGGATACTTATTTTTTATCGTTGCCCGATTCAATTTTTGATAGTCAATGCAAAGCCGCAAAGACCTGTCCTTCTAGCTTCTTAGCAAAAAGAACCGGAGCTCCCCAAGGCGAAGTACTAGGACGTACAAATCCTTTGTCTAGTAGCTCTTGCAATTGGTCCTTTAGCTCTTTCAACTCAGCCGGTGCCATTCGGTACGGTGCCATCGAAATGGGCGTGGTACCCGGAGCAAGATCTATCACAAACTCCACTTTCCGTTTCGGAGGCAACTGTGTCAAGTCCCCCAGAAATATATCCATAAACTCACACACTACACGAGGAAGCTCTCCAAGTGTCTCATCATCACCATCAACTAGTAGGCTCACTAAGAAATGCCCAAGCCCTCTCCGATCGCTCGAACCATGCAAAGACGACAAGTAGAAGTCATCACGCTCCCCCACAAAACATATACTATCACCTTTTGGTGTATACAAGGTCACTCTACCTCGATAACAATCAATGTTGGTTCTATAAGTTGACAGCCAATCCATACCCAAGATCACATCAAAACTAGACATCTCAAGAAGGATGAAATCGAACACTAATCGATGTCCCAAAATCTCGATCTCGCAAGATCGACACACATCACTCAAAACCACTTTACCACCAACTGACGTATAAATGGATAAAACCGAGTCCAAAGATGACACCTCCAACCCCAAAGCACAAGCAAATGCATATGATATGAATGAATGTGATGCACCCGAATCCACTAACACCCTAGCCCACGAGCTAAATACAAGAAATATACCTCGGACCACTGACGGTCCTGTTGAGGTCTCTCCTGGAGCAAGAGTAAAGACATGGCCCGGGGTCCTCTGGCCCTGCTGTCCTGTACCCTGATATGTAGACTGAAGACTAGGAGGGCCAGACGCGGCTCCTCTAGCTGGTGTCCGTGAACTCTGAACTGACGGTACTGTCTGTGGCGGTGGCAATGCTCGAAAGCCTGACTATGAAGTCGCAGGCTACGCAGGACGCTGTTGTGAGCCAACACCACGGAATTAATTTATGAAAACTCCGTTGGACTCGAAATCACTTCCTTAACACTCTAAACATTTCATTTAAACCATTCCCCAAAATAAATATTTTTTGAAAATTTTTCGAATTTCTGGGCCCACTTAAGTCGTATCCCGGGCCCCCGGTTTGACCAAAAAGTCAAACTTTTTCAAAAGTTTCCAAAATTTCCCAAAACCATATTCCAACCTTCTAAACATGTTCCCCGCATTCAAAACATGTTAAATATCATTTAAAATGTATTTAAAGCAATAAATGATGAAAATTTCAAAAACTAGCCAAAATTGGGTACGGTCTCTACAGATGCATTCCCAATATGAAATATAAAATAAACAAGGTGCATTATGATTCTAATTTGCACAAACAAAGAAAATTCAAATTATCCGACATGAAATTATCAGCATAAGACAAATCGTTCACAAGTAAACTATAATCAAGTATTTAATAAAAATTTATATCCTTAAAGAAAAATACATTAATATAAATCAAATAACCCAAGCATACATTATAGAAGCAATTTCCCAACTCAACCTCCAATGCACTCAAATCTACGAGGGAGTCTAAACCTAACTTTTATCTAGGTTTCTAGGCATATTCTACTTCTAAGAACACTATTAAATCATTCTGGAATTTTTTGAGAAATTTTTTTTTCTAGCAAAAAGAAAATAAAACATATTTACAGGCATACGTTTACAACCAACACAATTACAAGGGAGACTCATATTCACATGAAATTTAAAACCCAAGTGCATTTTAATCCTATAAATTTACCTAAATTTTTCTAGAATTTTTTGAAATTTTAAAATATTTTCTAAAAATAAAAGAAGGTGAAAACCCAACCTTTAGACATTTCAAAAATCAATTGAACAACAAGGAAAGATCATTTTGAGTTGAAAATTTAAACCTAAGTGTATTTAACATCCAGGAAGTTACAATAAAAATTTTGGAATTTTTGAAAATTTCTAAATATTTTCTAAAATTACAGAAAGTGAAAAAACCCAACTTTTGGACACTTTAAAAATCAATTGAACAACAAGGGAAGATCATTTTGAATTGAAAATTTAAACCCAAGCTCCTTAACCCTTAGGAAGTTGCCATAAAATTTTGAGAATTTTTGGAATTATAAAAGTAGTTTTAAAAAAGTGATTTTATGAGTTTTCAAGTTTTTCCAAAAATTTCAAAAATTCAAAACAAATTCGAAAATAATTCGGAATGGGCCCATATCGGACCCAGAGGTGGGCCCCCGCGAGTGGGGCCCGAAAATGAATTTTCGGCCACCGACTGGCCCCGACGCCTGCCGCACGCGCCCCCACGCACCGGCGGCGCGAGTGGGGGACACGCGGGCGCTGGAGCTTCTTCCCCAGCGCACTGGCATTTTTTTGGCGCGTTTTCGGCATCCCCCAACCTCCATTCTCTCTGATTTTTGTCCCATTTTTTCCCCTTGATCCCCTCTACCGTTTGGTGCAAAAAACCTATGAAAAATAGCTCGAATCAAAAACCCCCAATTCACAACGTCCTAGGGTTCTTCGCAAAATTCAAACTCAAATTCCTCACGATCTATTTTCTTAAAGATCAAGGGTTGTTTTCTAGACAGTCACAACATAGAAGGCTTACGAATTAACATCTTGTCCCATCCTAAATTCATGCATAAACAAATTCCTATACAATTTACACATACATGAAATATATATGCATATATTCTTACATATATATATATCTATACTCCTATATACAATTTAGCATAATAAATTATGACGAAATTTATCCACAAGAAGCAACAAAAAAAAATACAATTATATACAGATTTTCAATATAAACAAAATTCTTAAACCTAGACTATGCATACGGATTCAAAGGGGAAGAGAAGAATCAAACTTGCCTCTTTAACGATTCAAAACTCGTTCACCCGATCGTTCCTTCACTCCCTTCTCTCTTTTGTTTACTCTCTTAGTTCTGTGAGTAAAGTAAACGGCAAGAACCCTAGTTTTCTTATTTTCTTTTGTCCTAATTAATTTTATTCAAATATTATTTTTCTAAAAACTAAATACTAAAAAGAATAAATAAATAAATAAATAAATAAAAGAATTATGATAATATAACCATAACTTTGGCCCATCAACTTAAGCATCTACTTAGCCCAACCATTCCAACCCAGATTCCTCCCTAGCCCAAACCAAAGCATTTAAAGATTTAAATAAAACAACACATAATCAATAAACAATTCACATAAAATGATAAAAATATAAACAGAGAAATTTATATGAAATGATTGGAATCTATAAAACATAAGCAATCCACATAAAATGATAAAATGCATATAAAAGAAAAGCAACTCACCTAAAATGATAAATTATAGAGATAAGGCATTTCATATGTATTAATAAAATAAAATAATAATATAAAGAAATTTAATTTCTTTAAAATAATAGACATCTAAATTTTTGGGGTATTACAGGATATATATATTTATATTTATTATTTTTAATTATTTAGGAATTATTAGTAATTCTAGAAAATAAATAAATAAAGAAAAAATAAAAATTAGGGTTCAGTAGTTCCTACGCATAAAGAGTTTCTACGCACAGACATGGAGAGAATAGTAGACGCCGAAAAAAGGGAGAGAATGAGATTT
Organism: Cornus controversa; assembly: GCA_026545225.1. Lineage (NCBI taxonomy): Eukaryota > Viridiplantae > Streptophyta > Magnoliopsida > Cornales > Cornaceae > Cornus > Cornus controversa. Next base: position 2,300,970 of record CM048851.1, on the reverse strand, counting down.
TGTTCACAATCATAAGGTAAGTTCATTCTCTACACTTCCCCTTTAGATTTATAAACATAGATTTGTATAGTGTTATTTGATATGTATGTATGTATATATATATATATATATATATATATATATATATATATGGTTTTCTGTATAAATACAGATGAGGGTTGTGGATGATTGCTTGTATACATGAATAATTCAGTGCATTACTTGCTGTAAAAGGGTTTGTGGATAGTTATGTATGGGTGTGTATATATATACACACACACACACACACACACACACACATATATATATATAAGCATGCAAATTCGTACATGTAATTTTAATTCAATTTTTGGATGATCTTGATCCTATTAATGTGTTGCTCTTGCTCTTGTGAATAATCCTTGAAGTTTGGAACTTAGATCGTTGAGAAATTAGAGAGAAATTTAACTTTTAATTGAAGAACCCTAGAATTTGAGATTTGGGGTTTTTTGATTTAGTCCGTATATGGAGAAGATTTTTGTTGCATTAGAAAGCTTTGATGACAAGGAGTTTAGTGGTGTTAAAATTGGGTCAAAAGGAGGTTGTACAGTGGCCAGAAGGAGGCCGCAAAGTGGCCGGCAGTGGGTTGCTCACGCGACTAGTGGCTATTGCAGAAAAGAAGGAAAACAAAGGAAGAAGAAGACTAGGGGCCGCAAGGCCCACGTGCGCGTGCGGCTGGCTCCAGTCATCGGCGGGGACTGGAAAGGTGGTGGTCTGGTCCCACTCGCCGAGCCCAACCACTCGGCCCAGTTTGGGCCCAGTTCGGAATATTTAAATATATATTTTTTAATTTTTAAATCATTTTTTAAATTGAAAGGAATAGGAAAAATATTTGAAATTATCGAAAAATCTCAGAAAATTCTCAAAATTTTAATAAGACTTTTAAAGACAGTATATGCACGGAAACCTAAGTTAGAGTTAGGGTTAGATATGCTTGGTGTTTAAATTGCAATGTAGGTTTTGTTGTGTGGGTTTTCTTTTTATTTATTTTTCTTTAATTGTTTCTTTGCAATCATAAATGTTCATGGTTAAATATCGATGCTTAAATCAATATATAAAATAGTGTGATTTTTCGGTTGATTTTATGGTATGTTAGTTTTATTTTATTTATTTATTTATTCACGTGGCAATTGGGTTCTCATTATATTAATTAACATGCTGTTAAGTATGTTAAATTTTTATTTAATGGATTATGTGAGGCATGTGAGGATTGCCAAATATCTAATAAGGTATTCAATGTTTATAATGGAGGTATGTAAGGTTTGCCAAATACCTAATAAGGTATTTAATATATGTATATAAGGGAGGCATGTCAAGATTGCCAAACACCTAATAAGGTGTTCTATGTTTATAAGGGAGGTATGTAAGGATTGCCAAATATCTAATAAGGTATTCAATGTTTATATGGGAGGTATGTAAGGGTTGTCAAATACCTAATCAGGTATTTAATATGTATATAAGGGAGGCATGTCAGGAATGCCAAATACCTAATAAGGTGTTCCATGTTTATAAGGGAGGAATGTAAGGATTGCCAAATACCAAATAAGGTATTCAATGTTTATAAGGGAGACATGTAAGGATTGACAAATACCTAATAAGGTATTCAATGTTTATAAGGGATGCATGTAAGGATTGCCAAATACCTAATAAGGTATTTAATATGTATATAAGGGAGGCATGTCAGGATTGCCTAATACCTAATAAGGTATCTATAAATTACAGAAGTAGGCATGTCAGGATTGCCTCATACCAATAGATATTTACTTAGTAAAGTGTTCGGGTATGTAAGGATTGCCTTTGAATTGAACTTAGAAAATAGGTTGTAAGGACCGGATTATTTAAGACCAGTTTCGGATTATTTTTGGACCGAATTTTTTTTGAATTGATTAATTTCAGAAAGTTGTGAATATATATATATCTAAATGAATTTATATATATATATATATATATATATATAGTAGGTATATTTATATTTAATTATAAATATATGGGTTGCATGTGTATAATAAATGCAAGCATGTAGAACTATGTATATGTAGTGGTGTATATATTTATAAATGTACACATGTGGGGTTAGATGATTTTATGGATTACATATAAATATTTTATATTATATATATGTATATATTATATGTATAAGTGTATGAGTGAAGGAGAGTTATTCGGGGAAGTCTTGTGGTTTACATGAGAGGTAAGAAAAGTTTGGAAGATATTTTTTTTACTATAAGATAAGAAGACGAGAAGAGTGGGTCGGCTGAGAGAAAAAAAAAGAAAGAAAAGAGAAAGAGAAGAAGAGAGAGAGAAAGGGAGCCGAGAATGGGAGAGAGAAAGAGAGAAACAGAGAGGGAGAAGAGAGAGGAGCCGAGGAGGAGAAGAAGAAGAGAAATCGAGAGCTTGAGAGAGAGAAATAGAAGAAAGTAGAGAGAGAAAGAGTGAAGTTTAGAGAGGGAGAGAAGGTTTCTAGAGAGAGAAACCGAGAGGATGAAGGTAGGAGCTCCAATGGAGGTTCGGCAGCCATGGGAGCTGGGTCTTTTCATGGTAGTGCAAGGTGGGTTTGGTGACGATGGTCCGTTTGGGTCCCTTCGGCATCAATGGTTGTGGCACGGTGGAGCTTGCGGGTATGTTCGGCTGTTGGTTTGAGTTGAGCTCGACTTGATTTTGATGGTTCGGTGGGTGAAATGATGGTGAAGATAAAGCTTGAGGTGTGTACGGTGGCTGGTTCTTGTTGGACTTGCTAATAGCTGAAGGGGGTCTGTTGGTGGTATTACGTGGTTGTTTGGAGACTCACATGGTGGGTTTTCATGGTAGTGGGGTTCGGCTGGAGCAAGGTGGGACTTGGGCCGAAGGATGGAGCTTCGGTAGTGAGCGATAGAGGCGGTGTATAGTGGTGGCCTTGTGGCTGATCATGGAGGTTGAGGGAGCTCGGGTTGATGGAGTTGGCTGGGTCTTGATGGCTTTGGGTTCTCGGTAGTTATAACAGCCGTGGGGGTGCTGTTTGTTGAGGAATATGGTGGCTCATGTAGGCCACGATTGTGCATATTTGAGGAATACAGTTGGAGAATATGGAAAATGGTTGAACCTTGTATGGATAGCCATGTTTTTGGACTGTTTAGTGTGACTTTAAATTAATTTCATATTGGATTGGAGTTGGCTTTGGCTTAGGAAATGGATAGAAATGGGCCAAATTTGATTAGGTTAGTTGTATGGGCTCATTGGGCTGGTTACATGGACTGGACAGTTGGGGGTGTATTGGAGAGTTTGGCTTGGTGTATGATTAAGTAATGGAGTGAAGAATTGGGGTGAAGTTGGTTTGGGCTAGCTTCCAATTTAATTGGGCCAGCTGGGCTTGAGACTTGAATCAGTGAAATGGGTTTAGAAGGACAATGAGGCTGAATTTAAATATCTAAGTTTGGACCTTGAAGTTGATTTTTCAATTGGACTGCTGTGGCTTGAAATGGGCTGCCACATTGTACTTTAATTGGGTTAGATTGAAATTTATTTGGGCTGTCTAGTTAAATGGATTTGATTTGATATTGAATTGGACTTGGGCAGTAGACTTGGTGATTTGGACTGGGTTGCATGGTAGAAAGTATCGTGATAGTGAAATTGGTGGATACACTATGGATGAAATTGGAGATTTTGGAGTTCTCACTCCAAATTGAGGTAGGGGGTGTGCTTTGTGTTTTTCATTCCAAGTTTAGTTTCATGTTAATGGCATAAAGTGGATGTGTTCACGTTTTATATGATTAAATGAGATTTACGATATAATCCTTGATTTAAATTAATGCATGATTTAAATTGCATGAATTGTTGTATATGCCTTATGTGACATATATCGCATATATGGACTTTTAGGTTAAAATTTGTGTTTTACAGGAAGATGAATGAGTTTCTTTTGCGTTGAAAAGATTTGTTTATGTGTAACAATGCATGAATTGATTATATATGCAAAATGGTATATGCATGGTAAGTGTGGGATTTTGGGAAGAATGATGAAAACCTAGTTTTGAGAGTTTTATCTTATGCTTATGTCTTATGATTCTTGTGTGACATGCTAGAATTGAATTAGGACATTCAATGGGTGCAATGCATCAAAATTATGAATGTGTGTGCAAAATGTGAACTATTTTGTGTGAGTGTGAGGTTTGTCTCGAAATTGGCTTATGAGAAAGTAGTAAGGGAACATATCCTCTAGGACTGAAAGATCTCAAACTTGCACAAGAAGGTTGGTTACCGGTGGGTTAGTAGCCCTAAAATAACTAGGAATTGGGATATGGAGCTTTGACATGTATTCGGTGATGTGTGTGAGTGTGAACCAAATGCGAGAAAGTGTGTTGAGTCTTATGTATAACTTATGTGAACTTACATGACTTGCGTGGATATTTATCCGATTTGAAAATGTCATCTATCACTTATATGATGGAGAATGTGCTTTATGCATGAATTGAAATTATGTGGTTGTCAAGTTCCACGATTTGAAAGAAATGAATAGAAATGTGAGTTTTATAATAATTCTGTCAAACTTGTGTTCGAATCCCATTTAGTCATATGTTATAGATATGATGAGATTGTGTATTATTGCATATTTAAATTCAAAATTTTTTTGGCGGTCAAGCATCTTGAGGTCTATGTCATGTGAAGTGAAAATTTTGGTTTTTGACTAAAATGCTAGGAAGTAGGACACGTAGTTAAGTTTTGCATGTTGATTTGTGTTTATGCATTGATATGAGATATGAATTTGGACGGATTGCACAACGTATAACTTTGAGCCGTTGAACTTACTCATCCCCCTACATTAACACTTTCAGGACATGGCAATGAGGTGGTTGATGCTGAGCAACCTTGAGTTGGACTTAGAGTTGGAATGATTTTCTTTTTTTGACATTTTGTGTTATGCGCATCCAAGATGTGGACATGATGCACTTAGACATGTATAAAGAGACTTCTAATTTGAGATATTGTATATGGACATTGTGCCTTTAATGTTGGTTGCAAACTAGAACAATTATGAATAATGATACATGTATTCACTTGATGACTAGTCCAGGTGTCATGATATTATATAGGGATAATATCTTTGACCTCCCCTGAGGTTTGTCAAAATTTCACATACCTCCCCTCTTGTTTGTATAATCCCACTTACCTCCCCTATCAGTGACGACCGTTCAAAAGACTAACAGTGGTGAATGATTTTACCGTTATGCCCTTGTATTATATATTATTATACATTGATTTTTTTATTATTTTTTCTCCTCTTACTCCTCCTCCTCATTTCCTTTGTTCTCTCCTCTCTTATGCTTATGTTTGAGCTTGTTACAGAGACTTCGTTACTATCACCATCGTCAAACCCATTGGTCAATTTTTGGAATAAAGAAAGTTGCATTGTGGGTAGTGAACCTATCTTCTTCTCTGGGCTTTGGCAGCGGCGGAGGAGGTAGAGAAAATGGTGGTGGTGGTGGTTCTATAGACACGGCCATCATGGCAGCGATTTCAGGCAACTCATCCCAAAAATGGCCGCCTGTGTAGCAAGAAACCAACAATTCGAATATGGGAGTTGATTCAATTCCACCCACTTTGGAGATCAGTGACGGCGTCGGGACTGCTGGAGTGGAGAAATGTGGATCGAAGATTGAGGATTAAGAGGGGGAGCTGTCTGAATGTCACGCGCCGAAACCCGGACCGCCAGGACTCCCCCGGACCGACCCCGAATCCTGAGTGTGAACCGTTCACTCAACCCCATGAACAATCTCAATTACTCTCATGCATTAGTATCAAGGTTTGATACCATGCTATAACGGCCCGATTTTCAACTTCCGGAGAACCGGGGGTTAAATTGTCTATTTAACCCAATAGACCCTCATTACCCTCATTCACCGCGGAAGTTTAACTCAATTCTTGCATATAAATGCATACACCTCCATCTTAACTAACCCCCCATGGGCCCTAGATCAAATCACACACCTTAGTGGAACTTTACTTGGCCACACCCTTGAGAATCACTCACTTTCGAGCCTCAAAACTTTCTGTGTTTGGAATCTAAAGCTGAAGCTTACACCATTAGATAGAGGATCCAAAAATACTCAAGTTAAAAAAAAACCACACTCAATTCCGATCTAAAACGAAGAAATTACGTCGAAATGAAGTTTTGGAAAAAGTTGTGAATAGTAATTTCGATTAATCGAAATGAGCATCTCGATTGATCGAAGTTAAATCTCGATTGATCGAAATGCTTGCGAGATTTTCACCCTTTCGGGACCCCAGACCTGCAATATCTCGATTGATCGAAATGGGGGTTTCGATTGATCAAAATTCCTCCTTTCTGGACTCTAAAAATCACCATAAATCATCACCATTTCGATCAATCGAAATGGGGGTTTCGATTGATCGAAATAGGCATTTCGATTGATCGAAATGCACCTCCCGGGACTTCCAACAACCCTATTATATGATTCATTTGGAACCCAATCAGATTTCTATCAACCTAGAACCCCTCATACATGATTAATAACATAAATGGAAGGTTCCAACACCAATCTCACACTCAAGATCACATTCATAATTGAATTCATACACCGAAATGAATCATTCTCTTTCACAAACACCATCCATTCGCTATGAAAGCATCATCAAATGAACAAGATGCCACCATGGGCGCTACATATATTAAACCATTGTCTTTTCACACCCAACAAGTCTATAATCCAATATATACATCAAAAGTACATATGTCCAAAGCATAACCACAACTTAAAAAGTAAATCACATGCCACAAGCCAGCATGGATAGCCACAAAATGCTTAACATCCAAAAGATAGCATAAACACCACTAGAGTTCCACTTGGACACTCATGTCCCATCCGTCATCGGCGCTTTATCTGTAAAAAGAGTTTATAATAAAGGGGTGAGCACCACTGCGGCTCAGTAGAGATACCTCAACCCACCTAAGTGCCGACCTGACACGACCTACATGGATGCATGTCACAACATTTCACATATCATTCAACATACATCATGTTCACTCACAACAATGCACATATATATATAGGGATGCATCAAACACATATCATGCTTCATAATTCAAATGAAGACAATAATCATACACTTGTTTCTCTCTCGGACTCAACCCGACATCCCAACATGATTCTTGACCGAATCATGAAACTGAGACACTTTTCCACACCATTCCAATTCTGCCACCGAGTATTTACCTACTCTAAGGTGGATAGACCATCGTCACCAAGTATTTACCTACTCCAAGGTGACTTGGCCCCCTTTCTTTGAATTCTCACCGAGTATTTACCTACTCCAAGGTGAGTAACCACAATCACCGAGTATTTACCTACTCCAAGGCGATTGGGCAACCTTTTTAGAATCTTCACCAAGTATTTACCTACTCCAAGGTGAGTAAACCACCGTCACCAAGTATTTACCTACTCCAAGGTGACGTAACCACTCCAACGCCCTCTCCGAGTATTGACCTACTCTAGGCAATTCAACCACACTTCCCCGTTTTCTCACAACGGCCCCAATATATGCATTTCGAACATATAAATATCAAGCATTTAATTTCATGCCTCACAATGCACATGCTAATTGATAAAATACGTAGCATACATTTCATCTCCACTACACCACACATATATTTACCTATACATGCAAGACCTAGCATAATATCCACATATGCTCACAAAACTTCACTTAAGCACAGTTTAATCATGCTTCACAAATGCACACATTTTCTATACAAATATAGCATGCATTTAACTCACTTACAACATATAACACATATATGCCCCACATTGCACATAATTACACATGTATACCACATTAAGCACATAAGCATATATGCTCTCATTCTCTCACATTTTCATGCATTTTTCCCTCACATCATGCATACTAGGAGATACACATCTATTGCATACAAGAGACTCAAAAGAAGAATAAAAGCACCTTATCCCACCCCTCTTACATCTCTAAAACATACAATACACAACCTTAGCTCTCACCACTTTACCCGAAACCCTAGAATCGACAAGTAGATGAGAAAGAACATCCCTACCTCGAAAATGAAGGCCTTCCAAACACTTCTCAAAATCCCAGCAATGTCAACCTTGTCGAACCACCACTTCAATTGGTTCAAAGGGAAGCCCTAGCCGTCCCCTACGTATCTCCCTTCTTCGGCAGAACTTGAATCACACCCGAAGACCTCCAAAACCTAGAGAGAAGAAGTGGGAGCAATATAGAGAGAGAAACAGCCGTGAGATATGAAATATCTCTACAGATTTTGACCATTTAAGGTCCCTAGGTCACAAAAAGACCAAAATACCCCTAGGCCACTTAACGCACCTTCCCAGACTCCTTTTTAGATTCTGAAAACTCCTACGATCTTGAAATCACTTCCTCTACTCTCTAAACATTTTATCTTAGCCATTTTCAAAAATAATTATTTTTGAGAATTTTTCAAATTCCTGGGCCCACTTAAGTCGCATCCCAGGCCCTATTTTGACCAAAAAGTCAAACTTCTCCAAATCTCCCGAAAATTTTCCAAAATCTTAAAAACACTTCCCAAACATGTTTTCCACACTCAAAACATGTTAAACACCATTCAAAATGCATTTATGGCAATTATAATACGAAAAATGCAAAATCGACCAAAATTGGTCACGGTCTCTACACTGAAGCTGGTGGCATCGCTGAGCCAAGAGCTGTCTATACTGAAGTGGATCATGGGAGACATGGAAGATCCATCTATAGGATTGAACAGGTTGTTGCATGCAAACTGACTGTGCACAGGACTTAGAATTAAACGGAAGGTTTGGGGTTATAGATCAAGGTTTTGGGTCATCTCACCTCTCTTTAGCGAATTCACTGTGTTTCATACATTTAATCATTATTTGACCCTATTCCTCTATGCGTAAGGAGGTCTAGGTATTGATTGAAAACTAGTTTCTTTTAAAGGCTAGAAGCAGCAAGCTACCTCATAGTCAGCAAAGGAGAAGTCATGGATGAGGTAGAGAAAGAAAGCTCACTTTTTGGAGTGAGAAAAAGATGAAAGGTGACAGCCATGGGCCCATGGGAGGGAAGAGAGAGAGAAATAAATTAAAAAAGTCAATAAGGTTAAAAGAGTCATTTTACCTATTTACTGTGGCTGACATCATCAAATTTTTTTTTATTCCGTCAACTGTCGTAACGGGAGGGGGGAATGTGTTACACGGATCAAAACCTCAGGAGAGGTAAGTGGAATTATACAAACAAGAGGGGAGGTATGTGGCATTTCGATAAACCCAAGGGAGGTCAAAGATATTATCCCTATTATATATGTTGAGGATGTGTTAGGATATGTGTGATAAGGTGAGGTTTTTCTTATTCACCCTCAGTTTTTGAGTATTGGAAATCAGGGTATGACATAGGTTTTATAATTTGTGTGATAATGGATGGGTTGGTACGGTGCGTAGGATGGTTTCTATTTTGGGACAGGGGTTAAATGAGGAATGATGCGTATGTATCTACATATTTTGTTATCCCTCATATAGAGAGTATGTTTATCAGTCCTCTGTTGGGTGGTAGTAGAGGGAACTTGATTGTGGGTTTAACCCACTTTGTTGATATTTTAGGTCCCAGGCCGATTCCACCGCAGGGGTTAGAGTCTTGAGTTCGTAGAGCATGACATTCATCTATCCTTACCAGACTTCAGTGTAGGGACTTGGTTCTTTTCTAAAATTATTTACTTTTATTCTTTTTGGTTAAGGGATCCTTGAGTTACGGGACTTCCAAGTTGTATTGTTCAGGCTCGTATTTTACTTATTTAACATTATTTATTATTTCAAATAGACTTTCCTTTCAGCATTTATAAATCTTTTCTTTTGTCACTTGTATTCTATGCTTGTGTGCTATTAGTTGGAGGTATCCCTTACCTTTTATGTGTGAGACTAGCCACCTTATGCGTGAAATTGTAGGGGGTATTTTAATCGAGCTACAAAGGGTACATAATACGTGCTGAGTGTTCGTTTTCTTCCAATTACCTTTTTGGGAGGATTTTGACGTTAGCCGGGAATCTGCAGCAGTTGGATGAGGTAGTCACAATTATAAGCTTGAGGTGTTTCGCATCAGAGTTCTTGTCAGAGTGAAGTGAGTGTGAGTCTGGACAAAGTCTGTTGCACTTTGCTTCGATGATAGTAGATTTGCTTCTCTGGGGCTATAAAGTCTCACTCGTAGTTTTTTGCTGATATGAGTTTTTCATGTATAGCTGGTGCATTTTTTACTTTACTGTACTTTATTTTATTTACTTGTTTTGTGGGATTGCTTTAATTATTAATTGGACTTAAAATTGGATAATCTAAATAATTAAGTGAAAAGTGAGTAAACCTAATCACCCCCCTCTAGGTTTTAAATCTAACTTCTGTAGCCACTTCCGCACTACGCAACTCATGGGTTAAGTTAGTAGAATGGAGACTTAAAATATTGAAATAGAAGAAATGGGGTGTAAAACTTCATTTTTTATCTTCTCTTTCTCTCTTTATGTAAGCCACACACACTCTTTATATATATATATATATATATATATATATATATCTCATCTCACTCTATCTTCTCTCTAATATTTACAACAATGGAATGAGATTCAAGTGGTGCTTAAGAAAGAAGAAATGTTCTTCTCGTCATGGTCTACGTTCTTCTGGTTTAAAATATTCAGTTGGAACTTTTAGGATTTTGATATGCTTAGGGTTTGGACCTATGGTGTAACGGCCCGCTCCACCACATGGTATGATATTATCCGCTTTTGGCCTAAGCCCGCACGGTTTTGTTCTTGGGTTTTACCCCCAAAAGGCCTCATAACATTTGAAGAGAGCACACCACATATATAGCACATCCTCTTTTCACACCCAAGCGATGTGGGATCGTAAGCCCCTTGGGGACAAGAGGGGACATACACACCTCTTTCACACAACTAATGTCTTTACAATCCATCCCTTGGAGGCCCAACGTCCTCGTTGGCACACTTTTGGCTGGGTCTAGCTCTGATATTATCTATAACGGCTCACTCTATCACATGGTATGATATTGTCCACATTAGGCCAAGCTCGCACAGTTTTACTCTTGGATTTTACCCCAAAAGGCGTCATACCGTTTGGAGAGAACACAATATATATATAAGCACATCCCTTTTTTCACACCCAGGTAATGTGGGATTGAGCACGCTGTAGCTTGCCAGTGTAATGATCTTTGTGGACGGGTGCGAGAGACACTAGGTGAGCAACCACACTAACAAGCTACAGGGTGCTCAATCCCACATTGCCTGGATGTGGAGAAGGGGATGTGCTTATATTTAGTGTGTTCTCTCCAAATGGTATGAGGCCTTTTGGGGTAAAACCTAAGAGCAAAATTGTGTGGGAATGGCCCAAAGCGGATAATATCATACCATGCAATGGAACGAGCCGTTACATATGGTATCAAAGCTAGACCCAACTAAAAGTGTGCCAATGAGGACGTTGGGCCTTCAAGGGGGTGGATTGTAGAGACCTTGGTTGTGTGAAAGATGTGTGTTTGTCCCCAAGGGGCTTACGATCACACATTGCCTGGTTGTGAAAAGAGGATGTGCTATATATGTGGTGTGCTCTCTCCAAATGGTATGAGACCTTTTGGGGGTAAAATCTAAGAACAAAACTGTGCTGGCTTAGGCCCAAAGCAGACAATATACTACCATATGGTGGAGCGGGCCATTACAGATGGTATTATAGCCGGAAGTGTGCCGACGAAGATGTCGGGCCTTCTAGGGGGGGATTGTAGTGACCCTTCTAGGCGGGTGTGATGTGGGCTAGTGCGAGAGACACTGGGTGAGCTACCACACTGGTAGATTATAGGGTCCTCAATCTCACATCACCTGGGTGTGGAGAAGGGGATGTACTTATATATAATGTGTTCTCTCTAAATGGTATGCGACCTTTTGAGATAAAACCTTAGAGCAAAACCGTGCTGGCTTGGCCAAAAGTGGACAATATCATACCATGTGGTGGAGCGGGCTGTTACATATGGGGTAGGGTTTCTCTAACCATTTTGGTTTATTAATGCTTCTCTTAATACCTATGTATGCATCTTGTGGTAAGAGTATGAGAATGTGTGAGGAAACATGACTCTTGTTATATTTGTTATGTTTGGTTCTATATATATATTGTATTGGAAGAATGGTGTTGAGAATTATGATTTATAGTTTGATGTTACCTTGTTTAGTGTAAAATGGCTTTACATGTGCAATTTCATGATATAAGCATCATATGTATTCTACATATTTAACAAAATGCCAAAGTGAATAATGATTGCTTTAAAATAGATTTTTTGGGTGCTTTGTGATAAATATTTGATGATGTGGAGATTGTTATACTAAGGATGTGCTACATGTTTACTAACATGGTTAGATGATTTTATAGATTTTGAATTAATTTTTGAAATATTTGTAAAGATTAACTTAGTTTGGTGTTTTCAGACTTGAACTTGAAATACGTTGGGTATCTTTATGGCTTGTGCATTATGAACATAATGATTTAGATGGTAGATGAATTTGGTGATAGAAATTGGTTGTGTATGTGATTTAGAGGAAAAATACGTGTTGAAAAGTGACTTTGTTTGGAGCTGTCTACTTTTGGAATTCATAACTCATGGATCCCATTAAATTAAACATTGAGGCTTACATGGTGAGATATATGTATGTCTTAACTTTTATTTGACAGGTCATAGGCCTTAGTTGGATTTAAATTGAATGAGATTTATGAATTTTTCCCCTTGCGCGTAAAGTCTGACATATGTCCATTGTTTCTGCTATAACTTGAGTTGTAGGTAGAATTATTGAGTGATTCAAATCGAGTTGGAAACTAGACTCATTGCAGATTGTTCATGTGAAATTTTAGGTCAATTGAGTGTATGGAATGGGAGAAATAGGCTTTTGAAGTCAGTGTCAGCCAATCGACCTAGAGAAAAAAGTCAACTATTTTGAGTATGAGTCGATTGTTTAGTAGGTTTTGGAGCATGTTTGGGGAGTCGACTGTTTTTGAGAATTAGTCAATTGTTTTTGGGAACAGTCAACTGTTTTGGAAAAGAGTCAACTATTTTAAAAATGAGTCAACTATTTTGGGCATGAGTTGACTGTTCCATTTTTCAGTAGGTTTTTGAGCATTTTTAGGTTGGAAGAGTCGACTGTCCTTGGGCTAGAGTATTGACCAAGATGGTTTAACCACTCTAACACCTTCACCAAATATTGATGTAGAGACCGTGCCCAATTTTGGCTAGTTTTTTAATTTTTCATCATTTATTACTTTAAATGCATTTTAAATGATATTTAACATGTTTTGAATGCTGGAAACATGTTTGGAATGTTGGAATATGGTTTTGGGAAGTTTTGAGAACTTTTGAAAAAGTTTGACTTTTTGGTCAAATCGGAGCCCGGGATGCGACTTAAGTGGGCCCGGGAATTCAGAAAATTCTCAAAAAATATTTATTTTGGGGAATGGCTTAAATGAAATGTTTAGAGTGTTGAGGGAGTGATTTTGAGTCCAACGGAGTTTTCGAGAATTAATTCGGAGGTCGGGAAGGTACATTAAGTGACCTGGGGGGTAAAATGGTCATTTCACGCCCCTAGGGTTGAGATAAATATAAAAAAGGGTCTGAGATATTTCATTTTACAGATCTCTCTCTCTACCTCTCCCACATCATCTCTCTCCCTTCTCTCTAGATTCTAGGTCACTTGAGGTGTGATTTGGAATATTCCGAAGAAGGAAAGTGCATAGAGGGCGTTGAGGGCTTTGGTTTGAACCGATCAAAGTCTACATTTCGTGAAGTTAAGAAATCTGGGATTTCTCAAAATTGGATTCAAAGCATAGGAATTGAGGTAGGGGTGCTAGACTCATCTTTACTTTGATTCTATAGGTCACATATTTGTGACATAAAAGATAGGTTGAGATTTCTTGAGTTTAGGATTTTGTGTATATGTATATATATATATGAAAATGTGATTTATGCACATGGATATGTCTAACATGTTAGTTAGGGCTTATGTATGTTGCATAGGTGAAGTTGAGACTATGGATGCTTTTGATGAAATTGTATGCATTTGGTGGAAGCATTGAAAATTTGAGTTTTGTTTTAGAATTGTGCATCAAAGATATAATTTTCTTGAAAAATGCATAAGCATGATGATTTTCATGGTATGAGTGTGTTGACATTGTGACAAGCTTGAGATGAGAAGGAAAAATGTATTGTTTTGATAAAAGCATTGCATTGTGTGAATTTTGTGCATTTATTTGATAAGTGTACATTATGTGAAAAACAAGGTTTTTGGGGTATGTGTGAGAATTAATAAGGGTATTGAACTCTAGGGTGCAAGACCCAAAACTTGGCCAAACGGGTGTCGCTTCCGTCGGGTTAGTAGCCCGAAAAGTGTGAGCAGAGTATGTGGTCCCAAAGTGACCCTTACTACGGATTGTGATAAGCGAAGTCCTCGGTTGAATTGATTTTCGAATTTATGTGGCGTGAGTTATACATATGAAATGTGACTTGTTTAAGTTGATGTTTATATATATGTATACCTTGAAATATAAAGCATCACACATGATTTATAAAACGTGATTATTTATGGGTAAAAAGTATGGATAATTGTCATATAGATTGTAATGATTTCATATGCATCCATGCATAGCTGCCTGAGTTAAAGTGGAGTTGGGTGGATCATTCCTACTGAGCCACAGTGGTGCTCACCCCCTATATACAAATTTTTTTCAGATAAGCCACCAATGGAGGATGAGTCATGATTAGCTCAATGGACCTTGTTGACTTTCTTTTGGACTTTTGGATCTTTTGATATATATATAGATGTCCATGCCGTTTTGTGGCATGTGGACTCTTTTGGAAAATATTTTTCTTAAAGTTAGATAACATATTTATATTTGAATTTCATATGTATGTATAAGCCATGTTGGACATGTATGGAAGACTTTGAACATAATTGTATAGCCATTAGGGGGGGACACGTGCCCAAAAGTGTTCATTTTGAATTTAAGGTGTGAATGACATATGAAATGATTTGTATGATTTCAATAAAAATGTATAAGGATTTGTGAGATTATGGTGATATAAATGTGTGAATTAGGGTGTGTGTATGGAGATGTACCATTTGTAGATCCTTGGAATGTTGGGTGTAAGATTTTGTTTTGGAAATGAAAGTTTTGCCGGTCAAATGAATACATTCTGCCCAGATTTTGGCAAATTTTTTTGAGGGGTCTACACAACTCCAAATGACCTGACATTTTTACCACATCTTCCCCTAGATGTCTAGTGTTCCCACATTTAATTTTGTGAAGTTTGGAAAACCACAGAATTTTAGAAAAATCCGTGAATGTTCTGCCACCAGATTTTACAATTTTTGTTGGGCACCAACTTGGTTGTTAAAACTGTTTCATTTGGCTAACATCTAGTCATTAAGGTTGGCTCAAGCTTCTTCTATATTTAGTCTAGTTTCTATAGAATTTTCGTTTGCCTCGTTTCGAGTTGAAATGAATTTTCTATGAATTGTTTTTCGACTGGTCCGCAGATTGCACTCTAGTAGTACACTGTACATTGTGGAGTTACTGTAACTTTTTAGCTACTGCCCGGTGATGATAAATCAGGGTTCTGGATCTCTTCAAAAGGTCTAAATTATATTTTTAAGCACATTGGGACTATAGTAGGATGAGACAATGGTCCGAAAAAATTTTTGGAACTTTTTACGAAAAGTTACTATTCACGAGGGCCAAAAATCACTTTTATTGAGAAAATTTTCTAAATGATTTCAACAATGAGGACCATGGTTAGTTATGCATATTCACTTAATTATATGCATTATGAGTTGCTTCCGCGGTTAAGAGAATTGGGTTGGATGTTAGATTTTTCAAAACGATTGTTTTGATTAGATTTCACCGTTCACCCCCATTTCCCTCGCTCTCAACCGGGTGTTGGAAATTGGGGCGTGACAACTGACCTACTCTAGGCAATTCGACCACTTTTCCCCGTTTCCTCACAATGGTGCCATATATGCATTTCGAACATATTGTGCTCAAGCACTCAATATTCATGCTTCATAATGCATTATCTAGTTATAAAGGAACATAGCATGCATTTCATCTCCACAAAATCACATATAGCACATATATGAATAACACATGCATATAACCTCCCATATGCATACAACTTCAAAATTAGCATAATTTACTCATGCTACACTCAGTGCATAATTTTAGCATATAGAACTAACATGCATTTAACCATCACATATTTCACATATAATCACATATATGACCCAAGATTACACATTTGCCCATAAACCCCAAATTGAGCACATAACACCTATATACCCAATTTCTTCATTTCACACACTTTAACCCACATGCTAAAACCAACACAAGGAACACCAAATGTGCAAAGATAGGATTCAAGATAAGGAGAAAATCTAACTTCCCACCCCTCTCACTCTCCTAAAATATGTGATATACCACCTACCTCTCTTCTTCACCCGAAACCCTAAAATCGACAATTAGGAGAGAAGAAGAACCCCTACCTCAAAAATGAAGACTTTCCAAGCACTTCTCAAAATCCCAGCAATGTCCACCTTGCCGAACCACCACTTTGATAGGTTCAAAAGGAAGCCCTAGTCGTCCCCTATGTATCTCCCTCCTTCGACGAGCTTTGAATCCAAGCTGAACGGTCCGAAATGTAGAGAGAAGGAAGAGCTATAACTTTGGAGACTTTTAGAGAGAGAAAGAGGCGTGAGATCTGAAGAAATATCTCTGCTACTGATATTTAAAATATCTAGGGCGTGCATAAAGACCAAAATGCCCCTGGGCCACTTAACGTACCTTCTCGTACTCCGTTTTCAATTTCAAAAACTCCTACGGCCTCGAAATCACTTCCTCTACTCTCTAAAAATTTCATCCAAGCCATTTCCAAAAATAAATATTTTCGGGAATTTTTCAGATTCACGGGCCCACTTAAGTCGCATCCCGAGCCCCGATTTGACCAAAAAGTCAAACTTAAGTCAAACTTCTCCAAATCTTTCGAAACTTCCAAAAACCCTTAAAATAGTTCCCAAACATGTTTCCCACTCTAAAAACATCCATAACATCATTTAAAACCCGTTTATAGCGAAAATGATGAAAAATCGGTAAACCGGCCAAAATTAGTCACGGTCTCTACAACCTCCCCACCTTCAAAGAATTTTATCCTCGAAATTAGAATACTCATGGTCCTTCCAAAACCAGTCCATATCAGACATTATTCTTGCCAATAATCGTCACTTTCCCCTTCCATATACTCCAGGTGCTATACTAACTCATAACACTCGAGTCTAGTACAATAAGTGCGTCTCAACTGCTCTAAAGTAATATAACTATGGTTCCTCGCTAGAGTCCACAGTCTCTACCTCAAGACATATCCAATCAATCTCTATCGCTAGTCTAAGGTAACATCCTCGACTGATCATACCAATCACTCATAGTGATACATCGATATCATCTGGGATCCTCAATACTCAAAGTCATTCTTTCATTATCAAACATGATAAGTGTTCAAGACTATGCATTTCAACCCTCTTTATTGCATATGTTAGTCCCATTATTACGTTTACCGAGGTACGTTTACGATATTTTTATGTTTTTGATTTATTGCAGGTTTTGTACCAAAATGACCAATGTTTGAGGCCATTTGCAGTTGAAGAGCATAATTCATAAATGAAGCTAAGGCATCTCGATCAATCGAGATGTTGATATCGATCAATCGAGATCTCGATTGATCGAGACATGCATTTTGATTAATCGAAATCTCGATCAATCGAGATTCCAATCTCGATCAATCGAGATTCTGCAGACCAACTTGCCCACTTGCTCACCTGCTCTCCCACTAGCAATAAAATCCACCTTTTTGCACGACTTGGAGGGATTTTCTGACTTGAAAAAGACACATGGAGATATTATTGATTTAGTTGGTATATATATTGCTATATATATATACATGGTGGGTCCCAAGGATGAAAAGTAGCCCAATATGCACAAAAGGAACCATTTTTTCACACATATCATATACCATACATTAGAGACTTTCGAGAGAGGAGAAAGAGAAGCTGAACCAGACCTTGAAGCTTCATTTTCTCCATCAATGGAAGAGTGCAAGGCTGCCATGATCAACTAACTTCTCTACTAGGGTGTGGGTGAAACCCCTAGCCATGTAAACTTGTTCATTTTTGTAGCATTATTTGGGATTTGTATTTAAATGTTGATTACTTAGTCTAGTGATGATGTACATTTATACATTTCTTATATATATTCATATGATGTTATTTTTATTCTTGTCTTAAAGTAGAATCCATCTTATGAATGCACAACACTTGCATCTTCTACAAAAAGTGTAAGTGATAGCTAAGCAATGGTGTTTAAATAGAATGTGTTGTTCTTGCTTGTATAAACCATGCCAAGATGAGGTAGTTTGGATGCATTTAGGTTCACTTAGAGAGTAGGGTAATTAGTTAGGTTGAAGAACTATGCTTGTTGAAGATGGGTTATGATAGGTTGGAAAATACATTGATCTTTTGATATGTTATTGAGGTCACAAGCCTAATGACATTGTTAGGCATTTCATTTTATAAATCCCAAGCTTGCTACATTTATGGGCATGTGAATGGCTAGTGGTGGAAACCACCCCTAGTTCTCTCTCCCAACTTACAACTCTTTAAATTTAGTGTTTTTACATTTCATGCAATAGTTTTAAAACAAAAAATCAAAACTTTGTTTTTAGAATTAAAGTGGAATGAATCTCTCTTCAAGACAATTAACAACTAGTCCTCGTGGGATCGATACTCTCTCTATAGAACCGTATCTACAAAGATTCGTGCTCTTGTGAGTGGTTAAATTATATTTTGAAAAAGGGCAAAAATAAGCTTACAATTACAATCAAGTTTAGCCACATCAAAATTTTGGCGCCGTTGCCTGGGACTACTGTTTAATTGTCGCCATTGAAAGATTAAATCTAGTTTAATTCTTAGGCTGGAAATTCTTTCATTCTTTTTTTTTTTTTTGTATATATCTTGTGCTTATCTCTCAAATTGCTTGATTTTAGGCATATCACATAGTGGGCATATCAAAGACTCAAGGTTGGATCCTTTGTGAGTATAAAGTCTAAAATTTGTGGATTTGAGTAATTTTTTATTTATTTTTTTGTTTTGCATATTGAGGTGTTGTTTTATTTTTAATGCATGCTAGGTAGACGGTCATTGTCACTTCCTTTGCTTCCGTGTAATATTGAACTTGAACGAACACTTAGACAACGTAGAGGAACCTCTAGGGACCCTATATTGCCTAGGACTGAAAACATGGAACCAAATGATGGACAACCTCCCGGACTACCTCCATTTAATCATGAACAACAACCTCCACCTCCTCCTCCTCAAGGAGAATTGCTTATGGACTTTTATCTTCCGACTACATTTGAAGTACCTTCATGTATTCAATTTCCTGATGTAGCAGCAAATCAATTTGAAATAAAGTCCTCCACCATCAATCTTCTTAATAGCTTCCATGGTCACCCAAATGAAGATCCATACCGGCATTTAGATTACTTCCTTTTTGTGTGTTCCACCATTTGGGTACCACAGTTTACAGAGGATAATCTAAAGCTTCGTATGTTTCCATTCTCCCTAAAGGATAAAGCTAGAAGTTGGTTCAATTCCTTATAACCTAACTCAATCCATTCTTGGGCGGAGATGCAAATTGAATTCTTAAAAAAATACTTCCCTATGGAAAAGACGAGTGATATTCGGCGAGCAATCACCGGATTCACCCAAATTGATCAAGAATAATTTCATGAGACTTGGTAGAGATTAAAAGATCTTCTTAAATCTTGTCTGCACCATGCTGTCCCAAAATGGCAGCTAGTGCAAAGCTTTTATGTGGGGTAAGTGAGCAACATAGGCAAATGATAGATTCCGCTTGTGGAGGTGGATACCTTTTGAAAAGCCCAGATGATGCGTGGAAACTTTTTCAAACCCTAAGTAATAATTCAGCTCAACGCTCCTCCACTAGAAAAGGGAAATCCACCCTACTTTGTAGAGGAGTACATGAGATTTCAAGGGTAGATGAGGTTGCCATGCAAGTAGAAGCCTTAACCCGAAAAATGGACCAAATCATGAAAAATGGGCTGCCTACTCCAAGCCAACCTGTTCAAAATCAGGAAGGGTGTTCGTTTTGCTATAGCACTTCACATTATGTACGAGATTGTCCTATTGCCGGTCAATCTCCCGATTATGCTCAAAAGCAAGCGAATGTCATGTATTCTAAACAGATTAATGATCCATATTCAAATACCTACAATCCTAGTTACAAGAATCATTCGGTATTTTCATGAAAATCTCAAGAACCAAGTCCCTCTTTTCAAGGGCAAAATTCCTTTAATTCCCAATCTTAACAGCCTCAATATAGGCCAAATCCTCAACCTTACCATCAAAGATCCAACTATCAACAACCACCACCTCCTCCGAGAAGCCAAGGCTTTGAGGAAAGAGTGATAAGCAATCTTGAGGCTAATATTCGCTTATTGCAATCTCACTCCCAATCAATCTCTAAGCTTGAAGCTAACGCTCAATCTATGACTAGGTTAGAAGCTCAAATCGGGCAACTAGCTAATACTTTAAATAGAAGAGAGGAAGGTAAGTTGCCAAGTCAACCGGTGGCAAATCCTAAGGGTGTTCATATGATTGATGATTCTCCTTCATCTTCTTGTAATGCTCCTCTGGAGAAAGTTCAATCAATCACCACCTTAAGGAGTGGTATAATCATAAATTCCAAGGTCGGGGAAGAGAAAAAGGAATCCAATGAGCAATCCAAAAATCCAAAAGAATCCCAATCAAATCCAAATGTGAACAAAGTCCCACAAAATCCAAAAGGAAAGGCAAGTGAAGTTGTGTCACCATCTATTCCAAATCTTGACACCTCTTTTGAACCTCCGGTTCCTTTTCCTCAAAGATTGAAGGAACCTTCTCATTTTGGGAAGCAAGGAGAGAATATTCAAGACATGATGGAGATCTTCAAACAAGTAAAGATCAATCTCCCTCTTATGCTAAATTCTTGAAGGACTTGTGCACTCAAAAGCGCAAATCTAGGAACAATGTTCCTAAGAAAGTCCTCCTAACTGAGCAAGTAAGCTCCATTTTCCAACACCAAGCCCCTCCTAAATTCAAAGATTTGGGTGCTCCAACCATTTCATGCACCATCGGAAATCAAGCTTTTGAAAAGGCACTTCTTGATTTAGGGGCTAGTGTCAATTTGCTTCCATTCTCAGTTTACCAACAATTAGGTTTGGGGGAACTTAAGCCCACCACAGTTGTGTTGCAACTTGCTGACCGCTCGGTGAAGCAACCACGTGGCATCATTGAGGATGTGATAATTCAAGTGGATAAATTTTACTTTCCGGTGGACTTCATAGTCCTTGACACGGAACCAGTCCAAAATCCAAATAGACATATTGCTATCATTCTAGGTCGTCCATTTTTGGCCACGGCAAACGCTTGCATTAATTGCCGTACCGGAGTAATGGACATCTCTTTCGGAAATATGAAAGTTCGCTTGAACATCTTTAATGCTTCTCACCACACATCCGATGACAAAAGTGAATGCTTTTGTGTTGATACAGTGGAAGATCTCATTCAAGAAGCGCTTCCTTCCATTCTTTCTAAGGATCCTCTAGAGGCATGCCTAAGTTATTTCAACTGTGATGATTATGACATTGAGCAATCCATTTGTGAAGTTAATTCAATGCTCGATGTCACGACCGTCATGGATTTGCCTAAATGGAGAGTTCTGAGAGAACCTTTGCCTCCTTTGTCCAATACTTCCCAAACTCCTTCTCTAATTTTCCCACCACAACTTGAGCTCATGCCTTTACCGGTTACACTCAAGTATGTTTTCTTGGGCTCTAATGAAACCCTTCCAATCATTATTGCTTCCAATCTCACTAATGATCAAGAGATGGAACTTCTAAAAGTGCTAAAAGAGCACAAGGACACAATAGGATGGACTGTGGCAGATCTTAAGGGAATAGATCCTTCTATTTGTATGCACCGCATACACTTGGAAGAAGATACAAAGACCTCAAGAGAGGCACAAAGTCAATTAAATCCAAATATGAAGGACGTTGTAATGAAGGAGGTTGTGAAGTTGTTAGATGCGGGAATCATTTACCCCATCTTAGATAGTAAGTGGGTTAGTCCACTCAAGTGGTTCCTAAGAAGTCCGGTATTACGGTGCAACCAAATGATAAGGATGAATTGTTCCCCAACGCACCACCACGGGATGGAGAGTTTGCATAGATTATCGAAAACTAAATTCAGCAACTCGAAAAGATCATTTCCCTCTTCCATTTATTGATCAAATCTTAGAGAGATTAGCTGGACAAAGTTTTTATTGCTTCTTAGATGGATATTTTGGCTATAATTAGGTTGCTATAGACCCGAGGGACCAAGAGAAAACCACCTTTACATGTCCTTTCGGCACATTCGCTTATAGACGCATGCCCTTTGGGTTATGCAATGCATCGATGACTTTTTAACGGTGTATGATATCTATCTTTTCAGACATGGTGGAAAATTTCTTGGAAGTGTTCATGGATGATTTCTCCATGTTTGGACCTTCATTCGAATCATGCCTCCAAAATCTATCCCATGTTCTCACACGATGTCAAGAAACCAATCTAATCCTCAGTTGGGAAAAGAGCCATTTTATGGTTCAAGAGGGCATTGTCCTTGGGCACATTGTGTCTCAGAGAGGAATTGAGGTTGACAAAGCCAAGGTTGAACTTATTTCCAAACTTCCTCCACCATCAACGGTGAGAGAGATTCGTTCATTCCTTGGGCATGCAGGCTTTTATCGCCGTTTCATCAAAGACTTTAGCAAAATCTTTCGGCCTTTGTGTCACCTTCTTGAAAAAGAGTCTTATTTTACCTTTGATGAAGCGTGCCTTAACGCTTTTGAAAAGCTCCGCACCATGCTTACAACCGCTTCAATTCTCATCCCTCCAAATTGGGCTCTCCCATTTGAGATCATGTGTGATGCATCCGATTATGCTATGAGTGCGGTCTTAGGGCAACCGGTAGACAAATTACCACATGTTATCTACTATGTAATTAAAACCCTTTTCGAGGCTCAAATCAATTATACCACAACGAAAAAGGAGTTGCTTACGGTAGTATTTGCCTTGGACAAATTTTGAGCTTATCTATTAGGTTCCAAGGTCATTGTCTATTCAGACCATGCTGCCCTCAGGCATCTTTTGGCCAAAAAGGACACTAAGCCTAGATTGATCCGGTGGATACTCTTGTTGCAAGAGTTCAATTTTGAGATTAGAGACAAAAAGGGAATCGAAAATGTGGTGGCTAACCACCTCTCTAGAATTCTTGTTGATTCCCTCAACGATTCCATTCTAGTTTTTGAATCCTTCCCAGATGAACAACTTTTTGTAATCTCTCAAGAGAGTATCCCTTGGTATGCGGACATTGTCAACTACTTGGCAACCGGCAAAATACCGTCTTCTTGGACCAAGCAAGAGAAGGATCAGTTTTTCTCCCAATCATGATCATATTATTGGGACGATCCTTAATTATTCAAATATTGCCCCGATCAAATAATCCAAAAATGTGTACCCAATAGTGAAGCATTCTAAAATTCTGTCATACACTTGCTTGTGGGGGACACTTTAGTGCTAAGAAAACCGCAGCAAAGATTCTTCAATGCGGGTTTTTTTAGCCAACACTTCATCGGGATGCATACTCATTTTGTCGCTCGTGTGAGCGATGTCAGCGCCTTGGTGCGATGTCTCGGAAGGACATGATGCCTCTCAACCTTATTCTTATTGTTGAGATATTTGATGTGTGGGGCATCGACTTCATGGGACCTTTTCCACCATCTACTGGTCATGAGTACATACTTGTGGTGGTGGACTACATTTCTAAATGGATAGAGGTCGTTGCTACCAAAACCAATGACCACACAGTCGTGGTTAAGTTCATTCAAGCTAATATCTTTAGCCGTTTTGGTATGCCTCGGGCCCTCATCAGTGACGGAGGTAAACATTTCTGTAATCAGTTCCTTCGAACCTTGCTTACCAAATACTCTATCACATATAAAGTAGCCACCCCATACCATCCTCAAACTAGTGGACAAGTGGAAGTATCCAATAGGGAGATAAAGAACATCCTTGAGAAAATAGTTTGGCCTGACCGAAAAGATTAGTCATTGCGACTAAATGATGCATTATGGGCTTACTGAACTGCTTATAAGACTCCCATTGGAATGTCACCTTACCGGTTGGTTTATGGTAAAGCATGCCATCTTCCGGTTGAATTGGAGCACAAAGCTATGTGGGCCACCAAAATGTTCAATTTTGACATGCAAATGGCCAACTCTAATCGAAAGCTTCAATTGAATGAATTGGAAAAATTGCGACATGACGCGTATGAGAACGCTAAAATCTATAAGGCAAAGTCTAAAACCTTTCATGATCATAATATTCGAGTCAAAACGTTTTCTCTGGGATAGAAAGTATGGTTGTACAACTCACGCCTCCGTTTGTTTCCCAAAAAACTTTGCTCCCATTGGGATGGTCCATTTTTGGTTAATTTCGTTGCTCCCCACGGAGCGGTGGAATTGAAAGACTTTAAGGATGGAACGTTGTTCAAAGTGAACAGGCAGCGCTTAAAACCGTGCATGGATGACCAAGCTACCATAGAGTATGTGGATGTCGTCAATTTGATGGATCCTATTTATTTTGACTCGTGAACCGATTCCAACGTCATGCCATAGACGTATAATTTGGCGCGGCCGTGGTAGCTATCAGGCTTCCATGATGTCCCTCTAATCCAAAGCAATGTTGTATCTAAGTCCCATAAGTTCAAGTCCATGAGGTTCTAAATCAAGCTGATCAACAAGGCTGTTTTTCAGAATCTCGATTGATCGAAACAAGGATCTCTATCAATCAAGATCTCGATTAATCGAGATTTTAGTCTCAATTGATCAAAATAATGCAGAGATTTTGGAACATTTTGCAAAGTGCAAAGTACCGAGAGGTGTTTTTTCTCGATAGCACTTTGATAGGTACTCGATCAATCGAGATCCCATTCTCGATCAATCGAGATCTAGATTAATCGAGATGTGCATCTCGATTAATCAAGATTGCCATGCTAACTGCACTTGTTTCACTTACATATTCGAAATCGTCGGCTCCCTCTCATTTCTCCATTTTTTCTCGCGACCATCCGACTTCTTCCTCCAGTCCGAGAGCTCCAACGCCATCCCCGATCACCTTCCAACCTTTTTCGATCATTCCTGGCCCTCCTTCTTCATTCTCCGTTGTCCGAGCGTTCTGCATATTCGCGCAAGTTCGTATCTTCGCGGCTGCGTGTTGGGTTTCATTTTCTTGCACCGTTCATCATCTTCGCCTTGAGGTAAGTTGATGCATGCTTTATTTTGTTTGATTTGCCTCTATTTTTGTTAGTTTACCGGCTTAATAAGCATGGATAGATAATGTTGGATTGGAGTGGCTTGCATTCGCTACGTTCATAATGGGAACTTGCGGGTTAAGGGGATAGGTGTGCAAGAGCGGAATGAGAGATCTATTTGTGCGGGTTATGTTAGCTTTCAAGTTGCATTGTACATCCTGTGCATTACACGGGTTGCATGTTTTCGATTCCTCG
Source organism: Cornus controversa (assembly GCA_026545225.1). NCBI lineage: Eukaryota > Viridiplantae > Streptophyta > Magnoliopsida > Cornales > Cornaceae > Cornus > Cornus controversa. The sequence goes on along the minus strand of CM048851.1, from coordinate 2,275,202 downwards.
TAGGCCTAATCGAGTTGATTCGAGCATGTTTTGGCGTGCATGTCTTGGCATCATGGACTAGAACTTCTTCTTACTTTTTATTTTTATTTTAGTATTCATTTTATTTTATTTTTATTTACTTTATTTTTGGAATAAGTGCAGACTATTCCGGATTATGGCGCGTGTGAAGAATCCCACCGTTGGTATTCGAGATGTGCCCGGACGAGCCTTTCGGAGTCGGAAGTTCCACCTGGAGCACCGATTTGATTTGGCGGAGTTCAAGAGCCGTCCCGATTGCTTGTGGGTTGTAGCTGAGCTCCGGCAGCGCCGGCTCGACATGCTATGTGTGCCACCCACCGATGTGGCGTACGAGCGATTAGTGCAGGTTTTCTACGAGCGCTTAGTGCAGGTTTTCTACGAGCGCATGACCTATTCATGCGCCGAGCCCGACACCTTGGAGACAGTCGTGGGGGGCTTGACGATTACAATTACGCCGAGTCGGATAGCACAGACGATCGGTATTCCACACCAGTAGCCCCCGAACATGGTTGACCAGGATGGTCAGCCGCTCTATAGGCCCGAGTTTTCGGCCGACATGACCCTTTTCTCCATCATCATGGACATGTGTGGCGGGGTGTTTACCACTCCCAGTCACAACTACACGTCCAAATCGATGTGCCCGAGCGTTTTATGGTTTCTAGACACCGTTCTCATCAAGAACGTGTGTCCTTTACAGCATGTGGCAGAGCACCGGGGCGACCTTCTCTGTTGCCTGTACACTTTCCACACAGGCACATGGTTTTCTGTCCCGTCACTAATTTAGGGACAAATGTACAAAGTCTGGGACGGACTCGTCAAGAAGAAGATGGGTCGGCGTCGAGTTGGCGACTTCCCTTCCCTTTCCTAGTCGTAATTTTCCTCAGCCATGCCAATATACCGGTCAATGACACTGACATTCAGTTGGCACCGCCCTCTCGCTTCACGCATACTCAGTGGGTGCAGGTGAGGAGGCACTTGGAGCGCCAGGACCACCAGGGCGATCCACCAGAGGACATGGACATGGATGCTCTGGTGGAGATGGCTGAAGATGCACCTGCAGAGGGTGGGGCATCCGATGAGGAGTTGGAAGAGGAAGAGACTGATATCACCGCAGAGCGGCATGAGATTCTGGTGACTGGCTATTCCTGTCTGGCAGCCGACGTTGAGCGTCTCCAGTAGGGTTTTGAGGAGCATGTCCAGGTGACGTAGAGTCAGCTGGCGGCTATGAGGACGGACATTACGTCTCTGACGCAGGGTCAGAGGGTGCTTTTAGATGAGTTTCGGGCTTTCCGGCAGGACCTGCAGTTCATGTTTTCCAGCCGAGCTTCCACCTCCACCTCTACTCCACCCACCGAGCCACCTCCACCACCACCTACCCTAGAGTAGCTTTATCTTTTCGTATTTTCTGCTTTACTTTCCGTTGTTTTTCTTTCTTTGCTTTTTGATAGGCCATGTTAGTTTTTGTGTATTCCAAATGCATGTACCCTTTTGTACTGAAACTCATTTTGACATATATGGAATACAGTTGTCATTTCTTTTATAACATGTGTTCTATTTACTGTCTTTATTTTTACTTTCTGCCAATATCTCCGCTCTCTATACTTTGACTATGTATGTAGTACCACTTGCCTAATTATTATATGCGATTCAGTTGATGATTTCTGTTTATTACCGCCTGGTTTCAATTCCTAATACTGTTGAGATTGCTTCAACGCAGTATGGCTTTAATAAAGAAAGGCAGCCCCTTTGCATGGTATACGTTAGCGTGCCTGGATAGTCAATATCTTATCGCATAGACCTGTTAGTCAATTGGGAAACACCAGTTCAGAGCCTTGGATGTGCAGTGATCTCGACATTGTCAACTTGTACATAATTCTTTTATCATGTTCTTTTCATGTACTTTTTGTTCCATTTAATGCTCGTGGTATCCAGTTGGTGTTCCGTGCAGGTTTTTCTCATTTACAAGATGACCGGCCGTGTTGGAATGCCATTTTTGTTGAGTTATGCAGTCCTGGTAATTTCTTTCCTTGATTCTTCTTGTCCAAGCATTGAGGACAATGTTGCATCTAAGTTTGGGGGTGCGGTATGCTGTACCACTTGCATATGCATGCAAATGTTCAATCTTTGTATTGATTGTCATTGTAGAGCAATTTTTTTCTTGATATTTTTAAGGGAAGATCATTCGAATAAATGTCGAGGTAAATGCAGCAGGTAGTTAAGAGCTTTAACATTGTAAATACCCGCACTTTTGCAAGCTATGTAATAGGTTAGAACGGTCCACATTTTTGTTCAAATATGAATATGTACGGTTCTTGCTCTAAATTTGTCCTTAACCGCACAAATTCGCACACATGTATTTTAAATTGTGGGGTATAAGTCTGATGGAGAATTTTGTAACTTTCTGTTTTTATTTGAACAGCTTAAAGAATGAGTTCTTTCGGTTGTTGTAAAAAAAAGAAGAAAAAAAGAAAAAGAGAAAAATATGCAATAAGCCTTCTCACTCAATAAATCGGGTCTCTATGCCTCATTAAGCATGGAGTATTCGCGTATAAGTGTGCAAGGTTGAGCAATAATAAGCGGGTGGCTTGTTTAAGCTCATCGCCTTGTAAGCTCGGTTATTAAGTCCGAGGGGTGTTTCTTCACATAATGCCCTAAAACCAATTGGTTTGGGAGTCATTGGCCCAATGCCGCTACATGGGCTTGCAAGAAAGCAAAAAGAGCCAAGCATTGCACGGTCATCCACACATGAGCATTCATGTATGTTTTGCGGTAATGAACAACAGTGTCGAGCTTTTTCAATGAGTTTTTCTTTTAAAAATAGATTTGTTCTTATTTTTCTCCAAATATGACGAAGCCACGCGTTAGAATGCATGTTCACTTTTCAAAGAGGATTTTGGGGTTGGAATCGGTATTTTTGTTCGGACTGGCCATTATGTGGGGACTGTCGTCTGTTTGTAGTTTGTGAAGGTCCATTTTTGCTAATGACCGCGTAGTTCTGTAATACTTGTTGCATTTGTCACGTGTGAAATGAACGGATAATCATCCTTTATCTAGTTGATGACTGAGCATGATTCAATTTTTGTATAAGATAGTTCATTTCATTTTTGTAACATTGCATTGCTAAGGGACTAGCAATGTGTAAGTTTTGGGGTGTGATAAGTGTTCAATACTATGCATTTGAACCCTCTTTATTGCATATGTTAGTCCTGTTATTACGTTTATCGAGGTATATTTACGGTATTTTTGTGTTTTTGATGTATTGCAGGTTTTGTACCAAAAGGAGCAATGTTTGAGGCCATTTGCAGTTGAAGAGCAGAATTTAGAAATGAAGCTAAGGCATCTCGATCAATCGAGATGTTGATCTCGATCTATCAAAATCTCGATTGATCGAGACATGCACTTGCCCATTTGCTCACCTACTCTCCCACTAGCAACAAAATCCACCTTTTTGCACGACTTGGAGGGATTTTCTGACTTGAAGAAGACAGATGGAGATATTATTGATTTAGTTAGTATATATATTGCTATATATATATACATGGTGGGTCCCAAGGATGAAAAGTAGCCCAATATGCACAAAAGGAGCCATTTTTTCACACATATCATATACCCATACATTAGAGACTTTCGGGAGAGGAGGAAGAGAAGTTGAACTAGACCTTGAAGCTTCATTTTCTCCATCAATGGAAGAGTGCAAGGCTGCCATGATCAACTAACTTCTCTACTAGGGTGTGGGTGAAACCCCTAGCCATATAAACTTGTTCATTTTTGTAGCATTATTTGGGATTTGTATTTAAATGTTGATTACTTAGTCTAGTGATGATGTACACTTATACATTTCTTATATATATTCATATGATGTTGTTTTTATTCTTATCTTAGAGTCGAATCCATCTTATGAATGCACAACACTTGCATCTTCTACAAAAAGTGTAAGTGATGGCTAAGCAATGATGTTTAAATGGAATGTGTTGTTTTTGCTTGAATAAACCATGCCAAGATGAGGTAGTTTGGATGCATTTAGGTTCACTTAGAGAGTAGGGTAATTAGTTAGGTTGAAGAACTATGCTTGTTGAAGATGGGTTATGATAGGTTGGAAAACACATTGATCTTTTGATATGTTATTAAGGTCACAAGTCTAATGACATTGTTAGGCATTTCATTTTATAAATCCCAAGCTTGCTACATTTATGGGCATGTGAATGGCTAGTGGTGGAAACCACCCCTAGTTCTCTCTCCCAACTTACAACTCTTTAAAATTTAGTATTTTTACATTTCATGCAATAGTTTTAAAACAAAAAATCAAAACCTTGTTTTTAGAATTAAAGTGGAATGAATCTCTCTTCAAGACAATTAACAACTAGTCCTCGTGGGATCGATACTCTCTCTATAGAACCGTATCTACAAAGATTCGTGCTCTTACGAGTGGTTAAATTATATTTTGAAAAAGAGCAAAAATAAGCTTACAATTACAATCAAGTTTAGCCACATCAAAACATGACTTTCAATCTCTGGCATACCATTCTCGGGCTTAGTCCAATATTCTGGGAATCATCATAACACAAACCACATCAATCCAGTACACATCACAAGCGCACTCACCAGCAAGGCACATGACAGTGTACTCGCCGACACAAACCACATAAGCGGTGTACTTGCCGCAGCAAGCCACATAACTCTGCCCAGTCTCATAGACAACAACCCATTGGAATCTAATGCCAAGTCTAGGATCTTACATCCCACTAATTTCATAATCTCATTATTCAAGAGGAGAACTATTTTCCAGCTCCATCCTTCACACCAAAGAACCAGTTGATAGTTAGAGAGAATTATTTTCATATTAGCACTTCACTTTAGATAACCCTTACCAATGAGAGTTCGAGGTCACCTACAGTAGCCAAACAACAGCCATACAGTGGCCACAGTCCACTGCGTCTACACGTCCACCTTTTCCCTTTCAAAGCAAGAAACTATCCTCACTTCAGATACCATATGTCAGGATTCTCATCCACTATTAACTCATCCTTCTCTTAACATCATATCCACACTATGATCCAACTACATCAATCATGCTCATATCACAGCACACCACTGAGGTCAAGGCACATAAGGAGTGCACTTGTCAAAACAAATCATCTAGTCCTGTCCATCTCCGTGGACTACAATCCATTGCCATTTAGTGCCAAGATTAGGGTTTTATATGCCCTCAACTTCACAATCTCATCCCATCCTTTCACTTTAAGGAATCAGTTAACAGTTAGAAAGAATACCTTTCATATAGAGCTTCACCTTAGACAACCCCTTCCAATGAGAGTTCGGGGTCACCAACAATCACCTACAGTCACATACACCCAACCCGACGTATATCTTGGACTGCGTCCATTGCATCCACCCTTCCCTCTCACGAAAAGAAATCATCGTTGCTTCAGACACTATATGTCAGGACTCTAACTGACTATCAACTTATCTATTATTTAACCATCATATTTAACCTATGATACAACTTCTCAATTCTTTTTACGTAATCCCAACGTCTTATTTTCAGACATAAAAATCATCAAATGTACACCGACTTCAGGAATTTGGTCATTTTTTGAGTCCGCATCCGACTATATCAATAACCACCTCTTAGACATATCCCGTTTGGAATCCCGGTATTACAATACCACCAATTGTCTTAGTCATTTGACTAAACTCCATCCTCAATAGTCGTGCAATCAATGCAATGCTAATTCTAAATCACCAACTCTTGATTTTGAATCTTCAAGGTAATTCATACCCCATTTCCATCAACTCTAGACTCGCGTTTTTGAAGTCTATCTTCACGTGTCTACCTCGACATCACAATCCACTACACTCCAAACCTCTACCTAGGTTCACCAATCCTTGAAATCTAGGATTTCTAAATAGTGACTATATGTCACTACTGACCACGTGACACATAATGCAACACAATGTAATGCATAGTCACATGAATCATATATTTCATATAACACATAACATATAGCATGTTAAATCAAGTAAGCACATAAGATGCATGATATGGTGTGTCATGCATCTGAACAACCCAATATCTCAGCCCTCAGGCTAACACTAGATAAGTACCCTTGACCACGTATGGTCCCGGCACATCCTCTGACTGAGCAAATGTGATAACACAGCCCAGATTTCCCTAGTATACCAACACATACTAGAATTGAATATCTAGAGTGGTTTATGTCAACCTACTCTCATCCACTGTATTCATTGGTAAACACCTACCAATCTATCCACATATCATAAGCCCCTAAGTATTTGTAAGGACTCAAACACTCGCAACATTCCTTGTGGTATCAATTCGTTACTCACTCAACAAGACTAAATCATCAAGTCAAAAATCCAAACTCAACCAACTTTGGGAGTCTTACCAAACTGAAATCGGTTTCTCACATCATCACTTTGATCTTTCCTCGTGATTACTCAAATCAAGTTAATCATTCCACTATTGTCCATAGGTAATCAAACCTATCCTCTAGACAACTATCAACCATTCCTATCTCCAAACCAACACGTGATTTAACCTTCCGTCCTTAGGTATTTGAACCTATGACTTTGATACCCAAGGTCTTCAAACCTAATGCTTTAACCACAATCCAAAAATCCTCAGATCTTCAACCCTTACCTATTGCCCCTAGGTATTCCAACCTAGTGCTCAGATACCATTCTAGTATCAGGTATATAATCCAACATTCTTAACCTTACACGTAATATGTTCATTCCCCGTCGTCCCTAGGTATTCTAACTTAGAGCTCTGCCCTCTTGTATCAAGCATTTCACAATTTCACACACGGTATGACAACTACCCATCGTCCCTAGGTTTTCTAACCTAGAGCTCTGATACCATTCCTGTCACGCTCCGGAACCCGGATAGTCGAGACCCCCCGGACTGACCCGAATCCCAAGTGTGAACCCGTCCACTCAACCCCGTGAATGACCTTAACCACACTCATACGATAGTATCAAGTTCTGGTACCATGCTATGACGCCCCGATTTCCCAACTCCCAAAAAATCAAAGGTGACTACCGTCCATTAATCCCAATGGACTCTCTTACCCTCAAACACCACGGAAGCTTGACTCTATTCTTGCATATAGTGATGCAATATTCCACCTCAACCATTCCCAATGGGCCCTACATCAAAGCATATCACCTTAGTGGAAATTCTATTTATCCACACTCTCATAAATCACTCACTTTAAGGACTCAGCACTTCGTATGTTTGGAATACAAAGATAATACTTGCCCCATTAGATAGAGCATCTAAAAATACTCAATTTCAAAAAAAGAATCACTTGATTCGGGTTTAAAACGACCAAGTTATGCCTCTTTCAAAATTTTGAAAATCTGCATTAGTAGACTTGTCAGTCGACTTATAGGGCATCAGTCGTCTTATGAAGTGCATTAATCGACTAATTTGCTGCTCTAGAAAGATCTAAAATATTATGTCAACATTAGTCGACTTATAGAAAGGGATCAGTTGACTGATTCAACCTGGAAACCCCATTTTACACTTTTTTGACCAAAATTTACCCCCATACTCATATCTAAACCTTTCCAACACCTAAAACTCATCCAACAACATCCAAATCATCTAGAATTACTATATCATCATACCCATTTATCAAATCACACATTTGAATCACAAAGGTCTCACAATCCATATTCATTTTCATTAGGATTACATATGCATTAACTTATGTCCACAAATTCTCATAAAACCAATCTCATCTTTATACATACAAGATTCGAATGAAAAACACAAGTTACATATATGGTAATGTAACTACAACATTTATATAACCCCAAAACATCCATTGGGTCCAAAATATACATCCCAAATCCAAGTGGCTTCCAAGTTCATAATCATTACAAGGATTTCATGCATAAGGTCTGAAAATGCTAAAAATCCAACCATGACTATAACTTCATAATCAACGTGCCACAAGCCGGCACGGATAGCCAAATATACAATACCCAAAAATGTGTCAAAGTGTTACAAGAGTTCCACTTGGATACTCAAGCCCTATCCATCATCCCGCTTTATCTGTAAAAGACTTTAGAATAAAGGGGTGAGCACCACTACGGCTCAGTAAAGGTTCCCCAACCCTCCTAAGTGCCGACCCGACACGACCTACATGAATGCATGTCACTACATTACATGTATCATCCAACATATACCATGTCCATTCAAAAGTAATGCATATATATAAGAATGCATTAAACACATAGCATGCTTCACAATTCAAATGAAAGCATTATCACACACATGTTTCTCTCTCGGACTCAACCCGATACTCTAGCATTATTCTTAACCAACCCTACGACTTAGGCCATTTCCCACACAAATTTTAGGATTTTCATCACCGAGAACATCGGTCCTACCAAGTAATGAAACTATTTTAGTACGCACCACCGAGAACATCGGTCCTACCAGGTGATGAGATCATTTTTCGAATACACCACTGAGAACATCGGTCCTACCAAGTGATGGGATACTTTTGGAATGCACCACTGAGAACATCGGTCCTACCAAGTGATGAGACCCTTTCAAGATTTTCACCGATAACTCCTACCTCCAAGGTGGTTTAACCACTCTAACGCCTTCACCGAGTATTGACCTACTCTAGGCAATTCGACCACTTTTCCCCATTTCCTCACAACGGTCCCATATATGCATTTCGAACATATTGTGCTCAAGCACTCAATATTCATGCTTCATAATGCATTATCTAATTATAAAGGAACATAGCACGCATTTCATCTCCACAAAATCACATATACCACATATACGTATAACACATGCATATAACCTCCCATATGCATACAACTTCAAAATTAGCATAATTTACTCATGTTACACTCAATGCATAATTTTAGCATATAGAACTAACATGCATTTAACCATCACATATTCCACATATAATCACATATATGACCCAAGATTACACATTTTCCCATAAACCCCAAATTGAGCACATAAGACCTATATACCCAATTTCTTCATTTCACACACTTTAACTCACATGCTAAAACCAACACAAGGAACACCAAATGTGCAAAGATAGGATTCAAGATAAGGATAAAATCTAACTTCCCACCCCTCTCACTCTCCTAAAATATGTGATACACCACCTACCTCTCCTCTTCACCCGAAACCCTAAAATCGACAATTAGGAGAGAAGAACAACCCCTACCTCAAAAATGAAAACCTTCCAAGCACTTCTCAAAATCCTAGCAATGTCCACCTTGCCGAACCACCACTTTGATCAGTTCAAACACTTTGATCGGTTCAAAAGGAAGCCCTGGCCATCCCCTATGTATCTCCCTCCTTCGGCGAGCCTTGAATCCAAGCCGAACGGGTCCGAAATGTAGAGAGAAGGGAGAGCTATAAATATGGAGACTTTTAGAGAGAGAAAGAGTCGTGAGATCTGAAGAAATATCTCTGCTACTGATATTTAAAATATCTAGGGCGTGCATAAAGACCAAAATGCCCCTGGGCCACTTAACGTACCTTCTCGTACTCCATTTTCGATTTCAAAAACTCCTACGGCCTCGAAATCACTTCCTCTACCCTCTAAAAATTTTGTCTAAGCCATTTCCAAAAATAAATATTTTTGAGAATTTTTTGGATTCACAGGCCCACTTAAGTCGCAACCCGGGCCCCGGTTTAACCAAAAAGTCAAACTTCTCCAAATATTTCAAAACTTTCAAAAATCTTTAAAACAGTTCCCAAACATGTTTCCCACTCTCAAAACATCCATAACATCATTCAAAACACGTTTATAGCGAAAATGATGAAAAATCGGTAAAGCGACCAAAATTGGTCACAATCTCTACACAGAGCCCTTGGGATGAAAACTCCTAAGCTTGGTTAACCGACATCTCATTACCATTGGGTTAGTAGCTCATAAAGTGGGGTATGTTTAGGTACTTGGTTGATAAGGCATTTATCCGTTGTGTGTGTGTCTGGTTAATTCTAGTGTTGTGTGATTTTGGAATGTGATTTCGAATTGGCAAGTTATGAACTTGAAATGTGACGTGTGTGTGTGACTCACGATTTTGGAATTGAAATCATGTCTGAGTGACATTGATTTTGAAAATGTGACATATATATGTGTGACACATAGTTTAAAAAATGTGTATGTGAAGCATGTGATATATGAGATATGGAATGTGAAAAGTGTGTGTACATTTATGACATGAGATTGGCATGTGGAATGTATGATTACATGAAATGTCTAAGATTGATATATGAGAGGAGTGTGTATGCGTATGTAATTTGGTAATTGGAAAATTAGCTTTACGAATCAATTTTTATCATTATGGGGTCAGGTTTATTTGATCACAACATGAAAATGTTAGAATTATTACGATTCAAAATTTTTCATTATGCTCACTAGGCGAGTTGGACATATTTGTGATTTGAGAGTGTATGAGATTGATTAGTACATAAGAATGTTAAAGGTTTCTAAAATTTTGTTGTTGTTGATTATGTATTGTTATCAGATGAGATATAAGAATATAGTTATGATGAGTTTAGCGTATACCATATTGTTATATTGTGATCTTTTTCATTCGTGACAAGTAGACGCTATTGATATGTCTATTGTTCATTTAGATAGGAATGTAATGACTCGTAAATCGTTCTTATTTTGGTATTGATTAAGATATGGAGATAATACATGTTGATGCAAAAATTTGCCCAACAAAAAGTTAAACAATTAATGCACTAAGAACACTCAAGAAAAATAAATGAAAGAATAATTGACACGCAAGATTTACATGATTTAGCACAATTCGACCTACATCTATGGATGAGAGGAGACTTTTTTTTTTATTTCTTCTGAGATATTACAAAGATACAAGCTCATATGTATTCGATCCTTCTTCCTGTTGCCCTAAGGCTTATATTTATACAAAAAGCAATCCTTCTTTCCTTTGGATTTGTTCTCCTTTGCATGTATGATTCTGCTTTCCTTTTCCAATTTGATTTTCATAGAACTCTTATTGTCTTGGGAGTCAAGTTGTTGAGTCTCTCCCACGTGTGTTATCACATATGCTTTCTTTTTGTTGACGTGGACCATGCCATGTATTATATTTGACTTTTCTCCTATACAAGTGTCCCTTTCTTATTGGTGGGAATTTTTCCCTCCACAATACCTTATTGATCATGAATATGTGATATTTTTCATATTGAGGCCTAAATCGATTATGACAAGTTATATTGATGTCATACTTGTATACTTAGTTGTTAATTGATGATATTGATAAACATGTGTTTAGAAATTTCTCTACTGGGTCGTCATTGCTCACCCTATCATTTTATAGATTAGATTCGAAAGCTTAGCTATGCAATTATGTGGAGGTGATAGGCATTGATTGCTTTGCGTATAAAAAGTCCATCTTTATTAGCTTTAGTTAAAATATGTAATGTTTTCTCCATTTGTATAAATTGTAATAGTTGAGGAGGTATGCTCTTGATGAAGAATTTGTATAATAATATTTGAATATTTTTTATAATGATAATTGTGAAATGAAGTTAGTTTGTTAAGATACAGACTAATGTTGCAGAAGAATCATTTTTGTATTAATCAACGAGAATGAATTGGATTGATGAACTATTAATTATTAAGAATTGAGATTATGATGGATACATGCTCTTAAGAATTTATTTTTTTATGATCATTATGGTGACCCTTGTGGGTAGGTGCAAGAGACACTGGGTGAGTTACCACACTGGCAGGCTACAGGATGCTCAATCCCATATCGCCTGGGTGTGGAGAAGGGGATGTGCTTATATGTAGTGTGTTTTCTCCAAATGGTATGAGGCCTTTTGGGGTAAAACCCAAGAGCAAAACCGTGCGAGCTTAGGCCCAAAGCAGATAATATCATACTATCAAGTGGAGCGAGTTGTTACAAATGGTATCAGAGCTGGACCCAGTCGGAAGTGTGCCAACGGGGACGTCGGGCCTCCTAGGGAGGTGGATTGTGATGATCCTTGTGGGCAGGTGCAGAGACACTGGGTGAGCTACCGCGCTAGCAGGCTACAGGGTGCTCAATCCCACATCGCCTGAGTTTGGAGAAGGGGATATGCTTATATGTAGTGTGTTCTCTCCAAATGGTATGAAGCCTTTTGGGGTAAAAATCCAAGAGCAAAATCGTGCAGGGTTAGGCTCAAAGCGGACATTATCATACCATCAGGTGGAGCGGGCTATTATAATCACAGATTAAGGTCTAGGGATTCAGGTCGTGACAATCGAGGTGTCCATTGACTACACAAGTAATTTTGTATGTGCATGATAAGGGTATCAAAAACGGAAGCACATGTCATGGTTATTGCGTTATCATAAATTGTTTAAACTCGGCAATAGTGGTTGAACTCCATATCAAAATAAGAATTGAACTGGATCGACCATAAGTTGAGAGATTATAACGGCCATCATAGAAATATTCTCCTTATCAGTGTTATGGCAATTTAATTCTTAAGCATGAGAGAGCTCTGAACCCTTGCATTGGTTAGTGGTTACATTGATTTATTTCGGTGGGCTCTAGGGCCTAAAATCTGGATATTTTGGGTAACCATTATTCATTGACTTTGGAACATACTCTTAAAATTTGCATCTACTCTAACTAATTTATTTTGGTTTGATTAGTTTGATCACAGTTAAACTCAAGCGCTTAGTGGGTCTTTGTTTTTATTATCAAAGAAAATTTGTGATTAAACCGGCATAATCAAGTGGGCAAAATAAATAATCAATTGTTGAATTGGATTAATGATATTTATTTATCTAATAGGTAATTATACGTATATGTGTTATTTTCTAAATTAACACGGTGTTAAGTTAATAAGGTAACTTAATCATTCTCGAATTGGAGTGCAACTACACTTATATACTTGCGGTTAATGGGTTACTTAAATTGGTGTCATGAGATGGCTGGGCCAATTTATAATCCATTGGAACTAATGAAAGTTTCGGCCCAAATAAGATCTTCACTACTAGCCCGCTAAGTAAATGTTAAATCGATTGGGTCAAATATATGAATGTATATATATATATATGTAGGACTATATATAGAATATATTTATATCCTGATTTATTATATGTATATACATATAAATAAATTTTGTTTATCCTGATTTTTAAACTAGAAGGATAATATATTTTTCTTGGTTTGAAAAATAGGAGAGATAAAATTCAAAATTTGAATTTTAAAATTTGGAATACATAATCGATATATTCCAGAGTCCGATAATAGAGGTTGGTTATCATCGATCACTTTTGTCGTCCCCATTTACGATATTTAACCTTGTTTTTAGATTCCACCACTTTAGGTTATAACAGTGAATGGATTGGGTAGGAACACCGACAAAGAAGTCATTTGGGATTAAAAGCAGATAACCAAAGGGAGGTCAGAGGAAGTGGATCATAACTCCTCTCTGTCACACTGACAGAAGTATTGATGGTTGATTCTCATCCCCTTTAGGTATATCTAATCAATATTTTTATCTTTATATATTATGTTCATATCTGATGTAGGACAATTAGCTTTGGAGTTTGAAGAAGAGATTGACCAAAAATTAGCAAAACGCGTTGGTCCGAAGAAACGGGCGTAACTTTTCGCTCGGTTGTCAGAATAACTATTATAATAAGTTTCTTTTATTGTTTTAGTATTTTCTTTCCTTTTTCGTTTCCTTTGGAAATAGATTTTCTTTTCCTGTTAGGATTAGAATTTCTACAAATTTCCTTTATTGTTTTAGTGTTTTCTTTTCTTTTTTTCGTTTCCTTTGGAAATAGATTTTCTTTTCCTATTAAGATTAGAATTTCTATAAGTTTCCTTTATTTTTAGGTTTCCTAGTCCTGTTAGGATTATGATTTCTCTATTATAAATATATGTACTGCCATAGGGCAGAGATCAATCAATTTATCAATAAAGTTTTACTTTGGTTTACAATTAATTGTGCTGGTGGATTCCAGTTTTTGTTCATAGGGTTTATGCTGGTAACCCCTTATACTTCCGTTCTGCATCAAGTGGTATCAGAGCCAAAGGATTTGCCTTGTACGATGGTCAACAACGAAGACAGAGGGGTTAACCCTGGCAACGCTGGTCGTAGGGATGCAGATATATGAGAAGTGATTAACCTGCAGCGACAGGCGATGGAGAGGTTAACGGCCACGTTACAGCAACTGATGGAGTGGCAGCCTAATTCTGACATCCCTATTGGTAACGCTCAAGCCCCTGCCAACAGAGTTAGAGTTGAGGGAGTTACCCTTGGCTGCCCTGGAGGTGGACATCCGCCTAGAGCGGCGAGACACGAGCAGTTCGAAGATTTGAGTGATGAAGACTCTGATAAGGACGTTGCGGGTCACCAAGGGATTCGTCAACAAAATCGAAACCAAAATCAACCTGACTATAGAATACGCGCAGACATACCGCTGTTCCATGGTAAATTGTAGATTGAAGAATTTTTGGACTGGATTTCTGAGGCTGAGAGATTTTTTGAGATGACTGAAGTTACGGTGGATCGACAAGTCAAGATGGTGGCGTATAAGTTGAGAAGTGGGGCTGCTATTTGGTGGGAGAAGTTGCAAAACGATAGGCGACGACAAGGCAAGGCTCCTATACGAACTTGGAGGAGAATGAAACAACTTCTGATGAGTAAGTTTTTACCTCCAGATTATGAGCAATTTATTTTCCAGAATTACCAAAATTGTGTGCAGGGTAATAGGACTGTTGTGGATTATACTGAGGAGTGGACCAGGCTGTCAGTTCATAACAACCTGAACGAGACTGAGGGACAGTAGGTTTCCAGATACTTAGCAGGATTGAAGTCTACCATTCGAGACAAAATTGGACTGTAAGTTGTTTGGACAGTGGATGAGGCGCAAAACATGGCCTTGAAAGCAGAGTTAATGGAGAAGGCATCCAATCGATTTTCCTACTACAAGAAGGACACGACTGGGACGTCCAATGCAGTTGCAAACAGGAGCAGATTTCCACTAGGCGATGGGCAGAATTATCAGTCTCAAACTGCTACAGATCAAACTCAAAGGGGTTCGTCTTCTAGTAATAACCATGCTGGGACGCGTTCGACAGCAGCAGCTACGAAGGAAGCCCCACGGATGACGCCAAACCCATATGCTAAAATAGGCGGTTTGAAGTGCTATAGGTGCGGCCAACCAGGCCATCGTTCGAATGAATGTCCAGCCAGAAAACCAGTGAATTTTGTGGATATTGGAGAAAACGACGAGGATGTTGAAGAAGGAGTAGGCATTGATGAATTCTTGGATGGTGCAGAAATTACGGAGGAACAGGGAGAGCATGTCAACTGTGTGATTCAGCGAGTCATGTGTTCAATGAAGCTGGAGGATTTCTCACAAAGAAACAATATTTTTAAGGCTTGCTGCAGTGTCCAGGGCAAAGTCTGTGATTTAATTATTGATAGTGGAAGTTGTGAGAATTTTGTGTCTAGAAAATTAGTGGAACACCTGAAGCTGCAGGCAAAAAAACATCCAAAGTCGTATGCGATTAGGTGGATTCAGAAGGGGCCTAAAGCGAACGTGACAGAGGTGTGTAAAGTTCCTATTTCAATCGGGCAGCATTATCGAGATGAGGTGGTCTGCGATGTAGTCAACATAGATGCTAGTCAAATGTTATTGGGACGACCATGGCAGTTTGATGTGGATATCACCTATAGGGGGCGCAATAATGTTTGTGTTTTCAGTTGGGATGGCAGGAAGATTGCAATGGTTCCGAAGCAGAGTTCCGGTGGTGGCTCAACTAAAGCCACAATAGAAGAGCAGTCCTTAGTCTCTTTAGTCATGTCAATAATTGAGTTGGAATCTGAAGTTAAGGAAGCACAGGAGGTACATGTTGTGGTTGTGTGAGCTCTAGTGATAGAAGGCAAGGAAGAGCAGAGAGTTGTGTTACTCGAGGAGGTGCAGTCCTTGTTGACCGAATTCAATGAGTTGGTGTCTGAAGAGTTACCAAATAATCTTCCACCGTTGAGAGATATTCAGCACCATATTGATTTAGTTCTGGGAGTAAGCTTACCAAATTTGTCACACTATTGGATGAGTCCCAAGGAAAATCAGATTTTATAGTCTAAAGTGGAAGAATTGTTGCAGAAGGGTTCATTCGAGAGAGCATGAGTCCTTGCACTGTTCTCGCGTTACTAGTCCCAAAGAAAGATGGCAGTTGGAGAATGTGTGTTGATAGTCGCGCGATCAATAAGATAACTGTCAAATACAGCTTTCCAATCCCGAGATTGGATGACATGCTAGATATATTGGAGGGTTCGAAGTTGTTCTCAAAGATCGACCTACGAAGTGGATACCATCAAATTCGGGTCAAACCTGGTGACGAATGGAAGACGGCTTTCAAAACAAAGGATGGACTCTATGAGTGGTTGGTTATGCCTTTCGGATTGTCCAACACGCCTAGTACTTTTATGCGGCTTATGAACCAGGTATTACGACCTTTCATTGGAAAATATGTAGTCCTCTATTTTGATGACATACTGATTTACAGTCAGAGTGAGAAAGATCATATGGAGCATCTACGGGCTGTGTTAGAGGTGTTGTCTGAAAATAAGCTGTTTATCAACTTTAAAAAATGCAGTTGGCTAACAAAAAGATTGTTATTCCTTGGGTATGTGGTCAGTTCGGAGGGAATAATGGTTGATGATGAAAAGGTGAGAACCATTCGTGATTGGCCTACACCAAAGACAGTAGGAGAGGTGAGAAGTTTCTATGGGTTGGCGACGTTTTATCGTTGATTTATTAGGGACTTCAGCAGTATTGTGGCTCCTATTACAGAGTGCTTAAAGAAGGGTAAGTTTCAGTGGGGTGAAGATGCTGACACAACTTTTGCAGTTATTAAGAAAAACTGTGCACTACTCCTGTTTTGGCTTTACCCAGTTTTGAGAAACTATTCGAGGTGGTGTGTGATGCTAATGGAATTGGGATTGGAGTAGTTCTGTCACAAGAGAAGAGACCAGTGGCATTTTTCAGTGAGAAACTTAGTGATGCACGCCGAAAGTGGAGTACCTATGACCAAGAATTTTATGCTATTGTCCGTGCTCTGAAGCATTGGGAGCACTATCTGATTCAGTGAGAATTTATTCTTTATACTGATCACCAAGCTTTGAAGTATCTAAACAGTCAGAGGAGTCTAAGTAATATGCATGCTCGGTGGGCGACCTATATGTAGAAGTTTCCTTATGTGCTGAAACACAAATCTAGGATTCTGAATAAGGTGGCAGATGCATTAAGTCGACGCGCGAGTTTACTGATTACTATGCAGCAAGAGATTATTGGGTTTGAGTTCTTGAAAGAGTTGTATTCTGAGGATGAAGATTTCACTGAGGTATGGGAAAAATGTGGTCTTAGACAGACAGAGGGAGAATTCCATTTGGTTGAAGGGTACTTGTTCCGTGGTAATCAGTTATGTATTCCTCGGAGCTCTTTGAGGGAGAAGCTGATTCGAGAGTTACATGGTGGAGGTTTGAGTGGTCACTTGGGGCGTGACAAGACTATCAGTGGGATAGCCGAGCAATATTACTGGCCTCAGTTGAAACGCGATGTGGGTAACCTTGTTCGCAAGTGTTATGTTTGTCAGACTTCTAAGGGGCAGGCTCAGAATACAGGTCTTTACATGCCTCTACCTGTACCAAATGCCATATGGGAGGATTTGTCGATGGATTTTGTTTTGGGTCTTCCACGAACTCAGTGTGGAGTAGACTCTGTGTTTGTTGTGGTTAACAGGTTCTCCAAGATGGGACATTTTATTCCTTGTTGAAAAACATCTGATGCGTCACATGTGGCTCAACTGTTCTTTCGTGAGGTGGTCCGTTTACATGGAGTTCCTCAGTCTATAACCTCTGATAGGGATTCAAAATTTATTAGCCATTTTTGGGTTACGTTATGGCGGCGGATGGATACTACTCTAAAGTTCAGTAGCACTGCGCACTTGCAGACCGACGGGCAGATTGAGAATCTGAATCAAACACTGGGGAATTTAATTCGGTGCATTTGTGGTGACAAACCTAAACAGTGGGATTTAGTTTTGGCACAAGCTGAATTTGCGTATAACAATGCAATTCACACTGCTACAGGTAAATTTCCTTTTGCTTTAATGTATCGACAGCCTCCTAAGCATGCGTTAGACCTGGCACGTCTTTCCAAGGTCACTGGAACAAGTTCGCGATGTTCAGGCTGAAGTAAATGCGCGGTTAGAGGAGAAGAATGCGAAGTATAAAGTTGCAGCAGATGTGAAGAGACGTGAGAAATTATTCACCGAGGGTGATCAGGTTATGGTGTTTTTGTGTAAGGAAAGGTTCCCAGTTGGTTCCTATAACAAGTTGAAGCCAAGGAAGTATGGGCTGTACAAGGTGATCAAGAAGATCAATGACAAAAGCCTATGGGATTGACTTACCTGCTGATATGAACATATCTCGTACTTTCAATGTAGCTGACCTTTATGAGTTTAGTGATGATGTTCTGCTTTATCCGGATTACGACTCGAGGTCGAGTTCTTCGCAGGTGGGAAAGACTGATGTAGGACAATTGGCTTTGGAGTTTGAAGAAGAGATTGACCGAAAATTGACAAAACGCGTTGGTCCGAAGAAACGGGCATAACTTTTCACTCGGTTGTCAAAATAACTATTATAATAAGTTTCCTTTATTGTTTTAGTGTTTTCTTTCCTTTTTCGTTTCCTTTGGAAATAGATTTTCTTTTCCTGTTAGGATTAGAATTTCTACAAATTTTCTTTATTGTTTTAGTGTTTTCTTTTCTTTTTTTCGTTTCCTTTGGAAATAGATTTTCTTTTCCTGTTAGGATTAGAATTTCTACAAGTTTCCTTTATTTTTAGGTTTCCTAGTCCTGTTAGGATTATGATTTCTCTATTATAAATATATGTACTGCCATAGGGCAGAGATCAATCAATTTATCAATAAAGTTTTACTTTGGTTTACAATTAATTGTGCTGGTGGATTCCAGTTTTTGTTCATAGGGTTTACGCTGGTAACTCCTTATACTTCCGTTCTGCGTTCACTATCATCAAGCTATATTGTCGCCACTATTCATGGTTTCTTGAATGGATATTACATCAAGCTATATTCATATGGGTCCCTGAATTGGAAATTCAAATGGAGATGTGATCTATGATGATGACAAGTGGCAGATCAAGTGAAGCACTATATATTTGCTTCGTGTTGCAAATTGACAAATGCTCAAGATGGTCAATTTGGATGCATAGTGTTGGGATTCATGGTATCCTTCAAGCCAATATTGTAAATGTTGGAAGGTAGGTTTGATTAAATTGGTTTATGTTTTTGCATCATTATATATATGTATTTGAATATAATCATATTGGTGTACTATATGTAGACTGATATATGGGTGATAAGTACAAGAGTGACCTAGTACACCACAAATCAATGTAGGTGGTGACTCTGTACACATAACTAAATGCATTTTTCACAACAAATATAGGTTGCATTAAGCGATTCCCCGGTGGTAGCCGAGGCCGAAAGGAGACAGGTGCGACACTTGGAGTTATCTGCAAACCATTATGAATATGTCTTATTTAACTCAACAAACTCCCTCAGATGCAGTAATATATCCAATCTTGACTTTGCCACCAATGAACATCCTTTCAAACTATACCTAAGTCAAGTAGTTGGAACATTTCAATTTCACCGAAGTGATCTTAAGTCTTGGATTCTTTAAAGTGTTGGTGGAAAAAATGACATCACTACTCATAAAACTTAGGCATGAGATTTAATAGATGGGACCCTGAAGCTACAATACTTTGTCATGTGGTAAATAACTCCAAACCACTACAAATTCTGTTGAATAATGAAAGTGTCTCCTCATACCATTCTAGAAAAATTCAAATACAGATTTTAGGAGCATTGTCTGCTTATATATAGCTGAACAACCTCTTTCTCAATATCTGAAACATCACTGTAGACTTACAGTAATTTACCCAAATCCTTGTAGGTGTTGGAAGCTAATTTACCCAACCCTAGAAGAGTAAAAAGTATTCTTAAAGCTCAGAAATACTTTCTTTTGATCATAAAACAACAACTCACAAATAGATTAGGATGACTGTTGGACATGGACATAAGGGCTCTGGTGTAGACTACAAGGGTTAGGTAGCCCTGGACTTAGCTATCCCTCGTCTAAGCCGTAAGGTTGTTAGACGTTGCGATAAGGTGATGGCTCTGATACCAAGAAGAAATGTAGAAGAAATATGTGAAAGATGGAATGAGGATTAATTAACTCAAGCACAACTCTGTTATTAAAATATTAAATGAAGACATGGTAAATATTACAGGAAAGAAAATCAAATAAAAATACTACAGAGTTTATGCCTAAATATATGCATAAATAAAGTAAAATCCCATCATTTTTCCTTGAAAGTCCAATATTTGGGACAGGAAAATATCCTTCCTAGAACTACAACAATCTCCTTTTTTTCCATGAGGGTTGAGCTTGAAATGAGACCAATATTTTTATCTAAAAAAATAGTTATTTATTTTCATACATGAACATATTTAGAAGAAAAATATAAATAATTTATTTTCTTTTAGAATTCTAGAAGCGAATAGAGTGAATTTGATTTAATTATTTGGTGAAAACTTGTGAATTCATTTAGTTTATGTATCTTAGAGTCCTATGATAGAGAAAATTCCAAAATAAACAATGTGATATCATATATAATTTTAACTCTTTATTGAACTCAAAATTAAGTATTATACAAAATTTTAAAAAATATATACGAAGAATAAAATATTTATATGAACCTGAGACTTAGGAACAAAGTCATGCAAGTTGCACTGATTTAGATCTAGAGGGGATTAAATAAGTCATTCTAGATATTCCTAACAATCGTCCGATCCTCACATTCCAATTGAAATTTAGTTTGGATCTTCAATTGGAACTAAATAAGTTCTTGACACGTCCGCACTTTCACTAGAAGATTTTTATTAATAAATTAATAAACACATTAATACACACACTCACTCATACACACACACACACACACACACACATATATATATATATATATATATATATATATATATATATATCAAAACAAAAGATAGTTGGATAAAATTTGCAACCAGATAGCACATTTTAATTTATTAAGTAAAATTCTATTCCTTGTCTCAATTGTCATTGCAAAATGGGGATTTATTAGTGAAAAAGAAGAATGGAAATCCTTGGGCCCTGAGCAAATTACATTGTTTTGGAGGAGCCAAAAAGGAAAAGGAAGAAAAATAAAACTGGAATATAATCTAAGCTTCATAAACTTTGCACTCCTCATCAGCAGGGTTTGTTTGGCAATAATCTTCCAGTGGGTCACCGCTTCCTACTGCAGGGATGCCCGGCCACTTGTTTGCTACGAGATGTGCCAAATCCACAACCCGTTGGCTAAAAAAGATACATATAAAAGTAGAAAACAAGTGAAGTGAGATATAGATATATATATATATATATATATATAGTATATATAGTAGTTAAATCAGTTTTTATAGCAACGATTAGATTAGATGCATTTAATTAGCAGTAGTAGGTTAGTAATAATACACATACCTGTATCCCCATTCGTTGTCGTACCAGGCGACCACCTTTACCATATCATCTCCCATGACCATTGTCAAGGATGAATCAATGGTGGATGAGACATCAGAGCAGCGGAAATCTACTGAGACGAGAGGGACATCACATACTTCCAATATGCCTTTGAGTGGACCTTCTGCTGCCTTTCTAAAGGCAGCATTGACATCTTCTGCTGAAATTCCTTTCTTCTCAACATTCACAACAAGGTCAACAACAGATACGTTTGGTGTGGGCACACGGAGTGCGATACCATTCAGCTTTCCCTTTAGTTGAGGTAGCACTAGAGACACGGCCTTTGCTGCACCCGTGCTTGTTGGAACAATGTTCAGTGCTGCAGCTCTAGCTCGCCTCAAGTCCCGGTGTGAAGCATCTAACAACCTCTGTACATAACATATATTTATATATAAGCAATAATAATAATAATATCTTTTCTAGCTATTTCAG
Organism: Cornus controversa; assembly: GCA_026545225.1. NCBI lineage: Eukaryota > Viridiplantae > Streptophyta > Magnoliopsida > Cornales > Cornaceae > Cornus > Cornus controversa. The sequence goes on along the minus strand of CM048851.1, from coordinate 2,253,071 downwards.
CTCTGATTGATGCAGTCATATATATTTCTTCCAAAAAATTAAGAATAAATAAATTCCATTACAACTTGTACCTGGTCACCAGTATAGGAATGAGTGGTGGTCATAGTTCCCTTGACAATGCCTGCAAGTTGAATCAGGAAGACACCAACGATTGGTACAATTAACTATTGTTCCAAAACATATATATATATATATATATATACACATATATATATATAGACAAACTATAACACTACATTAGGCTGCTGCTGGTATGGAAGGTGAAATTTTGAAGAAGGGAAACAAATTAAATGGATGCTTCCTTACCGAGTTCTTCATCCAAGACCTTCACGAAAGGAGCCAAACAATTTGTGGTGCAAGAAGCATTGCTACGATACAATATATTGCCAACATTACAATATTAGCTCAATATATGGTAATAATATAGAAGTAATATATTATTATATATTAATGTTTTTGTTAGGAGATTAAAATGTAAGAGAGATACATTACTGACCTCACAATGTTAGCAACCTCATGGTCGTAGTCTCCTTCATTTACCCCAACAACATAGGTTGGAATGTCAGCCCCTTTTGCTGGAGCAGTGATGATAACTTTCTTGGCTCCAGCTTGGATGTGCTTCCCAGCACCAGGGCCATCCACAAACACACCTGTTCCCTGTATGTAATTCGATACACATCATGTATCCATGTACAGACTCAATTAGCTTCAAATTAAGGACACCACAGACATGTATCAAATGAATGAATCATATATATATATATATATATATATATATATATATATACCTCAATAACAATGTCAATGCCAAGTTCAGCCCATGGGAGCTTCAGGGGGTCTCTGCTTGAGACAACTTTGATGGGCTTACCATCAACACTAATGGTTTCATTGTCCACTATTTTCACGTCTGCCTTGAAAGTGCCAAGCATCGAGTCATATTTCAGCAAATGAGATGCCTATACATATATATATATTTCCAATAAAACTTGTTAGTAAGTGAAAACATTTTATAGCAAATCAATTCAACTACTGTCTCTGATTTATATATTCCACAATTATCATAATATATAAGAAAAGGGAAATTACATTCTTGACACCACCACTGTCGTTGACAACAATAACTTCAAGCGGTGAGTTCTTCCGGCCATGCCAGCACCGTAGGAAGTTCCTGCCGATGCGACCAAAACCATTAATTGCCACCTTCAATTTCGCAACCGTTTCTCCCTTCACAGGGGTTGATCCTGCATTCTATTTATGAATAAATTTTAAAATCAACTTATTACTGCCAGTTTTTTTGCAAGGAAAATTATGTGCATATTGCACCATCTGATATAATCTTATACTTGAACTCTTGAAGCTTTACCTCCCCTTACCCCCTAACCAGAATACATGCTCCATAATATTTTCTGCAACTCTACTAGGAGTTTTAACCAAATTTATTTTTTTCAATACCAAAGAGGCTCCTCTGGGCATGGTCAGTTTTCTTAAAACAGTTGTCAAAAACTTAAAAAATGCATTTTTTTAACCGGATTTTCACAAACAGTCAACCAAGCAATATTTTTATTTTTTACAATTTTTTTATTTTCAGTAAAACTGAACCAAACAGGCTGTTAATTTGCTTAGAAATTCACCTCTGCAATTTCTTTCTTCTTACTCCCAAACACTGGAAGAACTCCACTTCCAATCTGGTTGGCAGTAAGGCTTACCCATATCAGCATACTGAAAAGTCTTTTTTTTTATTTTTTTATTTTATTTAGGGTGAATATCTCTTGTGGTTTGCAAAAGTATCTTATCAATAAAACTTTTGATAAAACTAGCTGACCTTCCTGTCAGAAGTTAATAACCCGTTAAATTCAAATTACATATTAAAAAATTTTAATTTACATGTATGCCCTCTATACCACCTCATTATATATATATATATGGAGATATATATAGGGTAAAATGTATAAAACTCTCCCTCTAATTTAAAAAATGTGTAAAAAACTCCCTTCATGTTCACTTTGCACTCCTATAATTTGTATTTTATGCAAATTAATCATTTTAAGCAAAAAACACTCTTTAAGTTCCAATTTTATCCGACTACCAAATTTCTTAATATTTACAACAATAGCAACTTTATTGTATTTTATATAATTTTTAAAAAATATTAATCTAATTATAAATTAAATATTATTGTTTTATTATCATTTCGTGGCTAAGCAAAATAAAAATAAAATCTTCATTGTTTTTAAAAAAATTTTGGCGTTTTTAAAAAATATCTTTTTTAAATAATGCCAAATGTTTTTTTTTTAACAGTAAATATATATATTTTTATTTTGGATCTGCTACGAAATAATAATAAAACAAGAATAATTAATTTATAATTAAATTCATATTTTAAAAAAATGTATAAAATGAATAAAATTGCTATTATTGAAAAGAGTGTTTTTAGCTCATAAGAGTTGATTTGTATAAAATACAAACTACATAGTTACAAAGTAAAGTTTTTTATTTTTTATTTTTTTTATACTTTTGAGAACTAAAAGGAGTTTTATACACTTTACCATGTATGTGTGCCTATATATATCTATAAATATACATGTTGAATGGGAAAGACAGTAAGACGACGATGCAGGCTTGCAAGTGAGAAGAGAGAAAACAATCATGATCTGGTTTGGGTTTGCATCAAGAGGGCTTTGCAAGTGGAAAGCTAGTGAAAGCAATTTGATTCTACAATTAAAATATGTCAATCTTTAATCACATCAACAAACTAAGGTGTATTTTAGTAAGCAAATGATGATAGCCAACACCCATCTACATCTAATCCAAGGTCCTTGGAGATTGCATATATTTGACCAGTGGCATGCTTGAAATACATGTTCCCTTCTTCTCCAAATTTCCAAAACTCTCGCTCGTGATATCTTACCCCTTTGTTCCATTATTCCCAAAACATTTCAAACAATACATATTTAACCAAAAGTTTCAGCGCGGAGAGATAATTTGACAAACATCGCGGAGAGATAATTTGACAAACGTCACGGAGATAAGTCCTTATATTTTAGATGTCCTAATTGTGCAAAGAACTTAGCTGTTGATAAGCCGAGGGACGGGAATCTTGTTAAAACCATATATGCTTATGCTAAGTTTTTATATATATATATGACAAATCTTCATACAATTGAGCTCAAATGGATTAGTGAAGAAAAGCAAATATATATACAAGTAATCAATCAAATGATTGATTCAACGGTCTTTAGGGCATCCTTGGGCCTTTTGTATATTGCTTTCTTGTCTTTGGGCTGATTTGAGCCTTTGCCGTGTTTAAGCTAGGCTTTGTTTTGTCCGTCTTTTTTTAATGAAATTTTGATTTACCTAAAAAAAAATCAATCAAATGATTGATAAGAAAGGAGTAGAAAATAACGTACCTTGGGGGTAAGCTGGGCAGCCACTACTTGATAGAAGGATTTCTCCCTAGCATTGTTGGCCAAGGTCACGCATGAATTTGATCGAAGCCCAGAGAATTCTGCTACTTCCAACCTCTACACACCCATAACATAATTAATTACTTTAGAACCCAAGAATTTAAGAAGGGTTAAAAAAAAAAGTACTTGCTGCTAGTGTGCAGCCTGTGGAAAATTCTGCACAGAGAGAGAGAGAGACCTTAAAGAAGCATTGAGAGTGGAAGGTCTTGGAAGGAAGCCTTGTGGTAGTGGGGACTCTTGTAGAAGCCAAAGCTGCATGAGTGGCCATGGCTGCAACTAATACTAGGAGTTTCTTTCTCAATATATATATATATATATATATATACACACACACTGTTGAATTCGTTTATTTAGTTATTATATATAATATATGTAATTTTTCCGTTGTCAAATTTTCAAATAAATTGTGGTTGCAACAGGGGAAAAGGAACGGGTGGTGAGAATGGTGCATGAGGATATGAGATAAGATCATGTTTTCTTCTGCCTCTCCAAAATCTCAGCCACAGATTGTCTGCCAATCCATTGTTCCTTGTATGCCCTTAAGTATTTTTCAAATTACTTCCACCTTAATTACCACAATTCTTTGGAAGATACACACACACAGATACATACATACATACATACATATGTCCCATGACTCCCATCCATCAAAATGTTCCTTGGCATTCTTCTGGCTGAAAGGAAATCTTGGTGGACAAGTTTTGAGGGGAAATATCTCCTTCCTTTCAATTTCAAGCTAGAAATGTAACACACATATATCAGCACTTAGAAAGGAAATATAGTAGGAGGGCCATGAATTTACAACTTCACGGTTTGAAAACTATGTTTGTGAGTACTGAATCTGCATCCAATTCCAATTTCAAGGCATAGGCAACAAAACTATATTTTGTCAATACTAAATTGTGATAACTCAAAGTTTAGGTGTTTCAGAAGAAACAGCTGGAATTCAAAGGCACAATTTTCTAATTAGTATCCTCTTATGTCCTTCCCTTTCATCTCTTGAACAGAATTGGCGCAACCGCACAAAGGAAACAAATAGACAATTCAATGGAACACATTTTCCCGTTAAATGTAAAACAGGGATAGAAGAAACAGATGTTTTATTACCTTTAAGGGGATAAAAGAAAGAGATACAGTACAATGTATAACTTCCTCGCCCTCAAAAGGGAGGGAGAAGGAGTTCGAGCCCGGTGTGGACAAAAGAGTGTGTGAGTCCCCAACTAGAAAAAAAAAATCTTTTATTTAATTTTCTTTTTCTTTCTTTCTTTCTTTTTTTTTTTCTTTTTCATGATTACAAACTATTTTTAAAAACCTAATAATATTATTCCTCAGGTTGAAAAAAGGTTTTGTTGGGTTAAGTTGTGAAAAAAATATGAGAAAAATCATTTCTATATTGTTTTTTTTTTTCCTTTGCCTTGCCAAAGAATGACTTGTTTAACATCATAAATATAAGAGTAAATTATACTGACCTCCCCGCTAAATAACAGGGATCTCTCCTGTATTTTAAAAAATAACATTGCACTCCCTTGTTAGTGTACCTTTTGTAACACTGACCTCCCCTGTCAGCTTTGCATGTACAGAAATGGCTGATGTTATGGTATTTTTTACTTAAAAATTTCAAAATGCCCCTAGAACGTATGAAATAACTGAAATACCCTCATTTAACATATTATTTATGGACAATTTTACCTTTACCCAATCTATACATAATACCCTCTATCTCTCACTAAATCTCTCTCTTCTCCTCTCTTAACTGATTCTCTCTCTCTTTCAATCTAGATTCTCTTTCTCTCTCTCATTGACTGACTACTATCTCATTGACTAAAAACTAATGAAGACTGCAATTGGCTCAAGAGAAGGCCTACTGTAAGCTAGCTTTGACTATCTTGTAATCCATTTCAAAGAAAACCATTTTCAAACCAATATATCTATATATATATATACACAACCATGTGTGTGTGTGTATGTGTGATGATTTAAATCTATACCCATTTTGGATGAATAAAAAGAAATACCCATTTTGAATGAATCGTATAATAAAAAGAAATACCCATTTTGGATGATCAAAAGAAGATATTATAATCATCACACATATATACACATATATAATACCAGCCATAGAGAGAGAGAGAGAGAGTTGTCTACTCACATGCTTAATCTCATCATATAAATCTCTCTCTATGCATTCTTGAACCACATGATATGCCCGATAAGGAAAGATCATCGCCGATTCGCAAATAGCCCAATGCCGTTATACACCTTTAGTGCCTCGGCCCTATTTGGATTAGCTTTTGAAAATCGACTTTCAACTTTTCAAGCTCAAAAGCTGTTTTGGAGAGTGTTTGGATTGGTAAGGCTAAACAATTTCGGAGTCCAAAAAGAGCATTCAAAGAAAGTTGGTGGGTACTGACTTTCTCATTTAGCTTCTGCTTATCTTTTTCTTCTGCGTAAAAGTCGAAGCAAAAGCTCTACTAAGCAAGGCCTTCGTCTCTTTCTCTTTATTACATTTTCAGCTCCGTCTCTCTCAAACCAACCATTGCAGTTGAGTGTTTCTCCCTCTATCACATTTTCAACTTGGAAGGTTTTCTCTTTTTTAATAAGTAGTCTTGAAGGGTTTCCAATTCATAAAAAGTTGCAGTAGAGTACCTTTTTTGTCATAACAAGGTTATGTGAGCAAGATTGAAGAAGATGATTTCAAATTTGTTTTTCATTCGGAGTTGTTAACAAAGGATATGATTTTCTCCCTAAACTTCCTTAGATTTATGTATTTATTTATTTTCAGGAGTATTGGTTGAGTGAAATCCTAATATAGGGTTGTCTGGTTTCTAAAAAATGGACCTAATATTAGTGCATGAATTGGGTTAAAGGAATAGATAATTTACTTTATCTGTGTAACTCAGACAATGTTGTAGACACATAAATTTTATGATGGTTTAATCATTGTTTGATTGGCTAAGAAGTCAAACACTCTTGGTCAATTAAATTCCATGATTACGCATCTCATCGACGGACACATGTCAAAATCCTAAAGGTGCAAGCCTTTAAAAAAATGTGTGCCAATTCAAATTTAAATTTGAATTTATTTCCATATAAAAGGAGGAAAATCTCTTTATTCATGGAAGTTGGCACAATTATTGGGGAGTTACCAAATTAAATACCCCACCCTTTAGCCTATAAATACAAGGTCACCCTACACAATGGATGGAGAGATCAAGAGAACACCTAAGCTCTGCAAAACCTCTGCCTCAACCAAAACTCGAAGTTTTGAAGATGAAGAACATCAAACATACCACACAAGTGCCATTCTACTTCAAAGACCTTAAATCCTCAAAGAATCTAAATACAAAAAATAACAAGCACACCACACAAGTGTTATTCTTCTTTAAAGACCTTCAACCCACCGTTCAAGATCAAGCTCTATTAGCCCTCGATCGAAAATGCAATCAAGCCTTCCTCAATCCTAAAGATTTGAAGAGAGCTTGTCACTATCGGTTCAAGAACAAGCTTTTGAAGCCCATGTACTGAACATCAAGGAGATTGAATCAGAGGAAGACTCTTTGTTATAAAAGAATCGACCACAGAGAATTGTACTTATTTTTTTAAAATTAATTAAATTGATTATTTGTTACTCATTTTCGTTCTTAGATTTTTGGACACGAAATTTGTGTGTGCAAATTTCTAGCACGCCCAGTGGGATCTTTCTGCCTCTCATCTCTATCTCCTTAATCAATTTGTCAACGATTTTCCTCGCTTGCATTGATGGCCCCCAAGAAGGTTCAACTCAGTTAAAGCTCAAACAATGTTGGCAAAAACGTTACTGCTACAACAATCAACAACTCTCTTATTAAGAAGGACACTAAGAATGTTATGGCTCCATCAAGTGGTAGCAGCACCTCTACTGGACCAACAACTTATAGTAAAACAAAGGTAACTTCTTCTCTAGCACAGAAATAAAGCATAGCGGATGTCAACTCGACCATTCCTACAAGTGTAAAAGCTCATCAGCCATTTATCACTTTTGAGTCCTTGAAGGCGATGAACTTCAACAGCAGAAGTCTTGAAAAAGCTCCTCCAACTTTTGAAGGCTCTTCTCTGAAAGACATGTCACCGCGCTCATCTCGCTCTATGTCGGATTCTAATTCAAGTACGGGATCACGATCAGTTTCCTCCCCTGGATCTCCGAGAGAGTTAATTTCTCCAAGGTACTTAGATTCCTAGACACGATCACAATCAACCAACATACAAGTTATGATGACTCACACAATATCGGTCGAGAAGCAACTTACGACTATGGGCTCGCGTTATTGAAAAGCTCACCAAAGCTGTTGAAGAAAAATACTTGCAGATTGCTTCCCTCATGAATAGGTTAGAAGCTCAGAAATCTAAGGAATCAAGTCAAGAACTCTCATATCCTCCCAGTTTCATGCCACAAGGGGCCACAACAAACAAGGCTCACTATACAAGCATGTCCGAGCAAAGGGCAAATCATCCTAGTTTTGCGCCCTCTATTGCTTCGTTGTCTGTTCAAGAACTTCAAAACATGATCACTAACACGATTAGGTCACAGTATGGTTGTGTTTCTCAAAGCTCGCTCATGTATTCAAAGCCTTACATAAGACAAATTGACAATATAAGGATGCCATCTGGGTATCAGCCTCCCAAGCTTCAACAATTCGATGGAAAGGGAAACCCTAAATAACACGTCACTCATTTTGTCAAGACTTCCAATAGTGTTGGAACTGAGGGTGATCTTCTGGTAAAACAGTTTGTCCATTCCCTTAAAGGAAATGCCTTCGATTGGTACACTGACTTGGAGGCTGAGTCAATTAATAGTTAGGAGCAGATGGAGAGAGAGTTATTAAATCACTTTTACAGTACTCGTCGTACCGTGAGCATTTTGGAACTCACTAATACTAAGCAATGGAAGGACGAACCAGTTACAGATTTATAAATAGGTGGCATGCACCTAACTTATATTGCAAAGATCGACTCTCAAAATTTTCTAATGTCGAGATGTAATACCCCGCTCCAACACATGGTATGATATTGTCCGCTTTGGGCCTGAGCCTACACGGTTTTGCTCTTGGGTTTTACCCCAAAAGGCCTCATACCATTTGAAGAGAACATACTACATATAAACACATCCCCTTTTCCACACCCAGGCAATGTGGAATTGAGCACCCTGCACCCTGTCAGTGTGGTAGCTCAGCCCAGTGTCTGTCTTCGCACCTATCCACTCACACCCGTCCACAAGGGTTACTACAATCCACCCCCCTACGAGGCTCGATGTCTTTGTTGGCACACTTCTAGCTGGGTTCAGGCTCTAATAGCAACTGTAATACCCCGCTCCAACACATGGTATGATATTATCTGCTTTGGGCCTGAGCCCGTACGATTTTGCTCTTGGGTTTTACCCCAAAAAGCCTCATACCATTTGAAGAGAACATACTACATATAAGCACATCCCCTTTTCCACACCTAGGCGATGTGGGATTGAGCACCCTGCACCCTGTCAGTGTGGTAGCTCAGCCCAGTGTCTGTCTTCGCACCCACCCACTCACACCCGTCCACAAGGGTTACTACACGAGATGTGCATGCAGGGTATGCATTGGGGACTCCTCTATATCATTTAAGGCATCAAACCTTGTTCCTTTGAAGAGTTGACTACACGTGCACATGACATGGAAATCAACATCAATGCTCATGGTGGAAAGAACCCTTATGTCTTGGAGTAACACAAGGACAAGAAGGAAGGAAAGAAAGACGAGAAGCTATCAAAGAAGGTCTCCAAGGAGACTATGGCCATCACAGAAAAGAAAAGAATAAAGAAGAGAGAAAGGAAAGCAAATTCCAAGAGAAAGAGAAACCTCATCCCACACTCAAGGAGTTGGAGAAAAACGAGTACCCATTCCCAGACTCCGATGTACCTGGCATATTGGAATTTTTGCTCAAAAAGAAAACAATTGAACTCCTAGAATGCAAACGCCCAGAGGAAATGGGACTAGTGCATGACCCAAAATACTGCAAGTATCACCGTATTATCAACCATCTAACTGAGAAGTGCTTCATATTCAAAGAATTGGTTATGACCTTGGCAAAACAAAGGAATATTCTTCTAGACGGTAATGACGTAGCCGAATCAAATCACGTTACCGTTACATCTAAATTTCTCAACTTGACCTATACCAAGATTATCTAGTTTGGTTCGTTGGATCTAGTGATTGTCCAAGTTCCACATATGGAGCTATCTAGCTAGACAAGAAGAAGAATGATGGACTCTTGTGATGAAAAAGAAGCTACGAAAGCAATGTACTACTTTGATGCAACCTGCTCATTCCAATAGGAGGCAAAGAAGAGAGAAGCATCAACATCATTACCCTAAAAAAATAGCTCAGAAGAGACAGATAATCATAGAAAATGACCAAGTGGATGAATCTTCAAACAGCGGTTCTCACAAACTCGCTATTTTATGAGATTTCTTCCCAACTGGATATTTTAACGATGATCAAATTCAGACTATTTACACAGTAACTACTGTTAAAACTAACTAGTAGAGTGAAAAAGAAGATTTTGAAAAGAAATCTCGAGCCCTGGAAGATAGTGAAGAACAAGTCCCTACTGTGACTTGTGCCTCTTGTTGTGCAACAATCACTTTCACTGTGAGGATCTTCAACTAGGATTGAAGCCACATAAACGATTACTCTTAGTTTCTGGTTATATTCAGGAACAGAAAATCACTCGGATCCTCATTGATGGATATTCTGCAATGAACATCATGCCAACATCTACTATAAAAAATATTGGCATCACAGTGAATGAGTTGGCTCGAAGTCGTCTAGTTATTCAAAGCTTTAATCAAGGGGCAGAGAGCAATCAGAATGATTAGGGTCCACCTCACCATCGGGGAGTTAAATGCTAAAACTCTATTCTATGTCATTGACGCAAAGACCTCCTACAACTTGTTGCTAGGGAGGCCTTGGGTTTATCAAAATGGTATAGTCCCTTCCACATTGCATTAATGTTTCAAATTTTATAGGAATGGTGTGAAGGCTTTGTTTGTAGATGATAAGTCAATTGTTGAGGTGGAATCACATTTTGCAAATGCCAACGTTGATACACCAATATAAGTTCTTCCATCAAAAATTCATTTGACAGGAAAACCTAAAGGTAAAGAAGTTTTGGTTAATCATGAAGAAACCCTTGATTGTTATAGTAAGAAATCTATAAATGTTACACAAGAGTCTAGGTCATCTTAAAAAACTCCCAAAGGTAAGTTCATTTTCAAGCATGTGCCAAATTCTAGGAAAAAGGAAGGATAGTCACCATTTGTTGAGCTTGTCGAGACAAAGGAAATGAAAGCAAAACCCATTCATGCTATGGTAGAAAATGTCATACATGTAATTAATGAGAGTTCTATAATTCTCGTCGTGAAGCTTGAGAAGTCTAGAATTTCCAAACCACCACTGAATGGATTTGTTTTTGGTCTCATGACTTAACAAGATAAAAATCACTCCCTCATCAAAGAACTGAAGAAGGATTCGATCCAAATGCATAAAAGCTCTTGGCTAATTCAGGATATGACTTTAAAAATCCTACATCACTTGAGCAACTCATTCCCGAAGTCACATATGAGAAGGAGCATGGCCTTAATAAAATACAAAAGAAGTTATGCCTACAAGGGTATATAATCAGTCTGCCTAAAATTGGCCTAGGATTCATGCCAATTGAGCCTGTCTGAATCTCTATAAAAAAAAAAGTACAAGCAAGAAATTACACAATACATTAGTGTTAAAGAAGTTGAAGAGAATTAGGAACAACTACCTGCTTCATGAACTTTGGTCTTTGATCAGATTGAAACTCCAAGTCCCTATACTTCAGTGTTTGGAAGGTTGAATATGGCTTGTCAAGCAAATAAATCATCTCCTCATAGCAACCATTATTCTCGAGCTTCAGTATTTAGTAGGTTTGATACCCCTGCTCAGAATGGAGAAGTTATGAATTCTCAACCGTGAAAATCTGTATTTTCTCAGATTAAAGGCATAAGTTATATACCTGAGGAAAGAAGTAATGAGGTAAGTCAAGAAAAAAATGAGCTCAAATCAAAAAAGGATGATGATGTTCAAAACCAAATTCCATCACGAATGAAGCGTAAAATGGATTTAGAAATCAAGATTAATGAAGTGCTAAAAGTCAAAAGATGAACCATCATATGCACGGGGCATTCTAACCAAGAAGACCAAATAGAGGTTACAGAGGAAACGATTTATGCTGATCCCCACCATATCACAGTTGAGGAAGAATATTTGAATTCTGATTTACAAGATGATCAAGGAAGTACCTTCAACACTTGAAGACGAGGGGCAATCTATTGTTGATCAACTTAAGGAAATAAAGTTGGGGTCGTTTGAAGAGCCTAAACTAGTTTTTGTCAGTGCACTCTTAAGCCCTCTAGAGGAAAAATGGTATGTTGAATTGTTATCTGAATACACAGACATTTTTACCTAGACTTACAAAGAAATGCTGGGTCTTGAGCCTAAGATTGTAGTCCATAACCTCGCAGTTCAACATAGAACACATCCAATCAAGCAATCTCAACGTTTCTTTAGGTCTAATCTTATCCCAAAGATTGAGGAAGAAATCAACAAACTAATCGATGCAGGCCTTATTTGAGAGGTTAAATATCCAACATAGATTTCAAGTATTATCCCAATTAAAGAGAAAAATGGGCAAATACGAGTTTGTGTGAAATTTTGTGACCTGAACTCTGCATGCCCAAAATATAACTTCTCTATTCCTGTTGCTAAACTCATGGTGAATGCAACAACGGGACATGAGGCTCTTTCTTTTATGGATTGTTTCTCTAGTTACAATCAAATAAGAATGTTGCCAAAAGATGAAGAGTTAATTGTGTTTCGCACTCCAAAGGGGATTTATTGCTTCAAAGTTATGCCTTTTGGACTTAAGAATGCCAGTGCTACTTATCAGCAGGACATGCAAAAGATTTTTGATGATATGTTTCATAAAATCGTAGAATACTATGTTGATGACTTGGTTGTCAAAACTAAGGAAAGAATGACTCATCTCAAAGATCTTCGCTTAGTTTTTGATCGATTAAGAAATTTTCAACTGAAAATTAATCCTCTCAAATGTGCATTTGGCATCACATCAGGAAAGTTCCTTGGGTATATTGTCCAACATCGTGGCATTGAAGTTGACCCATCAAATATTGATGATATTCAAAAAATATTACCACCTAAAAATCTACGTGAATTGTGAAGTTTTCAAGGACAACTTGCTTTCATTCATCAGTTCATTTCAAATTTGGTTGGGCGATGTCGACCATTAAATCGACTTATAAAGAAAGATGATCCATTCATATGGGACCAGACTGGCTAAAATACTTTGCATAACATCAAGAAACACTTGCTTAACCCTCTTGTGTTGGGAGCTCCTATCCCTGGAAAGGCACTTATACTATACATTGCTGCTCAAGAAAAATCATTTTGTAATACCACTTAAATTTTGAGGATATTTAAATTGAGGTTTTTTATTATTTAATTGGGTTTTAATTATTTAAAAGTTTTAGTTAATTTTGTCAATGCCTGCTGATAAGTGTTCAATTCTATACATTTGAACCCTCTTTATTGCATACGTTAGTTCCGTTTTTGCGTTTACCGAGATATGTTTACGGTATTTTTGTGTTTTTGATGTTTTGCAGGTATTGGAGTAAATGGAGCAAAGTTTGAAGCTTTCTGCAGTCAAGAGAAGAAATCAGAAAATGCAGCCAAAGGCATCTCGATCAATCGAGATGTTGATCTCGATTAATCGAAATCTCGATTGATCGAGATCTCATTTCGATTGATCGAAATCTCGATCAATCGAGATTCTGCAGAACCCACTTGGCCACTTGCTCACCTGCTCTCCCACTTGCAACAAAATCCCCCTTTTTGCACGACTTAGGGGGATTGTCTGACTTGAACAAGACTCTTGGGGGCCTTATTAATGCAATAGATATATATAGTGATATATATATATATATGGTGGGGCCCAAGGTTGAAAAGGAAGCCAAAAAGCACACAAAAAGAGCCATATCTCTCATATCTCATATATCTCTCAACACAGATCAGAATACTTCAAGAGAGACCTTCGGGAGAGGAAGAGGAGAAGCTGAACCAGACCAAGAAGCTTCACTTTCTTCATCAATGGAAGGGTGCAAGGCAACCATGAGCAACTAACTCTTCTACTAGGGTGTTGGTTTCAACCCCTAGCCATGTAAACTTGTTCGTCTTTGTAGCTCTTGGGATTTGTAATTAAATGTTGATTATTTAGCCTAGTGATTATGTACACAAATACATCTCTTATATATATTTATTTGATATGAAATTTATTCTTGTCTTAGAGTAGATTTTGTCACTTGAATGCACAACATTTGCATATTCCACAAGAAATGCAAATGAGGGCTAGATAATGGTGTTTAAATGAATGTGTGATGTTAGTTTGTATAGACCATGCCAAGACAAGGTAGTTTGGATGCATGTAGTGTTCACTTAGAGAGTAGAGTAATTAGGTAGTTAGTTAGGTTGAAGAGCTATGCTTGTTGAAGATGGATTATGATAGGTTAGCACACACATTGATCTTTTGATATGTCATTGAGGTCACAAGCCTAATGACATTGTTAGGCATTTAATTAATGAATCCCATGCTTGCTACACTTATGAACATGTGAATGGCTAGTGGTGGAAACCAACCCTAGTTCTCTCTCCCAACTTTAAACTCTTTACTTTTCTTGTCATTTCATTCATGCAATAGTTTATAAACACAAATTCAAAAATCTTTTTTTCGAATTAAAGTAGAATTAATCTTCCTTTAAGACAATTGCGACTAGTCCTCGTGGGATCGATACCCTCTATATAGAACCTTATCTACAAAGATTCGTGCTCTTGCGAGTGGTTAAATTATATTTTGATAAAAAGGGCAAAATTAAGCTTACAATATAATTTAGTTCCGACCACGTCACCTGCTTGATTCGTGTGTGAGTGTGACTCAGAAATTATATCAATTAAAAATTTTCACACTTCGCAATAGAACGAATTCCTTGCAGAATAGGACTATCGAAAGGGGTATCGTACCTCAAGGATTATGGTCTGATGAGTTGGAATGCGGAATTAATTTTAATTAAATTTATAAGAAAAGAATTCTGATTTTTAAACTAAATTAATTAAAAAGGAAAATAAAATAAATCAAACTAAGATAGATAATGAAGATAATATGAGAGAAATCTAGGGTGTTTGACTTCACCACTAACTCCATAATCAATGGTCAATTGAATTAACTATAGGGAATTACATCATGCATAAGTGGTGTTAGTGGCTACAAGCTCACCTTCATCCATCAAGAAGATAACATATGATTAAGGCTAAGCCATGGACTATCTTCGATTGGCATGGGCCATCTGCCTAACTACTCTAATCTAGGGTGCAGTATGGTTCATCTTCTCTAGGCATAATCCATCAAAGCTTATAACAATATATTCAGTAATTACCATTGTATAATAATCTCTCTCATGATCACAGAAAATAAGAGAGATTGAGTTCAATAATAACAACTAAATATCTAAGACAATATAAGAAATGATTGAAACTGAATTTACAAGATTTTTATTGCTCAATTCTATAATAAGAATCCTCTGAATTACACAATCTATGCATGTATATAAAGGTCCCCAATAATTAAAACAATCAAACCATTGATGCTTTGCTAGGGCTACATCAAAACCCTAGTGGATGAACTAGCCGCTCATGGTAGAAGAAGAAGCTTCAACTGTTGAGGAAGAAGACATCATCTTTTTGAATTACGCGTATGACTTCGTTCTCCAATGGCTCTGCAAATATGTTTCTGTTCTCTTCTCAGCCCTCTCAGACTCTCCAATCTCTGTTCTCTCTGTCTAATCTCCTCTCAATTCAGCCTCCAAGTCTTCACTTTATTCTCCAAAAGAATACACCAAAGTCGTAATCCAATTAGGAATAAATTAGGGTTTCCCGCAGCACTAATCAGGTGGGTTTTTCCTGCTGACTTCGGCCCAACTTTTGACCCACTAGAAGTCCGATTTACGAAATTTTCGTGAAATACAAAATTGTGCAGAATCAAATTTCGTTCAATCCCATTTGAAAATAATGTCAATTTGAGGCTCGAAAATAAGACTTCTAGTCCGTTTTCCAAAACGGGATTAAGACTGTATTATTCGCAGATTTAGGCTTTAGGCCCGAAACCTTCTTAAGCAGTTGTAATTCTCTTGGACCTCTTTCTTGGGCTGATTTCAGTTGAAATAAATGGTTGAATGATTCTCCTTGATGTAGGCTTCATCTCCCCATCTTGGATGTCTTCTTTAAAAGCTCAAAAGCTTGGTTTTAACTGAAATAATCATTAAGGCCCTGAAAATACAGAAAACACTAAAACAAAGTAAAATCACAAAATAATCTATCACTAAGAGAATAAAATACATAAGTTAAGAGGCTAGAATGCGTAACATTCAACGCCTATCACACCCCCAAACTTACATATTGCTAGTCCCTTAGCAATAGAATAAAACAAAACTAAAATAAAGAAACTACTAAACACTAACTAAACTACCCAACTCCACTTTCGTAGGAGAAACGATTGCATTTAGCATATGCAACAAGCCTTTAAACCCCTAGGTTCCCCCTAGTGGACGAGTATAGTCTCGTGAGGGTTTCCAGAAATGTTACCCACAAACATTCAAAATTCTGGTTCAACATTAATTCAAGAAGAAGATTACAATATATAGTTACAAACTTGCATTCAAGAATAATTCCAAATTTTCAAATTCCATAATTCAAAGCAATGGTCCCCATGCATAATTCACAACAACATATCTCAAAATAATCAACTCTAATTCCCTAGTGTAAAGTGAACTAGCAATCATCTCATGTAGCATAACCAAGCTCTGAATATATTAAGGTACATACCCCTTCAACTCACTAGCTCCCCTTATTGAAATCATACTTCCAAACATGCATACATGAGTTTTTTTTTTTCATCATTCTTTTTTTTCATTACTTTATTGGTTGTGCAATGTCTTGATCTATTAAGCTTTCTGAAAGATCCATGTAGCAAGCTTTCAGTCAGCGACTCCCAAACCAGATGGCTTTAGGGCACTAGGCTTTAAGATACCCCGAAGACCTAATTACTCAAATCAATCAGGCTACAAATCAAGACAACCAATGCTCATCTTTTCTCACCCTTTCACTTTTGACGCGAACACTCCGTGCTTCCTAAGGCATAGAGGCCCGGCTACTCATGAAAAGGATCAAATTGCTTTGCTTTCAACATATTCTTTTTCTCTTTTTTTTTTCTTTTTTTCTTTCTTTTTCCATTGAAGTCAAGTAAAACATATTACCGGTACTCATTCTCAAGAGATACTAATTAATATCAAGCATATGTAACTCAATAACTCAAAACCAAAGTCTATACCCCATAAGACTATGCTAGTGTGTCTGTGCATATAAGGGAACTAAAATCAATCACTCCAAAACATGTTATTGCAAACCATGATTAAAATCACATAATTCAAACCATAGTTTCCAAAAATTTAAAACCTACTCAAAAATTGCAAGTTAAGCACCTACATAAGGTATTAATCCCTTGAATGATGTAAAAACATTCTATCTAAAAATAAAACAAAATAAAATAAAATAAACAAACTAAGAAAATAAAATAAAATAAAATAAAATCCTAATACAAAAAGAATTTCACACAAATTTCCCCCCATATTGCATTGAGCACAAAAATAGGCATCGCCTCACCCCCAAACTTAAACTGTACATTGTCCTCAATGTACACCCAATTAAAGCATAGAGAAGAGTAAGAACGATGTTACCAGAAATTCGGAGTAGTGGACAGAAAATAAAGTACACTACTAGCATGAAGGCAATGAAAGCACACCCCCAAACTTGGATGTTACAACCTGTCAAAACAAACCACTATACCCTAAAGATCAAGTGAAATAGTATGGGTGGAAATAAATATGAAAGAGAAAAATTCTAAAAAATATATATATATTTTTTTTGTCATTTTTCATTTTTTTTTATAACAAAAAGAAAAATAATAAAAATAAAATAAAAACTAAAAATAAAAAAGATGGTTACCTTCCTGTCAAGGATGTGGTGGTGACTGAGCATTTGGATCCAAGTTTGCTTGGTGCATCAGTGCACGCATCATCCTTCTCATCTCTAGTTGCTCTTGGCGAGTGTCATGAAAGTGATCCGCCATCTCAGTCCTCATAGCTCCAAACTATGTGGATACCTCTATCTGTAGGGTGCCAAACTGGGCTGTCAACCCAGCAATCTGTCCCTCTAAATACTGATAATCATGGCCACCAGCCTGTGCATGCACCTCCTCTTCCTCTGCCTCCATCTCCTCTGGATCTTCCATCGGTGGTGGTATATCTATATGCTCTCCTCCCTGGGGCAACCGAGATACCTCACCAGGCACTGCTATGACTCTCTGGTGCATATGAGATCGGCTCAAATTCCAGTCATGCGTGCCATAATGAAGATCACGTGGAAAGGCAAGCTCGTCCTCATGGACTGCATACCCCTGTGCCACAAGCAACTGGTGAATAATAGTAGGGAATGGAAACTCCCAATCACTTGCACTGTCTGGTGCCTTGACTACAACCTTGGAATAGAACTTCTCCATTTGGCCCCAGACAATCTGTGGGAATGACAGCCAATGCCCAAAATGTATAGCATATAAGGCTTTAAGGAACTCTTGATGTCTCTCGGTCTTATGTCCAATTGGACATACATTCTTGAGTAGAACAGTGTCAAGGAACCATAAATGATTTGGCATTGAAGACTTGGAAGCTGCATTCCTTTTAGGCCCAAAAAATTGGTTGGCACACAAACGTGCAACCACATTACCCACTGACAACTCGTCGGGTAGAGGAGTATAGATATGAGACAAATCATCTGGGCACTCACGAGGACAACCCATGGCAATGGCAATGGATGACATGTCCACTCGAACTATTGTTCCATCTACTGAAGAAGTAAGCACATCCCGCTCATCAGGTGTCGGCATTAAGTTCTGATAAAATACCTTGACAAGCCTCGGGTAAATAGTAGACGAGAGTGGAACAAAAATGGATGTCGACCGATGACGACGGATGTCAAAAATTCCCCATCGTGTCTCGGGAAACATACCATAGAGTTCGGCTATGTCAAACGTAGTTTCAAAGTTCAAAGCCCTTGGATGCCATCTCTCTTGAATACCTTCTCGGCGAGATCGTGAAGAACCTGTGGTCGGATCATGCCTCGCTCGGCGAGGATTACGTGAACTTGAAGCACCTCTGTGACTTGCTCTCTTTGGTGCCATAGAAGTAAAAAAAGTGTGGTTGAGGAATTAAATCGAACACTTGGCGTGCACAATTAACTTGAAACCTTCAACCTCCTCTTTTCGGCAATTTTTCCACCCAAATCGAACAAGTAATTACACCAAATTGATCCCCCAAACTTGGTCTTCAAAAGCCCTAAAAAAGATTTGAACAATTTCTTTAAAGAAAAACTTCACTTACTTTGATGTTGAACTTGAAAAAGTGAGAGCTTCCTTTGAGAACTAGTGATTCTTGATCCAGTTTTGATGTTGAAGTTGATGATGATCAATGTTGAATTATTGTTTAATAATCACCAATTGAAGAAAATAATTTTTCGGATGATGTAGGACTTGAATTGGAGTTCAAAGAGGTCTAGGATGCAAATAGTAGCAACATAGGAGGATAAGGAGGCTTTAAATACCAAGAAATTTCGGGCAACCCACATTTAAACCTTGGGCGATCGATCCCCCCTAGGGTGGGCGATCGATCGCCCACCTGCTAGTGGGTTCCTCTTTAAAAAATCATGGGGCGATCGATCCCCCTTCTGGTAGCCTGCTGGACCCTCCATCGCCCAAGGTCGACCGAGACTTGATATTTTTGAGTCTCCATCGCCCAAGGTCGATCGAGAGCACGATTTTTCACCCGTCTTGAGTCCAAATACCTCGGTACACCTCTTGGCATCCTCCGGAAGCAACTTATACATTAAAAACTCAAAGAAAAAATATTAAAACGCAACTAGAATTGAAGAAAAACTTAAGAAAACTAAAACTAAAAATTAAAATTAAAGAAAACTAAAGAAAATAAAGTATAGAAATACATACAGAATCTACAATTTAACGTCCGTAGGAGACGATTGACTCTCCGAAGGGATTAAGTTGGATAGACGGGATCCGTCAAGTCGACGGACTCTACGTCTCTTTTTGGCACACATCCTTCCACACAATGCTTCAATCTTTGGCCATTAACTTTCATCAAACCAATTCCAAACAATTGCTCATCCGGGAAAGAGTCTCGAATAGGTAATGCATCGATCACCGGCTCAAACTCAATCCGAGATAAATGAGATGCAACCACATTCTCTGTCCCCTTTTTGTCTTTTATCTCCAAATCAAATTCTTGCAGCAATAAAATCCATCGAATAAGACGTGGTTTGGTTTCTTTCTTTGCCAATAAGTGTCTCAATGCTACATGATCAGAGTAGACAACCACCTTGGACCCCAGTAAATAAGAACAAAACTTGTCCAAGGCAAACACTACGGCTAGAAGCTCTTTCTCTGTGGTTGTATAATTGAGTTGGGCATCAGAGAGAGTCTTACTAGCGTAATAGATGACATATGGCTGTTTCTCTACTCTTTGTCCCAACACTGCTCCCACTGCATAATCAGAGGCATCACACATGATTTCAAAAGGTAGAGCCCATTTTGGTGATTGCATAATTGGTGCAGAAGATAACAGAGACCGAAGTTTTTCAAAAGCTTGCACACAATCTTCATCAAAGATAAAGGGAACATCTTTAGATAAAAAATGGCACAATGGTTGAACAACTTTACTGAAATCCTTGATAAATCTTCTATAGAACCCAGCATGGCCTAAGAAAGATCGAACTTGCCTTACCGAAGTTGGATGAGGCAGAGTTGCAATTAGGTCGATCTTTGCTTTATCAACTTCAATGCCCCTCTCTGAAACAATATGGCCCAATACAATACCCTCTTTTACCATAAAATGGCTCTTCTCCCAACTAAGTACCAAATTACGCTCTCGGCACCTTTGAAGCACCAGTGATAAATTACTCAGACAGTTTTCAAAGGATGATCCAAAAACAGAGAAGTCATCCATGAACACCTCCAAGAATTTTTCCACCATGTCAGAAAAGATGGCCATCATACACCTCTGGAATGTCGCCGGAGCATTACGTAATCCAAATGGCATACAACGATAAGCAAAAGTACCAAAGGGACAAGTGAAAGTGGTCTTCTCTTGATCTTCTGGATCCATAACCATTTGGTTATAACCAGAGTAGCCATCCAGAAAGCAATAATAGCTCTGACCAGCTAACCTTTCAAGTATTTGATCAATGAATGGAAGAGGAAAGTGATCCTTCCTTGTCATAGAATTGAGCTTTCTGTAATCAATGCAAACACGCCAACCTGTGGCAGTACGTTGTGGAACAAGCTCTCCTATAGAGTTAAGGACAATGGTAAGACCAGACTTCTTTGGAACCACTTGTGTTGGACTCACCCATGTGCTGTCAGAAATTGGATAAATGATTCCTGCATCAAGTAACTTGACAACCTCTTTCTTTACTGCCTCTTTCATATTGGGGTTCAGTCGCCTCTGTGCCTCTCTAGTTGGCTTACATCCTTCTTCTAGATGAATTTTGTGCATGCAAATTAAGGGATCAATGCCCTTAAGATCAACAACACTCCATCCAATAGCTTCACGATGTTGGTATAAAACCTCTACTAAGCTCTTCTCTTCAATTTCTGTCAGATCAGAGGCAATTATAACAGGAAGAGTTTCTTGTGCCCCCAAGAATACAAACTTCAATTTTTCAGGTAAAGGCTTCAACTCTAATTCTGGAGGGGACTCCAATGAAGGCACTAGGGGGTGCTAGAGAGAGAAGGTAGTGACTCATAGCATGCACTTCTTCACACAACCCTTCATCATTAATTTTCTCAAAGTCATAAAGAGACTTACATACCTCCAGGGAGTTTCGAGATATAGAGGATAAAACAAATTCTTCCACACATTCATCAATATCATCCATACAGAATACATCACTCTGATCTGGGGGTGTTGGATAGCATTGAACACATTAAGCTTGACATTCATGTTTGCCAAATGAAATATCCATGATCCCCGACCTATAATTTATGTAAGCATCAGCAGTAGCTAAGAAAGGTCGATCAAGGATCACTGGAATGTGCCTCTTCGGATTGTGAACCGGTTCAGTGTCAAGTACAATGAAATCAATAGGAAAGTAAAACTTGTCCACTTTAATGAGCACGTCTTCTATGATTCCTCGGGGCTGCTTTGTTGATCTGTCTGCAAATTGCAATACCACCGTGATTCGTGTGTGAGTGTGACTCAAAAAGTATATCAATTAAAATTTCCACACTTCGCAATAGAACGAATTCCTTGCAGAATAGGGCTATCGAAAGGGGTATCGTACCTTAGGGATTATGGTCTGATGAGTTGGAATACGGAATTAATTCTAATTAAATTTATAAGAAAAGAATTCTGATTTTTAAACTAAATTAATTAAAAAGGAAAATAAAATAAATCAAAGTAAATAAGATAGTGAAGATAATATGAGAGAAATCTAAGGTGTTTAACTTCACCACTAACTCCACAATCAATGGTCAATTGAATCAACTATAGGGGAATTACATCATGCATAAGTGGTGTCTGTGGCTACAAGCTCACCTTCATCCGTCAAGAAGATAACATATGATTAAGGCTAAGCCATGGACTATCTTCGATTGGCATGGGTCATCTGCCTAACTACTCTAATCTAGGGTGTAGTATGGTTTATCTTCTCTAGGCATAATCCATCAAAGCTCATAACAATATATTCAGTGATTACCATTGTATAATAATCTCTCTCATGATCACAGAAAACAAAAGAGATTGAGTTCAATAACAACAACTAAATATCTAAGACAAGATAAGAAATCATTGAAACTGAATTTACAAGACTTTTATTGCTCAATTCTATAATAAGAATCCTCTGAATTACACAATCTATGCATGTATATAAAGGTCCCCAATAATTAAAATAATCAAACCATTGATGCTTTGTTAGGGCTACATCAAAACCCTAGTGGATGAACTAGCCGCTCATGGTAGAAGAAGAAGCTTCAACTGTTGAGGAAGAAGACATCATCTTTCTGAATTACGCGTATGACTTTGTTCTCCAATGGCTCTACAATATGTTTCTGTTCTCTTCTCAGCCCTCTCAGACTCTCCAAGCTCTGTTCTCTCTCTCTAATCTCTCCCCTATCCAGCCTCCAAGTCTTCACTTTATTCCCCCAAGAGAATACACCAAAGTCCTAATCCAATTAGGAATAAATTAGGGTTTCCCGCAGCACTAATCAGGTGGGTTTTTTTTGCTGACTTCGGCCCAACTTTTGACCCACTAGAAGTCCAATTTACGGAATTTTCGTGAAATACAAAAGTGTGCAGAATCAAATTTCGTTCAACCTAATATGAGAATTATGTCGATTTGAGGCTCAGAAATAAGACTTCTGGTCCATTTTCCAAAACGGGATTAAGACTGTATTATGCGCAGATTTGGGCTTCAGGCCCGAAACCTTCTTAAGCAATTGTAATTCTCTTGGACCTCTTCCTTGGGTTGAATTGAGTTAAAATAAATGGTTGAGTGATCCTCCTTGGTGTAGGCTTCATCTCACCATCTTGCATGTCTTCTTTAAAAGCCCAAAAGCTTGGTTTTAACTAAAATAATCATTAAGGCCCTGAAAATACAGAAAACACTAAAACAAAGTAAAATCACAAAATAATCTATCACTAAGAGAATAAAATACATAAGTTAAGAGGCTAGAATGCGTAACATTCAACGCCTATCACACCGAGGTAGGCTTCAATTCTCCCAAGCCCAATTGTAAGTAGACTGAATAGGGTAGCAAATTCACACTTGCACCCAAATCAAGAAGAGCTTTATCAACATGGTGCTCCCCAATAATGCATGAGATAGTTGGAGCACCAGGATCTTTGTACTTGGGAGGAGTACACTGCTGAATTATTGAACTTACTTATTGTGGCAGCATCACTTTCTTTGGTACATGACTTTTAGAACGCCTTTTCTGAGTGCACAAGTCCTTCAAGAATTTAACATAAGGAGGAATTTGCTTGATGGCATCAAGGAGTGGCAAATTAATCTTCACTTGTCGAAACACCTCCATCATGTCATGCAGCTTGTCCCCTTGCTTTCCTAATTTAGATGCTTCAAGGAAACGTTGTGGGAAAGGAGCCTTGGGCTCATAAGAAATTTCAGCACTTGGACTTGTGGTCACTTTTTCTTCTTCTTTCTTCTCACCCACCTTATTATCAATTATTTTCTCACTCCTCAAAGTGGTAATAGCTTGAACTTGCTCATGGTGTGTGTTGCTTGTGGAAGCTTGCATCCCTCTTGGATTAGCAATTGGTTGACTAGGGAGCTTCCCTTCTTCTCTTCTGCATAATGAAGTAACAAGTTGTCCAAACTGAGATTCCAGTTTGGTAATGGATTGAGAATGTGAGTGTAAGGACCGGAATTTTGTTGACCGGTTCCGGGTGAATTTTGGCCGGATTAAATTTTTTTCTTCGGATTAATTAAATTCCGAAAAGGGGTGTGGATATATTTCCATACAAGTGGAAGGTGTATGTGTATGTATATATATATATATATATATATATATATATCTAAATATATATATACATAGTACCTATATTTATATTTAATTATAAATATATGGTGGGCTTTTACGCAATTATGAGGAAATGTGGGTGCCTATGCATGATTATACGTATAGGTAGATGAAGGAGAATACCCATGTGGTATTTTATACATATAATAAAGATATGAGTATATGTATAATTATGTAACCAAGTGGGTGAGGATGTGTGGTGTATAATGAAACAAGAAGAGAAGATAAGAAATGAGAGGAGGAGAAAGAATCAGCCGAAAGGAGAAGAAAAAGAAAAGAAAAGAAAAAGAGAAAAGAAGAAGAAAAGAAGAAAGAAAAGGAAAAAGAAAAGAAAAGAAAAGAGAAGAAAAGAGAAAAATCGGGAAGAGAGAGAAAGGAGAAACCAAGAGAGAAGGAGAGGTCGGGAGATCGAGAGAGAGAAACCGAGAAAGAGGAGGGGTGGTCCGGCGCCGGCGGTGGCTGGGGCTGCCGATCGCTCACGGTGGAGCCCCGGCAGTGGCTGGGCCGACGTTGGTGGCTCAAGGTGGTTCCATGGGCCGAACCGTTCGCGAAGGGAGTTCTCGGCTGGGGTTTGGTTGGCCGGGGTTTCGAGGGTCCGTTTGGTTTTGACTGATTTCGGCTGTTGAGGTGGCACTCCGGCGACGGCAGAGGCTTCGGATGGGGCTGGGTTTGGTCCGGTCTGGAGGTTGAGCTCGGCTGGATCGCTGGGTTCCGAGTGATGAGGTTGGATCAGTTTTGACGGGCCGAGTATGGCCGCTAGCGACTGGCCGAGGGTATGGCTGGTGGTGCTCTCTTCTGGGTTTCATTTGGCTCGACAAAAGAGTGGTTCGGGTGAGGCCTTGGTGGGTCTTATAGGGCTCGATAGGGTGGTGTTTGGGTCGGCCATTGATGGCTGATCATGGCACTTTTCGTAGTGAAATGGTGAGTGATGGAAGTTGTTCCAGCAGCGGAAAGGTTGGAGAAGGTGGCTGGTTGGATTTTTAGTTGAGTTTGGTTAGTGATGAAGCCGTTCGACAGTAGAACTTCGGGTTCAGTTTGGACAGCCTGTTTGGTGGCCGGGTTTAATGGTGTTCGGTGAGATTGGTTTGAACAACTATGATGTTTCGACGGTGGAGTTGGTTGGCCATGTATGGGGCTATTTTTGGTTTGGGGGTTACAATTCCCATGGAGGTTCGGCCATGGTGATGGGTTGACTTGCTTGCGGTTTAGACTGATGGCCACAATTGCGGCTATGGCTGGGTGCAACCATGGGTAGTTGGTGTTGGTTAGGCTGCCGGTTGCACATCTAGTTAGATTTGTATACATGAGTGGGGCATGATTTGTGGTTTTGCGAAATTGATAGTCTAATGGAAATGAGCTGCACATACATAAGAATTGGGTTAAAGCCAATTGGGCTTTAGATTGGAAAGGGAGCCGGATTGGATTGGAAACAAGACGTGGGTTGGACCAAGCATGGAAACAAAAGGTGATGAAGTGGTTCATGGGATTGTTCGTGTGGACCTCGACACAGGACCGGGTCGAGCATGGAAATAGGCCACTTTGCAGGCGCGGGCACAGAAAAAGCGGGACCTAAGGCAAGTTGATTCTTGCCTCTATCTCTATGTATTTTAGATATGCTGAGTAATTTTACATATGTTCTTAATTTGGTCATATGTGGTGTTTGCATATATATATATATATGTGTATATGTATATATATATATATATAAAGGTGTTTATATATATATATATGTGGGATGTGAGGACACTTGTATATGTGGGTAGATATATCTATATATATATGCGGGCTTGGAGGGTTAGAACATTGTTATATGCATGTTTAGAGATTGAGACATGTAAAGCATGCTAAATTATATATGTATATTTAGCTAGATGTTGCCTTGCATGCTCATATGATTCTTATGCAGGAGTTGAGTATACATAAATATACATGTGTTTATATATTTGGTGCAGTTGTAGAAATGCATGCTAAATTGATTATAGCATAGAAGAGCATTGAAAAAGCATGAAATATGTGAATTGTCCTGTATGTTTTTACTACCTGTATGGGTGACATGTTACATATGTATATGTATATATGTATTTGCGTGATTGTATATAGTTGTAAGAATGCATGTTGGTTGCTCGTAGTAAATGCATGATTGGAATGAAAGCATGATTATATTTATGCTAATATACTTGTACGTGTGATTATATGCAAGATGTGGCATCTGTATATATGTTGTGTACGTGCAAATGTGATTATGAATGATTTCCATGAAAAGTGTGTTTATTGGCGAAAATGTGAAGATGTGGTGTTTGCAGATTTATGCATGAAAGAAATGACTTTCTTGACAGATGCATAAGCATGATGGTTTCCATGATATGAGTGTGATGACATTGTGACAATCTTGGGGTGAAAGGAAAATGCATTGATTTGACAAAAATGCATTCATGGTGTGGATAAGTGCATGAGTGTGATTATATGCACTATATATATGATTTTGGGGCAGGAGTGTGAAAATTAAGATAAGGGGATGGCCCCTAGGGTGAAAGACCCAAAACTTGGCCAAGAGGAGGTGCTCCCTTCGGGTTAGTAACCCGATAAAGCACAAGCAGAGTTTGGGTGCCGAAGAGACCCTTACTATTGGAGTGATGAGAAAGCCCCCTATGAATTAGTTTGGTGTGAGTTATATACGTATGTATTTGCACTTTATGTGAAGCATCATGCATGATTTGAGAAATGTGGATGTTTGGGTAAAAATGCATGAGCATGTGCATTTATGCATGATTCAATGGATCTTGTTGAGTAGGCGACGTGATATTTGATTTACATTCTTCATGTAAATGCTTCTGTTCATATATGTTTTCTATACATAATGACGTTGAATGTGTACTGCCTTGAACATGTTGTAAATGATTCTCATAAGTCATGTATAGTTGATTTAAATGTTCATAAATGCTAAAACTGCCATGTGCATTATCGGTTCATGTATGTTAGGAGGGGCATGACTTTAAATATTATGATATATTTAAGTGCATGTATAGTTTTGAGAATATGTGAGGATCGACCTGCTGCTGCGATGATAGTATGGTTCTATATACCTTGTTGGGCCTTTGAGCTCACCCCCTCCCAGGTTTTGCAGGTATTGCCGAGTAAGGAGTCAGTTGGGGAAACTGATAGCACCAGTTGCAGAGGTAGTAGTTAGATCCCTTAGAATCTAATTTATGTTCAGGGTAGTAGATGAATGTTGTACATTTGGATTAGATGTATTTCATTCATGTGATGTATGTATATAATACGGACATTCAAGGACTGAGACATGTATTCTTTTGATTATATTATGCATGTAGTAGAAATGCTGGGGGGACACGTGCCCAGAAGTGTCCATTTTTTTTTTTTTGTTTAGATATAAATGCTGGGGGGACACGTGCCCAGAAGTGTCCATATGAATTGTAAAGCAGGTGTGATATGCCAGGAGCTGATTATTTAGAATGGGTCATGCCCGATTTTGGTGAAAATCCTTTGCAAGGGCCATTGATGATCTTATGTCACCTGAATGGTGTACATATAGAATGCTTCCGCAATAGAATAGATTAAAATGAGATTAAGGTGTGGGAACTTGAAGTGAAATTACGGATTCACCCCCGTTTCCCTCGCTCCTAACCGGGTGTCAGAAACCGGGGCGTGACAGTGAGTGCACTAGCTGAACTGTAGATTGTACTGTTGCTGCAGTAGCTTGCACCGTCTCTATAAGCGAATCAAGCTTGTCAAATTTAGACAAGGTAAGAGTCAGCTTGTCTTCAATAGCAGAAATTCTTTGGGCCATAGGACTTTGTGTTTGATATTGTTGTTGAGGCACAAAAGTCCTAGGTTGATATGATGGTTGCATTGCTGCCCCCTGATTACTGTAAGAAAAACCAGGGTGATTCCTCCATGTGGGATTGTAAGTATTACCTCGTGGAGGATTCATTGGTCCAGTGAAAGTAGCTTGGACTTGCTCATGTTGAGTATCAGAACATTGCCCCACTGAAGGACAATTGCTCACATTATGCATAGGACTAGAGCAAAATTCAAAAGGGCCTAGCAATGTAGAATTTGAAGCAGAAGGAGTTTGATTGGCAGCCATAATTGCTGCTACCTTCTTTGTAATTAAATCAATGTCGGTTGGCATAGCTTCTGAAGCACCAACCTCAAAAATCTCATCAGTCTTCCTTGTAGTGGCAGGTCTGCTAGAACGAGTAGAGGACACATGTTGCAAAGAGTTGTCACTGAGATTTTCAAATAAGGTCCATGCCTCTTCTTCACTCTTCAACATAAAAGTACCTCCACACGACGCATCAACCATCTTTCTGTTGGCTTCTGTCAGCCCTTCAGGAAAACTCTGCACTAATTGCCACTTAGGAACTTAATGATGGGGACACTTCCTAAGAAGGTCCTTGAATCTTTCCCATGTCTCATAAAATTGTTCCCCCTCATGTTGGGAGAAACCAGTGATAGCACGTCTGAACTGATTGGTCTTTCCTATCGAAAAATACTTCTTGAGAAACTCATGTTGCATCTGAGTCCAAGTCATGATAGAACCTGCCGGTAGAGAATTGAACCAATACTTTGCTTTGTCTTTCAGAGAGAATGGAAAAAGTCTCATTCTGAAAGTATCTTCAGAGAAGTTGTGAATTTTTGTAGTTGAGCACACTTCAATGAAGTCATCCAGATACTTGTAAGGGTCTTCTTGAGTCAGCCCAAAATAAGATGGTAGCATCTGAATAATGCTGGACTTGATCTCATAATTCTGTGTTGTGACATTGGGCAATTGAAAACCTGCTGGCGAGTTATATGTCTCAAGAATATAGTAGTCCCTAAGCAATCTAGCTCTTTCTCCATCAGCATTAGGAACAAGGTTGTTATTCCTCTCTTCTGCCATGTCTTCAATTATTTCTTCCTCTTGCACAATGGTATCAACAGGGATGTTCCTCTGTTGTCTAAGAGTACGTTCAGGCTCAGGATCAAAAGGTATCAAAGGATCAGCTACAAAACGATGACCTTGCATATATTAGCCAAAAGCACCTGAAAAGAAAACAAAAACAAAATTTAAAAACAAAATATAAAAATTTCCTAAACTAAAAATCCAATTAAAACTAATTCTGTAAAAATCCAATCAATCAAAGAGATAATCCCCGGCAACGGCGCCAAAAATTCATTCGTGTGTGAGTGTGACTCAGAAAGTATATCAATTAAAAATTTTCACACTTCGCAATAGAACGAATTCCTTGTAGAATAGGGCTATCGAAAGGGGTATCGTACCTCAAGAATTATGGTCTGATGAGTTGGAATACGGAATTAATTTTAATTAAATTTATAAGAAAGGAATTCTGATTTTTAAACTAAATTAATTAAAAAGGAAAATAAAATAAATCAAAGTAAGATAGATAATGAAGATAATATGAGAGAAATCTAAGGTGTTTGACTTCACCACTAACTCTACAATCAATGGTCAATTGAATCGACTATAGGGAATTACATCATGCATAAGTGGTGTCAGTGGCTACAAGCTCACCTTCATCCGTCAAGAAGATAACATATGATTAAGGCTAAGCCATGGACTATCTTCGATTGGCATGGGCCATCTGCCTAACTACTCTAATCTAGGGTGCAATATGGTTCATCTTCTCTAGGCATAATCCATCAAAGCTCATAACAATATATTCAGTGATTACCATTGTATAATAATCTCTCTCATGATCACAGAAAACAAAAGAGATTGAGTTCAATAACAACAACTAAATATCTAAGACAAGATAAGAAATCATTGAAACTGAATTTACAAGACTTTTATTGCTCAATTCTATAATAAGAATCCTCTGAATTACACAATCTATGCATGTATATAAAGGTCCCCAATAATTAAAATAATCAAACCATTGATGCTTTGTTAGGGCTACATCAAAACCCTAGTGGATGAACTAGCCGCTCATGGTAGAAGAAGAAGTTTCAACTATTGAGGAAGAAGACATCATCTTTCTGAATTACGCGTATGACTTTGTTCTCCAATGGCTCTGCAATATGTTTCTGTTCTCTTCTCAGCCCTCTCAGACTCTCCAAGCTCTGTTCTCTCTCTCTAATCTCTCCCCTATCCAGCCTCCAAGTCTTCACTTTATTCCCCAAGAGAATACACCAAAGTCCTACCCCAATTAGGAATAAATTAGGGTTTCCCGCTGCACTAATCAAGTGGGTTTTTTCTGCTGACTTCGGCCCAACTTTTGACCCACTAGAAGTCCGATTTACGAAATTTTTGTGAAATACAAAAGTGTGTAGAATCAAATTTCGTTCAACCTTTTAAGAAAATAATGTCGATTTGAGGCTCAGAAATAAGACTTCTAGTCCGTTTTCCAAAATGGGATTAAGACTGTATTATGCGCAGATTTGGGCTTCAGGCCCGAAACCTTCTTAAGCAGTTGTAATTCTCTTGGACCTCTTTCTTAGGCTGATTTGAGTTGAAATAAATGATTGAATGATTCTCCTTGATGTAGGCTTCATCTCACCATCTTGGATGTCTTCTTTAAAAGCCCAAAAGCTTGGTTTTAACTGAAATAATCATTAAGGCCTTGAAAATACAGAAAACACTAAAACAAAGTAAAATCATAAAATAATCTATCACTAAGAGAATAAAATATATAAGTTAAGAGGCTAGAATACGTAACATTCAACGCCTATCACTGCTTTTATTTGTTTAATGTGGATGTTTTAATTATTGCTAAGTGTTGATTTATTTTAATTGTGTGTAAAATATTTGTTTTAAATGTAGTTTTTCGTTTAAATAAAAATATGTGATATTATCAGGTTGGGCTAGACTATTGGGTTGAGCTATATCCATTTATATATAGGTGGACTAAATATTTTATATTTATTAGTTTAATTATTTAGGTATTATTTTTAGTTTTCTAGAAAGAAAATTAAATAATAGAAAAGAAATTAGGGTTCAATAGTTTCTACGTATAGAGAGTTTCAACACACAGATATGGCGAGAATGGTAGACGCCGAAAAAAGGGAGAGAAGGTGATTTTGTTCAAAATCATAAGGCAAATTCAATTTCTTCACTTACCCTTTAAACTTGTAAAAATAAATTAATTTTTGTGTTGCTTGAATATACGTATATACATGGATATCTTTGTATATAACTATGTAGTAGTATGATTATGCATGATAAGGGATTCTTGTTTGATTAAACATAAGTAATCTGTGGTCTCGGTACAGTTTTGGTGTAAATTCTTACATGTATATACGTGTATATATAAGTATATAGGTAGGTGTATATACATATATAAACATGAAATTTGTGTTGAATGCTAATGTCATTTTTGAAGGTTTTTGTTCTGATTAAATTGTTGATCTTGCTCTCCTGAATAGTCCTTGTAAGTTTGGTGGTAAATCGTTGGGTGGTTTGACGGGAATTTGAGTTTAAAATTTAAGAATCCTAAAACTTGAATTTGGGGCTTTTTGATTTAAGTCGCGATTAGAGGGGATTTTGGTACCAATGCATAGCTTGGACCAAGAGGAGAAGTTTGGTATATAATAACATAGGTTTTGGTGGCCAGAGATGGCCGGAATAGGGCCGAGAAGATGAAGGGTCACGGCTGGTGCGTACTGGAAACCAAGAAAAAAAAAGAAAAAAAAAAGGTTGAAGATGAAGGCCAACCATGCGTGAGGCCCACGCGCACCGCCGGCACTTGGTGCGTATGTGTCGGCCCTTGGTGCGTATGTGCCGGCCTTTGGTGGCTAGTGGGGACCGAAAAATGCCCAGTCCGGTCCCACTCGCCGAACCCACCCACTGGGCCCAGTCCAAAATATTTAAATATTTTTTTAAAATTTTAAATCATTTTTAAATATAGAAAATTAGGAAAAAATATTTTAAATTACTGAAAAATTTCAGAAAATTTTTAAAAATTCTAATAGAACTTTTATAGACAGATTATGCACAGAAACTTAGGTTAGAGCTAGGTTTAGACACACTTGATGTTTAAATGGAAAGGTAGGCTTTAATGTGGGGTCTTCATTTTATATAATTGTTTAATTTTTCCTTTAATTATTTCTTTGCTTTCATGAAGGTTCTTGATTAATTATGTGATGTTTAGATCAATTTATGGGAATATGTTAAACTCAGTTACTTTCATGATATGTTGTGTCATTTTAATTGTTTAAATAATAAATGTGACGATAGAATTTTTTGGATTTTAATTAGCATGCTTTTAAGTGTGTTAGATTATTATTTAAAAGTATTATGCAAGCATGTCAGGATTGCCTAATACCAAATAAGGTATTTATTCGTTATATTTTTGGCATGTCAGGATTGTCAAGCATGTTAGGATTGCCTAATACCTAATAAGATATCTATTCATTATATTTTCGACATGTCAGGATTGCCAGGCATGTCAACATTGCCTAATACCTAATAAGGTGTCTATACATTATATTTTTCATTATGTCAAGATGCCACTGGTTAAAACTTAAAAATTTGTTCTACCTTTATTGTGATAATGGATGGGTTGGTTCAGAACGTAGTTTTAATTAGTTTCTAAGACAGGAGATTAGTTGATAAATGGTATAGTCGTATCTATATGATATTTTGATGGTTCGGGAAGCCCGTGAACATGTTTGCCCAAGTTTTAATGTCAAAAAGGATCTGTAGGGGCATTTGTGTCTTTTTATCTTTAAATATACTTTACTGGATTTAATTTCATAATTTATTTTCAATTGTTTTGCTTTATTGTGTATTTTCACTAACCATTAGTGGAAGGGTATTTTAGGAAAGTCAAATTGCTAGGGTTTCATTTCAAATTCAAAAAGGTCTCCTTTATAAAAAAATAAAAAAAAGAAGATTAAAAAAAGGGAGAATTCTTATAGCTGATATATATATATATGTATCATCTTTTTTTTTCGGACAAGAGAGGAGAATAGAGAAAAAATAGGGCAAGAAGAGAGATGAGTGTTTAGTGGCGCTGAGAGTGTGAGATTGAGAGAGATACAAAGTGTCTCAAAGGTTTTTCCATGTTTGCTGATTAGGTAGTCATCCTCTTCTCTTCTCTGAGAATTGAACATGATATTCAAAAAGTGAGTTGGGTTTTTAGTGAGAGAAAGAGATATTCTATGGGGACTGATCTAGAGCTATATATAGAAAGAAAAAAAGAGAATCCTTGAGAATTTTTCATAGCAGCCAAGAGGGGAAATGTTAGGGTGTTTCTTAGCTTGAATACAATTACAGCTTAGAAGTCATTGATGCGTTTTGGTTGTCCGAATCAGAAAATAGAATGAGGGTTTGAAAGGTTCAAAAAATCGTGAATGAATTTCAGCTTCTATAGAGTTGTCTTCAAACGTCATTCAGTTTCAGTTTCATCTCCTCTGAACACATCTTGATGATGGTGAGCAGCTACTTGTGTTCATTCTCGAAGATTTGAATTGCTATGTTGATCCTTCAAATCACTGTAAGTATATTTTGAATTAACTTCATGGATCACACTATGATTGGGGCTTTTGGTTCATGCTCTTAATTAGCTTAATCTGTACACTTACACAGGCGCACCAAGTTCTTTATTAGCTTAATCTCTATACTTGCTCAGGTGCATAATATTGAGATTTCTGTGTTTTACATTTGTCTACACTTTTCACAGGCGCACATAAATACTATTTTTCCCAAATTAAATGTTGAAATTCTATCGTTGATGTCATGTTTGGGCTGTAATTTCTTTTTAGAGTTTGATCACTGATTTCTCATTCTTGGTACTTCAGTTACTGTTGGAAATTGCATAGCAATGTACATCTCTTGCGTATTTGTGTTTTGCTGCTATTCTGTTTTGAGAATCTGTTTTGCTCCTATTCTGTTTTGAGATTCTGTTTTGTTGTTATCCTATTTTTAGAATCTATTTTGTCTGTTCTATTTTGAGAATCTATTTTTCTCCTATTCTACCAGAAATCTATATTTGCAAAAATCTGTGTTTGCTGAAATTTATTTTTGCTGAAATTCTACTTTGCTACCAGAAAACTGTATTTGTAGAAATATGTATTTTCTGAAGTATGTTGTGCTTAATTGTGTTCATGATCCTTATATTTTGAACTGCTAGTGCTACTAATCTCTACCCAAGTTGCAGTTTTGTTAGGATTTAAGAATAGGTATGAAGACAAGTAAATTCCAGGATAGTTGTTTTAAACTGAATGTACCAAGACTAATGGTTATTCAAGAAGCTGAGAACAAGACTCATTGAAAGAGCGGGTTTCTTCAAAGTCTATGAAGTTACACTCAAGAGTGTTCATATTGAAGCCCATCATTGAAGAAATTGAAGTGCCATTATTTGCCAAGAAAACAAGTGACCAAGTTTTTGTTATGCTGGACCTTGAAGACTAAATATCATAACTTGAAGACTTGAAGATTGATTTTGAAGACATACAATCAAAGCCTAAAAAGTTGCTGCTCAAAACATCAAACTAACTCCACTATCACTATGTATAGTTCAAGTATTGGGATATTTTAGACTGGAGGAGTGTGAGTGATTGTGGTGCGATTGAGGTAAGATAGCTTAGGCTTCGGGAAGCCTGTGTTGGGTTGAGAGCAGAAAAGTTGTTGTGAGATTTGGTGAGAGTGGTTCAGGCCTAGGGAGGCTATGAACTGGCTACCCCATGAACGACCTTAATCACACTCATACAATAGTATCAAGCTCTGATACCATGTTGTCACATCCCAATTTCCCGACTCCCGAGAACCGAGGGTGAATAGTAAATGTCCTACCCGGCTCACGTCCATAAATCGGTAAGTCTCCAGAACCTAACTTCCTGTACATTTGGAACTCAAGTTTGATACTTAGTCTATTAGAACTAGGATCCAAAAATACTCGATTTCAAAAAAAGAATCACTTGATTCGGGTTTGAAACGACCAAGTTATGCCTATTTCAAGATTTTGAAAATCTGTATCAGTCGACTTATAAATGATCAGTTGACTTATCAAGTGAATTAGTCAACAATTTTGCTGCTCTATAAAGCTCTAAAACACTCTATCAACATTATTCAACTTATAGAAAGGAGTCACTCAACTGATTCAACCTAGAAACCTCATTTTACACCTTTTTAACCAAAATTTACCCCAATACTCATATCTAGACCTTTCCAACACATAAAACTCATCCAACAACACTCAAATCATTTAGAAGTACTGTATCACCATACCCATTTATCAAATCACACATTTGAATCACAATGATCTCATATTCCATATCCGTTCCCATCAAGATTACATATATCTCCACATGTCCATAAATTCTCATAATCCAACATCATCTTTATACATACAATATTCAATTGAAAAACATAAGTTACATATATGGTAATGTAATTACAATATTCATATAATCCCAAAACATTCATTTGGTCCAAAATATACATCCCAAATCCAAATGGCTTCCAAGTTTATAGTCATTACAAGGATTTCATGCATAAGATCCAAAAATGCTAAAAATTCTACTATGACTACAATTTCATAATCAACATGCCACAAGCCGGCACGGATAGCCACAAAATATACAATATCCCAAAATGTATCAAAATATTACAAGAGTTCCACTTGAACACTCAAGTCCCATCTGTCATTGGCGCCTTATCCGTAAAAGAGTTTAGAATAAAGGGGTGAGCACCACTGTGGCTCAATAGAGATACCCCAACCCACCTAAGTGCCAACCCAACACGACCTACATGAATGCATGTCACTATGTTATATGTATCAACCAACATATACCATGTTCATTCACAGGCAATGCATATATATATAAGAATGCATTAAACATATAGCATGCTTTACAATTCAAAATGAAAACAATAACATATCATTGTCACTCTCTCGGACTCAACCCGATACCCTAACATGATTTTTGACCAACCATGCGACCTGGGACGCCTCCAACAACTGTCTCACGACTTTGACCTATTCCACCAACGTCATAATTATGGGGCCATATTTTGATTTGCCCATTGGTGATTAGTCCATATAAGTACCATCACCAAATATTTGCTTACTCAAGGTGATTAGACCATATCAGCACCGTCACCAAGTATTAGGTGGCTCAAAGTGGTTAGTCCATATGAGCACCGCCACTGAGCATAATTGGATTCAAGGTGATTAGTCTGTATCAGCACCATCACCGAATCATTGGGTGGTTCAAGGTGGTTAGTCCATGTTAGCACCGCCACCGAGCATAATGTGACTCAATTTACCGACACTTAGTCTCGCCCACTTTTCCCCATTTTCTCACAACAGCCTTTATATGCATTTCAAACATATAATAATCAAGTATTCAACATTTATACTTCATAATGCATAAGCTAATTAGTAGAATATATAGTATGCATTTTCATTTCCATAAAACCACACATATATTTACCTATACATGTGAAATCTAGCATATTGTACACATATGCACACAAATCCCACTTAAGCACAATTTGGTAATGCTTCACCATTGCCTATATTTTCTATAAAAGGATAGCATGCATTCAACTCATAGAATAACACATAATACATACATGTCCCACATTTGCACATAATTACACATGTACACCACATTAAGCACATAAGCATATATGCTCTTATTCTCCCACATTTTCATGCATTTGTCCCTCACATCATGCATACTAGGAAGTACATATCTATTGCATACAAGAGACTCAAGAAAATAAGAAAAACACATTATCCCACCTAGAAAGAGAACCCCTACCTCAAAAATGAAGGCCTTCCAATCACTTCTCAAAATCCTAGCAATGTCAACCTTGCTAAACCGCAACTTTGATCAGTTCAAAGGAAAGCCCTAGTCGTGCTTTACGTATCTCCTTTTTTCGGCGGAACTTGAATCACGCTCGAAGGCTTCCGAAATCTAGAGAAAAGGAAGAGAGGAGAAGAGGGAAGAAGAAGAGAGAGAAGATCAGCCATGAGAATGGTTGCTTCTCCCCTAGCCACATGTTTTAAAAGGGCATCTAAGGAGCGAAAAGATCAAAATGCCCCTAGGCCACTTAACGTACTTTCCTGGACTCCGTTTTTTATTTCCAAAACTCCTACAGTCTTGAAATCACTTCCTCTACTCCCTAAAAATTTCATCGAAGTCATTCTAAAAAATAAATCTTTTTGAAAAAATTTTGGATTCCCAAGCCCACTTAAGTCACATCCGAGGCCCCGGTTTGACCAAAAAGTCAAACTTCTCCAAATCTTCCGAAAAATTTCTAAAACCCTTAAAACACATTCCAAACATGTTTCCCACATTCAAAATATGTTAAACACCATTTAGAATGCATTTATGGCAATTATTATGTGAAAAATGCAAAACCGGCCAAATTTGGTCACAGTCGCTACAGTGATTGAGAGAATTACTGTACTACCCTTTTAGACATAGTGGAGCTCAGTTTGAAGAGATTTTTTCCTCACCTTGGGGTTTTCCTCTATAAATCTGTGTCCATAATTGTATTATTGCATGTGCTAACCAAACTTGCAATACTAGGAAGAAAAATCGAAGAACCTATTCACCACCTCCCCCTCTAGGTTCATCAATTGATATCAAAGCACAGGTCTGCATTTCTTGGTTTAACCACCTGCATCAAAGATCCTAAGTATGGCTGAAGACAGTTCAACTCACAAGGCTCCTATTTTTTATGGCACCAATTTTGACACTTAGAGGATTGAGATGGAGGCTTTCTTACTTTCCATCTGCTATAATGTTTGGCACTCTACATTAGAAGGGTTTGTTATCCCTGATCCTGCAAACTCCTCAGCAGCTGATAAGATTGTGAAATTAGTCGATGGGAAGGCTAGAAATGCCTTATACAAAGCTTTGCAAAAACAAAAATTTACAACAGTCAAAAATTGTAAACTTACAAAGGAAATTTGGGATTCTCTAGTAACTGCACATGAAGGAAGCAACACCATCAAGGAAAATAAGATTCAACTTCAAAAAAAGTTCAATGGTCTTAAGATGTACGAAAGAGAAAATGTGGTGAATTACTTCTTTAGAGTCAAAGAGATTGTGAATGACATGAGGGCTTTAGGTAAACAAATTGAAGATAAAGTGGTGTGCAAAAAGATATTGCGTGTTGTGCTTGGAAAGGGTATTTTGTTTTACCAAAATAATTCTTGTCCAATTCTTAATAAACCACTCGCAATAGCACGAATCTTTGTAAGATAGGGCTCTTGTGAAGGTGTCGATCCCACAGAGAATGTGATTAAATTAGTCTCATTTGATTCATTGAAAGAGAGGTTGATATTTTTGGTATTTATTTAACATAAAATAAATGGCACTAGTTAAAGTTTGAATTGATAAATATAAGAGGGACTAGGGTATTGATTTCACCACTAGCCTTACATCAATGGAAGAATATATTTCAACTTGAAAAAGTTACATATGTATAATCATGATTCATGGGATTTGTCACATACCACCATGATATCTTCAAGAAAATACATAAATCAAAAGATAAGAATAATTCATCTCTAGTTAGCATGAATCGTCTACCTAACTACTTAAATAAAAGACATAACATGAAATTAAAAGTGTAGAACGATTCATCTTCCTTAAGCATGAATTATCAAATCTAATGAATTTATGTTCTAATAAAACTATTGTATAACTTTCATACTTTATAAGACAAGAGAAGAATGAAGTCAAGATTAAACATAACTTTATACTTCAATTACAAATGTAATCCTCAAAGTTATACAACTTATTATACACATATAACAATCCCAAATAAAAATATTATTATCATACCATTGATGCTTGGCTAGGGCTACATCAATGCCCTAGGAAGAGTTTTAGCTCCTCATGGCTAACTTACAAGTCTTCATGGTTGAAGAATACTTCATATTTCTCTATGTGTGTAGAATATTTCCACTCACTTCTCCTCCTCTACACTACTCAATTCCCCTCCATTTATAGCCAAAGTTAGTGCAATATGAGTGTCCACCATTTCTTCCACTAAAACTCATCCTATGGCCTAAATAGCTCCATATGTATTCCATTTTATAAGAATTGGATCATCTCCCTCCATGTGTATAGCACTTTGGTGAATTAATTGAGTGGGGTGGTTGCTAGTCATCTCATTGGTCACTTGTCACAAAATTTTCAAAGCAACCAAAGAAAAATCTGCCCAGAATATTTATCATACTATTTTGGCCACTTTCAACCACCAAGATGTCATATTTAGAGATTTCTCAAAACTAAACGTATTTAGAACTCTCTTTTATCTTTCCATAGCCGCAAAAATCGCCTTAATTGGAGTTTGGAGCATGAAGTTATGGTCAAAATACAAACAGTGCGCAGATCAGAATTTTGAACGAATTTTGGGCTTGAGATTAGTCTTGCACTTGTACTTGACCCAATGAATGAACCAATTCAGATTTTTGGCCCCTTTTGCATTAAATCTTCAATATAGCTTGGCCCAATCCAATGACTCATCATTGGAATTTGGCCTAAACTAATGGCAATTTCTTCTTCTTATGGAAGCCTCATTGAAAGCCCAAGAACCATGGAATTAACCACTATTTCATCTAAGGATCTGAAAATGACAAAAACAGAATAAAATTATAAAAATACTAATATAAATATAATTAAAGGATTAACATATGTAAATTAGAAGGACCGAATGCACAACATTTTGTGCTTATCATTGCGCACTATGACTGATAGGGTCAATCCCAAAGTCATCATTGTAGAAAATAAAGACATCTCTAGACTCAACATTGATGAGCTGGAGTCATCTCTCACAGCTTATGAGATGAAAATTGGACCTCCTACTCAAACATGGAGGGAGTCAGCTCTAAAAGTAAAAGAAGAAGAGGTTCCAACTGAAAAGGAATCAAATTCTGACGACTCTGAAGATGAAATGGCTTACATAGCAAGAAAGTTCAAACAATTCAAAATGAGGAGAAAAACAAAGCAACAGCAAGGACAAGGTTATTTTGGGTGTGGGAAACAAGGTCACTACATAGCTAATTATCCAACTGCTCCCAAGAAACAAAAACACAAGAAGTTCGATGCTCCACAGTATAAAGGAAAAGGCAAGAAAGAGGCATTTTACACTGGTTGGGATTCAAGCTCAGAAGAAGAACAACAAGAATCCTCAGATGAGAATGGCATTCTTGTTTATGGCCTTACAAGAATCAAATGTGGCTAGTTCAGATTCTGAGAGTGAAGAAGAACCTGATGTTGATGAAGTTCTTGCTGAATGTGAAAAGTTAGCACAAAAGTGTAGTGAACAAAAGAAGCAATTAAAGAGAGCCAACTCAAAGCTACAGAAATCAAAGGAATTTCTTGTCAAGAACTTGAGGGTAAAATTGTCTACCTTATGTGCTATTTCACTTACTTTGTGCTATCTAACGAAATATAGGACTCAAGAATCAAATTGGAGCACCAAAAGGTGCAAACTAGAACTCAGTTAGTTTCTTGAGGAGAGATCTCAAAAGATGTATGAGATTTGGGAAAAGTCTACTAAGCAAATGGGCAAAACAGGTATTGGCTTTGATGACAAAGCCACTTAGGTGATATCAAATAAATCCCACTCAACTTTTGTTAGAGTTGTGAATGGTAATATATATGCATCATATCCTATTGTTGATACAGCTAGAAGACCAAAATATGAAATTCTATATAATGCTTATCGTCAATCTAGGATTGAGAATGCATTTGCTAAAATTGCATGTCCCAATTATGTGAAGCTAAAACCTATGTATGTTAGAAAGACAGATCTACACTTGCACAGAACATTTGTTACTTCAAAAAGGTTGATTAAAACTAGAATGATATGGATTCCTAAGAAATTGAACTCTACAAGCATGCTTGTCTACACTACCTTGAAAGCTTATAATGTCAATATCAAGTGGTATGTTGATAGTGGTTGTTCTAGACACATAACAGGAGATAAGTCCAAATTTGCTAACATTGAAAATTTTGATGGTGGTTCTGTTATTTTTGGAGATAATAAGAAAGACAAAATTATAGGAAAATGCACAATACCTAAAACCAAAGAAATGCCTATACTAAGTGATGTGTTCTATGTAGTGGGTTTAAAGCATAACTTGTTGAGTGTGAGTCAATTATATGACACTGGTAGCTTAGTAAATTTTGACAAAGAAAACTGCAATGTTATTGATAAATAATCCGAAAAAACTCTTTTTACTACATGTGGAGCTATAGGAAATGTCTACACTATTCATGAAGACTCCTCACACACTGTTTGCAATTTCACTAACATAGAAAATTCAACA
Source organism: Cornus controversa (assembly GCA_026545225.1). NCBI lineage: Eukaryota > Viridiplantae > Streptophyta > Magnoliopsida > Cornales > Cornaceae > Cornus > Cornus controversa. Next base: position 2,211,523 of record CM048851.1, on the reverse strand, counting down.
CTCTGGCATAAAACGTTAGGGCATGTTCATTCCAAGAACATAAAATGTAGAGACCATGACCAATTTTGGCCGGTTTACCGATTTTTCATCATTTTCGCTATAAATGCATTTCGAATGATGTTATGAATGTTTCGAGAGTAAAAAATATGTTTGAAAGGTTAATTTGAGGTTTATGAAAGTTTTCGGGACATTTGGAAAATTTTGACTTTTTGGTCAAACTAGGGCCCGGGATGCGACTTAAGTGGGCCCAGGAATCCAAAAAATTCTTGAAAATATTATTTTTGATAATGGCTTAGATGAAATATTTAGAGAGTAGAGGAAGTGATTTCGAGACCGTAGGAGTTTTTGGAATCGAAAACTGAGTTCGGGAAGGTGCGTTAAGTGGCCCAGGGGTATTTTGGTCTTTTTGCAGCCTAGGGACTTTAAATATCAGATGTGGCAGAGATATTTCATATCTCTAATGCTCCAGCAGCCGGCCATGGCTCCTTCCTCTCTCTTCTTTCTTCCTCTTCCTTCTCTCTAAGTTTTGGAGGCCCTCGGATGTGATTCGTGATCCGCCGAAGGAGGGAGATACGTAGGGGACGGCTAGGGCTTCGGTTTGAACTGAACAAAGTTGTGTTTCAGCAAGGTTAACATTGCTGGGATTTTGAGAAGTGCTTGGAAAGTCTTCATTTTTGAGGTAGGGGTTCTTCTTCTCTTCTAATTGTCGATTCTAGGGTTTCGGGTGAAGAAGAGAGGTGTAGGTTGTGTTTCACATGCTTTAGGATGGTGAGAGGTGTGGAAAGTTGTGTTTTCTTCTTCTCTAGAGTCATATCTTTTCACAATTGTGTATATTGTGTTGGTGGTAACATGTGGGTTTGAAGTATGTGAGTGTAAGAAATTGATACATAGGCATTATGTGCTCAATTTGGTGTATATGTGGAAAAATGTGTACCTAGTGTCATATATGTGATTATACATGAGAATGTAGTTGTTGAATGCATGTTAGTTCTATGTGCTAAAATTATGCATTGAATGTAGCATGACTAAAATATGCTAATTTTGAAGTTGTATGCATATGAGAAGATATATGCATGTGTTATACATATATGTGCTATATGTGATGTGTGTGGTTATGGGAAATATGCTTGTTACTTCTTTTTAGTATCAATGAGCATGAGTTGAGCATGAAAATAAAATGTCATGTGTTTATGCATTCATATTGCATATGTGGGAAGTTACAGGAAAAATGACGCAAATGAAGTACACGGGGCTTCGAAGTGGTCCAACCGTGTTGTGAAATATGGTAAAATTATCCACTACGTATGGCCCTCAGAGTGGCCCGCCATACTAAGGCTTAATGCCTAGGATCGGAGTATGTCCAATACTAATGACCCCTCAGAGTTGTCCCGGTCATAGGATGGTTATCGGAGAATGTCCAAGATTTGTGGGCCTCGGAGTTGTCCCCTCACTCTATGGCAATCCTATATATATATGGTAGAATGACCCCTCGGAGTTGTCCCGGTCATTGGATGGTTATCAGAGTTGTCCAAGATTACATGATCCTCGGAGCGGGCCAATCATGTAGGGTATCGGATGAGGACCGAGAAAGAGAGCATTTACTTTCCGTAATGCTTTTATGTTTGAACATGTTATACATGATTTGTGAAATATGCAATCCTCTTTAATTGCATTTGTTGATTGGTTTGTGAGATTGTGGATGTGACATGTAGTGTATTCATATGCATTCCATGTAGGTCGGTGTCGAGTCGGCACTTAGGAGGGTTGGGGTATCTCTACTGAGCCGCAGTGGTGCTCACCCCTTTATTATAAACTCTTTTACAGATAAAGCACCGATGACGGATGGGACATGAGTGTCCAAGTGGAACTCTAGTGGTGTTTATGCTATCTTTTGGATGTTGACCATTTTGTGGCTATCCATGCCGACTTGTGGCATGTGACTTCCTTTTTAGTTGTGGTTGTACTTTGGATATAGTACTTTTGATGTATGTATTGGATTATAAACTTGTTGGATGTGGAAAGACAACGGTTTAGTTTATGTAATGCCCATGGTGGCACTTAGTTTATTTGATAATATTTTCATTGTGAATGAATTGTGGTTGTGGAGGATAATGATTCATTTTGATGTATAATTCAATTATGAATGTGATCTTGAGTGTGAAGTTGATGTTGGAACCTTTCATTTATGTTATGGATCATGTATGAGGAGTTCTAGGATGATAGAAGGTGGATTGAGCTCCAAATGAACTATGTATAGGGTTGTTGGAGGTCCCATGGGGAGCATTTCGATCGTGCGAAATGCCTATTTCGCACAATCGAAACCCCCATTTCGATCGTGCGAAGGGGTGATGATTTATGATGATTTTTAGGGTCCAGACAAGAGGAATTTCGATCAATCGAAACCCCTATTTCGATCAGTTGAAGTATTGCAGGTCTGAGGTCCCGAGAGGGTGAAATCTTCGCACAATCAAGATTTATTTCGCACAATCGAGATGCCAGTTTCGATCAATCGAAATCCCATTTTCGATCAATCGAAATTACTATTTACAGCATTTTCCAAAACTTCATTTTGACGTAATTTCTTCGTTTTAGATCGGAATTAAGTGTGGTTTTTTTTTAACTTAAGTATTTTTGGATTCTCTATCCAATGGTGTAAGCCTCAGTTTCAAATTCCAAAGACAATAAGTTTTGAGGCTTGAAAGTGAGTGGTTCTCAAAGGTGTGGGCAAGTAAATTTCCACTAAGGTGTGTGATTCAATATAGGGCCCATGGGGATTAGTTAAGATGGATTTGGGTGCATTCATATGCAATAATTGAGTTAAAATTTCATGGTGAATGAGTGTAATGAGGGTCTATTGGGCTAAATAGACAGTTTAACCTCCAGTTCTCTGAGAGTTAGAAATCGGGGAGTTATAGCATGGTATCAAACCTTGATACTAATGCATGAGTGTAATTGAGATCGTTCATGGGGTTGAGTGAACGAGTTCACACTCGGGATTCGGGATCGGTCCGGGGGAGTCCTGGTGGTCCGAGTTTCGGGGCGTGACATAAAAAATCTGATCAAGCATAAGTCTATTAGAGGTCTTCCAAATTTGTCTCTGAATGAAAATCAAGTATGCAATGCCTGTCAATGAGGCAAACAAACAAAAATCTCTTTTAAAACAAAGGAAGTGAATACCTATAAACCACTTGATATTGTGTATATGAATTTGTGTGGATCCATGAGGACCACAAGTATTTGTGGTAACAAGTACTTTATGCTTGTCATTGATGATTATAGTAGAATGACTTGGATTTATTTTTTGAAAGAAAAATTTGGAGCCATAATTCATTTCAAAAAATTTGTTAACCTTATTGAAAATGAGAAAAGTTGTAGGGTTAAGAGACTTAGATCTGATTTTGGAACTGAGTTCATCATGAAAGAATTCAATGATTACTGTGATTCAAAGGGAATCAAGAAAGAATTCTCAGCAGTTAGAACACCTTAACAAAATGGGGTGGTTGAAAGAAGAAACAGAACATTTCAAGAAATGGGTAGAACACTTCTGTTTAAGAAGAATCTATCCAAGGTTTTTCGGCATAAGCAGTAAACACAGCGATCTATATTATCAACAAAGCTTTTCTGAGATCAAATTCGACAAAAACACCTTTTGACTTGTGGTTTGGAAGGCCTGTAACTGTGCATTACTTCAAAATCTTTGGAAGTAAATGTTTCATCTACAACAACCATGATAATTTGGGAAAGTTTGACTTAAGAGCTGATGAATGCATCTTTTTGGGATATTCTATAAAGAGTAAAGCCTACAGATATTATAACTTAAGAACCAAGAAGATAGTGAAATCCATTCATGTGAAGATTGATGAAAAGACAAGACTTCAAAGGAAGACTCAAAAGATCCTTCAGAAGCTGAAAAGGAAAATAAGCAACCTAGCTCATCCACTACCAGTGAAGAATAAAAAAGAGAACCTCGATATTTGAATCTACAAAAAGAAGTCCAACAAGAAAATATTTTGGACAATAATGAAAGAAGGGCTCTCACAAGAGCTAAGAAGAAGGCATTACCACTTATAGTTGAGGCTGAGCACAGTCACTTTGCTATGTTATCCTCCATTGATTAGATAACTGCGATACAAGAAGAACTACATCAAATTGAGAAGAATGATACCTGGATTCTCATGCCCAAACCAAACAATAAGAATGTTATTGGCTCCAAGTGGATCTACCAGAACAAGATGAATGAGAAAGGTACAATCATCAGAAATAAAGCTCAATTAGTCTGTAAAGGATTTGCTCAAATCGCCGGATTGGACTATGATGAGACTTTTGCTCCAGTTGCTCGATTGGAGTTCATCCGAATGCTCCTCTCCTTTGCATGTTACAAGAAAGTAATGGTCTATTAGATGGATGTCAAGTCTGCTTTTCTAAATAGTGATCTATAAGAAGAAGTATATATTGAGCAAACCAAAGGATTTGTCGATACAAGGCATCCTCAACATGTTCTCAAGCTCAGAAAAATGCTCTATGGACTCATACAAGCTCCAAGTGCATGGTATAACAAACTCTACTCCTTTCTTATTGAACAAGGCTTCCAAAGAGGAAAGGTCGATAGCACACTCTATGTAAGGCATTCCAACTCAAACTTTTTAATTTTGTAAATTTATGTGGATGATATCATGTTTTGTGGTTCACACTCTAGTCAAACCACACAATTTGCTACACTCATGCATTCTAAGTTTGAGATGTCCATGTTGGGGACTTTGAAATACTTTTTAGGACTTCAAATCATCTAACATGCTAAAGGTATATTCATATCTCAAGAGAAGTATGCAAAATAAATTTTAAAAAAATTTAACATGGATGATTCAAAACCAATGTCTACTCCTATGTGTGTCACCACAAAATTGTCAAAAGAGTGTACAACTAACCTTATTGATAATACACTTTACCGGTCTATGACAGGAAGTATTCTATATCTTACTACATCAAGACTTGATATTATGTTTGCAGTTGGCTTAGTTGCAAGATTTCAGAGTGATCCTAGAGTCTCACATTTGAAAGTTGTCAAAAGGATCCTTAGATATATTAAAGGCACCACTAGACTCAGATTGCATTATACCCCCTCTTTAGTGTTGTCTCTTGTGGCCTTCTTCGATGTCGAATGGGGTGGTTCACAAATTGATAAAAAATCACCTCAGGATGTTGTTATATGTTTATAAATAATGTAATTTCATGGCTTAACAAAAAGTAAGCTTCTGTGTCTCTCTCTACTTTAGAAGCTGAATATATTTCAGCTACACAAGCTTGCTCTCAAGCGTTGTGGATGAGAACCACACTCATAGATCTAGGCATTTAATTCTCAACTCCCATAACCATTTTCTATGATAATCAAAGTGCAATTGCCATTAGCAATAATCACACTTTACATAATTGAAGCAAACACGTGGACATCAAGTATTATTTTCTGAGGGACAACATGCAAAAAGGAAATATATTCATCGAGTATATCAATACTAAGGGCACAATTAGCAGATATTATGACCAAACCTTTGCCTTCGACCTGATTTGAGACTCTCCGCACCTCCTTGGGTCTCACCCTTCCTCCTCACTAGCTCTCTATTCTACTACCTTTTTGACCTTCATTGTCAAAAAAGGGGGAGAAAAAAGTTAGGTAATTTTTGAGATTAAACGGCAAAAGGGGGAGATTGATGGTCCGGGAAGTCCGTGAACATGTTTGCCCATGTTTTAATGTCAAAAAGGATCCATAGGGGCATTTGTGTCTATTTATCTTTAAATAAACTTTGCTAGATTTATTTTCAATTATTTTGCTTTATTGTGTATTTTCACTAACCATTAATGGAGGGGTATTTTAGGAAAGTCAAATTGCTAGGGTTTCATTTCAAATTCAAAAAAGTGACACTTTATAACAAAAAAAAAAATTAAAAAAGGGGATAATTTTTATAGCTGATATATATATATATATATATATATATATATGTATCATCTTTTTTTCTGATAAGAGAGGAGAATAGAGAAAAAATAGGGCAAAAAGAGAGATTAGGGTTTAGCAGCGTTGAGAGTGTGAGATTGAGAAAGATACAGAATGTCTCAAAGGTTTTTCCATGGCTAACGATTAGGTAGTCATCCTCTTCTCTTCTGTAAGAACTGAATATGATATTCAAAAAGTGAGAGTTGGGTTTGTAGTGAGAGAAAGAGAGATTCCATGGGGACCAATCTAGAGCTATATATAGAGAGAGAAAGCGAGAATCCTTGAGAACCTTTCAAGGCAGCTGAGTTTCACACGGTCCCTTCTCTCTCTAACATTTCCCTCTTCTTCTCTCTAACTTCTCTCTAGTTTTTAAAGGCTTGAGGCTTGGATTCGGGTGTTGTCGAAGAAGGGAAATATGTAGGGGACGGCAAGAGCTTTGGTTTGAACCTAACAAAGTCACGATCCAGCAAGGTGGACATTGCTAGGATTTTGAGAAGTGCTTGGAAGGCCTTCATTTTCAAGTTAGGGGTTCTCCTTCTCATTTCATTGTCTATTCTAGGGTTTCGGGTGAAACGATGAGAGCTAGGGTTGTGTATTGCATGATTTAGAATGGTAAGAGGGGTGGGATGTGGTAAGTTTCTATCTCTCTTTAGTTTCTTAAATGAAATTAGTATGTATGTGTTGAAGCATAATGTGAGGAGTGGATGAGTGAGAGAAAATGAGCATGTACACTTATATGCTAAGGTTTGGTACACTTTTGTGAAAATGTGTTAAATGAGCATATTTGTGTTATGTGATGTTGTATGAGTTAAAATGCATGCCTTCTTTATATAAAAAATGTATGCATTGGTGAAGCATGACAAATATATGCTTATGTGGATTTGTGAGCATATGTAACTTATACTAGGGTTTTCACATATAGATGATTATATGTGTGGATTGATAAATAAGAAATGCATGTTATGTTCCTTTATAACTAGCGTATATATTGTGAAGTATAAATTTTAAATGCTTGATCTATATATGTTCAAAATGCATGTATGTGTCCGTTGTGAGGAAACGGTGGGAAGTGGTCTAATCACCTTGGAGGTAGGAGTTCTCGATGAAAATCTTGAAATTATCTCATCACTTGGTAGGACCGATGTTCTCAGTGGTGCATTCTAAAACGGTCTCATCACTTGGTAGGACCGATGTTCTCAGTGGTGTATTCCAAAATTATCTTATCACCTGGTAGGACGTGGTAAGACCGATGTTCTCGGTGGTGCATTCTGAAACGGTCTCATCACTTGGTAGGACCGATGTTCTCAGTGGTGCATTCTGAGATTACCTCATCACTTGGTAGGACCGATGTTCTCAGTGGTGCATTCCAAAATGATATTATCACCTGGTAGGACCTATGTTCTCGGTGGTGGATTCTGAAATGGTCTCATCACTTGGTAGGACCGATGTTCTCAGTGGTGTATTCTGAAATTGTGTGAGAATTATCCTAGGTTGCATGGTTAGTCAAGAATCATGCAAGGGTATCGGGTCGAATCTAAGAAGGAAACGATTGTATAAAGTTTCTTTCATTTTAAAATTATGAAGCATGATATGTGTTTAATGCATTCTTATATATACGTTGCTTGAAATGAACATGATGTATGTTGAATGATACATGTAATGTTGTGACATGCATTCATGTAGATTATGTTGGGTCGGCACTTAGGTAGGTTGGGGTATCTCTACTGAGCCGCAGTGGTGCTCACCCCTTTATTCTAAACTTTTTACAGATAAGGCGCCGATGACGGATGGGATTTGAGTGTCCAAGTAGAACTCTTGTAGTATTTTGCTATCTTCTGATATTGGGCATATTGTGGCTATCCATGCTGACTTGTGGCATGAGACTCATTTTGATGTTGCAGTTATATTTTAGACAAATGTAACTTTATGGTATGCTTGGATTATAACCTTGTTGTATGTGAAAAGACAATGGATTTGTTTATGTAATGCTTTTTGGGAGCATTTGGTTTCATTTGATGAGTTAATGAAGTTGATAGATTTTTTCATATGAATGATACATGTTTTGAGGGAGAATTATTCATATTGGAGTATGATTTGGGTATGAGCATGATCTAAGACTTGTGAATGATGGAAACTCCTTTCTTATATGATTTTAAGGTTGTTGGAATGGATTATGTTGGTAGAAATGACTTAGAAGGTCAAAAATGACCATTTGCAAAGTTTCAGCTTTTGGGCAGCTCGATGCATCGAAGCTTCGATGCATTGAAGTGCCCAGTTCGATGCATCAAAAAACCTGTAGGACTTTGGAAATGTAAAAGTCCCAAGAGCTATTTTTGGACGATACTTGTTTAATGCATCGAAGCTTCGATAAATCGAACTCATCACTTCAATGCATCGAACTCACATTTCGATGGATCGAAGTCACTTTTTACAGCCCCAAACTTCAATCGGGCATAACTTCTTTATTTTAAATTGGAATTGAGTGTGGTGTTTTTCGAAACTGAGTATTTTTAGATTCTCTATCCAATGGAGTAAGTCTCAGCTTTAGATTCCAAACACACGAACTGTTGAGTCCGGAAAGCGAGTGTGGATAAATAGAATTCCCACTAAGGTGTATGATTTGGTGTAAGGCCCATTAGGGTTGGATAAGGTGCAGTTATGCATATCTATGTACAAGAATAGAGTTAAGGTTCTACAGAAATTAAGGGTAAGGATAATCCATTGGGATTAATGGATGAGTTAACCTCCGACCTTCCGCGAGTCAGGAAACCGGGGCGTTACAGCATGGTATCGGAGTTCGATACTATCCCATGAATCAGCTCTAAAAGTTAAGGAAGTTGAAGTTTCAAGCAAGCACGGATCAAGTTCAGAAGAGTCTGAAGATGAAATAACATATGTTGCGAGAACATTCAGAAAGTTCAAGATGAGAAAGAAGTCCAAGCAACTACAAGGCTAAAATTGTTTTGGATGTAGAAAACAAGGACATTACATTGTGAATTGTCCTAATGCCCCCAAAACAAAGAAGCACAAGTATTATGATACCCCAAAGTTCAAAGGAAAGAGCAATAAAAAGGCTCTTTACACTGGTGGGGTTTCAAGTTCAAAGGAGGAGAAACAAGATCTATCTAATGAAAGTGATGAAGAAGCTTATCTATTTATGGCAGTTCAAGGATCAGAAACTGATCAGTCAGAATCTAAAGATGAAGAAGATCCTGAGATTGATGAGATCCTTTCAGAATGTGAAAGATTGGCCCAAAAGTGCAGCGCTCAGAAGAAGCAGCTGAAAATGGTCAATCTAGAATTGTAGAAGTCAAAGGAGATACTCATCAATCATATAAGGGTAAAATTATCCACCCTATGCTCTATTTCTCTAATTGTTTGCTACCTTGCCAAAAATAGGTCACAAGAAGCTAGTTGGAGTACAAAGAGGTGCAAACTTGAACTTAACACATTTTTAGAAAAGAGATCTCAAAGGATGAATGAAATTTGGGAATAATCCACAAAGCAATTGAGTAAGACAGGTATTGGCTTTAATGATGACAAAGCCACTCAGGTACAATCAAACAAAACTCACTCAGTTTTTGTCAAAGCTAAAAATTATGGTATCTACACTTCATATCCTTTCATAGATGTAGCTACTAGATCTATATATGAGTTATTGTTCAATACTTATCATCAATCTAGGGCTAAGTATGTCTCTAGGATCAATGCATGTCCTAAATATGTCAAATTGAAACTCATGTATATTAGGAAGACTTATGCTCACCTGCACTATGCACCTAAATCATCAAGAGGTTTGTGAAAATTAAAATGATGTGGATCCCAAAGAATTTGAACTATGTAAGCATGCTTGTGTACACTTCTTTGAAAGTTTCGAATGCTAATACTAAGTGGTATATTGATAATGGGTTTTCTAGGCACATGACAAAAGATAAGACCAAATTTAGCTATTTAGAAAAATATGATGGTGGCCCTATCATCTTTGGTGATAATAAGAACGGAAAAATTGTTGGAAGAGGCACAATACTTGAAACCAAAGAAATGCTTAAGTTAGAGAATGTGCTATATGTAGAAGGTCTTAAACACAATTTGCTTAGTGTCAGTCAACTTTATGACAATGGTAATCTAGTTCTATTTGATAAAGATGATTGCAAAGTTCTTGACAAACTATCAGGAAAGACCATTCTTTCTGCATCTAGAGCTTCTAGTAATGTGTACACCATTCATGAAAATACCATTAGCATTGCATGCAAATGTGCTAAAATGAAAAAGAGTAGCATGGATAACTCAAAATCATTGACTACTACCAAGTGCATTCTCACTAGCATTGATAGGTCCATATCCAAAAGCTCATTGCACTTCACAATTTTTAGACCTATTCACATGTGTGCTACAAAATTTCAAGGTGCTTCAAAATTCTCACATTTAAAGATTGACAAAAGGATTTCAATTTATTATAAAGGTACAGCTAATTTTGGATTGCATTACACTCCTTTTTCAGACTTATCTCTTATAGTTTTTTCAGACATAGATTGGGGTGGTTCATTACATGACAGAACATTCACCCTTCCTCCCCACTAGCTCTCCTTGTTTTACCTCCCTTTTGACTTTCATTGTCAAAAAGGGGGAGAAAGAAGTTAGCCAATTTTTGACATTAAAAGGAAAAAGGGGGAGATTGATGGTCCAGAAAGCCCATGTGTTTGCCCAAGTTTTAATGTAATGACTGGACCATTTATCAGGTCGGATCCGGGTCGGATTGATTTTATTTATATATGGTTGTTTCTCTTTAAACTTTGAAAATTCATAATTCACTCATCTTAAATCCAATTTAGGTGATTCTTTTTTTTTGAAATTGAGTGTTTTGAATTTTTCTTTTCATTGGAATTCATTTCATTTAGAGATTCCAAAGGAACTAAGCCCACTTATTTCAAAGTTGAGAAAAATTAAATTTTTTCCTATGTTGGAAAGAAAGAAATGTTCAAATCTGTTGGGTTTTCTGTTTATTGTTTTTTGGTGATTATTTTATATATGAATCACATTTAGAGGTTTGAAATATTTCGTGTCCATCCGGAATCATTTTTTCGGGTTCATTTCGGTGAAATTAGCATTTTGGGCTCAAGCGCCGTTTTAGGGTTTTGGGACCGATTTGGTGGGCTCGTTTTGAATTTCAATGCTGAATAAATATTTTTATTTATATTATGACAGTTTTGAATGGCATTTGAAAATTTAAAATTTTAGAAAGAAACCGGGACGCATTTGGACACCGTATAAGACATATACGATAGATATACACATAAAGGGGACAAATTATGAATTGTGGGGCCCACATGACCCAAAAGTCCAAAATTTTTCAAGTGGGCAGAACCTTTGGTCGGCAGCCCTATCTTCCTCCTTCTTCATTTCATTTTCTCTCTCTCTCTCTCTCTCTCTCTCTCTCTAACACTCCATTAAAGAACCTTTGAGATCTACTTTCTCTCTCTAGATTTTAGACTCCTTCAAGGTTGTTTTGGCTCAAGTGTCCAAGAGAAAATTTGTAGAGCTCGGCTAGGGCTATCCATTGATCAAAAAATTATCCCTTTTGGGGCTCATTGAGAAGGTGTAAGACATATACAACTTCTCTTCTCCACCCCATTTTCACATAAGTTGCTCCATTAAGGTAGGGGGTTTCAATTTTAAGTTTTATTTGGCTAAAATTTACATATATTTACCTATGGAGTGTTTAGGATTTTATTTCATCGTACTCCATTTTAAATCTCATGAATATATTGATATTGTCTCATATTTTTAATGATAATTATGTAAGTATAATGTTTTATTTTTGTATTTATGAGATATATAGAAGGTGGGCTAATTATACGTTGAATAAAATGTTAATTTTTGCGTTGTGGAGGTATGTTTTATTTTGTGATGTTATAGTAGTTGGTGATGTATGGAGAATAGGCTGAATTGTTGATGGAGTACATGTTGATTTTGTTTTTCTTTTCTTGTTGTAGTACTTTATGCTCCTCTTTAAATTTTTAAACGACTAAGAATGACTTGTTGAATATGTGTTTAAATTTGTGGTCAAGAATATGCATTTCATATTGTGTATTGCTTATATTAATGAAATTGGTTATGTCTAGAATAATGAAATTATGTCATGCTAGGTGAAATCCTAGGACATGAATTGAATGCAATTGCATTGTTTATGTGCGCGTGAATATTGCACATGTGTTAATTTGATTGATCATGCCACAATGTGTTTGGATGATGATTTTGGAATTTGATGTCGCATTTAAGGGTATTGTCCCTTGAGGGAAATCCTCATATATTGGCCAATTAGGGTGCTCACTGACGGGCTAGTATCCCAGGACGAACCATTAGGAATGTCGTCAATGACACGTGTCCTGTTTGATGCCTAGTGCATGCCACAAACACATGGCTTAAAAGGTGTCTTGCGAGTCAATCCCACCTTGATGATTTCAAAATTTTCATTTATATACTTTGGTATTTGAATTGCACACTTGCTTCACATGTTTTATGTATATTAATATTACCCTTGATTAAATTGTGGAGGTTATTGTTGCAATGTCATTCCATGTTTAAACTATTCCAAAGAATTAGGCATTTAGGGAGCATGAATCCTAGTTGCATCATTGATCACTTAATGGTTTGATATATGGTATAGTTGACAATATAAAGCTTTTAACTTGCCTTCTACTGAGTTATGAGAGGATAAGCTCACCCCCTAAACATTTCAGGTAAAGGAGTCGACACCGAAGAGAGTTGAGCCTCCATTGGTGCAACAAGCTCCAAGGAATTTCTTTTTGATGTTAAGGCGTCATGTGGCCTTCATTTTGTTATATGTATGATGAAATTTGTTTAGAAGCATTCTTGTGGCCTTTTGTACATCTAGCCACCAACTTCATGTTTAGGATTGCTTCTCCTTGAATTTCATTTATTTTGACTCTTTTAAAAATGTGTATGTAATGACACCTAAATGTCACGTTGTATGTACAAGTTTATGATCTTGACTCATGTTGCACCATATTTCATTTTCGAATTTTGATATCTTGAATTGGGACTTGCCATGGATAATTTTAGACTCATATTCATGCTCATATCTTGTGTTAGGTTCAGTTTGGAGCAAGTTAATGGGAGAAATGGGAAGGAAAAATTTTCTTGACAGATTGTTCATGAAAGGACCCCTTTCTGTCCAGATTTTGCAAAAACATTTTGATAGGCCTAAACTACTCCAAATGACTTGAAATTTTTACCATGTCTTCTCCTACACATCTAGTACTTCCAGATTAAATTTTGTGAATTTTGGAAAGCTATAGATTTTTATAAAAAAATTGACAGTGTCCTGTTGTCAGATTTTGAAATCACTGTTGTGTGCTGATTTGGAAAAATCATTTGACCCATTTTTTGGAACTCAATAAATTTTGAACATTTTTAGGAGGGTAGTGCTATATCTCTATTTTCTAAATACCAAAGTCCCGAATTTTATAAATTCTTTAAGGCATTCAAATGAGTCCATCCTTGACGAAGGTCTGTTTTTAGCTCACACCATGTAAGTTGTTTTAACTGATAAAACAGATTTCATTGGCATATTTTCAGCTCTTCGGGTTTGGTTATCCATGTTGTACGTTTAGTCTAGTTTTTATAGAATTTTAGTTTGCTCCGTTTCGAGTTAAAATGAATTTGTTATGAATTTTTTTGTAACGGGTGTTCAGATTTTCTATCAGCTAAGGGCTGATTTTTTATTTTTGATTCTAGTTTTATACTTTGGGCTCGGTTTGAGTTTGACAACTCTCTTTTCACCCATAGATATCAAGTGTCGAGGTTCAGGGTGTGACATTTAATGTCAAAAGGATCTTAAAGGCGTTAGTGTCATTTTACTTTGAATGAAAAAATTTTGGGTTTACTATTCATGATATTATTTAATTATCCTATTATTCTTTTTATATATATGCACTAACCTAATTGTAGGGACATGTTGGGTATTTAAAGTGCAGGGGCATTTTGGTAATTCTAATTGCTAGGGTTTTAAGTCCTTCCTAAAAAGGGAAATGATATTTTATTATTGAGTGGCAGAGATGATACAAAGGGATTTACGGCTGGAAAAAAGAAGAGAGTGAAAAAAAAAAAAAGGATGATACATATATGTATCCTCTCGGCACTACAGTGGAGAGGTGAAGATATGTAGAGACCGTGCCCAATTTTGGCTAGTTTTTGAATTTTTCATCATTTATTACTTTAAATGCATTTTAAATTATATTTAACATGTTTTGAATGCGGGGAACATGTTTAGAAGGTTCGAATATGGTTTTGAAAAGTTTTGAAAACTTTTAAAAAAGTTTGACTTTTTGGTCAACAGGAGCCCCGGGATGAGGTTAAGTGAGTCTAGAAATTTTAGAAAAATTTTGAGAAATTTTATTTTTGAGTATGGACTAAATGAAATATTTAGAGTGTTAAGGAAGTGATTTCGAGTCCAACGGAGTTTTCGAGAATTAATTCGGAGGTTGGGAGGGTACGTTAAGTGGCCCGAGGGCAAAACGGTCTTTTCGCACCCCTAGGAGTGAAATAAATATCCCAAGGTTTGGGATATTTCATATTTACAGATCTCAATCTCTTTCTAAAAGTCACCACTCCATCTCTCTCCCTTCTCTCTAGATTTTAGGTCACTTGGGGTATGATTTGTAAGATTTCGAAGAAGGAAACTGTGTAGAAGGCGTCAAGGGATTCGGTTTGAACCAATCAAAGTCTGTGTTTCATAAAGTTGGAACAACTAGAATTTTTCAAAGTTGGATTCAAAGCATAGGATTTGAAGTATGGGTGCTAGACTCATCTTTACTTTGATTTTATAGGTCACATATTTGTGACATGAAAGATAAGTTGAGATTTCTTGAGTTTAGGATTTTATGTATATGTATGTATATATATATATAAATGTGATTTATGCATATGTATATGTCTAACATGCTAGTTAGGGCTCATATGTGTTATATATGTGATATTGAGACTATATATGCTAATTGTTGAAATTGTGTTCATTTGGTGAAAATGCATAAATCTGAGTTTTTTTATAGAATGATGCATGAAAGATATGATTTTCTTGAAAAATGCATAAACATGATGATTTTCATGAGGTGAGTGAAATAACATTGTGACATGTTTGATTTGAGGAAGAAAATGCATTGATTTGATAAAATGCATTTCATTGTGTGGGATATGTGCATTGTGTGATAAAATGCATTATGTGACGAATTTTGGGACAAGAGTGTAAGAAATTAAGATAAGGGCATGGATCCCTAGGGTGAAAGACCCAAAACTTGGCCAAGTGGGTGTCGCATCCGTCGGAATAATGAACTGAGAAGCGTAATCGGCGTTTGGTGCCAATAGGACCCTTATTATTGATTTGATTTGATTTGAGCACCCCTTTGAATTGATTTTCGGACTAATGTGGTGTGAGTTTTACATTGAATTGTGACTTGCTCAATTTTTTATATGTATGTATACATTAGAATGTGAAGCATCATGCATGATTTATAAAACGTGATTATTTAGGGGTAAAAGGCATGGATATTTGTCATATAGATTGTAATGATTTCATATGCATCCATGCATGGCCGCTTGAGTTAGAGTAGCGTTGGGTGGATCATTCCTACTGAGCTGTAGTGGTGCTCACCCCCTATATACAATTTCTTTCAGATAAGGCACCAATGGAGGACGAGCCATGATTAGCTCAATGGACCTTGTTGAGTTTCTTTTGGACTTTTGGATCTTTTGATATGTATGTAGATGCCTATACCATTTTGTGGCATATGGACTCTTTTGAAAAATGTTATTCTTAAAGTTGGATAACATATTTATATTTGAATTTCATATGTATAAGCCACGTTGGACATGTATGGAAGACTTTGAACATAATTGTATGGCCATTAGGGGGGGGACACATGCCCAAAAGTGTCCATTTTGAATTTAAGGTGTGAATGACATAAGAAATGATTTATATGATTTCAATAGAAATGTATGAGGATTTGTGAGATTATGGTGATATAAATGTGTGAATTAGGGTGTGTGTGTATGGAAATGTACCATTTGTAGATCCTTGGAATGTTGGGTGTAAGATTTCGTTTTGGAAATGAAAGTATTGCCAGTCAAGTGAACACATTTTGCCCGGATTTTGGTGAATTTTTTTGAGGGGACTACAAAACTCCAAATGATCTAAAATTTTTACCACATCTTACCCTAGATGTCTAGTGTTTCCATATTTAATTTGGTGTAGTTTGGACAACCACAGAATTTTAGAAAAATCCGACAATGTTCTACCACTAGATTTTACCACTTCTGTAGGACACCAACTAAGTTGTCAAAATTGTTTAATTTGGCTAACATCTAGCCATTAAGGTTGGCTCAAGCTTCTTCTATATTTAGTCTAGTTTCTATAGAATTTTTGTTTTCCTCGTTTCGAGTTGAAATGAATTTTCTATGATTTTTTTTATGACAGTTGCGCAGATTGCACTCTAACAGTGCACTGTACATTTTGGAGTTACTATAACTTTTTAGCTACTACCTGGTGATGATAAATTAGGATTCTAGACCTCTTCAAAAGGTCTAAATTATGTTTTTAAGCACCTTGGGACTATAGTAGGATGAGACAATGGTCCGAAAAAAATTTTGGAACTTTTTACGAAAAGTTACTATTCACGAGGGCCAAAAATCACTTTTATTTTGAAATTGTTCTAAATGATTTCAACAATGAGGACCATGGTTAGTTATGCATATTCACTTAATTATATGCATTTTGAGTTGCTTCCGCGGTTAAGAGAATTGGGTTGGATGTTAGATTTTCCAAAACGATTGTTTTGATTAGATTTCACCGTTCAACCCCATTTCCCTCGCTCTCAACCGGGTGTCGAAAATCTAGGTGTGACAAGATATATATGTATAAACAATGACTCTTATCTTTGAGCTACAGTGATGATGGTGAGGTGAGCTAAAATTACAAAAGAAAAGAAGAGATGAGCTGTGAGGGGTGAGATCGGCGCTATATACACAACAGATATAGAGATACAAAAAATGGAAAATGAGAGATACATGAAGACACGAGAAATACACAATGTGTGTGTGTGAGAAATACAAAGGTTAGAGAGAAATTTTGAAATGAAATCGTAGAAAACCTCTTCGCTACCGACATCAATTGCAAAAATTAGAAGCTCTCCTCCACCGCCGACACCTGCAAAATAATTGAAGCTCGTCGCCGACCCTCTTCAAATTACTATTTTTGTCCTCATCAATTTCAAGATTCTTCGTCGCCAGTTTTTAAGGGTCATCTTCAACAACGATTCTTCGCTGCTGGTTTGTTTCCGTTCATCCTCATCAGTGAACATATCTCTTCATCACTATTTTCGGTTGAAGAAATGGATATGCGAAGGATCAGTTTTGGAAATTGGAGCTTTACAGAGCTCTTGTTCTGAAAGTTTCATCTGCGCTGACTCAACACAAAATTCTTGTTTAGTGAGTATCATTCTCATCGTCTCTACATTGAGCCTCTATTCATCATACTTCATCTTCGTTGTTCGGATCATTGAGCTCCAGGACTCTGAATCAACTAGGATGGTATACTATTTCCTATATAAATTTATTTTGACACACTCACAGGTGCACAGTTGAAAATCAATGTTATATGAATATGCTCACTTGCACAGGCGCACTTGTTGAGGCTTCCTTGTTGACACACACTCTCACAAGTGCACAATTAAATGTTTAGAAATCTTGTGTAGAAGAAGAGCTCTATTTTGATTGAGCATAAAAATTGATATTATTTGTGTTGTTTGAACTTATATAGCTGAGCTTAAATCGTTATTTTACAACCTTTGTTGTTGTGCCTAATTTGTTATTTTAGAACCTATTTTACTATGTTGGAAATTGTTGAATTTGTTTGCGGGAAATATTTTCAGAATTGAAAATGCTTGGTTGAATTTGTTTGCTGGAAATATTTTCAGAATTGAAATTGCTTGGTTGAAGTTGCTTGCTGGAATATGTATTCTGATCTCTAGTATTGCAAAAATTGAATATCATGTTTGCTTTCTAGAAAGTTCAAAGAGTTAAATGTCTTGTTTGATTTCTAAAATTAGATGATGTTTAATGTCTTGTATGATTTTCGAAAATACAAATTGCTGAAGTAAGTTTTTTGATTTTTTACTATATTCTATGCTGATTTGTGAGCTTATAGTTGCAGAGTTATTGAACATGTTATTGCTGAATTTATTACCCTATTATTGTTGAATT
Source organism: Cornus controversa (assembly GCA_026545225.1). Classification (NCBI taxonomy): domain Eukaryota; kingdom Viridiplantae; phylum Streptophyta; class Magnoliopsida; order Cornales; family Cornaceae; genus Cornus; species Cornus controversa. Next base: position 2,193,261 of record CM048851.1, on the reverse strand, counting down.
ATCATGCTGGGTGATGCTGAATCTTGAGCTGTAAATTGCTAATTTTTAATGCTGAATTTGCTAATTCTTAAGTGCTGAATTTGCTGTTTCTTAATTGCTGAATTTGTTGATACTTGAAATGTTGATTTACTGAACCCAAATTGCTGAATGTGCTGAATTAATGTGGCTGCTGTCCAAAAATCTATTTTGCTGATTTAAGCTTTAAAGAGTGTTGTTTGGTGGCTTTTATTAGTGCTGTTTGGTGAAGTTAAATAGTGTTGTTTGGACAGTCTTATAATGCTGATTGCTGAAAGTTAATGTGCTGAATTAATGAGCTGTTTGAGCTGATTTATATTGTTGATGTTGAGATTTATATAAGCTGAATTAGTGAACTATTATTGCTGATTTTGTAGTATTAAAATGTTGAATTGTGTTTTGTTTAATTGTGTTCATGCTCGTCATGTGTTAAACTGCTTGTGCTACTAATTTCTACTCTAGTTGCAGTTGTGTCCATTTTAAGAATATGTATGAAGACTAAGAACTACATGGACCATTGTCTGACATGAATACCAAGACTGATGATTATTTAAGAAGCTGAGAACAAGACTCATTGAAAGAGCGGGTTTCGACAAAGTTCTCTCAACCTACACTCAAAGGTGTATTTATTGAAGCCTATCATTGAAGAAGTTCAAGTGTCATTATCTGCCAAGAAGACAAGTGACTGAGTCATTGTTATAATGGACCTTGAACACTAACTATCAGACTCTGAAGATTTGAAGATCAACTTTGAAGACCAACACACAAAGCTTGAAGACCTTGCCGCTGCTCAAGACATCGAACTGACTCTACTATCACTATGTATAGTCCATGTCACGCCCCGATCCCCGAGGCCCGGAAACCGAGGTGTGAACCCCGTGAGATCACCCCCACGCTGTTACCATCACCTGATCATGCAATTCAATCTCTTATCATTTTTACGAAAATCGGGCATGACCAATTCTAAATAATCAGCTCCTGGCCTGATATACCTGCTTTACAATTTATATGGGCACTTCTGGGCACGTGTCCCCCCAGCATTTATATCTAAACAATAAAAATGGACACTTCTGGGCCCGTGTCCCCCCAACATTTTTACAACATGCATAATACAATCATAATATACATGCCTCAGTCCTTGAATGTCCGTATTTAATACATACATCACATGAATAAATACAATTGAAGGGACTGAATCAATATAAGCCTCTCCATACATTCAATCCAAATGTAACACGTCTATCTATCCAATATTTTGGACATACATCAGATTCTAAGTAATCTAAACACTACCTCTGTAACCGGTGCTGTCAGTTTCCCCAACTGACTCCAAAACCAGCAATACCTGCAAAACCTGGGAGGGGGTGAGCTCAAAGGCCCAACAAGGTATGCCGAACCATACTATCACCGCTGCAGCAGGTCGATCCTCACATATTCTCAAAAATATACATGCACTTAAATATATATCACAATATTTAAGACCATGCCCCACCTAGCATGCATGAACCAATGATGTATATGGCTACTCTAGCACATATGAACATACCAAATCCACTATACATGATTTTAGAAATCATTTTCAACATGCTTGAAAGCAATAAACATCAGGCAACAATATGTGTATAAAATATATGTGTCTAAGCATTTACATAAACAATGTAAATCAACTACCACGTCTTCTCCTCATCAAGTAGCACATTAGATGCAATGCATTTAATATATAGAGAAATTATGCACAAAACACAACCATATCATAAGCAAGGTAGAATGCAACATGATATGCACAACTCCCTCATCCTTCCCACATATTGGTTTCCAATTCCCTTGGACAACCACTCCCACCTACAGAGGGTTACCTTTACCGGAATACCTCTTGAGGGTTACCTTTACCGGAATACCTCACTACACATCAATCCATGAGGGTACCTTGACCGGAATACCTCACGAAGGTTACCTTTACCGGAATACCTCGCCGTTTTACCGAATGGATTCTACCGTTCACATTACTTGCCTCCCTCACCATACCAATGAATATGAACCCCACAACTTTATCAAATGTACTTTCATCATTTGCAACCAATGAGGCATTTAAGAAACACACTCATACGAATTCCCATTTAAGCATCACATGCATTTGCAATGAACATGCTTTACACCTCCACATTTCACATAACCACATGTCCTTCACATTTTTCCCAACTCACAAATCAATTCCACCACGTTTATAAATTTCTCTAAGGCATTTATAAACATATCATCATATCAACCGACATAAATAGCACATATGTCCAATCTTGCATATAAGTCCTATATGCACTTATACTAGCATAAACATAATCATGCTTCCAGTCAATGCATGTATTCACTACAAGTAGCCAACATGCATTCCAATCACAATAGATATATAAACACATATATATTCTGTCACCATATATGCATTAAGAACATATAAAACACTTAGCACATCATAATCATGCTTTTCAAATGCTCGCCAAAACCATATTCATATATATAGCATGCATTTCCACTACTACCACAAATATATATAATCAAATATATATTTAACACCATGCATAAAAGTCACATATGCATACAAGACAACACATAACTAAACAAGTACGTAATTTAGCATACTTTTTACATGGTTTCAAGCAATACTGCACATGCATATCACGATGCAAATAGGCGACAAATTTTATCATGCCATCACTCTCCAAACACACACACACATATATATATATATACCCACACATGTATATATATATATCCCCACATCCCGCATGTAAACAACACCCACATACATATATATAAATGCACATATATGTATATGCCACCTATGATCAAATTTAAGGGACATAGGTAAATTAACCAACATAACAAAAATATTTGTACGAGATAGTGGCAAGAATCAACTTGCCTTAGGTCCCGCTTGTACTGTGCCCGCGTCTATAAAGCGGTCCATACCAAGCCCGGTCCAGTCCCGTATCAAAGAGCACAATCAATCCAATTGAACCATTTCCTTTTCCTTTTTTGTTTCAATGCTTGGCCCAATTAATGTCAGGAGCCCAGTTCATAAACCATTTTCAATTGACCCAATTTAATCCAAGTTGGCAGCCCAAGCTCACCATCAATGGCCAAACCCCCAACCAAGCTCCACCATCAGACCACTTAGCCGCCCATGGCAGCTCCTACCATATCCAAACTGTGAGTACCTAAAGCACCCACAACACCCACCATCGTGAACCAAGCAACTCAGCCATCAACAACCAAAACTAGTCCATATGACCAGCCGACCGAAGAGTAGTTTCGGCCGACCGAAATGGTAGTTTCAGCCGACTGAAGGATTCTGTCGGTCGACCGAAACACTGAACGTTGCACCCGTCCTTTCCGATTACTCTGCTGCCGGAAAAACTCCATGAACAGGCACACCACTGTCCGAAGCCACTATAAACTGACCCACAGCCGACCACAACGGAACCCACATGGAAGAGCCACCGAGAGTCGCCTATTTCCACCATGAACCGAACCCCCATCGAACCAGCCGAAGCTCAACCCATAACTCCAGCCGCGAAACCCTCGGTCTCGGCCAACAACTCGCAACCAGCCACCGCCGTCGCCGTCACCGTCAGCCGCCACTCCAGCCGCTGCCGGCGCACCGCCTTCGCCGTCGCCCAGGCGGAGCCCCGCCGTGAGCACCCTGAGCCACCTCCTCCTTCTTCTCCCGATTCTCTCTCAGTTTCTTCCTCTCTTCTCTCTCCCCGATTCTCCCTCTCTCTCTCTTCTTTTCTTTTCTTTTTCTTTCTTCTTTTCTTCTTTCTTTCGGCTGATCCCTCTTTCTCTTCTTATTTCTTTTGTTTTATCTTTTCTTTTGGTCCACAAACCTTCCCCCCACTCTCAGCCACACATATATAACATATTTATATATATATATATATATCCAAATCAGCCCATGTGCAAGAATGAGGCACATATACATGTATACATACCTATACTATACATATACATATTACACTACACACACATACATTCACATGTATTTATAATTTAATATAAACACACTTACCACAACTATATATATATATATATATATCCATATATATATATATATATATATATATATATATATATAACTACGTCCTCCACCAATATATATAATTCCATATATATATATGTATATCCACATTCTTTTCGAATTTAATTTATTCAAAAAAAAAAAAAAATCCGGTCAAAATTCACCCGGAACCGGTCAAAATAATTCCGGTCCTTACAGTCCAAGTATTGGGATACTTTGGATAGGGGGAGTGTGAATGATTATGGTGATATTGAGGTGAGATAGCTTGGGCTTTGGGAAGCCTAAGTTGGGATTGAGAGCGAAAAAGTTTTTGTGAGATTTGGTGAGAGTGGTTCAGGCCTAGGGAGGCTGTGAACTGGGTGAGTGCTGGAGCGAACTATATTGTGAGTCAGGTGAGTGAGAGATTAATTGAGAGAATTACTATACTACCCTTTCAGACATAGTGGAGCTTAGTTCGAAGAGGTTTTTTCCCCACTTTGGGGTTTCCTCTATAAATCTGCGTGTCCATTAAATTGTGTGATTGCATGTGCCAGCCAAACTTGCAATATTAGGAAGAAAAATAGATGAACCTATTCACCCCCTCCCCCTCTAGGTTCATCAATGTGTTTGCTACTAGTTAAATTTTTTTCTATAATATTTTCGAAGTGTCAAGAACTACATAATCTTAATTGATTGTGCTATCGATTGAAGCATCTTGGTGTTATCTCGATTGATAGAGGTAAGTGTAGATACAATAGTATTCAGTTGGACTAAAACACTGTATTTTGTTTTACTTTAAACACAATTCTGGGATGATTATAAATATACATGATCTCAAAAAACCCTATAGAGATTTTTCATAAAATTTTCATACATTATTAAAGAGAAAAAACAAAATTTGTGTTTTTATTCATAAGATCAAATCTCTAGATTTTTGTAATATTCATATATTTTTAAGAGATTACTTATGAGGTTCTAGTGCATCTTTCATTACATCATTCATTATATGTATTAGTACATTAGCGAACTGTTATTATATGTGTTGGTACATACATTGTTGTACTATTCAAGGTCATTCAACCCAATCACCAGATTCTGAATTGGACGACTAGTGACTAATGCTAATCACTAGAGAAACATGTTTGTAAGGGCGAATGTTGTAGACAGATCAAAGAACGACATGAATATTTTTGAATGTATTGAATGTTTGGTATCTTATTGTATCTAGGGATCAAATAGGAGTTCAAGGGTATTGAATTGTAACCTAGGTTGTTCATCGCTTTCTTGATGGTAGATTAGTTGCTTGGACTAGGCCTTTTAGTTTCTTAACTCTCAATTCAAATTGTTTCCACATAAATTCTGGTGTTCGTTTATTTATTACTTTACTACTTTGTATATATTATGGTTTGCATGCTTGTTTCATACTGAGATATCAATTGATTTTTTTTTTAAGTAATTGAACAAGTTGAAACAAGTTAGTTTATTTAATTAAACACAAGCCTTAACTAGAATAATTGAAAAATAAATTTTAATTGTTCTACAAGACCTATTCACCCCTTTTAGGTCTAGATCAAGATCGGTGGGTCTTACACAACTTTATTTCAGAGCCTTGAGTTTCGTTTCTTGTACATTTACGCACGTAACCCATCAATTTTCAATTCCTCTCTTCTTCAACCCTTGTTGTTCTTCTCTTTAAAGATATATGTATCTTGTACTGAGTATGTTTACAATACACTTGGTGTAAATATATTGGGCCAATTTGGACCTTGCGTGTTGTACATACGCGATGAAATCTACTCTATACGCAAGGTTCAAATTCATCTTATGTATTTATACTGGGTGTATTGTAGATGTTTTCTTATGTATTTACACCGGATATGTCACGCCCCGGAATCCGGACCGCAGGACTACCCCGGACCAACCCGAATCCCGAGAGTGAACCCGTTCACTCAACCCTATAAACGACCTTAACCACACTCAGGCAATAGTATCAACCTCTGATACCATGCTGTCACGCCCCAGAATCCGGACCGCCGGGACTCTCCCGAACTGACCCGAATCCCGAGTGTGAGCCCGTTCACTGAATCCTGTGAACAACCTCAATTTTCTCAATTATTGCGGAAGCTAACCATACGCACTTAATTATCTATGCGTATACTTGTCACTATCTATCCCAATGGGCCCCACATCGGTCTATGCATCCATGACATTTCATTTCCACTCCGAAATCATGAAAAATCATAAAATTTCACCTTTTTAAAGTTTACAAGACTTTGAGGCGCCTCAAACTTCATTTTGAGTCGCCTTAAACTTCCAGAAGGGACGATGTTATCCAAAAGGCTCTTTGAGGCGCCTCAAACTACACTTTGAGGCCCCTCAAAGCTTTCCAGGTGCCTCAAAGTTCACTTTGAGTCGCCTCAAACTACACCTGACATGAATTTTTTGACAACATTCCTCAACCTGACTTCAAATGCTAATATCTCACAATCTGTAAGTCCGTTTGACGTGAAATTTGGCATGGAGTATCCTCAACATGTCTAGTTTCTAACCCAACTTAAATCATCTAAGAATACCAAACAAAACTCAAGTTATACTCAAATTAGTGGGTGTGGGGTCAGATTACCCACTCTTGTATTAAAACATGCATATCTTTCTCAATTTAAATCCAAACAAGGCCCATAACCTATTAAAATGAAACTAACACAATTCTCTTTCTATATACATATATTTCATTCACTCCTTGAACTCAAAATGGACACTTTTGGGCATGTGTCCCCCCAATAGCTACTTTAATGCCTTAATGGCCATCAAATATATTCACATAACATGCATTTCACGTCCGAAATGTAATCCCATCAATTTTTCTTACCATTTTCACTCAACAACTCATGCATACGTACATTCCATACTCCATTTACTCATGATTAACCATACAAGAAATCATAACTCAAGAAGAAAATGATCCTATGGTGCCACACATCTCCAACATACACACTTTTCTCAAAAAGTTATATATCATTCATATGGTTTTTCCAAGTTCATAGTCATTACAAGAATTCATGCATAGGTTCAAAATGCAACAAATTCTACCATGACTACAACTGAATCATTACCATGCCATAAGCTGGCATAGATAGCCAAATGTACAAATATCCATAATGTAGCAAAATAAAACTAGAACTCTTCTTGGACACTTAAGTCCCATCCGTCATCGGTGCCTTATCTGTAAAAGAATTTAGAATAAAGGGGTGAGCACCACTGCGGCTCAGTAGAGATACCCCAACCCTCCTAAGTGCCGACTCGACATCGACCTACATGGAATGCATATGAATACACTACATGCCACATCCACAATCTCACAAATAAATCAACAAATGCAATTAAAGAGAATTGCATATTTCACGAATCATGTATAACATGTTCAAGCATAAAAGCATTAAGAAAAATAAATGCTCTCTCTCTCGGTCCTCATCCGATACCCCACATGATTGGTCTGCTCCGAAGATCATGTGACCTTGGACAACTCCGATAACCATCCTATGACCTGGACCACTCTGAGAGGTCATTCTACCATACCAATATATAGGATTGCCATAGAGTGAGGGGACCACTCCGAGGCTCACAATTCTCGGACATTCTCTGATTCTAGGCATTAAGCCTTAGTATGGCAGGTCCACTCCGAGGGCCATACGTAGTGAATAATTTTACCACATTTCACAACACGGTTGGACCACTCCGAAGCCCCATGTACATCATTTGAGTCATTTTTTCGTAACTTCTCACATATGCAATATGGATGTATAAACACATGACATTTTATTTTCATGCTCTACTCATGCTCATTGATACTAAAAGGAAGTAAAAAGCATGTTTCCCATCACCATATACCACATATAGCACATATATGTATAACACATGCATATATCCTCTCATATGCATACAACTTCAAAATTAGCATGCTTTACTCATGCTACACACAATGCATAATTTTAGCACAAAGAACTAACATGCATTTAACCATCACATATTCCTCATATAATCACATATATGACACAAGTTTACACATTTGTACATAAAACCCATATTGAGCACATAACACCTACATACCCAATTTATTCCATTCACACACCCACATGCTAAAACCAACACAAGGAACACCAAATGTGCAAAGATAAGATTCAAGAGAAGGAGAAAATCTAACTTTCCACCCCTTTCACTCTCCTAAAGCATGTGATACACAACCTACACCTCTCCTCTTAACTCGAAACCCTAGAATCGACAATTAAAAGAGAAGAAGAACCCCTACCTCGAATTTGAAGGCCTTACAAGCACTTTCCAAAAATTTTAGCAATGTCCACCTTGCTGGATCGCGACTTTGTTCGGTTCAAACCAAATCCTTAGCCGTCCCCTACGTATCTTCCTTCTTCAGCGGATCACGAATCACACCCGAAGGCCTTTGAAACTTAGAGAGAAGGAAGAGGGAGAAAGAAGAGAGAGAAAGGAGCCATGGCCGGCTGTTAGAACATTAGAGATATGAAATATTTCTGCCACATCTGATATTTAAAGTCACTAGGCCGCAAAAAGAGTAAAATGCCCCTCGGCCATTTAACGTATCTTCCCGGGCTCCGTTTTCAATTGTGAAAACTCCTACGGCCTTGAAATCACTTCCTCTACTCTCTAAACATTTCATCTAAGTCATTCCCAAAAATAAATATTTTTGAGAATTTTCTAAATTCCCAGACCTACTAAAGTCACATCCTGAGCCCTAGTTTAACCAAAAAGTCAAATTTCTTCAAATCTTTCGAATTTTTTTGAAAACCTCAAAACATGTTTCCAAGCATGTTTTCCGCTCTCGAAACATTTATAACATCATTCAAAATGCATTTATAACAAAAATGAGAAAAATTTTTGTAAACCGGTCAAAATTGGTCACGGTCTATACAGAATGTATTGTAGATGTTTTCTGTATTTAGTGGTGAAGTGAGAGGTTCCAAGGACTACAAGGAATAAGAAACTTTGAATTTCATTTACATTGAATGGGAATATGCGAGTAATTTGTTCAAATCTTAGAGGAAGCCAATGTAGTTTTACCCTATAATCTATTTGGCATTTGGCTGGCGGCTTCTACAAATGTACTAGACTTTTGGGGTCATTTCAGAATCTGAAGAAAAGAAAAAATATAATCTAATCCCCCAAATTGTTCCTGTCAAAATCTTTCTGCTGTTTAGGGGTAAGAAAACAAACAGTGTGTGTTACATCAGATTCATATCATATGCAAGTAACGTTCTCTTCTGTGTACTCCACTTCCAGCAGTTTCCAAATTTTTGGTCGATTCTTTCTCTCGGTCTAACCAATCGACAACCCCACGATCCAATTCTTTTGATCCCACGAACACAATCCAATATTCATCCGTCGATAGTCGTAGTTGTTACCATTGATTGATTTCATTGTATTTCTATTGTTCGAATGTGTATATATGATTAGCTTTTATGATGCTTCGTCGATTTGCACATATTTGTAAATCGGCTCGGGTGGGCTTGATGTAATTAATATCTTGATCTGCAAATATTACTGTGAAGTTTGAATCGCACTTTGCAGCGATTGATTTGGAAATATGGCGGGGCCGAATATGGATCAATTTGATGTCTACTTCAGAAGAGCGGATTTGGATCAGGATGGCAGGATCAGTGGAGCTGAAGCTGTTGCTTTCTTTCAAGGATCCAACTTACCCAAAAACGTTCTTGCTCAGGTTGAATACTCTCTCTCAGACACATGTATCTTCTGAAGTTTGTTATTTGAGATATTAGAAAATGATTTTATAACTTAGTATACTATTTCGGTTTGATTTACTTATTTTGTGGTCTGATAATCTATTATCGTTCTTTTTACTGGCTTAATGGAATTCAAATGATAGGCATTTGTAACTTCTCACGTTTATGGTAACTTAATTTATCAAAAAAAAAACGTTTATGGTAACTTAGAAGTTGAATCAGGTCTGAAATTGCAATTATGGAATTATGCTGGAACAGATCTGGTTTAACTTGGTAAAGTATAACAGTTTAAGTGTCACATGCACAAACAGAAGAACCCAGTGGATCCACATATGTGATCACACACAGACGCACACAGTGGGGTTGAGTATGTCTCTTCTTTTCTTTTTGAATGTACTTTATGTTCAATTGTAATTTCAATTTAGTTAAACATTCACCATGCATGATCAACCATCAAGCAATGGAAATAAAGTCAATAAGATCAAAGAGACACACTGATTAAGTAAAAACAATAGGAAATGTTGTCCCAGTGTTTATAGATCAATTATAGGAGAAAAGCATTACAACCCTAGGTTTCAGACATGTGATCTGCCCTTCTCCAAGTGATTGCTAGCCTACGTTTGCTCTTTTACGAACTCTCTACAGGCACCATTCCCTCTTCTGCAAACTCTTTTGCTGTAAGCGAGCACAACTTCAAGTGAGCGTCTTCACACTTCAATACAAAGATTCGATGAATAGAATGTCACTCATTATTCTTCCAAGACCGTCAATCACGTGCCAAGAACAATGTAAGAAACCACTCAGTTTTCTCAATCATTCACTCAATTTCACAATTTTCACAAGCTATAGGCGTGATAAAAAGGTCTTCAAGATCTCTCAAGTCTCGTAATTAAGTGCCAAAAACTATATTTTGTTCTTGTGAATAAAGACCCCTAATTCCTTTCATAAAATTTTGACAACCTAATTTTAGTCAAATAATGATTGAAAACCTTTATGTATTTAGAAGCTGGTGCTTGTACAAATGGTTCGGTCCAAGACTCCAAAGATGTTGATGTCACATTCTATCATAGTGAGAGAGGTTGGTCTACGTATTGGCATCAGTTGCCCTCCAACAAATTACATATGACTAATTTTAAAAGGTGATGATATTTAATGGAAAACATGCTTTAATTCATAAAATCATATCAGAACACTTACTTTTGAGGTGGTCCAAGTTAAATAGGTTATCTAGTTCAAATTCAACTCAACAAAGCTTTTCTTCTAACTTTTTATGGTTGGTTCCATGAATTCTATTCGTCCATTTCGGTCTATCTAAGGGCATAACCTCAATCAAATCACATGCTATCATATGATCTTGAGTCTTGACTATTTCATTTTGTCTTCATCTTCCCTTATCATTACCCTCACAAGGACGACGACAACACTCTTCCTAATTGGTGTAATTATTGGTTGTCATTGCGAATGGCCAGACCATCTTAATCAATGGTCTCTCATTTATAGCTCCAATAAGTGTTGCTTCAACCATCTCAATAATGTATTCACTTTTAATTTCATTCTTTTTTGTCTGGCCACATAACCAACTCAACATTCACACTTCTACTATGCTCATGAATATGTTGTTTCTTAACTTATCAACATTCTATTTCGTAGTGTATGGTTGGTCTAATAATTGTTTTTTAAATTTTGCTTTTCAATTTGAGAGCTATACGCAGAGCACATAATACGCTAGAAGCACACATCCATTTAACGCATCTTGCTTTAGTTCTATGATTAACATTTGCAAATTTTGCCTATTTGTGCATAATTTTTTTTGATAAATAATAATTCATTAGAACGCGCTCAAGAGGGGAGCGCTCCCTAGAAGATACAAAAAGCCGAGCACGGCCATCTATAAGCTTAAGCTATTAATGAAGTCTACTACTTCATCACCCGATATACAATTTCTCCCGTTTACCCAAAAAAATAAAGAACTCAAAATATTGTATTTGAGAGACCAAATAGGAGATTCCTTGTCCTCGAAGCGCCTCCTATTCCTCTCGTGCCACAGACCCCATCATAAACAAAGGAGTGTGACCCTCCAAACCTCTCTGACTCAGCTATCCACTGTACACCCTCTCCAAGCCTCAATCATATTTGCCGTGGATCTTGGAATCACCCAGACTATACCAAAAGTGACCAAGAACATGTACCAACCATCCCTCGCCACTGGGCAGTGAAAAAGAAGATGGTCCACCGTTTCCTCCGACCTTTTGCACATGCAACACCAATTCGTCATAATTTGACCTCTTCTCCTTAGGTTATCAATCGTTAGAATCTTGCCTAAGACAACTGTCCAAGTAAAAAAAGCCACCTTCAATGGGGCCTTTGTTCTCCAAATTGCCTTCCAAGGGAAGATGGGACCCGTAACATCCAATAACTTTCTATAGTAAGAGCGAACCTCAAAAGTTCCCCTCTTGGAGCCCAACCAAACTATTTGTGCATAATCGAGTCTAGGTTACAAAATTATTTGCATTCCGGCATCTCTCTATCCTCGTATTTAGTATTTTACTACATCCCTACTTATATTTTTGGTTTTACTAAGGTTACATTTTTTTCCTACTCATTTTAGACCCTTTTTATTCTAGTGCATCTCATCAGACTCTAATTTGGCCCTTATCCATACTCTAGTTTCATCAACCAAAATTATATCATTTTTTAATAGCATATGCTATGGAACCTCATCTTTAATGTGTTTTGTTAGTTCATCTATAACTAAGGTGAGAAGATATGGGCTTAATGTTGATCCTTCATGGAAACTACAGTGATTGAAATTTCATTTGTTTCTCCCACTGTTGTTCTTACTATTGTCACAGTTTCATTATATATGTCCTTTAACACATTAACATATTTATTTGTAACTCATTCTTCTTTCCTAAAATCTATTATATTATATCTATAGGGGATTCTATCGTGGGCTTTCTCCAAATCTGTAATGACAATATGAAGATCTTAATTTTTTCCTCTATATATTATCCAATTAATCTCCCTAGTAAGTAAATAGTTTCAACAGTTGACCTCCCCACATAAATGCGAATTGATTGTCCTGCATTGTAGTTGACTAGTTTCACGCCTTAGTTGTTTTTCAGCAATACTCTTCCAAAGTTTCATAGTATGACTTGTGAATTTAATACCACGATAATTTGTACAACTTTCAATTTTCCCTTTATCTTTTTGCATAGGTACTAAAATACTTCTATGTCAATCATCAGGCATTTTCAGTTATGCTAATGAATAATTTTGTCAACCAAAACACCATCATCACTTAAACACTTCTAAGCTTCAAAAGGAAGGCCATATGGTCCTAAAGCCTTTCCAATTTTCATCTCGCTTAATGCATTTAACTTGATCACATGAAAAAAATATTTTCTATAACCTCTATATCTTCTAAACCTAAGCTTCCTATGTGATTTTTGTCTAAAAGAATCTCAAAATAACTTTCACCCTTCTATACTTTCATCATCTTTCACTACGACCCCTAGGTTTTCACTCTTGGTGCAATTAATATTATTAAAATTTCTAGTTTTTCTCTCCTTGCCCTATGTACCTAATCCATAATAAATTTTATCATATGCTCTATTTGTAGCTTCTCTCACTAATTTTTTAACTTCCTTCTTTGCAAAATTGTATCTTCTAAGATTTTTTCACTTGTAATTTTTTTTGCCAAATTTTATAACACTCCCTTTTTGTTTCTATGATGGTTTGGACATCGTCCACCATCAAGTTTCCTTAGATAACATCCCTCTTCCGTTTGTTCCCAAAAATTTATTTTCTTATTCTTGTAATGCTTGTTTTTTTTTTTGAGAAGTAAGTCATGTTATAACAACAAATCAGGCATAAAACCTCAGTACACATATACAAGGGGCATTCCCCAGGTGAAAACCCCAAACCCACCAAACAAGTAAAAACCACCCCCTATCAAAGGCAACTACAAAACTCCTCTCATCCCAAACCTGATAGCAGTACTCTAACATATCTCCCAAGCAGCAATACAGACAATAAACATTACAATCAAAACCATTACACTTACTGTCCCCCCTCTTACAAAACATATCTCTATTAGCCTGTAGCCAACATACATCCCATCCAAGAGCAAATAGCAGCATCAAAACAACCAACAGAACTGGGCAAGCACTTGCACCGGTAAAAGCAACAATATAGTACAGCATTACACACCAAAAATAGTATCAGGTAACTCCCATTCAGTACTCAACCATTTATTAATCCTAAGCATTTTGATCTTATGCAAGGAAAAGGCTTTAAATCTCACAGTTTGAATAATTTCCCGTTGAATCTCAGACTCCTGTTTATACTCGCCCTCATACATTCTCTTATTCGTTTCAGCCCATATTTGATTCACTATAGCAGCAAAACACCATTTATTTATAAGAGATATCAGAGATTTAGTTTTTAAAACCAGATTGCACCAATTCAGCAAGCCATCCCAAGCACATTCAGGCCATTTCAAAGCCCCTTTGTTACTAATATGTTTCCAAATTCTATTAGTCACATAACAATAAAAAAAAAGGTGAACGCTAGTCTCAATATTCAATCCACAGAACATACAAGCTTCAGACTGAAGCATTGCCATCTGAACCATCCTATGTTGTGTCAAAACTCTGTCTTGCACCACTAACCACATCATAAAAGCATGTCTTGGTATAGCTCCAGCAAACCAAACACTGTCATACCAGTCAACTTTACTATTCTTCTGCCTTAATTCCTCCAAAGCTGATCTTATAGAAAAATCACCACCTGTTGGAACCCATATTAACTTATCAGAGTTCTGACTTTGAGGCTGCAGACCAACAGGCATATTATTTCTCAAATGCATTAGCTCACTTGAATTAGCTACAGGCCACCTCCACTGATCATTGTGAATAATATCTGCTACCTTGGCATCTCTCCCCAATCCAGAATCCCAAATAACCCTGTCTCCCACTTGACTTACAATGGATCCATTTGGTAACCACATATCATACCATAGAGACACTAATTTTCCATCACCAATTTCATATTTAAACATCAATTTAAATTTATCTCTTAGTTTCAGAATTTTTCTCCAGGCCCATGAATAGTTTGCAGGCAATTTCAAGTTCCAAAAATTCCTTTGTTTTATCAGATCAGAATGTACCCATTTTGCCCACAAGGAACAAGGCATGGGCTGAAGGATAGTCCATAAATGCCTCCCAATAGCGGCATAGTTCCAAGTAACCAAATCTTTCAAACCTAATCCACCTTCTGATTTGGGAAAACAAATAATTTCCCATGCAACTTTATGACCTCCCTCACTTAGAGCATCACCTTTCCATAGAAATTGCCTCATAACTGTAGAAATCTGCTTCATCACTCCCTTAGGCAGCACAAAGCTAGAAGACCAATACACTTGAACAGAAAAAAGCACCGTAGAGATCAATTGAAGCCTTTCAGCAAAAGACAAATACTTGCTACACCAGTTATTAATTCTATTTGTTATTCTGTCCACCACACTTTTACAGTCTTCACTTCTTAGCCTTGTAGTAATCAGAGGCACTCCTAAATATTTCACTGGCAATGATCCACTTTGGATATTTGTTTGCTGGGTAATTAAATCTAACTCTTCCTCATCCACTCCAGCAGCATAAAGAGTGCTTTTCTCAGAATTTGGTTGTGGGCCTGAACATCTACTAAATTTCTGGATAGCTTCCATAATTAGATGTACAGACTTGTGATCACCAGCACTAAAAACTAAAACATCATCAGCAAACATTAAATGGTTGATCTTTTGGTTCTTGCACCTCCAATGATAATGAAAATCATTGTGTTGAGCAGCTTCATTCAGAAGACCAGATAAGACCTCCATAGCCATAACAAACAGATAAGGAGACATAGGATCCCCTTGTCTGATCCCCCTCTCACTCTGAAAATATCCCTGAAGACTACCATTTATGTTAACTGAAAATTTTGGTGTGGAAATACAAAGTGTTGCAAACTGATATGGGCCTGTAATCAGCTACAATTGATGGATTTTGAACCTTAGCAATCAAGGTAATAGCTGTAATAGGCATATTCATGCATTGTATCTGGTTATCAGAAAAAGGCTTCTGAATAAACTGATGAATATTCAACAAGTTTTCCTCTTCTACAGGCTGCTGGAAAAGTGTTTTATAATAATCAATAATCACTTCATTAACCAACTCTGGCTCATCAACTCTATCCCCATTATTTCGAACAATAGAGTGGATTCTATTAAAGCTGTTCCTCTGGTTTGCAATTTTATGAAAATAACTGGTTTTCTGATCCCCCAACTTCAACCATTGAACCCTTGATTGTTGTCTATACATACATTCCTCAGCTTGAGCATACTCCTTATAAGTCCATAAACAATCTTTTTCTAAGTTTACCATTTCTTGATTTAGTGGATCAGAGTCCACAATACCCTGGACACTAAGAAGCTTTCTTCTCGCTTCATTTACTCTATTAGGCAAGCCATCAAAATGATTCTTGTTCAGCTGCTTTAGACCTTCCTTAATCGTTTCAACCTTTGAACAACTGAGAACATATGAGTACCTTTTACAAATTGATTCCATTTACCGGCTATCAAAGGGACAAACTCATCATGACTTGCCAGGTAATTATTAAACCTAAAAGGTCTTTTAATTTTAACCACTGCATTCTGGAACTTGAGAAAAATACAGGCATGGTCAGAAATTCCTGGCGGATTAAAGATGGCTTCTGAATAAGGAAACACAGATAACCACTTAGCATTTATTAAACATCTATCAAGTTTCCTGAAATAGGTTCCATTATTCCATGAGAATTTAATCCCAGTGTAATTAAGATCCATCAACTCAGCATTTCTAATGCAAGAATCCAGTTCCAACATGGAATCTGTCCACTTCACAGAACCTCCAATTTTCTCATGTTTGTATCTGATAGCATTAAAATCCCCAGCCAAGAACCAGGGTCTTAGCTGAAACTGCTTAGCCTTCTGATCAATATCAGCCCACAGTTGTCTCCTTTGCACAACATCATTTTCCCCATATATAAAACTACCAACACAATCAACTAATCCATCTCTAGACACAATATTACAATGAACAACCTGTTTATTGGAAGCAATATGATTTACTATGATTTTTGACTCATCCCAGCACACCCATATTCTTGTAATGCTTGTTGCCATCCTATTCCACATTATATTAGTTTAATTTTTTAAATTTCATGTCGTTTCTTTTAACATCTTATTCTTAAATATTTCTTTCTTTTCTTTCAAATTCCACCTAGTTCTTTGGTTTATAACCTTATTTCTCTTCCTTAATTGTTCTGTAATATAAACTATCAACCTATGTTGCATTGCTCAGTGGCCCGGGACAGTTGGAGCATTCTTTTGGGGCTGTTTGGGATCAAGTGGGTCATGCCTCAATCTTGAGAGGTATGATAGAGGCTTTGAGAGGTTGTTCAGTGAGTCCCCAAGTCCGTGATTTTTGGAGGGTAGTGTCTTTTTTGTGTTTAGTGGAGCTTGTGGAGGGAACAAAATAGGAAATCCTTTGGTGGTGGCGTGAAGACTCCTATTGGGTCACGAGGAGAAATTGTAAATCCGTAGGGGAGAGAGTTGATTTTTTGGACTCTTTGAGAGTTTAGGGGCCCTATTTGGTCCTTGTGTAATTTTTGTGGGCTGCGTTCCCTGTTTGAATGCTTTCTAATACAATCTTAGTTATCCAAAAAAAAAAAAAAACAAAAGAAAACTATCAACCTATGTTGTGATGTTAAGCACTCTCATGGGAAACTGATCTTTACATGTGACTATATCTTCTCTTCTAGTGAGAAAAAATCAGTCTAACTCATAGTTAATTCTCTTTGGATTGCTCCCCTATTGAGCTTCTTTTATAAAGTATCTTATTTATATATAAAAAAAGAGGTTATAGGCCATATAAGTGTTTGTTTAATATGAAGTCCTATGGTCCTCTCAGTCCCGATTTTTGGTTATCCTATTGTGTGTGTACCATGTCGATTATGACAGTTCATTTAAGTATGCAAATTATCGCCATTTGTTCTTCATGCACATTCATTTAATATTAGATCAATAAATCAACATGATTGACTAAAAAAGATTGACCAAACTAACAAAATGACCAATACCTAGGAGCTAAGTGCTAACATACCCAATCTTTTTTCCCCAGTTGCTTAAGTTTGGTATCATAAGGAGGTGGATGGTTAATCTTTTAACTGTGAGTAAATTGCACCCTTGTGAATATTATTCCTAACCAATACAAAAAAGAGAACTGAGGAAAACATGACATGTCTTTTTGAATATCGGTGACATGTTTTACAGAATATAATGTATAGACATTGTCCTGTGTTAGTTTATGGCCTAGATAGCTGTCTACTTCCGTTTCAATTTGTGACGTTGCAGTTATATTTGTGACACTTAACTATTTCCTTTGGAAATTATTTTTGTTTAGATGACTAATCCTGCTTTTCCTGGTGGGACACAGTATACAATGCGCTGTTTGTATTCCATATATTGTTGTTTCATGTACTTGTACAAATGGGAAATCTATTACTAGTGCTGCTTTACCTTTTCTCTTTCAGTACTCTGTGTTGATTTGGACCTTTTTTTTGACCTTTTTGGAACAAAAATTTATAGGTCCTTTAGTTTGGCATTTGTGACAGTTTGATTAACAAATTCTTCCACTCAAATGCAGATATGGATGCATGCTGATCAGAGCCGTAGTGGTTTCCTTGGTCGTGCAGAATTTTATAATGCTCTTAAACTTGTAACTGTCGCGCAAAGTAAGCGAGAATTAACACCAGATATTGTGAAGGCGGCATTATATGGTCCCGCTTCAGCTAAAATTCCTGCTCCGCAAATTAATTTAGCACCTGCTCCTGCGCCTCAGTTGAATCCAATGGCTGCTGCATCTGCGCTTCAGATGGGTCCAGTTGCACCAACAGCATCTCAAAATCTTGGCTTTGGAGGACAAGTTCCTCCTAATGCAAGTATGAACCAGCATTTTTTCTCGTCTCAAGGAAATCACTCAGCGAGGCCACCTCTTCCCGTGGCTACTGGTACTGCTTCGCGTCCAGCACGGGGTGCTGCAGGCCCTGATTTTCCCACTGGAGGGAGTAATGTGGGTCTTGGTCTTCCGAACTCAAGCATCTCAAGTGATTGGCTTGGTGGAAGGACTGGTGGAGCTCCAACTGGAGCAGCATCACAAGTCCCTAGTAAAGGAATTAGTCAGTCAATGGCCTCAGTTGTATCTAAACCACAGGATATAATTTCTACATCTTCCTTAACAGCAGTTAAAGATTCTAAAGCATCAGTTGGATCTGGAAATGGGTTTGCTTCTGACCAAATATTTGGAGGCGATGTGTTTTCTGCCACCCCATCTTTAACGAAGCATGGTTCTTCTGGTCAAACTTATACTGTCAGTAGTGCACCTGCCTCATCAGCCATTGCTCCAGTATCTACTGGGTCCCAGTCTTCAGCTAAGCCTGATCCATTGGAGTCATTACAGAGTACTTTTATTAGGCAGTCTAGAGGAGGTCAGCTTCAGCAGACTCAGACACAGTTGAAACCAAACCAACAGGTTGTATCTCAACATACATCCTCGCTTACATCAGCTGGAATTTCAGTTGAGATTGGAAAGTCTGCTTCTGAACTGTCCCAGATTCCATGGCCAAAAATGACACCAGCTGGTGTTCAGAAATATATGAAAGTGTTTGTGGAAGTAGACACTGACAGAGATGGGAAAATTACTGGTGACCAGGCGCGTAACCTATTCTTGAGTTGGAGACTGCCGAGAGGTAGATATATTTTTCTATGAGATTAGCTTTTTGCTTTATGTGTTATTTACCTTATTTATTGTTTGTTGGATGTCAAAAACTTCCCCCCCCCACCCACCAATTTTCTCTCTTTCTGCAATGTTATAATGGATGGCAAAGTTGTACCAAATGTATGTTGTGCTGTATGTGTATATGTCTTTGAGCTTGACATTTTCATCATGATTTGCCTTTTGATTGATAAAGAACCCAGTGATAGGTATAAAGCACTCAAAAGGACAAAGGAATACCTTTGACTACATTATGAAGGATCTATGCGCCTTTTCTCCAGATAGTTTCATCACTTCTGAAAGTTCAAGGTCTTTGATCTCTCTCCCAGCAGTGGAAATCCCCTAGGTCCTCGGGGTTTATCTTTCCTTCTTTATCTATATAGAGTAGTTATATTCTTTAGAATTTCCATTTCCTAAGACATCTGCTTTTAGTTGGCCATTCCTATCATGGTTGCAATCTAGCTCATCATTTGTCTCTCTATTTCTATTTTGGTGGTTTTTGAGTCTTTTTTGGTTACATCATTGATTAGTGTGGTTCTTGAAAAACTTTTTGTGTTTCTAAGGTTATTACCAATTCATCTCTACTAAAGAAAAAAAAAAAGTCTTGCGGCCTTGCCTCATCCATTGAAGTTTGTGGCCCAGACAAGGACCCGAGAGAGAGAGAGAGAGGGGTGATTAAGGTCTTTAGACAAACTTGGAAACTTTTCTGAAATGATGAGTTATAGTGAGAGCAAGTTCTGTTACTCAATCACAAACTCATTCTGTTGCTCAATCACAAACTTGTGAGAGATGATGATTCCACAATAGAGCTCATTGACCATTGTCAAGACTTCCCACATTGCAATCAACTAGCCTACCAAGCTTTGGATGGGTTAGACTTTTCAAATGGTTGGTTGGTTGGAATGGTTAACCAATTAGAAGCATTGCTTAGCTAATTGAGAGGCTAACTGGACATCCTTAAGCTAACAAACACATACATGAGTTTGGAGATAAATAAAGAAGCATAGGGCAAATATGCATGCTTGACAATTAGAAGGAAATGCAACATTAAATAAACATAACATGAACACAACATACTAGGCTATTTAAAATGATGCAAGATGCTAAGCTAAAACATAAGGGAAGAGGTGAAGGAAATGCAAACCAAGCAAGACATGACCCCAAGGGCTTTTACATGGTTCGGTACCACCTATGGTAACCTATGTCCATGACTTGAGAAGCCAGCTGCCCCTCAAGGATTCCACTACATCTGCTTCTTTTAGGGAGAGATGCAATCCCTTACAACTTCTTAGTGAATGACGCAAAGAGGCTTCTGCATAAAGACCACGTCTAAGAGACGTCTACTTAATGAATATTTCAGGAGACTTATGCTCAATGTATACAACAAAGAGACTTCTGCCCAATGACTCTCTTGTCAAAGAGACTTCTACTCAACACTTGGCAACAAAGAGACTTCATCTGCTTCACGCATGAAGGTTGTAAAGCAAACCTTTACAAAGGATCGAAGATGCAACATTGAATGGTACACCACTGATGTAGGTGTACAAGTCTCTTATAGATACATTAAACAATCAACTCAGATCCTAGAGTTATGTAAAAAGCAATTTATAGAAAAGCTCAACTCCAGGTGTGCTTGAAGGAAGGTAAGGTTGGTTAGGGCCGTTAGGCTAAGGTTAATCAGGTGGGGCTAAAGCAAGACATGTTCTACCAGGAGGTGGCCTGATCATGCTCTACTTGATAATGGCTAATAATCAAGAAGGGTGTTCGGTAGTGATGTTTAGTAGATGACCCAAACTGAGGATGTTTTGCCAGGAGGATGACTTGATCATCCTCTGCCACGGGTGAGGTAAGAGCTCAATCATGTGAAATGATAGCTAGAATAAGGTGAGAGCTCAATCATGTGAAATGAGAGCTTAACTCAATCATATGAAATGAGAACTATATCATGTAAGGTGAAGGTAATTGGGCTGTGGTTCAAACAAGAGTTGATTTGCCGAGTGGAGAGACTGGGCCAATCATATTCTGTTTGGAGGAGAGGCTCATCCATCGATAGAGATTGATCTAAGGTCTGTTATTGATCATTCTCAATGTCAAGATGGAGAGGCATTCTTCAAGCAAGAAGGTCTTTCTCTCTCTCTCAAATCTCAACGGTCACTGAAGATGGGTATTTAAAGCCTATCTTAGAAATGTTACTGTTGCAAACCAGATAGTTTGGGAGATTTGAATATTTGAAAGGATGGGGCAAAGAACAAGAGTCTAGTGTCAACATAAGAGTGTCTAGTCTTTGGTTAAGGGATCTGACCGTGCCTTCGTTAAAAGATATGGAAAGGCATTTTAGACGTCTTGGAGAGAATGGTAAACTACTAGAGAGAAAAGATGCTATTTATCTCAAACGGTCGAGTGCAGCTGTTATAAAAAAGTAACGACTACTTTTTCAATGTGTCAGCTCAAAGGACAGGGGTGGAAGGCATTAAATGATGAGAGGACTCAAATTAATACAACGTTGTTTTCTCAAGAAATATGTGACTAAAGTTCCTTTTATGACTTGTCCCATCAAGACACAAAAAGGTAAATTCAAATGTTCCTTTAGGAGCTTGGTTAGGATACAACTGAAAGGTATGGTTTATAGTTCTTAAGTAAAATCCTAAGGACATATCCAAGGAAGGAATAAGGGAGCTTAATAGTACTAAAGGTCTGTTTGGTCAAAGGTTGAGCTTTTAGATTGAATTAACTTCAAACATAACATTATATAGAAGCTAATCACTCACCTAAGACTAAAACTACCCGTCTTGAATAAGGATCTTTAGTGGCTTTGAAGTGCTCAACCGTAAACTGAAGATGAGAATCACTTGGAGTGCTTTGAACTTGAACTTTGAATCTTCATCATGAGGATGCCTAAGTCTTGACTTCCTTGATTGTGACTCTGGACATGGCAATGAATACTGCACACGTGGATGCCTAAATTCTGACTTTCTTGATGCCTAAATTCTAACTTTCTTGATCGTGACTTTGGGCATGGCAATGACTACTCTCATGGGGGAAAGCAGATCACCCTGCCGCAGGCCACACGAGCTACCAAAGAAACCAATAGGAGCTTCATTCACCGAGACAGAGAACATCATTGAAGAAATGCAAAACTCAATCCACCTCCACCACTTCTCCTCGAAACCCATACTCTCCAACAAGTAGAGCAAGAAACTTCAACTCACATAGTCATATGCGTTTTCAATGTCAAGCTTGCATAGGAGTCCTGGGATCCCACTACTCAATCTGGAGTCCACACATTCACTAGCAAGAAGAACTGAATCCAGAATCTGCCGGCCACCAACAAAAGCTTTTTGGGAATCCGAGATAATATCATCCAAGACAAGTCTCAACCTCAAAACAAAAACCTTGGCTATTAGCTTGTAGATGCAACCCACTAAGCTAATAGGCCGAAAGTCCCTAACCTCAGATGCTCCCCCCTTCTTGGGGATAAGGGAAATAAAGGAAGCATTCATGCATTTCTCAAAGCGGTCTTGAGAATGGCAATCATGAAAAGTATCCAT
Source organism: Cornus controversa (assembly GCA_026545225.1). NCBI lineage: Eukaryota > Viridiplantae > Streptophyta > Magnoliopsida > Cornales > Cornaceae > Cornus > Cornus controversa. The sequence continues at coordinate 2,170,025 of CM048851.1, read as the reverse complement.
CACCTCTCCTTTCACTACCTCCCAACTCTCAAGGAGGAATCTCATAGTGAAACCATATGGCGTTTTTTCTTCATTACAACTCTTCAAAGCCAAAAGCACTTACTCTTCACTAAAAGGCCTCTCCAACCCATCTCTATCTTCAACAGAAATCGAATCAAAGTGCAACCCCCCAAGACGGGGTCTCGAGAAAGCACTCTCAGAGTGCAATCTTTGATAGTAGGAAGCAACCCCTCTCCACACCTCCTCCTTTGTAGCAAAAACCTCGCTGTCAACCCAAATCCTCCCAATGTGGTTGCCCTCTGATGGACATTGACGTGCCTATAAAAGAATTTCGTGTTTTTGTCCCCTTCCTTAAGCTAGATGGCCCAAGGTTTCTGACGCTACAAAATCTCCTACAAGATAGCAATCTCTCCAAACTCAACCAATCTCAACCTGGAGCACCTCCCTCCTACTCCTCGTTGACTTCTCCAACTTGCCTTGCTCCTCAAGGCGATCAAGATCAGCAATCTCAGAAAGAGCCCTATTCTTCCTCCACTCCAAATTCCCAAACACCTCTTTGTTCCACCTCTTGTTGTCTTCCTTCAGAGAGCGAAGCTTTCTGGTGAGCATAAAACACGGAGAGCCTCGCATCCTATATCCCTTCCACCAGCCCCTCACCCTCTCCTTGAAGTCCTATGCCCTAAGCCACATGTTCTCAAAACGAAAGGGAGAACTCCTCCGAAGCCCACCACAGTCCAAAACCAAAGGAATATGATCAGAAGTAGTTTTAGCCAATGTTGCCTACACCACATCTGGTAACTTCTCCTCCAATCTCTAGAGAGGAGGAATCTGTCCAACCGAGAAAGAGTAGGAGACTGTCTGCCACTGGACCAGGTACAAGACATACCCTCCAAAGGCAGGTTAATCAACTGATGCCCATCAATGAACTCCGAAAACTTAAGAGACCAAATTGGAGCCTCCTTTCCTTCAATAGATCTTGTATTTCTCTCTCTTCATAAGCCCCACCACAAGTAAAGTGGGGCTATTCTCCACACGTCTTGGGCTTGCCTCCCCCACTGCACACCCTCTTAAAGCCTAAGTGTACATATCAAGGAGCTTGGCATCACCCAATGCTTATTGAAAATAGCAAGCGACATGGCTTAACAGTCCCTCGCCATTAGACAGTGCAAAGGGATATGATGACAATGCAAAGGGAGATGATGATACACCGACTCCTCATCCCTCGTACACATGTAACACTAATTCACAATAATCTGACACCTCGAGATTATCAATCGTCAAGATCCTCTCCAAGACTGTCGTCCATAAAAAAAAAGCCACTTTCAGAGTGGCTTTAGTTCTCCAAATTGCCTTCCATGATAAGGAAGGCCCACAATCCTCCAAAAAAAAAAACTCCAGTAAAAAGATCGCACCTTAAAGCAACCTTGCTGGGACCACATCCAAGTCCACTCCCTCCCCATCCATCTTTTGGCTATATAGCAAAGCCAAAAGATCTAACAATATCCTCCAACTCCAACTTCCAATCCTGAAGATGCCTCTCAACCCACCCTCCCACTATCAAGTTTGTTGAGTAATAAGCCCCCAAGCACGAAGAAATTTGCAAGAACACACCAAGATTTCGGCTAAACAAGCCTACGTCCACGGAGAGCTCGATTTCACTATATAGATTGTAACAGTACAAGCAGAAAGATTGTATCAAGAGTACGCTCAACTCTCAACCCTTAACCCTTATACACCCAATCTCACTAAAAAGGAAATCACAAATTCTAAACAAGAATTCTCTCTTTAAGTGTCCTCTCAATAACAATGAGAGTATTACCTCTATGCAAGAGTTGCCCTCTCAAAACAATGAGAGTAACCTCTGAAATACAATGAGAGTATTGCCTCTTTTCTTCTCACTCCTCAACCTATAACATAGGTAACTATTTATAGAACCTAAAACCCAATTCCTTGGTGGACTAGGATTACAATTCCTTAGAGCCCAAGACTTGCCTAACAAGTACTTTCCTTCCTTGAGACCAAGACTTGCCTACTAAGAAATTACCTAATAAGATACAACTCTATAATAGAAACCTATTCTGTAACGCCCCGATTTCTAACTCCCGGGAAACCGGAGGTTAACCCATCCATTAATCCCAATGGACCCTCTATTTTCTCTACAATTACCATGAAAGCTTAAATTTTTCCTTTCATATAGATATATATCATTTAACCTTAATCAACCACCATGAGCCCCAAACCATGCCTCGGTTGTATAGCCAACTAGTTGCGGCCTACATATTTTCACATATGCGAACCTGTGTGATAATAACTTGAGGTTGAAACCCACACCATTGGATAGATGATTTAAAAACACCCAATTTCGAAAAAAACGACACTCAATTTCGATCTAAAACGAAGAATTTACACCCGTTTGAAGTTCGGATGCAAATGGGGCTGCCCAGGTTCCTTTCGGTCGGCTGATGGGTAGTTTCGGTCGACCGAAAGAGGACTTTCAGTCGACCGAAACACTGTTCAGTCGACCGAAACCTGTTCCCAGTCATTCCAACTCTCGGGATCTTGCACTTTCGGTCGACCGATGCAGAGGGCACTCAACCGAAAGTGTAAAAATGCCTCAAAACCTGTTTTTCCAAGCCTCAAAGCATCCTATCACCTCACCAAACCATAATCCAACTTAAAACATGACTTAAACCATGATTAAAACCCACCAAAAATAATCTAAATCATCATGAATACTCTATGGATTCAAAATGAACACTCTTGGGTATGTGTTTTCCCCAATAGTTATTCCAATCCTTCAACTAGCATCAAACACATTCACACTACTTATAACATGTGAATAAAAACATAATTTCATAATCTTTGCATTCCAATTCATCCACTCCATCCAAATCATATCTCAACCATAATTATACAAAACCACAATTAAGTCCATCCATTCAAACCACATATCCTTTCCATTCATTCCCAACTCTTATACTTGAGAAAAGCCTATACATAAAGTCATAACATAAGAAGAAATCATAACTTTACAATCTATAATTCACATTTGGTCCAAGAATAAACCATAATATATATATATATATATATATATATATATATATATATCAAGATTCCAAGTTCATAGTCATTACAAGGATTTCATGCATAAGGTTCAAAATGCCAAAGAAATTCAACTATGACTACAATTTCATAATCAACGTGCCACAAGCCGGCACGGATAGCCAAATATACAATATCCAAAATATATCAAAAATGCTACTAAAGTCTCGCTTGGAAACTCAAGTCCCATCAGTCATCGGCGCCTTATCTATAAAAGAGTTTAGAATAAAGGGGTGAGCACCACTGCGGCTCAGTAGAGACACCCCAACCTACCTAAGTGCCGACCCGACACGACCTATATGAATGCATGTCACTACATTACATGTATCATCCAACATATACCATGTTCATCCACAAGCAATGCATATATACATAAGAATGCATTAACATACATCATACTTCATGATTTAACAATGAAAGCAATATAATACACTTATCTTTCTCTCACGGACTCAACCCGATACCCTAACATGATTCTTGATCAACCATGTAACCTGGAACCTTTCCCACAAATTTCAGAATTTACATCACCGAGAACATCGGTCCTACCAGGTAATAAAACCATTTCAGTACGCACCACTGAGAACATCGGTCTTGCCAGGTGATGAAATTCTATCAATACGCACCACCGAGAACATCAGTCCTACCAGGTGATAAAATCATTTCAATGCTCACCACCGAGAACATCGGTCCTACCAAGTGATGAAATATTTTCGGAATACACCACCGAGAACATCGGTCCTACCAAGTGATGAGTCCCTTTCAAGACTTCCACCGAGAATTCCTACCTCCAAGGCGATTAGACAACCTTCCCCCGTTTCCTCACGACGGACGCATACATGCAATTCGAACATATAGTGATCGAGTATTTAAAATTTCATGCTTCACAATGCATAAGTTAGTTACTCCCTCCGTCCCAAAATTCTTGGGCACTTCGGGAACTGTGACTCACAACTTTGTGAGTCACAGTTCCCGAAGTGCCCAAGAATTTTGGGACGGAGGTAGTATAAAAATTCATAGCATGCATTTCATACTCATCAATCCACATATATATATGCAAAGCCTAGCATAAGTCACATATGCTCCCAAAATCCACATATACACATACTTGTCATGCTTCACCAATGCATACATTTTCTACACAAAGAAGGCATGCATTTTTCTCATACAACATCACATAACACAAAGAGGTTCAATATAACACATTTTCACATATGTGTACAAAATCTAGCATATAAACATACATGCTAACATTTCTCACACATTCACACCTTATACCGCGTACACTACCACATACATATCTATTGCACCATAGAGACTAAAGAGAGTAGAAAAACACCACCTCCCACCCCTCTTACCACTCTAAATCATGCAATACACACACTTAACTCTCCCCACTTCACCCGGAATCCTAAAATCGACAAATAAATGAGAAGGAGAACCCCTACCTCAAAATCCAAGCTTAGAAGTGGAAGTCCCAAATTTCACCAAGCTTCAAACTCCTCCAATGGCAACTTTCCACCGATCAAAACAAAGAGGAGAGTGAGGGGAACAACTTTTGGTCTTGGCTTTACCCTCAAATCTCACTTCTTAGCCCTCAAAACTTAGAGAGAAGGAGAGTAAAGAGAGAGAGAGTAGGAGCCGGATGTAGAGAGAGAGAGAGAAGTGAAAATATGATTTTTCTCCCCCTCTTTACACATATATATCATATATTTCTCCTTTTGCAACTAAACCCTCCACCTTTTCCTTATTTGCTCCTTGTTATGGCCCTTTTTCGCTTATTCGCAAACTAGCCTTTCCTCATTTTTCAAAACTTCACTTATACCCTTAAAATTACATCCATACCCCCACACCACTCTCTAGAGTCGGTAGTTATTTCCCCCGGTTACCCGAACCCATTTCGGTCCCATACTCGTAACAGAAAACACAAAAAGATCATTTAATTCCACGAAGCATGTCACTAAACAATTAATCATGCTTAAAAATTCACTTAACTTTTAGTCATAATTCGAAAAAAATTTCTGGTCGTTACATAATCACAATAGGAATTTGAGCCAACCTAACAAAGTTGATAATAGTCATCAATTAATCCCTAAGGATCCATTGCTATTTGAAGAATCTTGGGAAGATGCATGCTAGAGGCCTATCACTGCACCAAGTATCGAGCCAAAATCATACAAGTCCCCCCCACTTCTCACCTTGAATCGAATATTTTTTGAAAACTCATTCCAACCATTTCGGATGAATCTCCAAACATCCACTCCTCCAGGGAATCTCACCTCTCTAGACTTCCATCCCCCTATCCTCCTTGAATTTGCAAGCAATGATTCTCCTCCATAATCTGATCCTCTCAACACTAAATCTCCAAAGCCACTTTCCCAACAATGCCTTGTTGAACAAATCTAGTCTCCTAACGCCCATTCCCTCAAATTGAATAGGGCTGCAAACCTTCTCCCATCTAAACAAATGGAATTTGAATTCCTCCCCCGAACCACCCCACAGGAAGTTCCTTTGCAGCTTGTCAATGCACCCCACCACTGAAACGAGGTATAATGTTGGAAGGTTTAACAGTGTACTCTTAATAAGAGTGATACGACCCCCTTTGGAAAGGTAATGCTTCTTCCACCCTGCCAACCTCCTCTCAAACCGTTTCACCATGGGGTCCCAAGAAGCCACCCTCCTAGACAGAGTCCAAAGGAAATCCCAAATATGTGACCAAAAAAGACCTTACTCTACACCCCAAAATATCCAACCAAATGATCGATCTCGCCAACCTCCCCCCATTGGCACTATCTCACTCTTCCTCGATGTTGACCTTCAAGTTTGAAACGGCTTGAAAGCAGACTAAACACATCTCAAATAGCGCAGCTCCTCCTCCTCGGCGTCACAGAAAATGATGGTATCATCCGTAAACTTTGGAGAAGTTTTTTGCTTTTCAATCGTAAAGCATGTAAATCAAATTACATCCGTAAAAGGCTATATATAGGCCCTAACAAAGACTAACGTACCTATGAAAAGAAAAGACAGAAAGTCTAAACTACCAATAAGAACTAAAAGAAATAAAAATGAAAACGCATAATTGAATTGCATAGAAGAAGATACATATGGTAAAGAAATAGTGCCGAGCTACTGTAGAAGAAATTGCCAAAAACAACTGGTACTGTTATGCAATCTAAGTAGAGACGATGCTGTGCAATGAGAGAAGAGAAGTGAGACAGATGACGCTGTTGTAATTCCTGCTTTTGCGATGCAATTCGAACAAAAAGGTGCAATTGCTAACAGAAAATTGACACAACCTGATGCAATTTCAAACAATTACAATTCTCCGATGTGATGCGAATCGTTAAACCAAGATTAGAAAATGGTGCAAAGTTGATTTTGCTGCAAATTCTGCGAACAGATATGCAAACAGATTGCAATTTCAACTTCTTGATGTTGTTGTCGCAAGAAGCCAAAGAAAATTGAAATGTGACACTGCCATTCTACTCTTATGCAAAGAACCCAAAACTGCAAAATCCTGATGCAAAAGAAATCATTGGAGAAGAGGATGCTGTTACAAATCGTCAAAGTTAGAGAATGAAGACTGCAATTTTGCAAAGAGAATGTAGAGGGAGAAATTGTTGCAATGTTGTAATTTTGCAAACAAACACAAACTAAGATGCGATTGTGATAGGCTGCAATGAACTTCAAGCTGCCAAGAACAATTCAATTAGGGCTAAAAGAAATCGAAGAAGAGAGAATTCAATAGAAACAATGAAGCAAACAGAAATCATTGATGCAATTGCTGATGCAAAGTCAAACAGCGATGAGAAAGAAGAGAAGATGATGCGATACAATCGATTGCAATGCGATTTGATGCTATTGATGCAAACAATGTTGCGAACAGAGAGACAACGTTGTGGTGAACACAGAGAGAGAGTCTCGACAGAAAATTGCTAACACAAGGGATTGTGATGACATCACAATGCAATTGCAATTTCAAATTAGGATTGGCAAAGAAGTTGAGGTAGATGTACGATTTGAACAAAGGAGAAGAAAGATGACTGGGTTGCAATGAACTTAGGGTTTGTGTGATTATGTTGAATTGTGAACTTGCAAACAGATTGTTACCAACACCTAGGTTTAAGCTGAGATGTGACAAACAGAGGAGCTAGCAAACATATGTGAACTAACTGCGAACAGATTGTGAATAAATTGCAAAAGTCAAGATGTCGAACACTGTTGTAATTAAGGGCAAGACTGCGATTGCAATGGCGAAGAGAAATAGTGACTGCAATGGCATGGACTAACAGGGACTGGTTCTGCGATTTTGCAAAGAGAAGAGAAACAGAAGAAGCCGAGAGTTACGATGCCGTGATTATGCTTGTGTTGTTGCAATTATTGTAGAAGAAAGATGTGCTGCAATTTGCAATCAGGTTCAAGAAGAATTCTCTTTTTTTTTTTTTACAGATTGCGATTTTCTTTTAGGGTTTAGGGTTTAAGGGTTTAAACCCTAAACCCTTAGGGCCAAAATCAAACCTGCTCTGATACCATGTAAACTTTGGAGAAGTTTTCTGTTCTTTAATCGTAAAGCATGTAAATCAAATTACATCCATAAAAGCCTATATATAGGCCCTAACAAAGACTAACGTATCTATGAAAGGAAAAGACAAAAAGACTAAACTACCCATAAGAACTAAAAGAAATAAAATAAACAAAATATTCTCTAACATCATTGTCGAAAAAAAGGTGAGTCGCCACTGACTGATTAGAAGGTCCCTGATCCATAATGAAAAGGCTTCGTTTGTTTTTGTTGTTGGATTTAGTTTTGAGAAATTGAGAGAAGCTTTGAAGCTATGTGTGAAGACTAATGAATTCTTGATGAGATTGAAGAAGATGATTTTTTTTCTTCTTATTTTTCTCTTAAATTTTATACTATTAATATTTTCTATCCTAACTGTAACCAGCCTCTTTTCTTCTTAAGGTTTTAATTAAAAATAAATAAATACATGACCTTAGACCTTTTTCTACTTTTGGCCTTTAATTTCTCACCTAAGACCCAATTAATTCTCTGAAACATTTTTCAATCACTTCTAAAATCAAGTTGATTCCAACTCCTTCCGTCTACAAACCTACAACCTTTTTCCACCCTTTAAGATTTCAAACCCAAAAGCTTTCTATAATCTAAGCCACCCAAAAAAAAACCAATTTTAAGCTGCAGTGATATAATTTTTTTTTTTGATAAATAACAATTCATTAAAAGGCGCTCAAGAGGGGAGCGCTCCCGAGAAGATACAAAATGCCGGAAACGGCCAACTATAAGCTTAAGCTATCATTGAAGTCCACTACTTCACCACCTGATATACAATTTCTCCCGTTTACCCAAAAAAATAAAAAACTCAAAATATTGTATTTGAGAGACCAAATAGGAGCTTCCACGTCCTCGAAGCGCCTCCTATTTCTCTCATGCCACAAACCCCACCATAAACAAAGGGGAGTAGCCCTCCAAGCTTCCTTGACTCGGCTCTCCACTGTGCACCCTCTCCAATCCTCAATCATATTTGCTGTGGTATTGGGAAACACCCAAGCTAAACCAAAGGTAGCCAAGAACATGTACCAGACATCTCTCGCTACTGGACAATGAAGAAGAAGATGATTTACTGATTCCTCTGACCTTTTGCACATGCAGCACCAATTTTCTATATCATATATTCTGAGGAATCTAGCTGTCTTGCATGCAACAACTTTTTAAGCTTCCATTTTCTGGACAATTTTTCCCAAGACATAATAAATTGAGGTGCAAAGCAATTTTCATTTTCCGTAGAGCTGATTGAAGTGATATAACAATTTCACTTATCTCCATGGTTATATATCCATTGAGATAATTGGGAGTGAAGACAAAAAATTTCTTGCATCACATTTTCTTTCAGGAATAATTTTGGTTGAAACATATAAAATCCATATCCAAAATTTCCATATTTCATAACTTTGCAAATGTGAGTACTTGGCATTCAAGATTCCTGGATGATGGAGTCACCAAGTTGTACTACTTAATATAAATTTTTCCATAATATACTTTATTCTTTTCTTTTCCCCCTTGTTATTGAAGTTTATAGAGTCCCATATTTCTTTGATTTCTTTTCTTTTCTTTTCCTTTATTTTCCTTTTGTGAAGCAATGTAAAAAAAAAGTAATATTTAGAGTTGTTATTTCTTTGATTACATCTTGCTCATTTATGTCGTTGTTACCTTCGGCAGAGGTGTTAAAGCAGGTTTGGGACTTATCAGATCAAGATAATGATAGCATGCTTTCTTTGAGGGAGTTTTGCATTGCTCTTTATCTAATGGAGCGGTACAGGGAAGGCCATTCTCTTCCACCTACTCTTCCAAGTAATGTTTTGCTCGATGAGACTTTGTTGTCCCTGACTGGTCAGGTCAATGCTTCATATGGATCCACAGCTTGGGGACCCACCGCTGGTATTTATTTCAGTTGAATTTTAAGTATTGCAATCTCTCCCCCAAGATTTTCTTCTCAGTAATTGATTATCCTTCATTATGTTTAGGGTTGAGGCCGCAGCAAGGGATCCATGGTGCCCAGCCATTGACAGCCACATCTGGTTTGAGGCCTCCGATGCCGATGACATTTCCTCAGGCTGATGCAACAATGCAGTTTAATCAGCAGAAGGCAAGAATGCCATCAACGGAGAATTCTCAGCTGAATCAATTCAGGGATGGGGAGCAAAATTCACTGAATTTGAATTCTGACGAGGCTGCAGAAGCAGAGAAGAATGTACCACCCTGCCCCCTCTTTCCCCCTGTGGTTCACTTCCTGCAAAATTGCTAGACTTAGAAAGATCTTTTCTCCTACTTTTTGCTTAAAACCTCCTTATCTGAATTGTTTTTAGGTTTCATGAGGCAGATAAACAAAGGAATTTCAGTGTCTTGATAACAAAAATTAAGTGATGGTTAGTTGAATGATAGTGCAAAAGAGAGGGAAATGCTACCATGTTTTTCGCTGAAATTAATGGATTATGTCTGGTAAAGGCTAAAATTTGGCCTAACTTGTTGGGTCCATTCTGCCACAAACTTTGAGAAACCTCCCTCAATGTTGTCTCCATTTTGACAATGACTCGTTTTCTATTGGTTGTTCGCGAACAATTTATGAAGTTCGTGTCTATTGCTATTCTGACCCATCATTATGGAGTGCATGATGAAGTTTTTTTGTGAAATTGTTCTCTACTTGTCCTATTCTTTGTTTGTTTATGTTCTTTTTTTTCTGTTTTTTTGTTTAATGAATAATATGATGCAATTTTTTAATTTAAGATTGATGTTTCAAGTGAATAAATCTGTTGGGAAAATTGAATTTTGGGTGATTAGATGTGGGATTTGGGACTTCATTTACAAGACAGTCTGCAATGCATCAGTCTCAAATTTTAATGCTTTATTTGGCTCTAAGCTATATGGATGATTTTGAACCATCTGATATAATCTTAATATATTGCAATTTTTTTGAGAACATGATGGAACAAAGCGGACAAAGAAAATGCAAATGAGTACCCCCACTTCTGAATTGAATTTTATGTTTGGGTATGTAGTTTTAGGTTTGATCATCAAAGTCAACCAAGAAGAACATACTTATTGATTTATTTATTTATTTATTCTCTTTTGGTAGTTTGAGGGGGGCTTGTTTACTGTTTCCTGGAAGGTTGCTGTTTAGTCGAACTCGATACAGATGGATTTTCTTAGTTTTCAATCTTCTATTTATTTCTTTTACTTGCAAGAGTCTTGTGGTTAAGAGTAATATTAAATTGGACACTGATTTTAAATTGCAAGGATCACTTGTTCATGATTAGCTTTCTGTTTTTAAAATTCTTCTTCCTTTAATACTTCTTTGTATTATTCAGGAAAAAAAAATACTTATTTGTATTAGTCAGGAAAAAAAAATACTTCTTTGTATTGAGAAACTGACATGCTTTTGTGGTGCCATTGAATTCTTTTAATGTAATGTTTACCATGAATGTAACTGATTCTTACTTTTATTAATGTAGGTTGAAAGTAAGGGAAAGGTTCTTTTAGATTCTAAAGAGAAGATTGAGTTCTACAGGGCAAAAATGCAGGACCTTGTGAGTAGTTTCCCTTTTTAATCCTTGGAGTCATGCATACCCAAGATGTACACATTATTTAACATTCTGCGGCCATACGTTCTTCCATATATTCAAAGTTCATGTGTACTCATCCTTACCCAAGATGTACACATTATTTAACATTCTGAGGCCATACATTCTTCCATAGATTCGAAGTTCATTGTGAACTCATCCTTATATCACTATTTTTCCTTTTTTGTTTTATCTTAATTTATTTGTTTCCTTTTCTTCTCCCAGGTTTTGTACAAAAGCAGGTGTGATAATCGACTTAATGAGATCACGGAAAGGGCATTAGCAGATAAGCTTGAGGTATTTTCTATGATGGAAAGAACTGTTTCTCTTTGTTGAGAAATGGTTTTCTTTTTGTGCCAGATATCTGGTTTTTGTTGACTCTGACAATGATTGTATTTCAGGCAGAGTCTCTTGGTAAGAAATATGAAGAAAAGTATAAGCAAGTAGCAGAAATTGCCTCTAAATTAACCATTGAAGAAGCCACATTTCGTGATCTTCAGGTAGTGCATCTTTTCCTTCCTCCCTGAGAAATCCACCATCGATATGCTGTGATACCAATTGAAGGACTAAGGGTTGTTAGTCTAGGCTCTGATAGTCAGAATGTGCAGTGCCCTTAAATAGATCTAGAGGGGTGAACTAACAATAACTGACTTTTAAAATCTAACAATTATATTTAAGATGCAGCAATACCAACTATTTAAATATAGAGAGCAAAAATAAGATATCAAGCAATTACATAAACACACGATTTTTACATAGAAAACCTTAACTGGAAAAAACCTTTTTTTTTTTCTAAGATATATTTTTTAAAGATGGAACAATTATGTACAAAAGCCAAAGAGGCACACCTCCCAAAATAGAAACCAAAAACACTACAAGGCTACCAGCAGAGCAATCACCAACCTAAACACGACAAACTTACACTGCAACAGGCCAACAGACGGACTCAAGACAGACAAAACCTTATCAAACTACCAAAACCACAAACACTGCATAGCAGAAAACTAAGCAGCAGGGACAGCACCCAAAACAACACAGCCCTACGAGTATAACCAAAACAGAAAACCTTTTCAGTACCGATACAAAGAAGCGGCAGAAAAACAAAGCAGCCTCTGAAAAGCCAGAACCTCGGAAAATTTTTAGGCATGGGCTGGTAAATCCCAATTCTGAATAAACCATGCATTCTGCTTGGAAGCTTTAGGCTTCGTTTGGATAAACAGTAGGGGAAACAAAAGGAAGGATAACATTAGATATGAGAGTAAAGAAAAGAAAAGAAAAGATAGCAATAACCTTTATTCATGTTTGGATAAATTATGAAGGAAAAGAAAGGAAATGATATCATTCTTGTTCGGAAAAGATGAAGGAGAGAAAATAAATTAGTCAATTTTAATATCATACCCTTTTAACCAAATGTCTTTTAAATTTTCTTTAAAATGTTAAGGTTATTTTTGGTATTATGAAAGTTTCACTTAACTGTTATCCTCTCTCTCCAAATCTTCTCACTTTTGATAGGATAGCAAAGGAGAGATTTGGAGGGTTAAGCCATCCATCTGTCCAAATCTCTCCTTATCCTTTTCTTTTCCTCCTCAATAGCAAACCAAATATGTAAATCACTATCCCTCCCTTTCTTTTCATTTCTTTTCCTTCTAGTTCCATCAATCCAAACGAAGCCTTAGTCTTTTGCAGCCCTATTAGCCTGCATCAGATGGCATCAATAATTTCCAGCTGGACTTGAGGAACTGGTTTGAGGGTGGGCCTTGGTGCAACCGTAAGGTTGCTCCACTGTGACCTGGGTCACAGGTTCAAAATCGGAAACAATCTCTCCATGCGGAGGTAAGGCTTTATACATTTGACCCTCCCCAGACCCTAGGATGGTGGGAGCCTCGTGCACTGGGCTAGCCCTTTTTTCACTTGAGGAACTGGTTTAACATTTCTATCAAATATTCTGGAGTTCTTTCCTTCAAACAAAATATACTGAAGCAGCCAGCATAAGATTCCCAGTGACAGAAAAAAGGCTTTTACCAGCTAAACACGAGTTGATAATCCAGCTTAACTGGTTTGGCCATGAAGAGGGAACTTAGCTGTAATTCCAGACCAGCACACACAAAAAACAAATGAGAGTGTCTCATGCTGCTGATTACAAAAAACACAGATAAATGACTTATTTCCCCATGGCCATCATTTTGTTCATAATATATAATCTACCCTTCACTGCAAGCAAGAAAATGAAAGAAAATTTTGGAACAGAACCTTTGTGCCAAACCAGCTAAACCACGGTACAGCTGCTCTGGTAGGTCTGAGGATTACAAAAGCATTTTTGACTTTAATGTCCATTCCTTGACACCGAACCACTCTTTCTTCTGTACCAGAATTAATTTGAATCTTCTTAGTTTCTCTTCTACATTCAGATAGCTCCAAGATGTTAACTGGATGCGAATTCCAGGAACCATTCACAATAACCTCAGCCACAGTTGGATTCTTTTCCAGACCAGAATCGCATATGACATTCTCCCCCTTAGATTCAATAATAGCTCTAGATTCCAACCATTATCCTACTTGCTTCCTTAATACTTCCCTCAGTTTTAAATGATTTCTCCAAGTGCATGAGAAATCTCCAAGAACCTTCAAAATCAAAATGTTCGTACATCTCACGATTCTCACCAGATATAGCTTAGTCCATTGCACCCATAGAGTGTCAGAGGAAAGCTGCGGCAGAGCCCACAAATGTTTCAGCATAGCAGCCTTATTCAAACAACCACGTGTTTGATTCCCAAACCTCCCTCCTTTTTTTGGAAGACAAACTTCATCCCAGCACACCTTTATACCTCTAGAGAACTGATGAGTTCCTTGCCATAAGAAACTGTTGTGAATTAATCCCCTTGATTCGGCACAGTGGAAGTAAATCAAAAACAAACACACACACAAACAAGACGAGATTTACGTGATTCAACAAATCACTTAATCCATAGGCGAAGAACGATCATCTTTATTTCAATATAAAGTGTTACCTGAGAATTGTCCCTAGAGGTGTTGAATAGGGACTATAGGCAAATAATGGAACTTTTTCGGTTTAACTTGATTTAACAAAATTAAGCTTGATTGAACTTTTGTCAAAACACTTGGTGTGTAGATTGATTTAAGCAAGTGATCATCTTATTGCACAAATTAAGTCATGTAGGCATGTTAAACAATCAAGCATACATTTATGACTAAGATTCATACGTTCAATGCATGTTTATTTTGCAATAACAATATATTCAATTACACCAATCAGTCTACTTATCTTATCCTCCTTTGAATGTATATAATTATATCTATCAAGAATTCTCATAACATTCATAAACATGCTTGTAGTGTGGAAATGTTGATTTTGCATTTTATCAAACATGTGGTATGCAACTTGATTGACAAATGAATAATCAAATAAGTCCTCAATCAATCAACATACTCCAAGCATTCATCCCATCCTCATATGAATTAAAACATATAAACTCATTGCATTCATATATAAAGCATATGGAGTTTGAACAAATGAAATGCTATCAATTAAAAGAGTTTAAGGATAGAGAAATGCAAACCAAATGACACCACGATTTTTACATGGATCAGCACCTCCTGCCTACATCCATGTCTCAAGAGCACTTTTTGAGGATTCCACTATGGGGCTTACCTCAAGGGTGAAAAGTAAACTGTTACAATTGCCAAGTGAACCACTTGGTCTTCTTTGCTCCAGTGAACACCTCACTAAGACTTCCTTGCCAAGCTTATGACTTCGGTTTCCTTGCTCAATGAAATCTCACCAAGACTTCTTTGCCAAACCAACCATTTGGTCTTCTTTGTTAAGTACAACACGGTCTTCCTCTCAAAGGTAGAATAATAGTTTGAGTACAATGAAGAATATCCCTGAATGGATAGAAACACAAATGATAGCTCACATACCTAGATGTTGTGAAAAATTGTTGTGAACCAAGCACAATCATAAAATATGACACAAAACGAAACAAGTACAACACACAGAACACAAGAATTTACGTGGTTCGGCGATGTGCCTACATCCACGGCGAATATCTGGCGAAAGATTTCACTATGCGAAAACTAGGAGATTACAAGCTTCAACCCCAAACCCTATCTCTCGCTCTCTCACTTTCTTTCTGCGTTTTTAGTGTTTTCTTTTGTTTTTCCACTCTAAACCCTTAGTTGCCCTTATATATCAGGCTACAAGAGAGTCCTAATCCGGGTTCAAACCCACAAGCGAAAAACGGGTTATAAATTTTTTTCCGGGGGCCCATTTTTCGGGTCAACCGGGTTGCAACGCGACCTGGGCCAAGACAAAATTTGGGCCACAACAAACCAAATCTCCACCTTAGCTTAAATTCCGCCAAGCTTCGCAATCCAAACTACTCCTTTCGCCTCCTTTGCATGCTCTTAAGGGCCTCAGCAACTGTAAACACCAATCAAGCCCAAATAATGTATGAACTTTATAGTAGGAATGACCTTAGTCATCATATCTGCCGGATTGTTTGCTGTCCCAATCTTCTTCACTGCAATAGCACCCTGTGCAATCACATCTCTAATGATGTGCAACCTGACATTAATGTGCTTGGTCGTCTCATGGAACATCTGATTTTTAGTCAGATGTATAGCACTATGGCCTCAGTCTCTGTAGTAGACAATGCAACTGTAGATTGCAAAGTCGCCTTCCAACTGATCACACTCGCACAAAGAGTAAAGACATACCCTGTCAAGGATCTCCTCCTTTCAAGATCTCCAGCATAATTTGAATCAATATATCCAACAACACTCCTAGACGTGTTGCTGCCTCTGTCACAGACTAATCCAACATCTGTAGTGCCTTGCAAATACCGCAATATCCATTTCACAGCCTGCTAATGAACCTTCACAGGTTTATCCATGTATCTGCTCACTACACTAACTGCATGTGAAATGTCTGGCCTAGTGCACACCATAGCACACATGATGCTATCAACTGCACTAGCACAAGGAACACGTGACATGTGCTCCACCTCCTCCTAGGCCTGTGGTGACAATTCTGCCAAAAGTCTGAAGTGGGCTGCCAATGGAGTATTCACAGGCTTTGATGCTTGCATACCGAAGCGTTCCAACACCATCTCAATGTATTTCTTCTGTGACAAATACAATCTGCCCTCTCCTCTGTCTCTGTAAATCTCCATTCCCAAAATCCTCTTTGCGGCACCTAGATCCTTCATCTCAAATTCATCACTAAGCTAAGCCATCAATATGTTGATTTCTGACATGCTTTTGCAAGCTATCAACATGTCATTAACATAGAGCAACAAGTACAAATACGAACCATCTGAGAGCCTCCTATGATACACACAATTGTCGAACTCACTCTTACAGTAACCACTCCTAACCATAAAGGTGTCGAATCGCTTGTACCACTGTCTAAGAGACTGCTTCAGCCTATACAAGGACTTCTTCAGTAGACAAACATGGTCTTCTTTTCCTAGAATCTCAAACCCCTCAAGTTGATGCATATAAATTTGCTCTTCCAACTCTCCATGCAAGAATGCAGTCTTGACATCAAGCTGCTCAAGCTCCAAGTCATACAGAGCAACCATAGAAAGTAACACTCGGATTGAGCTATGTTTCACAACAGGAGAGAAAGCTTCATTGAAGTCCACCCCTTCCCTCTGTGTATAGCCTTTCGCCACCAAATGTGCCTTGAACCTCACATCTTCCACTCCTGGAGTTCCTTCCTTCTTCTTGAAGACCCATTTACAGCCACAATCTTCTAGCCCTTGGGCTTCTTAACTTGCTCTCAAGTCTGGTTCTTATGAAGAGACTCAATCTCCTCACTCATGGTAACATACCACTGTGTTGACTCTCCACCTGTGATGGCCTCATGATAAGTACACGGTACTTGCTCATCAATACTTTTTGCCACACTAAGTGCATAAGCAACTGAATCAGCATGTGAAAAGCCATACTTTTGAGGTGGCTTAATCTCCCTCCTCGGTCTGTCTCTAGCCACACTGTAATGCTGCAACTGTGTATCTTCTTCCTTATCCTGAAACTGCACTTGCTCATCATTCGACTCATCAGGAACACTCTCTAACTGAACCTCTGATTGCTCCACCTGCTCATTGACACCCTGAGCTCTAGTTGAATCAACTACCTCCTTCTGCGGAGTAAGCATCATAGACTCATGAAAGGTCACATCTCTGTTAACAAGTAATTTCTTTCCCGAAGCATTTGGGCACCACAATCTATATTCCCTTGACTCCGGGCTCATAACCAAGAAATATGCACTTCTTAGCTCTCGGATCTAGCTTCCCCTCATGATGCTACCAACTGCACAAGCATAAGGAACACAAGACGTGCTCCACCTCCTTGATCTGTGGTGACAATTTTTTCGAAAGTCTGAAATGGGCTGCCAATGGAGTATTCACAGGCTTTGATGCTTGCATACCGAAGCGTTCCAACACCTAAATGTATTTCTTTTGTGACATATACAATATGCCTACTCATCTGTCTTTGTTAATCTCCATACCCAAAATCCTCTTCGTGGCACCTAGATCCTTCATCTCAAATTCACCACTAAGTTGAGCTTTCAACATATTGATTTCTGACATGTTTTTGCAAGCTATCAACATGTCATCAACATTGAGCAACAAATACAAATATGATCCATCAGATAGCCTACTGTGATACACACAACTGTCGAGCTCACTCCTATAGTAGCCACTCCCAACCATAAAAGTGTTGAATTGCTAGTACCACTGTCTAGGAGATTGCTTCAGCCCATACAAGGACTTCTTTAGTAGTTTCCAGAATTTTAAATCCCTCTGGCTGATGCATATAAATCTGCTCTTCCATTCCAGAATATCAAACCCCTCAGGTTGATGCATATAAATCTGCTCTTCTAACTCACCATGCAAGAACGCAGTCTTGACATCAAGCTGCTTAAGCTCCAAGTCATACAGAACAAACATAACAAGTAACACCCTAATTGAGCAATGTTTCACTACAGGAGAGAAAACTTCATTAAAGTCCACTTCTTCCCTTTGTGTATAGCACTTCGTCACGAAGCGTGCCTTGAACCTCGCATTTTCCACTCCTGGAGTTCTTTCTTCTTGAAGACCCATTTACAGCCCAAAATCTTCTGGCCCTTAGGCTTATCGACTAGCTCCCAAGTGTAGTTCTTATGAAGAGACTCAATCTCCTCACTCATGGCAACAAACCATTGTGCTGACTCTCCACCTGTGTTAGACTCATGATACGTACGCGGTACCTGCTCATCAATACTTTGTGCCACACTAAGTGTATAAGCAATCGAATCAACATGTGAAAAGCCATACTTCTGAGGTGGCTTAATCTCCCTCGATCTTTCTCTAGCCACAATATACTGCTGCAACTGTGCATCTTCTTCCTCAACCTGAAACTACTCCTGCTCATCATTCGACTGATCATGATCATTCTCTAATTGAAGCTTTGATAGCTCCACCTGCTCATTGACACCTTGAGCTCTAGGTGAGTGGAGTAAGCATCGCATACTCGTGAAAGGTTACATCTATGCTAACAAGTAACTTCTTTCCCGAAGCATCTAGCACCACAATCTTTATCCCTTGACCCCGGGCTCATAACCAAGAAATATGTACTTCTTAGCCCTCGGTTCAAGTTTTCCCTCATTGACATGAGCATACGTAGGATACCCAAATATTGTCAGATTACTTTAACTAGTAGGAGAACTAGACCATACCTCCTCTGGAGTCTTACAATCAATAGTAGTCGATGGAGGCTAGTTCACCAAGAAACAAACTGTGGAAACTACTTCAGCTTAGAACATTTTGTCTAATCTAGCATTGGATAACATACACCGTGCTCTCTCCAATAGTGTTCTGTTCATCTGTTCTGCAATTACATTATGTTACGGAGTTTTCCTCACTGTGCGGTGTCTCATAATCCCGTTAGTCTTGCAGAACTCATTAAATTCTACAGCACAGAATTCCAAGCTATTGTCTGTCCTCAAGCATTTAACCTGTTTTTCAATCTACTTTTTAATCAAGGTCTTCCATTGCTTGAACTTGACATAGGCATCGTTTTTGTGTTTCAAAATATAAACCCAAACTTTCTGAGAAAAATTATCAATCAGTGTCATCATATATCTACCACCACCATGTGAAGCAACCTGAGAGGGATCCCAAAGATCAGAATAGATATAATCCATTGTGCCCTTGGTCCTGTGAATTTTTGTACTGAACTTCACTCTGCATTGTTTTTCGAAGACACAATCCTCATAGAAATTCAGCTTTCTAGTTTTCTAACCACCAATTAGAACTTCCATCCCCATCTCACTCGTACACCCAATCTGCATATGCCATAATCTGGTAGTATCTAAATCTGGATCTGAGAATGATACTGTAGCTAAACCCGTGATTATGCTATCCTGCAGCGCATACAAACCATGTTGCTTCTCAGTCCCTTCATCACAACAAGAGCACTCTTCGAAACCCTAATGACTCAACCTTTAGCCTTGTAACTGTAACCGATGGAATCCAACGTGCTCAGGGAAATCAAATTCTTCTCCAGTTCTGGAACATGCTTGACATCAGTTAGTGTTCTCACTTTACCGTTAAACATCTTGATTCAAACTGTTCCGATACTTGCAACCTTGCACAACACATTATTCCCCATTAGAACTTCCCCTCCATCAATGGAACGATAAGAGGTAAACTAGTCCCTATTAGGACAAACGTGATACGAGCAACCCGAATCAAGTATCAACTCATCGCTAGAGCCACGAACAGAAATCGTGAGAATGCTACCACCATCTGAATCACTACCTTCTGCAATAGCCGCTTCACCGGTTTCAAAGGATTTTCTCTTTCCCTTCTTACTACTTGAAAGTCTTTCCTGAAGTGCCATTCCTTGTGACAAGTGAAGCATTTCAGCATCTTCGATTTGCTGTTAGACTTAAAACGATCTCTGCTGCCAGACCCTCGATTCTGATTTGTTCTCCCTATAACAATCCCTTTGCCAAATTTTCTATATTGTCCTCAAATGTCCTTCTCTGCAATTCCTTAGAATTCAAAGCTGCCTTCACGTCTTCGATGGACAAATTAGTTCTGCCATATATCATCCTGTCGACAAATTCTCGTACGAGGGTGGTAGAGAACACAATAGAATAATAGACTGATCCCCATCCTCTATTTTAATATCAATATTTTTAAATTCATGATGATAACATTAACCTCGTCAAGGTAGTCTTTCAGAGACGAACCTTCCTACATATGAAGAGTGAACAACTGCATCTTTAGGTACAAATGATTTGCAAGAGACTTTGTTATATAAAGGGATTCCAATTTGTTCCATAGCCCATTCGCTATAGATTCTCCAGAAACTTCTCGCAAAATCTCGTTACTCAAGCACAATAGAATCACACTGTGTGCTTTCTTCATAGAGCCTCATCTTTCTGTTCTTCCTTTCACTTTTTTGGCAGTGCATCATTTACCAGTTTGTTATGACAAACAACTGCGAACCAAGCACAATCACGACAGAAAATGAAACAAGCCCAATTCATAGAACACAAGAATTTACGTGGTTCGGCGATGTGCCTACATCCACGACAAAGATTTGGCGAAAGTTTTTACTATGCGAAAAACAGGATATTATAAGTTTCAACCCCAAACCTAGCTCTTGCTCTCTCACTCTCTTTCTGTGTTTTTAGTGTTTTCTCTCTTAACCCCACTCCAAACCCTAGATGCCCTTATATACCGGGCTACAAGAGTCATAAACAAGGTCCACAACCCTCAAGCAAAAAGCGGGTCATAATTTTTTTTCCAGGGGCGGGGCCCCATGGCTTTGGACTACACAAAGCCCATGCCGAGACAAAATTCGGGCCACAATATAATGGCAATTTTGATATCGAAAAACAGTTTAATGTATTCTGAAACTCAACTTTAAAGATCAAAACATGCAGTTTGAAAACCCTACAATGTTTCATGAAATAGATGAATTCATATGATCCCTAATTTGGTGAGAAAATAATTCAGGGGG
Source organism: Cornus controversa (assembly GCA_026545225.1). NCBI lineage: Eukaryota > Viridiplantae > Streptophyta > Magnoliopsida > Cornales > Cornaceae > Cornus > Cornus controversa. The sequence continues at coordinate 2,148,749 of CM048851.1, read as the reverse complement.
TGAATTTAACTTTTTACCCTTTTATTCTTCAAATACCTTGTCTTCACAGTCCGTGGATCTGAAATAAATTCTAACCCTAACTAACTAAACAACTTTTGATAATAAAACCAAAATTACAGACTGACTTTTGTTACGGTACTTGTCTAATAATCTCACACTTCAAAACTGTGGTAGCCTAGAAGATGTTCCAACTGTGTAGGCTACCTGAAATATCCATACTAGTTTCATTACTGGTGCAGTTGACGTATCCTTGACATGTGCTAACTGTAATTTTGTTTGACCATTGACCATCTCAATATCCTTATTTCCTTTATTCATGTTTTTGGGCATGTTTTTCGTGGAGTGCCCCCATCATTTGGTACAATAAGTATGCCATGGCTTACTACCATTTTATGTAAGATTGCTTTAAAAACTTCTATTAATTGATTTCAATTCTACTTGATGTATTTCTAGGGGAGGAAGATGGAGTTGCATCAGGCAATCATTAACATGGAACAAGGTGGCAGTGCAGATGGTATCCTTCAGGTAACTATAACCATTTAGCTATAATGTTATATGGCGATTGTATGTGAATCAGTCCAACTTTAAATATTTTTGGCTTGTATAGGTTCGTGCTGATCGTATACAGTCAGATCTTGAGGAGCTAATGAGGGCTTTAACTGAACGTTGCAAGAAAAATGGAATAGATGTCAAGTCAACTGCACTAATTGAACTTCCGATTGGTACCTTCATTCCCTCTTAGTTCTTGTTCTTATTATTTCTTGTGCTTCTTATTAATCCCACAATATTATGTAGCTTCAGAATGTTTTTTTTTTCCCTTCCCAATTTATGTTCTTTCTGGCATGGAGGATATGCTTCATGCTTACAGAATTACAATGTCTGTTATTGAAGATTTAATGAATCACATAACGTTGTGCTTTGTCATTCATATTCTTTTCTATAGGCTTTTCTTTATTGTTCCATGTTCTACATATATTTCTAAATTTTAATTAATTTATTTTCCTGGATTGATTAGTAGGGATTTCAGAATTATAATTAAATATGCTTAAGCATGTGACTTGGGTAATACTAGTTAAAATAGGTTCAATAATTCATCAAGTAAAAGATTGGGTTGACAAGCATGAGGATGCGGATTTGAGTTCAAGAGTCATAACTTCATGCAAAATAATGCCAAAAGTTCGCTGGTTCGATCTTTGGATGTGCATCGGCGGCCCCCTTTCCATTGATAGTCCTAAGCCGATGGGCTTTACCTGAGAATAAGGTAAAGAGACCTACTGACATAGATTAAGCAGGTACTAGATCCCCCGTCTTGTCGAAGAATCAAAGACTTCGTTCTCATCGATTGGGATTGACTGTCTTCTTTACTTCGATAGATGTGGTCAACTCTGACTCTAGTCTTCCCTTCCTAACATCCTGCGTAGGCGGGAACACCATTGCCTTTTTTTTTCGTGGGCAAGATGGAATTTTTTTATAAATATAGAAATAATGTACAAATAATAATCAAGTGGGGGCATACCCCCACTGTACATTGAAAATAAGACCAATACAAGATTGGGCCAAACCAAACAAAGAAGATAAAACAGTTAAGGCTGGTGAAACAAGTGCATCACATCTTGTATTGGTCTTATTTTCATGACTAACCAGAATATCAGTTTAGCAACCTCCACGGCTGATCTAGCATTACCATCATGTAATCTACTATTCCGTTCAGTCCATATATGCCACACAGCTGTTGAGAAAATAGTTCTAGCAGCCTTTCTTGCCATATTAGCCCAATGAGAGTTCGTAATCCAATCAGTTCACTGCATCAAGGTATTAAAACCTTGCAAGTTTCATGATGGCAAATCAGAAAGCCATCCCCAGATGGAAGAAGCAAATGGGCAGCAAACAAATAAGTGATTCCTTGAATCAGTAGCAGCCATACAATTATGACAAATAACAACAATAATATCAAATAACAGCAACAATCATACTGTTGAAGGATTTAAATATTATAGTTACACCCTCTCTAATAGCTTAGCTATTAGAGTAAAATGGTGGTTAACATGGTATTAGAGCCAGACCCAGTTATTGATCCGGTGTCACGCTAGGCACCCACCCAAGTGGAGTCCGGCTTCTGGTCATTATTGTGTCCTCCCGTTGTTATGGGGGACGGGTAGGCAGGGTGGTCCGATCGCAACGAGAGAGTTGTGAGTTCGGGTGAGGGAAAATGTTAGAGGGGCATGTCGCACATTGAATCTGGATGGGGAAGGACTTGGGCGTACAAGGATGGGCATGCAGACTACCCAATAGCTTAGGCTTTTGGGTCGTTGGTAATTGCCCAACCTGTTACAGGTGGTATCAGAGCCAAAGGTCTCGAGTTCAAACCTCAGATAATTAAAATTGAAACAAGTGTTGGACCAAAAGAAGGTCACATGTGAGGGGGTGTGTTGAAGGATTTAAATATTAAAGTTACACCCTCTCTAATAGCTTAAGCTTTTAGTGTAGCTGGTGGTTAATGCATACCTCTCTTCCTAAATTTTTTTAATGTTGGTAACCTGTCATGAATGAGCAAGAAAAAGACACTCTCGGTCTAGAGAAATTCCAGCATAGATAAAATCACACTACCCGATTTTTAAGACTTTTGTTGAGTGCCAATGGTGTAAAGACTTCATATTGGTTTATCTTTCTGAGGGATTCTTTATGGTTTGGTTTGAACATGTTGATGATATGGAGAAGGTTTTGCAACGCGTACATACATTTGAGGGAAGGCCAGTCATTTTGAAGAAATGGTCCAAGAATGTCAATCTTGAGAAAGATCTTTTGGGTTCAGTCCATATTTGGTTGAAAATATATGATTTACCGATCCATTGTAGGAGTAAAGTGGCAATTTCTAAGGCTTGTTCTCAGTTTTCCAGACCTCTATTCATGGATGATACATCTCTTAATAGGGAGAGAGGCCAGTATGTCAGGGTAATGGTTGAGATCGATGTGTTCGATGAATTGCCTGAGAAGATGGTTATTGATGTTCATGGAGTGGACTGTACCATTAAGTTTGAATAAGAATGGCGCCCTCAAGTATGCTTTCTTTGACGAAAAATTGACCATTTGGTTGATAGTTGCCCACAGAAACATATTGCTGAAACTAAGAAGAAGCCAACACAACAGTGGGTTGTTAAAATGGGTGGAAAATTGGTTTGTCAGGGGGATTTTATTTGTACATCCATAGAGGCTGCTCCGGTTGCTGGGGTAAAACTGCAGGATAAGCGTGTGGCTGTTCAGAACTCTTTTTCGGCTCTAGAAGAGGGCATCACCAATGATGTTGCTGGTGATGATAGAGATGTGGATGACAAAGATATTCAAGAGGATTTAGATGATGCATCTGCCTCTCTGATGACGAGGACAACTTGCATTCTGAGTCTCTTGTGGCTGCCATTGAGCCAATTATAATAAAGGATGACATCAACCACTTTTTTGCTGAAAGGGAACAACCTGTTAAGGATGCTGTTGAGAATGTGGTTCCAAATTGTAAAGACTCGTCTCTTGCTTGTATTTCCCTTGGTAAACAACCTAAAGATAAAGGTACTGCCCCTCTTAGCTTGCAGGATCCTTTACTTGTGAACATAGTTCAACAAGTCAGAAAGTGGAACATAAAGGAAAGAAGAAGAAGAAAAAGGAGATTTCTGAGGCCTCTGGGAGGGTTACTAGAGCTAGATATGCTGTTGGAGCAGATCCACCACCCAATCCTTCTCAATGATTGGGTGCTGGAATGTTAGAGGTCTAAATAAACCTCTAATGCAGAAGGAAGTCAAGAATTGGATCTCTTCTGAGCATTGTTTCTTGGTTATCCTGGTTGAAACTAGAGTCATGGAGACTAAATTTGCTAGAATTTCTAGAAGGATAAATCCATCTTGGTGTTGGGAGGCTAACTATAGTTCAAGCCCAATTGGTAAGATTTAGGTGGGATGGTATTCTTCAATTTTTTCAGTTGATCTCTTGCATTCAGACTCACAACATATGCTGCTGAAGTGTAGGGTGATTTCCACTGATCAAGTTTTTTGTTTTTGTTTTTGCTGCCTTTGCTGCAAACACTGTTGCTGAAAGAAGGTTCCTTTGGCAGAGTTTGAAAAATTGTGTGAATTTAATTGATACTCCTTGGTTGGCCTTGAGTGATTGGAACATTGTGAGGTTTAATCATGAGAAAACAGTGGTTTGACGGTGCCTCAGGCTCTTCTTGGATGATATCCCTGTGAACAATGGCTCTTGGTCTTGGTCTAATAAGCAATTTACTTCTAGAAGGATTTTCGCTAAATTAGAGCTCTTGTAAATTCAGTTTGGTTGCTGACTTTTACAGATTCGAAATTCTCTACCTGCTGCCTCCCTCTCAGATCACTATGGGATGATTGTGAAGTGGTCTCCATCATGTTCTTAGGGCCCTAAGCCTTTTAGGTTTTTGAAGATTTGGTGTGGTATGCTTGAGGTGGAGAATCTGGTTATTAATGCCTGGAACTCAGTGGTTACTGGTAGCCCTATCCATCAGCTTATGAAGAAGTTGAGAATTCTTAAGGAAGCAGTTAAGAATTGGAATAAATGCAATCGTACTGTTAATAAACAGATTGGAGATGCTAGGAAGACATTAAGCTCTATTCAATTCCAGATTCAAGCAGATCCTTTGAATGATGCTTTGTTACAAGCTGAAAAGGTTGTTGGTGCCCAGCTGGAGAACCTGCTTCGTTTGGAAGAGATGGTTTGGGGTCAGAAGTCAAGGTTGGCCTGGTTGAAAGAGAATGACAAATCCACCTCCTTTTTTCACCATATGGTTCAACAGAGAAGGAATAGGAATTCTATTATTTCTCTTCAAAATAGTAAAGGCACTTATACTGAGACTCCTAATACAATGGAGGAATGGTTAGTTCAGTTCTACCATGACTTGTATAATGAACCTTCTCCTGTGTCTTTGGATATCATGCATCCCCAAAGGGTCCTCTCTAATGTTGATAAGGATATGCTTGAGATGGGGGTTGATGCTACTGAAATAAAATATGTGGTGATGGCTTTGATAAAGCTCCTGGTGTCAGTTACCCTCCTAGGTTCTTTCGGAAGTTGGCATGTGGTGGGTCCTGATGTTTTTAGGGCTGTGCAGCACTTCTTTGCTACTTCTAGACTTCCTCAGGGTCTGAATAGTACTTTCATTACTCTGATCGCCAAGAAAGATCATGGCTTGTCAGCAGCTGACTATAGGCCTATTTCACTTTGTAATACTCTTTATAAGATTATTTCCAAAGTGATGGCAAATAGGCTTAGTTGGGTGCTGGATAAATTAGTGGGGCATGAACAAACAACAATTTTGAAAGGGAGGAGGATACATGACAATGTTCTTTTGGCAAATGACTTGGTTAAAAGGTTTAACAATAAGTGGCACAATTCTGTGGCTTTGAAGGTGGATCTCAAGAAGGTATATGACTCTGTTTCCTGGTCCTTTCTGCTGAAGATTTTAAAGCATCATGGTTTTGGAGATAAGTGGATTGGTTGGGTTAAGGCCTGCATCAGCTCAGCTAAATACTCTCTTCTTGTTAATGGTGTGCCTGTTGGCTTCTTTAGCTCCAGTAGAGGTATAAGACAAGACTGCCCCCTTATCTCCCCTCCTTTTACTTTGGTTACTGAGCATTTCACTTGCTTGATGGAGAGTGCTGTTGCTAGAGGTGCTGTTACTTTGTCCAAACATGTGATCAAGGCTGGTATGAATCTTTCTCACATCTTTTATGCTGATGATCTCTTTCTTATGGTTAATGGTGATATTGGAACTGCTCGTGGAGTTGATTCTCTATGGATACTGGTTTGATGGTTAGCAAAGAGAAGAGTTTAATTATTTATTCTAAATAAGTTAGAAGAAGAAGGTCTATTGATAGGACCTTGCATTTCAGAAGGGGTTCTTTTCGTATTGACCAACTTAGGATTGCCTCTTTCTGATAAAAATCTGAAGAGAGCTTACTTTAACCCATTACTTGATAAGATTAATGCTAGACTGACCCATTGGAATTCTATGAATTTGTCTTTAGCTGGCAGAACAGAGCTTGTCAAATCTGTGGTTATGTCATTCTTATAATACTGGGCTTTCGGATTTAAAATTCCTTGGGGTGCAGGTCTCTCGTTGAAAGGGAAATCAGGTGTTTTCTTTGGGGTCATTCAGAAACAACAAAGAAATCCCATTCTTGAATTGGTCCAAGGTTACTCAACCTACTTCTGAAGGTGGGTTTGGTATTAGGAGAATTCAAGATATTGACTTTTCTTCAAGTGTTTGCAGTTTTGGGATTTCATTCAATTTAAACACAAGCTATGGGTGCAGTGGTTCAGTAGGAAATACCTGCAAAGAGCTAACTTCTGGAGTTGCGTTCCTCGGTCTGACCACTCTGCAGCATGGATAAACATTCTTCAGATCAGACAGTTTATGATAACTAATTGTGACTTCAAAATTTGTGATGGCTCCATCTTTAAAATTGTCACTGATCCTTGGTGTGAGGGGCTGACTCTCTTACGGAGGTTTGGGTGGAGGTTGTGCAGGGACTTTGACAGATCTGCTACCCTTTCTTCTGTTATTCAAAATGGGCAGTGGTGTATTCCTGAATATGTGCCTCAATGTATTAAAGATTCTCTTATTGGTACTCCATTGTATACTGGTACAGATGCGATTAAGTGGTAGCATGGGTTTAATTTTAAACCTGTTTGGAATCACCGTCAAGCCATTGGCCGAAGGTGGTTTGGAGATATGGCAGGCCTCAAGCTTTTATGACCTCTACTTTGATTCTTCAAGATGCTATTCCTAATTATGTTAATCTGCAGAAACGTGGTCTCCTTTTCCAGCTATGTGTCACTGTTGCTATGGGGACTGGGATTTTGTGGATCATATTTTTGTGACTTGCCCTTATGCTAGTTCCATTTGGCTCATGATTTTTGATATTCTAAAGCTTCTTGTCGCTCAGTTCCAGAACTTGAAACAAGTTACTCAATGGTTCATTGCTCATACAAGGTCTACAACTCTAAGAGCAAGATTTTTAAAATGCTTGTTCCCTACTGTTCTGTGGTCTATCTGGAAACAGAGTAATAGTGCTTTGCACGTGGGTCTCAAAGGTTCTATCAAGGAGGTGGTACACTTGGCTCTTTGATGTATGCAGCCGGTGGGTCTTCAACTCCAGGACATCCAACTCATTTTGAGAAGTTCGGAAAAAGACTGTTGAGTTGCGGTGGGTTTGATGAATTTTAAAGGTGATTTATCATGAGTAACAACCTATATATCGTATTTTAAGTTGTGGTCGATAGAAAACACATTAATTTCTAGTTTTCACTTAAAAACTGACCAAATAGAAAAGGTAAAAAAAAGGGCGTACGCAATTCACAGGGCTCCCGCTTGAGCGGGGTCTGGGAGAGGTAAATATCGGCTAGCCTTACCCCCAAGTTTTGGAGAGGCTGTTTCCAAGTCTCGAACCCGAGACCTATCTCTTTTGGGCGAAGGCACTTGCTATCGCACCAAGGTGCGATCTCTAAAAGGCTGTATCCAGTGCACAAGGCTCCTGTTTGAGCGGTGTCTGGGAGAGGTAGATGTCTGCTAGCCTTACCCCCATTTTTGGAGAGGCTGCTTCCAAGTCTCGAACCCGAGACCTATCGCTTTTGGGCGAAGGTACTTGCCATCGCACCAAGGTGCGACCTCTAAAAACTGACCAAATAGAACACATTAAAAGAACACAATAACATATATATCAATGTCCTTTAGTGGAAGTTGCAACTTGAAACCAAGGAATACATGTCACCACCAAACAAAGTTTATATATTTAACTTCAAACAACATGTGAGTTTGATCCAAAATTGGAAACATTGTGGTTAGTTGAAAGCTTGGAGGAGTTTGATCCAAAATCTAGGCGAAGATCTTATAATTTTTGGGGTTCGATCATAATAGACCTTTGGGTTTACCATGAGTTTAGAGGTGAGGGAGGGTTGTTAGAGGGAGAATGAGAAATCATTGGCAGAATCAAGTATTCCAACTTAAAAGGGCCCCTGCTGAACCTAGTCTAGGTTGAGTCCGTACAAGTCACCCCGAGTCCTTACCAAGTCCATTAAGATTTTCACTCTCAACAGTGTTGTTATGACAAACAGTTGCGAACCAAACACAATCACGAAACACGACAGAAACATAAAACGAAACAAGCACAACACAGAATATAAGAATTTATATGGTTCGGTGATGTGCCTACGTCTACGGCGAAGATTCAGTGAAAGTTTTCATTATGTGAAAATCAGGAGATTACAAGTTTCAACCCTAAATCCTAACTCTCGCTCTCTTTTTTTTTGCGTTTTTAGTATTTTCTCTCTTTTTCCTACTCCAAACCCTAGATGCCCTTATATACCGGGCCGCAAGAGAGTCCTAAACAGTGTCCAAACCTGCAAGCGAAAAACGGGTCATAACCCAAAGCCCATTTTTCGGGTCAACACCGATAGGCTGAGACAAAATTCGGGCCACAACATAACAAGTATATCGGGCCGTAAAGGGATCAACTCTCATCAAGTCTATTACGACTTGGTTTATTCATCCCACCATGGCCGATATTTTAAACCTTCAAAGTCACTTAAGAAATGATATATTGATCAAACAAACATGCTGGAATTTTCTTTTATGAAGCATTTGATGTGAAAAGAACCTCAAATGCAGGACAAACTTTGGATCTGGGAAACAATCCCAGTATTAGCTGACACAAAAGAAAGGTTCAAAACCTTAGCAAATAGCCATCGATTGACATGGAATTCTGAAAGGAGATAAAGAAAGGAAGATGATGCAGATGGTGTTGCCTGATCGTGCTGACATCAGTGTCTTTATGATGGTGCTGACAGCACCCACTCAAATGGACTCTGTTCTTTGTTTGTGGTTATTTTCTGATAGTATTGCTTTTATACTAGGGTGTTTTTTATTCAAAAGAAATGAAGAAAGCAATAGAGGAAGATGAAAAAATGAGAAAAAAAGATCGAGACTTGTTGGGCTTTTCTCTATCCCAAAATTTATTTTATGATACTATGGGTGGAGAGATTACAAAAGTACCCCTACTAAGGTATTTACTTGCATAATAAACTCTGTTTTTTGACTCTGTTCTTTGTTTGTGCTGATTTTCGGATGTATTGCTTTCTTACTAGGTGTTTTTCATTAAAAAAAAATGAAGAAACAATAGATGAAGATGAAAAAAATGAGTAAAAAGATTGAGACTTGTTGGGCTTTTCTCTACTAAGATTTTAACTTGCATGATAAATTCAGCTTGATACAAATGCATCTTATTCCAATTATTTTGGGTTGGTTATAAGAGTCTTATTTTGCCACTAAATGGCCATAATTTCAGTTTAAATATATGCTATAATATAATTCTTTGCTTTTCCATTCCAAATTGATTTTGATTTGTTTTCCTTACTATTACCCTCAAATGTAAGACGTAATGTCTTCGTTCTACATGATTAAACCATTTTAGTCAGTTTGCTCTCCTTTTCTCCAATATATGTCACTTTCACCGCCCCGTGCATGTATTCATTTCTAATTCTATAGTTTCTTTTCTTCAAGGCATATATCTCAAATTCTGCAGTTCATCCACACTTATATTATGGATTCGTTTATCATTCTTTCCTATGAAATATGGTTGGTCTAATAGCTGATTTGTAGAACTTACATTACAGTTTTGTAGGTATATGTAATTATACAGTATACTCCTACTACTATACTTAACCTGACCTTTAATATTTTGAGCATCATTGTTTTCTATCCTTCCCTTTTACATAATTCAGCTTAGAAATAGAAATGTTTGTTTTTTGGTGTCTCTTGATCATCAATTTCCCAATTTCTCCCTATTTGTCTTCCTGGTTTTGTTAGTTCCTACTTACCTTGATTTTATTGATTTTAGAGGTTTTATCTAGAGATCTCTTTTAGCATATTTACGACTATTGGAGAATATATTATTGAAGTGATTTAAGCCTTGATAGAAGATTGATAGGAGTGAATAATGTGATTGATTTTAGGAATCTTCCATTAATGTATTTTTCATGTTTATCACGTGTATTCTTTCACTTATAAATAGAGGTGGTCATTGTGAACAAAACTAAAAGAGAATACAATAAAAGTAATGTAGCCCTTTGGGCTGTGTGCGCCGTGGATGTAGGCTGTAGTGGCCGAACCATGCTATATTCTTCTTGTTCAATTTCTCTCTTCAATTTTATTTTATTTTATCAACATGGTATCAGAGCAAGTTATCATACCCTACTTTAGATTCATCTCGGATCTCCGGATCAACTCGTCTCGGATCTCAGGATCAACTCGACTCGGATCCCCCTAAACTTCGTATTTAGTTTCAAGTTGGACACTTGAGTTAAAATCTCCGTGTACCAACTTGAGAGGGGTTTTATGGGATTGATTTTAGGAATCTTCCATTAATGTATTTTCCATGATTTTCATGTGTATTCTTTCACCTATAAATAGAGGTGGTCATTGTAAACGAAACTAAGAGAGAATACAATAAAAGTGATGTAACCCTTTGGGCTTTGTGTGCCGTGGATGTAAGCCGTAGTGGCCGAACCATGCTATATTCTTCTTGTTTAATTTTTCTCTTCAATTTTATTTTATCAACAACTATTTTAGTTTTATGAATTAAAATTATGTAATAATCATTGATCAAGTTCATAGAGCACACCATGGAATCTCATCGACAATTTGTATCGTTAGTACATTAATGACTGACGCAAAAACAAAAGAGAGGGTTTGTGTAACCAACATAATAAAAATACAATAGGTGAAGAGATAACCTCATATTATTCTCTTTTCTTAGAAATGAGAGAGCAAAACTTTGATTTTGCTGCCTGATGAGTTCTTAGAAATGAGAGGGCAAAATTTGATTTTGCTGCCTGATAAGTATCTCAATATTTCCTTGTACTTTTCTCTTGGGATGCTCTTGTATACTTATGAACGTTCTTTTATAATGATCATTTGTCAAGGCTGGCAACCTGGAGTCCCAGAGGTAGCTGCTGTTTGGGATGAAGATTGGGATAAGTTTGAAGACGAAGGTATGGTGTCCTTAGTTTTGACATGAGATCTTATTAGCTCTTTTCATTTTTTACTTTATTTTTTTCTTTGTGTTATCTAACAATGGTGTCGACTTTACTCCATATGTAGTCCAAATGTCATTATTTGCTTAAGATATCTGACAGGTAGATTTATAAATTGTATATATATCACAACACATTTTTTCTTTTTTAAAATTTGTACTTCCAGGATTTTCATTTGATGGTGCTATGCCTTCAAAGATCAAATCCACATCTGTATGGAAAGAAAATTCTTCTCCAATTGATAGTCTATCCCCCGATTCATTGTCACATGCTGATGACAAGTCGGAGAAACTTTTCACTAAAGGGGAGCCTGCCCTTGAGAGTGAAGATGAATTAGCAAGAAGCCCATCTGGCAGTCCAGTGAGACAAGCAGCATTTGAGAGCCCATCACAGGAATATTCCAATAACCATTTCAGAAAGAGCTCTGAAGCAGATACAGAAACCCATAGGTATGGGTGGATTCATTTCTTTTTATACTTGTTCAGTTATAATGTTCTGAATCTTATATTTATGGACAGGAGTTTTGATGAACCGACTTGGGGTACCTTCGACAACAACGATGACATAGATTCAGTGTGGGGCTTTAACGGTGTTGGCACTCGAGTAAGTTGACTCTTCTACACATTTGTGCCCCTCATAATACTGAGTTTTCTACATCATAGAATTTGGCATTTGGAGCATGTTCAATATTTAGCTTATTCTTGGCTGGTCAAAATTTATTTGTGAATTCTTGCCACTCTTTCATTAAATGGCATTTATACATACTAATGTTTTAATAGGGATTAAAATGGCATCATGTTGTAAATGATAGAAGGCAATATGGCAACTGGGAGATGTGTTCAATGTTTGGTCTGGATAGATTAGCTGACCTTTTTAATACATGCTTCACAAGCAGTTGTGTAATGGTTATTTGATGTCTTTCTATGTGTTTCTGGCGTCTAATAATACAAAGAAGATTATTCTTCTATGCTCGGACTGACCTGTAACTTGACATAATCTACGAGACTTCTATCAGCACCACACTATTATTCGTGAACCACTGCCGCCGCTACTACCATCACCACCATCATCAAATTTGTTGTTTTATGCTGAAAAACATAAAACTGAAATTTTAATTCTTGGAGTAGCTTAATAATGTTTAACGTGTTGGTAATAATTGTATGCTGTGTAAGATAATACTATTCTGGTAGCTGCTGCTGGGATCTGGTTTTTTCCTTTGGATTTATTTTTGCCATCTAACTGATTTCATCTTACAGGACTCAGATCATGAGAAGCATGGAGGGTATTTCTTTAGATCTGGTGACTTGGGCACAAGTCCAGTAAGAACCGAATCTCCCAATGCAGATAGCATGTTCCGGCGGAAAAGCCCGTTTACCTTTGAGGATTCTGTTCCTAGTACTCCATTTTCCAGGGCTGGTAACTCTCCACCAAGGTACAGTGTGGGATCAGCGGACCCCTTCTTTGACAATAGCTCAAGGTTTGATTCCTTCAGCATGAATGACCATGGATTTTCTCCTCGACGAGATACCCTCACAAGGTTTGACTCCATAAACAGCAGCAGAGGCTTCGACCATAGTCGAGGGTTCTCTTCGTTTGATGATGCCGACCCATTTGGCTCAAATGGTCCTTTTAAGGTCTCATCAGAGAGTCAAACTTCAAAAAAAGGCTCTGATAATTGGAGCTCTTTCTAGCTGGGCAATTCATACTCTTCATATTACCGTTACCATTGTCGATGTTCACTGTGTGGATGTAGTGGCATTTTCTCCATGTGTTACATTGTGTGTAAAAAGCGTTCCACAAAAACGCTTTCCCAAATGAAAAACAAAGTTCATGTTTCTCCTTTACAGTCTAGACGACCACTCCTCTCTACCCCAAACACCACCGGGGGGGAAAAAAAAATACTGTATGAGCTGCAGCCCTCGTGACTCGTATCATGTATGTCTTTTGTAATTGTGGCTTGGTACTCGTATTTGTATTTTGTTTTGTCACTTGAAAGTTTAAAAGTACATATATTTTTTTTATTCCTCGTTTCCCTCCATGGGGGAATAAGAAGACTTGTGAAAGGGCTTCTTTAGTCTTGTTAATAACATGAGAAAGTTTAAGCTTGACATAACAGTGGCATGAGACGAAGTTGTGTTTTAAAGTAAAGATATAATGTGGTATCAGGAAAGTTTGGGTCTAGCTGCTTCAGTTTTCATAAAATTTGTGTGTTGATTTTTGTGAAGATAGTAGTTTTCAATGAACCATAAATGCTTGTATTCTGAAACCTTTTTTTCTTCTTTAATTCTGTTTTCATCGATCAAATTCTACGACATTATTAACAAAAGGAAATGGAACATAATTTATTAAATCTGTTTTCTGTTTGTTTAGCAGTTTAGACCAAAAATTTGTATTTAGAAAACTCAACCAAATAGGTTCTAATTTATAATTCTTCATCTCGTTGTGATGGAAATGTGGTTATGGGAGATTTAAAACTTTTAGAGCTGCCTTTCTAAATCGTCATGTTTGCTATTAGCAAATATGCACTAGACGGTGGCCAAATTTTTACTGATAAATCTCCACAAGGAAAAGCCAAATTTCTAGAGTTTTATGTTTTGCAATATTTTCATGCTATTGTTGGTTGTAATAATAAGTGAGTGTTTTATTTTTTTTTTTGAATGTGTTAAAATGGGTGTTTTAATTGAAGGATTTGAAGGAGTCGCCTCCAAATCAAAGTTTCAAAAGACTATTGTAATGGTAGTAGCCGTGAATGGTCCATTGGAGGCTCGTTTCTTTTATGCCACACTTTTAATGAAAAATTCGAAATTTGTCATGGTTTTTATTGAATTTGGTTGAATTTATAAAAACTCAATATATGAGTAATGGATTTTATGTTGATTAGTTTTACGTTTAACCAGTTTTAAGCTAAGAAATTCCGTTTAAAACGTCAAAAACATATAAAAGTTATTTAACAAATCTTGCAAGAATATGCAGATAACATTTACCAATAATCTCTGAATATATATTTATAAGTTATACCCATTTCTTCCATTAGTTTCGAATCCTCAACCTTCTAGTTAGAAGGAGAGCTCACTTGGACCAAACTTTTTGGTACTAACAATCTTTACAATAAGAACAACAAAAAAATATTTTTTCAACAAAACTTTGGGATATGCCCTAGAGTAGAGTTGTCAATACTCACCAAAACTCCCGATTATCGAAAAGGGTAAAATGCCAATTTCCCACCCTAGTGTGAAATAGGCCTATCTGACCGTCAAATAGGGAAATAAATGCTTCCATTCCATTTAGAGCATCCCAAAACCTCCAAGATGTCTGAAGATCATGTCTTAACATGGCTGTGGGCATTCGATTAAAAGGACGAAATGGTAATTTTTCCATTTTGCTTAATACTAGCAAATATAACTATTGGATCGACGATTACACTTCACAATTACATTCAGAACACTCTAAAACCTTAAGAAAGTCAGGGATCACTTCATAAAGTGACCCTGGACATCCAATTATCATAAGGGCAAGTCGTAATTTTGCACTGGGACATATCCAATCGTCGAATTAAAAATTGGACTTTGCTATCGTGACCAAAATGTCCAAAAACCTCAAAAACCACCCTCACTAGGATCATAATCACCATTCCAATCATTTGATCAAATGAATTTTGAACGAACAGCTCAAATAATCGAAAAAAGGCCTTGTGTTTAGGGATGACAATTTGCCCCGCTCTAGTAGGGACCCACCCCATTTAAACCGATTTTAAGGGACTCTAAATGGTTTTGGGGCGGTTATGGGGGTGAGAGAGCGGCGATGGGGATAGGCACCCCCGCCCTGTTTATATTTTATATTAACCATATTACCCTTGTATTATATTATACACGTACAAAATTAGTCTTGTATAGTTATATATATAACCTTGTTCAAATCTTATTGATGGTGCACATGTAAATTATAAGACCTTATCACATAAGAGTGTAAAGACCAAAAAAAGAGTACAATTTAAAAAGTACTCTCCTAAAAAAAATGTTGAAAAGAAAAAGGAAAACCGCCCCGCCCCCGCCTCACCCCATGTAATAAATGGTTTGGGGTGGGAATGGGGGGAGCTTTGCTAAACGGGGACGAGGATGGGGTTGGGGTTTCCCACCCAAACTTGTCCCGTTGCCATCTCTAATTGTGTTATCCATAAAGCACAAAAGCATGTGAATTGCTAGGGTGGAAACATGAAACATAACTGCCAGCAACTATAGTTCCAGGCAACTAAAAAAATAAGGAAATGAAGGCGACCGTATCTATAGATGTTGTAGAGATCGTGACCAATTTTGGCCGATTTTGTATTTTTCGCATTATAATTGTCATAAATGCATTTTGAGTGTAGGAAACATGTTTGGGAAGTGTTTTTAAGGTTTTGGGAAGTTTTAGGGAGAATTGAAGAAGTTTGACTTTTTGGTCAAACCGGGGCCGGGATGCGACTTAAGTGGGCCCAGGAATCCGAAAAATTCTCAAAAATATTTATTTTTGAGAATGACAGATGAAATGTTTAGAGAGTAGAGGAAGTGATTTCGAGACCGTAGGAGTTTTCGGAATCGAAAAAGGAGTCCGGGAAGGTGCGTTAAGTGGCCTAGGGGTATTTTAGTCTTTTCGCGGCCTAGGGACCTTAAATGGTCAAATCTGCAGAGATATTTCATATCTCACGGCTGCTTCTCTCTCTATATTGCTCCCACTTCTTCTCTCTTCCTTCTCTCTAGGTTTTGGAGGTCTTCGGGTGTGATTCAAGTTCCGCCGAAGAAGGGAGATACGTAGGGGATGGCTAGGGCTTCCCTTTGAACTGATCAAAGTTGCGATTTGGTAAGGATGACATTGCTGGGATTTTGAGAAGTGCTTGGAAGGCCTTCATTTTCAAGGTAGGGGTGTTCTTTTTCATCTACTTGTCGATTCTAGGGTTTCGGGTGAAGTGGTGAGAGCTAAGGTTGAGTATTGCATGTTTTAGAGATGTAAGAGGGGTGGGATAAGGTATTTTTATTTTTCTCTTGAGTCTCTTGTATGCAATAGATGTGTATCTCCTAGTATGCATGATGTGAGGGACAAATGCATGAGAATGTGGGAGAATGAGAGCATGTATGCTTATATGCTAGCTTTTGTGCATATATGTAGAAATGTGTTATATTGGACATATATGTGTTACATGTTGTAAGTGAGTTAAATGCATGCTATATTTGTATAGAAAATGTGTGCATTGGTGAAGCATGACTAAAATGTGCTTAGGTGAAATTTTGTGAGCATATGTGGATATTATGCTAGGTTTTGCATATATAGGTAAATATATGTGTGGTGTTGTGGAGATGAAATGCATGCTACGTGTTTTATCAATTAGCATGTGCATTGTAAGGCATGAAATTAAATGCTTGATGTTTATATGTTCGAAATGCATATATTGGGGCCATTGTGAGGAAACGGGGAGGTATGGAAGAGTAACATTTTCACCTTGGAGTATGTGATGACTCGGTGAAACTCTTAAAACAATTTCAACCACCTGGGAGTATGTGATGACTCGGTGATGAATTTCAAAACTATCTAATTACCTTGGAGTATGTGAGGACTCGGTGATAGACGATCTAATTACCTTGGAGTATGTGATTACTCGGTGATAAATTACTTAACCACTTTGGAGTATGTGATGACTCGGTGATGAATTCCAAAACCAATTAATCACCTTGGAGTATGTGATGACTCGGTGGCGGTGTTGAAATTGTGTGGGAAACATGTCTCGGTCACATGGTTGGTCAAGAATCATGTTGGGATGTCGGGTCGAGTCCGAGAGAGAGACAAGTGTATGATTATTGCCTTCATTTGAATTATGAAGCATGAAATGTGTTTAATGCATCCCTATATATATATATATGCATTGTTGTGAGTGAACATGATGTATGTTGAATGATACATGAAATGTTGTGACATGCATCCATGTAGGTCGTGTCGGGTTGGCACTTAGGTGGGTTGGGGTATCTCTACTGAGCCGCCGTGGTGCTTACCCCTTTATTATAAACTCTTTTATAGATAAAGCGCCGATGACGGATGGGACTTGAGTGTCCAGGTGGAACACTAGTAGTGGTTTGGCTATCTTTTGGATTTTGTACATTTTTGTGGCTATCCCTGCCGGCTTGTGGCATGTGACTTCCTTTTTAGTTGTGGTTGTACTTTGGACATATGTACTTTCGATGTATGTATTAGATTATAAACTTGTTGGGTGCGGAAAGACAACGGTTTAGTTTATGTAATGCCCATGGTGGCACTTAGTTCATTTGATGATGTTTTCATTGTGAATGAATTGTGTTTGTGAAAGAGAATGATTCATTTTGGTGTATGGATTCAATTATGAATGTGATCTTGAGTGTGAGATTGGTGTTGGAATCTTTCATTTATGTTATTAATCATGTTTGAGGGGTTCTAGGATGATAGAATGTTGATTGGGCTTCATGTGGACCATGTATAGGGTTGTTGGAAGTCCTGGGAGGCGCATTTCGATCAATCGAAACTCCCATTTCGATCAATCGAGGTCCTCATTTCGATCGTGCGAAGGGATGATAATTTATGATGATTTTTAGGGTCCAGATAGGAGGAATTTCAATCAATCGAAACCCCCATTTCGATTAATCAAAATATTGCAGGTTTGGGGTCCCGAGAGGGTGAAAATTTCTCAAGAATTTCGATCAATCGAGATTTTATTTCGATCAATCGAAGTCCTATTTTCGATCAATCGAAATTACTATTCACAGCATTTTTCAAAACTTCATTTCGACGTAATTTCTTCATTCTAGATCTGAATTGAGTGTGGTTTTTTTTGAACTTGAGTATTTTTGGATCCTCTATCCAATGGTATAGGTCTCACTTTCAGATTCCAAATACAGTAAGTTTTGAGGCTCGAAAGTGAGTAATTCTTAAAAGTGTGGGCAAGTAAATGTTCACTAAGGTGTATGATTTGATGTAGGGCCTGTCACGCCCCGATTCCCGAGGCTCGGAAACCGAGGTGTGAACCCCGTGAGATCACCCTCACGCTCTAACCACCACCTGATCATGCAACCTCAATTTCCTATCATTTTTATGAAAATCGGGCATGACCCATTCTAAATAATCAGCTCCTGGCATGATATACCTGCTTTACAATTTATATGGACACTTCTGGGCACGTGTCCCCCCCAGCATTTATATCTAAACAATAAAAATGGACACTTCTGGGCCCGTGTCCCTCCAATATTTCTACAACATGCATAATACAATCATAATTATACATGCCTCAGTCCTTGAATGTCCGTATTAAATACATACATCACATGAATAAAATACAACTGAAGGAACTGAATCTACACAATTGCTTTATACATTTAATCCAAATGTAACGCATCTATCTATCCACTATCCTGGACATACATTAGATTCTAAGGAATCTACTTACTACCTCTGCAACTGGGACTATCAGTTTTCCCAACTGACTCCAAAACCAACAATACCTGCAAAACCTGGGAGGGGGGTGAGCTCAAAGGCCCAACAAGGTATGTAGAACCATACTATCACCGCTGCAGCAGGTCGATCCTCACATATTCTCAAAAATATACATGCACTTAAATATATCACAATATTTATGACCATGCCCCACCTAGCATGCATAAACCAATGATGTATATGGCTACTCTAGCACATATGAACATACAAAATCCACTATACATGATTTTAGAAATCATTTTTAACATGCTTGAAAGCAGTAAACATTCCGCACCAATATGTATATAGAACATATATGTCAACACATTTACATAAACGATGTAAATCCATCACCACGTCTCCTACTCAACAAGTAGCACAACTCAAATGCAATATAAATGCATTTAAACAGAAAAACATGCTTAACAGATAAACACATAAGCATAAAGGTATTTTCACCTTCCACGGTCATAATCCGATACATAATACAAGCATCTAGGCTTGCATACACTCTCACTCTCGGTCCTCATCTGATACCCCACATGATTGGCCCGCTCCGAGGATCATGTGACCTAGGACAACTCCGATAACCAACCTATGACCTGGACCACTCCGAAAGGTCATCCTACCATGGCAATGTATAGGATTGCCATCATGTGAGGGGACAGCTCCGAGGCTCACATTCATTGGACATACTCCGAATTCCAGGCATTAAGCCTGAGCATGGCGGGTCCACTCCGAGGGCCATACTTGTTGGACATACTCCGATGGCAATATATTGGTTTGCCAAATTGTGAGGGGGCAACTCCGAAACTCACAAATGTTGAACACGCTCCGATTCTAGGCATAAAGCCTTTGTATGGCGGGTCCACTCCGAGGGCCATACGTAGTGGATAATTATACCACTTCTCGTGACACGGTTGGACCACTCCGAAGTCCCGTGCACCTCTTTTTGCGTTAATTTTCCCGCAACCTCTCATATATGCAATGTGGATGCATACGTAATCAAGCATTCTATTTTTATGCTATCCCAATGCACCAGCTAGTATATAAGTACATAGCATGCATTTCCCTCTACATAAACCCACATATAACCACATATGTGTCACTTCCCTCCCATATATGCAATATAGATGCATATATACATAGCATGATATTTTCATGCATCAACCCATGCCTATGAATACTAAAGAGAAGTATTTAACATACTTTTCATCACATTCCAACACATATAGCACATACATGTTCAAAACCCGCATAATACCTCACATATGCAAAACACTCCAACTTTAACACATTTTTATTCATGCTATAACCAATGCATACATTCAATATATATAAATAAAGCTAGCATGCATCCCATATCCACATTCCCACATATAACCACGAATATGTCAAATCATGCATATAAATCACATATGCATGTACACTAGCATAAATACAGTCATGCTCTCATTCAATGCATGTATTCACTACTAGTAGCTAACATGCATTCCAAACACAGTATATATACACATATATATTACATCACCCACATATGTATCAAGAACATATAAAACACTTAGCACATTTCATGCTTTTCAAATGCTCGCCAAAAGTTATATTCAACTTAGCATGCATTCCTACCACTGCAACCATATATATATAATCACCTATATATATATTTATACTGAACATCATGCATAAGAACCACATATGCATACAAGACAACACATAGCAAAATAGGTATTATTTAGCATACTTTTCATAGACTTTAATCTATACATACATGCATATCACAATGCAAATAGGTGATAAATCTAACATGTTATCGTTTTCCAAACCCACACATACATATATATATACCCACGCATATATATATTCTCACATACCACGTATACTCAATATCCACCTGTGCACACGTATATATAAGCACATATATATAGGTATACACATACCACATATGATCAAATTAAGACATATGTAAATTAGTTAACAGAAGTAAAATATATATACGAGATAGAGGCAAGAATCAACTTGCCTTAGGTCCAGCTTTCGCCAAGTCCGCGCTTGCAAAGTGGTCCATGCCAAGCCCGGTCCACTCCGGTCCCGTGCTAAAGTTACATGAGAACCCGCTTTCTTTCCTTCTAATTTCCATGCTTGGCTCAATTTATGTTAGGAGCCCAGTTCATAAACCATCATCCATATATGCGTACATATGTATCACCACCACTACATGCATATATATCAAATGCACGACCCACAAGTTTCGGCACCATTCGAAACCACCAAACCAGTTACTATAGGCTGCTCAAACTAAATCTGCAAGCTGCCGAACCCAATTCTAAAATCCACCGTTGGACACTCCGAACCCACCAAAACATCCACAATCAAACACACCCCAGCTCTCCGCCGAGCACTACCACCTCTAATAACCGTTGTCGGCTCCAAAAACAAATAAAAAATTTATTTTCGAAACTCCGACATCACCAATTTCACTGTCAACGGACCCGTAACCAGCCTCACCACCATCAGCCGTGAACCACCCAAAGTACTCACCAAGCCAACAAACCATACACAAGTGGAACTCATTCGAAAACCAAACCCAACCACTAGCAACCGAAAACAGCGACTCACCTCAACGGACCTACCAGCCAAAGCCAAACACGGTGAACCACTCGCCAACACCACCTGTTATGGCCACCCGCAACTACCGAACACCAAAACTAGTCGCACCCCACGAGTTCCACCTATGGAACCTCCATTATCAGACCACCACAGCAAGCTGCCCAAACAGCCACGAAAACCTTGAAATCGAACCCACATGGAAGAGCCCACCCGAGCACAACAACTCGGACCCATTAACCACCTCAACCGAGCCGTGGAAAACTCATCCGAGGCTCCACCTTGCTCCAGCCGAACACCATGGAACCCGGCCACCCACCTCGGAACCCAGCGATCCAGCCGAGCCCAACCCCTAGATTGGACCAAACCCAGCCCCATCCGAAGCCTCTACCGTCGCCGGAGTGCCACCTCAACGGCCGGAATTAGCCGAGACCAACACGACCCAGAAACCCCGGCCAAACAAACCCCAGCCGTGAACAACACTCAGCCGAACCGAGCCACCCCACATCACCGGCAACCACCGCGAGCCGCCGTCACCGGCCCACTGCCAGCGAACCCGCGAACCAGCCGATCTCGCCTTCGGCTTCTCTCTCTCTCTCTCTTCTTGGTTTTCTCTCTCCCCAATTTTCTCTCCTTTTCTCTTTTTCTTTTCTTTTCTTCTTTCTTTCTTTTCTTTTTCTTTCTTTTTCTCTTTTCTTCTTTCCCAGCCGAGACCACACTTGGTCTCCTCCTTCTCTTTATTTTGGTCCACATATTATACATATATATTATATATATATATATATATATAATATACTACCCCATACACAAAATACATGTATTCTATGTATTTCCCCACACTTACCTTTAATTGCACATGAGCCCACCCTATATTTATAATTTGATATAAATATAAGCACTATATATATATATATACATAGATATATATATATACATATACACACACCTTCTACTTGGATGGAAACATAAATGTCCCTACCCTTTTCAAAATTTTAATTAATCCAAAAAAAAATTCAATCCGGTCCAAATTCACCCAGAACTGGTCAAAATAATCTCGGTCCTTACAGGGCCCATGGGGATTGCTTAAGATGGAATTGGGTGCATTCATATGCAAGAATCGAGTTAAGCTTCCACAGTAAATGATGGTAATGAGGGTCTATGGGGCTAAATAGACAGTTTAACCTCCGGTTCTCTGAGAGTTAGAAATCGGGGCGTTATCGCATGGTATCAAACCTTAATACTAATGCATGAGTGTAATTGAGATTGTTCATGGGGTTGAGTGAACGGGTTCACACTCGGGATTCGGGGTCGGTCCGGGGGAGTCTCGGCGGTCCGGGTTTCGGGGCGTGACAGATGTGGTCACCCCCAAAAGCAAATAAAAGCAGTCTCTTGCATCTATAGATGTGAGCAGCCTTCGTAGACCAGAAAACCACATTTCTCCCCATCCCACATTGAAAATACACAACAAAGTTCAGCCACTTAGCCAACTATATAGTAGTATCTCGTCCCATATCGGAAGAGGAGAGACAAATGAGAGTTTTGAGAGTATAGAAATAAAGCCTCTCCTCTCCCCTTTTAAAGATCAATAAATGATCATCAAAGGTCATCCATAAGCCATATCTTGCTCCTTATCTTAAGTCCATAGCTCTGTCACACCCCGAATTCCCATACCCAAAACGGTACAAGAAATCAAGGGCAAGGAAGGTTACACGTCAACATTGTAGACACCCTATTTTGCATCGCTCTAGTTTTAGGCAAATTTCAAAACACCTGGCACACAAAATCAACATTCACAAATGCGATGGTCCAAACAAAAAAAAAACTTCACCAATGAATCTAGAAAGGTCAAGAAATTTAGAAAAGACTACTCATGAGAGGTCGTGAGTCATCCCAAGCACTCAGATTTGATCAAACCTTAATTTAGGGTCAAACTAGTTGACCACAAAAAGTTAACCAAAAAATTGTTCGTCAAATCAACGAACGGACCTCACCACCATTCCTAGGGTCCAAAAACCATTAAAGACATTGTAATATTGACAGATTTTTGATCTTGACATCCTGTTGACCAAAACCGTAATCTAGTGTTAAACTAGTCAACCCCAAAATGTTAACCAACAAATCTGAATAAAGTCGACTGTTTGATTGGTGATCGAATTTCACCATTGCCTTTAAAACATTCAAAATCTATAGGATTGCCTAGGATTAGATCATATTAAGATCCCAATCCTTCAAATCACCACAGGGGCAAAATCATAATTTTGTACTAGGACAAATTCAATTGTTCGATCGGCAATCAGACTTCACCATTGCGTTTGACACACCCAAGCACTGTGAGATCAGTCAATATTATCCACAACATCATCTTGAAACTCCAATGATCAATGAAACAAACTTTCAATCTGAATTTTACACAAATCTGACCATTCGATCGACGATCGGACACCACCATCTTGTTTAAATCATCTCAAAGCCTTAGGGATACTTAGTGTAGAGACCGTGCCCAATTTTGACCAGGTTTTGATTTTTACATCATTTATTACTTCAAGTGCATTTTAAATGATATTTAACATGTTTTGAATGCAGAAAACATGTTTAGAATGTTGGAATATAGTTTTGGGAAGTTTTGAAAATTTTTGAAAAAGTTTCACTTTTTGGTCAATGGGGGTCCCGGGATGAGGTTAAGTGAGTCCAGGAATTCCGGGAAAATTTTGAGAAATTTTGTTTTTGGTTAAGGACTAAAAAAAATGTTTAGAGTGTCATGGAAGTAATTTCGAGGCCAACGGAGTTTTCAAGAATTAATTCGGAGGTCAGGAGGGTACGTTAAGTGGCCTGGGGGGAAAATGATCTTTTCACGCCCGTAGGAGTGGAATAGATATCTGGGGGGTCAGAGATATTCATTTTTACAGATCTCTCTCTCTCTCTCTATAGCTTCCACTTCATCTCTCTCCCTTCTCTCTAGAATTTGGAAGGCTTAAAGTATGATTTGAAAGTAACCGAAGAAAGAAAGTGTGTAGAGGGCGTCAAGGGCTTCGATTTGAACTGTTCAAAGTCCGCATTTCATAAAGTTGGAATGGCCGGGATTTCTCAAGTGGGATTCAAAGCCTAAGAATTGAGGTAGGGGTGCTAGACTCATCTTTACTTTGATCTTATAGGTCACTTTTATGTGACATGAAAGATTGATTCGATTTCTTGAGCCTAGGGTTATGTATATGTGTATATATATATGTATACCATTGTGATTTATGCATGTATAAATGTTTAACATGTTAGTTAGGACTTATATATGTTGTGTATGTGCAAATGAGACTATGAATGCTTTTGATAAAAAATGTGTTCATTTGGTGAAAACAAGAAAATGTGAATTTTCATAGACTTGTGCATGAAAGATATGATTTTTCTTATAAAATGCATAAGCATGATGATTTTCATGATGTGAGTGTGATAGCATTGTGACAATCTTGAGGTGAAAGGAAAAATGATTTGACAAAAAAAATGCATTCATTGTGTGGATAAGTGCATTGATGTGACTATGTGCACTACATGAAAAATGAGTTTTTGGGGCGTGAAAACATTGAGAATTAAGATGAGGGAATGGTCCCTAGGGTGAAAGACCCAAAACTTGGCCAAGCGGATGGTGCATCTGTCGGAATAGTAAACCGAGAAGCGTAAGCAGAGTTTGGGTTCCGAAGAGACCCTTACTATAGATGTGGTGTGATAAACTAGTCCCCATTGAATTGATTTCTAGATTTATGTGGCGTGAGTTATATATAAATTGTGGTTTGCTCAATTCGATATATATATATATATATATGTATATATGTGATAAGTGTTCAATTCTATGCATTTGAACCCTCTTTATTGCATATGTTAGTTCCGTTGCTACGTTTACCGAGATATGTTTACGGTATTTTTGTGTTTTTGATGTATTGCAGGTCTTTTAGTAAAAGGAGCAAAGTTTGAGGCTATTTGCAGCTGAAGAGAAAAGTCAGAAATTGCAGCCAAGGTATCTCGATCAATCGAGATGTTGATCTTGATCAATCGAGATCTCGATTGATCGAGATCCTATGTCGATTGATCGAGATTCTGCAGAAGCCACTTGCCCACTTGCTCACCTGCTCTCCCACTTGCAACAAAATCCCCCTTTTTGCACGACTTAGGGGGATTGTCTAACTTGAACAAGACCCTTGGGGACCTTCTTGATATAATGGATATATGTATTGATATATATATATATATGGTGGGCCCCAAGGTTGAAAAAGGGAGCCATAAAGCACAAAGAAGCCACATTTCTCAGGGATCTCTCACACACATCAGAAGACAAGAGAGACATTCGGGAGAGGAGAAAGAGGGTCTGAACCAGACCAAGAAGCTTCATCTTCTCCATCAATGGAAGAGTGCAAGGCAACCATGAACAACTAACTCTTCTACTAGGGTGTGGTGAAACCCCTAGCCATGTAAACTTGTTCATTTTTGTAGCACTTGGGATTTGTAATTAAATGTTGATTATTTAGCCTAGTGACCATGTACACTAATACATTTCTTTTATATATTCATTTGATGTTGAGTTTATTCTTGTCTTAGAGTAGATTCTTTCATGTGAATGCACAACATTTGCATATTCCACAAGAAGTGCAAATGATGGCTAGATAATGGTGTTTAAATGAATGTGTGGTGTTTGCTTGTATAAACCATGCCAAGATAAGGTAGTTTGGATGCATGTAGGTTCACTTAGAGAGTAGGGTAATTAGGTAGTTAGTTAGGTTGAAGAGCTATGCTTGCTGAAGATGGATTATGATAGGTTAGCACACACATTAATCTTTTGATATGTCATTGAGGTCACAAGCCTAATGACATTGTTAGGCATTTAATTTATGAATCCCACGCTTGGTACACTTATGAACATGTGAATGGCTAGTGGTGGAAACCAACCCTAGTTCTCTCTCCCAACTTTTACTCTTTAAATTTATTGTCATTATATTCATGCAATAGTTTTATAAACAAAAACTCAAAACCCTATTTTTTTAGGATTAAAGTGGAATTAATCTTTTTTTAAGACAATTACGACTAGTCCTCGTGGGATCGATACCCTCTATATAGAACCGTATCTACAAAGATTCGTGCTCTTGCGAGTGGTTAAATTAAATTTTGATAAAAGGGGTATAAATAAGCTTACAATATAATTCGAGTTTAGGCACACCAAAAATTTGGCGCTGTTGCCGAGCACTACGGTTTTAATTGTCGCCATTGAAAGATTAAATCTGGTTTAATTCTTAGGCTAGAAATTCTTTCATTCTTTTTGTATATATCTTGTTCTTATTTCTCAAATTTCTTGATTTTAGGTATACCACGTAGCGGGCATCTAAAAGAATTCAAGTTGGAACCCTTTGTGAGTATAAAATCTAAAATTAGTGGGTTTGAGTTCATTCATTTTTCTTTGTATATATTATTGTTTATTTTGCGTATTGAGGTGTTGTTCTACTATTAATGCATGCTAGGTAGACGGTCCTTGTCACTTCCTTTGCTTCCTTGTAATATTGAACTTGAAAGAACACTTAGACAACGTAGAGGAACCTCTAGGGACCCTATCTTGCCTAGGACTGAAAACATGGACCCAAATGAGAGACAACCTCTCGGACTACCTCCTTTTAATCATGAACAACCACCTCCACCTCCACCTCCTCAAGGAGAGTTGCTTATGGACTTTTATCTTCTGACTACATTTGAAGTACCTTCATGTATTCAATTTCCGGATGTAGCGGCAACTCAATTCGAAATAAAGTCCTCCACCATCAATCTTCTTAATAGCTTCCGTGGTCTCCCTAATGAGGATCCATACCGGCATTTAGATTACTTCCTTTCGGTGTGTTCCACCATTCGTGTACCACACTTTACGGAGGATGATCTAAAGCTGCGTATGTTTCCCTTCTCCCTAAAAGATAAAGCTAGAAGTTGATTTAATTCCTTAGAACCTAACTCAATCCATTCTTAGGTGGAGATGCAAATAGAGTTCTTAAAAAAATACTTCCCAATGGGAAAGACGAGTGATATCCGGCGAGCAATCACCAGATTCACCCAAATTGATCAAGAACAATTTCATGAGACGTGGGAGAGATTAAAAGACCTTCTTAAATCTTGTCCGCATCATGCTGTCCCAAAGTGGTAGCTAGTGCAAAGTTTTTATGATGGGGTGAGTAAGCAACATAGGCAAATGATAGACTCCGCTTGTGGAGGTGGATACCTTTTGAAAAGCCTCGATGAGGCATGGAAACTTTTTCAAACCCTAAGCAATAATTCAGCTCAATGTTCCTCCACTAGGAAAGGGAAGGCCACCCAACCTTGTAGAGGAGTGCATAAAATTTCACGGGTAGATGAGGTTGCCATGCAAGTAGAAGCCTTATCTCGAAAAATGGACCTAATCATGAAAAATGGGATGCCTACTCCAAGTCAACCTGTTCAAAATCAGGAAGGGTGTTCATTTTGCTATAGTACTTCACATTTTGTGCGAGATTGTCCTATTGTCGGTCAATCTCCCGATTATGCTCAAGAGCAAGAGAATGCCTTGTACTCTAAATAGATGAATGATCCATATTCAAATACATACAATCCTGGTTACAAGAATCATCTGGCTTTTTCATGAAGACCTCAAGAATCAAGTCCCTCTTTTCAAGGGCAAAATTCTTTCAATTCTCAATCTCAACAGCCTCAATATAGGCCAAATCCTCAACCTTACCATCAAAGATTCAATTACCAATAACCACCACCTCCTCCTCCGAGAAGCCAAGGCTTTGAAGAAAGAGTGATAAGAAATCTTGAGGCTAATACCCGCTTATTGCAAACTCACTCTCAATCAATCTCTAAGCTTGAAGCTAATTGATAAGTGTTTATTTCTATGCATTTGAACCCTCTTTATTGCATATGTTAGTTCCATTTTTGCGTTTACCGAGATATGTTTACGGTATTTTTGTGTTTTTGATGTTTTGCAGGTATTGTAGTGAAAGGAGCAAAGTTTGAGGCTTTTTGCAGTTCAAGAGAAAAATCAGAAATTGCAGCCAAAGGCATCTCGATCAATCGAGATGTTGATCTCGATTAATCGAAATCTTGATTGATCGAGATCTCATTTCGATTGATCAAAATCTCGATCAATCGAGATTCAATCTCGATTGATCGAGATTCTGCAGAAGTCACTTGCCCACTTGCTCACCTGCTTTCCCACTTGTAACAAAATCCCCCTTTTTGCACGACTTAGGGGAATTGTCTGACTTGAACAAGACCCTTGGGGACCTTCTTGATACCAGGGATATATATAGTGATATATATATATATGGTGGGCCCCAAGGTTGGAAAAGGAAGCCTAAAAGCACAAAATATCCACATATCTCACATATCTCTCAACACACATCAGAATATCCAAGGAGAGACCTTCGGGAGAGAAAGAGGAGAAGCTGAACCAGACCAAGAAGCTTCAATTTCTTCATCAATGGAAGAGTGCAAGGCAACCATGAGCAACTAACTCTTCTACTAGGGTGTGGTTGAAGCCCCTAGCCATGTAAACTTGTTCCTTTTTGTAGCACTTGGGGATTTGTAATTAAATATTGATTATTTAGCCTAGTGATCATGTACACTAATAAATTTCTTCTATATATTCATTTGATTTGGAGTTTATTCTTGTCTTAGAGTAGATTTTGTCATTTAAGTGCATAACATTTGCACATTCCACAAGAAGTGCAAATGATGGCTAGATAATGGTGTTTAAATGAATGTGTTGTGTTTGTTTGTATAAACCATGCCAAGATAAGGTAGTTTGGATGCATGTAGGTTCACTTAGAGAGTAGGGTAATTAGGTAGTGAGTTAGGTTGAAG
Source organism: Cornus controversa (assembly GCA_026545225.1). NCBI lineage: Eukaryota > Viridiplantae > Streptophyta > Magnoliopsida > Cornales > Cornaceae > Cornus > Cornus controversa. The sequence continues at coordinate 2,119,715 of CM048851.1, read as the reverse complement.
AGCTATGCTTGTTGAAGATGGATTATGATAGGTGGACAAACACATTGATCTTTTGATATGTCATTGAGGTCACAAGCCTAATGACATTGTTAGGCATTTAATTTATGAATCCCATGCTTGCTACAATTATGAACATGTGAATGGCTAGTGGTGGAAACCAACCCTAGTTCTCTCTCCCAACTTTAAACTCTTTAATTTTATTGTTTTTATATTCATGCAATAGTTTATAACCAAAATTCAAAAACCTGTTTTTAGGATTAAAGTGGAATTAATCTTCCTTTAAGACAATTACGACTAGTCCTCGTGGGATCGATACCCTCTATATAGAACCTTATCTACAAAGATTCGTGCTCTTGCGAGTGGTTAAATTAAATTTTGATAAAAAGGGCAAAATTAAGCTTACAAATACAATTGAGTTTAGCCACACCAAAATTTTGGTGCCGTTGCCGGGGACTGCGGTTTTAATTGTCGCCATTGAAAGATTAAATCTGGTTTAATTCTTAGGCTAGAAATTCTTTCATTCTTTTTGTATATATCTTGTTCTTAGCTCTCAAATTTCTTGATTTTAGGTATACCACATAGCGGGCATCTAAAAGGATTAAAGTTGGAACCCTTTGTGAGTATAAAATCTAAAATTAGTGGGTTTGAGTTCATTCATTTTTTATATATATTATTGTTTATTTTTCGTATTGAGGTGTTGTTCTACTATTAATGCATGCTAGGTAGACGGTCCTTGTCACTTCCATTGCTTCCGTGTAATATTGAACTTGAAAGAACACTTAGACAACGTAGAGGAACCTCTAGGGACCCTATCTTGCCTAGGACTGAAAACATGGACCCAAATGAGAGACAACCTCCCGGACTACCTCCTTTTAATCATGAACAACCACCTCCACCTCCACTTCCTCAAGGAGAGTTGCTTATGGACTTTTACCTTTCGACTACATTTGAAGTACCTTCATGTATTCAATTTCCGGATGTAGCAGCAAATCAATTCGAAATAGCTTCCATGGTCTCCCTAATGAGGATCCGTACCGGCACTTAGATTACTTCCTTTCTGTGTGTTCCACTATTCGTGTACCACACTTTACGAAGGATGATCTAAAGCTGCGGATGTTTCCATTCTCCCTAAAAGTTAAAGCTAGAAGTTGGTTCAATTCCTTAGAACCTAACTCAATCCATTCTTGGGCGGAGATGCAAATAGAGTTCTTGAAAAAATACTTCCCAATGGGAAAGAGAAGTGATATTCGGCAAGCAATCACCGGATTCACCCAAATTGACCAAGAACAATTTCATGAGATGTGGGAGAGATTAAAGGATCTTCTGAAATCTTGTCCGCATCATGCTGTCCCAAAATGGCAGCTAGTGCAAAGTTTTTATGATGGGGTGAGTGAGCAACATAGACAAATGATAGACTCCGCGTGTGGGGGTGGATACCTTTTGAAAAGCCTCGATGAGGCATGGAAACTTTTTCAAACCCTAAGCAACAATTCAGCTCAACGCTCCTCCACTAGGAAAGGGAAGGCCACCCAACCTTGTAGAGGAGTGCATGAAATTTCACGGGTAGATGAGGTTGCCATGCAAGTAGAAGCCTTGTCCCGAAAAATGGACCTAATCATGAAAAATGGGCTACCTACTCCAAGCCAACTTGTTTAAAATCAGGAGGGATGTTCGTTTTGCTATAGTACTTCACATTTCGTGCGAGATTGTCCTATTGCCGGGCAATCTCCCGATTATGCTCAAGAGCAAGCGAATGCCTTGTACTCTAAACAAATGAATGATCCATATTCAAATACGTACAATCCTGGTTATAAGAATCATCCGGCTTTTTCATGGAAACCTCAAGAATCAAGTCCCTCTTTCCAAGGGCAAAATTCTTTCAATTCCCATTCTCAACAGCCTCAGTATAGGCCAAATCCTCAACCTTACCATCAAAGATCCAATTACCAACAACCACCACCTCCTCTGAGAAGCCAAGGCTTTGAAGAAAGAGTGATAAGCAATCTAGAGGCTAATACCCGCTTATTGCAAACTCACTCTCAATCAATCTCTAAGCTTGAAGCTAATGCTCAATCTATGGCTAGGCTAGAAGTTCAAATCGGGCAACTAGCTAATGCCTTGAATAGGAGGGAGGAAGGTAAGTTGCCGAGTCAACCGGTGGCGAATCCTAAGGGTGTTCATATGATTAAAGATCCATCATCTTCATCTTGTAATGCTCCTCCGGAGCAAGTTCAATCAATCACCACCTTAAGGAGTGGTAAAGTCATCAATTCCAAGGTAGGAGAGGAAGAGAGAAAGGAATTCCAAGAGCAACCCAAAAATCCAAAAGAATCCCAATTAAATCCAAAATTGTTTCCTTTAAATCCAAATGTGCATAACATCCTTTTAAATCCAAAAGGAAAGGCAAGTGAAGTTGTGTCATCATCAATTCCAAATCTTGACACTTCTTTTGAACCTCCGGTTCCTTTTCCTTAAAGATTGAAGGAACCTTCTCATTTTGGGAGGCAAGGAGAGAAAATCCAAGAAATGATGGAGATTTTCAAACAAGTAAAAATCAATCTCCCTTTCCTTGATGCTATTCGACAAATTCCCTCCTATGCTAAGTTCTTGAAGGACTTGTGCACTCAAAATCGCAAATCTAGGAATAATGCTCCTAAGAAAGTCCTCTTAACTAAGCACATAAGCTCCATTTTTTAACACCAAGCCCCTCATAAATTCAAAGATCCGGGTGCTCCGACCATTTCGTGCACCATCAGAAATCAATCTTTTGAAAAGGCACTTCTTGATCTAGGGGCTAGTGTCAATTTGCTTCCATTTTCAGTTTACCAACAACTAGGTTTGGGAGAACTCAAGCATACCACGGTTGTGTTGCAACTCGCCGACCGCTCGGTGAAGCAACCACGTGGCATAATTGAGGATGTAATCATTCAAGTGGACAAATTCTATTTTCCGGTGGACTTCATAGTCCTTGACACAGAACTGGTCCAAAATCCAAATCGACATATTCCTATCATTCTAGGTCATCCATTCTTGACCACGACAAACGCTTGCGTTAATTGCCGTACCGGAGTGATGGACATCTCTTTCGGGAATATGAAAGTCCGCTTGAACATCTTCAATGCCTCCCACCACACATCCAAAGATGAAAGTGAGTGCTTTTGTGTCGATGTAGTGGAAGACCTTGTTCAAGAAGCACTTCCTTCTATTCTTTCCAAGGATCCTCTAGAGGCATGCCTAAGTCATTTCAACTGTGACGATTTTGACATTGAGCAATCCATATGTGAAGTCAACTCAATGCTCAATGTCAATACTGTCATGGATGTGCCTAAATGGAGAGTTCCAAGAGAACCCTTGCCTCCTTTGTCCAAAACTTCCCAAACTCCTTCTCTAATTTCCCCACCACAACTTGAGCTCAAGCCTCTGCCGGCTACACTCAAGTATGTTTTCTTGGGTGCTAATGAGACCCTTCCAGTCATTATTGCTTCCAATCTCACCAATGATCAAGAGATGGAACTCATCAAAGTGCTAAAAGAGCACAAGGAAGCAATATGATGGAGTGTGGTAGATCTTAAGGGAATAGACCCTTCTATTTGTATGCACCGCATACACTTGGAAGAAGATGCAAAGACCTCAAGGGAAGCACAACGTCGATTAAATCCAAATATGAAGGACGTTGTAATGAAGGAGGTGTTGAAGTTACTAGATGCGGGAATCATTTACCCCATCTCAGATAGCAAGTGGGTTAGTCCCACTCAAGTGGTTCCAAAGAAGTCAGGTATTACGGTGCAACCTAATGATAAGGGTGAATTAGTTCCCCAACGCACCACCACGGGATGGAGAGTGTGCATTGATTATAGGAAATTAAATTCAGCCACTCGGAAAGATCATTTCGCCCTCCCATTTATTGATCAAATATTGGAGAGATTAGCCGGGCAAAGTTTTTATTGCTTTCTAGATGGATATTCCTACTATAATCAATTTGCTATAGACCCGAGGGACCAAGAGAAAACCACCTTTACATGTCCCTTCGGCACATTTGCTTATAGACGCATGCCCTTTGGGTTGTGCAATGCACCGACGACTTTTCAACGGTGTATGATGTCTATCTTTTCAGACATGGTGGAAAAATTCTTGGAAGTGTTCATGGATGATTTTTCCGTTTTTGGGCCTTCATTTGAATCGTGCCTCCAAAATCTATCCCGTGTCCTCAAACGATGTCAAGAGACCAACCTAATTCTTAGTTGGGAAAAGAGCCATTTTATGGTTCAAGAGGGTATTGTCCTAGGACACATTGTGTCTAAGAGAGGAATAGAGGTTGACAAAGCCAAGGGAACTCATTTCCAAACTTCCTCCACCATCAACGGTGAGAGAGATTCGTTCATTCCTTGGGCATGCGAGCTTTTATCGCCGTTTCATCAAAGACTTTAGCAATATCTCCCGGCCTTTGTGCCACCTTCTTGAAAAAGAGTCTTGCTTTACCTTTGATGAAGCGTGCCTTAACGCTTTTGAAAAACTCCGCACCATGCTTACAATCGCTCCAATTCTCATCCCTCCAAATTGGGCTCTCCCATTTGAGATTATGTGTGATGCATCCGATTATGCCATGGGTGCAGTTTTAGGGCAACGAGTAGACAAACTGCCACATGTCATCTACTACGCGAGTAAAACCCTTTCTGAGGCTCAAATCAATTATACCACAACGAAAAAGGAGTTGCTTGCGGTAGTATTTGCATTAGACAAGTTTTGAGCTTATTTATTAGGTTCAAAGGTCATTGTCTATTCGGACCATGCTGCCCTCCGGCATCTTTTGGCCAAAAAGGACACCAAGCCTAGGTTGATCCGATGGATACTCTTGTTGCAAGAGTTCAATTTTGAGATTAGAGACAAAAAGGGAACTGAAAATGTGGTGGCTGACCACCTTTCTAGAATTCTTGTTGAATCCCTCCATAATTCCATTCCAGTTTGTGAATCCTTCCCGGATGAACAACTCTTTGTCATTTCTCAAGAGAGTATCCCTTGGTATGCAGATGTGGTTAATTACTTGGCAACCGGTAAAATACTATCTTCTTGGACCAAGCAAGAAAAGGATCGTTTTCTTTCCCAATCATGATCATATTATTGGGACGATCCTCAATTGTTCAAATATTGCCCCGATCAAATAATTCGAAGGTGTGTACCCAACAGTGAATTCCAAAACATTCTCAAATTTTGTCATACACTCGCTTGTGGGGGACACTTTAGTGCTAAGAAATTGCAGCAAAAATTCTTCAATGTGGATTTTTCTGGCCAACACTTCATCGGGATGCATATTCATTCTGCCGCTCTTGTGAGCGATGTCAGCGCCTCGGGGCGATGTCTCGGAAAGACATGATGCCTCTTAACCCTATTCTTATTATAGAGATATTTGATGTGTGGGGCATTGACTTCATGGGACCATTTCCACCCTCTACTGGTCATGAGTACATACTTGTGGCGGTGGACTACGTATCTAAGTGGATAGAGGCCGTTGCTACCAAAACCAATGACCACGCAGTCATGGTTAAGTTCATTCAAGCGAATATCTTTAACCGGTTTGGTACGCCTCGGGCCATCATCAGTGACGGAGGTAAACATTTCTGTAACCGGTTCCTTCAAACCTTGCTTACCAAATACTCCGTCACACACAAAGTAGCCACCCCGTACCATCCTCAAACTAGTGGCCAAGTAGAGGTATCCAATAGGGAGATTAAGAACATTCTTGAGAAAACTGTTCGGCCTGACCGGAAAGATTGGTCATTGCGACTAAACGATGCATTATGGGCATACCGAACCGCGTATAAAACTCCCATTGGAATGTCACCTTACCGGTTGGTTTATGGCAAAGCGTGTCATCTTCCGGTTGAATTGGAGCATAAAGCTATGTGGGCCACCAAAACTTTCAATTTTGACATGCAAACGGCCGGATCTAATCGAAAGCTGCAATTAAACGAATTGAAAGAATTGCGACATGACGCGTACGAGAATGCTAAAATCTACAAGGCAAAGTCCAAGGCCTTTCATGATCGTAATATTCGAGTCAAAACGTTTTCTCCGGGCCAAAAAGTATGGTTGTACAATTCACGCCTCCATTTGTTTCCCAGAAAACTCCGCTCCCGTTGGGATGGTCCATTTTTGGTTAATTCCATCGCTCCCCACGGAGCGGTGGAATTGAAGGACTTGAAGGACGGCTTGTTGTTCAAAGTAAACGGGCAGCGCTTAAAAATATGAGTGGATAACCAAGTTTCCACCGAATACGTGGATGTCATCTCTTTGACGGATCCCGTATATTTTGACTCGTGAGCCAGTCCGAACGTCATGCCATAGACGTGTAAGGTGGCGAAGCCATGGTAGCTATCATGCTTCCATGATGTCCCTTTAATCCAAGATAAACTTTGTATCTAAGCAATTTAGTATCTAAGTCCCAAAAATCCAAGTCCATGAAGCAAAGCTTAAGCTGACTATTTTTGAGCATCTCGATTGATCGAAACCAGGATCTCGATCAATCGAGATTTCGATTGATCGAGATTTCAGTCTCGATTGATTGAAAAATTGTAGAGAGTTTGCCAAATCCAAAGTCCCGAGAGGTAGTATTCTTCGATAGCACTTCGATAGGTCCTCGATCGATCAAAATTTTGATTGATCGAAATGGGATTTCGATTGATCGAAGTAAAATTTTGATTGCTCGAAATAAAATCTCGATTCAGCGAAGAAATTTCGATTGATCGAAGGAAGACTTTCGATTGATCGAAGTGGGATTTCGATCAATCGAAATCTCGATTGATCGAAATGCACATCTCAATCAATCGAGATGCACGCGATGCCTGCACGTGAGCCAAAATCTTATTTAAACTATTGGGCTTCCCTCTCATTTCCACATTTCTTCCTCAAACCGTCCGACTTCCTTCTTTCCTTCGTGCGATCCAGAGTCTTTCCAAGAGCCATCCCACGCTTGATCTACCATTCCCGACCATCCACCACCGTTTGACATAGTCCGAGTTCGCTACTAGCACTCGCACGCTCTTCTCTTCGCGGCTGTGAGTTGGGTTTTCATCTTCGTGTGCCGTTGATCTTTTTCACCTTGAGGTAAGTGATGCATGGCTACATTTCACGTACTTTCTCGCTATTTTTGATAGTTTTACGGCATAATAAACGTAGACAAATGATGTTGGGTTGGATTGGTGCATTCGCGATATTCATAATGGTATTTTGAGGATTTCCGGGGGATAGGAATTCATGTAGGAGTGAGATTTGGCATTCTTATTGTTCCAAATGCTTAGTGTACGGTTTGTAACCGCGGCATCTGCGTTTCGGTTGCATCCGCTTACGCTGCCTCTTTGCGAGTGAATTTTTGAATTCTTGTCAGCATCATGGACTAGGACCACATTTTCATTTTTTTTCTTTTATTTTTATTCCTAGTTTAGTATTCCTTTTATTTTCTTTTTATTTACGTAATTTTTGGAATAAAGTGCAGACTGTTCCGAGACTATGGCGAGGGTGAAGAATGCCCCAGGTTCTGTTCGAGACGTGCCCGGGCGAGCCTTCCGGTCTCGGAAGTTTCACCCGGAGCAGACTTTTGACCTAGGCGAGTTCGAGACGCGTCCCGACAGCGCGTGGACTGTCGCCGAGCTTAGGAGGCGTCGCCTCGACCGATTGTGTGTGCCTCCCACTGATGTGGCACACGAGCGCTTAGTGCAGGTCTTCTACGAGCGCACGACCTACTCCTACATAGCGTCGGACACCTTAGAGACGGTCGTGGGCACCACGATGATTACGATTACGCCGAGCCAGATTGTGCAGATGCTCGGCGTCCCTCACCAGTAGCCGCCAGACATGGTTGACCAGGACGATAGACCACTTTACAGGGCCGCACTTCCAGCAGACACGACACTGTTCTCCATCATGATGGACATGTGTGGTGGGGCATTTACCACGCCCAGTCACAATTGCACGTCCAAATCGATGTGCCCGAGCAGACTGTGGTTCCTGGACACCGTTCTCATCAAGAATGCGTATCCCCTGCAGCATGTGGCAGAGCGCAGGGGCGACCTCCTCCGTTGCCTCTACGCTTTCCACACGGGCACGTGGTTTTCTATCCCGTCGCTGGTATGGGGGCAGATGTTCAAGGTCTGGGACGGCCTCGTCAACAAGAGGATGAGGCGATCAGCGAGCTGGCGGCTTCCCTTTCCTTTTCTGGTCGTCGCTTTTCTTAGTCGTGCCAGTATACCGGTCAGTGATACTGACATCCAGTTGGCACCGCCCACCCGCTTCACATCTTCTCAGTGGGAGCGGGTGAGGTGACACTTAGAGCGACAGGACCACCAGGGCGATCCTCCAAACGATGTAGATATGGATGGCCCGGTGGAGATGGAGGAGGGAGAGCCTGCCGGAGATGGGTCCGATGATGAGGAGATGGAGGAGGAGGAGATGGATATTGCTGTAGAGCGGCACGACATCCTGGCGACTGGCAACTCCTGCCTGGTGGTTGACGTAGAGCGGCTCCAGCAGGGTTTTGAGGAGCACGTCCAGGTGACGCAGAGTCAGCTGGAGGGCATTCGATCGGACATTTATTCTCTGGCACAGGGTCAGAGAGTGATTCTAGACGAGTTCTGAGCCTTCCGGCAGGACCTGCAGTTCCTGTTCGCAGGTCGAGCTTCCACCTCCATTTCTACTCCCACCGAGCCACCACCACCACCACCCGCCCTCGAGTAGCTGCTTTTATTTGTCCGTTATGCTTTACTTTCTGTATTTTTCTTTCTTCATGTTTAATAGGCCATGTTGGCCATGTTTTCTTTCATTTTTAGTTTTTATGAGTATTCCAGATGCCTGTACGATTTGTACTGAACTCATTTTATATATTTATGGAATACAGTTATCTTTTCTTTTATACCATGTCTTATTTCTACTGTCTTTATTTTTGCTTTCTACTCATATCAATGCTATCTATACTTTGACTATGTATGTAGAGACCGTGCCCAATTTTGGTCGATTCTTTAATTTTTGTCATTTATTGCTTTAAATGCATTTTAAATGATATTTAACATGTTTTGGATGCGGGGAACATGTCACGCCCCGGTTTCCGACACCCGGTTAGGAGCGAAGGAAACGGGGGTGAATCCGTAATTTCACCTCAAGTTCCCACACCTTAATCTCATTATAATCATTTCTATTGAGGAAGAATTCTATATGCACGCCCTTCAAGTGGCATTAGATCATCAAAGGCCCTTGCAAATAATTTTCACCTTTGGTTCCATACATATAAACCACTAAGTTCTGGATCTCAACTTTTTACACAGAGGGAATTTGATTATGAAACCTATACCATTGGATAGAGCTTTCAAAAATACTCAATTTCAAAAAAAACCACGCTCAATTCCGATTTAAAACGAAGAAATGGCATCGAAACGAAGTTTGGACAATTTTTGAACCTTACTGTGAATAGTAATTTCGATCAATCGAAATTCATCTCGATTAATCGAGATTTTGACCCCATCAATCGAAGAGAACACCCTCTCGGTACTTTGGACCTGCAATATTTCGATTGATCGAAGTTGGGACTTCGATTGATCGAAATAAAGCTTAAAAATTCATAAAAACTCGCAACCATTTCGATCAATCGGGATGGGCATCTCGATTAATCGAAATGGGCATTTCGATTAATCGAAATGCACTGCCCAGAATTTCTCAAACACCTCTACAAGATCAAACTGAACCCAAATCTCAACCAAACCACCTTAGATCATTCATAACTCATATAAATCATCTACCATTGATATAATATCATACTCACACATCAACCTATACATTTGAATCTCAAATCTTGTATAATCATAGAAAATTCATCCTAAGTCCACCATGCACATAAAATTTCAAGTGAACCCAACATCCTCATTTTTTTCAAAGGTGATCTTCATTAATCCAACCATACAATCTAACTTGTACATTGAGATCCTACAACCATGATTCCACATAAATCCACAACTCTAAACCTTCATATCCACAAAATTAAGATACAAGAGACAAAAGAATACATTCACCCATTTAGATTCCAAATCCATACATAACCCATGGAACCATACATATAAGAATTTAAATGGCCCTTTTTGCATACATTCAACAAGTCTCAAATGAAGGAAGCCATTACACATACATTTCTCAAAAATCACTTTCCTACAAGTGTGACACTTACATTTGAATTTCACATACATAAGAAGGTACAAATGTAAAGGCAACACCACAACCATTGTCTACATGCCACAAGCCGGCATGGACATTTATCTACATCTCAAAAGAGCAAAAGTCCAAAAATAAGCTCAACATATCCATAGAGCTAATCATGCTTCGTCTTCCATTGGCGCCTTATCTGAAAATGTTTAATATAATGGGGTGAGCATCTCAACGGCTCAGTAGAAATGATCCACCCATCCCCACTCTAACCCGTAAGCCATGCATGAATGCACATGCTCATGCATTTTTACCCAAACATTCACGTGTTTCAAATCATGCATGATGCTTCACATAAAGTGCAAATACATATGTATATAATATATGTATCAAATTGGACAAGTCACAACTTATATATATATATATATATAACTCACACCAAATCACGTCAAAGGGGCTTTCTCATCACTCCAATAGTAAAGGTCTCTTCGGCACCCAAACTCTGCTTGTGCTTTATCGGGTTACTAACCCGAAGGGAGCACCTCCTCTTGGCCAAGTTTTGGGTCTTTCACCCTAGGGGCCTTCCCCTTACCTTAATTTCACACTCATGCCCCAAAATCATCATATAGTGCATATAATCACACCAATGCACGTAGTCACACAATGCATGCATTTTTCATCAAATCAATGCATTTTCCTTCCAACTCAAGATTGTCACAATGCTATCACACTCACATCATGAAAATCACTATGTTCATGGATTTTGCTAGAAAATCATATTTTTCATGTTTTCATCAAACAAACACATTTTTCACCAAAAGCATTATAGTCACATTTGCACATATATACCATGCATAAACCCTAACTAACATGTTGGACACTTATACATGCATAAATCACCATGGTATACATATATATATATATACATAGACCTAGGTTCAAGAAATCAAAAACTATCTCTTATGATATTTAGAAAGGGACCACAAGATCAAAGTAGAAGTGAGTCTAGCACCCCTACCTCAAATTGGAAGAGCTTCCAATTGATTTCCCCCAATCTCTCAAAACCCAACTTCCTCCGAAATGATTTTTGAACCGATCAATCTCGAGCCCTCGATATGTAGATCGTTTCTTCCTTCTTCGGTGAAATCAAAATCCCACTCTAAGGCCCTCAAATCTAGTGAAGAAGAGGAGAAGATGAAGCTTGGATGTATATACGTATATATCTCTCTCTCTCTCAGCTGCTGGAATGAAGAATGAGAGAATAGCTGATCTCTCTTAGTATTTATAGCTAAGAGACCTCTTCTTAATTACTAGTTTGCCATCACCTTTTTGCAAAACCTTCTCGGGCTCATTTTCGGAGTTTCGTAACTCAGATTGACACGAAATCAACTCCGTTGCGCGTCAAATATTTTATTTAAGCTATTCTCAAATTTTGAAGCCATTCTGACACTTTTAAAATTTCTGGGCCCACAAGGCCCACGCCCCTAGGTTGACCAAACTCAAAAAAGTCAACTTTTGCCAAAAGTCCCCAAAACTTCCCAAAACCCTATTCCAACCCTCTAAACATGTTCCCCACATTCAAAACATGCTAAACATCATTTTAAAATGCACTTAAAGCAATAAATGACAAAAATTGAAAAACCGGCCAAAATTGGGCACGGTCTCTACAACCTCCCAACCTTATAAGAATTTCGTACTCGAAATTAGAATTTACCTCAAGTGGTGAACAACTCAGGATACTTTGAGCGGACTTCTTGTTCTCGCTCCCATGTAGCTTCTTCCACACCATGATGCCTCCAAAGCACCTTAACCAATGGAATGGTTTTGCCCCGAAGCACTTGTTCTCTAGTGTCCAAAATCTGAATCGGTCTTTCCTCGTATGACACGTCCTCCTCCACCTCAAGGTCTGCCCAATCAAGCACATGTGAAGGGTCCGGTTCATACTTCCTCAACATAGACACATGGAAAGTGTTGTGCACACTTGACAATTGCGGTGGCAATGCCAAGCGATAAGCAACCTCTCCTACTCGATCCAAGATCTCAAATGGCCCGATAAATCGTGGTGCAAGCTTGCCACTACGACCGAACCTCATCAAACCTCTCCGTGGCGAGACCTTCAAAAAGACATGATCTCCCACCTCAAATGCTAGTGGTCGCCGTCTCCTATCGGCATAGCTTTTCTGACGACTCTGAGCCGTAAGCAATCTTTGTCGGATTACCTTGATCTTCTCCGTAGTTTCTTGAACTAAATCCGGTCCCAAAGAAACTGTCTCTCCAACCTTTGTCCAACAGACAGGTGACCTGCACGGTCTACCATACAAAGCCTCAAATGGAGCCATCTCAATGCTAGCTTGATAGCTATTATTGTATGCAAACTCCACCAAAGGAAGGTGATCCTCCCAACTGCCCCGAAGATCAAGTACACATGCCCATAGCATATCCTCCAAAATCTGTATAGTACGCTCGGACTGACCATCCGTCTGAGGATGAAAAGCCGTACTAAAGTGAAGGTCCGTATCAAGTGCTGCCTGGAAACTCTGCCAAAATTGAGATGTAAATCGCGGGTCTCTATCTGAAACAATAGAAACTGGCACGCCATGAAGCCTAAGGATCTGCTCAATATACAATCTACTGAGAGTATCCACCTCATCTGTCACTCTAATGGGAATAAAGTGAGCTACTTTCGTCAATCTGTCAACGACCACCCAAACTGCGTCGTGACCCTTCCTCGACCTTGGAAGTCCCGTCACAAAATCCATAGTGACATGCTCCCATTTCCACATAGCCACAGGCAATGGCTGCAACAACCCCGCGGGTCTCTGATGCTCGGCCTTCACTTGTTGACAAGTTTAATCATGCTCAGTCATCAACTAGATAAAGGCCGCTCATCCATTCATTTCACATTTGGCAAATGCAACAAGTATTACAGAACTATGTGGTCATTAGCAAAAATGGACTTTCACAAGCTATAAATGAACGACAGTCCCCACATAATGGCCAGTCCAAACAACTATAACAATTCCAGCCCCAAAATCCTCTTTGAAAAGTGAACATGCATTCTAACGTGCGGCTTTTGTCATATTTGGAGAAGAAAAATGAACAAATCTGTTTTTAAGAGAAAAACTCATTGAAAATGCTCGACTCGGTTGTTCATTATCACAAAACATTCATGATTGCTCATGCGCGGATGACCGTGCAATGCTTAGCTCTTTTTGTTTTCTTGCAAGCCCATGTAGCGGAGTTGGGCCAATGACTCCCAAACCAATTGGTTTTAGGGCATTAGGTGAAGAAGCACCCCTCGGACTTAATGACCGAGCTTACAAGGCAATGAGCATAAGCAAGCCACCCGCTTATTATTGCTCAACCTTACACACTTATACGCGAATATTCCCTGCTTTGAGGCATAGAAATCCGGTTTATTGAGTGAGAAGGCTTATTGCATATTTTTCTCTTTTTCTTTCTTTTTCCCCCTTTTTTTTTTTACAACCAGAAGAACTTATTCTTTACGTTGCTCAGATAAAAACAGAAATTTTCAAAAATTCTCCCTCAGACTTATACCCCACAATTTAAAATGCATGTGTGCGAATTTGTGCGGTTAAGGACAAATTTAGGGCAAGAACCGTACGTGCTCGAATTTGGACAAAAATGTAGACCGTTCTAGCCTACAATAAAGCTTGCAAAAGTGCGGGTATTTACAATGTTAAAGTTCTTAACTACCTGCTGCATTTACCTCGGACATTTATTCGAATGATCTTCCTTTAAAAAGCAAGACATCATAGCAAGCATGCAAAAATATCAAAGAAAAAAAAACTGCTCTACAATAACACTCAATATAATGACTGAACATTGCATGCATATGCAAGTGGTATAGCATACCGCACCCCCAAACTTATATGCAACATTGTCCTCAATGTTTGGACAAGAAGAACAAGGAAAGAAGTTACCGGGATGGCCGAAGGCGAGAAAAATGGTATTCCACTGCGGCGGTCATCCTGTAAATAAGAAAAACCTGCACAGAATACCAACTGGATACCACGAGCATTAAAAGGAACAAAAGTAGATAAATAGAACAAAATGAAATAATTACGCACAAACAGTCAATGCCAATATCACTGTATATATAATGGTCTGAACTGGTGTTTCCCAATTGTCTAAGAGGTCCATGCGACAAGATATTGACTATCCAGGCGCGCTAACGTATAGCACGCAAAGGGGCTGCCTTTCTTTATTACCGCCATACTGTGTTGAAGCAATCTCAACAGTATTGGGAATTAAAACCAGGCGGTAATAACCGGAAATCATCAACTGAATCACATATAACAATTAGACAAGTGGTACTACATACATAGTCAAAGTATAGAGAACAGATAAATTGACGGAAAGCAAAAAGAAAAGAAAGTAAAGATAACACATGTCATAAAAGAAAATATAAATGTATTCCATACAGATGAAAATGCGTTTCAGTACAAAGTGTACATGTAGGTGGAATACGCAAAAAGAAACTAAACATGGCCAACATGGCCTATCAAAAATAAAGAAAGAAAAATACAGAAAGTAAAGCATAAAAGGTGAATAAAGTGCAGCTACTCGAGGGCGGGTGGTGGTGATGGTGGCTCGGTGGGAGCAGAAGTGGAGGTGGAGGCTCGACCTGCGAACAGGAACTGCAGATCCTGCCGGAAGGCTCGGAACTCATCTAAGATCGCTCTCTGGCCCTGCACCAGAGAAGAAATGTCCGTCCGAATACCTGCCAGCTGACTCTGCGTCACCTGGACGTGCTCGTCAAAACCCTGCTGGAGCCGCTCTACGTCAGCCGCCAGGCAGGAATAGCCCGTCGCTAAGATATCATGCCGCTCTGCAGCGACATCCATCTCCTCCTCCTCCATCTCCTCGTCCTCTGACTCAGCCCCTGCTGGCTCTCCCTCATCCGTCTCCACCGGGGCATCCATATCTACATCGTCTGGTGGATCACCCTGATGGTCCTGTCGCTCTAAGTGTCGCCTCACCCGATCCCACTGAGTAGATGTGAAGCGGGTGGGCGGTGCCAACTGAATGTCAGTCCGACTGACCGGTATACTGGCACTGCTGAGAAAAGCAGCAATCAGGAATGGAAAGGGAAGCCGCCAACTCGCAGTTCTCCGCTTCCTCTTGTTGACGAGGCCATCCCAAACTTTGTGCATCTGCCCCCAGATAAGCGATGGGACAGAAAACCAAGCGCCCGTATGGAAAGCATAGAGGCAACGGAGGAGGTCGCCCCTGCGCTCGGCCATGTGCTGCAACGGACACGCGTTCTTGAGGAGAACGGTGTCCAGGAACTAATATCTGCTCGGGCACATCGACTTGGACGTGCAGTTGTGGTTGGGCATGGTAAACGCCCCGCCACACATGTCCATCACTATCGAGAAGAGCGTGGTGTCTGCTGGGAGCGCGGCACTATAGAGTGGCTGACCGTCCGGGCCAACCATGTCCGGCGGCTGCTGGTGAGGAATGCCGAGCATATGAGCAATCCGGCTCGGCGTAATCGTGATTGTGACAGTGGCCACGGTAGTCTCGAGTGTATCTGGCGCTGTGCAGGAGTAGGTCATATGCTCGTAAAAGACCTGCACTAGGCGCTCGTGTGCCATGTCGGTGGGAGGCACACATAGCCGGTCGAGGCGACGCCTTCTGAGCTTGGCAACCGTCCACTCGGTGTCGGGACGCCTCTCGAACTCCGCTAAGTCGAAAACCTGCTCCGGGTGGAACTTCCGAGACCGGAAGGCTCGCCCGGGCACGTCACGAACAGCACCGGCGGCGTTCTTCACTCTCGCCATGGCCTCGGAACAGTCTGCACTGGATTCCAAAAGGTACATAAATAAAAGATGAGTAAGAAGAAAGTTAAACTACTACTAGACTAAAAGAATAAAAATAAAAATGAAGTCCTAGTCCAAGGTACTGACAAAAATGCAAAAAGTTGCACTCGAAGAGGCAATGTGAACGGGCGCAACCGAAACGACGGTGCCGCGGTTACACACCGTACATTAAGCGTTTGAAATGAAGAAAATGCCAAATCCCACTCCTGCTTGAATTCCTACCCCCCGAAACCCACAAAAAATGGATTCAGACATCGCAATCGCAACCATCCACCCCAACATGATCTAACTATGTTTATTCCGCTGTAAAACTATCAAAAATGGCGAGAGAATAAACAAAAAGTAGCCATGCATCACTTACCTCGTGAGGAAGAAGATGAACGGCTCAACCGAAGAAAACTCCACGCGCAGCCGCGAAGAGAAGATCGCGCAGATGCTAGCGGCGGATCGGACTGCGTCGGATGGCGGCGGATGATCGGGAATGGAAGATCGAGTGCTCGGGAGTGCTTGGAGAAGGCTTGGATCGCACAGAGGGAGAGAAGAAGTCGGATGGTCTTTTAAAATGGGAGGGAAGCCCAACGGTTTAAATAGATTTTCGGCTCACGTGCAGGCTCCGCGTGCATTTCGATTGATCGAAATGTGCATTTCGATTGATCGAAATCTTGCTTCGATCAATCGAAACTAACTTCGATGGATCGAGATTGTCTCTTCGATCAATCGAACATTCCTTCCCTGAATCACATTTTTACTTCGATCAATCGAACATTTAATTGATGCAATCGAACTTTTATTTCGATCAATCGAAATCCCATTTCGATCAATCGAAAATTTTGATCGATCGAAGACCTATCGAAGTGCAATCGAAGAATACCACCTCTCGGGACTTTGGACTTGGCAAATCTCTGCAATTTTTTGATCAATCGAAACCAAAATTTCGATCAATCAAAATTTTTGATTGATCAAAATCTTGGTTTCGATCAATCGAAATGCTCAAAAACAGTCAGTTTAAAATATGCTTCAGGGACTTGGATATTGGGGAATTAGATACTACATTGCTTAGATACAAACCTACTTTGGATTAAAGGGACACCATGGAAGCTTGATAGCTACCATGGCTTCGCCACCTTACACGTCTATGGCGCGACGTCCGGATCGGCTCACGAGTCAAAATACACGGGATCCGTCAAAGTGACGATATCCACGTATTCGGTGGTGACTTGGTCATCCACGCACACTTTTAAGCGCTGCCCGTTTACTTTGAATATCGAACCATCTTTCAAGTCCTTCAATTCCACCGCTCCGTGGGGCATGATGGAATTAACCAAAAATTGACCATCCCAACGGGAGCGAAGTTTTCCGGGAAACAAATGGAGGCGTGAGTTGTACAACCAAACTTTTTGGCCCGGCGAAAATGTTTTGACTCGAATATTACGATCATGAAAGGCTTTGGACCTTGCCTTATAGATTTCCGCATTCTCATAAGCGTCATGTTGCAATTCTTCCAATTCATTTAATTGAAGCTTTCGATTAGAACCGGCCTTTTTCATGTCAAAATTGAAGGTCTTGGTGGCCCACATAGCTTTATGCTCCAATTCAACCGGAAGATGGCACGCCTTGCCATAAACTAACCGATAAGGTGACATTCCAATGGGAGTTTTATATGCGGTTCGGTATGCCCATAATGCGTCGTTTAGTCGCAATGACCAATCCTTCCGGTCAGGCCGAATAGTTTTCTGAAGAATGTTCTTAATCTCCCTATTGGATACTTCTACTTGGCCACTAGTTTGAGGATGGTAGGGGGTGGCTACTTTGTGTGTGACGGAGTATTTGAGAAGCAAGGTTCGAAGGAACCGGTTACAGAAATGCTTACCTCCGTCACTGATGATGGCCCGAGGCGTACCAAACCGACTAAAAATGTTAGCTTGTATGAATTTAACCACGACTGCGTGATCGTTGGTTTTGGTAGCAACGGCCTCTATCCACTTAGATACGTAGTCCACCGCCACAAGTATGTACTCATGACCAGTAGAGGGTGGAAATGGTCCCATGAAGTCAATGCCCCACACATCAAATATTTCAATGACAAGAATAGGGTTAAGAGGCATCATGTCCTTCTGAGACATCGCGCCGAGGCGCTGACATCGCTCACACGAGCGGCAGAATGAATATGCATCCCGATGAAGTGTCGGCCAGAAAAATCCGCTTTGAAGAATTTTTGCTGCTATTTTCTTAGCACTAAAGTGTCCCCCACAAGCGAGTGTATGACAAAATTTAAGAATGCTTTGGAATTCACTGTTGGGTACACACTTACGAATTATTTGATCGGGGCAGTATTTGAACAATTGAGGATCGTCCCAATAATATGATCGTGATTGGGAGAGAAAATGATCCTTCTCTTGTTTGGTCCAAGAAGATGGTATTTTACCGGTTGCCAAATAATTAACCACATCCGCATACCAAGGGATACTCTCTTGAGAGATGACAAAGAGTTGTTCATCCGGGAAGGATTCACAAACTGGAATGGAATTATGGAGGGATTCAACAAGAATTCTAGAAAGGTGGTCAGCTACCACATTTTCAGTTCCCTTTTTGTCTCTAATCTCAAAATTGAACTCTTGCAACAAGAGTATCCATCGGATCAACCTAGGCTTGGTGTCCTTTTTCGCCAAAAGATGCCGGAGGGCGGCATGGTCTGAATAGACAATGACCTTTGAACCTAATAAATAAGCTCGAAACTTGTCTAATGCAAATACTACCGCAAGCAATTCTTTTTCCGTTGTGGTATAATTGATTTGAGCCTCGGAAAGGGTTTTACTTGCGTAATAGATGACATGTGGCAGTTTGTCTACTCGTTGCCCTAAGATAGCACCCATGGCATAGTCGGATGCATCACACATAATCTCAAATGGGAGAGCCCAATTTGGAGGGATGAGAATTGGAGCGGTTGTAAGCATGGTGCGGAGTTTTTCAAAAGCGACAAGGCACGTTTCATCAAAGGTAAAGCAAGACTCTTTTTCAAGAAGGCGACACAAAGGCCGAGAGATCTTGCTAAAGTCTTTGATGAAACGGCGATAAAAGCCCGCATGCCCAAGGAATGAACGAATCTCTCTCATCGTTGATGGTGGAGGAAGTTTAGAAATGAGTTCAACCTTGGCTTTATCAACCTCTATTCCTCGCTTAGACACAATGTGCCCTAGGACAATACCCTCTTGAACCATAAAGTGACTCTTTTCCCAACTAAAAATTAGGTTGGTTTCTTGACATCGTTTGAGAACACAAGCTAGATTTTGGAGGCATGATTCATATGAAGGCCCAAAAACGGAAAAATCATCCATGAACACTTCTAAGAATATTTCCACCATGTCCGAGAAGATAGACATCATACACCGTTGAAAAGTTGCCGGTGCATTGCACAACCCAAAGGGCATGCGTCTATAAGCAAATGTGCCGAAGGGACATGTAAAGGTGGTTTTCTCTTGGTCCCTCGGGTCTATAGCAACCTGATTATAGCCGGAATATCCATCCAAAAAGCAATAAAAGCTTTGCCCGGCCAATCTCTCCAATATTTGATCAATGAATGGGAGGGGGAAGTGATCTTTCCGAGTGGCTGAATTTAATTTCCTATAATCAATGCACACTCTCCATCCTGTGGTGGTGCGTTGGGGAACTAATTCACCCTTATCATTAGGTTGCACCGTAATACCAGACTTCTTTGGAACCACTTGAGTGGGACTAACCCACTTGCTATCAGAGATGGGGTATATGATCCCCGCATCTAGTAACTTCACCACCTCCTTCATTACAACGTCCTTCATGTTTGGATTCAATCGACGTTGTGCCTCCCTTGAGGTCTTTGCATCCTCTTCCAAGTGTATGCGATGCATACAAACAGAAGGGTCTATTCCCTTAAGATCTACCACACTCCATCCTATTGCTTCTTTGTGCTCTTTGAGCACCTTTATGAGTTCCAATTCTTGAGCATTTGTGAGATTGGAAGCAATAATGACTGGAAGGGTCTCATTTGCGCCCAAGAAAACATACTTGAGTGTAGCTGGAAGATGCTTGAGCTCAAGTTGTGGTGGGGAAATTAAAGAAGGAGTTTGGGGAGTTTTGGACAAAGGGGGCAAGGGTTCTCTAGGAACTTTCCACTTAGGCAAATCCATGACAGTATTAACATCGAGCATGGAATTGACTTCACATATGGATTGCTCAATGTCAAAATCGTCATAGTTAAAATGATTTAGGCATGCCTCTAAAGGGTCCGTGGAAAGAATAGAAGGAAGTGCTTCTTGAACAAGGTCGTCCACAACATCGACACAAAAGCACTCACTTTCATCGTCGGGTGTGTGGTGGGAAGCATTGAAGATGTTCAAGCGGACTTTCATATTCCCAAAAGAGATGTCCATCACTCCAGTACGGCAATTAACGCAAGCGTTTGCCGTGGCCAAGAATGGACGACCTAGAATGATAGGAATATGATGATTCGGATTTTGGACCGGTTCCGTGTCAAGGACTATGAAGTCCACCGGAAAATAGAATTTGTCCACTTGAATGATGACATCCTCAATGATGCCACGTGGTTGCTTCACCGAACGGTCGGCAAGTTGCAACACAACCGTGGTATGCTTGAGTTCCCCCAAACCTAGTTGTTGGTAAACTGAGAATGGAAGCAAATTGACACTAGCCCCTAGGTCAAGAAGTGCTTTTTCAAAAGATTGATTTTCGATGGTGCACGAAATGGTCGGAGCACCCGGATCTTTGAATTTAGGAGGGGCTTGGTGTTGGAAAATGGAGCTTATGTGCTCAGTTAAGAGGACTTTCTTAGGAACATTATTCCTAGATTTGCGCTTTTGAGTGCATAAGTCCTTCAAGAATTTCGCATAAGAGGGAATTTGTCGAATAGCATCAAGGAGAGGGAGATTGATCTTTACTTGTTTGAAGATCTCCATCATGTCTTGGATTTTCTCTCCTTGCTTCCCGAAATGAGAAGGTTCCTTCAATCGTTGAGGGAAAGGAACCGGAGGTTCATAAGAGGTGTCAAGATTTGGAATCGATGATGACACAACTTCACTTGCCTTTCCTTTTGGATTTGAAGGGGTATTTTGCAAATTTGGATTTAACGGAAACAATTTTGGATTTAATTGGGATTCTTTTGGATTTTTAGGTTGCTCTTGAAATTCCTTTCTCTCTTCCTCCCCTACCTTGGAGTTAATGATTTTACCACTCCTCAAGGTTGTGATTGATTGAACTTGCTCTGGAGGAGCATTACAAGTTGAAGATGATGGATCTTCAATCATATGCACACCCTTGGGATTCGCCACTGGTTGACTTGGCAACTTACCTTCCTCCCTTCTATTTAAGGCATTAGCTAGTTGCCCGATTTGAGCTTCTAACCTAGCCATAGATTGAGCATTGGCCTCAAGCTTAGAGATTGATTGAGAGTGAGTTTGCAATAAGCGGGTGTTGGCCTCAAGATTGCTTATCACTCGCTCTTCAAAGCTTTGGCTTCTCGGAGGAGGTGGTGGTTGTTGGTAATTAGATCTTTGATTGTAAGGTTGAGGGTTTGGCCTATAATGAGGCTGTTGAGATTGGGAATTAAAAGAATTTTGCCCTTGGAAAGAGGGACTTGATTCTTGATTCTTCCATGAAAAAGCCGGATGATTCTTGTAACCAGGATTGTACGTGTTCGAATATGGATCATTCATTTGTTTAGCATACAAGGCATTCGCTTGCTCTTGAGCATAATCGGGGGATTGCCCGGCAATAGGACAATCTCACACAAAATGCGAAGTGCTATAGCAAAACGAACACCCCTCCTGATTTTGGACAGATTGGTTAGGAATAGGCAGCCCATTTTTCATGATTAAATCCATTTTTCGGGACAAGGCTTCTACGTGCATGGCTACCTCATCTACCCGTGAAATCTCATGCACTCCTCTACAAGGTTGGGTGGCCTTCCCTTTCCTAGTGGAGGAGCGTTGAGCTGAATTGTTGCTTAGGGTTTGAAAAAGTTTCCATGCCTCATCGGGGCTTTTCAAAAGGTACCCACCCCCACACGCGGAGTCTATCATTTGTCTATGTTGCTCACTCACCCCATCATAAAAGCTTTGCACTAGCTGCCATTTTGGGACAGCATGATGCGGACAAGATTTTAAGAGATCTTTTAACCTCTCCCACGTCTCATGGAATTGTTCTTGGTCAATTTGGGTGAATCCGGTGATTGCTCGCCGAATATCACTTGTCTTACCCATTGGGAAGTATTTTTTAAGAACTCTATTTGCATTTCCGCCCAAGAATGGATTGAGTTGGGTTCTAGGGAATTGAACCAACTTCTAGCCTTATCTTTTAGGGAAAATGGAAACATACGTAGCTTTAGATCATCCTCCGTAAAGTGTGGTACACGAATGGTGGAACACACAGAAAAGAAGTAATCTAAGTGCCGGTATGGATCCTCATTAGGAAGACCGTGAAAGCTGTTAAGAAGGTTGAGGGTGGAGGACTTTATTTCAAATTGTTTTGCCGCTACATCAAGAAATTGAATACACGAAGGTACTTCAAATGTAGTCGGAAGGTAAAAGTCCATAAGCAACTCTCCTTGAGAAGGTGGTGGTGGAGGTGGTTGTTCATGATTAAAAGGAGGTAGACCGGGAGGTTGTCTCTCATTTGGTTCCATGTTTTCAGTTCTAGGAAAAATAGGGTCCCTAGAGGTTCCTCTACGTTGTCTAAGTGTTCGTTCAAGTTCACTATTACAAGGAAGCAAAGGAAGTGACAATGACCGTCTACCTAGCATGCATTAACAATTGAACAGCACCTCTACACACAAAGTAACAATAATATATACAAAAGAATGTGAATGATTCAAACCACCAATTTTTGAAGTTATACTCACAAAGGGTTCCAATTTGAATTCTTCTAGATGCCCGCAATGTGGTATACCTAAAATCAAGAAGTTTGAGATATAAGAACAAGATATATACAAAAAGAATGAAAGAATTTCTAGCCTAAGAATTAAACCAGATTTAATCTTCCAATGGCGACAATTAAACCGTAGTCCCCAGCAACGGCGCCAAAATTTTGATGTGGTCGGAACTAAATTATATTGTAAGCTTAATTTTGCCCTTTTTATCAAAATATAATTTAACCACTCGCAAGAGCACGAATCCTTGTAGATAAGGTTCTATATAGAGGGTATCGATCCCACGAGGACTAGTCGTTAATTGTCATAAAGAAAGATTAATTCTACTTTAATTCTAAAAACAGGTTTTTTTTTTGTTTTGTGTTTAAAACTATTGCGTAAATGAAATGACGATAAAATTAAAGAGTAAAGTTGGGAGAGAGAACTAGGGTTGGTTTCCACCACTAGCCATTTACATGTTCATAAGTGTAGCAAGCATGGGATGCATTAATTAAATGCCTAACAATGTCATTAGGCTTGTGACCTCAATGACATATCAAAAGATCAATGTGTGTGCTAACCTATCATAATCCATCTTCAACAAGCATAGCTCTTCAACCTAACTAACTACCTAATTACTCTACTCTCTACGTAAACACTACATGCATCCAAACTACCTTGTCTTGGCATGGTCTATACAAACTAGCATCACACATTCATTTAAACACCATTATCTAGCCATCATTTGCACTTCTTGTGGAATATGCAAATGTTGTGCATTCAAGTGACAAAACCTACTCTAAGACAAGAATAAATTCCATATCAATTGAATATATATAAGAAATGTATTTGTGTACATAATCACTAGGCTAAATAATCAACATTTAATTACAAATCCCCAAGAGCTACAAAGATGAACAAGTTTACATGGCTAGGGGTTGAAACCAACACCCTAGTAGAAGAGTTAGTTGCTCATGGTTGCCTTGCACCCTTCCATTGATGAAGAGAATGAAGCTTCTTGGTCTGGTTCAGCTTTTCTCTTCCTCTCCCGAAGGTCTCTCCTCAAGTCTTCTGATGTGTATATTGAGAGATATGAGATATGTGGCTTTTGGTGCTTTTTGTATGCTTTTTGGCTCCTTTGGGCCCACCATATATATATATATCATTATATATATCTCTTGTATCAAGAAGGCCCCCAAAAGTCTTGTTCAAGTCAGACAATCCCCCTAAGTCGTGCAAAAAGGGGGATTTTGTTGCAAGTGGGAGAGCAGGTGAGCAAGTGGCCAAGTGGGCTCTGCAGCATTTCGATTGATCGAAATTGCCTTTTGATTGATCGAGATTTCGATCAATCGAAATGAGATTTCGATCAATCGAAATCTCGATTGATCGAAATCCACATCTCGATTGATCGAGATGCCTTGGCAACATTTTCTGATTTCATCTCTTGACTGCAGAAAGCTTCCAACTTTGCTCCATTTATTCCAATACCTGCAATACATCAAAAACACAAAAATACCGTAAACATATCTCGGTAAACGCAAAAACGGAACTACATATGCAATAAAGAGGGTTCAAATGCATAGAATTGAACACTTATCACTTTCGATTAGAACCGGCCTTTTTCATGTCAAAATTTAAAGTTTTGGTGGCCCACATAGCTTTATGCTCCAATTCAACCGGAAGATGGCACGCCTTGCCATAAACCAACTGATAAGGTGACATTCCAATGGGAGTTTTATATGCGGTTCGGTATGCCCATAATGCATCATTTAGTCGCAATGACCAATCCTTCCGGTCGGGCCGAACAGTTTTCTGAAGAATGTTCTTAATCTCCCTATTGGATACTTCTACTTGGCCACTAGTTTGAGGATGGTATGGGGTGGCTACTTTGTGCGTGATGGAGTATTTGAGAAGCAAGGTTCGAAGGAACCGGTTACAGAAATGTTTACCTCCGTCACTGATGATGGCCCGAGGCGTACCAAACCGGCTAAAAATGTTAGCTTGAATGAATTTAACCACGACTGCGTGATCATTGGTTTTGGTAGCAACGGCCTCTATCCACTTAGATACGTAGTCCACCGCCACAAGTATGTACTCATGACCAGTAGAGGGTGGAAATGGTCCTATGAAGTCAATGCCCCACACATCAAATATTTCAATAATAAGAATAGGGTTAAGAGGCATCATGTCCTTCCGAGACATCGCGCCAAGGCGCTGACATCGCTCACAAGAGCGGCAGAATGAATATGCATCCCGATGAAGTGTCGGCCAGAAAAATCCGCATTGGAGAATTTTTGCTGCGGTTTTCTTAGCACTAAAGTGCCCCCCACAAGCGAGTGTATGACAAAACTTGAGAATGATTTGGAATTCACTGTTGGGCACACACCTTCGAATTATTTGATCGGGGCAATATTTGAACAATTGAGGATCGTCCCAATAATATGATCGTGATTGGGAGAGCAAACGATCCTTCTCTTGCTTGGTCCAAGAAGATGGTATTTTACCAGTTGCCAAGTAATTAACCACATCCGCATACCAAGGGATACTCTCATGAGAGATGACAAAGAGTTGTTCATCCGGGAAGGATTCACAAACTGGAATGGAATTATGGAAGGATTCAGCAAGAATTCTAGACAGGTGGTCAGCTACCACATTTTCAGTTCCCTTTTTGTCTCTAATCTCAAAATTGAACTCCTGTAATAAGAGTATCCATCGGATCAACCTAGGCTTGGTGTCCTTTTTGGCCAAAAGATGCCGGAGGGCAGCATGGTCCGAGTAGACAATGACCTTTGAACCTAATAAATAAGCTCAAAATTTGTCTAATGCAAATACTACCGCAAGCAATTCCTTTTCCGTTGTGGTATAATTGATTTGAGCCTCAGAAAGGGTTTTACTTGCGTAATAGATGACATGTGGCAGTTTGTCTACTCGTTGCCCTAAGACAGCACCCATGGCATAGTCGGATGCATCACACATAATCTCAAATGGGAGAGCCCAATTTGGAGGGATTAGAATTGGAGCAGTTGTAAGCATGGTGCGGAGTTTTTCAAAAGCGTTAAGGCATGCTTCATCAAAGGTAAAGCAAGACTCTTTTTCAAGAAGGCGACACAAAGGCCGAGAGATCTTGCTAAAGTCTTTGATGAAACGGCGATAAAAGCCCGCATGCCCAAGGAATGAGCGAATCTCTCTCACCGTGGATGGTGGAGGAAGTTTGGAAATGAGCTCAACCTTGGCTTTATCAACCTCTATTCCTCGCTTAGACACAATGTGCCCTAGGACAATACCCTCTTGAACCATAAAATGACTCTTTTCCCAACTAAGAATTAGGTTGGTTTCTTGACATCGTTTGAGAACACAAGCTAGATTATGGAGGCATGATTCATATGAAGGCCCAAAAATGGAAAAATCATTTATGAACACTTCCAAGAATTTTTCCACCATGTCCGAGAAGATAGACATCATACACCGTTGAAAAGTCGCCGGTGCATTGCACAACCCAAAGGGCATGCGTCTATAAGCAAATGTGCCGAAGGGACATGTAAAGGTGGTTTTTTCTTGGTCCCTCAGGTCTATAGCAACCTGATTATAGCCGGAATATCCATCCAAAAAGTAATAAAAACTTTGCCCGGCTAATCTCTCCAATATCTGATCAATGAATGGGAGGGGGAAGTGATCTTTCCGAGTGGCTGAATTTAATTTCCTATAGTCTATGCACACTCTCCAACCCGTGGTGGTGCATTGGGGAACTAATTCGCCCTTATCATTAGGTTGCACCGTAATACCAGACTTTTTTGGAACCACTTGAGTGGGACTAACCCACTTGCTATCAGAGATGGGGTATATGATCCCCGCATCTAGTAACTTCACCACCTCCTTCATGACAACGTCCTTCATATTTGAATTTAATCGACGTTGTGCCTCCCTTGAGGTCTTTGCATCCTCTTCCAAGTGTATGCGGTGCATACAAATAGAAGGGTCTATTCCCTTGAGATCTGCCACACTCCAGCCTATTGCTTCTTTGTGCTCTTTGAGCACCTTAATAAGTTCCATCTCTTGATCATTGGTAAGATTGGAAGCAATAATGACTGGAAGGGTCTCATTAGGGCCCAAGAAAATATACTTGAGTGTAGTCGGTAGGGGCTTGAGCTCAAGTTGTGGTGGGGAAATTAAAGAAGGAGTTTGGGAAGTTTTGGACAAAGGGGGCAAGGGTTCTCTTGGAACTCTCCACTTAGGCAAATCCATGACAGTATTAACATCGAGCATGGAATTGACTTCACATATGGATTGCTCAATGTCAAAATCCTCATAGTTGAAGTGATTTAGGCATGCCTCTAAAGGGTCCTTGGAAAGAATAGAAGGAAGTGCTTCTTGAACAAGGTCGTCCACAACATCGACACAAAAGCACTCACTTTCGTCGTCGGATGTGTGGTGGGAAGCATTGAAGATGTTCAAGCGGACTTTCATATTCCCAAAAGAGATGTCCATCA
Organism: Cornus controversa; assembly: GCA_026545225.1. Lineage (NCBI taxonomy): Eukaryota > Viridiplantae > Streptophyta > Magnoliopsida > Cornales > Cornaceae > Cornus > Cornus controversa. Next base: position 2,092,308 of record CM048851.1, on the reverse strand, counting down.
CTCCAGTACGGCAATTAACGCAAGCGTTTGTCGTGGCCAAGAATGGACGACCTAGAATGATAGGGATATGATGCTTCGGATTTTGGATCGGTTCCGTGTCAAGGACTATGAAGTCCACCGAAAAATAGAATTTGTCCACTTGAATGATGACATCCTCAATGATGCCACGGGGTTGCTTCACCGAACGGTCGACAAGTTGCAACACAACCGTGGTATGCTTGAGTTCCCCCAAACCTAGTTGTTGGTAAACTGAGAATGGAAGCAAGTTGACACTAGCCCCTAGATCAAGAAGTGCTTTTTCAAAAGATTGATTTCCGATGGTGCACGAAATGGTCGGAGCACCCGGATCTTTGATTTTAGGAGGGGCTTGGTGTTGGAAAATGGAGCTTATGTGCTCAGTTAAGAGGACTTTCTTAGGAACATTATTCCTAGATTTGCACTTTTGAGTGCATAAGTCCTTCAAGAATTTCGCATAAGAGGGAATTTGTCGAATAGCATCAAGGAGAGGGAGATTGATCTTTACTTGTTTGAAGATCTCCATCATGTCTTGGATTTTCTCTCCTTGCTTCCCGAAATGAGAAGGTTCCTTCAATCGTTGAGGAAAAGGAACTGGAGGTTCATAAGGGGTGTCAAGATTTGGAGTCGATGATGACACAACTTCACTTGCCTTTCCTTTTGGATTTGAAAGGGTATTTTGCAAATTTGGATTTAACGGAAACAATTTTGGATTTAATTGGGATTTTTTTGGATTTTTAGGTTGCTCTTGGAATTCCTTTCTCTCTTCCTCCCCTACCTTGGAGTTAATGATTTTACCACTCCTCAAGGTTGTAATTGATTGAACTTGCTCTGGAGGAGCATTACAAGTTGAAGATGATGGATCTTCAATCATATGGACACCTTTGGGATTCGCCACCGGTTGACTCGACAACTTACCTTCCTCCCTTCTATTTAAGGCATTAGCTAGTTGCCCGATTTGAGCTTCTAACCTAGCCATAGATTGAGCATTGGCTTCAAGCTTAGAGATTGATTGAGAGTGAGTTTGCAATAAGCGGGTGTTGGCCTCAAGATTGCTTATCACTCGTTCTTCAAAGCTTTGACTTCTCGGAGGAGGTGGTGGTTGTTGGTAATTAGATCTTTGATTGTAAGGTTGAGGGTTTGGCCTATAATGAGGCTGTTGAGATTGGGAATTAAAAGAACTTTGCCCTTGGAACGAGGAACTTGATTCTTCCATGAAAAAGCCGGATGGTTCTTGTAACCAGGATTGTACGTGTTTGAATATGGATCATTCATTTGTTTAGCGTACAAGGCATTCGCTTGCTCTTGAGCATAATCGGGAGATTGCCCGGCAATAGGACAATCTCGCACAAAATGCGAAGTGCTATAGCAAAACGAACACCCCTCCTAATTTTGGACAGATTGGTTTGGAGTAGGCAGCCCATTTTTCATGATTAAATCCATTTTTCGGGACAAGGCTTCTACTTGCATGGCTACCTCATCTACCCGTGAAATCTCATGCACTCCTCTACAAGGTTGGGTGGCCTTCCCTTTCCTAGTGGAGGAGCGTTGAGCTGAATTGTTGCTTAGGGTTTGAAAAAGTTTCCATGCCTCATCGGGGCTTTTCAAAAGGTACCCACCCCCACACGCGGAGTCTATCATTTGTCTATGTTGCTCACTCACCCCATCATAAAAACTTTGCACTAGCTGCCATTTTGGGACAGCATGATGCGGACAAGATTTTAAAAGATCTTTTAACCTCTCCCACGTCTCATGGAATTGTTCTTGGTCAATTTGGGTGAATCCGGTGATTGCTCGCCGAATATCACTTGTCTTACCCATTGGGAAGTATTTTTTTAAGAACTCTATTTGCATCTCCGCCCAAGAATGGATTGAGTTGGGTTCTAGGGAATTGAACCAACTTCTAGCCTTATCTTTTAGGGAAAAGGGGAACATACGTAGCTTTAGATCATCCTCCGTAAAGTGTGGTACACGAATGGTGGAACACACGGAAAGGAAGTAATCTAAGTGCCGGTATGGATCCTCATTAGGGAGACCGTGGAAGCTATTAAGAAGATTGATGGTGGAGGACTTTATTTCGAATTGATTTGCCGCTACATCCGGAAATTGAATACATGAAAGTACTTCAAATGTAGTCGGAAGGTAAAAGTCCAATCTCAATTGATCGAAATATTGCAGGTCCAAAGTACCGAATGGGTGTTTTCTTCGATTAATGGGGTGAAAATCTCGATTAATCGAGATGAATCTCGATTGATCGAGATTACTATTCACAGCAATGTTCAAAAATTGTCCAGACTTCGTTTCGATGTAATTTCTTCGTTTTAAATTGGAATTGAGCGTGGTTTTTTTTGAAATTGAGTATTTTTGAAAGCTCTATCCAATGGAATAGGTTTCATAATCAAATTACGTCTGTGTAAAAAGTTGAGGTCCAGAACTTAGTGGTTTATGTGTATGGAACCAAAGGTGAAAATCATGTGCAAGGGCCTTAGATGATCTAATGCCACTTGAAGGGTGTGCATATAGAATGCTTCCGCAATAGAAATGATTATAATGAGATTAAGGTGTGGGAACTTGAGGTGAAATTACGGATTCACCCCCGTTTCCTTCGCTCCTAATCGGGTGTCATAAATCAGGGCGTGACAATGTATGTAGTACCACTTGCCTAATTGTTATATGCGATTCAGTTGATGATTTCCATTTATTACCGCCTGGTTTAAATTCCCAATACTGTTGAGATTGTTTCAACGCAGTATGGCGTTAATAAAGGAAGGCAGCCCCTTTGCATGGTATACGTTAGCGTGCCTGGATAGTCAATATCTTATCGCATAGACCTCTTAGATAATTGGGAAACACCAGTTCAGACCCTTAGATATGCAGTGATCTTGACATTTTCCGTTTGTGCATAATTATTTTATTATGATCTTTTCATATACTTTTTGTTCCTTTTAATGCTCGTGGTATCCAGTTGGTGTTTTGTGCAGGTTTTTCTTATTTGCAGGATGACCGCTACTGTGGAATATCATTTTTGTCGCATTCTGCAATCCCGGTAACTTCTTTCCTTGTTCTTCTTGTCCAAACATTGAGGACAATGTGGCATATAAGTTTGGGGGTGCGGTATGCTATACCACTTGCATATGCATGCAATGTTCAGTCTTATATTGGGTGTCATTGTAGAGCAGTTTTCTTTTTCTTGATATTTTTGCATGCTTGCTATGATGTCTTGCTTTTTAAAGGAAGATCATTCGAATAAAGGTCCGAGGTAAATGCAGCAGGTAGTTAAGAACTTTAACATTATAAATACCCGCACTTTTGCAAGCTATATAATAGGCTAGAACGGTCTACATTTTTGTCTAAATATGAGCACGTATGGTTCTTGCCCTAAATTTGTCCTTAACCGCACAAATTCGCACACATGCATTTTAAACTGTGGGGTATAAGTCTGAGGGAGAATTTTGTAAATTTCTGTTTTTATCTGAACAACTTAAAGAATAAGTTCTTCCAGTTGTTGTAAAAAAAAAAAAGGGAGAAAAAGAGAGAAAAAGAGAAAAAATTGCAATAAGCCTTCTCACTCAATAAATCAGATTTCTATGCCTCAATGCAGGGAGTATTCGCGTATAAGTGTGAAAGGTTGAGCAATAATAAGCGGGTGGCTTGCTTACGCTCATCGCCTTGTAAGCTCGGTTATTAAGTCCGAGGGGTGCTTCTTCACCTAATGCCCTAAAGCCAATTGGTTTAGGAGTTATTGGCCCAATGCCGCTACATGGGCTTACAAGAAAGCAAAAAGAGCTAAGCATTGCACGGTCATCCGCACATGAGCAATCATGAATGTTTTGTGATAATGAACGGCAGTGTTGAGCTTTTTCAATGAGTTTTTCTCTTAAAAATAGATTTGTTCATTTTTTTCTCTAAATATGACAAAAGCCACGCGTTAGAATGCATGTTCACTTTTCAAAGAGGATTTTGGGGTCGAAATTGGTATATTTGTTCGGACTGGCCATCATGTGGGGACCGACGTTTATTTATAGCTTGTGGAAGTCCATTTTTGCTAATGACCACATAGTTCTGTAATACTTGTTGCATTTGCCAACTGTGAAATGAACGGATGATCGCCCTTTATCTAGTTGATGACTGAGCATGATTAAACTTTTGTATAAGATAGTTAATTTTATTTTTGTAATATTGCATTGCTAAGGGACTAGCAATATGTAAGTTTGGGGGTGTGATAAGTGTTCATTTCTATGCATTTGAACCCTCTTTATTGCATATGTTAGTTCTGTTTTTGCGTTTACCGAGATATGTTTACAGTATTTTTGTGTTTTTGATGTTTTGCAGGTCTTGTAGTGAAAGGAGCAAAGTTTGAGGCTTTTTGCAGTTCAAGAGAAAAATTAGAAATTGCAGCCAAAGGCATCTCGATCAATCGAGATGTTGATCTCGATTAATCGAAATCTCGATTGATCGAGATCTCATTTCGATTGATCGAAATCTCGATCAATTGAGATTCTGCAGAAGCCACTTGCTCACTTGCTCACCTGCTTTCCCACTTGCAACAAAATCCCCCTTTTTGCACGACTTAGGGGGATTGTTTGACTTGAACAAGACCCTTGGGGACCTTCTTGATACAAGGGATATATATATATATATATATATATATATATATATATATATATATGGTGGGCCCCAAGGTTGGAAAAGGAAGCCTAAAAGCACAAAATAGCCACATATCTCACATATCTCTCAACACACATCAGAATATCCAAGGAGAGACCTTCGGGAGAGGAAGAGGAGAAGCTGAACCAGACCAAGAAGCTTCACTTTCTTCATCAATGGAAGAGTGCAAGGCAACCATGAGCAACTAACTCTTCTACTAGGGTGTGGTTGAAGCCCCTAGCCATGTAAACTTGTTCCTTTTTGTAGCACTTGGAGATTTGTAATTAAATGTTGATTATTTAGCCTAGTGATCATGTACACTAATACATTTCTTCTATATATTCATTTGATTTGGAGTTTATTCTTGTCTTAGAGTAGATTTTGTCATTTGAGTGCACAACATTTGCACATTCCACAAGAAGTGCAAATGATGGCTAGATAATGGTTTTTAAATGAATGTGTTGTGTTTGTTTGTATAAACCATGCCAAGATAAGGTAGTTTGGATGCATGTAGGTTCACTTAGAGAGTAGGGTAATTAGGTAGTGAGTTAGGTTGAAGAGTTATGCTTGTTGAAGATGGATTATGATAGGTGGACAAACACATTGATCTTTTGATATGTCATTGAGGTCACAAGCCTAATGACATTGTTAGGCATTTAATTTATGAATCCCATGCTTGCTACAATTATGAACATGTGAATGGCTAGTGGTGGAAACCAACCCTAGTTCTCTCTCCCAACTTTAAACTCTTTAGTTTTATTGTTTTTATATTCATGCAATAGTTTATAACAAAAATTCAAAAATCTATTTTTAGGATTAAAGTGGAATTAATCTTCCTTTAAGACAATTACGACTAATCCTCGTGGGATCGATACCCTCTATATAGAACCTTATCTACAAAGATTCGTGCTCTTGCGAGTAGTTAAATTAAATTTTGATAAAAAGGGCAAAATTAAGCTTACAAATACAATTGAATTTAGCCACACCATAATGCTCAATCTATGGCTAGGTTAGAAGCTCAAATCGGGCAACTAGCTAATGCCTTGAATAGAAGGGAGGAAGGTAAGTTGCCGAGTCAACCGGTGGCAAATCCTAAGGGTGTTCATGTGATTGAGGATCCATCATCTTCATCTTGTAATGCTTCTCCGGAGCAAGTTCAATCAATCACCACCTTAAGGAGTGGTAAAATCATCAATTCCAAGGTAGGGGAGGAAGAGAGAAAGGAATCCCAAGAGCAACCCAAAAATCCAAAAGAATTCCAATTAAATCCAAAATTGTTTCCTTTAAATCCAAATGTGCATAACATCCCAGTAAATCCAAAAGGAAAGGCAAGTGAAGTTGTGTCATCATCAATTCCAAATCTAGACACTTCTTTTGAACCTCCGATTCTTTTTCCTCAAAGATTGAAGGAACCTTCTCATTTTGGGAAGCAAGGAGAGAAAATGCAAGACATGATGGAGATCTTCAAACAAGTAAAGATTAATCTCCCTCTCCTTGATGCTATTCGGCAAATTCCCTCCTATGCTAAATTCTTGAAGGACTTGTGCACTCAAAAGCGCAAATCTAGGAATAATGCTCCTAAGAAAGTCCTCTTAACTGAGCACATAAGCTCCATTTTCCAACACCAAGCCCCTCCTAAATTCAAAGATCCGGATGCTCTGACCATTTCGTGCACCATCGAAAATCAATCTTTTGAAAAGGCACTTCTTGATTTAGGGGCTAGTGTCAAGTTGCTTCCATTCTCAGTTTACCAACAACTAGGTTTGGAGGAACTTAAGCATACCACAGTTGTGTTGCAACTCGCCGACCGTTCGGTGAAGCAACCACGTGGCATCATTGAGGATGTAATCATTCAAGTGGACAAATTCTACTTTTTGGTGGACTTCATAGTCCTTGACACGAAACCAGTTCAAAATCCAAATCGACATATTCCTATCATTCTAGGTCGTCCATTTTTGGCCACGTCAAACGCTTGCGTTAATTGTCGTACCGGAGTGATGGACATCTCTTTCGGGAATATGAAAGTCCGCTTGAACATCTTCAATGCTTCCCACCACACATCCGAAGACGAAAGTGAGTGCTTTTGTGTCGATGTAGTGGAAGACCTTGTTCAAGAAGCACTTCCTTCTATTCTTTCTAAGGATCCTTTAGAGGCATGCCTAAATCACTTCATCTACGACAATTTTGACATTGAGCGATCCATTAGTGAAGTTAACTCAATGCTCGATGTCACTACTGTCATGGATGTGCCTAAATGGAGAGTTCTGAGAGAACCCTTTCCTCCGTTGATTAATTTCGTTGCTCCCCATAGAGCGGTGGAATTGAAGGACTTAAAAGATGGATCGTTGTTCAAAGTAAACGGGCAGCGCTTAAAAGTGTGCATGGATAACCAAGTTACCTCCGAATACGTGGATGTCGTCACTTTGACGGATCCCGTGTACTTTGACTCGTGAGCCGATTCGAACGTCATGCCATAGACGTGTAAGGTGGCGCGGCCATGGTAGCTATCATGCTTCCATGATGTCCCTTTAATCCAAGTTAAATTTTGTATCTAAGCAATTTAGTATCTAAGTCCCATAAATCCAAGTCCATGAAAGCAAAACTCAAGCTGACTATTTTTGAGCATCTCGATTGATCAAAACCAAGATCTCGATCAATCAAGATTTCGATTGATCGAGATTTTGGTCTCGATTGATCGAAATAATGCAGAGAGTATGCGAAATCCAAAGTCCCGAGAGGTAGTATTCTTTGATAGCACTTCGATAGGTCCTCGATCGATCAAAAATTCGATTGATCGAAATAGGATTTCGATTGATTTAATTAAAGTCCCGATTGATCGAATTAAAGTCTCGATTCATTGAAGAGATCTCGATTGATCGAAGCTGATCTCGATTGATCGAAGTAGGATTTCGATTAATCAAAATCTCGATTGATTGAGATGCACATCTCGATCAATCGAGATTGGTGCGATGCTTGCATGTGAGCTGAGTTCTTATTTAAACTGTTGGGCTTCCCTCTCATTTCCACATTTCTTCCTCAGACCATCCGACTTCCTTCTTCTCTCCGAGCGATCCAGAGCTTCTCCAAGCACCATCCCGCGCTTGATCTACCATCCTTGACCATCCACCGCCGTTCACCGTAGTCCGAGATCGCCGCGAGCATACTCACGCTGCTCTCTTCGCGGCTGTGAGTTGGGTCGTCATCTTTTTGTGCCGTTCATCATCTTCACCCTGAGGTAAGTGATGCATGGCTATCTTTTACGTACTTTCTCACTATTTTTGGTAGTTTTACGGCATAATAAACATAGACAGATGATGTTGGGTTGGAATGTGATCGGCATTGAATGTTACGCACTCTAACCTCTTAACTTATGTATTTTATTCTCTTAGTGATAGATTATTTTGTTATTTTACTTTGTTTTAGTGTTTTCTGTATTTTCAGGGCCTTAATGATTAGTTCAGTTAAAACCGTGATTTTGGGCTTTTAAAGATGACATGCAAGATGGTTAGATGAAGCCTACATCAAAGGGATCCATTGAACTCCATATTTTAACTCAAATCAGCCCAAGGAAGAGGTCCAAGAGAATTACAACTGCTTAAGAAGGTTTCAGGCCTGAAGCCCAAATTTGCGCATAATACAATCTTAATCCCATTTTGGAAAACGGACCAGAAGTCTTATTTTCGAGCCTCAAATCGACATAATATCCAAAATGGGTTGAACAAAATTTGATTCTGCACACTTTTGTATTTCACGAAAATTCCGTGAATCGGACTTCTAGTGGGTCAAAAGTTGGGCTGAAGTCAGCAGGAAAAACCCACCTGATTAGGGCTGCGGGAAAACCTAATTAATTCCTAATTGGATTAGGACTTTGATGTATTCTCTTGGCTATTTAAAGTGAAAAATTAGGGCTGTATTGAGGAGGCTTGACAGCAGCTTTGAAGAGCTTTTGGAATAGAGAATCATTGGATAACAAGGCGTATCATGAGCGGCTAGTTCAGCCACCAGGGTTTTGATGGAACCCTAACTAAACATCACTGGTTTGATTGTTCTAATTATTGGAGATTTTTGTATTCATTCATAGATTGTGTAATTTAGAGGATTCTTATTGTAGAATTGAACAATAAAAGTCTTATAAATTCAGTTTCAATGATTTCTTATCTTGTCTTAGATATTTGATTGTTGTTATTTGAACTCGTCCCTCTTGTTTTCTGTGATCATGAGAGTGATTATTACACAATGGTTTTTACTGAATATATCATTAAAAGCTTTGATGGATTATGCCTAGAGAAGATGAACCATACTGCACCCTAGATTAGAGTAGTTAGGCAGATGGCCCATGCCAATCGAAGATAGTCCATGACTTAGCCTTAATCATATGTTATCTTCTTGACGGATGGAGGTGAGCTTGTAGCCACCGACACCACTTATGCATGATATGATGCCCCATAGTTTGTTCAATTGACCATTGATTGTGAAGTTAGTGGTGAAATCAATTATCCTAGACTTATCTTATATTCTCTACACTCAATTTTTCTTGCTTTTGTTCAATTGCTTCATTAGTTAATTTAGAATTAAAAATCAGAATTTATTTCTTTTAAATTTAATTAGAATTAGTCCTAACAATTCAACTCAGTCAGACCATAGTCCTTGAGGTTCGACACCCCTTCCTTTTGATAGCCCTATTCTGCAAGGAATTCGTTCTATTGCGAAGTGTGGAAATTTTTAATTGATATACTTTTTGAGTCACACTCACACACGAATCAATTTTTGGCGCCGTTGCCGGGGACTGTCTATTTGATTGTTTGGATTTTTAGAATTAGTTCTAATTGGATTTTTAGTCGAGGAATTTTTTTTTATTTTATTTTTTATTTCTTTTGTTTTCTTTTCAATTACTAATTTATTTTATTTTATTTTATAGTTTAGAAATTTTATTTTTGCTACTAATCTAATTTATTTTTATTTTTCTTTTTTCCGGTACTTCAATCATCATACCATTAAGCAAGAGGAAGAGAATATTGACATCATGGATGGTGTGCGTGGTAATAATGAGGACAACAATATTGTGCCTAATGCTGTTGTTGAAAAAGCGAGATTGATCAGAGACTACTATGTCCCAGAGACTTATAATTCACCAGCTGATTTTCAATTACCTGATGTCACTGCACAGAACTATGAGATCAAGCCCAGTATCATTCAGATGTTGCCATCCTACTTTGGGCTGACTCATGAGGATCCGTACAAGCACTTAGATGACTTTATAGAAGTTTGCTCATTAACGAAAATTCAAAACTTTTCAGAAGATGCTTTTCGGATGCGACTTTTTCCATTCTCCCTGAAAGACAAAGCAAAGTATTGGTTTAGATCTCTACCGGTGAGTTCTATCACTACATGGACTGTAAGAACCGGAATAATCTTGATCGGTTTCGGGTGATTTTGGACTGGACCGATTTTTTTTCGAATAAATTAAAATTCGGAAATATGTTATATATATATATATATATATGGAATTATATATATATATATATATATGAAGTTGGAGGATATAGATATATATATATATATAGGAATATATATATATATGCACATGGTGGGTCTATCTGTAATTATAGATAAATAGAGAGGGATCTTGGTAATTATATAAGTAAGTGTGGGAAAATACATGTGAATACATGTATTGTATGATGTTATGTATATATATATAAATAATGTATATACATATATATGTGGAGGAGGATTAGTTGAGAAAGTATGTGGACCAAAATAAAAAGGAGAAAAGAAAAGAAGAAAGGAAAAAGAAAAAGAAGAAAAGAAAAGAAAAGAAGAAAAGAAAAAGAAAAAGAAGGAAGAAGAGAAGAAAGAAGTCGGGGAGAGAGAGAGGGGCCGAGATCGTGAGATCGGGGGAGAGAAACCGAGAAGGGGGAGGAGCTCGACGGCGCTCCGGCGGCTCGTGGGCCCGTTCGGCGGTAGCTGCTCCGGCGTGAGCACTGCTGGGTTCGGCCGTGACGTTCGGACGGATGGTCCGTGGTGGCGTGACCGAAGGAAGATGGTGGGGTTCGATGGCTGGTTCGTGGGTTCACCGGCGGTGGCCGTAGCTGGAGCGGCTGTTCGCGACGGCTGGAGGAGGCCGAGGTTGATCCGATTTTGGGTTTGGTTCGCTGGTTCGATGGGTGGTTCCGGTGAGTTTCAACGATCGTTTGAGGTTGCTATAGTGGCCGTATGGTCTGTTTTGGGTCCTCTTCCAGTGGGATTGGCTCGGCTCTAGGTGCTGGCGTCGTGGCTGGTTTCGGGTGAACTCGCGGGCCTGCCATGGGAGAAGCTGGGCTGGTCTCGGCCGTTTGTTGCTGATGCTCACGGTTTGAGTGTGGCGGCTGTCCGACGGCTGATGGAGGGGCTGGGTTCGGTCGCTAGCTGATTTATATTGGGTCACCAAAGGATTTCTCACGGCTGGGTGTGCAGGTGGTGACTATGTTGAGGTGGTTGCCGGTTCGGCTTTGGGTGATTTTCGGCTGGGATGGCTGAGGCTAATTTATAATTGGGTTCATGGTTTGGCTAAGTTCGCTTCCATAGTTGTTGATTGGGAGGTGGTCCGGCAGTGCAAGGTTCAGCTGGGACAATGACATGGATGGTGGTCGGAAATTGATGTCCGGCCATGGTAATGGAGGAGCGTGGCTCACGGGTCTGTGGAGTTATGGCTTCACGGCTGTGGTGAATTTGGATAAGGTTTGTAGTTGATGGGTTTTGCTTGGGCAGCCACATTTTTGGGCTGTTATGTGGGTTGTGCATTGTTGTTGGATGGTTAACTTGGGTTTGTAGAGCTGGATGGGGCTGGTTTATGGGTTCCATTGTTTTGGATAAAGATGACTCGTTTGGATGATGCATCCGATTTGTTTGGGTGGTTGATGGTTGAACCTGGTGGCGTTGACTGACGGTTTGAAAATGTTTGGCGGTAGGTTGGGTTGTGAGTTGTTTTGGTTATCCGAACGAGAGGGATTCACAGCAGGTTATGATTTGGTTGGACTTTGCTCACGGTTGGTGAGGGAGATGGTAGTTCACGGTGGTTGGACAGTGTGGGATTGATCGTATGGGCTTTGACCATAGGTTGGACCAAGCATGGAAACAAAAAGAGAAGGAACGAAAGCGGGTTCGTGGGTGACTTGGACACGGAACTGGACCGGACTTGGTAGAGGCCGATTTGCAGGCACGGACCGGCTGAGAGCGGGACCTAAGGCAAGTTGATTCTTGCCTCTACCTCTTACGTACTTTTTATTTACGTCGAGTAATTTACATATGTTATTAATTTAATCATATGTGGTATGTGTATATACATATATATATAGGTGCTTATATATATGTGGGTATAGGTGGATGTTGTGCATACATGGGATATGAGAGGATATATATATATATATGCGTGCGTATACATATATGTATGTGTGGGTTTGGGAAGCGATAACATGTTAGATTAATCGCCTAATTGCATTGTGATAAGCATGTAAGTATTGATTGAAATCATGTAGAAAGTATGCTAAATAATACCTGTTTAGCTTTGTGTTGTCTTGTATGCATATGTGGTTCTTATGCATGGTGTTCAGGAAGTATATATATGTATGTGATTATATAGATATATATATATATATATATATATATATATATATGGTTGCAGTGGTAGAAATGCATGCTAAGTTGAATTTAACTTTTGGCGAGCATTTGAAAAGCATGAAATGTGCTAAGTGTTTTATATGTTCTTGATACATATGTGGGTGATGTAATATATATGTGTATATATATTGTGATTGGAATGCATGTTAGCTACTTGTAATGAATACATGCATTGAATGAGAGCATGACTGTATTTATGCTAGTGTAGGTGCATATGTGATTTATATGCATGAATTGACATGTACGTGATTACATGTGGGTTTACGGGAATGAAATGCATGCTATCTGTTTATAGAAAATGTATGCATGGATTATAGCATGATAAATAAGTGCTAGGGTTGAAATTGTTGGCATATGTGATATGTTATGCGGGTATTGAACATATATGTGCTATATGTGTTGGAATGTGATGAGAAACATGTTAGATACTTCTTTTTAGTATTCATAAGCATGGGTTGAAGCATAAAAGTACTATGCTATGTATATATGCATCCATATTGCATGTATAGGAGGGAAATGACACATACGTGATTGTACGTGGGTTTACATGTATAGGTAATTATATGTGTGGTTATGCGGGGACGAAATGTACACTATGTTTTCTTAAAACTAGCTTGTACATTGTGAAGCACAAAATTGAATGCTTAGTGTTTATATGTTTGAAATGCATATATGGGGCCGTTGTGAGGAAACGGGGAAGTGTGGTTGAATTACCTAGAGTAGGTTAATACTCGGGTATGGTTGTGGTCATAAAGTAGGCAAATCACCAAGAGTAGGTCAATACTCGGTCACGGTGAGGGCGTTGGAGCGGTTACGTCACCTTGGAGTAGGTAAATACTCGGTGACAGTGGTCTAACCACCTTGAACCATCTAAGACTCGGTGACGGTGCTGATATGGTCTAATCATCTTGAGTCAAAATAAGCTCAGTGGCGGTGCTGATATGGTCTAACCACTTCGAGTTACCCAATACTCGGTGACGGTGCTGATATGGTCTAATCACCTTGAGTAGATAATTAATTGGTGACGGTGCTGATATGGTCTAATCACCAATGGGCAAACCAAAATATTGCCCCGGAAGTATGACGTTGGCGGAGTAGGTCAAGGTCATAGGATGGTTATCGGAGTTGTCCTAGGTCACATGATCCTCGGAGCGGGCCAATCATGTGGGGTATCGGATGAGGACCGAGAGTGAGCGTATGTGCAAGCTTTGATGCTTGTCCTATGTATCGGATTATGACCGTGGAAGGTGAAAAATACATTTATGCTTATGTGTTTATCTGTTAAGCATGTTTTCCTGTTTAAATGCATCTTCATTGGATTTGGGATTGCTACTTGTCGAGTAGGAAATGTGGTAGATGATTTACATTGGTCATGTAAATGCTTTGACATATATGTTCTACATACATATTGGTGCGGAATGTTTACTGTTCTCAAGCATGTTGAAAATGATTTCTAAAATCATGTATAGTGGATTTTGTATGTTCATATGTGCTAGAGTAGCCATATACATCATTGGTTCATGCATGCTAGGTGGGGCATGGTCTTAAATATTGTGATATATTTAAGTGCATAAGTATATTTTTGAGAATATGTGAGGATCGACCTGCTGCAGCAGTGATAGTATGGTTCTACATACCTTGTTGGGCCTTTGAGCTCACCCCCTCCCAGGTTTTGTAGGTGTTGCTGGTTTTGGAGTCAGTTGAGGAAACTGATAGCACCAGTTACAGAGGTAGTAATTAGATTCCTTAGAATCTAATTTATGTTCAGGATTTTGGATAGATAGATGTATTACATTTGGATTAAATGTATGAGGCGATTACGTAGATTCAGTTCCTTCAGTTGTATTTATTCATGTGATGTATGTATTTAGATACGGACATTCAAGGACTGAGGTATGTATATTTATGATTGTTTATGCATGTTGTAGAAATATTGGGGGGACACGGGCCCAGAAGTGTCCATATTTACTGTTAGATATAAATGCTGGGGGGACACGTGCCCAGAAGTGTCCATATGAATTGTAAAGCAGGTGTAATATGCCAGGAGCTGATTATTTAGAATGGGTCATGCCCGATTTTTGTAAAAATAATAGGAAATTGAATTGTATGATCAGGTGGAGGTTATGTCGTGAGGGTGATCTCACGGGGTTCACACCTCGGTTTCCGGGCCTCGGGAACCGGGGCGTGACATGGACTCAACTGCAAAATGAGTTTTTGAAGAAATATTTTCCGATAGGGAGGACCAATCAATTCAGACGAGCTATCACTGGTTTCTCTCAATTTGAGGAGGAACAATTTTTTGAGACATGGGAAAGATTTAAGGACCTTCTTAGGAAGTGTCTTCATCACCAAGTTCCAAAGTGACAGTTAGTACAGTGTTTCTATGAGGGACTGACAGAAAGTAACAGACAGATGGTTGATGCATCATGTGGGGGCACTTTCATGTTAAAAAGTGAAGAGGAAGCTTGGACTTTGTTCGAGAACCTCAGTGACAATTCTTTACAACATGTGTCTTCATCTCGTTTGAGCAGACCATCCAATACAAGGAAGGCTGATAATATTTTTGAGCGTGGTTCTGCAGATGCTATGTCTACCATTGTGGATGCTGTGTCACAAAGAGTGGTGCAACTCATGACGGCTGGTCATGTTCCTAATCAATCTTCATATCCTCTTATTTTTGAGCCATGTGATTTTTGCTCGAGTCCTATGCACCATGTGAATAATTGTCCTTCACTTGGGCAATTTTTTGATCTTCCACAAGAGCAAGGGGCAGCAATTCAGCCCACTTTTCAACCTCAGAACTATGTGCCTTCATAATTATATCAAGAACAAGTTCCTATGGCACAGAGGTATTCAGCCATTGAGGACAAGATGACAATTGTCCTAGAAAAACTTGAGAAGCTTGACTCTATTGTTGAGATGGTGGAAGCTACTGCAGCAACACTTCAATCCACTATTCAACTGGTTCACTCTCACTCTCAGTCGATTGCCAAACTGGAATCTCAGTTTGGACAACTTGTCAATACCTTGAGTAGAAGAGAGGAGGGGAAACTACCAAGCCAACCAGTTGCCAACCCAAGAGGGGTTCATGTCCTTGACAATATTTCTTCTTCAAGCAACCCATACCATGAACAATTTCAAGCCATCACCACTCTTAGAAGTGGAGAAATAAGTGACAACAAGTTGGGGAGAAGAAGGTTGATGAAGAAGAGATGACAAAGAGTCCAAATGTTAAAATTTCTCATGAGCCTAAGGTGAACTTGAATACTTTTAATGTCATTCAACATCCTCTAGATGAGAGTGATTGTTTCTTCATGGATGGCTTTGATGATTATGTTGAAGAAGTTGATCCGGTTGCTCTATCACATGATGTTGAAAAGTCCATTGAGGGGGTGAATGATTTACTTGATGTAGTGGCCATGGAAAATACTCCACCTTGGAGGATTTCGATTGAGCCATTGCCTATTCTTTCTAGCACTCCCCCGATGCCATCATTAGAGTTTCCTCCATGGATAAAATTGAAACATGTTCCGTCAATGGAGAGAGATGTGTTTTTCAAAGCCAATGACACCATTCCAATTTCTTTCGGTTTGGTACAAGGAGGTGAAGATCATATAGGAGGGATGAAATTAAATCTCCTCAAGAGATGTGGCTTTGGGTGAACTTTCAATTGAAGTCGATGTCCGTCGCCTACGGACGCTAAATTGTAGGATTTGTATGTATTTCTATCCCTTAATTTCTTTAGTTTTCTTTTATTTTTATTTTTATTTTTTATTATTTTTATTTTTAGTTTATGTTTTTCTTTATTTTTCTTCCACTATTAGGTGTGTTTTAATATTTTTTCTTTGAGTTTTTGATGTATAAGTTGCTTCCGGGGGATGTCAAGAGGTGTACCGAGGTATTTGGACTCAATACGGGTGAAAAAATGAGCTCTCGGTCGACCTTGGGCGATAGAGACTCCAAAAATACACGTCCCGGTCGACCTTGGGCGATGGAGGATTCACAGGCATCAGCTGGGGGGATCGATCGCCCAAGCAAGGGGGGATCGATCGCCCCCACAATTTTTCAACATAAGAAGATCACCAACTGGGCGATTGATCGCCCAGCCCTAGGGGGATCGATCGCCCCAGCCCCTGAAGACCCAATTTGACCTGTTTTGTCTCTTTTTGCTCCCTCTTCAATACTTATATGCTCCCACTTGAAAATACATCACTTTGGTGACTCTTTGTGCCTCTCCAACATCAAAATACACTATAAAAATCTTTCATAACACTACTTGATCATCATCATTCATCACCATCATCATCTATTCCAATCTATTTTTCTCCATCCTCATTAAACGATCAATTTTTTCAAGTTTCTTCTTCACAAGGAAGTAGACTTTGTTTGAAAATTTGGTTGGATTTCTTTGAGAGGTTTTGTGCTACAAGTTTGGGGGAGGACATTGCACATTAACTGAGGGCTAGTTGGTTGATTTTGGTGCTCCATTCTGGCCATGACCTAGATGTTTCGGCACCACCTTTTCCTTGATTTTTCGGAGGTAAACTATCTTTTGTATATTTTTATTTTTATTTTATTTTCTTTCTTCGTTATTTTATTTTTCATATTATTTTTTCTTTCTTTCTTTCTTCAGTTAAAAAAAAAAAATTTTATTTCATTTTTATTTTCGTCCATACTATTTCACTTGGTCTTTGGGGTAGAGTGGTTTGTTTTGACAGGTTGTTGCATTCAAGTTTGGGGGTGTGCTTGCATTGCCTTCACGCTATTGGTCTGCTATATTTTCTTGCCACTACTCCATGATCATGGTAACATCGTTCTTACCCTTCTCTATGCTTTAATTGGGTGTACATTGAGGACAATGTACAGTTTAAGTTTAGGGGTGAGGCGATGCCTTTTTGTGTGCTCAATGCAATATGGGGGGAAATTTGTGTGAAATTCTTTTTGTATTAGGATTTTATTTTATTTTATTTTCTTAGTTTGTTTATTTTATTTTATTTTGTTTTGTTTTTAGATAGAATTTTTTGACATTATTCAAAGGATTAATACCTTATGTAGGTGCATAACTTGCAATTTTTGAGTATGTTTTAAATTTTTGAAAACTATGGTTTGAATTAAGTGGTTTTAATCATGGTTTGCAATAACATGTTTGGAGTGATTAATTTTAGTTTCCTTACATGCACAGACACACTAGCATAATCTTGTGGGGTATAAACCTATGTTTTGAGTTATTGAGTTACATATGCTTGATATTAATTAGTATCTCTTGAGAATGAGTACCGATAATGTGTTTTACTTGACTTCAATGAAAAAGAAAAAAAAAAAGAAGAGATGAAAAATAAAGGAAAAAAGAATGTGATGAATAAGCAAATCAATTTGATCTTTTTCATGAGTAACCGGGCCTCTATGCCTCAGGAAGCACGGAGTGTTCGCGTCAAAAGTGAAAGGGTGAGAAAAGATGAACATTGGTTGTCTTGATTTGTAGCCTGACTGATTTGAGTAATTAGGTCTTCGGGGTGTCTTAAAGCCTAGTGCCCTAAAGCCATCTGGTTTGGGAGTCACTGACTGAAAGCTTGCTACATGGATCTTTCAGAAAGCTTAATAAATCAAGACATTGCACAACCAATTAAGCAATGAAAAAAAAAAGGGAATGATGAAAAAAAAAATGAAAAAGTCATGTATGCATGTTGGGAAGTATGATTTCAATAAGGGGAGCTAGTGAGTTGAAGGGGTATGTGCCTTAATATATTCAGAGCTTGGTTATGCTACATGAGATGACTGCTAGTTCACTTTACACGAGGGAGCTAGAGTTGATTATTTTGAGATATGTTGATGTGAATTATGCATAAGGGCCATTGATTTGAATTATAGAATTTGAAAGCTTGAAATTATTCTTGAATGCAAGTTTGTAACTATATATTGTAATCTTCATTTTGAATTAATGTTGAAACAGAATTTTGAATGTTTGTGGGTAACATTTCTGGAAACCCTCACGAGACTATACTCGTCCACTAGGGGGAACCTAGGGGTTTAAAGGCATGTTGCATATGCTAAATGCAATCGTTTCTCCCACGAAAGTGGAGTTGGCTAGTTTAGTTAGTATTTAGTAGTTTCTTTTCTTTTAGTTTTGTTATATTCTATTGCTAAGGGACTAGCAATATGTAAGTTTGGGGGTGTGATCGGCATTGAATGTTACGCACTCTAACCTCTTAACTTATGTATTTTATTCTCTTAGTGATAGATTATTTTGTTATTTTACTTTGTTTTAGTGTTTTCTGTATTTTCAGGGCCTTAATGATTATTTCAGTTAAAACCGTGATGTTGGGCTTTTAAAGATGACATGCAAGATGGTTAGATGAAGCCTACATCAAAGGGATCCATTGAACTCCATATTTTAACTCAAATCAGCCCAAGGAAGAGGTCCAAGAGAATTACAACTGCTTAAGAAGGTTTCGGGCCTGAAGCCCAAATCTGTGCATAATACAGTCTTAATCCCATTTTGGAAAACGGACTAGAAGTCTTATTTCTGAGCCTCAAATCGACATAATATTCTCATTAGGTTGAACGAAATTTGATTCTACACACTTTTGTATTTCACGAAAATTCCGTGAATCGGACTTCTAGTGGGTCAAAAGTTGGGCTGAAGTCAGCAGGAAAAACTCACCTGATTAGGGCTGCGGGAAAACCTAATTAATTCCTAATTGGATTAGGACTTTGATGCATTCTCTTGGCTATTTAAAGTGACAAATTAGGGCTGTATTGAGGAGGCTTGGCAGCAGCTTTGAAGAGCTTTTGGAATAGAGAATCATTGGATAACAAGGCGTATCATGAGCGGCTAGTTCAGCCACCAGGGTTTTGATGGAACCCTAACTAAACATCACTGGTTTGATTGTTCTAATTATTGGAGATTTTTGTATTCATTCATAGATTGTGTAATTTAGAGGATTCTTATTGTAGAATTGAACAATAAAAGTCTTATAAATTCAGTTTCAATGATTTCTTATCTTGTCTTAGATATTTGATTGTTGTTATTTGAACTCGTCCCTCTTGTTTTTTGTGATCATGAGAGTGATTATTACATAATGGTTTTTACTGAATATATCATTAAATGTTTTGATGGATTATGCCTAGAGAAGATGAACCATACTGCACCCTAGATTAGAGTAGTTAGGCAGATGGCCCATGCCAATCGAAGATAGTCCATGACTTAGCCTTAATCATATGTTATCTTCTTGACGGATGGAGGTGAGCTTGTAGCCACCGACACCACTTATGCATGATATGATGCCCCATAGTTAGTTCAATTGACCATTGATTGTGAAGTTAGTGGTGAAATCAATTATCCTAGACTTATCTTATATTCTCTACACTCCTTAGTTTTTCTTGCTTTTGTTCAATTGCTTCATTAGTTAATTTAGAATTAAAAATCAAAATTTATTTCTTTTAAATTTAATTAGAATTAGTCCTAACAATTCAACTTAGTCAGATCACAGTCCTTGAGGTTCGACACCCCTTCCTTTCGATAGCCCTATTCTACAAGGAATTCATTCTATTGCGAAGTGTGGAAATTTTTAATTGATATACTTTTTGAGTCACACTCACACACGAATCAGAATAGTGCATTTGCGATATTCATAATGGGATTTCGGGGGTAGGAATGCATGTATGGGTGAGATACTGCGTTATTCTTGTTTCAAATGCTTATTGTACAGTTTGCAACCGCAGCACCTTCGTTTCGGTTGCATCCGCTTACGCTGCCTCTTTGAGAGCGAATTTTTGAATTCATGTGTCAGCACCATGGACTAGGACCTCATTTTCATTTTTATTCTTTTATTTTTATTCTTAGTTTAGCTTTCCTCTTATTTTCTTTTTATTTTTTTTTTTATTATTTTTTTTTATTTTTTTATTTACTTAATTTTTGGAATAAAGTGCAGACTGTTCCGAGACTATGGCGAGAGTGAATAATGCCATCGGTTCTGTTCGAGACGTGCCTGGGAGAGCCTTCCGGTCTCAGAAGTTTCACCCGGAGCAGATATTTGACTTGAGAGAGTTTGAGACGCGTCCCGACAGCTTGTGGGCTATTGCCGAGCTCAGGAGGCATCGCCTCGACCGATTATGTGTGCCTCCCACTGATGTGGCACACGAGCGCTTGGTGCAGGCCTTTTACGAGCATATGACCTACTCCTGCACCACGCCGGACACTTTAGAGACGATAGTGGGCGGCACGACTATCACTATCTCACCGAGCCGGATTGCGCAGATGTTCAGCATCCCTCACCAGCAGCCTCCAGATATGGTTGACCAGGACGGTCGACCGAATTACAGGGCCGAGCTGCCAGCAGACACGATGCTATTCTCCATCATGATGGACGTGTGTGGCGGGGCGTTTACCACTCCCAGTCACAACTGCACGTCCAAATCGATGTGCCCGAGTAGATTATGGTTCTTGGACACCGTTCTCATCAAGAACGCGTGTCCTCTGCAGCACGTGGCAGAGCGTAGGGGCGACCTCCTCCGTTGCCTTTACGCTTTCCACATGGGCACGTGGTTTTCTGTCCCATCGCTGATATGGGGGTAGATGTTCAAGATCTGGGATGGCCTCGTCAACAAGAGGATACGGCGAGCAGCGAGTTGGCGGCTTCCCTTTCCTTTCCTCGTCGTCGCTTTTCTGAGTCGTGCCAGTATACCGATCAGTGATACTGACATTCAGTTGGCACCGCCCGCCCGCTTCACATCTGCTCAGTGGGAGCGGGTGAGGCGACACTTAGAGCGACGGGACCACCAGGGTGATCCACCAGACGATGTAGATATGGATGTCCCGGTGGAGATGGATGAGGGAGAGCCTGCAGAGGGTGAGTCAGATGATGAGGAGATGGAGGAGGAGGAGATAGATATTGCAGTAGAGCGGCATGACATCCTAGCGACTGGCTATTCCTACTTGGCAGCTGATGTTGAGCGGCTCCAGCAGGGTTTTGAGGAGCGCGTCCAGGTGACGCAGAGTCAGCTGGAGGGCATCAGATCGGACATTTCATCTCTGGCACAGGGCCAGAGGGCGATTTTAGACGAGTTTCGAGCCTTCCGGCAGGACCTGCAGTTCCTGTTCGCAGGTCGAGCTTCCACCTCCACTTCTACTCCCACCGAGCCACCATCACCACCACCCGCCCTCGAGTAGCTCTATCTATTTGCACTTTCTGCTTTACTTTCTGTATTTTTCTTTCTTTATTTTTGATAGGCCATGTTGGCCATGTTTTCTTTCTTTTTATGAGTATTCCCCATCCATGTACACTTTGTACTGAACTCATTTTCATATATATAGAATACAGTTATCTTTTCTTTTATACCCTGTGTTATCTTTTATGTCTTTATTTTTGCTTTCTGTCAATATATCTATTTTCTATACTTTGACTATGTATGTAGTACCACTTGCCTAATTGTTATATGCGATTTAGTTGATGATTATCGTTATTACCGCCTGATTTAAATTCCCATTACTGTTGAGATTGCTTCAACGCAGTATGGCGTTAATAAAGAAAGGCAGCCCCTTTGCATGCTATACGTTAGCGTGCCTGGATAGTCAATATCTTATCGCATAGACCTCTTAGACAATTGGGAAACACCAGTTCAGACCCTTAGATATGCAGTGATTTTGGCATTGTCCGTTTGTGCATTATTATTTCATCATGTTCTATTTATCTACTTTTTGTTCCATTTAATGCTCGTGGTATCTAGTTGGTGTCCCGTGCAGGTTTTTCTCATTTCCAGCATGACCGCCCGTATTGGACTGCCATTTTTGTTGCGTTCTGCAATCCCGGTAAATTCTTTCCTTGTTCTTCTTGTCCACACATTGAGGACAATGTTGCGTCTAAGTTTGGGGGTACGGTATGCTATACCACTTGCATATGCATGCAATGTTCAGTCTTAGTATTGAGTGTCATTGTAGAGCAGTTTTTCTTTTTTTTTTTTGTTGATATTTTTGCATACTCGCTATGATGTCTTACTTTTAAAAGGAAGATCATTCGAATAAATGTCCGAGGTAAATGCAGCAGGTAGTTAAGAACTTTAACATTGTAAATACCCGCACTTTTGCAAGCTTTATAGTAAGCTAGAACGGTCTACATTTTTGTCCAAATATGAGCACGTATAGCTCTTGCCCTAAATTTGTCCTTAACCGCACAAATTCGCACACATGCATTTTAAATTGTGGGGTATAAGTCTGATGGAGAATTTTGTAAATTTCTGTTTTTATCTGAACAACTTAAAGAATAATTTCTTCCGGTTGTCGTAAAAAAAAAACATTATAAAATAAAAGCAATAAGCCTTCTCACTCAATAAATCGGATTTCTATGCCTCAAAGCAGGGAGTATTCGCGTATAAGTGTGCAAGGTTGAGCAATAATAAGCGGGTGGCTTGCTTAAGCTCATCGCCTTGTAAGCTCGGTTATTAAGTCTGAGGGGTGCTTCTTCACCTAATGCCCTAAAACCAATTGGTTTGGGAGTCATTGGCCCAATACCGCTACATGGGCTTACAAGAAAGCAAAAAGAGCTAAGCATTGCACGGTCATCCGCACATGAGCAATCATGAATGTTTGTGATAATGAACGGCAGTGTCGAGCTTTTTCAATGAGTTTTTCTCTTAAAAATAGATTTGTTCTTTTTCTTCTCCAAATATGACAAAAACCACGCGTTAGAATGGATGTTCACTTTTCAAAGAGGATTTTGGGGTCGGAATTGGTATGTTTGTTCGGACTGGCCATTATGTGGGGGCCATCGTTTATTTGTAGCTTGTGAAAGTCCATTTTTGCTAATGACCACATAGTTCTGTAATACTTGTTGCATTTGCCAAATGAGAAATGAATGGATGATCGCCCTTTATCTAGTTGATGACTGAGCATGATTAAACTTTTGTATAAGATAGTTAATTTCATTTTTGTAATATTGCATTGCTAAGGGACTAGCAATATGTAAGTTTGGGGGTGTGATAAGTGTTCAATTCTATGCATTTGAACCCTCTTTATTGCATATGTTAGTTCCGTTGCTACGTTTACCGAGATATGTTTACGGTATTTTTGTTTTTTTGATGTATTGCAGGTCTTTTAGTAAAAGGAGCAAAGTTTGAGGCTATTTGCAGCTGAAGAGAAAAGTCAGAAATTGCAGCCAAGGCATCTCGATCAATTGAGATGTTGATCTCGATCAATCGAGATCTCGATTGGTCGAGATCCTATTTTGATTGGTCGAGATCCTATTTCGATTGATCGAGATCTCGATTGATCGAGATCCTATATCGATTCATCGAGATTCTGCAGAAGCCACTTGCTCACCTGCTCTCCCACTTGCAACAAAATCCCCCTTTTTGCACGACTTAGGGGGATTGTCTGACTTGAACAAGACCCTTGGGGACCTTCTTGATATAATGGATATATATATTGATATATATATATATATATATGGTGGGCCCCAAGGTTGAAAAAGGGAGCCATAAAGCACAAAGAAGCCACATTTCTCAGGGATCTCTCACACACATCAGAAGACAAGAGAGACATTCGGGAGAGGAGAAAGAAGGGCTGAACCAGACCAAGAAGCTTCATCTTCTCCATCAATGGAAGAGTGCAAGGCAACCATGAGCAACTAACTCTTTTACTAGGGTGTGGTGAAACCCCTAGCCATGTAAACTTGTTCATTTTTGTAGCACTTGGGATTTGTAATTAAATGTTGATTATTTAGCCTAGTGACCATGTACACTAATACATTTCTTTTATATATTCATTTGATGTTGAGTTTATTCTTGTCTTAGAGTAGATTCTTTCATGTGAATGCACAACATTTGCATATTCCACAAGAAGTGCAAATGATGGCTAGATAATTGTGTTTAAATGAATGTGTGGTGTTTGCTTGTATAAACCATGCCAAGATAAGGTAGTTTGGATGCATGTTGGTTCACTTAGAGAGTAGGGTAATTAGGTAGTTAGTTAGGTTGAAGAGTTATGCTTGTTGAAGATGGATTATGATAGGTTAGCACACACATTAATCTTTTGATATGTCATTGAGGTCACAAGCCTAATGACATTGTTAGGCATTTAATTTATGAATCCCATACTTGTTACACTTATGAACATGTGAATGGCTAGTGGTGGAAACCAACCCTAGTTCTCTCTCCCAACTTTTACTCTTTAAATTTATTGTCATTATATTCATGCAATAGTTTTATAAACAAAAACTCAAAACCCTATTTTTTTAGGATTAAAGTGGAATTAATCTTTTTTTAAGACAATTACGACTAGTCCTCGTGGGATCGATACCCTCTATATAGAACCGTATCTACAAAGATTCATGCTCTTGCGAGTGGTTAAATTATATTTTGATAAAAGGGGCATAAATAAGCTTACAATATAATTCGAGTTTAGCCACACCAATATGTATGTTTATGCATTGAATGTGAAGCATCACACATGATTTGAAAAAGGTGATTATTTATGGGTAAAGAGCATGTATACTTGTCATGTAGACATGTAGTGATTTCATATGCGCTCATGCATGGCTGACGAGTTAGAGTGGGGTTGGGTGGATCATTTCTACTAAGCTGTGAGAGGATAAAGCTCACCCCCTATATACAAATTGTTTTTTAGATAAGGCACCAATGGAAGATGAGGCATGATTGGCTAGGTGGACTCTTGAAGTTCTTTTGAGTTTTGACCTTTTGATATGTATATAGATGTCCATGCTTGCTTGTGGCATGTGAACTAGATGGAAGGCATTGTAATTTTGTTTCAAGTATGTTATTATGTTTTAGTTTATATGTAATAACTATATATTGATTACATGTGGTTTTTGGTGTATGAATGGAAGGATGTGGTTTTGACTTCCATTGTATATTCTTGGGTTTAAATGCTTGGAGATGTGGATTTGGGGTTGGATCTTATTGATAATGTTTTAGATCCTTAGTACGATGTCTTTCAATTTATGGAGAATGTATGAGGTGAAATGAGGGTAGCGAAAGTAATTAAAGTATGAATTTCATGTATAGTGAACCCTTGAGGAATTCTGACGAGTTTAAAGCTGAGTACAGTTTGAGGGGCCTCAAAGTGTAGTTTGAGGGGCCTCAAAGTGCAGTTAGAGGTGCCTCAAAATTTTTAGGGGCCTCAAAGTGTAGTTTGAGGCGCCTCAAAGAGCCTTTTTAAAAATACTAACTCTTCTGGAAGTTTTTGGTGACTCAAACTGAAGTTTGAGGTGCCTCAAAGTCCCCTAAACCTTAAAAAGTCAAAATTTCATGGTTGGGGAAGGGGAATGAATATTTATGGATGTATACGCATAGGTGATTACGTGCGCATAATTAGCTTCTGCGATTGTAAGGTGTTGATGATTTAGATGATAAAAGCGAGTCACCCTTGGTTTTCGGAGAACTGAAATTGGGGCTTAACAACTTGGTATTAGAGCTCTAGGTTAGAAAACCTAGGGACGACGGGTAGTGGTTATACCACGTGTGAATTTGTAAATACGTAATACAAGGATGTAGAGCACTAGGTTGGAACACCTAGGAATGATGGATAAAGGTTAAGGATTTGAGGATTTCTGGATTGCTATTAGAGCACTAGGTTTGAATACCTAGGGATGATGGGAAATGGTCAAATCACGTATGGAATTTTGAGGATTTGATCAAGTATCTGATACCAACAACTTGGTATCAGAGTTTTACCGGGTTTGAAAACCTTAGGACGATGGGAAGGGTTAAGTCACATTTTGAATTGAAAGGACTTGGTGATTTATTGGATCATAACTTCAGACTTAGGATCCTAGATTTGAGGTTTTTAAGTGTAAGCTAAGACTAAGTACATATTTCATGGAAAATTCTTATGTGCTTAATTGTTTACATAACATGCTATTTGTGAAGTACTTTAGCATGTTGAGTATACATGAAGTGAATTGGTCTAACACATTCATGCACAAATTCTAAGTATCTTTTTGTCATCTATATAGAAGGATGTCACCAAGAAGAGCTCGTGAGAGGACACTGGAAGTGGTTCCTATTGGGGGAGAGCAATTTATGTGTGACATGGTCACTACCATGCGACAAATTACAAGGGAAACGCAACAGAAGACTCAAGAGGAGACACAAGCTCCACCGAGAGCAGTTCCTCTTAGTAGGATGATAATGGCTTTAGGACATGTCAAGAAACATAGTCCACTGTCGTATTCTGGGGGATCTGATCCAATGGTAATGGAAAGTTGGTTGGATGAGATGGTTTCACTCCTTAATGTGCATGAAATAGAAGAAGACGTGAAAGTTAAGGTAGCCACTCACTATCTTAAGGATGATGCCTAATGTTGGTGGAAATTCTTGGGAGACTACTATGATTTGGAGACAATGGAATGGGATACGTTCCAAGTGCTTTTCTTCGAGAAGTACTTTCTAGTGACTGTAAAGGATAGTATGAGGAGAGAGTTCTTCAACCTTATTCAAGGGACGATGACAGTGATGGAGTATGAAACAAAGTTTACCTCCTTGACTCGATTTGCAAAGGAGATGATTCCAACGGAAGAACTTAAGATCAAGTAGTTCATAAGAGGTCTTCGAACCTACATTCGAGACAAAGTAGGAATTTTGGGTTTGACCAACTATGCGGCTGTAGTGGAGAGAGCTTTAATTTCTGAAGAGTTTAGTAATGATAACCAAATGATAAGGGAAGCACAGAACCAAGCAAGGAGCACGGGATCCCTTTCAAATAGTCATGCTAGGAAGAGGCGGAGGGTGGTGGGTTATCCTCACAAGGACAACAAACCTATCGGTAGCATCTGCGCCTATACCTACTAGATCTTCTCAATCCAGAATAATTTATTTCAATTGTCAGAAGCTAGGACACAGAATGGTCGATTGTACTCAGGGATAGGTCCCTCCAGTAGCAGATAAGAGGTGCTTCAATTATCATCAGATGGGGTATATTAGTTGGGATTGCCCATAGAAGAAGGGTGCACAAGGTGGAGTTGGTTCTCAACAACATCCTATGCAGCCTGCTACTTCACAGTCAAGTTTTAAGGCATTTCCACCACCAAAGACAGTGCCTTCAGTTCAGAGTTCACGGACACCATCTAGAGGACCTATGTCTAGTGTTCCCAGTCAACAGTTTCGATATCAGGGTACAGGACAGTAGGGCTAGAGAGTATAGGGCCGTGCCTTTACTCTTGTCCTAGCAAAGACCTTGACAGGACCGTCAGTGGTCTGAGGTATATTTCTTGTATTTAGCTCATGGGCTAGGGTTTTAGTGGATTCGGGTGCATCACATTCATTTATTTCATGTGCTCTTGCTTGTGCTTTGGGGTTGGAGGTGTCATCTTTGAACTCAGTTTGATACGCCAATTAGTGGTAGAGTGACTTTGAGCAGAGTATGTCGATCTTGCGAGATCGAGATATCGGGACATCGATTAGTGTTTGATTTCATCTACTCGATATGACTAGCTTTGATGTGATCTTGGGTATGGATTGGCTATCGACCTATAGAGCCAATATTGATTGTTATAGGGGAAGAGTGACCTTACATACGTCGGAGGGAGTTAGCATTTGTTTTGTGGGAGAGTGGGATGACTTTTACTTGTTATATTTGTATGATTCTAGTGATCAAAAAGGGCTTGGGCACTTCCTAGCAAACCTACTGGTTGATGGTGATGAGGAGACACTTGGAGAGCTTCCTCATGTAGTGTGTGACTTTATGGATGTATTTTTGGGGGACTTGACACAGTTGCCTCTGAAACAGGAAGTGGAGTTTGTAATAGATCTTGCTCTAGGTACCACGCCCATTTCCATGGCACCGTACCAAATGGCATTGGACGAGTTGAAAGAGCTAAAGGACCAATTACAAGAGCTACTAGACAAGGGATTTGTACGCCCTAGTACTTCACCTTGGGGAGCTCCGATTCTCTTTGTTAAGAAGAAGGACGGGTCTTTGCTGCTTTGCATTGACTATCGGAAGTTGAATTGGGCTACAATCGAGAATAAGTATCCTTTGCCAAGGATAGATGACTTGTTTGACCAGCTTAAGGGTTCGAGATATTTCTCAAAGATAGGTCTGAGATCGGGCTATTATCGAGGCGGACATTCCAAAAACTACTTTTCGCACATGATATCACTACGAGCTTTTGGTTATACTGTTTAGTTTAACGAATGCACCTATAGTTTGCATGAATTTAATGCATAGAGTGTTCAATGTGTACTTGGACAAGTTTGTGGTTGTGTTTGTTGATGACATCGTAGTGTATTTGTCTTCGGAAGAGGAGCATGAAGGTCACTTGAGGATTGTATTGCAGCTTCTAAGAGAACATCAATTTTTTGCCAAATGTGAGAAATGTGAATTTTGGCTAGCGGAAGTGAAATTCCTTGGGCATGTTGTGTCTAAAGGAGGAGTTTCTGTAGATCCATCCAAGATAGAAGTTATGATGAGTTGGGAAAGACCAAAGAGTGTATTTGAGATACGTAGTTTCTTGGGATTGGCCAGGTATTATCAAAAGTTTGTGAAGGATTTTTTGAGGTTAGCGGCACCAATGACAAAGCTTACCCGAAAAGGAATGAAGTTTGTGTTGGATGATGTTTGCGAGCATGCATTCATAGTTTTGAAAAGTCGGTTGACTACGTCACCAATGTTGATCATTTCAGAGCGTGGGTTGGGGTACACGATTTATTATGATGCTTTATGACTCAGTTTGGGATGTGTGCTAATGTAAATCGAAAGAGTAGTGGCGTATGGTTCAAGGCAGTTGAAGGCACATGAACAGAATTACCCGACACATGACTTGGAATTGGTAGCTGTGATCTTCGCACTTAAAGTGTGGAGACATTACTTTTGTTAGACCATTAACATAATTGACCCTTATGACAACTTGTATGGTGAGAAGTTTGAAGTATTTTTAGATCATAAAAGTCTCAAATACCTTTTTCTCACAAAATGATTTGAATATAAGGCAACGGAGGTGGATGGAGTACATGGAAGGTTATGACTTTAACTTGCAATATCATCCGGGGAAGGCCAATGTTGTAGCGGATGCATTGAGTAAAAAGTCACATGGAAGCTTAGCGAGCTTAGCCATACGGGAGTGGACGATGATGGAAGACATCTCAGAGATGGGATTGCATTTCAGTGAGGATGATGGAACCGTGGTGTTATTTACTCTTATCGCTCAACCAACTCTTGTGAGTATAATGATTGGAGAGCAGAGGAAGGATAATGAGGTTGAGGCCATTTGCACACGAATTTTGGGTGGCAAAATGGTGGAAGGATGGACAGTTCATTCAGATGAGAGCAAGAAATTCTAAGGGAAGATGTTTGTTCCCTTAGCTTATTAGGATGAGATTCTGAGAGAGTTTCACAACTCGAGGCTAGCAGTACATCCAGGAGGTACCAAGATGTATCATAACCTACGTCGATAGTATTGGTGGAAGGGTATAAAAAAAGATGTAGCTTAGTTTGTGAGGAGCTGCCTTACTTGTCAACAAGTGAAGGTTGAGCATCAGAGACCGATAGGGTTGTTGCAGCCATTGCCTGTGGCTATGTGGAAATGGGAGCATTATTACTATGGACTTTGTAACGGGACTTCCAAGGTTAAGGAAGAGTCATGACGCAGTTTGGGTTGTCGTTGACAGATTGACAAAGGTAGCTCACTTTATTCCCATTAAAGTGACCGATGATGTGGATACTCTCAGTAGATTGTATATTGAGCAGATCCTTAGACTTCATGGCATGCCAGTTTCTATTGTTTCAGATAGAGACCCATGATTTACATCTCAGTTTTGGTAGAGTTTCCAAGCGGCACTTGATACGAACCTTCACTTTAGTACTACTTTTCATCTTCAGACGGATGGTCAATCTGAGCATATTATATAGATTCTAGAGGCTATGCTATGGGCGTGTGTACTTGATCTTCGGGGTAGTTTGGAGGATCACCTTCCTTTGGTGGAGTTTGCGTACAATAAGAGCTATCAAGCTAGCATTGAGATGGCTCCATTTGAGGCTTTGTATGGTAGACCGTGTAGGTCACCTGTCTATTGGACTGAGGTCGGAGAGACAGTTTCTTTGGGACCAGATTTAGTTCAGGAAACTACGGAGAAGATTAAGGTAATTCAGCAGAGATTGCTTATGGCTCATAGTCGTCAAAAAAGCTATGCTGGTAGGAGATGACGACCATTGACATTTAAGGTGGGGGATCATGTCTTTTAAAGGTCTGACCACGAAGAGGTTTAATGAGATTTGGTCGTAATGGCAAGCTAGCACCATGATTCATCGGACCATTTGAGATTTTGAACGGGTAGGAGAGGTTGCTTATCCCTTGGCATTGCCACCGCAATTGTCAAGTATGCACAACACCTTCCACGAGTCTATGTTGAGGAAGTATGAACCGGATCCTTCACATGTACTTGATTGGGCAGACCTTGAGGTGGAGGAGGACGTGTCATATGAGGAGAGGCCGATTTAGATTTTGGACACTAGAGAGCAAGTGCTTTGGGGCAAGACCATTCCATTGGTTAAGGTGCTTTGGAGGTATCATGGGGTAGAAGAAGCTACATGGGAGCAAGAATAAGAAGTCTGCTCAAAGTATCTTGAGTTGTTCATCACTTGAGGTACATTCTAATTTCGAGGATGAAATTCCTATAAGGGTGGTTGGTCGTGGAGATCGTGCCCAATTTTGGCCAATTTTTTATTTTTTTCATCATTTATTACTTTAAGTGCATTTTAAATGATATTTAACATGTTTTGAATGAGGGAAACATGTTTAGATGGTTGGAATATAGTTTTGGAAAGTTTTGAGAACTTTTGAAAAAATTTAACTTTTTGGTCAACGGGGATCCCTGGATGAGGTTAAGTGAGTCCGAGAATTTTGAAAAAATTTTGAGAAATTTTATTTTTGGCTATGGACTAAACGAAATGTTTAGAGTGTCATGGAAGTGATTTCGAGGTCAAAGGAGTTTTCGAGAATTAATTCGGAGGTCGGGAGGGTACGTTAAGTGGCCTGGGGGCAAAATGGTCTTTTTGCGCCCATAGGAGTAGAATAAATATCTGGGGGGTCAGAGATATTCATTTTTACAGATCTCTCTCTCTCTCTCTCTCTATAGCTTCCACTTCATCTCTCTCCCTTCTCTCTAGAATTTGGAAGGCTTAAAGTGTGATTTGGAAGTAACCGAAGAAGGAAAATGTTTAGAGGGCGTCAAGGGCTTCGGTTTGAACCAATCAAAGTCTGTATTTCATAAATTTGGAATGGATGGGATTTCTCAATTGGGATTTAAAGCCTAAGAATTGAGGTAGGGGTGCTAGACCCATCTTTACTTTGATCTTATAGGTCACTTTTATGTGACATGAAAGATAGATTCGATTTCTTGAGCCTAGGGTTATGTATATGTGTATATATATGTATACCATTGTGATTTATGCATGTATAAATGTCTAACATGTTAGTTAGGACTTATATATGTTATGTATGTGCAAATGAGACTATGAATGCTTTTGATGAAAAATGTGTTCATTTGGTGAAAACAGGAAAATGTGGGTTTTTATAGACTTGTACATGAAAGATATGATTTTTCTTGTAAAATGCATAAGCATGATGATTTTCATGATGTGAGTGTGATAGCATTGTGACAATCTTAAGGTGAAAGAAAAATGCATTGATTTGACAAAAAAATGCATTCATTATTTTTATAAGTGCATTGATGTGACTATGTGCACTACATGAAAAGTGAGTTTTTGGGGCGTGACAACACTGAGAATTAAGATGAGGGAATGGTCCCTAGGGTGAAAGAGCCAAAACTTGTCCAAGCGGATGGCGCATTCGTCGAAATAGTAAATCGAGAAGCGTAAGCAGAGTTTGGGTTCTGAAGAGACCCTTACTATAGATGTGGTGTGATAAACTAGTCCCCATTGAATTAATTTTTGGATTTATGTGGCATGAGTTATATATAAATTGTGACTTCCTCAATTTGATATTTATATATATGTATATATGTATATATATGCATTGAATGTGAAGCATCGCACATGGTTTGAGAAACGTGATTGTTTGTAAAGACCGTGACCAATTTTGGCCAGTTTTGTATTTTTTGCACTATAATTGCCATAAATACATTTTGAGTGGTGTTTAGCATGTTTTGAGTGTGGGGAACATGTTTGGGAAGTGTTTTAAAGGTTTTGGTAAATTTTTGGGAGATTTAGAGAAGTTTGACTTTTTGGTCAAACCAGGGTTTGAGATACGACTTAAGTGGGTCTGGGAATTCAAAAATTTTTTGAAAATATTTATTTTTGGGAATGGCTTAGATGAAATGTTTAGAGAGTAGAGGAAGTGATTTCGAGGGTGTAGGAATTTTCAAAATCAAAAACGGAGCCCGAGAAGGTACGTTAAATGGCTCGGGGGTGAAATAGTCATTTCGCGCCCCGAAGCACTTTTAAATACATGGCTGAGAGTGATCCCAACCATTTCACATGGTTCACTCTCTCTCTAACATTTTCCTCTTCTTATCTCTACCTTCTCTCTACATTTTGAATCCGTTCGTCTTATATTCAAGACTTGCCGATGGAGGGAGATACGCAGGGGATGGCAAGAGCTTCGATTTGAACCGAACAAATGCAAGTTTTGGCAAGGTAGACATCACTGTGATTTTGGTGAAGTGCTTGGAAGGCCTTCATTTTTGAGATAGGGGTTCTTCTTCTCTTCTAATTGTCGATTCTTTCGGGTGAAGAGGAGAGGTGTAGGTTGTGTATCACATGCTTTAGGAGAGTGAGAGGGGTGGAAAGTCAGATTTTCTCCTTCTCTTGAGTCTTATCTTTGCACATTTGGTGTTCCTTGTGTTGGTTTTAGCATGTGGGTTAAAGTGTGTGAATGGAGGAAATTGGGTATATAGGTGTTATGTGCTCGATTTGAGGTTTATGTGCAAATGCTTAACCTTGTGTCATATATGTGATTATATGTGGAATATGTGGTGGTTGAATGCATGTTAGTTCTATGTGCTAAAATTATGCATTGAGAGTGGCATGAGTAAAGTATGGTAATTTTGAGGTTGTATGCATATGAGAGGTTATATGCATGTGTTATACATATATGTGTTATATGTGGTATGTGGTGATGAGAAACATGCTTTTTACTTCCTTTTAATATCAATGAGCATGAGTAGACCATGAAAATAAAATGCCATGTGTTTATGCATTTGTATTGCATATGTGGGAGGTTGTGGGAAAATGAAGCAAAAGAGTTACACGGGACTTCGAAGTGGTCCAACCGTGTTGAGAAATGTGGTAAAATTTTCCACTACGTATGGCCCTCAGAGTGGACCCGCCATACTAAGGCTTAATGCCTAGAATCAGAGAATGTCCAAGAATTGTGAGCCTTGGAGTTATCTCCTCACTTTATGGCAATCCTATATATTGCTATGGTAGAATAACCCTTCGGAGTTGTCCCGGTCATAGGATGGTTATCGGAGGTGTCGAAAGTTACATGATCCTTGGAGAGGGCCAATCATGTAGGGTATCGAATGAGGGCCGAGAGAGAGAGAGAGAGCATTTACTTTCCTTAATGCTTTTATGTTTGAACATATTATACATGATTCATGAAAAATGCAACCCTCTTTAATTGCATTTGTTGATTTGTTTGTGAGATTGTGGATGTGGCATGTAGTGTATTCATATGCATTCCATGTAGGTAGGTGTCGAGTCGGCACTTAGGAGGGTTGGGGTATCTCTACTGAGCCGCAGTGGTGCTCACCCCTTTATTATAAACTCTTTTACAAATAAGACGTCAATGACGGATGGGACATGAGTGTCCAAGTGGAACTCTAGTAGTGTTTGTGCTATCTTTTGGGATGTTGCGTATTTTGTGGCTATCCATGCCGGCTTGTGGCATGTGACTTATTTTTGAGTTGTGGTTATATTTTGGACAAATGTAACTTTGATGTATGTATTAGATTTTAAGCTTGTTGGGTATGAAAAGACAACGGTTTAGTTTATGTAATGCCCATGGTGGCATCTAGTTCATTTGATGATGTTTTCATTATGAATGGATTGTGGTTGTGAAATAGAATGATTCATTTGGCGTATGATTCAGTTATGAATATGATTTTGAGCATGTAATTGATGTTAATACCTTTCAAATATATTATGGATCATGTATGAGAGGTTCTAGGATGATAGGATGTGGATTGAGCTCCAAATAGACCATGTATAGGGTTATTGAAAGTCCTGTGGAGAGCATTTCGATTGTGCGAAATGCCCATTTCGCACAATCGAAACCCCCATTTCGATTGTGCGAAGGGGTGGTGAATTATGATGATTTTTAGGGTCCAGACAAAGGCAATTTCACACGATCGAAACTCCCATTTCGATCGTGTGAAATATTACAGGTTCAGGGTCCCGAAAGGGTGAAATTTTTGCACAATCGAACTTTTTTTCACACAATCGAAACCCCAGTTTCGCACAATACAAATCCATTTTCGCACAATCGAAGTTACTATTCACAACATTTGTCCAAACTTTGATTCGATGTAATTTGTTCATTTTAGATCAGAATTGAGTGTGGTTTTTTTTTAAATTCAGTATTTTTGAGTTATCTATCCAATGGTATAGGTCTCAAATTCAGATTCCAAATACATAAAGTGTTAATTCTTGGAAGTTGGTGATTCATGAATGTGTGGACAAGTAAACCCCCAATAAGGTGATATGATTTGATGCAAGGTCCTTTGGTATTGCGTGAGCGTGGTATAGACTGTTCATGGGGTTGAGTGAATGGATTCACCCTCGGGATTTGGGTCAGTCTGGGGAAGTCCCAGCGGTCCGGATTCTGGGGTGTGATAGGAATGGTATCAGAGCGTGGTACCTTATCGTGAGTAAAAAGGGTCCATTGGGACTAATGGACCGGTTAACCTTTGATTTCCTGGGAGTTGGGGGATCGGGGTGTTACATTGTTTATGGGTAAAAAACATGTATACTTGTCATGTAAACATGTAGTAATTTCATATGCACTCATGCATGGTTGATGGGTTAGAGTGGGGATGGGTGGATCATTTCTACTAAGCTTTGAGAGGATAAAGCTCACCCCCTATATACAATTTTTTTTCAGATAAGGCACTAATGGAAGATGAGGCATGATTGGCTAGGTGGACTTTTGAAGTTCTTTTAAGTTTTGACCTTTTGATATGTATATAGATGTCTATGTTGGCTTGTGGCATGTGGACTAGATGGAAGGCATTGTAATTGTGTTTCAAGTATGTTAGTATGTTTTAGTTCATATGTAATGACTATATATTGATTACATGTGGTTTTGACTTCCATTATGTATATTATTGGGTTTAAATGCTTAGAGATGTGGATTTGGGGTTGGATCCTATTGATAATGTTTTAGATCCTCAGTACGATGTATTTTAATTTATGGAGAATGCATGAGGTGAAATGAGGGTAGGGAAAGTAATTAAAGTATGAATTTCATGCATAGTGAACCCTTGAGGAATTATGCAAAGTTTCAAGCTGAGTGCAGTTTGCGGGGCCTCAAAATGTAGTTTAAGGGGCCTCAAAGAGAAGTTTGAGGCGTCTCAAAATTTTGAGGGGCCTCAAAGTGTAGTTTGTGGCACCTCAAAGAGATTTTTTGAAAACACTAACTCTTCTGGAAGTTTCAGGTGACTCAAACTGAAGTTTGAGGTGCCTCAGAGTCCCCTAAACCTTAAAAAGTCAAAATTTCATGGTTGGGGAAGGGGAATGAATATTTATGGATGTATCGACCGATGTGGGACCCATTGGGATGGGTAGTGATAAGTATACACATAGGTGATTACATACCCATGATTAGCTTCCGTGATTGTAAGGTGTTGATGATTCAGATGAGAAGCGCGAGTCACCTTTGGTTTCCGGAGAACAAAAATTGGGGCGTGACATTTAGGATCGCTTTGAAAAGTGATCCCAAGCCCTTTATCATCACAACAGAAAAATTGTCATTTTGTACTAAAGGTCGAATAAAAAATATGACCCCACTTTCATGTTCGTAGCATGTCAAAACCTTGGAAATGCCTGGTTTCATATCGTAATGTGACTCTGGACCCCCAATCTTACTAGAGGTTGGATCAAAAATCTGACTGTGCCACCACGTTCACTATACCCTGAAACCATAGGGTAAACCTCATAATCACATCATGACGAGGTTTCAAATTTTTTCACCGAATGAGGGGCAGGACAAATTTGGCCTCTAGTTCACAAATCTAGCCCTGCCATTACATTCAAAACATTTAAAAACCCTAAGGTTGACCTAAGAGCAAGCTTATGGCCTCTGATGACCAAATGGAAAAAATCATAATTTTTACATTAAAATTGGGTCCCCAAGTCACAAATTTGACCCACCATTGTGTTTGGGACGTTTGAAAACCCTAGGGGGCCCTTAGTTTGATCATAGGTCAATAAGGACAAAATGTTCATTTTTTATCACTTACCAATCCAATGGACTACATTTGGTCTTCTAACTTCAATGGTTAAGATTGAGCATGTCAAGACTCACAACTTTTCCACCTACCAATCCAATGGACCACATTTACTCTTCTAATTTGTAATGGTTGAGATTTCGTAGAGACTTCATTTTCTTTGCTTATAAATTCGGCACTACTTTTCACATTTTGAGGATCCATTCTCTCAACTTTTCACTTACCAATCTGATGGATCACATTTGGTCTTTTAACTTCAATGGTTAAGATTGAGCAAGTCAAAACTCACTAACTACCAATCCAATGGACCACGTATGGTCTTTTAACTTAAATGGCCAAGGAGCAAGTCAAAACTCACCACCTACCAATCCAATGGACCACATTTGGTCTTCTAACTTCAATGGTCAAGATTGAGCAAGTCAAGACTCACAACTTTTCAATTACCAATCCAATGGATCACATTTGGTCTTCTAACTTCAATGGTTAAGATTGAGTAAGACATAACTTACAACTCTTCACCTACCAATCCAATGGATCACATTTGCTCTTCTAATTTTTAATGGTTGAGATTTTGTGGAGAATTTATTTTCTTTACTGATAAATTAGACACTTCTCTTCATATTTTAAGGATCCAATTTCTCTATAAGTCATTATAATGCCTCATTTATCTCTCACTTCTCTCTAAAAAACATCTCTCTCTACAAAATCTTTACAAAATAATTCTCTTCAAGACCCAATGTAAAGATCATAACCAATTTTGGTCGGTCTTCTTTTTATTTTCATTTATTGTCATATAAGTGATTTAAATGATTATATGCATGTTTTAAATGTTAAATACATGTTTGGAGACTTGTATGAGGGTGGGTCCAGGGAAGTTTTGGGAGGGTTTAGTGAAATTTACGATTTTTATGTCAATGGGGCTCGGGACGTGGGTCAGGTAGGCCTAGGAAACTGGATATTTTTTTGAAAAATATTTATTTTTTGATATTAGACTAATTAAAATATTATAAGAGTTAAGTAATTGACTTTGAGTCCGTAGGAGTTTTTGAAATTGAAAACGGAGGCCGGGATTAGGGGCATTTTCGTAATTTGGTGAGGCTACAGCCATAAATAGCTGAAATAACATTTCAACACTCATTATCTCTCTCTTTATAGCAGACACCAATAGACTCTCTTCTCTCCTCTCTACAGTTCTTCTTTTCTCTTAGATTCGAGGGACTTAGAGTGTGAATTAGAAGACGCCGAAGAAGGAAAAGTTGTTCTATGCAACGAGGGCTCGAGTTTGACCAAAGCAAAGATGACTTTGGGCAATCTTGAGTTTGATGAGATTTGAAGATTTTATTTAGAAACTCTTCTAAACTAAGGTAGGGATGCCTAAACCATGAAATTCGGGGTTTGTGTGAGTATATTGGTTGCTTATGGCACCTAATTGGTTATATGTGTATAATTAGGTGTTTTTCAAAGTTAAAGCATGCTGCAATAGATAATGGAATGAATTCTTATTATGAATAAATGTGATTATGTGTTTATAAGTGTTATATGTGATTATATGGCTTCTTAAGTGTAGAGACCGTGCCCAATTTTGACCGGTTTTTCAATTTTTGTCATTTATTGCTTTAAATGCATTTTAAATAATGTTTAACATGTTTTGAATGCATTAAACATGTTTAGAAGGTTGAAATATGATTTTGGAAAGTTTTGGGGACTTTTAAAAAAGTTTGACTTTTTGGTCAACAGGGGCCTGGGATTAGGTTAAGTGAGTCCGGGAATTTCGGAAAAATTATGAAAAATTTTATTATTGATTATGGATTAAACGAAATATTTAGAGTGTTAAGGAAGTAATTTTGAGTCCAACGGAGTTTTCGGGAATTAATTCCGAGCTCGGGAAGGTACATTATGTAGAGACCGTGACCAATTTTGGTCGGTTTTGCATTTTTCGCATTATAATTGCCATAAATGCATTTTGAGTGGTGATTAGCATGTTTCGAGTGTGAGGAACATGTTTGGGAAGTGTTATTAAGGTTTTGGAAAGTTTTTGAGAGAATTGGAGAAGTTTGACTTTTTGGTCAAACCGGGACCCGAGGTGCGACTTAAGTGGGCTCGGTAATCCGAAAAATTTCCAAAAATATTTA
This sequence comes from Cornus controversa, assembly GCA_026545225.1. Lineage (NCBI taxonomy): Eukaryota > Viridiplantae > Streptophyta > Magnoliopsida > Cornales > Cornaceae > Cornus > Cornus controversa. The sequence continues at coordinate 2,053,438 of CM048851.1, read as the reverse complement.
TTTTTGGGAATGGCTTAGATGAAATGTTTAGAGAGTAGAGGAAGTAATTTCGAGACCGTATGAGTTTTCAGAATCGAAAAAGGAGTCCGGGAAGGTACGTTAAATGGCCCGGGAGTATTTTAGTCTTTTTGCAAGCCCTAGATATTTTAAATATCAGTGGCAGAGATATTCAACCATATCTCATGCCTCTTTCTCTCTCTAAAGCTCTCCATCTTCAAAGCTCTCCCTTCTCTCTACATTTCGGACCCGTTCGGCTTAGATTCAAGACTCGCCGAAGGAGGGAGATACGTAGGGGACGGCTAGGGCTTCCATTTGAACCGAACAAAGTGGTGATTCGGCAAGGTAGACTCCGCTGGAAAATTGGTGAAGTGCTTGGAAGGCCTTCATTTTCGAGGTAGGGGTTCTTCTTCTCTTCTAATTGTCGATTCTAGGGTTTCGGGTGAAGAAGAGAGGTGTAAGTTGTGTTTCACATGCTTTAGGATGGTGAGAGGTGTAGAAAGTTGTGTTTTCTTCTTCTCTAGAGTCCTATCTTTTCACAATTGTGTATATTGTGTTGGTGGTAGCATGTGGGTTTGAAGTATGTGAGTGTAAGAAATTGATACATAGGTATTATGTGCTCAATTTGGTGTATATGTGGAAAAATGTGTACCAAGTGTCATATATGTGATTCTATGTGGGAATGTGGTTGTTGAATGCATGTTTAGTTCTATGTGCTAAAATTATGCATTGAATGTAGCATGAGTAAAATATGCTAATTTTGAAGTGGTATGCATATGAGATGATATATGCATGTGTAATACATATATGTGCTATATGTGGTGTGTGGTGATGGAAAATATGCTTATTACTTCTTTTTAGTATCAATGAGCATGAGTTGAGCATGAAAGTAAAATATCATGTGTTTATGCATTCATATTGCATATGTGGGAAGTTGCGGGAAAAATGACGCAAAAGAGGTACACGGGGCTTCGGAGTAGTCTAACTGTCACGCCCCGATTCCCGAGGCCCAGAAACCGAGGGGTGAATCCCGTGAGATCACCCTCACGACATAACCTCCACCTGATCATACAATTCGATTCCCTATTATTTTTACGAAAATCGGGCATGACCCATTCTAAATAATCAGCTCCTGGCATATTACACCTGCTTTACAATTCATATGGACACTTCTGGGCACGTGTCCCCCCGGCATTTATATCTAAACAATAAAAATGGACACTTCTGGGCCCGTGTCCCCCCAATATTTCTACAACATGCATAAACAATCATAAATATACATGCCTCAGTCCTTGAATGTCCGTATTAAATACATACATCACATGAATAAATACAACTGAAGGAACTGAATCTACATAATCGCCTCATACATTTAATCCAAATGTAATACATCTATCTATCCAAAATCCTGAACATAAATTAGATTCTAAGGAATCTAATTACTACCTCTGTAACTGATGCTATCAGTTTCCCCAACTAACTCCAAAACCAGCAACACCTGCAAAACCTGGGAGGGGGTGAGCTCAAAGGCCCAACAAGGTATGTAGAACCATACTATCACTGCTGCAGCAGGTCGATCCTCACATATTCTCAAAAATATACTTATGCACTTAAATATATCACAATATTTAAGACCATGCCCCACCTAGCATGCATGAACCAATGATGTATATGGCTACTCTACCACATATGAACATACAAAATCCACTATACATGATTTTAGAAACATTTTCAACATGCTTGAGAACAGTAAACATTCCGCACCAATATGTATGTAGAACATATATGTCAAAGCATTTACATGACCAATGTAAATGATCTACCACATTTCCTACTCGACAAGTAGCAATCCCAAATGCAATGAAGATGCATTTAAACAGGAAAACATGCTTAACAGATAAACACATAAGCATAAATGTATTTTTTCACCTTCCACGGTCATAATCTGATACATAAGACAAGCATCAAAGCTTGCACATACTCTCACTCTCTCGGTCCTCATCCGATACCCCACATGATTGGCCCGCTCCGAGGATCATGTGACCTAGGACAACTCCGATAACCATCCTATGACCTTGACCTACTCCGCCAACGTCATACTTCCGGGGCAATATTTTGGTTTGCCCATTGGTGATTAGACCATATCAGCACCGTCACCAATTATTTGTCTACTCAAGGTGATTAGACCATATCAGCACCGTCACCGAGTGTTAGGTGGCTCAAAGTGGTTAGACCATATCAGCACCGCCACTGAGCTTATTTTGACTCAAGATGATTAGACCATATCAGCACTGTCATCGAGTCTTAAATGGTTCAAGGTGGTTAGACCATATCAGCACCGCCACCGAGTATTTACCTACTCCAAGGTGGATAGACCACTGTCACCGAGTATTTACCTACTCCAAGGTGACGTAATCGCTCCAACGCCCTCACCATGACCGGGTATTGACCTACTCTGGGTGATTTGCTCACTTTATGACCACAACCATAACCAAGTATTGACCTACTCTAGGTAACTCACCCACACTTCCCCGTTTCCTCACAACGGCACCATATATGCATTTCGAACATATAAATACTAAACATTTCAATGTTCACGCCTCACAATGCCTAAGCTAGTTAAAAGCACATAGCATGCATTCCATCTCCACATAAACCCACATGTAACCATATACGTGTCATTTCCCTCCCATATATGCAATATGGATGCATATATACATAGCATAATATTTTCATGCATCAACCCATGCTTATGAATACTAAAAAGAAGTATTTAGCATACTTTTCACCACATTCCAATACATATAGCACATACATGTTCCAACACTTGCACAACACCTCACATATGCAAAACACTTCAACTTTAGCACATTTTTATCATGCTTCACCCATGCATACATTCTCTATATATAGATAGCATGCATTTCATTCATGTAATCCCACATGTAGTCACGTACATGTCAAATCATGCATATAAATCACATATGCACATGCATTAGCATAAATATAGTCATACTCTCATTCAATGCATACATTCACCACAAGTGTCTAACATTCATTCTAATCATCATATATATATTAACATATATATATTGCATCACCTATACACGTATTATGCACATATATGACACTTAGCATAACCATGCTTCTCAAATGTTCATTGAGGCTATAATCATATTTAGCATGCATCTCTACCATTTTCCAATATATAATCACATACATATTCCAATCCATGCATAAAATCCACCTATGCATAAGCAATAACACATAGCTAAACATAAAATAATTTAGCATGTTTGACATGGGCTCAATCTACACCTATAAATATCACAATGTACACAAGCATTTAAATCTAGCATGCTTCAATATCCCAATTATATATATATACCCATATATATATATATACTATAACCACACTTATATATATATATATAAGCACCTATATATATATATATATAAATACCACATATGAACAATTAAGAGAACATATGTAAAATTAACGACGTATTTAAAATATGTACGTAGGAGATAGAGGCAAGAATCAACTTGCCTTAAGTCCCGCTCTCAACCGGTCCGTGCCTGCAAAACGGCCTATTTCCAAGCCCGATCCAGTCCTGTGTCGAAGTCCACACGAGCAACTCCATTGGACCAATTCGTTTCCTTTTCAAATTTCACGCTTGGCCCAATTCATGTCGTAGTCCAATCCCCATCATAACCCAATTCTGAGTTTAAGCCCAAACCGCTCAATCCATGATGTCTCAACCCACATCATCAACCGTGAAGGTCCAAAAAGCCTCATATAACCGTCCGAACCCCCTACCGAAAACACCTCCACCACGGAGTCAAACCACCACCAAAGGCTAGCTGAAACCACCATGGCCACACCCGAGTCCACTATCAAAGCTACCGTGGACGAACCCAGCCATTTCCACAACCCAACAACCACTGCCGGAAACCACCACTAACCACCATAGATCAAAACCAAACCGGCCATCATGTATGGCCAACCAAATTCCACCAGCCACGAACAGCCGTGAGCCACTCAATGCCCAAGCTGAAACCGTCAACTACATCCAAAACCCAATTCCGAAACTCCGCCGGAACCAACAATTACAAGGACAGAACCCACAGCCAACCACCGTTCGGTCACCCAACACGGAAGATCCATTCGAACCTAAAGACCCACAACCGGCCACAATCGAACTCACCTGGAACAACCCATCAGCCGAAACCTAACAAGGTCTCACCGAAATCATCCAAAAACCCAGCCGAAACCACCTTCGGCAACCACGTCCAGCCACCCAAAAACTCACCAAAATCCGACCCAAGCCGGCCACTCCCGGCACCAACTCCACCGGAAACAACCAAGGAGAGCCCACCGAGGACCACCTGAAGCCAACCCAAACCGAGAACAAAGGAGTCAAAACCGAACCCCATCAACACCACGGTCGAACCCAGCCGAGCTCAACCCGAACCACCGAGCAACACCACCGGCAGACCACCGCGAGCCAAGGACAGTCCAACACAGCCGAGCACCACGTCGGCACCGTCGCCGTCTGAATCCCCCACCGAACCAGCGAACCCATCGGCGACCGAACCCAGTCCGTGGAACCCCCAAAAACCCAGCCATTTCCGGCCACCGGGCCGCCGTAACAGCCACCCACGTCCGCCCAGCCGCTGTCGGAGCTCCGCCCTCACCGTCGTCGTTCAAGCCTCCGACCTCCTTCTCCCCGATCTCGGCTTCTCTCTCTCCCCGATCTCGGCTCCCCTCTCTCTCCCCGACTTCTCCTTCTCTCTCTTCTTTTTCTTTTCTTTTCTTTTTCCTTTTCTTTTTCTCTTTCTTTTCTTTTTTTTTCTTTCTTCTTTTCTTCTTTCTTTCTCTCTTCAGCCGAGACCACACTTGGTCTCTTTCTTTTCTTTATTATGGTCCACATCTTTTGCCTACTTATCTTCCTCCACACAAATATATATCTATATATATATATATATATATTTTTATATATTTACATAATATCACACAATACATGTATTCACATGTATTTTCCCACACTTACCTACATAAATATATAGGTCCCTCTATACTTGTCTATAATTACATATAGACCCACCATGTGCATATATATATATATTCTCATATATATATATATATCTATATCCTCCAACTTCATATAAATATATATATAATTCCATATATATATTTATAACATATTTTTGAATTTTTTTATTTATTCAAAAAAAAAAAAATCGGTCCGGTCCAAAATCACCTGGAACCGGTCAAAAATTATTCCGGTCCTTACACTAACCGTGTGGTGAAATGTGGTAAAATTATCCACTATGTATGGCCCTCGGAGTGGACCCGCCATACTAAGGCTTAATGCCTAGGATCAGAGTATGTCCAATACTAATGACCTTTCGGAGTTGTCCCGGTCATAGGATGATTATCGGAGAATGTCCATGACTTGTGAGCCTCAGAGTTGCCCCCTCACTCTATGGCAATCCCATATATTGCTATGGTAGAATGACCCTTCGGAGTTGTCCCGGTCATTGGATGTTATCGGAGTTGTCCAAGGTTACATGATCCTCGGAGCGGACCAATCATGTAGGGTATCGGATGAGGACCGAGAGAGAGAGCATTTACTCACTTTAATGCTTTTATGTTTGAACATGTTGTACATGATTCATGATATATGCAATCCTCTTTAATTGCATTTGTTGATGTGTTTGTGAAATTGTGGACGTGGCATGTAGTGTATTCATATGCATTCCATGTAGGTCGTGTCGGGTCGGCACTTAGAAGGGTTGGGGAACCTTTACTGAGCCGCAGTGGTGCTCACCCCTTTATTCTAAATATTTTACAGATAAAGCGCCGATGACGGATGGGACGTGAGTGTCCAAGTGGAACACTAGTGGTGGTTTTGCTATCTTTTGAGTTTTGGAGCATTTTTGTGGCTACCCATGCCGGCTTGTGGCATGTGACTTATGTTTTGAGTTGTGGTTGGACTTTGGACATATGTACTTTTGATGTATGTATTGGATTATAAACTTGTTGGGTGTGAAAAGACAACGGTTTAATATATGTAGCGCCCATGGTGGCATTTTATTCATTTTGATGATGTTTTCATTTTGAATGGGTTGTGTGCGTGAAATAAATGATTCATTTTGGTGTATGAATTCAATTATGAAAGTGATTTGAGTGTGAGATTGGTGTTTTGGAAATGAATTTGGAAATCAAGGTTGGTTCATATACTTGAGTTATGGGTGTATTGTGAACCTAGGGAAATTTCTATGATTATGCAAGATTTGAGACTCAAATGTATAGGTTGATGTGTGAGTATGATTTTATATCAATGGTAGATGATTTATATGAAATATGAATGATCTAAGGTGGTTTGGTTGAGATTTGGGTTTAATTTGATCTTGTATAGGTGTTTGGGAATTTTCGGGCAGTGCATTTCGATCAATCGAAATGCCCATTTCGATTAATCGAGATGCCCATCTCGATTGATCGAGATGCCCATCTTGATTGATCGAAATGGTTGCGAGATTTTATGTATTTTCAGGCCTTATTTCTATCAATCGAAGTCCCAGTTTCGATTAATCGAAATAATGCAGGTCCAAGATACCGAGAGGGTGTTTGCTTCGATTGATGGGGTAAAAATCTCGATTAATCGAGATGCATTTTGATTGATCGAAATGCCAATTTCGATTGATCGAGATTACTATTCACAGCTTTTTTCCAAAACTTCATTTCGACGTAATTTCTTCGTTCTAGATCGGAATTGAGCGTGGTTTTTTTTGAACTTGAGTATTTTTGGATTCTATATCCAATGGTGTAAGTCTCAGTTCAAGATTCTAATCACATAAAGTTTTGAGGCTCAAAAGTGAGTGATTCTTAAAAGTGTGGGCGTGTAAATGTTCACTAAGGTGTGTGATTTGATGTAGGGCCCATGGGGGTTGGTTAAGATGGATTTGTGTGCATTCATATGCAAGAATTAGGTTAAGCTTCCACAGGGAATAAGGGTAATGAGGGTCCATTGGGACTAATGGACGGGTTAACCTCCGGTTGCCCTGGAGACGGGGAATCGGGGCGCTACAGAATGGTATCAGAGCACTAGGTTGGAATACCTAGGGACGAAGGGTGAAACTTGATTTTGTAGTCACTGGAGGTTAAGGAGTGGAACATAAGGATTTGAACTTGAGATTATAAATTGCTTATGTGGAACTTTATGTATGCTTACATCTTCATAACATGCTTTTGTGGATTAAATAGACATAGCATGTGTAAGCATGATGGAAATTGACTAAGTATAAATGCTTGGTTCTAAAATTTTCTTGTTGTGCATATAGAAAGAAATGCCTCCAAGAAGAGCGCGAGACATTGGCGCTGATGCTCCTCAGGAGCCAACAGATGGAACGCAGTTTATGCGTGATATGGCTGATACTATGAGAAGAATGGCTAGGGAAGCCAGAGAGGAGGAGGTTCAGGCATTACCTAGGGTTGCCTTGAGCCGACAAATGGTAGCAATGAAGGAATATGTGAAATTTAAGCCACCTACCTTTGATGGCGCGCGTGATCCTCTTGTGGCTGAGAATTGGATAGACCAAACTCACAAACTCATGGTTGCTCTTGCAATCGATGAGGATTTGAAAGTGGGAGTAGCGGCGCTTCACTTACAAGGAGAAGCTGATCGGTGGTGGCAATTCATCAGGAATGTCCACAATACCGAGACCATGGACTGGGAAACCTTTAAGGGTTTATTTTTTGACAAGTTCTTTCCGGCTTCGGTGAAAGACCGGATGAGGCAAGAGTTCATAGACTTAGTCCAAGGGGACTTGGATGTGATGGGGTACGAGACCAAATTTACATCTTTGGCTCGCTTTGCCCCGGAAATGGTAGCTAATGAAGAGCTAAAGGTGAAAAAGCTTGTGAAGGGACTAAAAACCTCTATCAGAAAGAGGGTGTCCATCTTGGGTTTGAGGACCTACAGTGAGGTGGTTGATAGAGCCTTGGTGGCTGAGGAGGATGACAGAGACACTCAGAGGTTGTGGGACTCTAGACAGCAAGCTAAGGGTACGGGTACCTCTTCGAGTGGTCATGGGAGGAAAATAAATAGGGAGGGCAGATCAGGTTCACAGGGGCAGCAGCAGACTCGCCCAGTACCTTCATTGTCCTTACCTACTGGATCTGCACGATCCACAGTTGTGTGCTATCATTGCCAGCAGTCTGGCCATTTTCATTCTGAGTGCCCTCAGAGGCAAGTAGTGGCATCAGTGCCTGTGGCTTCAGTGGGGGAACGGATATGCTTTCATTGCAAGCAATCTGGCCATGTTAAGGCCAACTGTCCACAGAGACAGAGTACACCGAGTGGTATGGGGACTCAGCAGAGGGCTGGGCAGACAGCTACGGTACAGTCTGGTTTCAGGACATTACCGCCACCTTATCCAGCCCATTCTGTACAGGGATCTCGGGTAGCGAGAGGTTCCACGCCTGCTTCTAGTCAGCAGTCAGGGTTACAGGGGACTGGGCAGCAGTCACGGGGCCATGTGTTCACGCTTGCTCCGGCAGAGGATGTACCGGGACCGTCAGTGGTCAGAGGTATTTTCCTGGTTTCTAGCTCATGGGCTAGGGTGTTGATAGATTCAGGTGCATCACATTCATTCATATCTGTTGCATTTGCTTGTGCCTTGGGGCTGCGGGTGTCATCACTGGAGTCACCATTGTCCATTGATACACCAGTTGGGGGTAGGGTTACCCTGGATAGAGTGTGTCGGTCTTGCGAGATCGAGGTTGCTGGGCGTCGACTAGTGTTCGACTTTGTGTTGCTAGACATGACCACTTTCGATGTCATTCTAGGCATGGACTGGCTATCTACATTTAGAACCACGATTGATTGTCTCCGTAGGAGAGTGACAGTGTGCACACCCGAGGGTGATTGCTTTTATTTTGTGGGAGAACGGGATGATTTGTACGTTCCGTCTCTGTTTGGTTCCTATGTGAAGGATGGGGTTGGATACTTCCTAGCTAGCTTGTTAGTCGAGGAGGATGAGATTGTGACTAGTGGAGGATTTCCACCGGTGGTTAGAGAGTTTGTGGATGTGTTCCCGGAGGACTTGACAGAGTTACCTCCGATGAGAGATGTTGTGCTTAGCATTGATCTTGCTCCTGGTACTGCGCCTATCTCTATGGCACCGTACCGGATGGCACCGGCAGAGTTGATGGAGTTGAAAGATCAATTGCAAGAATTGTTAGATAAGGGATTTGTACGACCTAGTACATCGCCTTGGGGAGCTCCGGTCCTTTTCGCTAAAAAGAAGGACGGATCTTTATGGTTATGCATAGACTATCATAAGTTGAACCAAGCAACGATTAAGAACAAGTATCCTTTGCCAAGGATAGATGACTTGTTTGATCAACTTAAGGGTTCGACTTGTTTTTCGAAGATTGACTTGAGGTCGGGGTATTACCAGTTGAGGGTAAGGGAAGAGGACATTCCGAAGATAGCTTTTTGGACTAGATATGGCCACTACGAGTTTCTAGTGATGCCATTTAGATTGACGAACGCACCGGCAGCGTTCATGGATTTGATGAACCGAATATTCAGGGTGTACTTGGATAGGTTTGTGGTGGTCTTCGTGGACGACATTCTTGTGTATTCTTCTTCTATGGAGGAGCATGAGATCCATTTGAGGACAGTGTTGCAGACATTGAGAGAGCATCGTTTGTATGCCAAATTTAAAAAATGTGAATTTTGGCTAACGGAGGTGAAGTTCCTAGGACACGTGGTGTCGGAAGGAGGAGTATCAGTAGACCCTTCTAAGATTGAAGCGGTAATGGATTGGGAGAGGCCTAAGAACGTATTCGAGATACGTAGCTTCTTGGGATTGGCAGGATATTACCGGCGTTTCGTGAAAGACTTTTCGAAGTTAGCAGCGCCGATGACCAAGCTTACTCGTAAAGGAGTTAAGTTTGAGTGAAACGAGGCTTGTGAGCATTCCTTTATGGAATTGAAGCGTAGATTGACTAGTGCTCCAATATTGATTATTCCCGAGCGTGGTTTGGGTTATGTCATCTACTGTGACGCTTCACGGGATGGTTTGGGATGTGTGTTGATGCAGACCGAGAAGGTTGTTGCATATGGTTCCCGACAGTTGAAGATCCACGAGCAGAATTACCCAACTCATGACTTGGAGTTGGCGGCGGTAATTTTTGCTTTGAAAATGTGGAGGCATTATCTCTACGGAGAGAAGTTTGAAGTTTTCTCCGATCATAAGAGTTTGAAGTACCTTTTTACGCAAAAGGACTTGAATATGAGACAGAGGAGATGGGTTGAATACATGGAAGACTACAACTTTGATCTTCGGTATCACCCGGGGAAAGCTAATGTGGTTGCCGATGCATTGAGCAGGAAATCACATGGTACTTTGGCTAGCATTGCCATCCGTGAATGGAAGATGATGGAAGACATCTCAGAAATGGGATTGTGCTTCAGTGAGAGTGATGGACATGCCACTTTGTTCACACTCATAGCGCAACCAACTCTAGTGAGTAGGGTGGTTGAGGAGCAGAGGCATGACACAGAGTTAGAGAGCATTCGCACTCGGATTACGGGTGGCGAGGCAGTGGAGGATTGGGTTATCCATTCAGACGGAGGTCTGCGGTTCAGAGGTAAGATGGTTATTCCATTGGCTTGTAGGGATGAGGTCCTGAGGGAGTTTCATAGCTCCAGACTTGCAGTACATCCCGGTGATACCAAAATGTACCACAACCTTCGTAGACAGTATTGGTGGAAGGGCATGAAAAAGGACGTCGCATGGTTTGTGGCGAGGTGCCTCACTTGTCAACAAGTGAAGGCCGAGCATCAGAGACCGGCAGGTTTGTTACAGCCCTTACCGGTAGCTATGTGGAAGTGGGAACACGTCACTATGGACTTCGTGATGGGGTTACCTAGGACAAGGAAGAGTCATGATGCAGTTTGGGTCATTGTGGATAGGTTGACCAAGGTGGCTCGTTTCCTTCCTATTCGAGTGACAGATGATGTGGATACTCTCAGTCGGTTGTATGTTGATCAGATTGTGAGACTGCATGGAGTGCCAGTTTCCATTGTGTCTGATAGAGATCCGAGATTCACTTCACGATTTTGGCAGAGTTTTCAGGCTGCACTTGATACGGACCTCCATTTCAGTACGGCTTTCCATCCCCAGACAGATGGTCAGTCGGAGCGTACTATACAGATTTTGGAGGATATGCTTAGAGCATGTGCACTTGATTTTTGGGGCAGTTGGGAGGATCACCTTCCATTAGTGGAGTTTGCATACAATAATAGCTACCAAGCTAGTATTGAGATGGCTCCATTTGAGGCTTTGTATGGTAGACCTTGTAGGTCGCCAGTTTGTTGGACAGAGGTCGGTGAGACAGTGGCTTTGGGGCCAGATATAGTCAGAGAGACTACAGAAAAGATTAAGATTATACGGCAGCGGTTGCTTACGGCTCAGAGCCGTTAGAAAAGCTATGCTGATTGAAGGCGGAGGCCTTTAGCATTTGAGGTGGGGGACCATGTCTTCTTGAAGGTCTCACCACGACGGGGTTTGATGAGGTTTGGGCGTATCGGAAAGCTAGCCCCACGGTTTATCGGTCCATTCGAGATATTGGATCGTGTGGGTGAGGTCGCATACCGCTTGGCATTGCCACCGTAATTGTCAAGTGTGCACAATACTTTCCACATTTCGATGTTGAGAAAGTATGAGCCGGATCCTTCACACGTGTTAGATTGGACAGATCTTGAGATGGAGGAGGATGTGTCATATGAGGAGAGACCGGTACAGGTTTTGGATGCTAGGGAGCAAGTGCTTCGAGGCAAGACAATTCCATTGGTTAAAGTCCTTTGGAGGCATCACGGAGTCGAGGAGGCTACGTGGGAGCGAGAACGAGAAGTCCGCTCAAAATATCCTGAGTTATTTTCTACTTGAGGTATGTTTCTAATTTCGGGGACGAAATTCCCTTAAGGGGGGGAGGTTGTAGAGACCGTGACCAATTTTGGCCGGTTTTGCATTTTTCGCATTATAATTGCCATAAATGCATTTTGAGTGGTGATTAGCATGTTTCGAGTGCGAGGAACATGTTTGGGAAGTGTTTTTAAGGTTTTGGAAAGTTTTTGAGAGAATTGGAGAAGTTTGACTTTTTGGTCAAACCGGGACCCGAGGTGCGACTTAAGTGGGCCCGGTAATCCGGAAAATTTCCAAAAATATTTATTTTTGGGAATGGCTTAGATGAAATGTTTAGAGAGTAGAGGAAGTAATTTCGAGACCGTATGAGTTTTCAGAATCGAAAAAGGAGTCCGGGAAGGTACGTTAAATGGCCCGGGAGTATTTTAGTCTTTTTGCAAGCCCTAGATATTTTAAATATCAGTGGCAGAGATATTCAACCATATCTCACGCCTCTTTCTCTCTCTAAAGCTCTCCATCTTCAAAGCTCTCCCTTCTCTGTACATTTCGGACCCGTTCGGCTTAGATTCAAGACTCGCCGAAGGAGGGAGATACGTAGGGGACGGCTAGGGCTTCCATTTGAACCGAACAAAGTGGTGATTTGGCAAGGTAGACTCCGCTGGAAAATTGGTGAAGTGCTTGGAAGGCCTTCATTTTCGAGGTAGGGGTTCTTCTTCTCTTCTAATTGTCGATTCTAGGGTTTCGGGTGAAGAAGAGAGGTGTAGGTTGTGTTTCACATGCTTTAGGATGGTGAGAGGTGTAGAAAGTTGTGTTTTCTTCTTCTCTAGAGTCCTATCTTTTCACAATTGTGTATATTGTGTTGGTGGTAGCATGTGGGTTTGAAGTATGTGAGTGTAAGAAATTGATACATAGGTATTATGTGCTCAATTTGGTGTATATGTGGAAAAATGTGTACCAAGTGTCATATATGTGATTCTATGTGAGAATGTGGTTGTTGAATGCATGTTTAGTTCTATGTGCTAAAATTATGCATTGAATGTAGCATGAGTAAAATATGCTAATTTTGAAGTGGTATGCATATGAGATGATATATGCATGTGTAATACATATATGTGCTATATGTGGTGTGTGGTGATGGAAAATATGCTTATTACTTCTTTTTAGTATCAATGAGCATGAGTTGAGCATGAAAGTAAAATATCATGTGTTTATGCATTCATATTGCATATGTGGGAAGTTGCGGGAAAAATGACGCAAAAGAGGTACACGGGGCTTCGGAGTAGTCCAACCGTGTGGTGAAATGTGGTAAAATTATCCACTATGTATGGCCCTCGGAGTGGACCCGCCATACTAAGGCTTAATGCCTAGGATCGGAGTATGTCCAATACTAATGACCTTTCGGAGTTGTCCCGGTCATAGGATGATTATCGGAGAATGTCCATGACTTGTGAGCCTCAGAGTTGCCCCCTCACTCTATGGCAATCCCATATATTGCTATGGTAGAATGACCCTTCGGAGTTGTCCCGGTCATTGGATGTTATCGGAGTTGTCCAAGGTTACATGATCCTCGGAGCGGACCAATCATGTAGGGTATCGGATGAGGACCGAGAGAGAGAGCATTTACTCACTTTAATGCTTTTATGTTTGAACATGTTGTACATGATTCATGATATATGCAATCCTCTTTAATTGCATTTGTTGATGTGTTTGTGAAATTGTGGACGTGGCATGTAGTGTATTCATATGCATTCCATGTAGGTCGTGTCGGGTCGGCACTTAGAAGGGTTGGGGAACCTTTACTGAGCCGCAGTGGTGCTCACCCCTTTATTCTAAATATTTTACAGATAAAGCGCCGATGACGGATGGGACGTGAGTGTCCAAGTGGAACACTAGTGGTGGTTTTGCTATCTTTTGAGTTTTGGAGCATTTTTGTGGCTACCCATGCCGGCTTGTGGCATGTGACTTATGTTTTGAGTTGTGGTTGGACTTTGGACATATGTACTTTTGATGTATGTATTGGATTATAAACTTGTTGGGTGTGAAAAGACAACGGTTTAATATATGTAGCGCCCATGGTGGCATTTTATTCATTTTGATGATGTTTTCATTTTGAATGGGTTGTGTGCGTGAAATAAATGATTCATTTTGGTGTATGAATTCAATTATGAAAGTGATTTGAGTGTGAGATTGGTGTTTTGGAAATGAATTTGGAAATCAAGGTTGGTTCATATACTTGAGTTATGGGTGTATTGTGAACCTAGGGAAATTTCTATGATTATGCAAGATTTGAGACTCAAATGTATAGGTTGATGTGTGAGTATGATTTTATATCAATGGTAGATGATTTATATGAAATATGAATGATCTAAGGTGGTTTGGTTGAGATTTGGGTTTAATTTGATCTTGTATAGGTGTTTGGGAATTTTCGGGCAGTGCATTTCGATCAATCGAAATGCCCATTTCGATTAATCGAGATGCCCATCTCGATTGATCGAAATGGTTGCGAGATTTTATGTATTTTCAGGCCTTATTTCGATCAATCGAAGTTCCAGTTTTGATTAATCGAAATAATGCAAGTCCAAGATACCGAGAGGGTGTTTGCTTCGATTGATGGGGTCAAAATCTCGATTAATCGAGATGCATTTCGATTGATCGAAATGCCAATTTCGATTGATCGAGATTACTATTCATAGCTTTTTTCCAAAACTTCATTTCGACTTAATTTCTTCGTTTTAGATCGGAATTGAGCGTGGTTTTTTTTGAACTTGAGTATTTTTGGATTCTCTATCCAATGGTATAAGTATCAGTTCCAGATTCTAATCACAGAAAGTTTTGAGGCTCAAAAGTGAGTGATTCTTAAAAGTGTGGGCGTGTAAATGTTCACTAAGGTGTGTGATTTGATGTAGGGCCCATGGGGGTTGGTTAAGATGGATTTGTGTGCATTCATATGCAAGAATTAGGTTAAGCTTCCGCAGGGAATAAGGGTAAAGAGGGTCCATTGGGACTAATGGATGGGTTAACCTCCGGTTGCCCGGGAGACGGGGAATCGGGGCGTTACACATTAAGTGGCCGGGGATAAAATGGTCATTTTGCGCCCCTAGGGTTGAGATAAATATTAAAAAGGGTCTGAGACATTTCATTTTTCAGATCTTTCTCTCTCTCTACGTCACCCACTTCATCTCTCTCCCTTCTCTCTAGAGTTTGAGGGCCTTAAGGTGTGATTTGGAAGATCTTGAAGAAGGAAAGTGTGTAGGGGACATCAAGGGCATCGGTTTGAACTGATCAAAGTCTCCATTTCGTTAAGTTGAGAAAGCTGGGATTTCTCAAAGTTGGATTCAAAGCTTGGGAAATTGAGGTAGGGGTGCTAGACTCATCTTTACTTTGATTCTATAGGTCACATATTTGTGACACGAAAGATAGATTGGAATTTCTTGAGTTTAGGGTTATGTATATGTGTATATATGTATACCAATGTGATTATGCATGTATAAATGTCTAGCATGTTGGTTAGAACTTATATATGTTGTGTATGTGCAAATGAGACTATGAATGTTCTTGATGAAAAATGTGATCATTTGGTGAAAACATGAAAAATGTGAGTTTTTATAGACTTGTGCATGAAAGATATGATTTTCCTTGTTAAATGTATAAGCATGATGATTTTCATGATATGAGTGTGATGGCATTGTGACAATCTTGAGGGAAAGGAAAATGCATTGATTTGACAAAAATGCATTCATGGTGTGGAATAAGTGCATTGATGTGATTATGTGCACTATATGACAAGTGAGTTTTTGGGGCGTGACAACATTGAGAATTAAAGTGAGGGAATGGTCCCTAGGGTGAAAGACCCAAAACTTGGCCAAGAGGAGGTGCTCCCTTCGGGTTAGCAACCCGATAAAGCGTAAGTAGAGTTTAGGTGCCGAAGCGACCCTTACTATGGATGGAGTGATAAGCTAGTCCCCATTGAAGTGATTTCCAGATTTATGTGGCGTGAGTATATATATATATATATTATGGCTTGCTCAATTGGATATATATATATATATATATATATATATGTATGTAAATGCATTGAGATGTGAAGCATCAGACATGATTTGAAAAACGTGTTTGTTTATGGGTTAAAAGCATGTATACTTGTCATGTAGACATGTAGGGATTTCATATGCATCCATGCATAGCCGTCTGAGTTAGAGTGGGGTTGGGTGGATCATTCCTACTGAGTCGCAGTGTTGCTCACCCCCCATTTATATAAACTTTTTCAAATAAGGCGCCGATGGAGGACGAAGCATGATTAGCTCAATGAATCTTGTTGGGTTCTCTTTTTGGATTTTCTATGTTTTGGGATGTAGATAAATGTCCATGCCGACTTGTGGCATGTTGACCATAGTTGTAGTGTTGCCTTTACATTTGTATCTTCTTTTATTTATGAACTCGAAATGTAAATGCCACACTTGTAGGAAGGATACTTTTGAGAAATACATGTATAATGGCTTCCTTTATTTGAGACTTGATGAATGTATGTTTGAGGGACTATTTGATTTCTTTTATGTATGGTGTTATGGAAATAAATTTGAGAATCAAGGATGGTTTATACACTTGAGTTTTGGGTGTATGGTGAACCTAGGAAATTTCTATGATTATGAAGGATTTGAGATTTAAACGCATAAGTTGGTGTGTGTGTATGATGTTATATCATTTGTAATTGGTGTTGGAATCTTTCATTTATGTTATAGACCATGTATGAGGGGTCCTAGGATGATAGGATGTTGATTGGGCTTCATATGGACCATGTATAGGGTTGTTGGAAGTCTCGGGAGGAGCATTTCGATCATGCGAAATGCCTATTTCGCACAATCGAAACCCCCATTTCGATCGGGCGAAGGGTTGATGTTTTATGATGTTTTTTAGAGTCCAGACAAGGGGAATTTCGATCAATCGAAACCCCCATTTTGATCAATCGAAATATTGCAGGTCTGGGTCCTGAGAGGGTGAAATTTTTGCACAATCGAGATTAATTTCGATCAATAGAGATGCCAGTTCGATCAATCGAAATCCCATTTTCGATCAATCGAAATTACTATTCACAGCTTTTTCCAAAACTTCATTTCGATGTAATTTCTTCGTTTTAGATCGGAATTGAGTGTAGTTTTTTTTGAACTTGAGTATTTTTGGATTCTATATCCAATGGTGTAAGCCTAAGTTTCAGATTCCAAATACAGAATGTTTTGAGGCTAGAAAGTGAGTGATTCTTGAAAGTGTGGGCAAGTAAATGATCACTAAGGTGTATGATTCAATGTAGGGCCCATGGAAATTGGTTGAGGTAGTGTTGTGTGAATTTATATGCAACAATTAAGTTAAGCTTCCGCTGTAAATGAGTGTAATGAGGGTTCACTGGGCTTAAATGGACAGTTAACTTCTGGTCTTCCGGGAGTGGGGAAATCGGGGCGTTATGGCATGGTATTGGAAATGGATATTATCGCATGAGTGTGCTTGAGATAGTTCATGGGGTTGAGTGAATGGGTTCACACTTGGGACCGGGTTAGTTTTGACCGGTTCCGGATTATTTTTGGACCGGGTTAATTTTTTTTGAATTAATTAAATTCAAAAATGTGAATATATATATATTGATGAAATTATATATATATTTATACGGAGGTGGAGGATATGGATACCTATATATATATGGAATTATATATGTAGTTGAAAGAAATATATATATATATATATATATATATATATATATATATACATATATATATATGTGTGTGTGTGTGTGTGTGTGTGTGTGGACATATGTATATATATATATAGCGGGTGTATTTATATTTAATTATAAATACTTTTAGATACATATATATTTATTGGTATATGTATATGAATTTTATTATGCCCATGTGACCATTTATATTTATATTTATATATGATTTGGGTGGATAAGTGTATGTAGTGTGATATATGTACGTGTGTGTATATATATATATGTGTTTTATAGTGTGTATATATATATATATATATATATATATATATATATATATAATGTATGTGGCTAAGAGTTGTTAAGTGTGTGGTGTAGTATGGTGTAGAGGAAAAGATATAAAGATGAGCAGACCCACGTGGGTGGTCTGCAGGAAAGAAAAGAAAAGAAAAGAAAAGGAAAAAGGGACTAATTGGTTGCTGGTGGTAAATGTATATATATATTTATATATATATATATATATATACAAGATGATATACTGATATTTTCATCTAGGATGACAAGAGAGGAGTAGGTGGTCGGCTGGTAGGATAAGAATAAAAGAAGAAGTGAAAGAAGAAAAGAAGAAAAAGAGAGAAAGGAAGGAACTGAGAGAGAGCCGAAACCTTAGAGAGGGAAGGTTAGAGAGAGAGAGAGCTTGATTCTAGAGTGAGAAAGTTGATTTAGTGAGAGACAATCTCACTAGTTTTAGTGAGAGAAAGAAATAGACTAGAGAGAGGAGAGAAAGAGCAGCCATGAAGCTGCCAGCTTGAGGTAGGTTTGTGGTGGTGGTTCCTCGGCTAGCGACTATCTCATTCAGTCGTCGACCGATGATAGGTCTTGATGGAAATGGCGGTGAGGGGCTGTTCGACAGTGGGTTTCTTGATAGCTGGAATGTGGCTTTGATGGTGGTTCATGGTGGTTTCGGTGAGGGGCTGGTTCTCACAGCCATTTGGACAGCTTGTTTTAGTGGCCAATATCAATGGTAAATGGTGGCTGTTCGGGCTGCCAGGGTGGTTGTTTGGTGTTTCGATTGTGTCTGGTTTGGTGAAGGAGATGAAGGCCGATGGTGCCGAGCTGAACTTTGACAGTGATCCCGGTGGGTTTGGTTGGTTTTGGTTTGATGTTGGCTGGGTCAGATGGCTATTGGTTCATGTGATGGTGGTGGCGTTGACAGTTGACTTGTGGTAGTCCGGCCGGGTTCACGGTGGTGTTGGCAGCTGGGTATGTAGTGCATGAAGGGGTGGTTCATGGAGGCTGTTCGGGTGGTGCTGGCCATGTGGGTCTTTATGGTTGACAGCGATTGGGTTGTACATGGCTGGCCCTTTCTTTATGGGACAGCCATGGCTGAGGTTGAAGGTGGTTTAATGGGTCTTCAAATGGTGATGGTTCATGGAGGCTAGCTTGGTGAGGATGCATGGTGGCAGCGGGTTTTGGCGGAGATGGTAGAAGATGATGGTTTCTCGGTTCATGACAGTGCTCATCTGGGTTTTCAATGGAGGATGCACATGGTGGTTGGGTAGTTTCAGTTGGTTCTTTTGGGCTGTTATAGTGATGGCCTTGTTCATGGCTGTGGAGCTTGGTATACATGGTGATTTTGGGTGGTTAATGAAACAAGGAGTGACTGCCAGATTTGTTGGTTTTGAGTACGACACTAATGGCTTCTGTAGTGGGCTGCTATAGTGGTTATGGTTGGATTTTTGTTGGGTCACTTGGATTAGTTTGTTTGAATTGGATTTAAACATGATGATTTAGTTTTTTTGGACCAGCTGGGCTTGAGCCTTGAATTGGTGAAATGGGTTTAGAATGACATAGAGGCTGAATTTAAATATTTGAGTTTGGGCCTTGAAGTTATTTTTCAATTGGACTGCTATGGCTTGAAATGGGCTACCACCTTGGACTTTAATTGGGTTAGATTGAAATTTAATTGGGCTGCCTATTTAAATGGACTTGGCAATTGAAATGAAATTGGATAAAATTGGTTTTGAGTTGAGCTTGCAATTAATTGGGTTTATTTAAATTTGGCTTTCCTATGAACTTTGGAGATGCAAGTACGTGTAAAATAATTCTGGCATAACAATGGATGATCTTTTTAGCCTTCTCGAAATTGGAGATTTTTGGAGTTCTCACTCCAAATTGAGGTAGGGGTGCTAGACTCATCCTTACTTTAATTCTATAGGTCTCTTATCTGTGACATGAAAGATAGGATTGGGATTTGTTGAGACTAGGATATTGTGTATTTATATGTATATAGAAATGTGATTTATGCATATGTATATGTCTAACATGTTAGTAACGACTTATATATGATGCATATATGATATTGAGATTATGAATACTTTTGTTGAAATTGTGTTCATTTGATGAAAATATAAAAATATGTTTTTCAATGTAGAGTTGTGCATGAAGATATGATTTTCTTAAAAATGCATAAACATGATGATTTTCATGAAATGAGTGAATGATATTGTGATAAGCTTGATTTGAGGAAGAAAATGCATTGATTTGATAAAAATGCATTTCATTGTGTGGGATGTGTGCATTATTGTGATTATGTGCACTATGTGACGATTTTGGGGCAGGAGTGTGAAATTAAGATAAGGGGATGGCCCCTAGGGTGAAAGACCCAAAACTTGGCTAAGAGGAGGCGCTCCCTTCGGGATAGTAACCTGATAAAGCGTAAGTAGAGTTTGGGTGCCCTTGAGACCCTTACTATTGGAGTGATTTGATGGCCCCCTTTGAATTGATTTTCGGATTTATGTGGTGTGAGTTATATATTTTAATTGTGATTTGTCCAATTTGATATATAAATGTATATGCATTGAAATGTGAAGCATCACGCATGATTTGAAAAAAAACGTGATTGTTTATGGGTAAAAAGTATGGATAACTGTCATGTAGAAATGTAATGCTTTCATATGCATCCATGCATGGCCGCCTGAGTTAGAGTAGAGTTGGGTGGATCATTCCTACTGAGCCGTAGTGGTGCTCACCCCCTATATACAAATTTTTTTCCAGATAAAGCATCACCAGAGGATGAGGCTTAGAGTGCTAGAGTGATTTGAAAGAATACTTTAGAATTTCTTTTGGATATAGTGTTATGAATTGTATATTTGGCTATCCATGCCGGCATGTGGCATGTGGATTATATTGATGTGAGATTGCAATTACATTTATATAACTTATTTTTATATGGGTCCATGGACATTAGAAATGTGAGTTAGTGTTTAGACATTGTGCAAAAACTTGTATAAGGATTATGAGAGTGTTGAGATATAAATTGATGATTTAGAGTATGTATGTTTTACGCTTTCGCATTGACTTAAGGGTTGAGACCTCGACACAGTGATGGAATCTCCGGTGACCGAGGCTTTGATGTGTGATTTCACCCGTTCACACCCCGTTTCCTTCGCTCCTAACCGGGTGTCGAAAGTCGGGGCGTGACATTAAGTGAGAAATGTGGAAGAATTATACATGTTTTATGTGTATATGTGAATGTTGCACTTACGTGTTTGGTTAATTGCCTTAATGAACATAAGTTGTTGTAAAGGAAATGTTTATTGTTGAGATAAATGCCTTAACATGAGAAGATGTGGACATGAGTATGAAAGTATGAATTGTCCATGCATTGTACATACATTACTATGGGGGTGTATGTGAAGAGGGTAAGAACATCGAATGGACTGACTAAGGAGTTCGATTATAAAATCGGATGGACTGACAAAGGAGTTTGATTATAATATCGGATTAATCGACTATGGAGTTTGGATGTTCAAAAGAGAGGAAATGAAATATTGGATGGCTGTCATTGGAGTCCGAATTCTAGGTCGTGTGTGTGTAGGACACATAGGAGGAACATGGCACTATACATACCAATACATGATCCATGACATGTATATTTGTATATGAACTTGTGCTTAAGATGATAATGTGATTATATGTTATGTGGTATTCACAAAACTTGAGAAATTTCATTTTAGACATTTCTACTGAGTATGCAGGAGCTTATCCCACGTATATTAACTCTTTTCAGGACATGACAAGGAAATAGCGCAGTCTCCCCAACAATGAGTTGGTGTGGAGCATAGTTAGATTTGCTTTAAGAGAATTTAGTATTTTTATTTGAAATGCATGTCTGGGATGTGGACTAAATGCATATGTTGACTTATGTTTGTGATTTTTAATGCTTTGGAAAACATACTAATGATTATGTCTTATGACTCCATATGTATGGTTTGGAGAATAGATAAATGTTAAACTATAGAAATGGTGATCTTAAATTTCTATTTATGTTCATTTATGAATGTATGACTATTGTGGGAATGATTAGGTTGAAGAAATGGTGAATTAGAAGAATTATATGTTAAGGATGAAAATTATGGCATAAAAATGGACACTTGTGGAGTTTTGCAGGAAATAACTTTGGAAGGCCTGTGACTAATTGTAAGCTTCACTTTGATTAATCGTAGATCTTTGATTAATTCAAGATCCCATTTCAATTAATCAAAATTTTAACTTTAAAATAGAGACCAATTCCAGTGTGTTATGATAGAACCTATGATTGATCACAACTTCGATTGATCGTAACCTCAACTTTGATTAATCGCAATAAGGGTTATGATTAATTGAAGGGCCAAGTTCAATTAATTGCACTGAGTGATAATCATGTTTTTATAAAGGAATTTAAGTACACGTATGCTCTAACAAAGGACCCACTTGTGAGAATTGACTTATGTACATGATGGTCCAGGAAGCCCATGAATATGTTTGCCCGAGTTTTAATGTCAAAAAGATCTAAAGGGGCATTTGTGTCATTTCACGTAGTTATTTTATTTAATCGATTATCTTGCACTATTATATCTCTCTATGTATTTGCACTAACGAAATTGCAGGGACATATGTTTTGGCTTGTAATTTGTTCATAATATGAGGTGGTGGAGAGTTTAGTGTGTATTAACATAAAGGGTTAGGTGGTGTTGTTTAAAGAAAAAGAAAATTCTGTGGGCCAATGCTGATTGGGAAAAGCAAGAGAGAAGCACATGATTTATACCATCCTCGGCTGATAGTGTGAGATATATTGATATATCTATTTGTTGCTAGGGTTTTGAGGAGTGGATATGTGGGTTACTTTATATATGATATAAATGGAAGGTGTATGTAAGATGAGAGGGGGCGGCTGAAAAAAATAGAGAGCGAAAAAGAGAGAAGAGAAGTGGGTCATTGATCCAAGGGCGTCGCCGTTGATCCAAGCCCTTCGCCACCGATCTATTCGGTCATCCTCATCTTCATCGACTGATACAGAGGGGGTAGGGAGAGAGAATGAGCTAGAGAGAGAGAATGAGCTCGAGAGAGAAAGACAAAGCTTAGAAACCCCTTCTCTCCCTCGGCGTTTTCAGTTCATGGCTTAAGGATGTTTCTTCTCTGGCGACCTCCAGCGACTTCACGACACTTCACAGTGTTATGATACTTCTTCCTCTACGGTGACCTCTAGCTACCTCATGCGTCTTCAGATCAAAATCATCCTTGCCGCTGAAAGTTTGTTCGTCCTAAATGATTCAGATTTTGAGTGAATCGGTTCTTGAAGCCCACTTGTTCTGAACTTGCTTAAGGCAGCTGAAAGAGGAATCAAAAGAATCTTGGTCTGTGAGTATGATTTCTTCAAACTCAATCATGTATACATTATGCTTCTCTGGTGTTCTAATTTGTTTCTTGAAATATATTGATTGAGATGGTGACTTTGTCTTAATTTGATATATATGTAGAACATCTCTAGTTTTGAACACACATATATATGTATGCACACAAATTGATAAGTGTTCAATTCTATGCATTTGAACCATCTTTATTGCATATGTTAGCCCCGTTATTACATTTATCGAGGTACGTTTACGGTATTTTTGTGTTTTTGATGTATTGCAGGTTTTGTACCAAAAGGAGCAATGTTGAGGCCATTTGTGATAGGCGTTGAATGTTACGCATTCTAGCCTCTTAACTTATATATTTTATTCTCTTAGTGATAGATTATTTTGTAATTTTACTTTATTTTAGTGTTTTCTGTATTTTCAGGGCCTTAATGATTATTTCAGTTAAAACCAAGCTTTTGGGCTTTTATAGAAGACATCCAAGATGGTGAGATGAAGCCTACATCAAGGAGATTCACTCAACCATTTATTTCAACTCAAATCAGCCCAAGAAAGAGGTCCAAGAGAATTACAGCTGCTTAAGAAGGTTTCGGGCCTGAAGCCCAAATGTGCGCATAATACAGTCTTAATCCCGTTTTGGAAAACGGACCAGAAGTCTTATTTTAGAGCCTCAAATTGACATTATTTTAGCGTGGGGTTGAACGAAATTTGATTCTGCACACTTTTGTTTTTCACGAAAATTCCGTAAATCAGACTTCTAGTGGGTCAAAAGTTGGGCCGAAGTCAGCAGGAAAAACCCACCTGATTAGTGCTGCGGGAAACCCTAATTTATTCCTAATTAGATTAGGACTTTGGTGTATTCTCTTGGGGAATAAAGTGAAGACTTGGAGGCTGAGTTGAGAGAGTTGACAGGGAGATTAGCCGGAGAGAACAGAGCTTGGAGAGTCTGAGAGGGCTGAGAAGAGAATAGAAACATATTTGCAGAGCCATTGGAGAACGAAGTCATACGCATAATTCAGAAAGATGATGCCTTCTTCCTCAACAGTTGAAGCTTCTTCTTCTACCATGAGCGGCTAGTTCATCCACTAGGATTTTGATGTAGCCCTAACAAAGCATCAATGGTTTGATTGTTTTAATTATTGGGGACCTTTATATACATGCATAGATTGTGTAATTCAGAGGATTCTTAGTATAGAATTGAGCAATAAAAGTCTTGTAAATTCAATCTCAATGATTTCTTATCTTGTCTTAGATATTTAGTTATTATTATTGAACTCAATGTCTCTTGTTTTCTGTGATCATGAGAGAGATTATTACACAATGGTAATCACTGAATATATTGTTATGAGCTTTGATGGATTATGCCTAGAGAAGATGAACCATACTGCACCCTAGATTAGAGTAGTTAGGCAGATGGCCCATGCCAATCGAAGATAGTCCATGGCTTAGCCTTAATCATATGTTATCTTCTTGACGGATGAAGGTGAGCTTGTAGCCACCAACACCACTTATGCATGATGTAATTCCCCTATAATTGATTCAATTGACCATTGATTGTGGAGTTAGTGGTGAAGTCAAACACCCTAGATTTCTCTCATATTATCTTCATTATCTATTTACCTTTGATTTATTTTATTTTATCTTTTTAATTAGTTTAAAAATCAGAATTCTTTTCTTATAAATTTAATTAAAGTTAATTCCGTATTCCAACTCATCAGACCATAATCCCTGAGGTACGATACCCCTTTCGATAGCCCTATTCTGCAAGGAATTCGTTCTATTGCGAAGTGTGGAAATTTTAATTGATATACGTTTTGAGTCACACTCCCACACGAATCAATTTTTGGCGCCGTTGCCGGGGATTATCTATTTGATTGATTGGATTTTACAGAATTAGTTTTAATTGGATTTTTAGTTTAGGAAATTTTTATATTTTATTTTTAATTTTGTTTTTGTTTCTTTTCAGGTGCTTTTGGTGAATATATGCAAGGTCGTCGTTCTGTAGCTGATCCTTTGATACCTCTTGATCCTGGACCTGAATGTACTCTTAGACAACAGAGGAACATCCCTGTTGATACAATTGTGTAAGAGGAAGAAATAATTGAAGACATGGCAGAAGAGAGGAATAACAACCTTGTTCCTAATGCTGATGGAGAAAGAGCTAGATTGCTGAGGGACTACTATGTTCCTGAGACATATACCTCACCAGCAGGTTTTCAACTGCCCAATGTCACGGCACAGAATTATGAGATCAAGTCTAGCATTATTCAGATACTGCCATCTTATTTTGGGCTGACTCAAGAAGACCCTTACAAGCATCTGGATGACTTCATTGAAGTGTGCTCAACTACAAAAATTCACAACTTTTCTGAAGATGCTTTCAGAATGAGATTTTTTCCATTCTCTCTGAAAGACAAAGCAAAGTATTGGTTCAATTCTCTACCGGCTGGTTTTATCACGACTTGGACTCAGATGCAACATGAGTTTCTCAAGAAGTATTTTCCGATAGGGAAGACCAATCAGTTCAGACGTGCTATTACTGGTTTCTCCCAACATGAGGGGGAACAATTTTATGAGACATGGGAAAGATTCAAGGACCTTCTTAGGAAGTGTCCCCATCATCAAGTTCCTAAGTGGCAACTAGTGCAGAGTTTTCATGAAGGGCTCACAGAAGCCAACAGACAGATGGTTGATGCGTCGTGTGGAGGTACTTTTATGTTGAAGAGTGAAGAAGAGGCATGAACCTTATTTGAAAATCTTAGTGACAACTCTCTGTAACATGTGTCCTCTACTCGTTCTAGCAGACCTGCCACTACAAGGAAGACTGATGGAATTTATGACGTTGGTGCTTCAGAAGCTATACCAACTGATATTGATTTAATTGCACAGAAGGTGGCAGCAATTATGGTTGCCAATCAAACTCCTTCTGCTTCAAATTCTTCATTGCTAGGCCCTTGTGAATTTTGCTCTAGTCCTATGCATAATGTGAGCAATTGTCCTTCGGTGGGGCAATTTTCTGATATTCAACATGAGCAAGTCCAAGCTACTTTCACTGGATCAATGAATCCTCCACGAGGTAATACTTACAATCCTACATGGAGGAATCATCCTGGTTTTTCTTACAGTAATCAAGGGGCAGCAATGCAACCATCATATCAACCTAGGACTTTTGTGCCTCAACAGCAATATCAAACACAAAGTCCTATGGCCCAAAGAATTTCTGCTATTGAAGACAAGCTGACACTTACCTTGTCTAAATTTGACAAACTTGATTCTCTTATAGAGACAGTGCAAGCTATTACAGCAACAGTACAATCTACAGTTCAGCTAGTGCACTCGCATTCTCAATCCATTGCCAAACTGGAATCTCAGTTTGGACAGCTTGCTACTTCATTAAGTAGAAGAGAAGAAGGGAAGCTCCCTAGTCAACCAATTGCTAATCCAAGAGGGATGCAAGCTTCCATAAGCAACCCACACCATGAGCAAGTCCAAGCTATTACCATTTTGAGAAGTGGGAAAATAATTGACAATAAAGTGGGTGAGAAGAAAGAAGAAGAAAAAGTGACCACAAGTCCGAGTGCTGAAATTCCTTATGAGCCTAAGGCTCCTTTACCACAACATTTCTTTGAAGCATCTAGATTGGGAAAGCAAGGGGACAAGCTGCATGACATGATGGAGGTGTTTAGACAAGTGAAGATCAATTTGCCACTCCTTGATGCCATCAAGCAAATTCCTCCTTATGCTAAATTCTTGAAGGACTTGTGCACTCAGAAAAGGCGTTCTAAAAGTCATGTGCCAAAGAAAGTGATGCTGCCACAACAAGTAAGTTCAATAATTCAGCAGTGTACTCCTACCAAGTACAAAGATCATGGTGCTCCAACTATCTCATGCATTATTGGGGAGCACCATGTGGATAAAGCTCTTCTTGATTTGGGTGCAAGTGTGAATTTGCTACCCTATTCAGTTTACTTACAATTGGGCTTGGGAGAATTGAAGCCTACCTCGGTGGTATTGCAATTTGTAGACAGATCAACAAAGCAGCCCCGAGGAATTATAGAAGATGTGCTCATTAAAGTGGACAAGTTTTACTTTCCTGTTGATTTTATTGTACTTGACACTGAGCCGGTTCACAATCCGAAGAGGCATATTCCAGTGATCCTTGGTCGACCTTTCTTAGCTACTGCTGATACTTGCATAAATTGTAGGTCGGGGATCATGGATATTTCATTTGGCAACATGAATGTCAAGCTTAATGTGTTCAATGCTATCCAACACCCTCCAGATCAGAGTGATATGTTTTGTATGGATGATATTGATGAATGTGTGAAGGAATTTGTTTCATCCTCTATATCTGGAAACTCCCTGGAGGTATGTAAGTCTCTTTCTGACTTTGAGAAAATTAATGATGAAGGGTCGTGCGAAGAGGTGCATTCTATGCTGAAAGTGGATGCTATTCAGAATACTCCACCTTGGAGAATTCCAATTGAGCCACTACCTTCTCTCTCTAGCACTCCCCTAGTGCCTTCATTCGAGTCCCTTCCAGAATTAGAACTGAAGCCTTTGCCTGACAAATTGAAGTATGTATTCTTGGGGGCACAGAAAACTCTTCCTGTTATAATTGCCTCTGATCTGACAGAAATTCAAGAGAAGAGCTTAGTAGAGGTTTTATACCAACATCGTGAAGCAATTGGATGGAGTGTTGCTGATCTTAAGGGCATTGATCCCTCGATTTGCATGCACAAAATTCATCTGGAAGAAGGATGTAAGCCAACTAGAGAGGCACAGAGGCGACTGAACCCCAACATGAAGGAGGTGGTAAAGAAAGAGGTTGTCAAGTTACTTGATGCAGGTATAATTTATCCAATTTTTGACAATACATGGGTGAGTCCAACACAAGTGGTTCCAAAGAAGTCTGGTCTTACCATTGTCCCTAACTCTATGGGAGAGCTTGTTCCACAGCGTACTGCCACAGGTTGGCGTGTTTGCATTGATTACAGAAAGCTTAATTCTATGACAAGGAAGGATCACTTCCCTCTTCCATTCATTGATCAAATACTTGAAAGGTTAGCTGGTCAGAGCTATTATTGCTTTCTGGATGGCTACTCTGGTTATAACCAAGTAGCTATGGATCTAGAGGATCAAGAGAAGACCACTTTCACTTGTCCCTTTGGTACTTTTTCTTATTGTCGTATGCCTTTTGGATTATGTAATGCTCCGGCTACATTCCAGAGGTGTATGATGGCCATCTTTTTCGACATGGTGGAAAAATTCTTGGAGGTGTTCATGGATGACTTCTCTATTTTTGGATCATCCTTTGAACACTGTTTGAGCAATTTATCACTTGTGCTTCAAAGGTGCCGAGAACGGAATTTGGTACTTAGTTGGGAGAAGAGCCATTTTATGGTGAAAGAACGTATTGTATTTGTAACGCCCCGTTTCCCCGTCTCCCGGGCAACCGGAGGTTAGCCCGTCCATTAGTCCCAATGGACCCTCATTACCCTTATTCCCCATGGAAGCTTAACCTAATTCTTCCATATGAATGCACACAAATCCATCTTAACCAACCCCCATGGGCCCTACATCAAATCACACACCTTAGTGAACATTTACACGCCCACACTTTTAAGAATCACTCACTTTTGAGCCTCAAAACTTTCTGTGTTTGGAATCTGGAACTGAGGCTTACACCATTGGATAGAGAATCCAAAAATACTCAAGTTCAAAAAAAACCACGCTCAATTCCGATCTAGAACGAAGAAATTACGTCGAAATGAAGTTTTTGGAAAAGCTGTGAATAGTAATCTCGATCAATCGAAATTGGCATTTCGATCAATCGAAATGTATCTCGATTAATCGAGATTTTGACCCCATCAATCGAAGCAAACACCCTCTCGGTATCTTGGACCTGCATTATTTCGATTAATCGAAACTGGGACTTCGATTGATCGAAATAAGGCCTGAAAATACATAAAATCTCGCAACCATTTCGATCAATCGAGAAGGGCATCTCGATTAATCGAAATGGGCATTTCGATTGATCGAAATGCACTGCCCGAAAATTCCCAAACACCTATACAAGATCAAATTGAACCCAAATCTCAACCAAACCACCTTAGATCATTCATATTTCATATAAATCATCTACCATTGATATAAAATCATACTCACACATCAACCTATACATTTGAGTCTCAAATCTTGCATAATCATAGAAATTTCCCTAGGTTCACAATACACCCATAACTCAAGTATATGAACCAACCTTGATTTCCAAATTCATTTCCAAAACACCAATCTCACACTCAAATCACTTTCATAATTGAATTCATACACCAAAATGAATCATTTATTTCACGCACACAACCCATTCAAAATGAAAACATCATCAAAATGAATAAAATGCCACCATGGGCGCTACATATATTAAACCATTGTCTTTTCACACCCAACAAGTTTATAATCCAATACATACATCAAAAGTACATATGTCCAAAGTCCAACCACAACTCAAAACATAAGTCACATGCCACAAGCCGGCATGGATAGCCACAAAAATGCTCAAAACTCAAAAGATAGTAAAACCACCACTAGTGTTCCACTTGGACACTCACGTCCCATCCGTCATCGGTGCTTTATCTGTAAAATGTTTAAAATAAAGGGGTGAGCACCACTGCGGCTCAGTAAAGGTTCCCCAACCCTTCTAAGTGCCGACCCGACACGACCTACATGGAATGCATATGAATACACTACATGCCACGTCCACAATCTCACAAATACATCAATAATTGCAATTAAAGAAGATTGCACATATCACGAATCATGTATAACATGTTCAAACATACAAGCATTAAGGAAGTAAATGCTCTCTCTCTCGGTCCTCATCCGATACCCTACATGATTGGTCCGCTCCGAGTATCATATAACCTTGGACAACTCCGATAACATCCAATGACCGGGACAACTCCGAAAGGTCATTAGTATTGGACATATCCGATCCTAGGCATTAAGCCTTGGTATGGTTGCCATAAAGTGAGGGGGCAACTCTGAGGATCACAAATCATGGACATCCTCCAATAATCATCCTATGACCGGGACAACTCCGAAAGGTCATTAGTATTGGACATACTCTGATCCTAGGCATTAAGCCTTGGTATGGCGGGTCCACTCCGAGGACCATACATAGTGGATAATTTTACCACATTACACAACACGGTTGGACCATTCCGAAGCCCCGTGTACCTCTTTTGCGTCATTTTTCTCGCAACTTCCCACATGTGCAATATGAATGCATAAACACATGATATTTTACTTTCATGCTCAAATCATGCTCATTGATACTAAAAAGAAGTAACAAGCATATTTTCCATCACCACATACCACATATAGCACATATATGTATAACACATGCATATATCATCTCATATGCATACAACTTCAAAATTTGCATATTTTACTCATGCTACATTCAATGCATAATTTTAGCACATAGAACTAAACATGCATTCAACAACCACATTCCCACATATAATCACATATATGATACTTGGTACACATTTTTCCACATATACACCAAATTGAGCACATAATACCTATGTATCAATTTCTTACACTCACATACTTCAAACCCACATGCTACCACCAACACAATATACACAATTGTGAAAAGATAGGACTCTAGAGAAGAAGAAAACATAACTTTCTACACCTCTCACCATCCTAAAGCATGTGAAACACAACCTACACCTCTCTTCTTCACCCGAAACCCTAGAATCGACAATTAGAAGAGAAGAAGAACCCCTACCTCGAAAATGAAGGCCTTCCAAGCACTTCACCAATTTTCCAGCGGAGTCTACCTTGCCGAATCACCACTTTGTTCGGTTCAAAGGGAAGCCCTAGCCGTCCCCTACATATCTCCCTCCTTCGGCGAGTCTTGAATCCAAGCCGAACGGGTCCGAAATGTAGAGAGAAGGGAGAGCTATGAAGATGGAGAGCTTTAGAGAGAGAAAGAGGCGTGAGATATGGCTGAATACCTCTGCCACTGATATTTAAAATATCTAGGGTTTGCAAAAAGACCAAAATACCCCCGGGCCACTTAACGTACCTTCCCGGACTCCTTTTTCGATTCTGAAAACTCCTACGGTCTCGAAATCACTTCCTCTACTCTCTAAACATTTCATCTTAGCCATTATCAAAAATAAATATTTTCAAGAATTTTCCGGATTCCCGGTCCCACTTAAGTCACATCCCGGGCCCCGATTTGACCAAAAAGTCAAACTTTTCCAAATCTCCCGAAAACTTTCCAAAACCTTAAAAACACTTCCCAAACATGTTTCCCACACTCAAAACATGTTAAAAACCACTCAAAATGCATTTATGACATTATAATACGAAAGATGCAAAACCGGCCAAAATTGGTCACGGTCTCTACAACCTCCCCCCCTTAAGGGAATTTCGTCCCCGAAATTAGAAACATACCTCAAGTAGAAAACAACTCGGGATATTTTGAGCAGATTTCTTGTTCTCGCTCCCACGTAGCCTCCTCGACTCCGTGATGTCTCCGAAGGACTTTAACCAATGGAATAGTTTTGCCCCGAAGCACTTGCTCCCTAGCATCTAAAACCTGTATCGGTCTCTCCTCGTATGACACATCTTCCTCCATCTCAAGATCTGTCCAATCTAACACGTGTGAAGGATCCGGCTCATACTTTCTCAACATCGAAACGTGGAAAGTATTGTGCACACTTGACAATTTCGGTGGCAATGCCAAGCGGTATGCGACATCACCCACACGATCCAATATCTCGAATGGACAGATAAACCATGGGGCTAGCTTTCCGCTACGCCCAAACCTCATCAAACCCCGTCGTGGCGAGACCTTCAAGAAGACATGGTCCCCCACCTCAAATGCTAAAGGCCTCCGCCTTCTGTCAGCATAGCTTTTCTGACGACTCTGAGCC
Organism: Cornus controversa; assembly: GCA_026545225.1. Classification (NCBI taxonomy): domain Eukaryota; kingdom Viridiplantae; phylum Streptophyta; class Magnoliopsida; order Cornales; family Cornaceae; genus Cornus; species Cornus controversa. Next base: position 2,021,159 of record CM048851.1, on the reverse strand, counting down.
GTAAGCAAACGCTGCCGTATAATCTTAATCTTTTCTGTAGTCTCTCTGACTATATCTGGCCCCAAAGCCACTGTCTCACCAACCTCTGTCCAACAAACTGGTGACCTACAAGGTCTACCATACAAGGCCTCAAATGGAGCCATCTCAATATTAGCTTGGTAGCTATTATTGTATGCAAACTCCACCAATGGAAGGTGATCCTCCCAACTGCCTCGAAAATTAAGTGCACATGCTCTAAGCATATCCTCCAAAATCTGTATAGTACGCTCCGACTGACCATCTGTCTGGGGATGGAAAGCCGTACTGAAATGGAGGTCCGTATCAAGTGCAGCCTGAAAACTCTGTCAAAATCGTGATGTGAATCTCGGATCTCTATCAGACACAATGGAAACTGGCACTCCGTGCAGTCTCACAATCTGATCAATATACAACCGACTAAGGGTATCCACATCATCTGTCACTCGAATAGGAAGAAAATGAGCCACCTTGGTCAACCTATCCACAATGACCCAAACTGCATCATGACTCCTCCTCGTCCTAGGTAATCCCGTCACAAAATCCATAGTGACGTGTTCCCATTTCCACATAGCTACCGGTAAGGGCTGTAACAAACCTGCCGGTCTCTGATGCTCAGCCTTCACTTGTTGGCAAGTGAGGCACCTCGCCACAAACCGTGCGACGTCCTTTTTCATGCCCTTCCACCAATACTGTCTACAAAGGTTGTGGTACATCTTGGTGCCACCGGGATGTACTGCAAGTCTGGAGCTATGAAACTCCCTCAGGACCTCATCCCTACAAGCCAATGGAACAACCATTCTACCTCTGAACCTCAGACCTCCGTCTGAATGGATAACCCAATCCTCCACTGCCTCGCCACCCGTAATCCGAGTGCGAATGCTCTCTAACTCTGTGTCATGCCTCTGCTCCTCAACCACCCTACTCACTAGAGTTGGTTGCGCTATGAGTGTGAACAAAGTGGCATGTCCATCACTCTCACTAAAGCACAATCCCATTTCTGAGATATCTTCCATCATCTTCCATTCACAGATGGCAATGCTAGCGAAAGTACCATGTGATTTCCTGCTCAATGCATCGGCAACCACATTAGCCTTCCCCAGGTGATACTGAAGATCAAAGTTGTAGTCTTCCATGCATTCAACCCATCTCCTCTGTCTCATATTCAAGTCCTTTTGTGTAAAAAGGTACTTCAAACTCTTATGATCAGAGAAAACCTCAAACTTCTCTCCGTAGAGATAATGCCTCCACGTCTTCAAAGCAAAAATTACCGCCGCCAACTCCAAGTCATGAGTTGGGTAATTCTGCTCGTGGATCTTCAACTGTCGGGAACCATATTGAACAACCCTCTCGGTCTGCATCAATACACATCCCAAACCCTCCCGTGAAGCATCACAATAGATGACATAACCCAAACTACGCTCAGGAATAATCAATATTGGAGCACTAGTCAATCTACGCTTCAATTCCATAAAGGAATGCTCGCAAGCCTCGTTCCACTCAAACTTAACTCCTTTACGAGTAAGTTTGGTCATCGACGCCGCTAACTTCGAAAAGTCTTTCACGAAGCGCCGGTAATATCTTGCCAACCCCAAGAAGCTACGTATCTCGAATACGCTCTTAGGCCTCTCCCAATCCATTACCGCTTCAATCTTAGAAGGGTCTACAGATACTCCTCCTTCCGACACCACGTGTCCTAGGAACTTCACCTCCGTTAGCCAAAATTCACATTTTTTGAATTTGGCATACAAATGGTGCTCTCTCAATGTCTGTAACACTGTCCTCAAATGGATCTCATGCTCTTCCATGGAAGAAGAATACACAAGAATGTCATCCACGAAGACCACCACAAACCTATCCAAGTACACCCTGAATATCCGGTTCATCAAATCCATGAACGCTGCTGGTGCGTTCGTCAAACCAAATGGCATCACTAGAAACTCATAGTGGCCATATCTAGTCCGAAAAGCTGTCTTCGGAATGTCCTCTTCCCTTACCCTCAACTGGTAATACCCCGACCTCAAGTCGATCTTCAAAAAACAAGTCGAACCCTTAAGCTGATCAAACAAGTCATCTATCCTTGGCAAAGGATACTTGTTCTTAATCGTTGCTTGGTTCAACTTACGGTAGTCTATGCACAACCGTAAAGATCCATCCTTCTTTTTAGCAAACAGGACCGGAGCTCCCCAAGGCGATGTACTAGGTCGTACAAATCCCTTATCCAACAATTCTTGCAATTGATCTTTCAACTCCATCAACTCCGCCGGTGCCATTCGGTACGGTGCCATAGGGATAGGCGCGGTACCAGGAGCAATGTCAATGCTAAACACAACATCTCTCATCGGAGGCAACTCTGTCAAGTCCCCCGGAAACACATCCACAAACTCTCTGACCACCGGTGGAAATCCTCCACTCGTCACAATCTCATCCTCCTCGGCTAACAAGCTAGCTAGGAAATATCCAACCCCGTTCCTCGCATAGGAACCAAACAGAGATGGAACATAGAAATCATCCCATTCTCCAACAAAATAAAAGCAATCACCCTCGGGTATGCACACTGTCACTCTCCTACGGAGACAATCAATCGTGGCTCTAAATGTAGATAACCAGTCCATGCCTAGAATGACATCAAAAGTGGTCATGTCTAGTAACACAAAGTCGAACACTAGTCGACGCCCAGCAACCTCGATCTCACAAGACCGACACACTCTATCCAGGGTAACCCTACCCCCAACTGGTGTATCAATGGACAATGGTGACTCCAGTGATGACACCCGCAGCCCCAAGGCACAAGCAAATGCAACAGATATGAATGAATGTGATGCACCTGAATCTATCAACACCCTAGCCCACGAGCTAGAAACTAGGAAAATACCTCTGACCACTGACGGTCCCGGTACATCCTCTGCCGGAGCAAGCGTGAACACACGGCCCCGCGACTGCTGACCAGTCCCCTGTAACCCTGATTGCTGACTAGAATCAGGCGTGGAACCTCTCGCTACCCAAGATCCCTGTACAGAATGCGCTAGATAAGGTGGTGGTAATGTCCTGAAACTAGACTGTACCGTAGCTGTCTGCCCAGCCCTCTGTTGAGTCCCCATACCACTCGGTGTACTCTGTCTCTGTGGACAGTTGGCCCTAACATGGCCAGATTGCTTGTAATGAAATCATACCCGTTCCCCCACCGAAGCCACCGGCACAGATGCCACTATTTGCCTTTGAGGGCACTAAGAACAGAAATGGCCAGACTGTTGGCAATGATAACACACAACTGTGGATCGCGCAGATCCAGTAGGTAAGGATAATGAAGGTACTGGGCGAGTCTGCTGCTCCCCCTGTGAACCTGATCTGCCTTCCCTATTCCTTTTCCTCCCATGACCACTCGAAGAGGTACCCGTACCCTTAGCTTGCTGTCTAGAGTCCCACAACCTCTGAGTGTCTCTGTCATCCTCCTCAGCCACCAAGGCTCTATCAACCACCTCACTGTAGGTCCTCAAACCCAGGATGGACACCCTCTTCCTGATAGAGGTTTTTAGTCCCTTCACAAACTTTTTCACCTTTAGCTCTTCATTAGCTACCATTTTTGGGGCAAAGCAAGCCAAAGATGTAAACTTGGTCTCGTACCCCATCACATCCAAGTCCCCTAGGACTAAGTCTATGAACTCTTGCCTCATCCGGTCTCTCACTGATGATGCAAATATCCTCTCCGAGCTGGTCAAAGTCTGACCTGTGAAAAAAGACAAAAGAAGGGTAATCGAAAGGACACCGGCGCGGTGCCGGCCGACTACGCTCCGACGATCAAGTCAGAAATAGGTAGGGTTTCTTTAGAGCTGTCAAGAAATCAAGAGAGTATTTATTCCGTACCTTGGTCTCTGGACTGTCTCTGTATTTATAGCTATCAAACAAGGATGCATTGTAGTTGGAGTCCTTTGGTTTCCCAGTCCTTCTTGGAGACAAAGACCACCCGAAGATAGACTCTTGTCCACGTCACTCCATTTTTATCTTCCACGTCAATAGTCTTACAGTCGGAGTCAAATACTCTATCAGATGCCCCCTGTTCATGAGGATTGCTCGTCAAACCTTAAGAACACTCTGACTGGCTCTTTGGGTTGTCCTGTGTCATTTGATTTGTAACAGAAAGGGACAAACTGTACATCTCATTTTTTTTTTTTTTTTTTTGGCGGGACCCACCACGGCCGCCCTCGGGTGGCCGCCCTCGCGGGAGGCCGCCCTCGGGGGTGGCCGCCCTCGGGTGGCCGCCCTCGCGGGAGGCCGCCCTCGGGGGTGGCCGCCCTCGCGGGAGGCCGCCCTCGGGGGTGGCTGCCTTCGTCTGGCTGCCTTCGCGGGTGGCTGACCTCGTCTGGCTGCCTTCGCGAGTGGCTGCCCTCGACTAGCCGCCTTCGCGGGAGAAACTGTCTTCGCCTGAGTCCGCCTTCGCTGAAGCTGTCTTCGGGGTTGCCTTCCTTAGGCTCGTTGGACACCATTCACCTCTGCGTCGAATATGAACGTTGGAATTTAGCCGTTGGAGCTGAACGTTAGAATGGAGCCGTTGGAGGAAACCTATAAAAGGCCTTCTTGTATTTCAGCTCCTCCTCATTCCTTCCATCCAACAACAAATCCTTAGTGTCCCTTGATTGTATCTGAATTCTCTACTTCTTCACAAGCGTCCTTCCTCCTCTGTCTGTTTCTTCTAAGATGGATGAATTTTCTGTATGTCGCAATATCGCTTCCACCATGACTCAACGGGACGTGGAGGGCCTGGCGCTTCGCTATTCATTCCCTGCTGGAGTCCGGGTTCGTGCTCCTTCTCCGACTGATCGGGTTTTCTCTGTCCATCCTGGAGAGACATGTTTCTACGAGGGCGCGTTTACCTGCGGTCTTCGTTTCCCGGTTCCAGTTCTTGTTCAAGAGATTCTTAGCACGGGGAACATATGTCCTTCCCAGCTTACACCCCTCTCTTGGCGCATTATTATGGCCTGTGTTGTTCTGTGGAAGTCTTTTTTCTTTGACATTCCAATGACAGCAAACGGGTTCTTTTCACGCTATGGTCTCTTTAAGAACAGCAATTGGCGCCACGTTCATAGCCGCTCCGGCGGCTCAGGCGGAGGCCAAGCAAAGTCATGTTTGGTCGCAGTCGACCATAACAAAACCATAAAGTCATGGAGGAACCGCTTCTTCTTTGTTTCCGGGTGCTGGGAGCCTACTCCTCATATCATACCCCGTTCGTGGGTGGCTGGGGATGCTGCCCGTAAGTTGGCCACCCTCTCCTTTTTTTTTTTTTTTTCAATACATACATTCATCATTCTTCCCTTTGCCTTACTGCCTTCTTTTGTATTTTTAGCCTGGAAATCCATTCCACCTCCAAGCAGAGCCGAGGAGGAAAAACTAGAAGAAGCAAGCCGCGCTAGGGTAAGAGATGCTGTTACCCTGACCAATGACGCAGGCTTAGAGTTACTAGGCTATCCTCTCCAGGTCGCAGTCCCGGGCAGGGGTATGCTTTCTTTTGCATCTTTCCTTTTGCCTTTTTGGTTTTTAGGAGATCGTGCTTATCAGTTTGTTTGCTTATGTCCCATACTTTATACTTTGCAGGACCGAGGCGGATACCAAAGGAGGTTCTCCAGGAGAAGGAGAAGGGCAAAGGCATTGCTTCTTCCTCCTCCCCTTCTAGGCAGAAGAGACCGAGGGTTGCTGTCACTCGAATGGGGAACTTATCTTCTCCTCCCTCAGTTGGGAACCCTCCCTCCGCGGCTGGCTCGGGGGTTATTCCTGACCCCAGCACCTTCCGAGTGCCGCAAACTCAACTATTTAGTGGTGGAAACCCCGGACTCTTTAGTCCTCCTGCGACCCATCTTTTTGGGAGCGGTGGCTCCCAAACTTCTTTTTCATGTGCCAATAGTGGCCCTGGGTCAATGTTAAATGACCGAGGTTTTGCAATTCGTCGTACCGGAGAGTATGTTATGCAAAACGACCTCGACGAGGCGAGCTCACATGGGGCACTCTCTTCTACCGAAAATCTTCTATCCTTTATGGCCAAGGTTCGGATTCCTGATTCTTTGCTTTTGCCTAGTAGCAGAAAGCCTCTTTGTTGACATGTCACGTTTTATATCATTTGATGATTTTTTGCAGAGTGTGACGTTTGCTCAATCTGTTTCCAACGACTACATGCGTGCAGTGGACCAACTTGGGCAGCAACAGGCCTCTTTCGACACCCAGCGCTCCGCGCTCGATTCAGAGATAGAGTCTCTGCGTACTTCACATGCCTCTCAAGTCGGGGAGATTGATATTCTCAACGCCCGAGCTCGCCGTGACCAGGAGGAGTTGGCACGCTGGGCCGAAGATTTACCAGGCTATCAAGCTGCGGCGATTGAGAGCTTCAAGGATTCATCCGCGTTTGAGAGGATATGCGACGAGTCCTATATAGAAGGCTTTGAGTATTTTCGGACCATGGCCCAAGATGAGTGGCCTGACATGGATTTTTCCCATTTGCAACTGAAAGGGGATGAGAATGAGGGCACCGATTGATGTACTTCTTACCATCATTTTACTTCGTACTGTAGCCGAAGTTCTTTTCCTGTAGTTTATGTTTATGATCTTGTAACGCCTTTCGTGAATAAATACAATGTTCCGAAATTAACTTATCCTGTCTTTCTCGTATACCCTTATAGGTGTGTCCCCGTAGGGTTGTTTATACAATGTTCTCGGGATTAATCCATCCCGCCTTTTTCTTCAAAGGCCCTCCGTGGAGGTGTGCCCCCGTAGGGCTTTTATCCCCGTAGGGCGGTATTTTTCTCGGGATTGATTCATCCCGCCTTTTTCTTCAAAGGCCCTCCGTGGAGGTGTGCCCCCGTAGGGCTTTTATCCCCGTAGGGCGGTATTTTTCTCGGGATTAATTCATCCCGCCTTTTTCTTCAAAGGCCCTCCGTGGAGGTGTGCCCCCGTAGGGCTTTTATCCCCGTAGGGCGGTATTTTTCTCGGGATTAATTCATCCCGCCTTTTTCTTCAAAGGCCCTCCGTGGAGGTGTGCCCCCGTAGGGCTTTTATCCCCGTAGGGCGGTATTTTTTTCGGGATTAATTCATCCCGCCTTTTTCTTCAAAGGCCCTCTGTGGAGGTGTGCCCCCGTAGGGATTTTATCCCCGTAGGGCGGTATTTTTCTCGGGATTAATTCATCCCGCCTTTTTCTTCAAAGGCCCTCCGTGGAGGTGTGCCCCCGTAGGGCTTTTATCCCCGTAGGGCGGTATTTTTCTCGGGATTAATTCATCCCGCCTTTTTCTTCAAAGGCCCTCTGTGGAGGTGTGCCCCCGTAGGGATTTTATCTTCTAAACATAACAGTTCATTTTGGTGTAAATAGCTTTCTCCATTGACATTCCATAATAAAACTTACAAAAGAAAAGATGGGACTGGTCAAAACCCTGTTTTGAGGTTTCGGGCTATGGAGCCAACCTCTAGAATGACACCTGAGGTTTGGCAAGTAAAGCCTGCCTCTACAATAATACTTGCTGAAACTAAAGAAGATGAGACGAAAAACTAATAAGTCGAGAGAAAAAAAAAAACTTTACTGATAGAACTTCTTCAAATGCTCGGCATTCCAAGGATGAGCCAACTGTCTTCCTTCTAAGGTTTCCAGCCAGTAAGTGCCTCGCCTCTGAGTCTTAACCACTTTATACGGGCCCTCCCAATTAGGGGCCAGTTTTCCAGTGCCGTGAGGTTTGGTAGCTTGAGTGACTTCTCGCAAGACTAGATCACCGGGTTGGAAACTTCTATGCTTAACTCTGGTGTTATAATACCGGGACATGGCTTGTTGATACGCGGCCATTCTTATCTGTGCTTGCTCCCTTCTCTCGTCGATGAAATCTACACTGGCTCTTAATTCCTCCTCATTGTGATCTGGGTCATAATACTTGGCTCGATGGCTCGCCACCGCCCCTATTTCGACAGGAAGAACTGCTTCGCTACCGAAAGCTAAGAAGTAGGGCGTCTCTCCTGTGGGGACTCTGACGGTGGTCCTGTAGGCCCATAAAACGCTTGGCAGCAATTCTGGCCATGCTCCTTTGGAGTCATCCAGGCGTTTCTTGATTATTTTAAATATGGTTCTGTTGGCTACTTCAGCCTGCCCATTGGCCTGCGGGTGGCCTGGCGAGGAATATCGATAGTTTATGCCATGCTCTGTGCAAAAATCTTGGAATCGTCGGCTTTCAAACTGCTTTGCATTATCCATGATTATGACTTTTGGAACACCAAACCTGCATATGATCGATTTCCACACGAAATTGATGACATTCCTTTCCCCTATTGTGGCTAGAGGCTCGGCTTCCACCCACTTGGTGAAATAGTCAACTGCCACAATTGCGAATTTTGTCTGCCCCTTTCCCATAGGTAGAGGGCCAACAAAGTCCATTCCCCATTGGGCAAAAGGCCACGGGGCCATTATAGGTGTTAACTCTTCCGGAGGTTGTCTCGGGATGTTGGCGAAGCGTTGACACTTTTCACATCTCTTGACAAAGTTTAGCACATCCTGCTGCATAGAGGGCCAGTAGTATCCCTGCCTAATGGCCTTGTGAGCCAAAGACCTGCTGATAGGCGTTGAATGTTACGCATTCTAGCCTCTTAACTTATGTATTTTATTCTCTTAGTGATAGATTATTTTGTTATTTTACTTTGTTTTAGTGTTTTCTGTATTTTCAGGGCCTTAATGATTATTTCAGTTAAAACCAGGATTTTGGGCTTTTAAAGAAGACATCCAAGATGGTGAGATGAAGCCTACATCAAGGAGATTCACTCAACCATTTATTTCAACTCAAATCAGCCCAAGAAAGAGGTCCAAGAGAATTACAACTGTTTAAGAAGGTTTCGGGCCTGAAGCCCAAATCGGCGCATAATGCAGTCTTAATCCCGTTTTGGAAAACGGACCAGAAGTCTTATTTCCGAGCCTCAAATCGACATTATTTCCGCGTGGGGTTGAACGAAATTTGATTCTGCACACTTTTGTATTTCACGAAAATTCCGTAAATCGGACTTCTAGTGGGTCAAAAGTTGGGCCGAAGTCAGCAGGAAAAACCCACCTGATTAGTGCTGCGGGAAACCCTAATTAATTCCTAATTGGATTAGGACTTTGGTGAATTCTCTTGGGGAATAAAAGGAAGACTTGGAGGCTGAAGAGAGGGAGCTTACACAGAGATTGGAGAGTCTGAGAGGGCTGAAGAGAACAGAAACATATTGCAGAGCCATTGGAGAACGAAGTCATACGCGTAATTCAGAAAGATGATGTCTTCTTCCTCAACAGTTGAAGCTTCTTCTTCTACCATGAGCGGCTAGTTCATCCACTAGGGTTTTGATGTAGCCCTAACAAAGCATCAATGGTTTGATTGTTTTAATTATTGGGGACCTTTATATACATGCATAGATTGTGTAATTGTGAGGATTCTTATTAATGAATTGAGCAATAAAAGTCTTGTAAATTCAATCTCAATGATTTCTTATCTTGTCTTAGATATTTAGTTGTTGTTATTGAAATCAATCTCTTTTGTTTTCTGTGATCATGAGAGAGATTATTACACAATGGTAATCACTGAATATATTGTTATGAGCTTTGATGGATTATGCCTAGAGAAGATGAACCATACTGCACCCTAGATTAGAGTAGTTAGGCAGATGGCCCATGCCAATCGAAGATAGTCCATGGCTTAGCCTTAATCATATGTTATCTTCTTGACGGATGAAGGTGTGCTTGTAGCCACCAACACCACTTATGCATGATGTAATTCCCCTATAGTTGATTCAATTGACCATTGATTGTGGAGTTAGTGGTGAAGTCAAACACCCTAGGTTTCTCTCTTATTATCTTCATTATCTGTTTACCTTTGATTTATTTTATTTTATCTTTTTAATTAGTTAAAAATCAGAATTCTTTTCTTATAAATTTAATTAGAATTAGTTCTGTGTTCCAACTCATCAGAACATAATCCCTGAGGTACGATACCCATTCATTTCGATAGCCCTATTCTGCAAGGAATTCGTTCTATTGCGAAGTGTGGAAAATTTTAATTGATATACTTTTTGAGTCACACTCACACACGAATCAATTTTTGGCGCCGTTGCCGGGGATTATCTATTTGATTGATTGGATTTTACAGAATTAGTTTTAATTGGATTTTTTTTTTTAGTTTAGGAAATTTTTATATTTTATTTTTATTTTTATTCTTGTTTTTGTTTTCTTTTCAGGTGCTTTTGGTAATATATGCAAGGTCGTCGTTCTGTGGCTGATCCTTTGATACCTCTTGATCCTGAGCCTGAACGTACTCTTAGACAACAGAGGAACATCCCTGTTGACACCAGTGTGCAAGAGGAAGAAATAATTGAAGACATGGCAGAAGAGAGGAATAATAACCTTGTTCCTAATGCTGATGGAGAAAGAGCTAGATTGCTTAGGGACTACTATGTTCCTGAGACATATACCTCGCCAGCAGGTTTTCAACTGCCCAATGTCACAGCACAGAATTATGAGATCAAGTCCAGCATTATTCAGATGCTACCATCTTATTTTGGGCTGACTCAAGAAGACCCTTACAAGCATCTGGATGACTTCATTGAAGTGTGCTCAACTACAAAAATTCACAACTTCTCTGAAGATGCTTTCAGAATGAGACTTTTTCCATTCTCTTTGAAAGACAAAGCAAAGTATTGGTTCAACTCCCTACCGGCTGGTTCTATCACGACTTGGACTCAGATGCAACATGAGTTTCTCAAGAAGTATTTTCCGATAGGGAAGACCAATCAGTTCAGACGTGCTATCACTGGTTTCTCCCAACATGAGGGGGAACAATTTTATGAGACATGGGAAAGATTCAAGGACCTTCTTAGGAAGTGTCCCCATCATCAAGTTCCTAAGTGGCAACTAGTGCAGAGTTTTCATGAAGGGCTCACAGAAGCCAACAGACAGATGGTTGATGCGTCATGTGGAGGTACTTTTATGTTGAAGAGTGAAGAAGAGGCATGGACCTTATTTGAAAATCTTAGTGACAACTCTCTACAACATGTGTCCTCTACTCGTTCTAGCAGACCTGCCACTACCAGGAAGACTGATGGGATTTTTGAGGTTGGTGCTTCAGAAGCTATGCCAACTGATATTGATTTAATTGCACAGAAGGTAGCAGCAATTATGGCTGCCAATCAAACTCCTTCTGCTTCAAATTCTTCATTGCTAGGCCCGTGTGAATTTTGCTCTAGTCCTATGCATAATATAAGCAATTGTCCTTCAATGGGGCAATTTTCTGATATTCAACATGAGCAAGTTCAAGCTACTTTCACTGGACCAATGAATCCTCCAAGAGGTAATACTTACAATCCCACATGGAGGAATCATCCTGGGTTTTCTTACAGTAACCAAGGGGCAGCAATGCAACCATCATATCAACCTAGGACTTTTGTGCCTCAACAGCAATATCAAACACAAAGTCCTATGGCCCAAAGAATTTCTGCTATTGAAGACAAGCTGACTCTTACCTTGTCTAAATTTGACAAGCTTGATTCTCTTATAGAGACAGTGCAAGCTACTGCAGCAACAGTACAATCTACAGTTCAGCTAGTGCACTCGCATTCTCAATCCATTGCCAAATTGGAATCTCAGTTTGGACAGCTTGCTACTTCATTGAGTAGAAGAGAAGAAGGGAAGCTCCCTAGTCAACCAATTGCTAATCCAAGAGGGATGCAAGCTTCCACAAGCAACCCACACCATGAGCAAGTTCAAGCCATTACCACTTTGAGAAGTGGGAAAATAATTGACAATAAGGTGGGTGAGAAGAAAGAAGAAGAAAAAGTGATCACAAGTCCAAGTGCTGAAATTCCTTATGAGCCCAAGGCTCCTTTCCCACAACGTTTTCTTGAAGCATCTAAATTGGGGAAGCAAGGGGACAAGCTGCATGACATGATGGAGGTGTTTCGCCAAGTGAAGATTAATTTGCCACTCCTTGATGCCATCAAGCAAATTCCTCCTTATGCAAAATTTTTGAAGGACTTGTGCACTCAGAAAAGGCGTTCTAAAAGCCATGTGCCAAAGAAAGTAATGCTGCCACAACAAGTAAGTTCAATAATTCAGCAGTGTACTCCTCCCAAGTACAAAGATCCTGGTGCTCCAACTATCTCATGCATTATTGGGGAGCACCATGTGGATAAAGCTCTTCTTGATTTGGGTGCAAGTGTGAATTTGCTACCCTATTCAGTTTACTTACAATTGGGCTTGGGAGAATTGAAGCCTACCTCGGTGGTATTACAATTTGCAGACAGATCAACAAAGCAACCCCGAGGAATCATAGAAGATGTGCTCATTAAAGTGGACAAGTTCTACTTTCCTGTTGATTTCATTGTACTTGACACTGAGCCGGTTCACAATCCGAAGAGGCACATTCCTGTGATCCTCGGTCGACCTTTCTTAGCTACTGCTGATGCTTGCATAAATTGTAGGTCAGGGATCATGGATATTTCCTTTGGCAACATGAAGGTTAAACTTAATATTTTCAATGCTGTTGAGAATCCTCCAGACCAGACTGATGTTTTTTTCATGGACTCTGAAGAGGTGATTGAATCTGTAGATGAAGTAAGAGTGCAAGAAAAACAGAAGGAGAAGAAGGTGTTTGAAGATCAAATTTCTACCATGGTGGTAACTTCTGTATGCACTACACTTTCCAAAACACTGCAGAGGGAGCAATTGTTTGGAGTGTCCGACAACTCCACACCATGGTATGCTGATATTGTGAACTATTTAGCCACGGGAAAGGTGCCAAAAGACTGGACCAAGCGAGAACGTGATCGATTTTTCTCTAAAGTGCATCATTACTTTTGGGAGGATCCAGAGTTATTTAAATATTGTCCAGATCAGATCATTCGGCGATGTGTCCCAGACCATGAGTTTCAAGATATTCTCAAGTTCTGCCACTCATTGGCATGTGGAGGCCACTTCAGTGCAAGGAAAACAGCGGCAAAAGTACTTCAATGCGGATTCTTTTGGCCTTCTCTATTTCACGATGCATATGTTTTCTGTAAGACTTGTGATCGTTGTCAAAGATTGGGTTCAATGTCAAGACGTGATATGATGCCAATGAGCCCCATTCTGGTGGTGGAGATTTTTGATGTTTGGGGAATTGATTTTATGGGACCCTTTCCACCTTCTTTTGGCTACGAATATATTCTGGTTGGAGTGGATTATGTCTCCAAGTGGGTGGAGGCCATTGCAACTCGAACCAATGATCACAAGGTGGTAATCAAATTCATGCATGAGAATATTCTGAGTCGATTTGGAATTCCTCGAGCCTTGATCAGTGATGGTGGTACTCACTTTTGCAATAAATTCTTGAGAGGTTTGCTTGCTAAATATTCAGTGACACATAAGGTGGCAACGCCTTATCATCCCCAAACAAGTGGGCAAGTAGAGCTGTCCAATCGAGAAATTAAGCATGTTCTCGAGAAGACAGTGAGACCAGATAGAAGAGATTGGTCGTTACGACTGAGCGAAGCACTATGGGCGTATCGGACTGCTTACAAGACCCCTATCGGTATGTCACCATATCGGTTAGTGTATGGGAAAGCATGTCATCTTCCAGTCGAGATTGAGCACAAGGCACTTTGGGCAATTCGAAAATTCAATTTCGATGCAAAAAGAGCTGGGGAAGAGAGGAAGTTGCAATTGAATGAATTAGAAGAGTTTAGACGTGATGCTTATGAAAGTTCACGAATTTACAAGGAGAGGACGAAAGCATTTCATGATCGACACATCTCACGAAAGTCCTTCTCTCCAGGTGATAAAGTGTGGCTCTTCAATTCCAAGCTTCGGTTGTTCCCCGGAAAATTGCGTTCAAGGTGGGATGGACCATTCCAAGTGATTTCGGTTTTTCCTCATGGTGCCGTGGAAATTCGAAGCTTTAGAGATAATACTTTGATGAAAGTGAATGGCCAAAGGTTGAAGCATTGTGTGGAAGGATGTGTGCCAAGAAGAGACGTGGAGTCCGTCGACTTGACGGATCCCATCTATCCGACTTAATCCCTTCGGAGAGTCAATCGTCTCCTACGGACGTTAAATAGTAGGTTTTGTATGTATTTCTATACTTTATTTCGTTTAGTTTTCGTTAATTTTAATTTTTGATTCTAGTTTTCTTAGGTTTTTCTTCAATTCTAGTTGCGTTTTAATGTTTTTTCTTTGAGTTTTTGATGTATAAGTTGCTTCCGGAGGATGCCAAGAGGTGTACCGAGGTATTCAGACTCAAGACGGGTGAAAAATCGTGCTCTCGGTCGACCTTGGGCGATGGAGACTCAAAAATATCAAGTCTCGGTCGACCTTGGGCGATGGAGGGTCCAACAGGGCATCAGAAGGGGGATCGATCGCCCCATTTAAGGGGGATCGATCGCCCCATTGTTTTTCAAGAAATCACCCACCAGCAGGTGGGCGATCGATCGCCCATCCTTGGGGGGATCGATCGCCCAAGGTAAAAATGTGGGCTGCCCGAATTGTTTTGGTATTTAAAGCTTCCTTATCCTCCTATGTTGCTACTACTTGCATCCTAAGCCTCTTTGAACTCCAATTCAAGTCCTACATCATCCGGAAAACTAATTTCTTCAATTAGTGATTATTATACAAGGATTCAACATTGATCAACATCAACTTCAACATCAAAGTGGATCAAAAATCACTAGTTCTCAAAGGAAGCTCACACTTTTTCAAGTTCAACATCAAAGTAAGTGAAGTTTTTCCTTGAAGAAATTGTTCAAATCTTTTTGAGGGCTTTTGAAGACCAAGTTTGGGGGATCAATTTGGTGCAATTACTTGTTCGATTTGGGTGGAAAAATTGCCGGAAAAAGGAGGTTGAAGGTTACAAAAGAATTGTGCACACCAAGTGTTCGATTTAATTCCTCAACTACACTTTTTCTACTTCTATGGCACCAAAGAGAGCAAGTCACCAAGATGCTTCAAGTTCACGTAATCCTCGCCGAGCGAGGAATGATCCGACCACAGGTTCTTCACGATCTCGCCGAGACGGTATTCAAGAGAGATGGCATCCAAGGGCGTTGAACTATGAAACAACGTTTGACATAGCCGAACTTTATGGTATGTTTCCCGAGACACGATGGGGGGTTTCCGACATCCGTCGTCGTCGGTCTGCATCCATTTTTGTTCCACTCTCATCTACTATTTACCCGAGGCTTGTCAAGGTATTTTATCAAAACTTAATACCAAAACCTGATGAGCGGGATGTGCTTACTTCTTCCATAGATGGAACAATAGTTCGAGTGGACATGTCATCCATTGCCATTGCCATGGGTTGTCCTCATGAATGCCCAGCTGATTTATCTCATATCTACACTCCTTTACCCGACGAGTTGTCGGTAGGCAATGTGGTTGCACGATTGTGTGCCAACCAATTCTCCGGGCCGAAAAGGAATGCAGCTTCAAAGTCTTCAATGCCAAATCATTTATGGTTCCTTGACGCTGTGCTACTCAAGAATGTATGTCCAATTGGACATAAAACCGAAAGACGTCAAGAGTTCCTCAGAGCCTTATATGCCATACATTTTGGGCATTGGCTGTCATTCCCACAGATTGTCTGGGGCCAGATGGAGAAATTCTATTCCAAGGTTGTGGCCAAAGTACCAGACAGTGCAAGTGACTGGGAGTTTCCATTCCCAACTATTATTCACCAGTTGCTTGTATCACAGGGGTATGCAGTCCACGAGGACGAGCTTGCGTTTCCACATGACCTTCATTATGGCACGCATGACTGGAACTTGAGTCGATCTCATATGCACCAGAGAGTCATAGCGGCGCCTGGTGAGGTATCTCGGGTGGCCCAAGGAGGAGAGCATGTAGATGTGCCACCACCGGTAGATGATCCAGAGGAGATGGAGGCAGAGGAAGAGGAAGTGCATGCACAGACTGGTGGCCATGATTATCAATACTTAGAAGGGCAGATTGCTGGGCTGACAGCTCAGTTTGGCACCTTACAGACAGAGGTCTCCGCACAGTTTGGTGCAATGAGAGCAGAGATGGCGGATCACTTTCGTGACACTCGCCAAGAGCAACTAGAGATGCGGAGGATGATGCGTGCACTGATGCGCCAAGCAAACTTAGACCCGGATGCTCAGTCACCACCACATCCTTGACAGGAAGGTAACCATCTTTTGTATATTATTTTATTTTTAGTTTTTCTGTTTAGTTTTTTTTAGTTAGATGTTTATAAAAAAAAAAAAAAAAAAAAAAAAAAAAAAAATTTTGAAAAATGAAAAAATTTTTATTTTTTATTTTTTAAGGATTTTTCTCTTTCATATTTATTTTCACCCATACTATTTTCACTTGATCTTTGGGGTATAGTGGTTTGTTTTGACAGGTTGAATCATCCAAGTTTGGGGGTGTGCTTGCCTTGCCTTCATGCTAGTGATGTGCTCTATTTTCTTGCCACTACTCCTTGGTCCTGGTACCATTGTTCTTACTCTTCTCTATGCTTTAATTGGGTAGTACATTGAGGACAATGTACAGTTTAAGTTTGGGGGTGAGGCGATGCCTATTTGTGTGCTTTATTGGAATATGGGGGGAAATTTGTGTGAAATTCTTTTTGTATTAGGATTTTATTTTATTTTCGTAGTTTGTTTATTTTATTGTATTTTGTTTTGTTTTTAGATAGAATGTTTTGACATGATTCAAAGGATTAATACCTTATGTAGGTGCTTAACTTGCAATTTTTGAGTATGTTTGAAATTTTTGAAAACTGTGATTTAAATTATGTGGTTTTAATCATAGTTTGCAATAACATGTTTTGAAGTGATTAATTGTAGTTTCCTTACATGCACAAACACACTAGCATAGTCTTATGGGGTATAGACTTTGGTTTTGAGTTATTGAGTTACATATGCTTGATATTAATTAGTATCTCTTGAGAATGAGTACCGATAATGTGTTATACTTGACTTCAATGAAAAAAGAAAGAAAAGAAAAAAAAAAAGTGATGAATAAGCAAATCAATTTGATCCTTTTCATGAGTAACCGGGCCTCTATGCCTCAGGAAGCACGGAGTGTTCGCGTCAAAAGTGAAAGGGTGAGAAAAGAGGAGCATTGGTTGTCTTGATTTGTAGCCTGATTGATTCGAGTAATTAGGTCTTCAGGGTATCTTAAAGCCTAGTGCCCTAAAGCCATCTGGTTTGGGAGTCACTGACTGAAAGCTTGCTACATGGATCTTTCAGAAAGCTTAATAGATCAAGACATTGCACAACCAATAAAGCAATGGAAAAAAAAAAGAATGATGAAAAAAAAAATGAAAAAGTCATGTATGCATGTTGGGAAGTACGATTTCAATAAGGGGAGCTAGTGAATTGAAAGGGTATGTGCCTTAATATATTCAGAACTGAGTTATGCTACATAAGATGATTGCTAGTTCACTTTACACGAGGGAACTAGAGTTAATTATTTTGAGATATGTTGATGTGAATCATGCATGGGGACCATTGATTTGAATGATGGAATTTAGAAATTTGAAATTATTCTTAAATGCAAGTTTGTAACTATATATTGTAATCTTCTTCTTGAATTAATGTTGAAACAGAATTTTGAATGTTTGTGGGTAACATTTCTGGAAACCCTCACGAGACTATACTCGTCCACTAGGGGGAACCTAGGGGTTTAAAGGCTTGTTGCATATGCTAAATGCAATCGTTTCTCCCACGAAAGTGGAGTTTGGTAGTTTAGTTAGTATTTGTTAGTTTCTTTATTTTAGTTTTGTTTTATTCTATTGCTAAGGGACTAGCAATATGTAAGTTTGGGGGTGTGATAGGCGTTGAATGTTACGCATTCTAGCCTCTTAACTTATGTATTTTATTCTCTTAGTGATAGATTATTTTGTTATTTTACTTTGTTTTAGTGTTTTCTGTATTTTCAGGGCCTTAATGATTATTTCAGTTAAAACCAGGATTTTGGGCTTTTAAAGAAGACATCCAAGATGGTGAGATGAAGCCTACATCAAGGAGATTCACTCAACCATTTATTTCAACTCAAATCAGCCCAAGAAAGAGGTCCAAGAGAATTACAACTGTTTAAGAAGGTTTCGGGCCTGAAGCCCAAATCGGCGCATAATGCAGTCTTAATCCCGTTTTGGAAAACGGACCAGAAGTCTTATTTCCGAGCCTCAAATCGACATTATTTTCGCGTGGGGTTGAACGAAATTTGATTCTGCACACTTTTGTATTTCACGAAAATTCCGTAAATCGGACTTCTAGTGGGTCAAAAGTTGGGCCGAAGTCAGCAGGAAAAACCCACCTGATTAGTGCTGCGGGAAACCCTAATTAATTCCTAATTGGATTAGGACTTTGGTGAATTCTCTTGGGGAATAAAAGGAAGACTTGGAGGCTGAAGAGAGGGAGCTTACACAGAGATTGGAGAGTCTGAGAGGGCTGAAGAGAACAGAAACATATTGCAGAGCCATTGGAGAACGAAGTCATACGCGTAATTCAGAAAGATGATGTCTTCTTCCTCAACAGTTGAAGCTTCTTCTTCTACCATGAGCGGCTAGTTCATCCACTAGGGTTTTGATGTAGCCCTAACAAAGCATCAATGGTTTGATTGTTTTAATTATTGGGGACCTTTATATACATGCATAGATTGTGTAATTGTGAGGATTCTTATTAATGAATTGAGCAATAAAAGTCTTGTAAATTCAATCTCAATGATTTCTTATCTTGTCTTAGATATTTAGTTGTTGTTATTGAAATCAATCTCTTTTGTTTTCTGTGATCATGAGAGAGATTATTACACAATGGTAATCACTGAATATATTGTTATGAGCTTTGATGGATTATGCCTAGAGAAGATGAACCATACTGCACCCTAGATTAGAGTAGTTAGGCAGATGGCCCATGCCAATCGAAGATAGTCCATGGCTTAGCCTTAATCATATGTTATCTTCTTGACGGATGAAGGTGTGCTTGTAGCCACCAACACCACTTATGCATGATGTAATTCCCCTATAGTTGATTCAATTGACCATTAATTGTGGAGTTAGTGGTGAAGTCAAACACCCTAGGTTTCTCTCTTATTATCTTCATTATCTGTTTACCTTTGATTTATTTTATTTTATCTTTTTAATTAGTTAAAAATCAGAATTCTTTTCTTATAAATTTAATTAGAATTAGTTCTGTGTTCCAACTCATCAGAACATAATCCCTGAGGTACGATACCCATTCATTTCGATAGCCCTATTCTGCAAGGAATTCGTTCTATTGCGAAGTGTGGAAAATTTTAATTGATATACTTTTTGAGTCACACTCACACACGAATCACCTGCCCCCCGCATGGTTTCCACACTCTCCTTCGTGAATTTCCCTCATGACTTTCTGTGCTTCTCCTGTCGACACGCATCGCAGGTATGGTAAGGAGACTCCCCTTTTGTAGAGGACTCCATCGATCAAGGTGTACCTAGCTGCCCTGATCCTTGTTCTGTGCGCTTCTACCTTGTCGGATGGCAATTCACCATTATTTATGTATTTGACTATCGGGTCTGCCCATTCCATGCCCTGGGTGACCTGGTTTACTTCACATGATGTGACTTCTGTTATACTCGGGTGGTCCATGCGCTCTACAAGCACCCCCCCTTGGGCGGCCTCGTGTGCCGTAGCCAATCGAGCGAGAGCATCTGCATTAGAGTTTTCACTACGGGGGACCCGCGTGATTGAAAACCTTTGGAAACGGGCAACCAGCTCTTGTACTTTTTGCAAGTAAGATTTCATCCTTACTCCCTTTGCCTCGTATTCTGTACTGACCTGCCGGGCAATTAGTTGGGAATCGGTATAAGCTTTTAACTGCCTAACCTTGAGGATACCAGCTAGTTTCAACCCTGCAATCAAGGCTTCGTATTCGGCCTCATTGTTTGTTGCCTTGAATCCGAATTGCAGGGCGTACTTGAATGTTTCTCCTTCTGGAGATCTGATTAGTATCCCTGCGCCACTAGCTTGCGCGTTCGATGACCCATCCACAAATAACTGCCACGTGCAACCAGGGTCCATCGGGTCCTCCCTGTCTTGCTGGATTGTATCCTCCACCTCTTCCTGCTGAACTTGTTCATCTTCCTGGGGGAATGTAAATTCGGCTATAAAATCTGCTAGCACTTGGCCTTTGACCGCTGTCCTTGGCTTGTATCGGATGTCGAATTCTCCTAACTCCATAGACCACTTCACAAGCCGCCCAGAGGTTTCGGGTTTGAAGAGGACTTGTCGGAGCGGCTGATTAGTTAGTACCACAATGGTGTGTGCTTGGAAATATGACCTGAGTTTCCTGGCCGTCGTAACCAAGGCAAATGCTAGTTTTTCTATAGAGGGATATCTTTCTTCCGCCCCTCTGAGAATCCTGCTGGTATAATAGACTGGCCTTTGCACTCCCTCTTCCTCCCGTACCAGTGCAGAGCTGACTGCTGCGAGGGAGACAGCCAGGTATAAGTACAATTCCTCTCCCATACGTGCACATGACAAGAGTGGAGGCGAGCTGAGGTACTGCTTTAGCTCGTTTAAGGCCTGCTCACATTTTGGAGTCCACTCAAAGGCCCGCTTGAGGATTTGAAAAAATGGGAGACACCTGTCTGAAGCACGGGAAATCAACCGGCTTAATGCTGCCACCTTTCCTGTCAGCTTTTGGACTTCTTTAACAGTTCTGGGCGACCTTGTATCCAGGATGGCTTGTACCTTCTGTGGGTTGGCTTCTATCCCCCTCTTACTAACCAAATAGCCCAAGAACTTCCCGGAGGATACCCCGAAGGCACACTTGCTTGGATTGAGCTTCATTCTGTACCTTCGAAGGACATCAAAGGCTTCTTGTAAATCAACCAAGTGATTGGCAGCCTTCTGACTTTTGACGAGCATGTCATCAACATACACCTCCATATTCCTGCCAATTTGCTCTTTGAACATTCTATTTACTAACCTTTGATAAGTTGCCCCGGCATTCTTTAGACCGAACGGCATCACCGTATAGCAGTACAATCCTCTTTCTGTTATAAAGGACGTCCTTTCCTGGTCTGACGGCCACATTGGGATTTGGTTATATCCTGAGTAGGCATCCATGAAGCTGAGCCGCTCGAACCCTGCCGTCCCTTCCACCAGCATGTCAATCCGGGGCAGGGGGAAGCTGTCTTTCGGACAGGCCTTGTTTAGGTCGGTGAAGTCGACACACAAGCGCCACTTGCCATTAGATTTTTTAACCAGCACCACATTTGCCAACCAGTCCGGGTAATTGGTTTCCCGTACGAAGTTGGCCTTCAATAATTTCTCTACCTCCTCAGAAATTGCCGTGTTTCTTTCCGGGGCAAAGATTCTCCTTTTTTGTCTAACTGGCTTGGCAGTGGGGTTAACATTCAGTCGATGTACGGCCATGGTTGGATCAATCCCCGGCATATCTTCGTGGGACCATGCGAACACATCTTCATTTTTTTTGAGGAATCGTATCATCTCTTCCCGAGAGGTGGGTGAGAGTGACGATCCCAAGCTCACCTTCTTTCCTGCACCTTGCTCATTCAAGTCGACCTCGACCAATTCTTCCATTGGTTCCGCACGACGACCCTCTTCTTTCTCCTCCATCTCTTGTCCCTCAATGTTTAGGGTTTCTGACATCTTCTTTTCCCTTAAGGAGGTGGCATAACATTCTCGGGCAGTGGCCTGATCCCCTCTTAGTTCCCCAACACCATGTTCCGTGGGGAATCGAACGAGAAGGTGATAGGTGGAGGTTACTGCTCTCATAGCATTCAATGTGGTCCTGCCCAGAATGACATTATACGTGGTTGGGCAATCCACCACAAAGAAGGTCACCATTTTTGTGACTTGTCGGGGACTTGAACCGGCAGTGACCGGGAGGTCGATCGTACCCAAGGGAAGGAGTTTCTCTCCGGAGAAGCCTACGAGCGGAGATTGGGTGGTCTTGAGTCTGTTCCTTCCAATCTTCATCTGATCGAATGCATCTACAAAAAGGATGTCTGCGGAACTACCATTGTCGATCAAAACCCGCCTAATGGTGAAGTTGGCGATAATCAACGTTACTACGAGGGCATCATCGTGGGGTTGCTGAACTTTTCTGGCGTCATCCTCTGAAAAAGTGATGACCTGGTCATTCAGCCGAGGGCAATTGGCGGGTGATTGACTCACCTCGCCGACTTCGGAGAAATTCCTGACTTTCCTTGTATGTGCTTTGCGAGCAGCATTAGACTCTCCGCCTCCCCCGACTCCTCCAGAGATGACTCTGATTTCCCCTATTGGAGGGTTTTTTCGAACCGTGCCTTCATTTACGTCCTGCGTCTGATTCTGTGCTCTCTGCCCCCCGCCGACCATAAATCTTCGCAACTGGCCCTTTTGAATTAAACTCTCAATCTGTCTTTTCAAATCCATGCATTCATTGGTATCGTGGCCATGATCGCGATGGAACCTACAATACTTGTCACGGGATCTTCTGGCCGGATCAGTTCTTAACTTTGGAGGCCATGACACCGCCGGGTCGTCCTGAATGTGGAGGAGGATCTGACTGATAGGCGTGTTCAACGGGGTGAAACTGAATCCCCTCTCGCGGCGCACGACTTTGTCGTTCTGTTCCTGTGAGACTCTGCCATACTTGGGGTTCCGTTCCTCTCTGCTAGATTGCGCTCCCCTCTTCCTGTCCCCGTTCTTGTCACTATCGCCCTTGTCCCTTCGGGCATCAAGGGCATCCTCGGCGTTCATGTATTTTTGGGCTTTCACGAGTAATTCAGACATGCTTTCGGGGGGATGCTTAGACACAGAGTATAGAAATTTAGAAGGTAACAGCCCTCCCATGAATGCTGTGACTGCCACCTTATCATCCAAGGCGTCGACTTGTAACATCTCTCTGTTGAATCGATTGATATAATCCCGCAACGATTCCCCTTTAGTTTGCCTTACATTCAGGAGATAGGTAGCGGGTTTCCTGTGTCTTCGGGCAGCAATGAAATTGCCAACAAATAGTTGGCTCAACTCTTTGAAAGAACGGACAGACGATGGCTTTAGACTATTGAACCAGGACCGGGCAGAGCCTTTTAATGTAGTGGGAAAAGCTCTGCACATGATCTCATCGGGTACCGCCTGGAGATGCATCAGGGCCTTGTAGGTCTCCAGGTGATCTAGCGGGTCCTTAGTTCCATCAAAGCTTTCCACCGTGGGCATCTTGAACCTGGGGGGCAGGGGGCAGTTCATTACCTCTGCAGAGAAAGGGAGGTTGGTTTGTTGGACCAGATCCTCTATGGTGGTAGGGCCCTTTCCTCTTATAGCATGAGCCATGCTTTCTACCCTAGCCCTCAGGTCTTGTATCTCCACATCGTGATAAGCAAGAGATGCGGGATCTCCGCGGGGCTGGTTCCTCTCAGGAGGGACTAAACGGCTGTGACTCGTCCCACCTCTTACTTGACTTTGAGCCGCGTCCTCCATCGGGACTTCACCTTCTCTCTCAGTGTCGTCTTTTTCCGGATTAACAGGCCTTATGTCACTTGGCGACGGCATTGGCGCCACAGGAGGGAGGCGTTGCAGAATTGCCGCATTTTGCTGGAGCAACTGAACCAGACTTTGGTTTAAATTCTGGACTTGGTGCTCCAACGCTGCGACACGCCCCTGATCGTTTGGGACTTCGGGGTGTGTCCCCGGAACGTCCGTTTGTCCAGGGGGCTGTCTGCCTCCATTACCCGTGGGCGGATTGGCTACCGGGTCTTGTGCGTTTGGGTTTGGGAGGTCGGTACCGATAGGAGGATCTTGCGCGGCCGGAGGGTCGTTTCGGTCAGGTAGGTTATGCTCTAGAGGACCCTGGCCAACAGGGGGATCCTGTATAGCCGCAGTTTCCAATCCAGATCGAAGGTGCATCATGCTTCGTGTATGATTCGAATAGAACAGTAAAATTTTGTGACTGTTCCCACAGACGGCGCCAACTGATGATGCAAATATCCTCTCCGAGCTGGTCAAAGTCTGACCTGTGAAAAAAGACAAAAGAAGGGTAATCGAAAGGACACCGGCGCGGTGCCGGCCGACTACGCTCCGACGATCAAGTCAGAAATAGGTAGGGTTTCTTTAGAGCTGTCAAGAAATCAAGAGAGTATTTATTCCGTACCTTGGTCTCTGGACTGTCTCTGTATTTATAGCTATCAAACAAGGATGCATTGTAGTTGGAGTCCTTTGGTTTCCCAGTCCTTCTTGGAGACAAAGACCACCCGAAGATAGACTCTTGTCCACGTCACTCCATTTTTATCTTCCACGTCAATAGTCTTACAGTCGGAGTCAAATACTCTATCACTCACCAAAGTCGGAAAGAATTTGTCAAAGAATAAACCCTTAAAGGTTTCCCAGTCCATAGTCTCGGTATTGTGGACATTCCCGATGAATTGCCACCACCGATCAGCTTCTCCTTGTAAGTGAAGCGCCGCTACCCCCACTTTCAAATCCTCATCGATTGCAAGAGCAACCATGAGTTTGTGAGTTTGGTCTATCCAACTCTCAGCCACAAGTGGATCCCGCGCGCCATCAAAGGTAGGCGGCTTAAATTTCACATATTCCTTCATTGCCACCATCTGTCGGCTCAAGGCAACCCTAGGAAATGCCTGAACCTCCTCTTCCCTGGCTTCCCTAGCCATTCTTCTCATAGTATCAGCCATGTCACGCATAAATTGCGTTCCATCAGTTGGCTCCTGAGGAGCATCAGCGCCAAGGTCTCGCGTTCTTCTTGGAGGCATTTCTTTCTATATGCACAACAAGAAAATTTTTAAGTCCAACAAATTTACACTTCTCACACATATCCATCATGCTTACTTATGCCATGTCAATTTAATCCACAAAAGCATGTTATGAAAATATAAGCATACATCAAGTTCCACATAAGCAATTTACAATATCAAGTTCAAATCCTTATGTTCAAATCCTTAACCTCAAGTGACTATAAAATCAAGTTTCACCCTTCGTCCCTAGGTATTCCAACCTAGTGCTCTGATACCACTCTTGGTATCAGGTACTCCACTAATTCACTCATGGTACAACCACTACCCGTCGTCCTCAGGTTTTCTAACCTGATGCTCTAATACCACTCTGTAACGCCCCGTTTCCCCGTCTCCCGGGCAACCGGAGGTTAGCCCGTCCATTAGTCCCAATGGACCCTCATTACCCTTATTCCCTGCGGAAGCTTAACCTAATTCTTGCATATGAATGCACACAAATCCATCTTAACCAACCCCCATGGGCCCTACATCAAATCACACACCTTAGTGAACATTTACACGCCCACACTTTTAAGAATCACTCACTTTTGAGCCTCAAAACTTTTTGTGTTTGGAATATGGAACTGAGGCTTACACCATTGGATATAGAATCCAAAAATACTCAAGTTCAAAAAAAACCACGCTCAATTCCGATCTAGAACGAAGAAATTACGTCGAAATGAAGTTTTTGGAAAAGTTGTGAATAGTAATCTCGATCAATCGAAATTGGCATTTCGATCAATCGAAATGCATCTCGATTAATCGAGATTTTGACCCCATCAATCGAAGCAAACACCCTCTCGGTATCTTGGACCTGCATTATTTCGATTAATCGAAACTGGGACTTCGATTGATCGAAATAAGGCCTGAAAATACATAAAATCTCGCAACCATTTCGATCAATCGAGAAGGGCATCTCGATTAATCGAAATGGGCATTTCGATTGATCGAAATGCACTGCCCGGAAATTCCCAAACACCTATACAAGATCAAATTGAACCCAAATCTCAACCAAACCACCTTAGATCATTCATATTTCATATAAATCATCTACCATTGATATAAAATCATACTCACACATCAACCTATACAATTGAGTCTCAAATCTTGCATAATCATAGAAATTTCCCTAGGTTCACAATACACCCATAACTCAAGTATATGAACCAACCTTGATTTCCAAATTCATTTCCAAAACACCAATCTCACACTCAAATCACTTTCATAATTGAATTCATACACCAAAATGAATCATTTCTTTCACGCACACAACCCATTCAAAATGAAAACATCATCAAAATGAATAAAATGCCACCATGGGCGCTACATATATTAAACCGTTGTCTTTTCACACCCAACAAGTTTATAATCCAATACATACATCAAAAGTACATATGTCCAAAGTCCAACCACAACTCAAAACATAAGTCACATGCCACAAGCCGGCATGGATAACCACAAAAATGCTCAAAACTCAAAAGATAGTAAAACCACCACTAGTGTTCCACTTGGACACTCACGTCCCATCCGTCATCGGTGCTTTATCTGTAAAATGTTTAAAATAAAGGGGTGAGCACCACTGCGGCTCAGTAAAGGTTCCCCAACCCTTCTAAGTGCCGACCCGACACGACCTACATGGAATGCATATGAATACACTACATGCCACGTCCACAATCTCACAAATACATCAATAATTGCAATTAAAGAAGATTGCGCATATCACGAGTCATGTAGAACATGTTCAAACATACAAGCATTAAGGAAGTAAATGCTCTCTCTCTCGGTCCTCATCCGATACCCTACATGATTGGTCCGCTCCGAGTATCATATAACCTTGGACAACTCCGATAACATCCAATGACCGGGACAACTCCGAAAGGTCATTAGTATTGGACATACTCTGATCCTAGGCATTAAGCCTTGGTATGGTTGCCATAAAGTGAGGGGGCAACTTCGAGGATCACAAATCATGGACATCCTCCAATAATCATCCTATGACCGGGACAACTCCGAAAGGTCATTAGTATTGGACATACTCCGATCCTAGGCATTAAGCCTTGGTATGGCGGGTCCACTCCGAGGGCCATACATAGTGGATAATTTTACCACATTACACAACACGGTTGGACCATTCCGAAGCCCCGTGTACCTCTTTTGCGTCATTTTTCTCGCAACTTCCCACATGTGCAATATGAATGCATAAACACATGATATTTTACTTTCATGCTCAAATCATGCTCATTGATACTAAAAAGAAGTAACAAGCATATTTTCCATCACCACATACCACATATAGCACATATATGTATAACACATGCATATATCATCTCATATGCATACAACTTCAAAATTTGCATATTTTACTCATGCTACATTCAATGCATAATTTTAGCACATAGAACTAAACATGCATTCAACAACCACATTCCCACATATAATCACATATATGACACTTGGTACACATTTTTCCACATATACACCAAATTGAGCACATAATACCTATGTATCAATTTCTTACACTCACATACTTCAAACCCACATGCTACCACCAACACAATATACACAATTGTGAAAAGATAGGACTCTAGAGAAGAAGAAAACATAACTTTCTACACCTCTCACCATCCTAAAGCATGTGAAACACAACCTACACCTCTCTTCTTCACCCGAAACCCTAGAATCGACAATTAGAAGAGAAGAAGAACCCCTACCTCGAAAATGAAGGCCTTCCAAGAACTTCACCAATTTTCCAGCGGAGTCTACCTTGCCGAATCACCACTTTGTTCGGTTCAAAGGGAAGCCCTAGCCGTCCCCTACGTATCTCCCTCCTTCGGCGAGTCTTGAATCCAAGCCGAACGGGTCCGAAATGTAGAGAGAAGGGAGAGCTATGAAGATGGAGAGCTTTAGAGAGAGAAAGAGGCGTGAGATATGGCTGAATACCTCTGCCACTGATATTTAAAATATCTAGGGTTTGCAAAAAGACCAAAATACCCCCGGGCCACTTAACGTACCTTCCCGGACTCCTTTTTCGATTCTGAAAACTCCTACGGTCTCGAAATCACTTCCTCTACTCTCTAAACATTTCATCTTAGCCATTCTCAAAAATAAATATTTTCAAGAATTTTCCGGATTCCCGGGCCCACTTAAGTCACATCCCGGGCCCCGATTTGACCAAAAAGTCAAACTTCTCCAAATCTCCCGAAAACTTTCCAAAACCTTAAAAACACTTCCCAAACATGTTTTCCACACTCAAAACATGTTAAAAACCACTCAAAATGCATTTATGGCAATTATAATACGAAAAATGCAAAACCGGCCAAAATTGGTCACGGTCTCTACAGTATTGGGCCATATTGTTTCAGAGAGGGGCATTGAAGTTGATAAAGCAAAGATCGACCTAATTGCAACTCTGCCTCATCCAACATCGGTAAGGCAAGTTCGATCTTTCTTAGGCCATGCTGGGTTCTATAGAAGATTTATCAAGGATTTCAGTAAAGTGGCTCGACCATTGTGCCATT
The DNA here is from genome assembly GCA_026545225.1 of Cornus controversa. NCBI lineage: Eukaryota > Viridiplantae > Streptophyta > Magnoliopsida > Cornales > Cornaceae > Cornus > Cornus controversa. Next base: position 1,992,879 of record CM048851.1, on the reverse strand, counting down.
TGTTATCTAAAGATGTTCCCTTTATCTTTGATGAAGATTGTGTGCAAGCTTTTGAAAAAATTCGATCTCTATTATCTTCTGCACCAATTATGTAATCACCAAAATGGGCTCTACCTTTTGAAATCATGTGTGATGCCTCTGATTATGCAGTAGGAGCAGTGTTGGGACAGAGAGTAGAGAAACGGCCATATGTCATCTACTACGCTAGTAAGACTCTCTCTGATACCCAACTCAATTATACAACCACAGAGAAAGAGCTTCTAGCCGTAGTGTTTGCCTTGGACAAGTTTTGTTCTTACTTACTGGGGTCCAAGGTGGTTGTCTACTCTGATCATGCAGCATTGAGACACTTATTGGCAAAGAAAGAAACTAAACCACGTCTTATTCGATGGATTTTATTGTTGCAAGAATTTGATTCGGAGGTAAAAGACAAAAAGGGGACGGAGAATGTGGTTGAGAATCATTTATCTCGGATTGAGTTTGAGCCGGTGATCGATGCATTACCTATTCGAGACTCATTCCCGGATGAGCAATTGTTTGAAATTGCTTTGATGAAAGTAAATGGCCAAAGGTTGAAGCATTGTGTGGAAGGATGTGTGCCAAGAAGAGACGTAGAGTCCGTCGACTTGACGGATCCCGTCTATCCGACTTAATCCCTTCGGAGAGTTAATCGTCTCCTACGGACGATAAATTATAGGTTCTGTATGTATTTCTATACTTTACTTCCTTTAGTTTTCTTTAATTTTAATTTTTAGTTTTAGTTTTCTTAAGTTTTTCTTCAATTCTAGTTGCGTTTTAATATTTTTTTTTGAGTTTTTGATGTATAAGTTGCTTCCGGAGGATGCCAAGAGGTGTACCGAGGTATTTGGACTCAAGACGGGTGAAAAATCATGCTCTCGGTCGACCTTGGGCGATGGAGACTCAAAAATATCAAGTCTTGGTCGACCTTGGGCGATGGAGGGTCCAACAGGCATCCAGGAGGGGGATTGATCGCCCCAGCCAAGGGGGATCAATCGCCCCATGCATTTTCTCAAGGATCCCCACCAGCAGGTGGGCGATCGATCGCCCACTCCAAGGGGGATCGATCGCCCAAGGGTATAGAGGGGCTGGCCGAGAATCCTCTTTATAAATGGACTCCTTATCCTCCTATGTTGCTACTACTTGCATCCTAGACCTCTTTAAACTCCAATTCAAGTCCTACATCATCCGAAAAATTAATTTCTTCAATTGGTGAGTATTAAACAAGAATTTAACATTGATTATCATCAACATTCAACATCAAACCGGATCAAAAATCACTAGTTCTCAAAGGAAGCTCTCACTTTTTCAAGTTCAACATCAAAGTAAGTGAAGTTTTTCTTTGAAGAAATTGTTCAAATCTTTTTGAGGGCTTTTGAAGACCAAGTTTGGGGGATCAATTTGGTGCATTCACTTGTTCGATTTGGATGGAAAAATTGCCGAAAAGAGGCGGTTGAAGGTTACAAAAGAATTGTGCACGCCAAGTGTTCGATTTAATTCCTCAACCACACTTTTTCTACTTCTATGACACCAAAGAGAGCAAGTCACCAAGGTGCTTCAAGTTCACGTAATCCTCGCCGAGCGAGGCATGATCCGACCACAGGTTCTTCACAATCTCGCCGAGAAGGTATTCAAGAGAGATGGCATCCAAGGGCGTTGAACTTTGAAACCACGTTTGACATAGCCAAACTTTATGGTATGTTTCTCGAGACACGATGGGGGATTTCTGACTTTCGTCGTCGTCGGTCGGCATCCATTTTTGTTCCACTTTCATCTACTATTTACCCGAGGCTTGTCAAGGTATTTTATCAGAACTTAATGCCAACACCTGATGAGCGGGATGTGCTTACTTCTTCCGTAGATGGAACAATAGTTTGAGTGGACATGTCATCCATTACCATTGCCATGGGTTATCCTCATGAGTGCCCAGATGATTTATCTCATATCTATACTCCTTTACCCGATGAGTTGTCAGTGGGTAATGTGGTTACACGTTTGTGTGCCAACCAATTTTCTGGGCTGAAAAGGAATGCAGCTTCAAAGTCTTCAATGCCGAATCATTTATGGTTCCTTGACGCTGTTCTACTCAAGAATGTATGTCCAATTGGACATAAAACTGAAAGACGTCCAGAGTTCCTCAGAGCCTTATATGCTATACATTTTGGGCATTGGCTGTCATTCCCATAGATTGTCTAGGGCCAGATGGAGAAATTCTATTCCAAAGTTGTGGCCAAGGCACCAAATAGTGCAAGTGACTGGGAGTTTCCATTCCCTACTATTATTTACCAGTTGCTTGTGGCACAGGGGTATGCAGTCCATGAGGACGAGCTTGCCTTTCTATGTGATCTTCATTATGGCACGCATGACTGGAATTTGAGCCGATCTCATATGCACCAGAGAGTCATAGCGGCGCCTGGTGAGGTATCTCGGTTGGCCCAGGGAGGAGAGCATGTAGATATACCACCACCGGTGGAAGATCCAGAGGAGATGGAGGAAGAGGAAGAGGAGGTGCATGCACAGGCTGGTGGCCATGATTATCAATATTTAGAGGGGCAGATTGCTGGGTTGACAGCCCAATTTGGCACCCTACAGACAGGTATTCACACAGTTTGGAGCAATGAGAACAGAGACGGCGGATCACTTTCGTGACACTCGCCAAGAGCAACTAGAGATAAGGAGGATGATGCGTGCACTGATGCGCCAAGCAAACTTGGATCCAGATGCTCAGTCACCACCACACCCTTGATAGGAAGGTAATCATCTTTTGTATTTTATTTTATTTTTAGTTTTTATTTTTCTTTTAATTTTATTTTTCTTTCTGTAGTTAGATTTTTATTATAAAAAAATATATATGAAAAATGGAAAAAATATTTTATTTTTTAGGATTTTTTCTCTTTCATATTTATTTTCACCCATACTATTTTCACTTGATCTTTGGGGTATAGTGGTTTGTTTTGACAGGTTTTAACATCCAAGTTTGGGGGTGTGCTTGCATTGCCTTCATGCTAATGGTGTACTCTATTTTCCTTCCACTACTCCTTGGTCCTGGTAACATCGTTCTTATTCTTCTCTATGCTTTAAATGGGTGTACATTGAGGACAATGTACAGTTTAAGTTTGGGGGTGAGGCGATGCCTATTTGTGTGCTCAATGCATATGGGGAAATTTGTGTGAAATTCTTCTTGTATTAGGATTTTAATTTAATTTATTTTCTTAGTTCGTTTATTTTATTTTATTTTATTTATTTTTAGATAGAATGTTTTGACATTATTCAATGGATTAATACCTTATGTAGGTGCATAACTTGCAATTTTTGAGTATGTTTGAAAATTTTGAAAACTGTGATTTGAATTATGTGGTTTTAATCATGGTTTGCAATAACATGCTTTGGAGTGATTAATTTTAGTTTCCTTACATGCACAGACACACTAGCATAGTCTTGTGGGGTATAAACTTATGTTTTGAGTTATTGAGTTACATATGCTTGAGATTAATTAGTATCTCTTGAGAATGAGTACCGATGATGTGTTTTACTTGACTTCAATGAAAAGTAAAGAAAAAAAAAGAGAAAGAAAAAAGTGATAAATAAGCAAATCAATTTGATCCTTTTCATGAGTAACCGGGCCTCTATACCTCAGGAAGCACGGAGTGTTCGCGTCAAAAGTGAAAGGGTGAGAAAAGATGAGCATTGGTTGTCTTGATTTGTAGCCTGACAGATTCGAGTAATTAGGTTCTTCGGGGTGTCTTAAAGCCTAGTGCCCTAAAGCCATCTGGTTTGGGAGTCACTGACTGAAAGCTTGCTACATGGATCTTTCAGAAAGCTTAATAAATCAAGACATTGCACAACCAATAAAGCAATGAAAAAAAAGGAATTGAAAAAAAAAATGAAAAAGTCATGTATTCATGTTTGGAAGTATGATTTCAATAAGGGGAGCTAGTGAGTTGAAGGGGTATGTGCCTTAATATATTCAGAGCTTGGTTATGCTACATTAGATGACTGCTAGTTCACTTTACACGAGGGAGCTAGAGTTGATTATTTTGAGATATGTTGATGTGAATTATGCATGGGAACCAGTGATTTGAATTGTGGAATTTGAAAGGTTGAAATTATTCTTGAATGCAAGTTTGTAACTATGTATTGTAATCTTCTTCTTGAATTAATGTTGAAACAAAATTTTGAATGTTTGTGGGTAACATTTCTAGAAACCCTCACGAGACTATACTCATCCACTAGGGGGAACCTAGGGGTTTAAAGGCTTGTTGCATATGCTAAATGCAATCGTTTCTCCTACGAAAGTGGAGTTGGGTAGTTTAGTTAGTATTTAGTAGTTTCTTTTGTTTTAGTTTTGTTTTATTCTATTGCTAAGGGACTAGCAATATGTAAGTTTGGGGGTGTGATAGGCGTTGAATGTTACGCATTTTAGCCTCTTAACTTATGTATTTTATTCTCTTAGTGATAGATTATTTTGTGATTTTACTTTGTTTTAGTGTTTTCTGTATTTTCAGGGCCTTAATGATTATTTCAGTTAAAACCAAGCTTTTGGGCTTTTATAGAAGACATCGAAGATGGTGAGATGAAGCCTACATCAAGGAGATTCACTCAACCATTTATTTTAACCCAAATCAGCCCAAGAAAGAGGTCCAAGAGAATTACAGCTGCTTAAGAAGGTTTCGGGCTTGAAGCCCAAATCTGCGCATAATACAGTCTTAATCCTGTTTTGGAAAACAGACCAGAAGTCTTATTTCAGAGCCTCAAATCGACATTATTTTCGCGTAAGGTTTTGATTCTGCACACTTTTGTTTTTCACGAAAATTCCGTAAATCAGACTTCTAGTGGGTCAAAAGTTGGGCCAAAGTCAGCAGGAAAAACCCACCTGATTAGTGCTGCGGGAAACCCTAATTTATTCCTAATTGGATTAGGACTTTGGTGTATTATCTTGGGGAATAAAGTGAAGACTTGGAGGATGAGTTGAGAGAGCTGACAGGGAGATTAGCCGGAGAGAACAGAGCTTGGAGAGTCTGAGAGGGCTGAGAAGAGAACATAAACATATTTACAGAGCCATTGGAGAACGAAGTCATACGCATAATTCAGAAAGATGATGCCTTCTTCCTCAACAGTTGAAGCTTCTTCTTCTACCATGAGCGGCTAGTTCATCCACTAGGGTTTTGATGTAGCCCTAACAAAGCATCAATGGTTTGATTGTTTTAATTATTGGGGACCTTTATATACATGCATAGATTGTGTAATTCAGAGGATTCTTAGTATAGAATTGAGCAATAAAAGTCTTGTAAATTCAATCTCAATGATTTCTTATCTTGTCTTAGATATTTAGTTATTGTTATTGAACTCAATCTCTCTTGTTTTCTGTGATCATGAGAGAGATTATTACACAATGGTAATCACTGAATATATTGTTATGAGCTTTGATGGATTATGCCTAGAGAAGATGAACCATACTACACCCTAGATTAGAGTAGTTAGGCAGATGGCCCATGCCAATCGAAGATAGTCCATGGCTTAGCCTTAATCATATGTTATCTTCTTGAGAGATGAAGGTGAGCTTGTAGCAACCAACACCACTTATGCATGATGTAATTCCCCTATAATTGATTCAATTGACCATTGATTGTGGAGTTAGTGGTGAAGTCAAACACCCTAGATTTCTCTCATATTATCTTCATTATCTATTTACCTTTGATTTATTTTATTTTATCTTTTTAATTAGTTTAAAAATCAGAATTCTTTTCTTATAAATTTAATTAAAGTTAATTCCGTATTCCAACTCATCAGACCATAATCCCTGAGGTACGATACCACTTTCGATAGCCCTATTCTGAAAGGAATTCGTTCTATTGCGAAGTGTGGAAATTTTAATTGATATACTTTTTGAGTCACACTCACACACGAATCAATTTGCAGTTGAAGAGTAGAATTCAGAAATGAAGCCAAGACATCTCGATCAATCGAGATGTTGATCTCGATCAATCGAGAACTTGATTGATCGAGACATGCATTTCGATTAATCGAAAATCTCGATCAATCGAGATTACAATCTCGATCAATCGAGATTCTGCAGAACCACTTTCCCACTTGCTCACCTGCTCTCCCACTTACAACAAAATCCCCCTTTTTGCACGACTTGGAGGGATTTTCTGACTTGAATAAGACATATGGAGATATTAGTGATATAGTTGGTATATATATTGCTATATATATATTTATGGTGGGTCCCAAGGATGAAAAGAGAGCCAAAAAGCGCAAAAGGAGCCATTTTTGCTCTCAGACAAAGATACCATACAAGAGAGAGTTTCGGGAGAGGAGGAAGAGAAACTGAACCAGACCTTGAAGCTTCATTTTCTCCATCAATGGAAGAGTGCAAGGCTGCCATGATCAACTAACTTCTCTACTAGGGTGTGGGTGAAACCCTAGCCATGTAAACTTGTTCATTTTTGTAGCATTATTTGGGATTTATATGTAAATGTTGATTACTTAGTCTACTGATGATGTACACTTATACATTTCTTATATATATTCATATGATGTTGTTTTTATTCTTGTCTTAGAGTAGAATCTATCATGTGAATGCACAACATTTGCATATTCCACAAGAAATGCAAATGATGGCTAGGTAATGGTGTTTAAATTGAATGTGTTGTTCTTGCTTGTATAAACCATGCCAAGATAAGGCAGTTTGGATGCATTTAGGTTCACTTAGAGAGTAGGGTAATTAGTTAGGTTGAAGAACTATGCTTGTTGAAGATGGATTATGATAGGTTTGCACACACATTGATCTTTTGATATGTTATTGAAGTCACAAGCCTAATGACATTATTTGACATTTAATTTTATAAATCCCAAGCTTGTTACATTTATGGACATGTGAATGGCTAGTGGTGGAAACCACCCCTAGTTCTCTCTCGCAACTTAGAACTCTTTAAATTTAGTATTTTTACATTTCATGCAATAGTTTTAAAAACTAAAATCAAAACCTCGTTTTTAGAATTAAAGTGGAATTAATCTTTCTTCAAGACAATTAACAACTAGTCCTCGTGGGATCGATACCCTCTATATAGAACCTTATCTACAAAGATTCGTGCTCTTGCGAGTGGTTAAATTATATTTTGAAAAAGTGCAAAAAAATAAGCTTACAATTGCAATCAAGTTTAGCCACATCAAAATTTTGGCGCCGTTGTTGGGGACTACGGTTTAATTGTCGCCATTGAAAGATTAAATCTGGTTTAATTCTTAGGCTAGAGATTCTTTCATTCTTTTTTGTATATATTTTGTGCTTATCTCTCAAATTGCTTGATTTTAGGTATACCACATAGTGGGCATCTCAAAGACTCAAAGTTGGACCCTTTGTGAGTATAAAGTCTAAAATTTGTGCATTTGAGTAATTTTTTTTATTTATTTTGTGTATGGAGGTGTAGTTTTACTTTTAATGCATGCTAGGTAGACGGTCATTGTCAGTTCCTTTGCTTCCGTGTAATATTGAACTTGAACGAACACTTACACAACGTAGAGGAACCTCTAGGGACCCTATATTGCCTAGGACTGAAAACATGGAACGAAATGATGGACAACCTCCCGGACTACCTCCATTTAATCATGAACAACAACCTCCACCTCCTCCTCCTCAAGGAGAATTGCTTATGGACTTTTATCTTCCGACTATATTTGAAGTAGCTTTATGTATTCAATTTCCTGATGTAGCGGCAAATCAAATTGAAAAAAAGTCCTCCACCATCAATCTTCTTAATAGCTTCCATGGTCTCCCAAATGAAGATCCATACCGGCATTTAGATTACTTCCTTTCTGTGTGTTCTACCATCCGGGTACCACAGTTTACGGAGGATGATCTAAAGCTTCGTATGTTTCGATTCTCCCTAAAGGATAAAGCTAGAAGTTGGTTCAATTCCTTAGAACCTAACTCAATCCATTCTTGGGCGGAGATGCAAATTGAATTCTTAAAAAAATACTTCCCAATGGGAAAGACGAGTGATATTCAGCGAGCAATCACCGGATTCACCCAAATTGATCAAGAACAATTTCATGAGACTTGGGAGAGATTAAAAGATCTTCTTAAATCTTGTCCGCACCATGCTGTCCCAAAATGGCAGCTATTGCAAAGCTTTTATGATGGGGTAAGTGAGCAACATAGGCAAATGATAGATTCCGCTTGTGGAGGTGGATACCTTTTGAAAAGCCCAGATGATGCCTGGAAACTTTTTCAAACCCTAAGTAATAATTCAGCTCAATGCTCCACCACTAGAAAAGGGAAATCCACCCAACCTTGTAGAGGAGTGCATGAGATTTCAAGGGTAGATGAGGTTGCTATGCAAGAAGAAGCCTTAACCCGAAAAATGGACCAAATCATGAAAAATGGGCTGCCTACTCCAAGCCAACCTGTTCAAAATTAGGAAGGGTGTTCGTTTTGCTATAGCACTTCACATTATGTGCGAGATTGTCCTATTGCCAGTCAATCTCCCGATTATGCTCAAGAGCAAGCGAATGCTGTGTATTCTAAACAGATTAATGATCCATATTCAAATACCTACAATCCTGGTTATAAGAATCATCCAGCATTTTCATGGAAATCTTAAGAACCAAGTCCCTTTTTTCAAGGGCAAAATTCCTTTAATTCTCAATCTCAACAGCCTCAATATAGGCCAAATCCTCAACCTTACTATCAAAGATCCAACTACCAACAACCACCACCTCCTCCGAGAAGCCAAGGCTTTGAGGAAAGAGTGATAAGCAATCTTGAGGCTAATACTTGCTTGTTGCAAACCCACTCTCAATCAATCTCTAAGCTTGAAGCTAATGCTCAGTCTATGGCTAGGTTACAAGCTCAAATCGGGCAACTAGCTAATGCCTTGAATAGAAGAGAGGAAGGTAAGTTGCCAAGTCAACCGGTGGCAAATCCTAAGGGTGTTCATATGATTGATGATCCATCATCTTCATCTTGTAATGCTCCTCCGGAGCAAGTTCAATAAATCCAAATATGTTTCCTTCAAATCCAAATGTGAACAAAGTCCCACAAAATCCAAAAGGAAAGGCAAGTGAAGTTGTGTCACCATCTATTCCAAATCTTGACACCTCTTTTGAACCTCCGGTACCTTTTCCTCAAAGATTGAATGAACCTTCTCATTTTGGGAAGCAAGGAGAGAAAATTCAAACCATGATGGAGATCTTCAAACAATTAAAGATCAATCTCCCTCTCCTTGATGCAATCCGGAAAATTCCCTCCTATGCTAAATTCTTGAAGGACTTGTGCACTCAAAAGTACAAATTTAGGAACAATGTTCCTAAGAAAGTCCTCCTAACTGAGCAAGCAAGCTCCATTTTCTAACACCAAGCCCTTCCTAAATTCAAAGATTCGGGTGCTCCAACCATTTCATGCACCATCAAAAATTAAGCTTTTGAAAGGGCACTTCTTGATTTAGGGGCTAGTGTCAATTTGCTTCCATTCTCAGTTTACCAATAATTAGGTTTGGGGGAACTTAAACCCACCATAGTTGTGTTGCAACTTGCCGACCGCTCGGTGAAGCAACGACGTGGCATCATTGAGGATGTGATAATTCAAGTGGACAAATTTTACTTTCTGGTGGACTTCATAGTCCTTGACACGGAACATGTCCAAAATCCAAATAGACATATTCCTATCATTCTAGGTCGTCCATTTTTGGCCACGGCAAATGCTTGCGTTAATTACCGTAACGGAGTAATGGACATCTCTTTCGAGAATATAAAAGTCTGCTTGAACATCTTTAATGCTTCTCACCACACATCTGACGACGAAAGTGAATGCTTTTGTGTTGATGTAGTGGAAGATCTCGTTCAAGAAGCACTTCCTTCCATTCTTTCTAAGGATCCTCTAGAGGCATGCCTAAGTTATTTCAACTATGATGATTATGACATTGAGCAATCCATTTGTGAAATTAATTCAACGCTCGATGTCATGACCGTCATAGATTTGCCTAAATAGAGAGTTTTGAGAGAACCTTTTCCTCCTTTGTCCAATACTTCCCAAACTCCTTCTCTCATTTCCCCACCACAACTTGAGCTCAAGCCTTTACTGGCTACACTCAAGTATGTTTTCTTGGGCTCTAATGAAACCCTTCTAGTCATTATTGCTTCCAATCTTACCAATGATCAAGAGATGGAACTTCTTTAAGTGCTGAAAGAGCACAAGGAAACAATAAGATGGAGTGTGGCAGATCTTAAGGGAATAGATCCTTCTATTTGTATGCACTGCATACACTTGGAAGAAGATGCAAAGACCTCAAGAGAGGCACAACGTCGATTAAATCCAAATATGAAGGACGTTGTAATGAAGGAGGTGGTGAAATTGCTAGATGTGGGAATCATTTACCCCATCTCAGATAGTAAGTGGGTTAGTCCCACTCAAGTGGTTCCTAAGAAGTTCGGTATTACGGTGCAACCAAATGATATGGGTGAATTGGTTCCCCAACGCACCACCACGGGATGGAGAGTTTGCATAGATTATTGGAAACTAAATTCAGCAACTCGGAAAGATCACTTCCCTCTTCCATTTATTGATCAAATCTTAGAGAGATTAGCTAGTCAAAGTTTTTATTGCTTCTTAGATGGATATTTCGGCTATAATCAGGTTGCTATAGACCCGAGGGACCAAGAGAAAACCACCTTTACATGTCCTTTCGGCATATTCGCTTATAGACGCATGCCCTTTGGGTTGTGCAATGCACCGGTGACTTTTCAACGGTGTATGATGTCTATCTTTTCGGACATGGTAGAAAATTTCTTGGAAGTGTTCATGGATGATTTCTCCATGTTTAGACCTTCATTCGAATCATGCCTCCAAAATCTATCCCTTGTTCTCACACGATGTCAAAAAACCAATCTAATCCTCAGTTAGAAAAAGAGCCATTTTATGGTTCAAGAGGGCATTGTCATAGGGCACATTGTGTCTAAGAGAGGAATTAAGGTTGACAAAGCCAAGATTGAACTTATTTCCAAACTTCCTCCACCATCAACGGTGAGAGAGATTCGTTCATTCCTTGGGTATACGGGCTTTTATCGCCGTTTCATCAAAGACTTTAGCAAGATCTCTCGGCCTTTGTGTCGCCTTCTTAAAAAAGAGTCTTGTTTTACCTTTAATGAAGTGTGCCTTAATGCTTTTGAAAAGCTATGCACCATGCTTACAACCGCTCCAATTCTCATCCCTCCAAATTGGGCTCTCCCATTTGAGATCATGTGTGATGCATCCGATTATGTTATGGGTGCGGTCTTAGGGCAACGGGTAGACAAATTACCACATGTTATCTACTATGCAAGTAAAACCCTTTCCAAGGCTCAAATTAATTATACCACAACAGAAAAGGAGTTGCTTGCGGTAGTATTTGCCTTGGACAAATTTTGAGCTTATCTATTAGGTTCCAAGGTCATTGTCTATTCAGACCATACTGCCCTCTGGCATCTTTTGGCCAAAAAGGACATTAAGCCTAGATTGATCCGGTGGATACTCTTGCTGCAAGAGTTTAATTTTGAGATTAGAGACAAAAAGGGAACCGAAAATGTGGTGGCTGACCACCTCTCTAGAATTCTTGTTGAATCCCTCAATGACTCCATTCCAGTTTGTGAATCCTTCCCGGATGAACAAATTTTTATAATCTCTCAAGAGAGTATCGCTTGGTATGCAGACATTGTCAACTACTTGGCAACCGGCAAAATACCGTCTTCTTGGACCAAGCAAGAAAATGATCGATTTTTCTCCCAATCACGATCATATTATTGGGACGATCCTCAATTGTTCAAATATTTTTCCCGATCAAATAATCCAAAAATGTGTACCCAACAGTGAATTCCAAAGCATTCTAAAATTCTATCATACACTTGCTTGTGGGGGACACTTTAGTGCTAAGAAAACCGCAGCAAAGATTCTTCAATGCGGGTTTTTCTGGCCAACACTTCATCGGGATGCATACTCATTTTGTCGCTCGTGTGAGCAATGTCAGCGCCTTGGCGTGATGTCTCGGAAGGACATGATGCCTCTCAACCCTATTCTTATTATTGAGATATTTGATGTGTGGGGCATCGACTTCATGGGACCTTTTCCACCATCTACTGGTCATGAGTACATACTTGTGGCGGTGGACTACGTTTCTAAATGGATAAAGGCCGTTGCTACCAAAACCAATGACCACACAGTCGTGGTTAAGTTCATTCAAGTTAATATCTTTAGCCGTTTTGGTACGCCTCGGGCCCTCATCAGTGATGGAGGTAAACATTTCTGTAATCGGTTCCTTTGAACCTTGCTTACCAAATACTCGGTCACACACAAAGTAGCCACCCCATACCATCCTCAAACTAGTGGACAAGTGGAAGTATCCAATAGGGAGATAAAGAACATCCTTGAGAAAATAGTTTGGCCTGACTGGAAAGATTGGTCATTGCAACTAAATGATTCATTATGGGCTTACCGAACTTCTTATAAGACTCCCATTGGAATGTCACCTTACCGGTTGGTTTATGGTAAAGCATGCCATCTTTCGGTTGAATTGGAGCACAAAGCTATGTGGTCCACCAAAATGTTCAATTTTGACATGCAAAAGGCTGGCTCTAATCGAAAGCTTCAATTGAATGAATTGGAAGAATTGCGACATGACGCGTATGAGAATGCTAAAATCTATAAGGCAAAGTCTAAAACCTTTCATGATCGCAATATTCGAGTCAAAACATTTTCTCCGGGACAGAAAGTATGGTTGTACAACTCACGCCTCCGTTTGTTTCCCGAAAAACTTCGCTCCCGTTGGGATGGTCCATTTTTGGTTAATTCTGTTGCTCCCCATGGAGTGGTGGAATTGAAGGACTTGAAAGATGGAACGTTGTTCAAAGTGAATGGGCAGCGCTTAAAACTGTGCGTGGATGACCAAGCTACAATAGAGTATGTGGATGTCGTCAATTTGACGGATCCCGTTTATTTTGACTCATGAATCGATTCCAACGTCATGCCATAGACGTATAATTTGGCGTGGCCATGGTAGCTATCATGCTTCCATGATGTCCCTTTAATCCAAATCAATTTTGTATCTAAGTCCCATAAGTTTAAGTTCATGAGGTTCTAAATCAAGCTGATCAACAAGGCTACTTTTTAGAATTTTGATTGATCAAAACAAGGATCTCGATCAATCGAGATCTTGATTGATCGAAATAATGTAGAGATTTTTGAACATTTTGCAAAGTGCAAAGTCCCGAGAGGTATTTTTTCTCGATGGCACTTCGATAGGTACTCGATCAATCGAGATCCCATTCTCGATCAATCGAGATCTCGATTAATCGAAATGTGCATCTCGATTGATCAAGATTTCCACGCTGGCTGCACGTGATTCACTTATATATTCAAAATCGTCGGGCTCCCTCTCATTTCTCCATTTATTCTCGCGACCATCCGACTTCTCCCTTCAGTCCGAGAGTTCCAAAGCAACCCCCGATCATCGTCCAACCTTTTTCGATCATTCTCAGCCCTCCACCCTTGTTCTCCGTTGTCAGAGCTTTTTGCAGACTCGCGAGAGTTCGTATCTTCGCGGTTGCATGTTGGGGTTCCATTTTCTTGCACCGTTCATCATCTTCGCCTTGAGGTAAGTTGATGCATGCTTTATTTTATTTGCTTTGCCACTATTTTTGATAGTTTTTTGGCTTAATAAGTATAGATAGATGATGTTGGGTTGGAGTGACGTGCATTCGCTACGTTCATAATGGGAACTTGCGGGTTTTGGGGGTAGGAGTGCGTGTACGGTTGAGATTTTGCATTGTTTTTGTTTCGATTGCATCCACTTACGCCACTTCGTTGAGAGTGAGATGAGAGACATATTCGTGCGGGTTGTTTTTGCTTTCGAGTAGACCTAATCAAGTCGATTCGAGCGTATTTTGGAGTGCATGTGTCGACACCATGGACTAGAACTTCATTTTAATTTTAATTTTTATTTTAGTATTCATTTTATTTTATTTTTATGTATTTACTTTATTTTTGGAATAAGTGCAGACTGTTCCGAGTTTATGGCGCGTGTGAAGAATGCCTCCGGTGTTGTCCGAGATGTGCCTGGGCGAGCCTTCCGAAGTCGGAAGTTCCACCCGGAGCACCGATTTGAGTTGAGGGAGTTCGAGATGGGTCCCGATTGCTCATGGGCAGTAGCAGAGCTCCGGCGGCGCCGACTCGACCGGTTATGTGTGCCACCCACTGATGTGGTGTACAAGCGTTTGGTGTAGGTTTTCTATGAGCTCATGACCTATTCATGTATCGAGCCTGACACCTTAGAGTCAGTCGTGGGGGGCTCGATGATTACCATTACGCTGAGTCAGATAGCATAGATGCTCGGTATTCCACACCAGCAGCCTCCGAACATTGTTGACCAGGATGGTCGGCCGCTCTACAGACCCAAGTTTTTGGCCGACATGACCCTTTTCTCCATCGTGATGGACATGTGTGGCGGGGTGTTTACCACTCCCAGTCACAACTGCACGTCCAAATCGATGTGCCCGAGCGTGTTATGGTTTTTGGACACCGTTCTCATCAAGAACGCGTGTCCTTTACAGCATGTGGCAGAGCGTCGGGGCGACCTTCTCCGTTGCCTATACGCTTTCCACACAGGCACATGGTTTTCTATCCCATCGCTGATCTGGGGACAGATGTATAAAGTCTGGGACGGGCTCGTCAACAAGAAGATGAGGCGGGCGTTGAGTTGGCGGCTTCACTTCCCTTTCCTAGTCGCAACTTTCCTCAATCGTGCCAATATACCGGTTAGTGACACTAACATCTAGTTGGCACCGCTCTCCCATTTCACGCATACTGAGTGGGTACGGGTGAGGAGGCACTTGGAGTGCCAGGACCACCCGGGCGATCCACCAGAGGACGTGGACATGGATGCTCCAGTGGAGATGGATGAGGATGCGCCCGTAGAGGGTGAGGCATCCGATGAGGAGCTGGAGGATGATGAGATTGATATCACTATAGAGTGGCATGAGATTCTGGCGACGGGCTATTCCTGTCTAGCAGTTGACGTTGAGCGTCTCCAGCAGGGTTTTGAGGAGCATGTCTAGGTGACGCAGAGTCAGCTGGAGGCTATAAGGACGGACATTACGTCTTTGACGCAAGGTCAGAGGCTGCTTTTAGATGAGTTCTGGGCTTTTCGGTAGGACCTGCAGTTCCTGTTTTCCAGCCGAGCTTCCACCTCCACCTCTACTCCACCCACCGAGCCACCTCCACCACCCCTGCCCTAGAGTAGTTTTATCTTTTCGTATTTTCTACTTTTCTTTTTGTTGTTTTTCTTTCTTTGTTTTTGATAGGCCATGTTGGCCATGTTAGTTTTTGTGTATTCCAACTGCATGTATCATTTGTACTGAAACTCATTTTCACATATATGGAATACAGTTATTGTCACGCCCCGATTCCCGAGGCCCGGAAACCGAGGTGTGAACCCCGTGAGATCACCCTCACGACATAACCTCCACCTGATCATACAATTCAATTTCCTATTATTTTTACGAAAATCGGGCATGACCCATTCTAAATAATCAGCTCCTGGCATATTACACCTGCTTTACAATTCATATGGACACTTCTGGGCACGTGTCCCCCCAGCATTTATATCTAACAGTAAATATGGACACTTCTGGGCCCGTGTCCCCCCAATATTTCTACAACATGCATAAACAATCATAAATATACATGCCTCAGTCCTTGAATGTCCGTATTAAATACATACATCACATGAATAAATACAACTGAAGGAACTGAATCTACGTAATCGCCTCATACATTTAATCCAAATGTAATACATCTATCTATCCAAAATCCTGAACATAAATTAGATTCTAAGGAATCTAATTACTACCTCTGTAACTGATGCTATCAGTTTCCCCAACTGACTCCAAAACCAGCAACACCTGCAAAACCTGGGAGGGGGTGAGCTCAAAGGCCCAACAAGGTATGTAGAACCATACTATCACTGCTGCAGCAGGCCGATCCTCACATATTCTCAAAAATATACTTATGCACTTAAATATATCACAATATTTAAGACCATGCCCCACCTAGCATGCATGAACCAATGATGTATATGGCTACTCTAGCATATATGAACATACAAAATCCACTATACATGATTTTAGAAATCATTTTCAACATGCTTGAAAGCAGTAAACATTCAGCACCAATATGTATCTAGAACATATATGTCAACACATCTACATAACCGATGTAAATCAACCACTACATCTCCTACTCGTCAAGTAGCAATCCCAAATGCAATGAAGATGCATTTAAACCATACAACATGCGCAAAAGCAATAGATATCCAACATATATCATGTTCTGTCACAAACAACGCATATATAAGAATGCGTTAAACACAAAGCATGCTTCACAATCGATAATGTAAGCAAGTTCACACACTTGTCTCTCTCTCGGGCTCAACCCGATATCCTAACATGATTCTCAACCAATCATGTGACCTGGAACGCCTCCCACAACCATCTCACGACCTTGACCTACTCCGCCAACGTCATACTTGCGGGGCAATATTTTGGTTTGCCCATTGGTGATTAGACCATATCAGCACCGTCACCAATTATTTGTTTACTCAAGGTGATTAGACCATATCAGCACCGTCACCGAGTATTACGTGGCTCAAAGTGGTTAGACCATATCAGCACCGCCACTGAGCTTATTTTGACTCAAGATGATTAGACCATATCAGCACCGTCATCGAGTCTTAAATGGTTCAAGGTGGTTAGACCATATCAGCACCGCCACCGAGTATTTACCTACTCTAGGGTGGGTAGACTACTGTCACCGAGTATTTACCTACTCCAAGGTGACGTAATCGCTCCAACGCCCTCACCGTGACCGAGTATTGACCTACTCTGGGTGATTTGTTCACTTTATGACCACAACCATAATCGAGTATTGACCTACTCTAGGTAACTCACCCACACTTCCCCGTTTCCTCACAACGGCACCATATATGCATTTCGAACATATAAATACTAAACATTTCAATGTTCACGCCTCACAATGCCTAAGCTAGTTAAAAGCACATAGCATGCATTCCATCTCCACATAAACCCACATGTAACCATATACGAGTCATTTCCCTCCCATATATGCAATATGGATGCATATATACATAGCATAATATTTTCATGCATCAACCCATGCTTATGAATACTAAAAAGAAGTATTTAGCATACTTTTCACCACATTCCAATACATATAGCACATACATGTTCCAACACTTGCACAACACCTCACATATGCAAAACACTTCAACTTTGGCACATTTTTATCATGTTTCACCCATGCATACAATCTCTATATATAGATAGCATCATTTCATTCATGTAATCCCACATGTAGTCACGTACATGTCAAATCATGCATATAATTCACATATGTACATGCATTAGCATAAATATAGTCATACACTCATTCAATGCATACATTCATCACGAGTGTCTAACATTCATTCTAATCACCATATATATATTAATATATATATATATTGCATCACCTACACACGTATTATGCACATATATGACACTTAGCATAACCATGCTTCTCAAATGTTCATTGAGGCTATAATCATATTTAGCATGCATCTCTACCATTTTCCAATATATAATCACATACATATTCCAATCCATGCATAAAATCCACCTATGCATAAGCAATAACACATAGCTAAACATAAAATAATTTAGCATGCTTGACATGGGCTCAATCTACACCTATAAATATCACAATGTTCACAAGCATTTAAATCTAGCATGCTTCAATATCCCAATTATATATATATATATATACCCATATATATATATACTATAACAACACTTATATATATATATATATATATAAGCACCTATATATATATATATAAATACCACATATGAACAATTAAGAGAACATATGTAAAATTAACGACGTATTTAAAATATATACGTAGGAGATAGAGGCAAGAATCAACTTGCCTTAAGTCCCGCTCTCAACCGGTCTGTGCCTGCCAAGCTGTCCATTTCCTTGCTCGGTCAAGTCCCGTGTCAAAGCCCACACGACAATCCTCTGAACCATTTCCTTGCCCTTTCTAATTTCCATAATTGGTCCAAGTTATTTGTGCAAGCCCATGTACAATTCAAGCCCGTATATACATACATAATCATTTTGGCTATCAAGCCCCAATTCGTGGCTGTCCAAACAAAGCCCAAATAAATTTCAATCTAACATAAATAAGGTCCAAGGTGGCAGCCCATTTCATTTTCAACTCTTCTCTTAAGCCCAATTTAATCAACTTGAGGCCCAATTCACATCAACCAAACCTAATATGGAAGCCCAACCCAGCTGAACTATCCACTGTCATGGGGCCAATTCCATTGATACCCAAACCGTGAGAAATCTCCACATGGCTGCCAAGGCCCCATAGCCGAACTCCATATACTCACTATCAACTATGATAGCCCATCAACCATGGTTACCCCCACCATCATCAACCCCAAGTAAAAACCATGCGAACCAGCCCATTGAAGCTCCATGAACAATTCACAGCCAAATAGACCCACAACCGTGACCACTACGGGCTGTCCAAACTGAACCTCCATCGACCACCAACAGCCACCATGAACCGCCATTCAGCCGAACCCAGTCTCACACCTCCAGTCGTCTTCCCCGACCAACCATCACCTCTCCATGATCGGACCACCATGAACCCAACCCAACCGAGTCAAACACGACCCAGTCGTGCTCAGCCGAACCGCCGAGCGACACCACCGCGAGCCGCCGTCACCAGCCCACCGCCAGCGAACCCACAAACCCACCGAGCTCAACCCCGGCCGAACAGCGCCTCGCCGGCCGTGAATCCCCTGCCGGACGAGCGCACCAACTGTCGAACGGACCCTCTTCGCGAACGGCTCCATCGCACCGAGCCACCCCACGTCACCGACACACCATCTCAACCCCTTCGGCCACCGCAAACCGCCAACAGCCAAGCCACCGCCGGCGCCGAGATCGGCGGCCCCTCCTTCCCCGGGTTTCTCTCTCCCCGACTTCTCCTTCTCTCTCCTCTTTTCTTTTTCTTTCTTTTCCCTTTTCTCTTTTCTTTCTTCTTTTCTTTTTTCTTTTCTTTCTCTTTTCTTTCTTCTTTTTTCTCCTTCTTTTTCTCTTCTCAGCCGAAGACCACTTTTGGTCTCTTTTCTTCTTCCTTTCTTTTTGTCCACATACTTTTGCCTACTTATCCTCCTCCACACAAATATATATATGTATATTATTTATATATATACATACATTACATCACATATATTAAATATCCCACACATGTATATGTACACATATCATAGTACATACACATATTTATTACACAAATACACCTCTATATACATGTTTAATAATACATGTACCAATAAATATATTTATAATTAAATATAAATATATTCCATATAAATATATATATTTCCATATATATATATATATATATATATATATATGCATCCTCCGTCCATACAAAATCCCGGATTCATATACTTTCTCCACCTCTCTCTTTATGTATATAATCTTATATATATAAATGTCCCCGTCCAATCTATATATATATATATATATCCACATCTTTCCGAATTTAATTTATTCGAAAAAAAAATAAATTCGGTCAAAATTCATCCGGAACCAGTCAAAATAATTCCGGTCCTTACAGTTATCCTTTCCTTTATAGCATGTGTTCTATTTACTGTCTTTATTTTTACTTTCTGCCTATATCTCTGCTCTCTATACTTTGACTATGTATGTAGTACCACTTGCCTAATTATTATATGCGATTCAGTTGATGATTTATGTTTATTACCGCCTGGTTTCAATTCCCAATACTATTGAGATTGCTTCAACGCAGTATGGCGTTAATAAAGAAAGGTAGCCCCTTTGCATGCTATACATTAGCGTGCCTGGATAGTCAATATCTTATCACATAGACCTCTTAGTCAATTGAGAAACACCAGTTCAGAGCCTTGGATGTGCAGTGATCTCGACATTGTCCGCTTGTACATAATTCTTTTATTATGTTCTTTTCATGTACGTTTTGTTCCATTTAACGCTCGTGGTATCCAGTTGGTGTTCCGTGCAAGTTTTTCTCATTTACAGGATGACCAGCCGTGTTGGAATGCCATTTTTGTCGAGTTCTGCAGTCCCGGTAATTTCTTTCCTTGTTCTTCTTGTCCAAGCATTGAGGACAATGTTGCATCTAGGTTTGGGGGTGCGGTATGATATACCACTTGCATATGCATGCAAATGTTCAATCTTTGTATTGATTGTCATTGTAGAACAATTTTTTTTTTCTTTTGATATTTTTGCATCCTTGTTATGATGTCTTGCTTTTTAAGGGAAGATCATTCGAATAAATGTCCTAGGTAAATGCAGCAGGTAGTTAAGAGCTTTAGCATTGTAAATACCCGTATTTTTGCAAGCTATGTAATAGGTTAGAACGGTCCACTTTTTTGTTCAAATATGAATATGTACAGTTCTTGCCCTAAATTTGTCCTTAACCGCACAAATTCGCCACATGCATTTTAAATTGTGGGGTATAAGTCTGATGGAGAATTTTGTAAATTTCTATTTTTATTTGAACATCTTAAATAATGAGTTCTTCCGGTTGATTTAAAAAAAAAAGAGAAATATGCAATAAGCCTTGTCACTCAATAAACCGGATCTCTATGCCTCATTAAGCATGGAGTATTCGCATATAAGTGTGCAAGGTTGAGCAATAATAATCGGGTGGCTTGTTTATGCTCATCGCCTTATAAGCTCGGTTATTAAGTTCGAGGGGTGTTTCTTCACCTAATGCCCTAAAACCAATTGGTTTGGGAGTCATTGGCCCAATGCCGCTACATGGGCTTGCAAGAAAGCAAAAAGAGCTAGACATTGCATGGTCATCCGTGCATGAGCATTCATGTATGTTTTGTGGTAATGAACAACAGTGTCGAGCTTTTTCAATGAGTTTTTCTTTTAAAAACAGATTTGTTCTTATTTTTCTCCAAATATGACAAAGCCACGCGTTAGAATGCATGTTCACTTTTCAAAGAGGATTTTGGGGTTGGAATCGGTATTTTTGTTCGGACTGGCCATTATGTGGGGACTGTCGTTTGTTTGTAGTTTGCGAAAGTCCATTTTTGCTAATGACCGCATAGTTCTGTAATACTTGTTGCATTTGTCAAGTGTGACATGAATGGATGATCATCCTTTATCTAGTTGATGACTGAGCATGATTCAATTTTTGTATAAGATAGTTAATTTCATTTTTGTAATATTGCATTGCTAAGGGACTAGCAATGTGTAAGTTTAGGGGTGTGATAAGTGTTCAATTCTATGCATTTGAACCATCTTGATTGCATATGTTAGTCCCGTTATTACGTTTACTGAGGTACGTTTACGGTATTTTTATGTTTTTGATGTATTGCAGGTTTTGTACCAAAAGGAGCAATGTTGAGGCCATTTGCAGTTGAAGAGCAGAATTCAGAAATGAAGCCAAGGCATCTCGATCAATCGAGATGTTGATCTCGATCAATCGAGAACTCGATTGATCGAGACATGCATTTCGATTAATCAAAAATCTCGATCAATTGAGATTACAATCTCGATCAATCGAGATTTTGTAGAACCACTTGCTCACCTGCTCTCCCACTTGCAACAAAATCCCCCTTTCTGCACGACTTGGAGGGATTTTCTGACTTGAATAAGACACATGGAGATATTAGTGATATAGTTGGTAGATATATTGCTATATATATATTTATGGTGGGTCCTAAGGATGAAAAGAGAGCCAAAAAGCACAAAAGGAGCCATTTTTGCTCTCAGACAGATACCATGCAAGAGAGACTTTCGGGAGAGGAGGAAGAGAAGCTGAACCAGACCTTGATGCTTCATTTTCTCCATCAACGGAAGAGTGCAAGGCTGCCATGATCAACTAACTTCTCTACTAGGGTGTGGGTGAAACCCCTAGCCATGTAAACTTGTTCATTTTTGTAGCATTATTTGGGATTTATATGTTAATGTTGATTACTTAGTCTAGTGATGATGTACACTTATACATTTCTTATATATATTCATATGATGTTATTTTTATTATTGTCTTAGAGTAGAATCTATCATGTGAATGCACAACATTTGCATATTCCACAAGAAATGCAAATGATGGCTAGGTAATGGTATTTAAATTGAATGTGTTGTTCTTGCTTGTATAAACCATGCCAAGATAAGGCAGTTTGGATGCATT
The DNA here is from genome assembly GCA_026545225.1 of Cornus controversa. Classification (NCBI taxonomy): domain Eukaryota; kingdom Viridiplantae; phylum Streptophyta; class Magnoliopsida; order Cornales; family Cornaceae; genus Cornus; species Cornus controversa. The sequence goes on along the minus strand of CM048851.1, from coordinate 1,970,572 downwards.
TAGGTTCACTTAGAGAGTAGGGTAATTAGTTAGGTTGAAGAACTATGCTTGTTGAAGATGGATTATGATAGGTTTGCACACACATTGATCTTTTGATATGTTATTGAGGTCACAAGCCTAATGACATTATTTGACATTTAATTTTATAAATCCCAAGCTTGCTACATTTATGGACATGTGAATGGCTAGTGGTGGAAACCACCCCTAGTTCTCTCTCCCAACTTAGAACTCTTTAAATTTAGTATTTTTACATTTCATGCAATAGTTTTAAAAACTAAAATCAAAACCTCGTTTTTAGAATTAAAGTGAAATTAATCTTTCTTCAAGACAATTAACAACTAGTCCTCGTGGGATCGATACCCTCTATATAGAACCGTATCTACAAAGATTCGTGCTCTTGCGAGTGGTTAAATTATATTTTGAAAAAGGGCAAAAAAATAAGCTTACAATTGCAATCAAGTTTAGCCACATCACAAATCACAGCCACACTTGTTCTCTGTTAAGTGTCTTTATTTGTACTGAAGTTGTAAGGACCGGAATTTTTTTGACCGGTTCCGGGTGGAATTTGACCGGATTTAATTTTTTTGAATAAATTAATTTCGAAACAAAAAAAATGGATATATACATATATATAGATGGAATTATATATATATTTATATATATAGAAGTAGATGTTCATATATGTGGGATTACATATATAGATGGAGGATGTGATTATATATATATATGGGGATATATATATGGTCATGGTGTATTTTATTTGATTATATATATATGGGTATGCATATGCATAAGTATGGTGGATGGAGAAAGGTGTATGTGTACAAGTATATGTGTATTATTATGTATATATATAGAATATATACATATACATATATAGGTGGACAAAAGAGGGGTTGGTGAGGATGTGTGGACCAAATTGGGGATCCAAAATAAGAGAAGGAGAAAGACCCACGTGGGTCAGCTGAAAAAAAAAGAAGAAAAGAAGAAAGAAAAGAAAAAGAGAAAAAGAAGAAAGAAAAGGAAAAAGAAAGGAAAAGAAGAGAGAGAAGGAGAAATCGGGGAGAGAGAGAGAAGCCGAGAAGGAAAAGAGAGAAAGGGAAATCGGGAGAGGGAGCAGCCAATTCCGGCACCGGCTGTTCTCGGTGGCTGGAGCGCTTGAGGTGGTGTCGATGGTGGTGACTGGTTTGTGACTTAATGGCCGCGACTGGGGGTTTTGCGGTTGGGGTTTGTGGGTTTCGTTTGGCTTGACGGTGGTTCTCACGGTTGTGACGGTCATGAGGGAGAGATGGGTTTCGACTCTTGGGTTGGTGGCTAGTTTCGATTGTGACTGCTGAAGGTGGTGGTAGCGCGAAGACACGACTGGGTCGTGTTGGTTTCGGTTGAGTACGGCCGTCGAGGTGGTACTCCAGCGATGGCTCGAGGTGGCTTCGCTTAGTTCAATCTTGGACTGAGCTCGGTTGGGTTTGGCTATAGAGGCTTCGAATGGGTCTGTGGTGGTTGGATCATGGCAGTGCTGAACCTGGATTCCAGCAGTGGGTTGCGCAGGGGCTGTTTGGGTCGCTGGGTCTGTTGAGGTGAGTCGCTGTATTCAATTGCTAGTTGGTTGGGTTTGGTTTTCGAGTGAGTTCCACTTGGGTATGGTTTGTTGACGGTGGAGGCTTGGTGATGTGCAGCCGAGGGGTCCTTGTGTTGGGTCTTGGTTGTTTCCAAGTTGAAGATGAGAATAAGTGTTGCGGTGAGGTTGGTTAGTGATGATGTCACGCCCCAGAATCCGACACCCGGTTAGGAGCGAGGGAAACAGGGGTGAATCCGTAATTTCACCTCAAGTTCCCACACCTTAATCTCATTTTAATCTATTCTATTGCGGAAGCATTCTATATGTGCACCCTTCAGGCGACATAAGATCATCAATGGCCCTTGCAAAGGATTTTCACAAAAATCGGGCATGACCCATTCTAAATAATCAGCTCCTGGCATATTACACCTGCTTTACAATTCATATGGACACTTCTGGGCACGTGTCCCCCCAGCATTTATATCTAAATAATAAAAATGGACACTTCTGGGCTCGTGTCCCCCCAGCATTTCTACAACATGCATAATATAATCAAAAGAATACATGTCTCAGTCCTTGAATGTCCGTATTATAAACATACATCACATGAATGAAATACATCTAAAGGGATTGGCTCAACATAATCACTTCATACATTTAATCCAAATGTAATGCGTCTATCTAAATCCTGAACATAAATTAGATTCTAAGGAATCTAACTACTACCTCTACAACTGGTGCTATCAGTTTCCCCAACTGACTCCAAAACTAGCAACACCTGCAAAACCTGGGAGGGGGTGAGCTCAAAGGCCCAACAAGGTAAGTAGAACCATACTATCATCGCAGCAGCAGGTCGATCCTCACATATTCTCAAAAATATACATGCACTTAAATATATCACCATATTTAAAGTCATGCCCCTCCTAGCATACACGAACCAACAATGCACATGGCAGTCCTAGCATTTATGAACGTTTAAATCAACCATACATGACTTATGAAAACCATTTACAACATGTTCATAAGCAATACCCACCCAACATCATTATGTATAGAAAACATATATGAACAGAAGTATTTACATGAACAATGTAAATCAAATATCACATCACCTACTCAACAAGATCCATAGAGTCATGTATAAATGCACATTAAATCGCTACATGTCTACATGATATGTATACATGCTTTTTACCCATAAACAATCACGTTTTTCAAATCATGCGTGATGCTTTTCACCTCAATGCATATACATAGGTATATATATACGTATATATATGTATATCAACTTGACAGTCACATCTCGTATATATAACTCACGCCACAAATTTCCGGAAATCACTTCAATGGGGACTAAGCTTATCACACCATCCATAGTAAGGGTCTCTTCGGCACCCAAACTCTGCTTGTGCTTTATCGGGTTACTAACCCGAAGGGAGCACCTCCTCTTGGCCAAGTTTTGGGTCTTTCACCCTAGGGACCATTCCCTCATCTTAATTCTCAATGTTGTCACGCCCCAAAAACTCGCTTTTCAAATAGTGCACATAATCACATCAATGCACTTATCCACACCATGAATGCATTTTCGTCAAATCAATGCATTTTCCTTTCACCTCAAGATTGTCACAATGTCATCACACTCATATCATGGAATCGTCATGCTTATGCATTTTTCAAGAAAGTCATATCTTTCATGCATAAATCTATAAACACCACATTTTCACGTTTTTCACCAATGAACACACTTTTCACAGAATTCATTCATAGACACATTTGCACATACACAACATATATATATGCCACATCCTGCATATAATCACATACACATGTATATTAGCATAAATATAATCATGCTTTCATCCCAATCATGCACTTACTACGAGCAACCAATATGCATTCTTACAACCATATGCAATCACGCAATATATATGTCTGTATATATATATATCATGTCACCCATATAGATAGCAAAAACACACCTAATATTTCACATACTTCATGCTTTTCCAATGCCCTTCTATACTATAATCAATTTAGCATGCATTTACCACTGCACCAATATATAAACACGTATATATTTATGTATACTCAACTCATGCATAGGAATCATATGAGCATGCAAGGCAACATCTAGCTAAATATATATACATAGTCTAGCCTACTTTACATGGCTCAATCCCTAAACATGCATATAACAATGCAAATCAACATCAGAATCTAACAATGCTCGTACCCTCCAAGCCCACACACATATATATATATACCCACATATATATGTATCCTCACATCCCACGTATATATATATATATAAACACCTTTATATATATATATGCACATACATACATGCAAATGCCACATATGACTAAATTAAGAACATATGTAAAATAAATCAACATATTTAAAATATACATAGAGATAGAGGCAAGAATCAACTTGCCTTAAGTCCCGCTCTTGCTAAGCCCGTGCTTGCCAAGCGGTCCAAAGTCAATCCCGGTCCAGTTTGGTGTCAAAGCCCACACGAGCAAATCCATTGGACTAATTCATTTCCTTTTTGTTTCCATGCTTGGCCCTCATTCTTCACTAGCCCAATTCGGCCCATGTAAGCCCAATTTTCTATGCATCAATTCAAATCCAAAATCGATGAGTCCAATCCAAGTTTATATGCTGGGCAACCCAATTTTTCCATTAAACCATCACTACTACTTCAATTGACCCATTAGTCAACTCATATCCAAACAAGCCACAACCCCTAACCTAAAGCCTCATACAATGAGTCCCAAATCAAATACAAAGTCGGCCCAATTATTTTAGACCAACTGCCCAAGTCCACCTCACCACAGCCGAACCCAATCTGCCACCAAAGCTACTGCCCATGAACAACCACCTCAAAGCATCACCATGAAGATCCTAGCCAAGTTGGCTGAACCCAACACCAACTAAGCCATCATCATCGGCAGCCCCCAATCCGCTACCTTCACCCATGCTGTGGAACCATTCTTTTGATATAAACAAAACCCCCAAACGGTCACAACCGAAGCCACCGTGAGTCACTACGGGTCGCCGAAACTATCAGCCACCATGCAGCCACAACCGGCCACCCCTCATCGGTACAACCACAGCTGACCACCAACCAAACCGAAAACCCAAAAACCAGCCCCTTCGGCACCTCCATGGAGTACACCCATGGTCGAACCAAACGCACCCCAGCTGCGTTTCTTCTGCGCTCGAACCCACCGTCCAGCCTTACCCAAATTGGAAAAACACCACAATAACCGAATCAGATCGAGAAGGCCCATTTCTTTCCCGTCGAAACAGTCGCAACCGTGAGCCGAAGCCCCAGCTACGCGCCACTGCCGGAGTGATCTGCTCGTCGGCCGTGAATCCTTCTGCCGGACGAACGCACCAGCTGTCGGACAAACCCACTACCGACCACCTCTCGCTGCCGCCGTGAACCACCCACAAACCCAGCCGCGAAACCTCCGTCGCTGCTATCCACCCGTGTAAACCGAGCCCCTTGGCCGCCAGCCCAGCCGCTGCCGGAGCCACCACTCCAGCCATTGCCGGCGCACCGCCTTCGCCGTCGCCCAGGCGGAGCCCCGCCGTGAGCACCCCGAGCCGATCTCGCCTTCGGCTTCTCCCTCTCTCTCTCTTCTCGGTTTTCTCTCTCCCCGATTTTCTCTCCTTTCTCCTTTTCTCTTTTCTTTTTCTTTTCTTTTCTTTCTCTTTCTTTTTCCTCTTTTCTTTCTTTCTTTTCTTCTTTCGGCTGACCACTCATGGTCTCTTCTATTTTGGTCCACAAGTTCCTTAATTAATTCTCCTCCACAAGTTATATATATATATTATTTATATATATACATAACATCACACAATACATGTATTCACATGTATTTCCCCACACTCACTTATATAAATACAAAGGCCCCTCTCAATTTATCCAAAATCACATACAGGCCCACCATATATTTATAATTAATTATAAATATATGTACCATATATACATATATATATATATATATACACCTTCCACATACACGGGAATATAACCAACCACACCCTTTCCGGAATTTAATTAATTCGAAAAAATTTTTTTAATCCGGTCCAAAATCGCTCGAAACCGGTCAAAATTATTCCGGTCCTTACAACCTCCCCTCCTTCAAGGAATTTCGTCCTCGAAATTAGCATAGTCATGGTCTTTCCAAAACCAATCCATACCGGACGTTATTCTCACCAATGATCGTCACTTTCCCTTTCCACATACCTTAGGCACCACACTTGCAACACCTAACTCATAACTTTCCAATCTTGCACAACAGTGCATCTCGACTGCCGTAAGGCAATATAATCACTTCTGTGAGATGGCTGAGGGACTCCTAAGCCATGTACGGTTCACTCACGAAAACCTCCGAAGCACTTGCTTCGTAGAGTCCACAGTCTCCATCTTGAGACCTCTCTAGTCCATCTCTACCTCTAGTCTAAGGCAACACCTTCGACTAATCATACCAATCACTCACAGTGATACTTCCCTATAATCCGGGATCATCAATACTCAAAGTCATTCTTTTAATATCCAACATGACTCTCAATCTCTGGCACACCATTCCCGGGCTTAGTCCAATATCCTGGGCATCATCACAACACAAATCACATCAATCCAGTGCACATCACAAGCGCACTCACCAGCAAGGCACATGACAGTGCACTCGCCGATACAAACCACATAAGCGGTGTACTTGCCACAGCAAGCCACATAACTCTGCCCAGTCTCATAGACCACAACCCACTGGAATCCAATGTCAAGTCTAGGACCTTACATCCCACTGATTTCACACTCTCATTACTCAAGAGAACTATTTCCCATTTTCATCGTTCACACCAAGGAATCAGTTGACAATTAGAGAGAATTCCTTTCATATTAGCACTTCACTTTAGACAACCCTTACCAATGAAAGTTTGAGGTCACCTACAGTAACCAAACAGCAATCATACAGTGGCCGCAGCCCACTGCATCTACATATCCACTGCGTCCACCTCTCCCCTTCATGGTAAGAAACTATCCTCACTTCAGATACCATATGTCAGGATCCTCATCCATTATCAACTTATCCTTCTCTTAACATCATATCCACACTTTGATCCAACTGCATCAATCATGCACATATCACAGTACACCACTAAGGTCAAGGCACATAAGGAGTACACTTGTCAAACAAATCCTCCAGTCCTGTCCATTTTTGTGGACTACATTCCATTGGCATTTAGTGCCAAGATTAGGGTTTTTCATGTCCTTAACTTCACAATTTCATTCCTTGACGAATGAATCTCACTTACTCGTCCATTGATCCTAACGGACGTTTCCGACTTGCTGGGTATTTATCCATTCCTTTCCAGCATCTCACTTGATACCCCAAGATCTTGACTGCTTCGTCTAGGACCCCACAAATCCTTTTCATGGATCACTATTGCATTAATTAGCATCTAGGCATTACGACGCATCACCAATGCATCGTCGAAGTCATCACATATCCGCTGACTCCAAGAATTAGATCAATTCCGAGTCCTCATCGTTGTGCAATGATTACAACGCAAATCTGGACTACCAAACTCTCAGTTTAGAAAGTCCCAAGGCAAATCATGCCCTTCTTCATCCACACTAGACTTTTACTCCAAAGTCTATCACAACGTGTCTATTTCAACATCACAATTCGTTCAACTCCAAACCTCTACCTAGGTTTGCCAATTCTCAAGACCAGAACTTGAAGGTGACTACACGTCACTACTAGGTATGTGACGCTAAATGTAACACAAAAGGGTAATGCACAGTCACATAAATCACGTATAGCACATAGCATATAACATATAACATGTTAATCAAATAAACACATACCATGCATGATATGAAATATGATGCATCAAATCAAATCAAACCCTAGCCCTCAGGCTAACACTAGGAAAATACCCCTGACCATACACAGTCTCGGTACTTCCTCTGCCTGAGCAGTGTAAAACACGGCCCAGTCCCCCCTAGTATACACACATACTAGAACACAAAATCTAGAGTGGTTCAAACCAACCTACTCTCATCCTCTGTACTCATTGGTAAACACCTACCAATCTATCCCCATCTGTAGTCTCAGGTGGCAACCTTGACTATCTACACTAATCACTTTCAGTGACATATCCCTACCATGAAGGATCTTTTATCTGTCGTCATCCAGACGAAACAACTCAACATCCACAAGAGCCAGCGTATTATAAGAGAAGCGCTAATCCAAGAAAAATGTCTAGCTAGGCCACTTTTCCCAGTTAGCCCAACTCCGGCAACATGCCTTCCTTGTATCCCATCTCAACCTCAATTGCCCTCCTCGGCAATATACTTGCCAACTACATATCATAAGTCCCTAAGTATCTCTAAGGACTTAAACACTCGCAAACTTCCTTGCGGTATCTCTTCATTGCTCACTAATGAGACTTAATCACCAAATCAAAGGACTAAACTCAACCAATTCTGGAAGTTATTACCAATCAAAACCAGTTTCACACACCAACACTTTGATCTCATTTGGGTTGCTCAAACCGAGCAAATCATTCCACTATCATCCATAGGTATCCAAACCTACTGACTAGACAACTATCAACCATTGTCTATCCCCAAACCAACACGTGATTTGACCGTCCGTCCTTAGGTATTCGAACCTACGACTTTGATACCCTAGGTTTCCAAACCTACTGCTTTAACAGCAATCCAGAGTTCCTCAAATCCTCTACCCTTACCCGTCGCCCCTAGGTATTCCAACCTAGTGCTCTGATACCATGTTGTTGGTATCAGACACTTGATCTAATCCTCATAATCCCAAACGTGATCCGACCATCACCCGTCGTCCCTAGGTATTCTGACCTAGAGCTCTGATACCATGTTGTCACGCCCCAGAATCCGACACCCGGTTAGGAGCGAGGGAAACGGGGGTGAATCCATAATTTCACCTCAAGTTCCCACACCTTAATCTCATTTTAATCTATTCTATTGCGGAAGCATTCTATATGTGCACCCTTCAGGCGACATAAGATCATCAATGGCCCTTGCAAAGGATTTTCACAAAAATCGGGCATGACCCATTCTAAATAATCAGCTCCTGGCATATTACACCTGCTTTACAATTCATATGGACACTTCTGGGCACGTGTCCCCCCAGCATTTATATCTAAACAATAAAAATGGACACTTCTGGGCTCGTGTCCCCCCAGCATTTCTACAACATGCATAATATAATCAAAAGAATACATGTCTCAGTCCTTGAATGTCCGTATTATAAACATACATCACATGAATGAAATACATCTAAAGGGATTGGCTCAACATAATCACTTCATACATTTAATCCAAATGTAATGCGTCTATCTAAATCCTGAACATAAATTAGATTCTAAGGAATCTAACTACTACCTCTGCAACTGGTGCTATCAGTTTCCCCAACTAACTCCAAAACTAGCAACACCTGCAAAACCTGGGAGGGGGTGAGCTCAAAGGCCCAACAAGGTAAGTAGAACCATACTATCATCGCAGCAGCAGGTCGATCCTCACATATTCTCAAAAATATACATGCACTTAAATATATCACCATATTTAAAGTCATGCCCCTCCTAGCATACACGAACCAACAATGCACATGGCAGTCCTAGCATTTATGAACGTTTAAATCAACCATACATGACTTATGAAAACCATTTACAACATGTTCATAAGCAATACCCACCCAACATCATTATGTATAGAAAACATATATGAACAGAAGTATTTACATGAACAATGTAAATCAAATATCACATCACCTACTCAACAAGATCCATAGAGTCATGTATAAATGCACATTAAATCGCTACATGTCTACATGATATGTATACATGCTTTTTACCCATAAACAATCACGTTTTTCAAATCATGCGTGATGCTTTTCACCTCAATGCATATACATAGGTATATATATACGTATATATATGTATATCAACTTGACAGTCACATCTCGTATATATAACTCACGCCACAAATTTCCGGAAATCACTTCAATGGGGACTAAGCTTATCACACCATCCATAGTAAGGGTCTCTTCGGCACCCAAACTCTGCTTGTGCTTTATCGGGTTACTAACCCGAAGGGAGCACCTCCTCTTGGCCAAGTTTTGGGTCTTTCACCCTAGGGACCATTCCCTCATCTTAATTCTCAATGTTGTCACGCCCCAAAAACTCGCTTTTCAAATAGTGCACATAATCACATCAATGCACTTATCCACACCATGAATGCATTTTCGTCAAATCAATGCATTTTCCTTTCACCTCAAGATTGTCACAATGTCATCACACTCATATCATGGAATCGTCATGCTTATGCATTTTTCAAGAAAGTCATATCTTTCATGCATAAATCTATAAACACCACATTTTCACGTTTTTCACCAATGAACACACTTTTCACAGAATTCATTCATAGACACATTTGCACATACACAACATATATATATGCCACATCCTGCATATAATCACATACACATGTATATTAGCATAAATATAATCATGCTTTCATCCCAATCATGCACTTACTACGAGCAACCAATATGCATTCTTACAACCATATGCAATCACGCAATATATATGTCTGTATATATATATATCATGTCACCCATATAGATAGCAAAAACACACCTAATATTTCACATACTTCATGCTTTTCCAATGCCCTTCTATACTATAACCAATTTAGCATGCATTTACCACTGCACCAATATATAAACACGTATATATTTATGTATACTCAACTCATGCATAGGAATCATATGAGCATGCAAGGCAACATCTAGCTAAATATATATACATAGTCTAGCCTACTTTACATGGCTCAATCCCTAAACATGCATATAACAATGCAAATCAACATCAGAATCTAACAATGCTCGTACCCTCCAAGCCCACACACATATATATATATACCCACATATATATGTATCCTCACATCCCACGTATATATATATATATAAACACCTTTATATATATATATGCACATACATACATGCAAATGCCACATATGACTAAATTAAGAACATATGTAAAATAAATCAACATATTTAAAATATACATAGAGATAGAGGCAAGAATCAACTTGCCTTAAGTCCCGCTCTTGCTAAGCCCGTGCTTGCCAAGCGGTCCAAAGTCAATCCCGGTCCAGTTTGGTGTCAAAGCCCACACGAGCAAATCCATTGGACTAATTCATTTCCTTTTTGTTTCCATGCTTGGCCCTCATTCTTCACTAGCCCAATTCGGCCCATGTAAGCCCAATTTTCTATGCATCAATTCAAATCCAAAATCGATGAGTCCAATCCAAGTTTATATGCTGGGCAACCCAATTTTTCCATTAAACCATCACTACTACTTCAATTGACCCATTAGTCAACTCATATCCAAACAAGCCACAACCCCTAACCTAAAGCCTCATACAATGAGTCCCAAATCAAATACAAAGTCGGCCCAATTATTTTAGACCAACTGCCCAAGTCCACCTCACCACAGCCGAACCCAATCTGCCACCAAAGCTACTGCCCATGAACAACCACCTCAAAGCATCACCATGAAGATCCTAGCCAAGTTGGCTGAACCCAACACCAACTAAGCCATCATCATCGGCAGCCCCCAATCCGCTACCTTCACCCATGCTGTGGAACCATTCTTTTGATATAAACAAAACCCCCAAACGGTCACAACCGAAGCCACCGTGAGTCACTACGGGTCGCCGAAACTATCAGCCACCATGCAGCCACAACCGGCCACCCCTCATCGGTACAACCACAGCTGACCACCAACCAAACCGAAAACCCAAAAACCAGCCCCTTCGGCACCTCCATGGAGTACACCCATGGTCGAACCAAACGCACCCCAGCTGCGTTTCTTCTGCGCTCGAACCCACCGTCCAGCCTTACCCAAATTGGAAAAACACCACAATAACCGAATCAGATCGAGAAGGCCCATTTCTTTCCCGTCGAAACAGTCGCAACCGTGAGCCGAAGCCCCAGCTACGCGCCACTGCCGGAGTGATCTGCTCGTCGGCCGTGAATCCTTCTGCCGGACGAACGCACCAGCTGTCGGACAAACCCACTACCGACCACCTCTCGCTGCCGCCGTGAACCACCCACAAACCCAGCCGCGAAACCTCCGTCGCTGCTATCCACCCGTGTAAACCGAGCCCCTTGGCCGCCAGCCCAGCCGCTGCCGGAGCCACCACTCCAGCCATTGCCGGCGCACCGCCTTCGCCGTCGCCCAGGCGGAGCCCCGCCGTGAGCACCCCGAGCCGATCTCGCCTTCGGCTTCTCCCTCTCTCTCTCTTCTCGGTTTTCTCTCTCCCCGATTTTCTCTCCTTTCTCCTTTTCTCTTTTCTTTTTCTTTTCTTTTCTTTCTCTTTCTTTTTCCTCTTTTCTTTCTTTCTTTTCTTCTTTCGGCTGACCACTCATGGTCTCTTCTATTTTGGTCCACAAGTTCCTTAATTAATTCTCCTCCACAAGTTATATATATATATTATTTATATATATACATAACATCACACAATACATGTATTCACATGTATTTCCCCACACTCACTTATATAAATACAAAGGCCCCTCTCAATTTATCCAAAATCACATACAGGCCCACCATATATTTATAATTAATTATAAATATATGTACCATATATACATATATATATATATATATACACCTTCCACATACACGGGAATATAACCAACCACACCCTTTCCGGAATTTAATTAATTCGAAAAAAATTTTTTAATCCGGTCCAAAATCGCTCGAAACCGGTCAAAATTATTCCGGTCCTTACAGATGAAGAGGAAAGATGGTGGTTGATCAAGGTGCCAAGGAGAGTGGCCAAAAATACAGTGGGCTTGATAGGTCTTAGTAGCATGGTGTGCTTGGGTTATGTTGATAGTTATAGGTTGGATTCGGATTGGAAATGAACTGAAATAAAATTGGGTTGGAATTGGTCTAAGCTTGGAATGGACTTAATGATGGGTTGGGCTACGTGAAGGTGGTCCTTGGTTGGTCTCGGCAGCCATGTTTTGGGCCGTTTGGAGTGGCAATTAAATTGGACTTGGACATTGAATTGGATTGGTTTAAATTGGGCTTTAGATTTGAAATGGAGCCGGATTGGATTGGAACCAAGATGTGGGTTGGACCAAGCATGGAAACAAAAGGGGATGAAGTGGTTCATGGGATTGTTCGTGTGGACTTCGACACAGGACTGGACCGAGCATGGAAATAGGCCACTTTGCAGGCGCGGGCACAGTAAAAGCGGGACCTAAGGCAAGTTGATTCTTGCCTCTATCTCCTATGTATATTTTAGATATGCTGGGTAATTTTATATATGTTCTTAATTTGATCGTGTAAGGACCGGAATTATTTTGACCGGTCCCGGATGATATTTGGACCGGATTGATTTTTTTCGGATTAATTAAATTCGGGAAAGGGTGTGGATATATTTCCATATGGGTGAAAGGTGTATGTATATGTATATATATATCTAAATATATATATACATAGTACCTATATTTATATTAAATTATAAATATGTGGTGGGCTCATGTGCAATTATAAAGAAATATGGGTGCATTTACATAATTGTAGGTAGGTGTGGGAAAATATATGTGAATACATGTATTGTGTGATGTAATGTGTATATATATAAATAATGTATATATACATATATGTGGGTGAGGATTGTGTGGTGTGTGTTAAAAGTGGGATTTTAATTCAAAAAGAAAGAGAAGGAAGACCAAGTAGTGGTCAGCCGAAAAAAGGAAGAAAAAGAAAAGAGAAAAGAAGAAAAGGAAAAAGAAAAGAAAAAGAAGAGAAGAAAGAAAATCGGGGAGGGAGAAGAGAGGGAGAAACCGAGAGGAGCCGAGATCGGGGAGAGAGAGAAGCCGAGATCGGAAGAGAGGAGAAGGAGCTTCGGCCGGCCGTCGGCAACGGGGGTGACCGGCGGTGGTTGCAGGCGAGCCCGGTCGGCTGGATCGTTGGTGAGTCTTGCGGGGGACTCGGTTCACAGGGGCGGTTTCAGCTGGGTTCGCTGGTTCGGCCAGAGGTGAGATCGGCTGGTGCTCGGGCCGTGCCGAATCTGTCTCGGTGAGCTCCGGCGGCGAATAGTGGTGGTGGTGCGGGGTCGAAATGGCCCTGTTTGGTTCTGGTGATGGGTCTTCGGTTTGGGTCAGTTTCAGGTGGTTCCGGCGAGGGACTTGCGGGCCGTTTGGCAGCAGGAAGAGGCCCAGATGGGACTTCGACAGGTGGGTTCCGGCCATGGTAGTGGTCGGCGGTGGGTCGATTTACAGCGGCTGGGATTTCTTCGCCGAGGGTCATGGACTCTCTTTGGTTCAGCTGAGCTGAGTTTGGGTTCATGGTTTGGCTTCAAAGGAGTGGCCTGTTTTGGTGGTCACGGTGGTAGTCACGGTGGGGCTGTTTTAGCTCGGGTTTGTAAACCTTACTGTGGCTGGTTGTGGGTTCACTACAGTGAGTTTGGGTGACTTTTGCTCGTTGGCAAGGGTCCGATCATGGTGGTGGTGGGTTCGGTGGTTGAGTGGACAGCCTGTGGCGGCTGAAATTGGTTTGGGGGTTGCGACTCCCATGGAGGCTCGACTGAGATAGGTTGCTGGGTTGTGTTTGATTGGTCTAAAAATGGTGGAAGTAGGTGGCTTCCGGTGGGTTTTCCATGGGGGTTGCGGTTGGTGTTTGGCTTCGGCTAGTTTGGGTGTTGCAGCCGTGAGATTGCAGTAGTGGCTAGTGGAGGCTCGGCCTTGGTGGCTTGATTTTGGGAAGGATGATGGCTAGATTCGGCAGTTTGCGGGTTCAGTTTGGACAGCTGGTAGTGGTCACGAATTATGGTGGTTTGGGACCAGAATGGTTACCTTGTGGCGTTGGGCATTGACGGCCATAGTGGGGGAGCTTGAATTAGTTGTTCGTGGTGGAAACAACCATGGTGGAGGTTGAAGATAGCCTTCACATGGTGGCTGGAAGTGTTGAGTTCATGGGTGTGAACTCGGGTAATGGTAAATGATAATGGTTGAAGATGGTTCCAAGTTGGGTTGGTTCACTTTATTTGGATTGGACCGGAACATTAAAAGGAAACGAAGTGGTCCGCTAGATTGCTCGTGTGGACTCCGACACAGGGCCGGATCGAGCATGGAGATAGGCCGCTTTGCCGGCGCAGACTTAGCGAAAGCTGGACCTAAGGCAAGTTGATTATTGCCTCTACCTCTTACGTACTTTTTATTTACGTTGAGTAATTTACATATGTTATTAATTTAATCATATGTGGTATGTGTATATACATATATATATAGGTGCTTATATATATGTGGGTATAGGTGGATGTTGTGCATACATGGGATATGAGAGGATATATATATGCGTGTGTATATATATATGTATGTGTGGGTTTGGGAAGTGATAACATGTTAGATTTATCGCCTATTTGCATTGTGGTATGCATGTATGTATAGATTAAAATTCATGAAAAGTTTGCTAAATAATATCTGTTTAGCTATGTGTTATATTGTATGCATATGTGGATCTTGTGCATGAGGTTAAGTGTATATATATAGGTGATTATATATATATGGTTACAGTGGTAGAAATGCATGCTAAGTTGAATGTAACTTATGGCGAGCATTTGAAAAGCATGAAATGTGCTAAGTGTTTAATATATTTTTGATACATATGTGGGTGATGTAATATATAGGTGTATATATATTGTGATTGGAATGCATGTTAGCTACTTGTAATGAATACATGCATTGAATGAGAGCATGACTGTATTTATGCTAGTGTAGGTGCATATGTGATTTATATGCATGATTTGACATGTACGTGATTACATGTGGGTTTACGGGAATGAAATGCATGCTATCTGTTTATAGAAAATGTATGCATGGGTTATAGCATGATAAATAAGTGCTAGGGTTGAAATTGTTGGCATATGTGATGTGTCATGCGGGTATTGAACATATATGTGCTATACGTGTTGGAATGTGATGAGAAGCATGCTAGATACTTCTTTTTAGTATTCATAAACATGGGTTGAAGCATGAAAGTACTATGCTATGTATATATGCATCCATATTGCATGTATATGAGGGAAATGACACATCCGTGATTGTACGTGGGTTTACAGGTATAGGTAATTATATGTGTGGTTATGCGGAGACGAAATGTACACTATGTTTTCTTAAAACTAGCTTGTACATTGTGAAGCACAAAATTGAATGCTTAGTGTTTATATGTTTGAAATACATATATGGGGCCGTTGTGAGGAAACGGGGAAGTGTGGTTGAATTACCTAGAGTAGGTTAATACTCGGGTATGGTTGTGGTCATAAAGTAGGCAAATCACCCAGAGTAGGTCAATACTCGGTCACGGTGAGGGCGTTGGAGCGGTTATGTCACCTTGGAGTAGGTAAATACTCGGTGACAGTGGTCTATCCACCTTGGAGTAGGTAAATACTCGGTGGCGGTGCTGATATGGTCTAACCACCTTGAACCATCTAAGACTCGGTGACGGTGCTGATATGGTCTAATCATCTTGAGTCAAAATAAGCTCAGTGGCGGTGCTGATATGGTCTAACCACTTCGAGTTACCCAATACTCGGTGACGGTGCTGATATGGTCTAATCACCAATGGGCAAACCAAAATATTGCCCCGGAAGTATGACGTTGGCGGAGTAGGTCAAGGTCATAGGATGGTTATCGGAGTTGTCCTAGGTCACATGATCCTCGGAGCGGGCCAATCATGTGGGGTATCAGATGAGGACCGAGAGAGTGAGAGTATGTGCAAGCTTTGATGCTTGTCTTATGTATCGGATTATGACCGTGGGAGGTGAAAAAATACCTTTATGCTTATGTGTTTATCTGTTAAGCATGTTTTCCTGTTTAAATGCATCTTCATAGCATTTGGGATTGCTACTTGTCGAGTAGGAAATGTGGTAGATGATTTACATTGGTCATGTAAATGTGTTGACATATATGTTCTTTATACATATTGGTGCGGAATGTTTACTGCTTTCAAGCATGTTGCAAATGATTTCAAAAATCACGTGTTGTGGATTTTGTATGTTCATATGTGCTAGAGTAGCCATATACATCATTGATTCCTTAGAATCTAGTGTATATCCAGGATAGTGGATAGATAGATGCTTTACATTTGGATTAAATGTATAAAGCGATTTATATTGATTCAGTTCCTTCAATTGTATTTATTCATGTGATGTATGTATTTAATACAGACATTCAAGGACTGAGGCATGTATATTTATGATTGTATTATGCATGTTGTAGAAATATTGGGGGGACACGGGCCCAGAAGTGTCCATTTTTATTGTTTAGATATAAATGCTGGGGGGACACGTGCCCAGAAGTGTCCATATGAATTGTAAAGCAGGTGTAATATGCCAGGAGCTGATTATTTAGAATGGGTCATGCCCGATAAAAATAATAGAAAATTGAATTGTATGATCAGGTGGAGGTTATGTCGTGAGGGTGATCTCACGGGGTTCACACCTCGGTTTCTGGGCCTCGGGAATCGGGGCGTGACAGGATGGTATCAGAGCATGATACTTTATAAAGGATAAAAAGGGTCCATTGGGACTAATGGACGGGTTAACCTCCGGTTTCCCGGGAGTCGGGAATCGGGGCGTTACAGATCGTATGTGGAGTTTGTATATATATATGTTCATATATATATATATATAAAGGTGGAATATATATATATATATACGTGGGAGGTGAGGATATATATATGTGGGTATATATATATGTGTGTGTGGGCTTAGAGGGTAAAAGCATTGTTACATTCAAATGCCGATTTGCTTTGTTATATGCATGTTTAGGGATTGAGCTATGTAAAGTATGCTAAATTATATATGTATATTTAGCTAGATGTTGCCTTGCATGCATATATGATTCTTATGCATGAGTTGAGTATACATAAATATATATGTGATTTTATATTTGGTGCAATAGTAGAAAGGCATGCTAAATTGATTATAGCATAGAAGGGTATTGGAAAAGCATGAAATATGTGAAGTGTTCTGTATGTTTTTACTACCTATATGGGTGACATGATATATATATATATATTTTTGCGTAATTACATATGGTTGTAAGAATGCATGTTGGTTGCTCGTAGTAAATGCATGATTGGAATGAAAGCATGATTATATTTATGCCAATATACGTATATATGTGATTATATGCAAGATATGACATCTATATATATGTTGTGTATGTGCAAATGTGATTATGAATGATTTCGATAAAAAGTGTGTTCATTGGTGAAAACGTGAAGATGTGGTGTTTATAGATTTATGCATGAGAGTTGTGATCTTCCTGAAAATGCATAAGCATGATGATTTTCATGGTATGAGTGTGACGACATTGTGACAATCTTGAGGTGAAAGGAAAATGCATTGATTTGACAAAAATGCATTCATGGTGTGGATAAGTGCATGGGTGTGATTATATGCACTATATATATGATTTTGGGGCAGGAGTGTGAAATTAAGATAAGGGGAAGGCCCCTAGGGTGAAAGACCCAAAACTTGGCCAAAAGGAGGTGCTCCCTTCGGGTTAGTAACCCGATAAAGCACAAGCAGAGTTTGGGTGCCGAAGAGACCCTTACTATTGGAGTGATGAGAAAGCCCCCTATGAATTAATTTGGTGTGAGTTATATATCTATGTATACGCATTGAGGTGGAAAGCATCACGCATGATTTGAAAAACGTGATTGTTTGTGGGTAAAAAGCATGTGTACATATTATGTTGACATGTAGCGATTTAATGTGCATCTATGCATGACTCTATGGATCTTGTTGAGTAGGTGATGTGGTATTTGATTTACATTGTTCATGTAAATGCTTCTGTTCATATATGTTTTCTATACATATTGATGTCGGATGTGTATTGCTTTTGAACATGTTATAAATGATTTTCATAAGTCATGTGTAGTAGATTTAAATGTTCATAAGTGCTAGAACTGCCATGTGCATTGTTAGTTCATGTATGCTAGGAGGGGTATGACTTTAAATATTGTGATATATTTGAGTGCACGTATATATTTTTGAGAATATGTGAGGATCGACCTGCTGCTGCGATGATAGTATGGTTCTACATACCTTGTTGGGCCTTTGAGCTCACCCCCTCCCAGGTTTTGCAGGTACTGCCGATTACGGAGTCAATTGGGGAAACTGATAGCACCAGTTGCAGAGGTAGTAGTTAGATTCCTTAGAATCTAATTTATGTTCAGGATAGTAGATGAATGTTGTACATTTGGATTAAATGTATGAAGTGATTACGTTGAGCCAATCCCTTCAGATGTATTTCATTCATGTGATGTATATATATTATACGGACATTCAAGGACTGAGACATGTATATTTTTGATTCTATTATGCATGTTGTAGAAATGCTGGGGGGACACGTGCCCAGAAGTGTCCATTTTTATTGTTAGATATAAATGCTGGGGGGACACGTGCCCAGAAGTGTCCATATGAATTGTAAAGCAGGTGTAATATGCCAGGAGCTGATTATTTAGAATGGGTCATGCCCGATTTTCATAAAAATAATTGGAAACTGAGATTGTATGATTAGGTGGTGGTTATAGTGTGAGGTTGAGTAAACGAGTTCGCGACTCGGGGTTCGGGTCGGTCCGGGGGAGTCCCGGCGGTCTGGATTCTGTGGTGTGACAGAAGTTGCATATTGCTGAATCTTATTGGCTGAGTTTACTGATCTATACATGCTGATTTAGGGAATTAAACTTGCTGAATTAGTGGGTTATTTTGTGCTAAAAAATGCTGAATATGCTGTCCAGTTTAGTGCTAAATTTGGTGTCATTGGTACTGCTGAATTTGCCGAATTAAACTCTCATTGTTGCTGAATTTCTTGAATGTTAGTTGTTGAGTTGGATGTACTTCTTTTGTTGAATATAAATATGTATGTTGCTGAATTTTTGGACTTGTTAATGCTGAGTTAAAATACTGAATTTGCTGAGTTATAATGCTGAATTTGCTGAGTTATAATGCTGAGTTTGCTGAGTTAAAATGCTGAGTTTGCTGATTTCATAATGCTGAATTTGTTGGGTTAAAATGCTGAGTTTGCTGACTTCCTCAATTCTGAATTTGTTGAATTATGAAGCTGAGTTTGCTGATTTCTTTCATGCTGAATTTGCTGATTTTTTAATGCTATTTTGAGCCGGTTTATAATGCTGTTTTTGAGACTCAAGTTGTTGAATTATTAAGCTATTTTGAGCTATTTTATGCTGCTGATTTTGGAGCTTAATTCGCTGAATTAGTGAGCAACTTATACCATGTTAGATTGCTGATTTTGTAGAATTAAAATGCTGAATTATGCTTTGTTTAATTCTGTTCATGCTATTCATATTTTAAACTGCTTGGGCTACTAATTTCTACTCCAGTTGCAGTTGTGTTTGAGTTTAAGAACAGGTACAAAGACAGAGAAATTTCAGGACGAGTACCAGAAGAGAAGTTGAAGACGGGTTTTCTTGAAGGAGCAGATTTCTACAAGACCGTTGCAGCTACACTTTAAGGGGGTACTAATCGAAGCCAATCAATTGAAGAAATTCAAGTGTCATGATCTGTGAAGAAGACAAGTGACCGTGTCATTTGTCATACCGGACCTTGAAGACTACCTATCAAAGGTTGAAGACTTGAAGATTGATCTTTGAAGACCTGATCAAACTTGAAGACTGATCTTGAAGACCATCTTACAAAGCTTGAAGAGTTGCTGCTCAAGACATCGAACTGACTCCACTATCACTATGTACAGTCCAAGTATAGGGATACTTTGGACAGGGGGAGTGTGAGTGATTGTGGTGAGATTGAGGTGAGATAGCTTGGGCTTTGGGAAGTCCATGTTGGGATTGAGAGCAAAAAAGCTGTTGTAAGTTTTGGTGAGAGTGGTTCAGGCCTAGGAGGCTGTGAACTGGGTGAGTGCTGGAGCGAACTATGTTGTGAGTTGGGTGAGTGAGAGAGTAATTGAGAGAATTACTGTACTACCCTTTCAGACATAGTAGAGCTCAATTCGAAGAGGTTTTTTCCCACCTTGGGGTTTCCTCTATAAATCTGTGTGTCCATCAAATTGTGTGATTGCATGTGCCAGCCAAACTTGGAATATTAGGATAAAAATCGAAGAACCTATTCACCCCCTCCCCCTCTAGGTTCATCAGTATATATGCATATACACATTGTTGGTATGATTATGGTGAAACTTTCGTGAGTTAGCCTCGGTGATCTATAATAGAGCCAAGGGTGAATAACGGTAATTTTCATGATTGTTCAGGTTGTGGGATGACGACCAACCAATTATGACACCTCACTACCCAGAGTTCAGACTTGGACCGGGGGAGTTCTGGTGGTTTGTATTTTGGGGTATGATAGGTTGGTATCAGAGCATAACTAGGTTCGAATACCCAATGATGATGGGTAAGGGTCGGATTACGTAAGGATTCGAAATAGTTAGAACTTTTAGGTTGAAAACCAAGGAATGTGGGTAGACATTACATAGTTGATTTAAGAACTTATGTGCATATGAATTATGCTTATATGAGACATGTTATGTGCTTATGTGATAATATGTGTTATGTGTTTACTTGAGAACATGTTTATATGTTATATGTTTGTTGGAAAACATGTCAATATGTTACGCATTTAAGTGATAACATGTTTCTATGTTCCATAATAGTTTGGTTATGATAAGTGCTTAACATGAGATATTCGATTGTTGTTAATCTATCTATTAGCTATATAGCACTATGCCACCTAGACGCCGTAGAGGAGTAGTTGGGGGTGGAGTTCCTGAGGGAGACTGTTTGGTCACAGATATGACCACGACCCTTAAAGATTTTGTAAGGACAACTGCTGCTGAGGTATAACAATCGGTTATACAACCGGAAGAAACCGAAAGTGAGAGACACTTCAAGTACATCACGAGATTCAAGAAGTTGATGCCTCCTACCTTTGAGGGAAGATCAGATCCATTAGTGGCAGATAATTGGATTGAGTAAGTGGAGAAACATCTAAGGGTGATGTCAACACTCGACGATAGAATGAAAGTGATACTAGCCACTTATTTATTTTCGAGGGGCACCGAACTATGGTGGAAGTCAGTGACTTACATGATGTGGAGACCATGAGATGGGAAGAATTTAAGACTCTTTTCCTTGAGCACTATATTCCAAGGCCTAAGAAAAAGGCACTAAGGAAAGAATTTGATAATATGAGAACAAAATCACTTCTCTCACACTTTGCTCCTGAAGTGGTGAGTGATGAAGAGGAAACGACGTGGAAATCTGTTAATGGCCTTCACCACTTTATTAGGCCAGTTGTGTCTTGCCCCAAAATCTGAGTCACCAGAATCCCCATTCCGAGCTTGAATTCTAAGAGTGAATCGTCCTCCAAAACCATACCTAAATTTGAAACCTCAAAATCGCATAAGTATAATCATAATCATACATTCATGAGTATACATATACGTATACAAGTCAACACTTGTATGTGGGTCCCCCACTAAGGTATATGTGTAGTTGTATTCAACCATTCCATTCAACACTCAGATGTTTATTATGACACATCGTAGTGTTCATTACGATGCATCGTTACCTCATTACGATGCATCGTAATTGAGTTTACGATCCATCACCAATTATGATCCATCATTGAAGTGTCGCCGCATGTTGCGAAACACATTGTTTTGGAGCTTAATTTCCTTCAATTATTATGATATATCGACATAGCCAAAATGATACATCGTAGCATTACGATGCATCGTAACAGGGATTATGACCAATGGTAATGCTTTGACTAGGTGGCCTATTTTGGTCAAAGTTAAACCTATGGCATCCAATTCCTATTCATTTCCATACATATGTTCAACATGCATAACTATACTCTAAGTATGTACAATAACATGGATATCATAATCAAAACTTAATTACATCATTGAAAGCGGACCAAGTCCGGAATAAATATAAGGTGTTCAAGTTTCTGAATTAATAGTTATAACAATAAGTATCTAAAACATGCGTCCAAGTCTCATATTCAAGTTACAAAACCAATAATTACCTAAGACATGGCATACAAAAACATAAGGTAAATGATCTCAAACAAGAGATCTAGCTCTCGAATCCCAAAGTATCTCAAGCTCCGTCAACCATCGGTTCCTTATCTGTAAAATATTTGGGGAAAGGGGTAAGCGTCAACATGCCCATTAGAGAGAACCAAACCAACATATGCATCGACTCGACGCGACCTACTTGAAATGTAAGCATGGTATTCTTTATATATTACATGGCATACTTTCGATGCTTGTGAAATGTTATTCTTACCTACTACATGGCTGATAAGCAATGAATATTGCATATTCAATGCCCCTAAAATTATATGAATTAGTGTCTTAGTAATTTTTATTTCATGTTTTTATTAATAATGTTAATCCTTTCATGATTTCAGGTGATTAAGGGTAATTTTGATTAATAATGGCGCAATCGGACTACAGACGGTGCTATTTTAGTAGGAAGCTGGAGTTTGACCCATGAGATGTGTTTATATTGAAGATCTAAACTAAATGGACTGAAGAAATGGGTTGAAAATGAATTTAAATGAAGAAAAGGAGCACGGGCCTATTCACATTGAAGATTGGGCCAATTCAGGCTTAAAAAGTTTTGGACCTGTTTTCGTATTCAGACCATAACTCTATACACGATTATCAAAATGACCCAAACTCTACATTGGTTGAAGGAAATTCAATTCTGTACAATTTCGTATTTCACAAAAATTTCCTAAAACGGACGTTTATGACAACTTTCTGCCATATTTGCGCAGTTGCCACTTTTTGGGGGCAAATGCCACTTCGTGAGGCACATGTGCCATTTTCTTATGCGCACTTGCCACTTTGGGAGGCCAGCTGTCCCGTGTGTGTTTTCTTCGCAAAGTAAAATGGGAGAAATGGGAGAAAACTGGGTATTCTGGAGGAGAGAAGCACAGAGAGATATACAGAGGCGATTCGTGACGATACGGGCAAGAAGATGGCGATTTCATCATCGTTCAAGCCTGAACCTCTGATCATGAGTGGCTAAACACCATTCTGGGGAAGTGACGTAACCCTAACCTGTCTTTCAATGTTTTAAGTTGTATATTAATTTGGGAATGAATTAATTTGTGCATTGATTGTATAACCAAGACAAAAACAATAGCTGTGCTGTTGGTTTGAATTTTAATGGATTATTTCATTTTATATTTACTTTCGTTCTTGTAGAATGAATGCAAGTTTGCAGTGATTAGGGTTTGGTTCTTTTCAACTTCTGTGATTTTGTTAAGACAGGTTATACAATAATTTTCACAGATGATTCAATTTAGAGTTTTTATAATTGATACTAAGCGAAGATAGGTTATCATATCATTAGTTAGTCAGATGTATAGGCCATGTTAAGCGAAGACGAGTTATCCTTAATTGTATGTTGAATGAATCTTTTTGATAGAATTGAATTGGGCTTGTAGCCATTATTTTCTGAATGTATAAATTAAACATTCCAAATTAGTACAATTGTCATTGTCAAAAGGTTAGTGGTGAAGTCAATTCCCCAGGACCCTCTATCTCCAGTATCTATCATTTATTTAGGTCATTTAATTTCAGTACCTTAATTTAAAAACAAAACAAATTTTTTTTTGAATTAAATTAGACAAGGTCTGGATAGCTTAACAAAGAAACCAACGCAGTCTCTGTGTGTTCGACCCTTACTCACCGCTTTAGTAATTTTAGTAGAGTATTTATAGGTTTTTATAAATTCTCTTTTGTTGAAGTATAAAACAACAACAACACTATTACGTAATATATTATCGCGTTTTGCACATCGAACAAAATGGTGTCGTTGCCAGGGACTGGGGTCATGATTGCATTGTTAAGTTTAAAGATTAAGTCTAGTTTAATTATAATTTAGGGCTTGAATATATTTTGTTTTTAATTTGTTTTAGGTGTTTTGTATGTTTGAATACAGGTACAGGAGCTACTACACAAGTGGAAAGAAGTTGAAATTTCAGGACCTGTTGTGAGTTTTTGTATTGTAATTCATGCACTTTTATTTAGGATTGTTAATTTATTTTAATATTTAAAAAAAATTAAAAACATGTTGGTTGAGTTTGAAGACTCTTTGGAAGCATGTTTAGATTAATTTGATTGTGATATTAATAAATTTTCATATATGGAGAATGTGAGTGAAAATTCAATGGATGTGTCCAATAAATTAAATATATTATCATGAAGATTGGACCAATTTATGGCCTTTAGTCATGCTCCTACTCCAACTCACTCGTCCATACCATATGTTGTTTTAGTCCTTTCCATCATGTGATAAATTGTCCTACTATGGGACAATATTATGATTTTTATGAAGAACACACACATGAAAACTTTTCTATACCGGGTGTAGAGAGCGTGACCAATTTTGGCCGGTTTACCGATTTTTCATTATTTTCGCTGTAAATATGTTTTGAATGATGTTATGGATATTTTGAGAGTGTGAAACATGTTTGGAAGGTGTTTTAAGGGTTTTGGTAAGTTTTTGAAAGATTTAGGAAAATTTGACTTTTTGGTCAAACAGGGGCCTGGGATGCGACTTAAGTAGGCCCGGGAATCCAAAAAATTCTCAAAAATATTTATTTTTGTAAATGACTTAGATGAAATTTTTAGAGAGTAAAGGAAGTGATTTCGAGGCCGTAGGAGTTTTTGGAATCGAAAACTAAGGCCTGAAGGGTACGTTAAGTGGCCCGGGGGCGTTTTGGTCTTTTTGCGAGCCCTAGATCTTTTAAATATCAGTGGCAAGGATATTTCTGCAGATCTCATGCCTCTTTCTCTCTCTAAAACTCTCCATCTCCATAGCTCTCCCTTCTTTCTATATTTTGGACCTGTTCGGCTTGGATTCAAGACTCGCCGAAGGAGAGAGATACGTAGGGGACGGCTAGGGCTTCCATTTGGACTGACCAAAGTTGTGATTCGGGAAGGTAGACGTCGCTGGAAAATTGGT
The DNA here is from genome assembly GCA_026545225.1 of Cornus controversa. NCBI lineage: Eukaryota > Viridiplantae > Streptophyta > Magnoliopsida > Cornales > Cornaceae > Cornus > Cornus controversa. The sequence goes on along the minus strand of CM048851.1, from coordinate 1,944,903 downwards.
GAAGTGCTTGGAAGGTCTTCATTTTTGAGGTAGGGGTTCTTCTTCTCTCCTAATTGTCGATTCTAGGGTTTCGGGTGAAGAGGAGAGGTGTAAGTTGTCTATCACATGTTTTAGGAGAGTGAGAGGGGTGGGAAGTCAGATTTTCTCCTTCTCTTGAGTCCTATCTTTGCACATGTGGCTTTCCTTGTGTTGGTTTTAACATGTAGGTTAAAGTGTATGATATGAAGAAATTGGGTATATAGGTGTTATGTGCTCAGTTTGGGGTTTATGTGCAAATGCCTAACCTTGTGTCATATATGTGATTATATGTGGTGGATGAATGTATGTTAGTTCTATATGCTAAAATTATGCATTGAGTGTGGCATGAGTAAAGTATGCTAATTTTGAAGTTGTATGCATATGAGAGGTTATATGCATGTGTTTACATATATGTGGTATATGTGATTTTGTGGAGATGAAATGCATGTTATGTTCCTTTATAATGAGATAATGCATTGTGAAGTATGAATATTGTGTAAGGACCGGAATTATTTTGACTGGTTCCGGGGGAATTTTGACCGGAATTAAATTTTTTCGGATTAATTAAAATTATGGAAAGGGTGTGGATATATTTCCATACAAGTGGAAGGTGTATGTATATGAATATATATATCTAAATATATATATACATAGTACCTATATTTGTATTTAATTATAAATATATGGTGGGCTTTTATGCAAATATGAGGAAATATGGGTGCCTATGCATGATTACATGTATTGTGTAGCATATATTATATATATATATTTATATATGAATAATGTGTGGACCAAAAGTGGTCAACCAAAGGGAAGACCACATTAGTGGTTTGGTTGAAAGGAAGAAAAGAAAGAAGAAAAGAAAAGGAAAAGAAGAAAAGGAAAAAGAAACGAAAAGGAAAAGAAAAAAAGGAAAAAGAAAAGAAAAAGAGAAAGGGAGAGAAAATCAGGGAGAGAGAAAATCGAGAAGAGAGAGAGAGGGAGAAGCCCAAGGCGAGATCGGCTGGCGGTGCTCACGGCGGGACTTCACCTGGGCGACGGCGAAGACAGCACTCCGGCGACGGCTGGGGTGGCAGTTGACTTGGGCCGACGGCAGGTGGTGAGTGCTGGCCGCAACTGGGGGTTTCGCGGCTGGGGTTTGCGGGCTGGGTTCACTGGTTCGGCGGGGGATTCGAACGGCGATGGTGCCGACGTGGTGCTCGGCTGTGTTGGACAGCTATGGTCTTTGGCTCGCGGTGGTCTGCCGGTGGTGTTTGCTCGGTGGTTTGGCTGGGCACGGCTGGATTTGATCCCGATCTGTGGCTGAAGTGTGGTGGAACACGGTGGTTTTGGGCTTGACTAAGGTGGCTGGTTTGTGGGTTCCCTTTGGTTTGGTTGGTACAGGGTGGTTCGACCGTAAGGGAGCCGAAGATGGTAGCCAGCTTGGTCAGCTAGTTGTGGGTTTCGATTGATGCATTGTTGGTTGCCATGGGTGGAGATCCGACAGTGGTGGTTGGCGTTTGGCTTCGGCTATTTTAGGTGTTGCAGCCGTGAGGTTGCAGTAGTGGCTAGTGGAGGCTCGGCCTTGGTGGTTCAATTTTGAGTAGCTGTTCTGATTAAAGTGGCCGGTTCAGCTTTGGGTTGATGGTGGTAAAATGATGGTCTATGGGTTTGTTTCATTTTGTTATGGTGATGGGTTCACAGAAAATGGACCTCTAATGGTGAGTCCTAATATATGTAGGTGAATTATATGCATAAGGTGGACTTGGGGGCTTGGTTAGCTTGTACAGTAGAGGGTTTGACTGGGTTGGGCAGCCATGATGGACCTTGTTTGGACAGCCCGTAGTAGTCAAGGTTTGCGGTTGTTTGGGCCAAGAATAATGGCCTTGTGGTTTTGGGCTCTCACAAATGGTGGGCTTGGACTTGGAAAAATAGGTTTGAGGTTGGAGTTGGCCAAATTAATTGGGCCGAACATGGTCGTGAATTGAACTCGCAAGATAGGCTGGAGGAAGCATTGGAACTAGCAAAAAGAAAATGGGTGTTCGTGTCGGCCTTGACACAGGACTGGACCGGACTTGGAGATGGACCGCCCTGCAGACGCGGATTCATTTGGAGAGCGGGACCTAAGGCAAGTTGATTCTTGCCTCTATCTCCTACGTATATACTTTAAGTATATTGATAAATTTACATATGCTCTTAGTTTAATCATATGTGGCGGTTGTGTATATATATATATATGTGTGCATATGTATATATATAAAAGTGGATATGGTATATGCATGGGATGTGAGTATATATACATATATATATATGTGTATATATGTGGGTTTGGGACGCAAAAGCATGTTTAAACTTAAATGCTTCCTTGCATTGTGATATGCATGTACGGATAGAGTAAAGTCTATGAAAAACATGCTAAATAATACATGTTTAGCTATGTGTTATCTTATATGCATATGTGGCTCTTATGCATGAAGTTCAGTATATATATAGAGGTGATTATATATATGGTTGCAGTGGTAGAAATGCATGCTAAGTATGAATGTAACTTTTGGTGAGCAATTGAAGAGCATGAAATGTGCTAAGTGTTTTATATATTCTTGATATATATGTGGGTGATGTAATATATATATGTGTATATATATTGTGATTGGAATGCATGTTAGCTACTTGTAGTGAATACATGCATTGAATGAGAGCATGACTGTATTTATGCTAGTGTATGTGCATATGTGATTTATATGCATGATTTGACATATACGTGGTTATATGTGGGAATGTGGATATGAGATGCATGCTAGCTTTATTTACATATATCGAATGTATGCATTGGTCCTAGCAAGATAAAAATGTGCTAAGTTGAAGTTGTTGCATATATGAGGTGTTATGCAAGTTTGTGAACATGTATGTGCTATATGTGTTGGAATGTGATGAAAAGAATGGTAAATACTTCTTTTTAGTATTCATAAGCATGGGTTGACACATAAAAATATTATGCTATGTATATATGCATCTATAATGCATATCTGGGAGGGAAATGACACATATGTGGTTATATGTGGGTTTATGTGGAGATGAAATACAGGCTATGTACTTTTAACTAGCTTATGCATTGTGAAGCATGAAATTGATATGCTTGATCCATATATGTTTGAAATGCATGTATAGGACCGTTGTGAGGAGAACGGGGAAAATGAGAGAGTAGTCTAACCACCTTGGAGTATGTGAGTTACTCGGTGAGGGATCCCAAAATCATTTAACCTCCTTGGAGTATGTGATTTACTCGGTGATGTGTTCTGAAATTATCTAACCACCTTGGAGTATGTGATTTACTCGGTGATGTATTCTGAAACTATCTAACCACCTTGGAGTATGTGATTTACTCGGTGAAGTATTCTGAAACTATCTAACCACCTTGGAGTATCTGACTTACTCGGTGATGTATTCCGGGACCATCCAATCACCTTGGAGTATGTGATTTACTCGATGAGGAATCCCGAAGCCACCTAAGCACCTCGGAGTATGTGACTTACTCAGTGGCGGTGTTGAGATTGTGTGAGAAGTGTCTCAGGTCACATGATGGGTTGAGAATCATGTTAGGATATCAGGTTGAGTCCGGGAGAGGGACGAGTGTGTGAACTCGCTTACATTATCTATTGTGAAGCATGCTATGTATTTAACGCATTCTTATATATGCGTTGTTTGTGAATGAACATCATATATGTTGGACGTTTGCTTCTAAGCATGTTATACCATTTAAATGCATCTTTATTGCATTTGAGATGTGCTACTTGACAAGTAGGAGATGTGATAGTGGATTTACATCATTTATGTAAATGTGTTGACATATATGTTCTATATACATATTGATGATGGATGTTTATCGCCTATAAGCATGTTGAAAATGATTTCTAAAATCATGTTTAATAGATCTAAATGTTCATATGTGCTAGAGTAGCCATATACATCATTGGTTCATGCATGCTAGGTAGAGCATGGTCTTAAATATGGTGATATATTTAATGTGCATGTATATTTTTGAGAATATGTGAGAATCGACCTGCTGCAGCGGTGATAGTATGGTTCTACATACCTTGTTGGGCCTTTGAGCTCACCCCCTCCCAGGTTTTGCAGGTGTTGCTGGTTTTGGAGTTAGTTAAGGAACTGATAGCACCAGTTGCAAAGGTAGTAATTAGATTCCTTAGAATCTGATGCATGTCTAGGGTAATGGATAGATAGATGCTTTGCATTTGGATTAAATGTATAAAGCGATTATATTGATTCAGTTCCTTTAATTGTATTTATTCATGTGATGTATGTATATAATATGGACATTCAAGGACTGAGACATGGATATTTATGATTATATTATGCATGTTGTAGAAATACTGGGGGGACACGTGCCTAGAAGTGTCCATTTTTATTGTTTAGATATAAATGCTGGGGGGAGACGTGCCCAGAAATGTCCATATGAATTGTAAAGCAGGGGTAACATGCCAGGAGCTGATTTTTTAGAATGGATCATGCCCAATTTTCGTAAAAATAATGGGAAATTGAGGTTGTATGATCAGGTGATGGTTATGTCGTGAGGGTGATCTCACGGGGTTCACACCCCGGTTTTCGGGCCTCGGGAACAGGGGCGTGACAGAATGGTATCAAAGCTCTAGGTTGGAATACCTAGGGACGACGGGTGATGGACGTATCATGTGCATGGTTGAGAAGGTTGGATTATGTACCTAATACCAGAATGCTATGAGAGCACTAGGGTGGTATACCTAGGGACGACGGGTAAAATTTGAGGAACTCTGGATTGTTGTTAAGGCATTAGGTTTGAAAACCTAGGGTGTCAAAGTCATAGGTTCGAATACTTAAGGACGGATGGTCAAATCACATGGTGGTTTGGAGATAGGCAATGGTTAGTAGTTGTCTAAATGATAGGTTTGATTACCTATGGACGGAAGTGGAATGATTTTCTCGATTTGAGCAATCCTAATGAAAGATCAAAGTGTTGGTGTATGAAACTGGTTTTGATTGGTGATAACTCCCAAAATTGGTTGAGCTTAGACCTTTGATTTGGGGATTAAGTCTCATTAGTGAGCAATGAACATATACCACAAGGAAGTTTGCGAGTGTTTAAGTCCTTAGAGATACCTAGGGACTTATGAGATTGGTAAGTGTATTGCCGAGGTTGGCAATTGAGACTGAGACGGGATACAAGGAAGGCATGTTGCCGGAGTTAGGCTAACTGGGGAAAATGGCCTGATCAGACATTTTTCTTGGATTAGCGTTTCTCTTACAATACGCCGGCTCTTGTGGACATTGAGTTGTTTCGTCTGGATGACGATAGATAAAGAATTCCCAATAGTAGGGATATGTCACTGAAAGTGATTGGTATTGATAGTCAAGGTTACTACCTTAGGCTATAGATGTGGATGGATTGGTAGGTATTTGCCAATGAGTACAGAGGATGAGAGTAGGTTGGTTTGAACCACTCTAGATTTTGTGTTCTAGTATGTGTGTATACTAGGGGGACTGGGCCGTGTTTCACACTTGCTCAGGCAGAGGAAGTACCGGGACAATGTACGGTCAGGGGTATTTTCTTAGTATTAGCCCGAGGGCTATTGTTTCGATTCGATTTGATGTATCATATGTCATATCATGCATGGTATGTGTTTATGTGATTAGCATGTTGTGTGTTATATGCTATGTGGATATGATTCATGTGACTAAGCATTGCACTTTAGTGTTTCATTTTGCGTTGCATGGCTAGTAGTGACATGTAGTCACCCAGCGAGTTCTGGTTTTGAGAATTGGTAAACCTGGGTAGAGGTTTGAAACCAAGTGGACTATGATGTTGGACTAGACACGTAGTGATAGACTTTGAGAGTATGAGTCTGGAATTGTGCAGAAAGGTACGGTTTACCTTGCAGTTTCCTAAACCAAGAGTTTGGTGATTCAGATTGTGTTATAATTAATGCAATAGTGATGCATGGAAAGATTTGTGGGGTCCTAGACGAAGCAGTCAGGATCTTGGAGTCTCAAAAGAGATGTTGGAAAGGAATGGATAAATACCCGGGAAGTCGAAACCGTCCGTTAGGATCAATGGACGGGTAAGTGAGATTCATTCATCGAGGAATGAAATTGTGAAGTTAAGGGCATGAAAAACCCTAATCTTGGCGCTAAATGCCAATGGAACGTAGTCCACAAAAGTGGACAGGACCGGATGATATGTTTTGACAAGTGCACTCCTTATGGGCCTTGACCTCAGTGGTGTGCTGTAATATACGCATGATTGATACAGTTGGATCATAGTGTGGATATGATGTTAAGAGACGGATGGGTTGATAGTGGATGAGGATCCTGACATATGGTATCTGAAGTGAGGGTAATTTCTTACCGTGAATGGGGAGAGGTGGACGCAGTGGACGTGTAGACGCAGTGGGCTGTGGCCACTGTATGGCTGCTATTTGGCTACTGTAGGTGACCTCAAACTTTCATTGGTAAGGGTTATCTAAAGTGAAGTGCTGATATGAAAGGAATTCTCTCTAATTGTCACCTGGTTCCTTGGTGTGAAAGATGAAAATGGGAAATGAATCTCCTCTTGAATAATGAGATTGTGAAACTAGTGGGATGTAAGATCCTGGACTTGGCATTGGATTCCAGTGGGTTGTAGTCTATGAGACTGGGCAGGATTATGTGGCTTGCTGCGGCGAGTACATTGTTATGTGATTTTGATCGGCGAGTGCGCTTGTGATGTGCACTGGATTGACGTGGTTTGTGTTATGATGATGCCCAGGATATTGGACTAAGCCTGGGAATGGTATGCCAGAGATTGAAAGTCATGTTTGATAATAAAACAATGACCTTGAGTATTAATGATCCTCGATTATAGGGAAGTATCACGGTAAGTGACTAGAATGATTAGTCAAAGGTGTTACCTTAGACTAGAGATAGAGATGGACTGGATAGGTCTTGAGATAGAGACTGTGGACTCTAGGAAGCAAGTGCTTCGGAGGAAAGTGAAAGTGAACCGTACATGGGGTTCGGAGTTGCCCGACCATGTCACGGAAGTGGTTAATTATCCACTAGGTTTGATTATTCAGAATTGTCTATGCATCTTGTGATTGTCTCGGAGTTGTCGACTCACATTAGCTAGACCATCCCATGGTTATATTGCCTTACGACAGTTGAGACGTACTGATTGTGCCAGACTTGAGTGTTATGAGTATGTGTTGCAAGTGTAGCGCCTAGGGTACGTGAAAAGGGAAAGTGACGATCATTGGCGAGATTGACGTCTAGTAAGGATTGGTTTTGGAAGGACCATGACTATACTAATTTCGAGGACAAAATTCCTTGAAGGAGGGGAGGTTGTAAAGACCGGAATTATTTTGACTGGTTCCGGGGGAATTTTGACCGGAATTAAATTTTTTCGGATTAATTAAAATTATGGAAAGGGTGAGGATATATTTCCATACAAGTGGAAGGTGTATGTATATGAATATATATATCTAAATATATATATACATAGTACCTATATTTGTATTTAATTATAAATATATGGTGGGCTTTTACGCAAATATGAGGAAATGTGGGTGCCTATGCATGATTACATGTATTGTGTAGCATATATTATATATATATTTATATATGAATAATGTGTGGACCAAAAGTGGTCAACCAAAGGGAAGACCACATTAGTGGTTCGGTTGAAAGGAAGAAAAGAAAGAAGAAAAGAAAAGGAAAAGAAGAAAAGGGAAAAGAAAAGAAAAGGAAAAGAAGAAAAGGAAAAAGAAAAGAAAAGAGAAAGGGAGAGAAAATTGGGGAGAGAGAAAACCGAGAAGAGAGAGAGAGGGAGAAGCCCAAGGCGAGATCGGCTGGCGGTGCTCACGGCGGGACATCACCTGGGCGACGGCGAAGACAGCACTCCGGTGATGGCTGGGGCGGCGGTTGATGTGGGCCGACGGCAGGTGGTGAGTGCTGGCCGCGACTGGGGGTTTCGCGGCTGGGTTTTGCGGGCTGGGTTCGCTGGTTCGGCGGGGGATTCGAACGGCGACGGTGCCGACGTGGTGCTCGGCTGTGTTGGACAGCCATGGTCTTTGGCTCGCGGTGGTCTGCCGGTGGTGTTTGCTCGGTGGTTTGGCTGGGCACGGCTGGATTTGCTCCCGATCTGTGGCTGAAGTGTGGTGGAACACGGTGGTTTTGGGCTTGACTGAGGTGGCTGGTTTGTGGGTTACCTTTGGTTCGGTTGGTACATGGTGGTTCGACCGTGAGGGAGCCGAAGATGGTAGCCAGCTTGGTCAGCTAGTTGTGGGTTTCGATTGATGCATTGTTGGTTGCCATGGGTGGAGATCCGACAGTGGTGGTTGGCGTTTGGCTTCGGCTGGTTTAGGTGTTGCAGCCGTGAGGTTGCAGTAGTGGCTAGTGGAGGCTTAGCCTTGGTGGTTCGATTTTGAGTAGCCGTTCTGATTAAAGTGGCCGGTTCAGCTTTGGGTTGATGGTGGTAAAATGATGGTCTATGGGTTTGTTTCATTTTGTTATGGTGATGGGTTCACAGAAAATGGACCTCTAATGGTGAGTCCTAATATATGTAGGCGAATTATATGCATAAGGTGGACTTGGGGGCTCGGTTAGCTTGTACAGTAGAGGGTTTGACTGGGTTGGGCAGCCATTATGGACCTTGTTTGGACAGCCCGTAGTAGTCAAGGTTTGCGGTTGTTTGGGCCAAGAATAATGGCCTTGTGGTTTTGGGCTCTCACAAATGGTGGGCTTGGACATGGAAAAATAGGTTTGAGGTTGGAGTTGGCCAAATTAATTGGGCCGAACATGGTCGTGAATTGAACTCACAAGATAGGCTGGAGCAAGCATTGGAACTAGCAAAAAGAAAATGGGTGTTCGTGTCTGATGTGGCTAAACTCGGATTAAATTGTAAGCTTAATTTTGCCCTTTTTATCAAAAGATAATTTAACCACTCGCAAGAGCACGTATCTTTGTCGATAAGGTTCTATATAGAGGGTATCGATCCCACGAGGACTAGTCGCAATTGTCTTAAAGAAAGATTAATTCTACTTTAATCCTGAATTTTTGATTATAAACTATTGCATGAATGAAATGACAATAAAATTAAAGAGTAAAGTTGGGAGAGAGAACTAGGGTTGGTTTCCACCACTAGCCATTCACATGTTCATAAGTGTAGCATGCATGGGATTCATTAATTAAATGCCTAACAATGTCATTAGGCTTGTGACCTCAATGACATATCAAAAGATCAATGTATGTGCTAACCTATCATAATCCATCTTCAACAAGCATAGCTCTTCAACCTAACTAACTACCTAATTACCCTACTCTCTAAGTGAACACTACATGCATCCATACTACCTTGTCTTGGCATGGTCTATACAAGCAAACATCACACATTCATTTAAACACCATTATCTAGCCATCATTTGCACTTCTTGTGGAATATGCAAAGGTTGGGCATTCATAAGGAAGAATCTATTCTAAGACAAGAATAAAACCAAAACCACATGAATATATAGAAGAAATGTATTAGTGTACATGATCACTAGGCTAAATAATCAACATTTAGTTACAAATCCCAAATGCTACAAGAAGGAACAAGTTTACATGGCTAGGGGTTGAAACCAACACCCTAGTAGAAGAGTTAGTTGCTCATGGTTGCCTTGCACTCTTCCATTGATGGAGAAGAGGAAGCTTTTTGGTCTGGTTCAGCTCCTTCTCCTCTCTCCCGAATGTCTCTCCTTCTCTTGGTCTGATGTGTGTTGAGAGATATGTGAGATATGAGAGATATGGCCCTTTTTGTGCTTTTTGCCTTTCTTTTCAACCTTGGGACCCACCATATATATATATATATGACTATATATATCCCTAGTATCAAGAAGGTCCCCAAGGGTCTTGTTCAAGTCAGACAATCCCCCTAAGTCGTGCAAAAAGGGGGATTTTGTTGCAAGTGGGAAAGCAGGTGAGCAAGTGGCCAAGTGGGTTCTGTAGAATCTCGATCAATCGAAATGAGATCTCGATCAATCGAGATCTCGATTGATCGAGATCAACATCTCGATTGATCGAGATGCCTTTGGCTGCAATTCTGACTTCTTCTCTTCAGCTGCAAATAGCTTCAAACTTTGCTCCATTTACTCTAATACCTGCAATACATCAAAAACACAAAAATACCGTAAACATATCTCGGTAAACGCAAAAACAGAACTAACATATGCAATAAAGAGGGTTCAAATGCATAGAATTGAACACTTATCAGTGTCGGCCTTGACACAGGACTGGACCGGACTTGGAGATGGACCGCCTTGCAGACGCGGATTCATTTGGAGAGCGGGACCTAAGGCAAGTTGATTCTTGCTTCTATCTCCTACGTATATACTTTAAGTATATTGATAAATTTGCATATGCTCTTAGTTTAATCATATATGGCGGTTGTGTATATATATATATATGTGTGCATATGTATATATATAAAAGTGGATATGGTATATGCGTGGGATGTGAGTATATATACATATATATATATATGTGTATATATATGTGGGTTTGGGACGCAAAAGCATGTTTAAACTTAAATGCTTCCTTGCATTGTGATATGCATGTACGGATAGATTAAAGTCTATGAAAAACATGCTAAATAATACATGTTTAGCTATGTGTTATCTTATATGCATATGTGGCTCTTATGCATGAAGTTTAGTATATATATAGGTGATTATATATATGGTTACAGTGGTAAAAATGCATGCTAAGTATGAATGTAACTTTTGGCGAGCAATTGAAAAGCATGAAATGTGCTAAGTGTTTTATATGTTCTTGATACATATATGGGTGATGTAATATATATATGTGTATATATATTGTGATTGGAATGCATGTTAGCTACTTGTAGTGAATACATGCATTGAATGAGAGCATGACTGTATTTATGCTAGTGTATGTGCATATGTGATTTATATGTAAGATTTGACATATACGTGGTTATATGTGGGAATGTGGATATAAGATGCATGCTAGCTTTATTTACATATATTGAATGTGTGCATTGGTCATAGCATGATAAAAATGTGCTAAGTTGAAGTTGTTGCATATATGAGGTGTTATGCAAGTTTGTGAACATGTATGTGCTATATGTGTTGGAATGTGATGAAAAGCATGCTAAATGCTTCTTTTTAGTATTCATAAGCATGGGTTGACGCATCAAAATATTATGCTATGTATATATGCATCTATATTGCATATCTGGGAGGGAAATGACACATATGTGGGTTTATGTGGAGATGAAATACAGGCTATGTACTTTTAACTAGCTTATGCATTGTGAAGCATGAAATTGATATGCTTGATCCATATATGTTTGAAATGCATGTATAGGACCATTGTGAGGAGAGCGGGGAAAATGAGAGAGTAGTCTAACCACCTTGGAGTATGTGAGTTACTCGGTGAGGGATCCCAAAATCATTTAACCACCTTTGAGTATGTGATTTACTCGGTGATGTGTTCTGAAATTATCTAACCACCTTGGAGTATATGATTTACTCAGTGATGTATTCTGAAACTATCTAACCACCTTGGAGTATGTGATTTACTCGATGAAGTATTCTAAAACTATCTAACCACCTTGGAGTATCTGACTTACTCGGTGATGTATTCCGGGACCATCCAATCACCTTGGAGTATGTGATTTACTCGATGAGGAATCCCGAAGCCACCTAACCACCTCGGAGTATGTGACTTACTCGGTGGCGGTGTTGAGATTGTGTGAGAAGTGTCTCAGGTCACATGATGGGTTGAGAATCATGTTAGGATATCAGGTTGAGTCCGGGAGAGGGACGAGTGTGTGAACTCGCTTACATTATCTATTGTGAAGCATGCTATGTATTTAACGCATTCTTATATATGCGTTGTTTGTGAATGAACATCATATATGTTGGACGTTTGCTTCTAAGCATGTTATACCATTTAAATGCATCTTTATTGCATTTGAGATGTGCTACTTGACGAGTAGGAGATGTGATAGTGGATTTACATCATTTATGTAAATGTGTTGACATATATGTTCTATATACATATTGATGATGGATGTTTATCGCCTATAATCATGTTGAAAATGATTTCTAAAATCATGTTTAATAGATCTAAATGTTCATATGTGCTAGAGTAGCCATATACATCATTGGTTCATGCATGCTAGGTAGAGCATGGTCTTAAATATGGTGATATATTTAATGTGCATGTATATTTTTGAGAATATGTGAGAATCGACCTGCTGCAGCAGTGATAGTATGGTTCTACATACCTTGTTGGGCCTTTGAGCTCACCCCCTCCCAGGTTTTGCAGGTGTTGCTGGTTTTGGAGTTAGTTGAGGAACTGATAGCACCAGTTGCAAAGGTAGTAATTAGATTCCTTAGAATCTGATGCATGTCCAGGGTAGTGGATAGATAGATACTTTGCATTTGGATTAAATGTATAAAGCGATTATATTGATTCAGTTCCTTTAATTGTATTTATTCATGTGATGTATGTATATAATACGGACATTCAAGGAATGAGACATGTATATTTATAATTATATTATGCATGTTGTAGAAATGCTGGGGGGACACGTGCCCAGAAGTATCCATTTTTATTGTTTAGATATAAATGCTGGGGGGACACGTGCCCAGAAGTGTCCATATGAATTGTAAAGCAGGGGTAACATGCCAGGAGCTGATTATTTAGAATGGGTCATGCCCAATTTTCGTAAAAATAATGGGAAATTGAGGTTGTATGATCAGGTGATGGTTATGTCATGAGGGTGATCTCACGGGGTTCACACCCCAGTTTTCAGGCCTCGGGAACAGGGGCGTGACAATTGAGTGCTTGAGTATAATATGTTTGAAATCCGTATATGGGACTGTTGTGAGGAAACGGGAAAAAGTGGTTGAATTGCCTAGAGTAGGTCAATACTCTGTGAGGGCGTTGGAATGGTTAAACCACCTTGGAGGTAGGAGTTCTCGGTGAAAATCTTGTAAGGGTCTCATCACTTAGTAGGACCAATGTTCTCGGTGGTGTAGTCTGAAGATATCTCATCACTTGGTAGGACCGATATTCTCAGTTGTGCATTCCAAAAATATCTCATCACTTGGTAGGACCAATGTTCTCAGTGGTGCAGTCCGAAAATGATCTCATCACCTGGTAGGACCGATGTTCTCGGTGGTGTGTATCGAAATGATCTAATCACCTGGTAGGTCCGATGTTCTCTGTGGTGCGCATTGAAAATGTTTCATTACCTAGTAGGACCGATGTTCTCGGTGATGAAAATTCTGAAGTTGTGTGGGAAATAGCCCAGGTCGTATGGTAGGTCAAGAATCATGCTAGGGTCTCGGGTTGAGTCCGAGAGAGAGACAAGTGTGTGGTTAATGCTTCCATTCTAAATTGTGAAGTATGCTATGTGTTTAATGCATTCTTATATATATGCATTGCTTGCGAATGAACATGGTATATGTTGGATGATACATGTAATGTAGTGACATGTATTCATGTAGGTCGTGTCGGGTCGGCACTTAGGAGGGTTTGGAAACCTTTACTGAGTCGTAGTGGTGCTCACCCCTTTATTCTAAACTATTTTACAGATAAGGCGCGAATAACGGATGAGATTTGAGTGTCTAAGTGGAACTCTAGTACCATTTTGATACATTTTGTGATATTGTATATTTTTGTGGCTGTCCGTGCCGGCTTGTGGCACTTTGATTATGAAATTGTAGTCATGGTTGGTTTTTTAGCATTTTTGGAGCTTATGTATAAAATCTTTGTAATGACTTTAAACTTGGAAGCCACTTGAATTTGGGATGTATATCTTGGACCTAAATGAATGTTTTTGGGATTATATAAATGTTGTAGTTACATTATCCTATATGTAACTTGTGTTCTTCATTCGAATCTTGTATATATAAAGATGAGGTTGGTTTATGAGAGTTTGTGGACATATGTAAGATATGCGTAATCTTGATGAGAAAAAATACAGATTGTGAGATCTTTGTGATTCAAATGCGTGTTTGATAAATGGGTATGGTGATATAGCATTTCTAAATTATTTGAATGCTATTGGATGCGTTTTAGGTGTTGGAAAGGTTTAGATATGAGTTTTTGGGTGAATTTTGGTTTAAAAGGTGAAAAAGGGGGTTCCCAGGTTAAATAAGTTGACTTACTTCTTTCTATAAGTCGACTGATTTGGACAGTGTGTTTTAGAGCAGCAAATAAGTCGACTTATCCATTCAATAAGTTGACTTATTCACTCATAAGTCGACTTACTCCTTTCTATAAGTCGACTAATGATGGGCGTTGAATGTTACGCATTCTAGCCTCTTAACTTATGTATTTTATTCTCTTAGTGATAGATTATTTTGTGATTTTACTTTGTTTTAGTGTTTTCTGTATTTTCAGGGCCTTAATTATTATTTTAGTTAAAACCAAGCTTTTAGGCTTTTATAGAAGACATCCAAGATGGTGAGATGAAGTCTACATCAAGGAGATTCACTCAACCATTTATTTCAACTCAAATCAGCCCAAGAAAGAGGTCCAAGAGAATTACAGCTACTTAAGAAGGTTTCGGGCCTAAAGCCCAAATCTGCGCATAATACAGTCTTAATCCTCTTTTGGAAAACGGACCAGAAGTCTTATTTTCGAGCCTCAAATCGACATTATTTTCGCGAACAATTGAACGAAATTTGATTCTGCACACTTTTGTATTTCACGAAAATTCCGTAAATCGGACTTCTAGTGGGTCAAAAGTTAGGCCGAAGTCAGCAGAAAAAACCCACCTGATTAGTGTTGCGGGAAACCCTAATTTATTCCTAATTGGATTAGGACTTTGGTGTATTCTCTTGGGGAATAAAGTGAAGACTTGGAGGCTGAGTTGAGAGAGCTTACAGAGAGATTAGACAGAGAGAACAGAGCTTGGAGAGTCTGAGAGGGCTGAGAAGAGAACAGAAACATATTTGCAGAGCCATTGGAGAACGAAGTCATACGCATAATTCAGAAAGATGATGCCTTCTTCCTCAACAGTTGAAGCTTCTTCTTCTACCATGAGCTGCTAGTTCATCCACTAGGGTTTTGATGTAGCCCTAACAAAGCATCAATGGTTTGATTGTTTTAATTATTGGGGACCTTTATATACATGCATAGATTGTGTAATTCAGAGGATTCTTAGTATAGAATTGAGCAATAAAAGTCTTGTAAATTCAATCTCAATGATTTCTTATCTTGTCTTAGATATTTAGTTGTTGTTATTGAACTCAATCTCTTTTGTTTTCTGTGATCATGAGAGAGATTATTACACAATGGTAATCACTGAATATATTGTTATGAGCTTTGATGGATTATGCCTAGAGAAGATGAACCTAACTGCACCCTAGATTAGAGTAGTTAGGCAGATGGCCCATGCCAATCGAAGATAGTCCATGGCTTAGCCTTATTCATATGTTATCTTCTTGACGGATGAAGGTGAGCTTGTAGCCACCAACACCACTTATGCATGATGTAATTCCCCTATAATTGATTCAATTGACCATTGATTGTGGAGTTAGTGGTGAAGTCAAACACCCTAGATTTCTCTCATATTATCTTCATTATCTATTTACCTTTGATTTATTTTATTTTATCTTTTTAATTAGTTTAAAAATCAGAATTTTTTTCTTATAAGTTTAATTAAAGTTAATTCCGTATTCCAACTCATCAGACCATAATCCCTGAGGTACGATACCCCTTTCGATAGCCCTATTTTGCAAGGAATTCGTTCTATTGCGAAGTGTGGAAATTTTAATTGATATACTTTTTGAGTCACACTCACACACGAATCAATTTTTGGCGCCGTTGCCGGGGATTATCTATTTGAATGATTGGATTTTACAGAATTAGTTTTAATTGGATTTTTAGTTTAGGAAATTTTTATATTTTATTTTTAATTTTGTTTTTGTTTTCTTTTCAGGTGCTTTTGGTGAATATATGCAAGGTCGTCGTTCTGTAGCTGATCCTTTGAGACCTCTTGATCCTGAACCTGAACGTACTCTTAGACAACAGAGGAACATCCCTGTTGATACAATTGTGCAAGAGGAAGAAATAATTGAAGACATGGCAGAAGAGAGGAATAACAACCTTGTTCCTAATGCAGATGGAGAAAGAGCTAGATTGCTGAGAGACTACTATGTTCCTGAGACATATACCTCACCAGCAGGTTTTCAACTGCCCAATGTCACAGCACAGAATTATGAGATCAAGTCCAACATTATTTAGATGCTGCCATCTCATTCTGGGCTGACTCAAGAAAACCCTTACAAGCATCTGGATGACTTCATTGAAGTGTGCTCAACTACAAAAATTCACAACTTCTCTGAAGATGCTTTCAGAATGAGACTTTTTCCATTCTCTCTGAAAGACAAAGCAAAGTATTGGTTCAATTCTCTACCGGCTGGTTCTATCACGACTTGGACTCAGATGCAACATGAGTTTCTCAAGAAGTATTTTCCGATAGGGAAGACCAATCAGTTCAGACGTGCTATTACTGGTTTCTCCCAACATGAGGGGAAACAATTTTATGAGACATGGGAAAGATTCAAGGACCTTCTTAGGAAGTGTCCCCATCATCAAGTTCCTAAGTGGCAACTAGTGCAGAGTTTTCATGAAGGGCTCATAGAAGCCAACAGACAGATGGTTGATGCATCGTGTGGAGGTACTTTTATGTTGAAGAGTGAAGAAGAGTCATGGACCTTATTTGAAAATCTTAGTGACAACTCTCTGTAACATGTGTCCTCTACTCGTTCTAGCAGACTTGCCACTACAAGGAAGACTGATGGAATTTATGAGGTTGGTGCTTCAGAAGTTATACCAACTGATATTAATTTAATTGCACAGAAGGTGGTATCAATTATGGTTGCCAATCAAACTCCTTCTGCTTCAAATTCTTCACTGCTAGGCCCTTATGAATTTTGCCCTAGTCTTATGCATAATGTGAGCAATTGTCCTTCGGTGGGGTAATTTTCTGATATTCAACATGAGCAAGTCCAAGCTACTTTCACTGGACCAATGAATCCTCCACGAGGTAATACTTACAATCCTACATGGAGGAATCATCCTGGTTTTTCTTACAGTAATCAAGGGGCAGCAATGCAACCATCATATCAACCTAGGACTATTGTGCCTCAGCAGCAATATCAAACACAAAGTCCTATGGCCCAAAGAATTTCTGCTATTGAAGACAAGTTGACACTTACCTTGTCTAAATTTGACAAACATGATTCTCTTATAGAGACAGTGCAAGCTACTGCAGCAACAGTACAATCTACAGTTCAGCTAGTGCACTCGCATTCTCAATCCATTGCCAAACTAGAATCTCAGTTTGGATAGCTTGCTACTTCATTAAGTAGAAGAGAAGAAGGGAAGCTCCCTAGTCAACCAATTGCTAATCCAAGAGGGATGCAAGCTTCCACAAGCAACCCACACTGATAAGTGTTCAATTCTATGCATTTGAACCCTCTTTATTGCTTATGTTAGTTTCGTTTTTGTGTTTACCGAGATATGTTTACGGTATTTTTGTGTTTTTGATGTATTGCAGGTATTAGAGTAAATGGAGCAAAGTTTGAAGTTATTTGCAACAGAAGAGGAAAAATCAGAATTGCAGCCAAAGGCATCTCGATCAATCGAGATGTTGATTTTGATTAATCGAAGTCTCGATTGATCGAGATCCCATTCCGATTGATCGAAATCTCGATCAATCGAGATCCAATCTCGATTAATCGAGATTCTGCAGAATCCACTTGGCCACTTGCAACAAAATCCCCCTTTTTCGCATGACTTAGGGGGATTGTCTAACTTGAACAAGACCCTTGGGGACCTTCTTGATACAAGGGATATATATATTGATATATATATATATATGGTGGGCCCCAAGGTTGAAAAGGAAGCCAAAAAGTACACAAAAAGGAAGGGTGCAAGGCTGCCATGACCAACTAACTCCTCCACTAGGGTGTGGTTGACACACCTAGCCATGTAAACTTGTTCATTTTTGTAGCACTTGGGGATTTGTAGTTAAATGTTGATTATTTAGCCTAGTGAATATGTACACAAATACATTTCTTATATATATTCATTTGATGTGGAATTTATTCTTGTCTTAGAGTAGATTTTGTCACTTGGATGCACAACATTTGGATATTCCACAAGAAGTGCAAATGATGGCTAGATAATGGTGTTTAAATGAATGTGTGATGTTTGCTTGTATAGACCATGCCAAGACAAGGTAGTTTGGATGCATGTAGTGTTCAATTAGAGAGTAGGGTAATTAGGTAGTTAGTTAGGTTGAAGAGCTATGCTTGTTGAAGATGGATTATGATAGGTTAGCAAACACATTGATCTTTTGATATGTTATTGAGGTCACAAGCCTAATGACATTGTTAGGCATTTAATTTATGAATCCCATGCTTGCTACACTTATGAACATGTGAATGGCTAGTGGTGGAAACCACCCCTAGCTCTCTCTCCCAACTTTACTCTTTAATTTTATTGTCATTTCATTCATGCAATAGATTATAAACAAAAATCCAAAAACCTGTTTTTAGAATTAAAGTAGAATTAATCTTCCTTTAAGGCAATTTCAACTAGTCCTCGTGGGATCGATACCCTCTATATAGAACCCTATCTGCAAAGATTCGTGCTCTTGCGAGTGGTTAAATTATATTTTTATAAAAAGGGCAAAATTAAGCTTACAATTTAATCCGAGTTTAGCCACATCAAAATTTTGGCGCCGTTGCCGGGGATCTACGGTTTAATTGTCGCCATTGGAAGATTAAATCTGGTTTATTTCTTAGGCTAGAAATTCTTTCATTCTTTTTGTATATATTTTGTTCTTATTGCTCAAACTTCTTGATTTTAGGTATACCACATAGCGGGCATCGAAAAGACTTGAAGTTGGAACCCTTTGTGAGTATAAAATCTAAATTAGTGGTTTCAGTTCTTTCATTCTTTTTGTATATATTATTGTTTAATTTATTTATTTTTGTGTGTTGAGGTGTTGTTCTATAATTAATGCATGCTAGGTAGACGGTCCTTGTCACTTCCTTTGCTTCCTTGTAATATTGAACTGGAAAGAACACTTAGACAACGTAGAGGAACCTCTAGGGACCCTATATTGCCTAGGACTGAAAACATGGATCCAAATGAAAGACAACCTCCCGGACTACCTCCTTTTAATCATGAACAACCACCTCCACCTCCACCTCCTCAAGGAGAGTTGCTTATGGACTTTTACCTTTCGACTACATTTGAAGTACCTTCATGTATCCAATTTCTGGATGTAGCGGCAAATCAATTCGAAATAAAGTCCTCCACCATCAATCTTCTTAATAGCTTCCATGGTCTCCCTAATGAGGATCCAGACCGGCACTTAGATTACTTCCTTTCTGTGTGTTCCACTATTCGCGTACCACACTTTACGGAGGATGATCTAAAGCTGCGTATGTTCCTATTCTCCCTAAAAGATAAAGCTAGAAGTTGGTTCAATTCCTTAGAACCTAACTCAATCCATTCTTGGGCGGAGATGCAAATAGAGTTCTTGAAAAAATACTTCCCAATGGGTAAGACAAGTGATATTCGGCGAGCAATCACCGGATTCACCCAAATTGACCAAGAACAATTTCATGAGACGTGGGAGAGATTAAAAGATCTTTTAAAATCTTGTCCGCATCACGCTGTCCCAAAATGGCAGCTAGTGCAAATTTTTTACGATGGGGTGAGTGAGCAACATAGACAAATGATAGACTCCGCTTGTGGGGGAGGATACCTTTTGAAAAGCCCTGATGAGGCATGGAAACTTTTTCAAACCCTAAGCAACAATTCAGCTCAACGCTCCTCCACTAGGAAAGGGAAGGCCACCCAACCTTGTAGAGGAGTGCATGAACTAGATGAGGTTGCTATGCAAGTAGAAGCCCTATCCCGAAAAATGGATATAATCATGAAAAATGGGCTGCCTACTCCAAGCCAACCTGTTCAAAATCCGGAAGGTTGTTCGTTTTGCTATACTACTTCACATTTCGTGCGAGATTGTTCTATTGCCGGGCAATCTCCCGATTATGCTCAAGAGCAAGCGAATGCCTTGTACTCTAAACAAATGAATGATCCATATTCAAACACGTACAATCCTGGTTACAAGAACCATCCGACTTTTTTATGGAAACCTCAAGAATCAAGTCCCTCTTTTCAAGGGCAAAATTCTTTTAATTCCCAATCTCAACAGCCTCATTATAGGCCGAATCCTCAACCTTACCATCAAAGATCCAATTACCAACAACCACCACCTCCTCCGAGAAGCCAAGGCGTTGAAGAAAGAGTGATAAGCAATCTTGAGGCTAATACCCGATTATTGCAAACTCATTCTCAATCAATCTCTAAGCTTGAAGCGAATACTCAATCTATGGCTAGGTTAGAAGCTCAAATCGGGCAACTAGCTAATGCCTTAAATAGAAGGGAGGAAGGTAAGTTGCCGAGTCAATCGGTGACAAATCCTAAGGGTGTTCATATGATTGAGGATCCATCATCTTCAACTTGTAATGCCCCTCCAGAGCAAGTTCAATCAATCACCACCTTAAGGAGTGGTAAAATCATCAATTCCAGGGTAGGGGAGGAAGAGAAGAAGGAGTTCAATGAGCAATCCGCAAATCCAAAAGAATCCCAATTAAATCCAAAATTGTTTCCTTTAAATCCAAATTTACAAAACATCCCACCAAATCCAAAAGGAACGGCAAGTGAAGTTGTGTCGTCATCAATTCCAAATCTTGACACTTCTTTTGAATCTCCGGTTCCTTTTCCTCAAAGATTGAAGGAACCTTCTCATTTTGGGAAGCAAGGAGAGAAAATCCAAGACATGATGGAGATCTTCAAACAAGTAAAGATCAATCTCCCTCTCCTTGATGTTATTCGACAAATTTCCTCCTATGCTAAATTCTTGAAGGACTTGTGCACTCAAAAGCGCAAATCTAGGAATAATGTTCCTAAGAAAGTCCTCTTAACTGAGCATATAAGCTCCATTTTCCAACACCAAGCCCCTCCTAAATTCAAAGATCCGGGTGCTCCGACCATTTCGTGCACCATCGGAAATCAATCTTTTGAAAAGGCACTTCTTGATTTAGGGGCTAGTGTCAATTTGCTTGCATTCTCAGTTTACCAACAGCTAGGTTTGGGGGAACTCAAGCATACCACGGTTGTGTTGCAACTCGCCGACCGCTCGGTGAAGCAACCACGTGGTATAATTGATGATGTAATCATTCAAGTGGACAAATTCTATTTTCTGGTGGACTTCATAGTCCTTGACACTGAACCGGTCCAAAATCCAAATCGACATATTCCTATCATTCTAGGTCGTCCATTCTTGGCCACGGCAAATGCTTGCGTTAATTGCCGTACCGGAGTGATGGACATCTCTTTCGGGAATATGAAAGTCCGCTTAAACATCTTCAATGCTTCCCACCACCCATCTGAAGATGAAAGTGAGTGCTTTTGCATCGATGTTGTGGAAGACCTTGTTCAAGAAGCACTTCCTTCTATTCTTTCCAAGGATCCTCTAGAGGCATGCCTAAATCACTTCAACTATGATGATTTTGACGTTGAGCAATCTATTTGTGAAGTTAACTCAATGCTCGATGTCAACACTGTCATGGACGTGCCTAAATGGAGAGTTCCAAGGGAACCCTTGCCTCCTTTGTCCGAAACTTCCCAAACTCCTTCACTAATTTCCCCCCCACAACTTGAGCTTAAGCCTCTACTGGCTACACTCAAGTATGTTTTCTTAGGCGCTAATGAGACCCTTCCAGTCATTATTGCTTCCAATCTCACCAATGATCAAGAGATGGAACTCATCAAAGTGCTAAAAGAGCACAAGGAAGCAATAGGATGGAGTGTGGCAGATCTTAAGGGAATGGACCCTTCTATTTGTATGCACCGCATACACTTGGAAGAGGATGCAAAGACCTCAAGGGAGGCACAACGTCGATTAAATCCAAATATGAAGGACGTTGTAATGAAGGAGGTGGTGAAGTTACTAGATGCGGGAATTATTTACCCCATCTCAGATAGCAAGTGGGTTAGTCCCACTCAAGTGGTTCCAAAGAAGTTAGGTATTACGGTGCAACCAAATGAAAAGGGTGAATTAATTCCCCAACGCACCACCACGGGCTGGAGAGTGTGCCTAGATTATAGGAAATTAAATTCAGCCACTCGGAAAGATCATTTCCCCCTCCCATTCATTGATCAAATATTGGAGAGATTAGCCGGACAAAGTTTTTATTGCTTTTTAGATGGATACTCTGGCTATAATCAGGTTGCTATAGACCCGAGGGACCAAGAGAAAACCATCTTTACATGTCCTTTCGGCACATTTGCTTATAGACACATGCCCTTTGGGTTGTGCAATGCACCGGCAACTTTTCAGCGGTGTATGATGTTTATCTTTTCGGACATGGTGGAAAAATTCTTGGAAGTATTCATGGATGATTTTTCTGTTTTTGGGCCTTCATTTGAATCATGCCTCCAAAACATATCCAGTGTCCTCAAACGATGTCGAGAGACCAACCTAATTCTTAGTTGGGAAAAGAGCCACTTTATGGTTCAAGAGGGTATCGTCCTAGGACACATTGTGTCTAAGAGAGGAATAGAGGTTGATAAAGCCAAGGTTGAGCTCATTTCCAAACTTCCTCCACCATCAACGGTGAGAGAGATTCGTTCATTCCTTGGGCATGCGGGCTTTTATCGTCGTTTCATCAAAGATTTTAGCAAGATCTCTCGGCCTTTGTGTCACCTTCTTGAAAAAGAATCTTGCTTTACCTTTGATGAAGCGTGCCTTAACGCTTTTGAAAAACTCTGCACCATGCTCACAACTGCCCCAATTCTAATCTCTCCAAATTGGGCTCTCCCATTTGAGATCATATGTGATGCATCCGATTATGCCATGGGAGCGGTCTTAGGGCAACGAGTAGACAAACTGCCACATGTCATTTACTACGCAATTAAAACCCTTTTCGAGGCTCAAATCAATTATACCACAATGGAAAAGGAGTTGCTTGTGGTAGTATTTGCATTAGACAAGTTTCGAGCTTATTTATTAGGTTCAAAGGTCATTGTCTATTCGGACCATGCTACCCTCCGGCATCTTTTGGCCAAAAAGGACACCAAGCTTAGGTTGATCCGATGGATACTCTTGTTGCAAGAGTTTAATTTTGAAATTAGGGACAAAAAGGGAACTGAAAATGTGGTGGCTGACCACCTTTCTAGAATTCTTGTTGAATCCCTCCATAATTCCATTCCAGTTTGTGAATCCTTCCCGGATGAATAACTCTTTGTTATTTCTCAAGAGAGTATCCCTTGGTATGCAGATGTGGTTAATTACTTGGCAACCGGTAAAATACCATCTTCTTGGACCAAACAAGAGAAGGATCGTTTTCTCTCCCAATCACGATCATATTATTGGGACGATCCTCAATTGTTCAAATATTACCCCGATCAAATAATTCATAAGTGTGTGCCCAACAGTGAATTCCAAAGCATTCTCAAATTTTACCATACACTCGCTTGTGGGGGTCATTTTAGTGCTAAGAAAACCGCCGCAAAAATTATTCAATGCGGATTTTTCTGGCCAACACTTCATCGGGATGCATATTCATTCTGCCGCTCTTGTGAGCGATGTCAGCGCCTCGGCGCGATGTCTCGGAAGGACATGATGCCTCTTAACCCTATTCTTATTATTGAGATATTTGATATGTGGGGCATTGACTTCATAGGACCAATTCCACCCTCTACTGGTCATGAGTACATACTTATGGCGGTGGACTACGTATCTAAGTGGATAGAGGCCATTGCTACCAAAACCAATGATCACGCAGTCGTGATTAAATTCATTCAAGCTAATATTTTTAGCTGGTTTGGTACGCCTCGGGCCATCATCAGTGACGGAGGTAAACATTTCTGTAACCGGTTCCTTCGAACCTTGCTTACCAAATACTCCGTCACACACAAAGTAGCCACCCCATACCATCCTCAAACCAGTGGCCAAGTAGAGGTATCCAATAAGGAGATTAAGAACATTCTTCAGAAAACTGTTCGGCCTGACCGGAAAGATTGGTCATTGCGACTAAATGATGCATTATGGGCATACCGAACCGCATATAAAACTCCCATTGGAATGTCACCTTATCGGTTGGTTTATGGCAAAGCGTGTCATCTTCCGGTAGAATTGGAGCATAAAGCTAGGTGGGCCACTAAAACTTTCAATTTTGACATGCAAAAGGCCGGATCTAATCGAAAGCTTCAATTAAGTGAATTGGAAGAATTGCGACATGACGCGTATGAGAACGCAAAAATCTATAAGGAAAAGTCCAAAGCCTTTCATGATCGTAATATTCGAGTCAAAACATTTTCGCCGGGCCAAAAAGTATGGTTGTACAACTCACACCTCCATTTGTTTCCCGGAAAACTTCGCTCCCGTTGGGATGGTCCATTTTTGGTTAATTCCGTCGCTCCCCACGGAGCGGTGGAATTAAAGGACTTGAAAGACGGCTCGTTGTTCAAAGTAAACGGGCAGCGCTTAAAAGTATGCGTGGATGGCCAAGTTACCACCGAATACGTGGATGTCGTCACTTTGACGGATCCCGTATATTTTGACTCGTGAGCCGATCCGAACGTCATGCCATAGACGTGTAAGGTGGCATAGCCATGGTAGCTATCATGCTTCCATGATGTCCCTTTAATCCAAGTTAAAGTTTGTATCTAAGCAATGTAGTATCTAATTCCCAAATATCCAAGTCCCTGAAGCATAACTCAAGCTGACTATTTTTGAGCATTTCGATTGATCGAAGCCAGGATCTCGATCAATCGAGATCTCGATTGATTGAGATTTCAGTCTCGATTGATCGAGAAATTGCAGAGAATTGCAAATCCAAAAGTCCCGAGAGGTAGTATTCTTTGATAGCATTTCGATTGGTCTTCGATCGATCAAAAATTTTGATTAATCGAAGAGGAATTTTGATTGATCGAAGTAAATTTCGATTGAACGAAATAAATTTTCGATTGATCGAATTAAAAGTCTTGATTCACCAAAGAAAGTCTCAATTAATCGAAGGAGAGATTTTGATCGATCGAAGGTGATCTCGATTGATCGAAGCGGGATTTTGATTAATCGAAATCTCGATCAATCGAGATGCACATCTCGATCAATCGAGATACACGCGATGCCTGCACGTGAGCCAAAATCCTATTTAAACCGTTGGGCTTCCCTCTCATTTCAAAAGAACCATCCGACTTCCTTCTCTTCTCTGAGCGATCCAGAGCCCTCCAAGCACCATTCCGCATGTGATCTTTCATCGCCGATCATCGCCCGCCGTTCGACATCATCTTAAGCCACCGCTAGCACTCGTGCGCTCTTCTCTTTGCGGCTGCGAGTGGGTCTTCTTCTATTTGAGCCGTTCATCTTCTTCCTCTTGAGGTAAGTGATGCATGGCTACATTTTGTGTACTCTCTCGCTATTTTTGATAGTTTTACGGTGTAATAAACATAGTTAGATGATATTGGGATGGATGGGTGCATTTGCGATGTTTGTAATGAAATTTTGCGAGTTTCGGGGGGGTAGGAATTCATGTAGGGTTGAGATTTTGCACTCTCTATGTTTCAAATGCTTAGTGTACGGTTTGTAACCGCGGCCCATCGTTTCGGTTGCATCCGCTCGCACTGTCTCTTTGAGAGTGACTTTTTGAATTCTCGTCAGCATCATGGACTAGGATCTAATTTTCATTTTTCTTCTTTTAGTTTATCCTTCGTTTAGTTTTATTCTTATTTATCTTTTATTTACGTAATTTTTGGAACAAAGTGCAGACTGTTTTGAGGCTATGGCGAGGGTGAAGAATGCCCCCGGTGCAGTTAGAGACGTGCCCAGGCGAGTCTTCCGGTCTCAGAAGTTTCACCCGAAGCAGATTTTTGACTTGGCAGAGTTCGAGGGGCATCCCGACAGTGCGTGGACTGTCGCCGAGCTCAGGAGGCGTCGCCTCGACCGGCTATGTGTGCCTCCCACCGACGTGGCACACGAGCGCTTAGTGCAGGTCTTTTACGATCACATGACCTACTCCTGCACTGCGCCGGATACTCTAGAGACGGTAGTGGGCACCGTCACTATTACGATTACGCCGAGCCGGATTGCTTAGATGCTCGGCATCCCTCACCAGCAGCCACCAGACATGGTTGACCAGGACGGTCGACCACTTTATAGGGCCGCACTCCCAGCAGACACTACACTGTTCTCGATCGTGATGGACATGTGTGGTGGGGCGTTTACTACGCCCAGTCACAATTGCACGTCCAAATCGATGTGCCAGAGCAGATTTTGGTTCTTGGACACCGTTCTCATCAAGAACGCGTGTCCTCTGTAGCACGTGGCAGAGCGCAGGGGCGACCTCCTCCGTTGCCTCTATGCTTTCCACACAGGCACTTGGTTTTCTGTCCCGTCGCTGATCTGGGGTGTCACGCCCCAGTTCCCGAGGCCCGGAAACCGAGGTGTGAACCCCGTGAGATCACCCTCACGACATAACCTCCACCTGATCATACAATTCAATTTCCTATTATTTTTACGAAAATCGGGCATGACCCATTCTAAATAATCAGCCCCTGGCATGATATACCTGCTTCACAATTTATATGGACACTTCTGGGCATGTGTCCCCCCAGCATTTATGTCTAACAGTAAATATGGACACTTCTAGGCCCGTGTCCCCCCAATATTTCTACAACATGCATAAACAATTATAAATATACATGCCTCAGTCCTTGAATGTCCGTATTAAATACATACATCACATGAATAAATACAATTGAAGGAACTGAATCAATATAAATCGCTTTATACATTTAATCCAAATGTAAAGCATCTATCTACCCACTATCCTGGATATACACTAGATTCTAAAGAATCTAGATACTACCTCTGCAACCGGTGCTGTCAGTCCCCTAACTAACTCCAAAACCAGCAATACCTGCAAAACCTGGGAGGGGGTGAGCTCAAAGGCCCAACAAGGTATGTAGAACCATACTATCACTGCTGCAGCAGGTCGATCCTCACATATTCTCAAAAATATACTTATGCACTTAAATATATCACAATATTTAAGACCATGCTCTACCTAGCATGCATGAACCAATGATGTATATGGCTACTCTAGCACATATGAACATACAAAATCCACTATACATGATTTTAGAAATCATTTTCAACATGCTTGAAAGCAGTAAACATTCCGCACCAATATGTATGTAGAACATATATGTCAAAGCATTTACATGACCAATGTAAATCATCTACCACATTTCCTACTCGACAAGTAGCAATCCCAAATGCAATGAAGATGCATTTAAACAGGAAAACATGCTTAACAGATAAACACATAAGCATAAATGTATTTTTCACCTTCCACGGTCATAATCCGATACATAAGACAAGCATCAAAGCTTGCACATACTCTCACTCTCGGTCCTCATCCGATACCCCACATGATTGGCCCGCTCCGAGGATCATGTGACCTAGGACAACTCCGATAACCATCCTATAACCTTGACCTACTCCGCCAACGTCATACTTCCGGGGCAATATTTTGGTTTGCCCATTGGTGATTAGACCATATCAGCACCGTCACCAATTATTTGTCTACTCAAGGTGATTAGACCATATCAGCACCGTCACCGAGTATTAGGTGGCTCAAAGTGGTTAGACCATATCAGCACCGCCACTGAGCTTATTTTGACTCAAGATGATTAGACCATATCAGCACCGTCATCGAGTCTTAAATGGTTCAAGGTGGTTAGACCATATCAGCACCGCCACCGAGTATTTACCTACTCCAAGGTGGATAGACCACTGTCACCGAGTATTTACCTACTCCAAGGTGACGTAATCGCTCCAACGCCCTCACCGTGACCGAGTATTGACCTACTCTGGGTGATTCAACCACACTTCCCCGTTTCCTCACAACGGCCCCATATATGCATTTCAAACATATAAACACTAAACATTTCAATGTTCACGCCTCACAATGCCTAAGCTAGTTAAAAGCACATAGCACGCATTCCATCTCCACATAAACCCACATGTAACCATATACGTGTCATTTCCCTCCCATATATGCAATATAGATGCATATATACATAGCATAATATTTTCATGCATCAACCCATGCTTATGAATACTAAAAAGAAGTATTTAGCATACTTTTCACCACATTCCAATAATAGCACATACATGTTCCAACACTTGCACAACACCTCACATATGCAAAACACTTCAACTTTAGCACATTTTTATCATGCTTCACCCATGCATACATTCTCTATATACAGATAGCATGCATTTCATTCATGTAATCCCACATGTAGTCACGTACATGTCAAATCATGCATATAAATCACATATGCACATGCATTAGCATAAATATAGTCATACTCTCATTCAATGCATACATTCATCACAAGTGTCTAACATTCATTCTAATCATCATATATATATTAACATATATATATATTGCATCACCTATACACGTATTATGCACATATATGACACTTAGCATAACCATGCTTCTCAAATATTCATTGAGGCTATAATCATATTTAGCATGCATCTCTACCATTTTCCAATATATAATCACATACATATTCCAATCCATGCATAAAATCCACCTATGCATAAGCAATAACACATAGCTAAACATAAAATAATTTAGCATGTTTGACATGGGCGCAATCTACACCTATAAATATCACAATGTACACAAGCATTTAAATCTAGCATGCTTCAATATCCCAATTATATATATA
This sequence comes from Cornus controversa, assembly GCA_026545225.1. Taxonomy (NCBI): domain Eukaryota; kingdom Viridiplantae; phylum Streptophyta; class Magnoliopsida; order Cornales; family Cornaceae; genus Cornus; species Cornus controversa. The sequence goes on along the minus strand of CM048851.1, from coordinate 1,916,019 downwards.
TATACCCGTATATATATATACTATAACCACACTTATATATATATATATAAGCACCTATATATATATATATAAATACCACATATGAACAATTAAGGGAACATATGTAAAATTAACGACGTATTTAAAATATATACGTAGGAGATAGAGGCAAGAATCAACTTGCCTTAAGTCCCGCTCTCAACCGGTCCGTGCCTGCAAAACGGCCTATTTCCAAGCCCGATCCAGTCCTGTGTCGAAGTCCACACGAGCAACTCCATTGGACCAATTCATTTCCTTTTCAAATTTCACGCTTGGCCCAATTCATGTCGTGGTCCAATCCCCATCATAACCCAATTCCGAGTTCAAGCCCAAACCGCTCAATCCATGATGTCTCAACCCACATCATCAACCGTGAAGGTCCAAAAAGCCTCATATAACCGTCCGAACCCCCTACCAAAAACACCTCCACCACGGAGTCAAACCACCACCAAAGGCTAGCTGAAACCACCATGGCCACACCCGAGTCCACTATCAAAGCTACCGTGGACGAACCCAGCCATTTCCACAACCCAACAACCACTGCCGAAAACCACCACTAACCACCATAGATCAAAACCAAACCGGCCATCATGTATGGCCAGCCAAATTCCACCAGCCACGAACAGCCGTGACCACTCAATGCCCAAGCTGAAACCGTCAACTACATCCAAAACCCAATTCCGAAACTCCGCCGAAACCAACAACTACAAGGACAGAACCCACAGCTAACCACCGTTCGGTCACCCAATACGGAAGATCCATTCGAACCCAAAAGACCCACAACCGGCCACAATCGAACTCACCTGGAACAACCCATCAGCCGAAACCTAACAAGGTCTCACCGAAATCATCCAAAACCCAGCCGAAACTACCTTCGGCAACCACGTCCAGCCACCCAAAAACTCACCAAGCCAACAAACCATACACAAGTGGAACTCATTCGAAAACCAAGCCCAACCACTAGCAACCGAACACAGCGACTCACCTCAACGGACCTACTAGTCGAAGCCAAACACGGTGAACCACTCGCCAACACCACCGCTAGTCGCCGCCGGAGCTCACCGAAACAGATCCACAAACGATCCCCTTTGGTACCCATCTGAACCACCAACTGCAACCCCCATGGAAGACCCACCGGGAGTCACCTATTTTCACCATCTTCCTCGGCTGTCCACTGCCGGAACACCCCACAAGTGACCACCACGGACAAGCCCTCAAACCCCGGCGAAGCAAACCCCAACCGCGGCCATCAGCCCGCAAACCAGCTGAGAACCCAACTCGTGGAACCACCCACTCCAGCCAACTCGTACCTCCCCGCAAATAGGCCACTTTTGGCCACCCTCGCTGCCGGAGCACCACCTTCACCATCGCCGTTCGAATCCCCCACCGAACCAACGAACCCAACCCGGAAACCCCAGTCGCGGCCAACAACTCACCACCAGCCACCACCGTCGCCCCGGCCGAGCTCCACCGCGAGCGGTTGGCAGCCCCAGCCATCGCCGGCGCCGGATCCTTCCCTCTTCCTCCCGGCGTCACCCGATCCCTCCTTTCTTCTCTTTCCCCGATTTCTCTCTCTTCTCTCTTTCTTTTTCTTTTCTTTTCTTTTTCTTTCCTTTTCTTTTTCTTTCCTTTTCTTTTTCTTTTCTTTCTTTCCCAGCCGACCACTAATGTGGTCTTCCCTTTTTGTTGACCACTTTTGGTCCATACATTATATATATATATTATATATATATATATAATATAATATACTACACCATACACAAAATACATGTATTCTATGTATTTCCCCACACTTACCTTTATTTGCACATGAGCCCACCCTATATTTATAATTTAATATAAATATAGGCACCATGTATATATATATTTAGATATATACATATACACATACAAACACCTTCCACCTATATGGAAATATATCCACACCCTTTTCAGAATTTAATTAACCCGAAAAAATCAATCCGGTCCAAATCCACCTGGAACCGGTCAAAATAATTTCCGGCCCTTACAACCTCCCCTCCTTCAAGGAATTTCGTCCTCGAAATTAGCATAGTCATGGTCTTTCCAAAACCAATCTTACTAGACGTCATTCTCGCCAATGATCGTCACTTTCCCTTCCCACATATTCCAGGCGTTACACTTGCAACACCTAGCTCATAACACTCAAGTCTGGCACAACAGTGCATCTCGACTTGCTTCCTAGAGTCCACAGTCTCTACCTCAAGACCTACCCAGTCCATCTCTATTTCTAGTCTAAGGCAACACCTTTGACTAATCATACCAATCACTCACAGTGATACTTTCCTATAATCCAGGATCATCAATACTCAAAGTCATTCTTTTATTATCAGACATGACTTTCACTCTCTAGCATATCATTCCCGAGCTTAGTCCAATATCCTGGGCATCATCACAACACAATCCACATCAATCCAGTGCACATCACAAGCGCACTCACCAGCAAGGCACATGACAGTGTACTCGCCGATACAAACCACATAAGCAGTGTACTTGCCGCAGCAAGCCACATAATCCTGCCCAGTCTCATAGACTACAACCCACTGGAATCCAATGCTAAGTCCAGGATCTTACATCCCACTGATTTCATAATCTCATTACTCAAGAGGAGATCCATTTCCCATTTTCATCCTTCACACCAAGGAACCATTTGACAATTAGAGAGAATTCCTTTCATATCAGCACTTCACTTTAGACAACCCTCACCAATGAAAGTTTGAGGTCACCTACAGTAGCCAAACAGCAGCCATACAGTGGCCGCAGCCCACTGCGTCTACACGTCCACTGTGTCCACCTCTCCCCTTCACGGTAAGAAATTATCCTCACTTCAGATACCATATGTCAGGATCCTCACCCACTATCAACCCATCCTTCTCTTAGCATCATATCCACACTATGATCCAACTGCATCTATCATGCGCATATCACAGTACACCGCTGAGGTTAAGGCACATAAGGAGTGCACTTGTCAAAACAAATCATCCAGTCCTGTCCATTGTTGTGGACTACATTCCATTCCTTTCCAGCATCTCTTTTGAGATCCCAAGATCCTGACTGCTTCGTCTAGAACCCCACAATTCCTTCCATGCATCACTATTGCAATGATTACAACACAAATCTAAATCACCAAACTCTTGGTTTGGAAAACTACAAGGTAATTCACACCTTCCTCAACAATTCCAGACTCATACTTTCAAAGTATATCACTACCTGTCTATTTCAACATCACAGCCCACTCGGGTTCAAACCTCTACTCAGGTTCACAAATCCTTAAAACCAGGTCTTCTAGGTGACTACATGTCACTACTAACCATGCAACGCAAAATGCAACACGAAAGGGTAATGCACAGTCACATGAATCACATATACCACCTAGCACATAACACACAACATGCTAATCAAATAAACACATACCATGCATAAATCAAAACCCTAGCCCTCGGGCCAATACCAGGAAAATACCCTTAACCATACACGGTCCCGGTACTTCCTTTGCCTGAGCAAATGTGAAACACGGCCCAGTCCCCCTAGTATACACACATACTAGAGTCACAAAATCTAGAGTGGTTCAAACCAACCTACTCTCATCCTCTATACTCATTGGTAAACACCTACCAATCTATCCGCCTCTATAGTCTAAGGTAGCAACCTTGACTATCAATACCAATCACTTTCAGTGACATATCCCTGCTATTGGGAATTCTTTATCTATCGTCATCCAGACGAAACAACTCAACATCTACAAGAGCCGGCGTATTGTAAGAGAAACGCTAATCCAAGAAAAATGTCTGGCCAGGCCACTTTTCCCAGTTAGCCCAACTCCGGCAACATGCCTTCCTTGTATCCCATCTCAATCCCAATTGCCAACCTCGGCAATACACTTACCAACAACACATCATAAGCCCCTAAGTATTTCTAAGGACTTAAGCACTCGCAAACTTCCTTGCGGTATCTCTTCATTGCTCACTAATGAGACTTGATCACCAAATCCAAAGGTCTAAACTCAACCAATTCTGGGAGTTATTACCAACCAACACCAATTTCACATACTAACACTTTGCTCTTTCATTAGGATTGCTCAGATCGAGCAAGTCATTCCACTACCGTCCATAGGTATTCAAACCTACTGTCTAGACAACTATCAACCATTGCCTATCTCCAAGCCACCACGTGATCTGACCATCTGTCCTTAGGTATTCGAACCTACAACTTTGATACCCTAGGTTTTCAAACCTAATGCTTTAACAGCAATCAAGAGTTCCTCGAATACTCAACCCTTACTCGTCGCCCCTAGGTATTCTGACCTAGTGCTCTCGTAGTATTCGGGTATTAGGTACATAATTCAACCTTCTCAGCCACACACGTGGTATGCCCATTCCCGTCGTCCCTAGGTATTCCAACCTAGAGCTCTGATACCATTCTGTCACGCCCCAGTTCCCGAGGCCCGGAAACCGAGGTGTGAACCCCGTGAGATCACCCTCACGACATAACCTCCACCTGATCATACAATTCAATTTCCTATTATTTTTACGAAAATCGGGCATGACCCATTCTAAATAATCAGCCCCTGGCATGATATACCTGCTTCACAATTTATATGGACACTTCTGGGCATGTGTCCCCCCAGCATTTATGTCTAACAGTAAATATGGACACTTCTAGGCCCGTGTCCCCCCAATATTTCTACAACATGCATAAACAATTATAAATATACATGCCTCAGTCCTTGAATGTCCGTATTAAATACATACATCACATGAATAAATACAATTGAAGGAACTGAATCAATATAAATCGCTTTATACATTTAATCCAAATGTAAAGCATCTATCTACCCACTATCCTGGATATACACTAGATTCTAAAGAATCTAGATACTACCTCTGCAACCGGTGCTGTCAGTCCCCTAACTAACTCCAAAACCAGCAATACCTGCAAAACCTGGGAGGGGGTGAGCTCAAAGGCCCAACAAGGTATGTAGAACCATACTATCACTGCTGCAGCAGGTCGATCCTCACATATTCTCAAAAATATACTTATGCACTTAAATATATCACAATATTTAAGACCATGCTCTACCTAGCATGCATGAACCAATGATGTATATGGCTACTCTAGCACATATGAACATACAAAATCCACTATACATGATTTTAGAAATCATTTTCAACATGCTTGAAAGCAGTAAACATTCCGCACCAATATGTATGTAGAACATATATGTCAAAGCATTTACATGACCAATGTAAATCATCTACCACATTTCCTACTCGACAAGTAGCAATCCCAAATGCAATGAAGATGCATTTAAACAGGAAAACATGCTTAACAGATAAACACATAAGCATAAATGTATTTTTCACCTTCCACGGTCATAATCCGATACATAAGACAAGCATCAAAGCTTGCACATACTCTCACTCTCGGTCCTCATCCGATACCCCACATGATTGGCCCGCTCCGAGGATCATGTGACCTAGGACAACTCCGATAACCATCCTATAACCTTGACCTACTCCGCCAACGTCATACTTCCGGGGCAATATTTTGGTTTGCCCATTGGTGATTAGACCATATCAGCACCGTCACCAATTATTTGTCTACTCAAGGTGATTAGACCATATCAGCACCGTCACCGAGTATTAGGTGGCTCAAAGTGGTTAGACCATATCAGCACCGCCACTGAGCTTATTTTGACTCAAGATGATTAGACCATATCAGCACCGTCATCGAGTCTTAAATGGTTCAAGGTGGTTAGACCATATCAGCACCGCCACCGAGTATTTACCTACTCCAAGGTGGATAGACCACTGTCACCGAGTATTTACCTACTCCAAGGTGACGTAATCGCTCCAACGCCCTCACCGTGACCGAGTATTGACCTACTCTGGGTGATTCAACCACACTTCCCCGTTTCCTCACAACGGCCCCATATATGCATTTCAAACATATAAACACTAAACATTTCAATGTTCACGCCTCACAATGCCTAAGCTAGTTAAAAGCACATAGCACGCATTCCATCTCCACATAAACCCACATGTAACCATATACGTGTCATTTCCCTCCCATATATGCAATATAGATGCATATATACATAGCATAATATTTTCATGCATCAACCCATGCTTATGAATACTAAAAAGAAGTATTTAGCATACTTTTCACCACATTCCAATAATAGCACATACATGTTCCAACACTTGCACAACACCTCACATATGCAAAACACTTCAACTTTAGCACATTTTTATCATGCTTCACCCATGCATACATTCTCTATATACAGATAGCATGCATTTCATTCATGTAATCCCACATGTAGTCACGTACATGTCAAATCATGCATATAAATCACATATGCACATGCATTAGCATAAATATAGTCATACTCTCATTCAATGCATACATTCATCACAAGTGTCTAACATTCATTCTAATCATCATATATATATTAACATATATATATATTGCATCACCTATACACGTATTATGCACATATATGACACTTAGCATAACCATGCTTCTCAAATATTCATTGAGGCTATAATCATATTTAGCATGCATCTCTACCATTTTCCAATATATAATCACATACATATTCCAATCCATGCATAAAATCCACCTATGCATAAGCAATAACACATAGCTAAACATAAAATAATTTAGCATGTTTGACATGGGCGCAATCTACACCTATAAATATCACAATGTACACAAGCATTTAAATCTAGCATGCTTCAATATCCCAATTATATATATATATACCCGTATATATATATACTATAACCACACTTATATATATATATATAAGCACCTATATATATATATATAAATACCACATATGAACAATTAAGGGAACATATGTAAAATTAACGACGTATTTAAAATATATACGTAGGAGATAGAGGCAAGAATCAACTTGCCTTAAGTCCCGCTCTCAACCGGTCCGTGCCTGCAAAACGGCCTATTTCCAAGCCCGATCCAGTCCTGTGTCGAAGTCCACACGAGCAACTCCATTGGACCAATTCATTTCCTTTTCAAATTTCACGCTTGGCCCAATTCATGTCGTGGTCCAATCCCCATCATAACCCAATTCCGAGTTCAAGCCCAAACCGCTCAATCCATGATGTCTCAACCCACATCATCAACCGTGAAGGTCCAAAAAGCCTCATATAACCGTCCGAACCCCCTACCAAAAACACCTCCACCACGGAGTCAAACCACCACCAAAGGCTAGCTGAAACCACCATGGCCACACCCGAGTCCACTATCAAAGCTACCGTGGACGAACCCAGCCATTTCCACAACCCAACAACCACTGCCGGAAACCACCACTAACCACCATAGATCAAAACCAAACCGGCCATCATGTATGGCCAGCCAAATTCCACCAGCCACGAACAGCCGTGACCACTCAATGCCCAAGCTGAAACCGTCAACTACATCCAAAACCCAATTCCGAAACTCCGCCGAAACCAACAACTACAAGGACAGAACCCACAGCTAACCACCGTTCGGTCACCCAATACGGAAGATCCATTCGAACCCAAAAGACCCACAACCGGCCACAATCGAACTCACCTGGAACAACCCATCAACCGAAACCTAACAAGGTCTCACCGAAATCATCCAAAACCCAGCCGAAACTACCTTCGGCAACCACGTCCAGCCACCCAAAAACTCACCAAGCCAACAAACCATACACAAGTGGAACTCATTCGAAAACCAAGCCCAACCACTAGCAACCGAACACAGCGACTCACCTCAACGGACCTACTAGTCGAAGCCAAACACGGTGAACCACTCGCCAACACCACCGCTAGTCGCCGCCGGAGCTCACCGAAACAGATCCACAAACGATCCCCTTTGGTACCCATCTGAACCACCAACTGCAACCCCCATGGAAGACCCACCGGGAGTCACCTATTTTCACCATCTTCCTCGGCTGTCCACTGCCGGAACACCCCACAAGTGACCACCACGGACAAGCCCTCAAACCCCGGCGAAGCAAACCCCAACCGCGGCCATCAGCCCGCAAACCAGCTGAGAACCCAACTCGTGGAACCACCCACTCCAGCCAACTCGTACCTCCCCGCAAATAGGCCACTTTTGGCCACCCTCGCTGCCGGAGCACCACCTTCACCATCGCCGTTCGAATCCCCCACCGAACCAACGAACCCAACCCGGAAACCCCAGTCGCGGCCAACAACTCACCACCAGCCACCACCGTCGCCCCGGCCGAGCTCCACCGCGAGCGGTTGGCAGCCCCAGCCATCGCCGGCGCCGGATCCTTCCCTCTTCCTCCCGGCGTCACCCGATCCCTCCTTTCTTCTCTTTCCCCGATTTCTCTCTCTTCTCTCTTTCTTTTTCTTTTCTTTTCTTTTTCTTTCCTTTTCTTTTTCTTTCCTTTTCTTTTTCTTTTCTTTCTTTCCCAGCCGACCACTAATGTGGTCTTCCCTTTTTGTTGACCACTTTTGGTCCATACATTATATATATATATTATATATATATATATATAATATAATATACTACACCATACACAAAATACATGTATTCTATGTATTTCCCCACACTTACCTTTATTTGCACATGAGCCCACCCTATATTTATAATTTAATATAAATATAGGCACCATGTATATATATATTTAGATATATACATATACACATACAAACACCTTCCACCTATATGGAAATATATCCACACCCTTTTCAGAATTTAATTAACCCGAAAAAATCAATCCGGTCCAAATCCACCTGGAACCGGTCAAAATAATTTCCGGCCCTTACATGGGGGCAGATGTACAAAGTCAAGGACGGCCTCATCAACAAGAGGATGAGATGAGCAGCGAGTTGGCGGCTTCCCTTTCCTTTCCTGATCGTCGCTTTTCTCAGTAGTGCCAGTATACCGGTCAGTCAGACTGACATCCAGTTGGCACCGCCCACCTGCTTCACATCTACTCATTGGGAGCGGGTGAGGCGACAGGACCACCAGGGCGATCCACCTGACGATGTAGATATGGATGCCCCAGAGGAGATGGAGGAGGGAGATCCTGCAGGGGATGAGTCCGAGGATGAGGAGATGGAGGAGGAGGAGATGGATATGGTTGCAGAGCGGCATGACATCTTAGCGACTGGCTACTCCTGCCTGGCGGCTGACGTAGAGCGGCTCCAGCAGGGTTTTGACGAGCACGTCCAGGTGACACAGAGTCAACTGGAGGGCACTCATTCGGACATTTCTTCTCTGGCACAGGGTCAGAGGGCGATTCTCGACGAGTTCTGAGCCTTCCAGCAGGACCTGCAGTCCCTGTTCACAGGCCGAGCTTCCACCTCCACCTCCACTCCCACCGAGCCACCACCACCACCACCCGCCCTCGAGTAGCTGCATTTATTTGTCTTTTATGTTTTACTTTCCGTATTTTTCTTTCCATATGTTTCATAGGCCATGTTGGCCATGCTTTCTTTCATTTTAGTTTTGAGTATTCCAGATGGTTGTACGCTTTGTACTGAACTCATTATTTATATATGGAATACAGTTATCTTTTCTTTTATCCCATGTGTTCTCTTTACTGTCCTTATTTTTGCTTTCTGTCAATAATTCTGTTCTCTATACTTTGACTATGTATGTAGTACCACTTGTCAAATTGTTATATGCGATTTAGTTGATGATTTCCGTTTATTACCGCCTGGTTTAAATTCCCAATACTGTTGAGATTGCTTCAACACAGTATGGCGGTAATAAAGAAAGGCTGCCCCTTTGCGTGCTATACGTTAGCGTGCCTGGATAGTCAATATCTTATCGCATAGACCTCTTAGACAATCGAAAAACACCAGTTCAGATCCTTAGATATACAGTGATATTGGCATTGTCCGTTTGTGCATAATTATTTCATTATGTTCTGTTTATTTACTTTTTGTTCCTTTTAATGCTCGTGGTATCCAGTTGGTGTTCTGTGCAGGTTTTTCTTATTTATAGGATGACCGCTACTGTGGAATACCATTTTTGTCGCATTCAGCAATCCCTGTAACTTCTTTCCTTGTTCTTCTTGTCCAAACATTGCGGACAATGTTGCATATAAGTTTGGGGGTGCGGTATGCTATACCACTTGCATATGCATGCAATGTTCAGTCTTAGTATTGAGTGTCATTGTAGAGCAGTTTCCTTGATATTTTTGCATGCTTGCTACGATGTCTTGACTTTTTTTTTTTTAAAGGAAGATCATCCGAATAAATGTCCGAGGTAAATGCAGTAGGTAGTTAAGAACTTTAACATTGTAAATACCCACACTTTTGCAAGTTGTATAGTAGGCTAGAACGGTCTACATTTTTGTCCAAATACGAACACGTATGGTTCTTGCCCTAAATTTGTCCTTAAACGCACAAATTCGCACACATGCATTTTAAACTGTGGGGTATAAGTCTGAGGGAGAATTTTGTAAATTTCTATTTTTATCTGAACAACTTAAAGAATAAGTTCTTCCGGTTGTTGTAAAAAAAAAAAAAAAAAAAGAGAAAAAGAGAAAATCTGCAATAAGCCTTCTCACTCAATAAACCGGATTTCTATGCCTCAAAGCAGGGAATATTCGCGTATAAGTGTGCAAGGTTGAGCAATAATAAGCGGGTGGCTTGCTTACGTTGATCGCCTTGTAAGCTCGGTTATTAAGTCCGAGGGGTGTTTCTTCACCTAATGCCCTAAAACCAATTGGTTTGGGAGTCATTGGCCCAATGCCGCTACATGGGCTTACAAGAAAGCAAAAAGAGCTAAGCATTGCACGGTCATCCGCACATGAACAATCATGAAGGTTTTGTGATAATGAACGGCTGTGGCGAGCGTTTTCAATGAGTTTTTCTTTTAAAAACAGATTTGTTTGTTTTCTTCTCCAAATTTGACAAAAGCCACGCGTTAGAATGCATGTTCACTTTTCAAAGAGGATTTTGGGGTCAAAATTGGTATGTTTGTTCGGACTAGCCATTATGTGGGGACCGTCGTTTATTTATAGCTTGTGCAAGTCTATTTTTGCTAATGACCACATAGTTCTGTAATACTTTTTGCATTTGCCAAAAGTGAAATGAACGGATGATCGCCCTTTATCTAGTGATGACTGAGCATGATTCAACTTTTATATAATATAGTTAGTTTCATTTTTGTAATATCGTATTGCTAAGGGACTACCAATATGTAAGTTTGGGGGTGTGATAAGTGTTCAATTCTATGCATTTGAACCCTCTTTATTACTTATGTTAGTTCCGTTTTTGCGTTTACCGAGATATGTTTACGGTATTTTTGTGTTTTTGATGTATTGCAGGTATTAGAGTAAATGGAGCAAAGTTTGAAGTTATTTGCAGCTGAAGAGGAAAAATCAGAATTGCAGCCAAAGGCATCTCGATCAATCGAGATGTTGATTTCGATTAATCGAAATCTCGATTGATCAAGATCCCATTCCGATTGATCGAAATCTCGATCAATCGAGATCCAATCTTGATTGATCGAGATTCTGCAGAATCCACTTGGCCACTTGCTCACCTGCTCTCCCACTTGTAACAAAATCCCCCTTTTCGCACGACTTAGGGGGATTGTCTGACTTGAACAAGACCCTTGGAGACCTTCTTGATACAAGGGATATATATATTGATATATATATATATATGGTGGACCCCAAGGTTGAAAAGGAAGCCAAAAAGCACACAAAAAGGGCCATATCTCTCATATCTCATATATCTCTCAATATCATCAGACCATCCAAGGAGAGACCTTCGGGAGAGGAAGAAGAGGAGCTGAACCAGACCAAGAAACTTCACTTTCTTCATCAATGGAAGGGTGCAAGGCTGCCATGACCAACTAACTCCTCCACTAGGGTGTGGTTGACACACCTAGCCATGTAAACTTGTTCATTTTTGTAGCACTTGGGGATTTGTAGTTAAATGTTGATTATTTAGCCTAGTGAATATGTACACAAATACATTTCTTATATATATTCATTTGATGTGGAATTTATTCTTGTCTTAGAGTAGATTTTGTCACTTGGATGCACAACATTTGCATATTCCACAAGAAGTGCAAATGATGGCTAGATAATGGTGTTTAAATGAATGTGTGATGTTTTCTTGTATAGACCATGCCAAGACAAGGTAGTTTGGATGCATGTAGTGTTCAATTAGAGAGTAGGGTAATTAGGTAGTTAGTTAGGTTGAAGAGCTATGCTAGTTGAAGATGGATTATGATAGGTTAGCACACACATTGATCTTTTGATATGTTATTGAGGTCACAAGCCTAATGACATTGTTAGGCATTTAATTTATGAATCCCATGCTTGCTACACTTATGAACATGTGAATGGCTAGTGGTGGAAACCACCCCTAGCTCTCTCTCCCAACTTTACTCTTTAATTTTATTGTCATTTCATTCATGCAATAGATTATAAACAAAAATCCAAAAACCTATTTTTAGAATTAAAGTAGAATTAATCTTCCTTTAAGGCAATTTCAACTAGTCCTCGTGGGATCGATACCCTCTAAATAGAACCCTATCTGCAAAGATTCGTGCTCTTGCGAGTGGTTAAATTATATTTTGATAAAAAGGGCAAAATTAAGCTTATAATTTAATCCGAGTTTAGCCACATCACACACCATGAGCAAGTCCAAGCTATTAACACTTTGAGAAGTGGGAAAATAATTGACAATAAAGTGGGTGAGAAGAAAGAAGAAGAAAAAGTGACCACAAGTCCAAGTGCTGAAATTCCTTATGAGCCCAAAGCTCCTTTCCCACAACGTTTCTTTGAATCATCTAGATTGGGAAAGCAAGGGGACAAGTTGCATGACATGATGGAGGTGTTTAGACAAGTGAAGATCAATTTGCCACTCCTTGATGCCATCAAGAAAATTCCTCCTTATGCTAAATTCTTGAAGGACTTGTGCACTCAGAAAAGGCATTCTAAAAGCCATGTGCCAAAGAAAGTGATGCTGCCACAACAAGTAAGTTCAATAATTCAGCAGTGTATTTCTCCCAAGTACAAAGATCCTGGTGCTCCAACTATCTCATGCATTATTGGGGAGCACCATGTGGATAAAGCTCTTCTTGATTTGGGTGCAAGTGTGAATTTGCTACCCTATTCAGTTTACTTACAATTGGGCTTGGGAGAATTGAAGCCTACCTCTGTGGTATTGCAATTTGCAGACAGATCAACAAAGCAGCCCCGAGGAATTATAGAAGATGTGCTCATTAAAGTGGACAAGTTTTACTTTCCTATTGATTTTATTGTACTTGACACTGAGCCGGTTCACAATCCGAAGAGGCACATTCCAGTGATCCTTGGTCGACCTTTCTTAGCTACTGCTGATGCTTGCATAAATCGTAGGTCAGGGATTATGGATATTTCGTTTGGCAACATGAATGTCAAGCTTAATGTGTTCAATGCTATCCAACACCCTCCAGATTAGAGTGATGTGTTTTGTATGGATGATATTGATGAATGTGTGGAGGAATTTGTTTCATCCTCTATATCTTGAAACTCCCTGGAGGTATGTAAGTCTCTTTCTGACTTTGAGAAAATTAATGATGAAGGGTCGTGCGAAGAGGTGCATTCTATGCTGGAAATGGATGCTATTCAGAATACTCCACCTTGGAGAATTCCAATTGAGCCATTACCTTCTCTCTCTAGCACTCCCCTAGTGCCTTCATTGGAGTCCCCTCCAGAATTAGAATTGAAGCCTTTGCCTGACAAATTGAAGTATGTATTCTTGGGGGCACAGAAAACTCTTCCTGTTATAATTGCCTCTGATCTGACAGAAATTCAAGAGAAGAGCTTAGTAGAGGTTTTATACCAACATCATGAAGCAATTGGATGGAGTGTTGCTGATCTTAAGGGCATTGATCCCTTGATTTGCATGCACAAAATTCATCTGGAAGAAGGATGTAAGCCAACTAGAGAGGCACAGAGGCGACTGAACCCCAACATGAAGGAGGTGGTAAAGAAAGAGGTTGTCAAGTTACGTGATGCAGGTATAATTTATCCAATTTCTGACAATACATGGGTGAGTCCAACACAAGTGGTTCCAAAGAAGTCTGGTCTTACCATTGTCCCTAACTCTATGGGAGAGCTTGTTCCACAGCGTACTGCCACAGGTTGGCGTGTTTGCATTGATTACAGAAAGCTCAATTCTATGACAAGGAAGGATCACTTCCCTCTTCCATTCATTGATCAAATACTTGAAAGGTTAGCTGGTCAGAGATATTATTGCTTTCTGGATGGCTACTCTGGTTATAACCAAGTAGCTATGGATCTAGAGGATCAAGAGAAGACCACTTTCACTTGTCCCTTTGGTACTTTTTCTTATCGTCGTATGCCTTTTGGATTATGTAATGCTCCGGCTACATTCCAGGGGTGTATGATGGCCATCTTTTCCGATATGGTGGAAAAATTCTTGGAGGTGTTCATGGATGACTTCTCTGTTTTTGGATCATCCTTTGAACACTGTTTGAGCAATTTATCACTTGTGCTTCAAAGGTGCCGAGAATGGAATTTGGTACTTAGTTGGGAGAAGAGCCACTTTATGGTGAAAGAAGGTATTGTATTGGGCCATATTGTTTCAGAGAGGGGCATTGAAGTTGATAAAGCAAAGATCGACCTAATTGCAACTCTGCCTCATCCAACATCGGTAAGGCAAGTTCGATCTTTCTTAGGCCATGCTGGGGTCTATAGAAGATTTATCAAGGATTTTAGTAAAGTGGCTCGACCATTGTGCCATTTGTTATCTAAAGATGTTCCCTTTATCTGTGATGAAGATTGTGTGCAAGCTTTTGAAAAACTTCGATCTCTATTATCTTCTGCACCAATTATGCAATCGCCAAAATGGGCTCTACCTTTTGAAATCATGTGTGATGCCTCTGATTATGCAGTAGGAGCAGTGTTGGGACAAAGAGTAGAGAAACGGCCATATGTCATCTACTATGCTAGTAAGACTCTCTCTGATGCCCAACTCAATTATACAACCACAGAGAAAGAGCTTCTAGCCGTAGTGTTTGCCTTGGACAAGTTTCTTTCTTACTTACTGGGGTCCAAGGTGGTTGTCTACTCTGATCATGCAGCATTGAGACACTTATTGGCAAAGAAAGAAACCAAATCATGTCTTATTCGATGGATTTTATTGCTGCAAGAATTTGATTTGGAGATAAAAGACAAAAAGGGGACGGAGAATGTGGTTGCGGATCATTTATCTCGGATTGAGTTTGAGCCGGTGATCGATGCATTACCTATTCGAGACTCATTCCCGGATGAGCAATTGTTTGAAATTGCTTTAATGAAAGTAAATGGCCAAAGGTTGAAGCATTGTGTGGAAGGATGTGTGCCAATAAGAGACGTAGAGTCCGTCGACTTGACGGATCCCGTCTATCCGACTTAATCCCTTCGGGGAGTCAATCGTCTCCTACGGACGATAAATTGTAGGTTCTGTATGTATTTCTATACTTTACTTCCTTTAGTTTTCTTTAATTTTAATTTTTAGTTTTAGTTTTCTTAAGTTTTTCTTCAATTCTAGTTGCGTTTTAATGTTTTTTTTTTGAGTTTTTGATGTATAAGTTGCTTCCAGAGGATGCCAAGAGGTGTACCGAGGTATTTGGACTCAAGACGGGTGAAAAATTGTGCTCTCGGTCGACCTTGGGTGATGGAGACTCAAAAATATCAAGTCTTGGTCGACCTTGGGCGATGGAGGGTCCAACAGGCATCCAGGAGGGGGATCGATCGCCCCAGCCAAGGGGGATCAATCGCCCCATGCATTTTCTCAAGGATCCCCACCAGCAGGTGGGCGATCAATCGCCCACTCCAAGGGGGATCGATCGCCCAAGGGTATAGAGGGGCTGGCCGAGAATCCTCTTTATAAATGGACTCCTTATCCTCCTATATTGCTACTACTTGCATCCTAAACCTCTTTGAACTCCAATTCAAGTCCCACATCATCCGAAAAATTAATTTCTTCAATTGGTGAGTATTAAACAAGAATTCAACATTCAACATCAAACCGGATCAAAAATCACTAGTTCTCAAAGGAAGCTCTCACTTTTTCAAGTTCAACATCAAAGTAAGTGAAGTTTTTCTTTGAAGAAATTGTTCAAATCTTTTTGAGGGCTTTTGAAGACCAAGTTTGGGGGATCAATTTGGTGCATTCATTTGTTCGATTTGGGTGAAAAAATTGTCGAAAAGAGGCGGTTCAAGGTTACAAAAGAATTGTGCACGCCAAGTGTTCGATTTAATTCCTCAACCACACTTTTTCTACTTCTATGGCACCAAAGAGAGCAAGTCACCAAGGTGCTTCAAGTTCACGTAATCCTCGCCGAGTGAGGCATGATCCGACCACAGGTTCTTAACGATCTCGCCGAGAAGGTATTCAAGAGAGATGGCATCCAAGGGCGTTGAACTTTGAAACCACGTTTGACATAGCCGAACTTTATGGTATGTTTTTCGAGACACGATGGGGGATTTTCAACATCCGTCGTCATCGATCGGTATCCATTTTTGTTCCACTTTCATCTACTATTTACCCGAGGCTTGTCAAGGTATTTTATCAGAACTTAATGCCAACACCTGATGAGCGGGATGTGCTTACTTCTTCCGTAGATGGAACAATAGTTCGAGTGGACATGTCATCCATTGCCATTGCCATAGGTTGTCCTCATGAGTGCCCAGATGATTTATCTCATATCTATACTCCTTTACCCGACGAGTTATCAGTGGGTAATGTGGTTGCACGTTTGTGTGCCAACCAATTTTTCAGGCCGAAAAGGAATGCAGCTTCAAAGTCTTTAATGCCGAATCATTTATGGTTCCTTGACGCTGTTCTACTCAAGAATGTATGTCCAATTGGACATAAAATCGAAAGACGTCAAGAGTTCCTCAGAGCCTTATATGCTATACATTTTGGGCATTGGCTGTCATTCCCACAGATTGTCTGGGGCCAGATGGAGAAATTCTATTCCAAAGTTGTGGCTAAGGCACCAGACAGTGCAAGTGACTGAGAGTTTCCATTCCCTACTATTATTCACCAGTTGCTTGTGGCACAGGGGTATGCAGTCCATGAGGACGAGCTTGCCTTTCCACGTGATCTGCATTATGGCACGCATGACTGGAACCTGAGTCGATCTCATATGCACCAGAGAGTTATAGCGGCGCCTGGTGAGGTATCTCAGTTGGCCCAGGGAGGAGAGCATGTAGATATACCACCACCAGTGGAAGATCTAGAGGAGATGGAGGCAGAGGAAGAGGAGGTGCATGCATAGGCTGGTGGCCATGATTATCAATATTTAGAGGGGCAGATTGCTGGGTTGACAGCCCAGTTTGGCACCCTACAGACCGAGGTATCCACACAGTTTGGAGCAATGAGGACAGAGATGGCGAATCACTTTCGTGACACTCGCCAAGAGCAACTAGAGATGAGGAGGATGATGCGTGCACTGATGCGCTAAGCAAACTTGGATCCAGATGCTCAGTCACCAGCACACCCTTGACAGGAAGGTAACCATCTTTTGTATTTTATTTTATTTTTAGTTTTTATTTTTTTTTTAATTTTATTTTTCTTTCTGTAGTTAGATTTTTTTCTTAAAAAAAAAATATGAAAAATGGAAAAAAATATTTTATTTTTTAGGATTTTTTCTCTTTCATATTTATTTTCACCCATACTATTTTCACTTGATCTTTGGGGTATAGTGGTTTATTTTGACAGGTTTTAACATCCAAGTTTGGGGGTGTGCTTGCATTGCCTTCATGCTAATGGTGTGCTCTATTTTCCTTCCACTACTCCTTGGTCCTGGTAACATCGTTCTTATTCTTCTCTATGCTTTAAATGGGTGTACATTGAGGACAATGTACAGTTTAAGTTTGGGGGTGAGGCGATGCCTATTTGTGTGCTCAATGCATTATGGGGGGAAATTTGTGTGAAATTCTTCTTGTATTAGGATTTTAATTCATTTTATTTTCTTAGTTTGTTTATTTTATTTTATTTTAGATAGAATGTTTTGACATTATTCAATGGATTAATACCTTATGTAGGTGCATAACTTGCAATTTTTTAGTATGTTTGAAAATTTTGAAAACTGTGATTTGAATTATGTGGTTTTAATCATGGTTTGCAATAACATGTTTTGGAGTGATTAATTTTAGTTTCCTTACATGCACAGACACACTAGCATAATCTTGTGGGGTATAAACTTTTGTTGAGTTATTGAGTTACATATGCTTGAGATTAATTAGTATCTCTTGAGAATGAGTACCGATGATGTGTTTTACTTGACTTCAATGAAAAGAAAAGAAAAAAAAAGAGAAAGAAAAAAGTGATGAATAAGCAAATCAATTTGATCCTTTTCATGAGTAACCGGGCCTCTATGCCTCAGGAAGCACGGAGTGTTCGCGTCAAAAATGAAAGGGTGAGAAAAGATGAGCATTGGTTGTCTTGAATTGTAGCCTAACTGATTCGAGTAATTAGATCTTCGGGGTATCTTAAAGCCTAGTGCCCTAAAGCCATCTGGTTTGGGAGTCACTGACTGAAAGCTTGCTACATGGATCTTTCAGAAAGCTTAATAGATCAAGACATTGCACAACCAATAAAGCAATGAAAAAAAAAAGAATTGAAAAAAAAATGAAAAAGTCATGTATGCATGTTGGGAAGTATGAGTTCAATAAGGGGAGCTAGTGAGTTAAAAGGGTATGTGCCTTAATATATTCAGAGCTTGGTTATGCTACATGAGATGACTGCTAGTTCACTTTACACGAGAGAGCTAGAGTTGGTTATTTTGAGATATGTTGATGTGAATTATGCATGGGAACCATTGATTTGAATTATAGAATTTGAAAGTTTGAAATTATTCTTGAATGCAAGTTTGTAACTATGTATTGTAATCTTCTTCTTGAATTAATGTTGAAACAGAATTTTGAATGTTTGTGGGTAACAATTCTGGAAACCCTCACGAGACTATACTCATCCACTAGGGGGAACCTAGGGGTTTAAAGGCTTGTTGCATATGCTAAATGCAATCATTTCTCCCACGAAAGTGTAGTTGGGTAGTTTAGTTAGTATTTAGTAGTTTCTTTTGTTTTAGTTTTGTTTTATTCTATTGCTAAGGGACTAGCAATATGTAAGTTTGGGGGTGTGATAGGCGTTGAATGTTACGTATTCTAGCCTCTTAACTTATGTATTTTATTCTCTTAGTGATAGATTATTTTGTGATTTTACTTTGTTTTAGTGTTTTCTGTATTTTCAGGGTCTTAATGATTATTTCAGTTAAAACCAAGCTTTTGGGCTTTTATAGAAGACATCCAAGATGGTGAGATAAAGCCTACATCAAGGAGATTCACTCAACCATTTATTTCAACTCAAATCAGCCCAAGAACGAGGTCCAAGAGAATTACAGCTACTTAAGAAGGTTTCGGGCCTGAAGCCCAAATCTGCGCATAATACAGTCTTAATCCCGTTTTGGAAAACGGACCAGAAGTCTTATTTTCGAGCCTCAAATCGACATTATTTTCAAGTAGGATTGAACGAAATTTGATTCTGCACACTTTTGTATTTCACGAAAATTCCGTAAATCGGACTTCTAGTGGGTCAAAAGTTGGGCCGAAGTCAGCAGGAAAAACCCACCTGATTAGTGCTGCGGGAAACCCTAATTTATTCCTAATTGGATTAGGACTTTGGTGTATTCTCTTGGGGAATAAAGTGAAGGCTTGGAGGCTGAGTTGAGAGAGCTTACAGAGAGATTAGACAGAGAGAACAGAGCTTGGAGAGTCTGAGAGGGCTGAGAAGAGAACAGAAACATATTTGCAGAGCCATTGGAAAACGAAGTCATACGCATAATTCAGAAAGATGATGCCTCCTTCCTCAACAGTTGAAGCTTCTTCTTCTACCATGAGCGGCTAGTTCATCCACTAGGGTTTTGATGTAGCCCTAACAAAGCATCAATGGTTTGATTGTTTTAATTATTGGGGACCTTTATATACATGCATAGATTGTGTAATTCAGAGGATTCTTAGTATAGAATTGAGCAATAAAAGTCTTGTAAATTCAATCTCAATGATTTCTTATCTTGTCTTAGATATTTAGTTGTCGTTATTGAACTCAATCTCTCTTGTTTTCTGTGATCATGAGAGAGATTATTACACAATGGTAATCACTGAATATATTGTTATGAGCTTTGATGGATTATGCCTAGAGAAGATGAACCATACTGCACCCTAGATTAGAGTAGTTAGGCAGATGGCCCATGCCTATCGAAGATAGTCCATGGCTTAGCCTTAATCATATGTTATCTTCTTGACGAATGAAGGTGAGCTTGTAGCCACCAACACCACTTATGCATGATGTAATTCCCCTATAATTGATTCAATTGACCATTGATTGTGGAGTTAGTGGTGAAGTCAAACACCCTAGATTTCTCTCATATTATCTTCATTATCTATTTACCTTTGATTTATTTTATTTTATCTTTTTAATTAGTTTAAAAATCAGAATTCTTTTCTTATAAATTTAATTAAAGTTAATTCCGTATTCCAACTCATCAGACCATAATCCCTGAGGTACGATACCCCTTTCGATAGCCCTATTCTGCAAGGAATTCGTTCTATTGCAAAGTGTGGAAATTTTAATTGATATACTTTTTGAGTCACACTCACACACGAATCAACTAATGCAGATTTTCAAAATTTGAAATAAGCATAACGTAATCGTTTCAAACCCAAGTCAAGTGATTCTTTTTTTGAAATTGAGTATTTTTGGATCATTTATCCAATGGGATAAGTTTGAGCTTTGGATTCCAAACACACAAAGTGTTGATTCCTGGAAGTGAGGATTTATTAAAGTGTGGATAAATAAAATGCCCACTAAGGTGTTATGATTTGATGTAGGGCCCACAAGGGTTGGATAAGGTGGAGTTATGCACATCTATGTGCAGGAATAGAGTTAAGCTTTTGCAGTAATTGAGGGTAATGAGGGTTCGTTGGGTTTAATGGACAGGTTAACCTCCGATCTTTCGGGAGTCAGGGAATTGGGGCATTAAAGAATGGTATCAGAGCTTTAGGTTCAAAAACCTAAGGATGAAGGGTGAAACTTGATCTAGTGATCACTTGAGGTTAAGGATTGTAACGTAAGGGTTTGGACTTGGGGTTTACAAACTGCTTACGTGTAACATGATTTTTATGCTTATGCTTTCTGAACATGCTTTAAGGGACTAAATGGCATGATGTTGTGTAAGCTTGATAGAAATTGAATAAGTGTATAAATGCTTGGCTCAAGTGTTTTCTTGCTGTGCGTATTGCTAAATGCCTCAAAGAAGAGCGCAAGGCGGGGGCGCCAATGCACCTCCTGAGACAATTGATGGAACACAGTTCATGCATGACATGGCTGAAACTATGAGGAGAATGGCTAGGGAAGCCAGGGAAGAGGAAGTTCAAGCATTACCAAGGGTTGCCTTGAGCCGACAGATGGTGGCTATGAAGGAATACGTGAAATTTAAGCCACCTACGTTTGATGGGACACGTGATCCACTGACTGCAGAAAGTTGGATCGTATTAGACACATAAGCTCTTGGTTGCTCTTGTAATCGATAAGGACTTAAAAGTGGGGGTGGCAGTGCTCCACTTGTTGGGAGAGGCAGATCGGTGGTGGCAATTCATCAGGAATACCTTCGACATCGAGATGATAGATTGGCAAACTTTTAAGAGGTTGTTCTTTGAAAAGTTCTTTCCAACCTCGGTAAGGGACCGAATGAGACAAGAGTTTATAGACCTAGTCCAAGGAGATCTAGATGTTATGGGGTATGAGACCAAGCTTACATCCTTGGCTCGTTTTGCCCCGGAGATGGTAGCTAATGAAAAGCTAAAGGTGAAAAGGTTTGTGAAAGGACTGAAAACCTCTATCAGAAAGAGGGTATCCATTCTAGGTTTGAGGACCTACAATGAAGTTGTTGACAGAGCCTTTGTCACACCCCGATTCCCGAGGCCTGGAAACCGAGGTGTGAATCCCATGAGTTCACCCTCACGACATAACCATCACCTGATCATACAACCTCAATTTCCCATTATTTTTACAAAAATTGGGCATGACCCATTCTAAATAATCAGCTCCTGGCATGTTACACCTGCTTTACAATTCATATGGACACTTATGGGCACGTGTCCCCCCCAACATTTATATCTAAACAATAAAAATGGACACTTCTGGGCACGTGTCCCCCCCACATTTCTACAACATGCATAATATAGTCATAAATATACATGTCTTAGTCCTTGAATGTCCGTATTATATACATACATCACATGAATAAAATACAACTGAAGGAACTGAATATACACAATCGCTTTATACATTTAATCCAAATGTAAAGCATCTATCTATCCACTATCCTGGACATACATTAGATTCTAAGGAATCTACTAACTACCTCTGTAACCGGTGCTGTCAGTCCCCTAACTAACTCTGAAATCAGCAATACCTGCAAAACCTGGGAGGGGGTGAGCTCAAAGGCCCAACAAGGTATGTAGAACCATACTATCACCGCTGCAGCAGGTCGATCCTCACATATTCTTAAAATTATACATACACTTAAATATATCACAATATTTAAGACCATGCCCCACATAGCATGCATGAACCAATGATGTGTATGGCTACTCTAGCACATATGAACATACAAATCCACTATACATGATTTTAGAAATCATTTAGAACATGCTCAAAAATAATTCACATCCAATATCAATATATATACAGAACATATATATCTATATCAAAACATTTACATAACCAATGTAAATCAACAACCACATATTCTACTCATCAAGTAGCACATCTCTAATGCAATATAGATGCATTTAAACAGAAAACCATGCTTAACAGATAAACACATAAGCATAAAGGTATTTTCGCCTTCCACAGTCATAATCCGATGCATAAGACAAGTATCAAAGCTTGCACATACTCTCACTCTCGGTCCTTATCCGATACCCCACATGATTGGCCCGCTCCGAGGATCATGTGACCTAGGACAACTCCGATAACCATCCTATGACCTGGACCACTCCAAAAGGTCATTCTACCCTGGCAATTTATAGGATTACCATTATGCGAGGGGACAGCTCCGAGGCTCACGTTCATTGGACATGCTCTGATTTTTAGGCTTTAAGCCTGAGTATGGCGGGTCCACTCCGAGGGCCATACTTGTTGGACACACTCCGATGGCAATATATGGGTTTGCCAAATTGTGAGGTGACAACTCTGAAGCTCACAAAGGTTGGACACACTCTGATTCTAGGCATAAAGCCTTTGTATGGCGGGTCCACTCTGAGGGCCATACGTAGTGGATAATTATACCACTTCTCGTGACACGGTTGGACCACTCCAAAGTCCCGTGCACCTCATTTTGCGTTAATTTTCTCGCAACCTCTCATATATGTAATGTGGATGCATACATAATCAAGCATTCTATTTTTTATGCTATCCCAATGCACCAGCTAGTATATAAGTACATAGTATGCATTTCTCTCTACATAAACCCACATATAACTACGTATGTGTCATTTCCCTCCTATACATGCAATATGGATGCAAATATACATAGCATAATACTTTCATGCTTCAACCCATGCTTATGAATACTAAAAAGAAGTATTTGGCATGCTTTTCATCAAATTCCAACACATATAGCACATACATGTTCAAAACCCGCATAATACCTCACATATGCAAAACACTCCAACTTTAGCACATTTTTATTCATGCTATAACCAATGCATACATTTTCTATAAACAGATAACATGCATTCCATTCACGTAAACCCACATGTAATCGCGTACATGTCAAATCATGCATATAAATCACATATGCACATACACTAGCATAAATATAGTCATGCTCTCATTAAATGCATGTATTCACTACAAGTAGCTAACATGCATTCCAATCACAATATATAATCACATATATATTACGTCACCCACATATGTAATAAGAACATATAAAACACCTAGCATATCATATTCATGCTCTACAAATGCCCGCCAAAAGTTATATTGCTACTTAGCGTGCAGATCTACCACTGCACCCATATATATATAATCACATATATATATTGAACATCATGCATAAAAGTCACATATGCATACAAGACCACACATAGCCAAACATGTACTATTTAGCATACTTTTCATAGACTTTAACCTATACATACATGCATATCACAATGCAAATAGGCGATTTAATGTAGCATGTCATCGCTCCCCAAACTCACCCACATATATATATACACACATATATATATCCTCACATCCCGCACGTATGCAACACCCACATATATATATATATATAATGGCAGATATATATATATATATAAGCCACCTATGATCAAATTAAGGGACATAGGTAAATTAACCAAAATATCAAAAATATTTGTAAGAGATAGAGGCAAGAATCAACTTGCCTTAGGTCCCACTCTCAATTGGTCCGTGCCTGCAAATCGGCCTGTTTCCAAGCCCGATCCAGTCCTGTGTCGAAGTCCACATTAGCAAATCCATTGGACTAATTCCAGCCCACTTCTAGTTCCATTGGAAACCCAAGACAAACTCAAGGCCTAAGCCACCTTCGGCAGCCACTTCCAGCACCCAAAACCCATTTGAATATCAAACCCAAACCGAGTTACAATCAAACCCAGTTATCATCAAACCGCCGGACAGCCACCGCCGTGTCACGGCCACCACTAGCCATGAAAAACCCAACAGGAACCCATGAAAGCCACACCCAAGCTGAGACCAAACACCATGAACCACCATTTCCACGGCCATACAGACCCTCCGGTGCCACCATGTGCATCCTCAAACAACCTCAAAACAGCCGCTACTAAACCCAATAGCGAGCACCCAACAGTCCCTACAAACTTTCGGTAGCCAATTCCAGCCACCCAAGAACCCACTCAAGCCGAATCAACCTCACTAGCAAAGAACCCATTTTTGGCCACCACCATGGTCGGACTAACTCCACCTAAGTCCACAAATCAGCCCCAAAATGGCTGCCAATAAATCCCAAAATTTTAGACCCAATCAACTCACTATAACAGATCTACCAGCCGAAGCCACCGTTGGCACCAGCCACGGCCAAACCCACCACCGTGACCTCCGTGACCACCACCATTCGGCCGCCACAACTGGAACCACCCGAAAACCCACCATGATCGGGCCCCCATCGAACCAGCCGAAGCTCAACCCACAACTCCAGCCGCGAAACCCTCAGTCACGGCCAGTAACTCACAACCAGCCACAGCCGTCACCGTCAGCCGCCAGTCCAGCCACTGCCGGTACATCGCCTTCACTGTCGCCCAGGCGAAGCCTCGCCGTGAGCAACTCCCTTTCGGTCTGACCCTCCATCGAACTTGCGAACCCAAGGACCAAGGAACCGGGCTTCGTAACAGCCCACTGCCACCAGGCCGTGACCACCGTGAACGGCGGCAGCCACTGTCGGCGCCGGAACCGTCGCCTCCCTCTCTCCCGATCCCTCTTCTCAGTTTCTCTCTCTCCCCGATCTCGGCTTCTCTCTCCTTTCTCCTTTTCTTTTTCTTTCCTTTCTTTCTCTTTTCCTTTTCTCTTTTCTTTCTTTCTTTTCTTTTCTTTCTTTTTCTCTTTTCTTCTTTCCCAGCCGAGACCACACTTGGTCTCTTCCTTCTCTTTATTTTGGTCCACATATTATATATATATATATATATATATAATATATATATATACACCACACAATACATGTATCCCATGTATTTTCCCACATCTACCTACAATTATGTATATGCACCCACATTTCTTTATAATTGCATATGAGCCCACCATATATTTATAATTTAATATAAATATAGGCACTATGTATATATATATTTAGATATATATATATACATATACATACACCTTCCACTTGTATGAAAATCTCTATACCCACACTTTTTTGAATTTTAATTAATCCGAAAAAAAAAAATTTTAATCCGGTCAAAATTCACCCGGAACCGGTCAAAATTGTCAGGACCGGAATTATTCTGACCGGTTCCGGGTGAATTTTGACCGGATTAAAAAAAATTTTCGGATTAGTTAAAATTCCGGAAAGGGTAGGGACATTTATGTTTCCATCCAAGTGGAAGGTGTGTGCATATGTGTATATATATATATATATATTTATATATATATATATATAGTGCCTATATTTATATTAAATTATAAATATAGGGTGGGCTCATATGCAATTATAAGTAAGTGTGGGAAAATACATGTGAATACATGTATTGTGTGATGTTAAGTATGTATATATAAATAATATATATATATATATATATGTGTGTGTGTGTGGAGGAGGATAAGTAGACAAAAAAAAAGGTGTGGCCCAAAAGAAAAGAAGAGAAGAGAAGAGACCAAGTGTGGTCTCGGCTGGGAAAGAAGAAAAGGAAAAAAAAAAAAAAAGAAGAAAGAAAGAGAAAAGAAAAGAAAAGAAAAAGAAGAGAGAGAGGAGGAGAAGTCGGGGAGAGAGAAACCGAGAAGAGGGATCGGGAGAGAGGGAGGTGACGGTTTCGACGCCGACAGTGGCTGCCGTCATTCACGGTGGTCACAGCCCGGTGGCAGTGGGCTGTTGCGGAGCCTGGTTCCTCGGTCCTTGGGTTTACGATTTCGATGGAGGGTCGGACCGAAGGGGGGTTTGTTCGGCCGTGGATGAGACACGTTGGAGCTTGTTGGTTCCGGCGAGTGTTGGTGACTGCGTGGGTTCGCTGGCGGTGGATCGGTGATGGCGGTTCACGGTGGTCTACCGGTGGTGTTGCTCAGTGGTTCGGCTGAGCATGACTGGGTCGTGTTTGGCTCGGTTGGGTTTGGTTTATGGGGGTTCGATCATGGAGAGGTGATGGTTGGTCGGGGAAGACGACTGGAGATGTGAGACTGGGTTCGGCTAAGTGGGTTTTCTCCGTGGGTTGCTCACAGTTCCGGAAGTCCATGGTGATTCCAAGGGCTGGGTTTGGTCCGATCTACGGGTTGAGCTTGTGTGGCTCTCGGTGGTGGTTGATTCCGGTGAAATTGGTCTTCACGTGGCTGTGTATGACTGGGCTATTGGGTAGCCCTCGGCAGAAGATGGAGTTTAGGTTGGGTTGATGAAGCTTGGTTCAGTTGGTTTGTAATGGTGGGCAATTTGTGTGCACTTTTATATATGTGTATATAATTGTGCAGGGTTGGTATGTACCGTGGCTGATAGGACTTGTGGCATGGATGCTTGATGAAGATGATCCTCTAAGTGCTTGGGGTGGCTTCAGTTATGGGTTGTGTAGTGTTATGACTTGCAGATGGTGTCACGGCTTGGGCTTAATGAATCATGACTTGAGGATCACATGGGCTGAAATTAGAGTTTTAATTGAGCTGCCCATCCACGTGAATTTGGCCATGGTGGTTTCAATTAGCCTTTGGTGGTAGTTTGACTCCGTTGTGGAGGTGTTTTCGGTAGTGGGTTCAGACGGTTATATGAGGCTGTTTGGACCTTCACGGTTGATGATGTGGGTTGAGACATCATGGATTGAGAGGTTTAGGCTTGACACGGGACTTGACCGAGCAAGGAAATGGACAGCTTGGCAGGCACAGACCGGTTGAGAGCGGGACTTAAGGCAAGTTGATTCTTGCCTCTATCTCTTACGTATATTTTATTTACGTTGAGTAATTTACATATGTCTTAATTTGATCATATGTGGTATGTGTATATACAAGTATATATAGGTGCTTATATATATGTGGGTATAGGTGGATGTTGTGTATACATGGGATGTGAGAGAATGTATATATATATATATATATATGTGTGTGTATATATGTATATATGTGGGGTTTGGGGAGCGAAAACATGTTAGATTTATCGCCTATTTGCATCGTGACATGCATGTCTCGTATTGATTTAAAATCATGTAAAATGTATGCTAAATAATACCTGTTTAGCTATGTGTTGGCTTATATACATATGTGGCTCTTATGCATGATGTTCGGTATGTATATATATATATATATGTGATTATATATGGGTGCAGTGGTAGAAATGCATGCTAAATATGAATATAACTTTTGGCGGGCATTTCCAAAGCATGATTATGATATGCTCGGTGTTCTATATGTTCTTAATACACATGTAGTGACGTAATATATATGTGATTATATATGTTGTGAATGGAAAGCATTGCTAGTTACTTGTAGTAAATGCATGTCTTGAGTGGAAGCATGATTCTATTTATGCTAGTATACGTGCATATAGGACTTATATGCAAGATTGGACATATATGTGTTCATATGTGGGAATGTGGATATGAGATGCATGCTAACTGTCTTTATATATCGAATGTATGCATTGGTTATAGCATGATAAAAATGTGCTAAGTTGAAGTTGTTTGCATTTATGAGGTGTTATACAAGTTTGTGAACATGTATGTGCTATATGTGTTGAATGTGATGAAAAGCATGCTAAATACTTCTTTTTAGTATTCATAAGCATGGGTTGAAGCATGAAAGTATTATGCTGTGTATATATGCATCCACATTGCATGTATAGGAGGGAAATGACACATACGTGGTTATATGTGGGTTTAGGTAAAAAGAAATGCATGCTATGTACTTATATACTAGCTGGGCATTGGGATAGCATAAAATAAAATGCTGGATTACGTATACATCCACATTGCATATATGGGAGGATGCGGGAAAATTAACGCAAAAAGAGGTGCACGGGACCTCGGAGTGGTCCAATCGTGTCACGAGAAGTGGTATAACTATCCACTACGTATGGCCCTCGGAGTGGACCTGCCATACAAAGGCTTTATGCCTAGAATCGGAGTGTGTCCAACATTTGTGAGCTTCAGAGTTACCCCCTCATAATTTGGCAAACTAATATATTGTCATCGGAGTGTGTCCAACAAGTATGGCCCTCGGAGTGGACCCGCCATACTAAGGCTTAAAGCTTGAAAATCGGAGTATGTCCAATGAATGTGAGCCTTGGAGCTGTCCCCTCACATAATGGCAATCCTATACATTGCCAGAGTAGAATGACCTTTTGGAGTGGTCCAGGTCATAGGATGGTTATCGGAGTTGTCCTAGGTCACATGATCCTTGGAGCGGGCCAATCATGTGGGGTATTGGATGAGGGCCGAGAGTGAGTGTATATGCAAGCCTAGATGCTTGTATTATGTATTGGACTATGACCGTGGAAGGTGAAAATATCTTTATGCTTATGTGTTTATCTGTTAAGCATGTGTTTCTGTTTAAATGCATCTTTATTGCATTTGGGATGTGCTACTTGATGAGTAGGAGATGTGGTAGTTGATTTACATCGGTTATGTAAATGCTTAGACATATATGTTCTATATACATATTGATGCTAAATGTTTACTACTTTCAAGCATGTTGAAAATGATTTCTAAAATCATGTATAGTGGATTTGTATGTTCATATGTGCTAGAGTAGCCATATACATCATTGGTTCATGCATGCTAGGTAGAGCATGGACTTAAATATGGTGATATATTTAAGTGCATGTATATTTTTGAGAATATGTGAGGATCGACCTGCTGCTGCGGTGATAGTATGGTTCTACATACCTTGTTTTGCAGGTATTGCTGATTTCGAAGTCAGTTAGGGGGATCGGTAGGCCCAGTTGCAGAGGTAGTAAGTAGATTCTTTAAAATCTAATGTGTGTCCAGGATAGTGGATAGATAGATGCTTTACATTTGGATTAAATGTGTAAAGCGATTGTGTAGATTCAGTTCCTTCGGTTGTATTTTATTCATGTGATGTATGTATTTAATACGGACATTCAAGGACTGAGGCATGTATATTTATGATTAAATTATGCATGTTGTAGAAATATTGGGGGGACACGGGCCCAGAAGTGTCCATTTTTATTGTTTAGATATAAATGCTGGGGGGACACGTGCCCAGAAGTGTCCATATAAATTGTAAAGCAGGTATATCATGCCAGGAGCTGATTATTTAGAATGGGTCATGCCCAATTTTCATAAAAATGATAGGAAATTGAGGTTGCATGATTAGGTGCTGGTTAAAGCGTGAGGGTGATCTCACGGGGTTCACACCTCGATTTCTGGCCCTCGGGAATCGGGGCGTGACAAAAATTATTCCGGTCCTTACAGCCTTAGTGGCTGAAGAAGATGATAGAGACACCCAAAGAATATGGGACTCTAAACAGCAAGCGAAGAGTGTAGGGACATCTTCGGGTAATCAGGTAAGGAAGAGACAGAGAGGTGGAACCTCATTCTCTCAAGGGCAATAGAGGATTAGCTCGACACTATCTGTGTCCTTGCCCTCAGAATTTTCACGATCAAAAGTGGTGTGTCACCACTGTCAGCAGCCGGGTCACTATAGGTCTGAGTGTCCCAACATATAGTTACCACCAGTGGTGGAACAGATTTGCTATCACTGCCACCAAACTGGTCACATCAAGGCAGATTATCCTTGGAAATGGAATATACAGAGTGGAACGATATCTCAATAGCGTATCACTCAGCTTTCGGTGGGCCAGCCTAGTTTTGGGGCATCACCACCACCGCAACGTGCTCAGGGTTCACGAGCAGTGAGGGGGATCAATCCTAATGTGTCAAAGAATGTGTCAAACCAACAGTCCAGATATCAGAGGACTGGTCCATAGGAGCTGAGGTATGATCATGGTTTCTAGCTTTTGAGTTAGAGTATTGATCCATTCAAGAATCATGTGATACGTCATGAGTTGTATATTGTATCTAGCACCACATGTTCAATTTTATATACTAGATATAGTAGATGATGTGCTAGGTAATTGGCATGATTTATGAGAGTCTATGAGTGTATAAGTGTTTATATTATGAATTGTATGATTTATGTAGGCATATTATTATCGCCTAAAGATTCTAGTTTTGGGGATTTGATGAGATAGGCCAAAGATTTGAGCTTGAGTGAGCTCACAATAGTTGAGAAATAGGAGTGGTGGTGACATCCAGTCGTGAAAGTCTAGAACCTTGAGAAAGGTTAATATAGTGTTTCCCATATAGGGAAATCGGGAACTGATTGTGGTCACAAGTTTGAGGGAACCAAAGTTGGGAGGACAAGTATGGCATATTGCCGGGGTTGGACTAATGGGGGAAAATGGCCCGACCGGACATTTTTCTTTGATTAGTGCTTCTCTTACAATGTGTTTAGTCCAGATAGTTGTGGGATTGACTCGTTCGGTGTTGACGAGTGAGGGAAATGAGATTTTTGATGGTCTTGAGTATAAAAGATTTTTACTCATAGATGGGATTATGACTGAGGAAGGTCTATATGATGAATTACCGAGGTGTACGGTTATAGATAAGCAGGAAAATGCTTATCAAATAGTTTATAAGGATAAGAGTAGGTTAGTTTTAAACCGCTCTTGAGAGAGTGTTATAGTACTTGTTAAAGTACTTGATGAGACAGTTTGAGGTTTTTAGAAAGTGATAGATTTTGGAATGGTTGTCGAGAGGGAATGTCCTTAAGGCATGGTTTTGCTTGCTGACATACCTATTGTGTTGGTTGTTGTCGATACAGGCACAATTTTGTCTATACACATCCATGGGAGTGATGGGTGTCTTAAGTGACGCAGTTTTATCCATTGACATGCCTGATGGAGCGTTGTCGTCTGGACACAGTTTTGTCTATTGGCACACTTATTGGAGGATGTTGTCATAAGGACACAGTTTTGTATGTTGACACATCAAATGAGGGATAGGTGTCACTTCTGGACACAGTTTTGTCCATTGACCCATCCATTTTTATTGGTTATCGTCACCGAGGACATAGTTTTGTCTATGACGCAACCCTTGCACTTGGTAGATTGTCATTTGGGAATAATTTCCTCCATTGACACACCTTAGAGAGTACTTGTCCTCAAGTAGACACAGTTTTGTCTATTGACGCATTCATTGAGGTAGGATTTTTATCTCTAGACACAATTTTGTCTATTGAGATATCATTATGGGTAATATGACCCCAAGAGATCAAAGCTTTAATCATTGTATAGGATTCGACTTAGTTTTGAGACATGATTGGTAATGATAGTCAAGGATACTACCTTAGACTATAGATGTGGATAGATTGGTAGGTGTTTACTAATGAGTGCAATGGATGAGAGTAGGTTGGTATAAACCACTCTAGATATTCAATTCTAGTATGTGTCGGTATACTAGGGAAATCTGGGATGTGTTATCACGTTTGCTCAGGCAGAGGATGTGCCGGGGCCATGCGTGGTCAAGGGTACTTATCTAGTATTAGCCTGAGTGCTAGGATATTGGGTTGTTCAGATACATTACACACCATATCATGCATTCTATATGTTTATTTGATTTAACATGTTATATGTTATGTGTTATATGAAATATATGATTCATATGACTGTGCATTAACATTAGTGTTGCATTATGCGTCACGTGGTCAGTAGTGACATATAGTCACTGTGTAGAAATCCTAGATTTTGAGGATTGGTGAATCTAGGTAGAGGTTTGGAGTTTAGTGGATTGTGATGTCGATATAGACACATGAAGATAGACTTCGAGGACACGAGTCTAGAGTTAATGAAAAAGGATATGAATTACCTTGAAGATTCAAAACCAAACGTTGGTGATTTAAAATTAGTGTTGCATTGATTGCACGACTATAAAGGATGGAGTTTAGTCAAATGACTAAGACAATTGGTGGTATTGTAATACCGGGATTCTAGACAAAGTATGTCTAAGGGGTGATTATTGATATAGTCAAATGTGGATTCGAAAATGACCAAATTCCTGGAGTCGGTGAACATTTGATGACTTTTACGTCTAAAAACAATACGTTGGGATTATATGAAAGGAATTCTTTCTAACTGTTAGCTAATCCCTTGGAGTGAAAGGATGGGATGAGATTGTGAAGTTAAGGGCATGTAAAACCCTAATCTTGACACTAAATGCCAATGGATTGTAGTCCACAAAGATGGATAGGACTGGATGATTTATTTTGACAAGTGCACTCCTTATGTGCCTTGACCTCAGTGGTGTGCTATGATATGCGCATGTTTGATGTAGTTGGATCATAGTATGGATATGATGTTAAGAGAAGGATGAGTTAATAGTGGACGAGGATCCTGACATATGGTATCTGAAGTGAGGATAGTTTCTTACCATAAAAGGGAAGAGGTGGACGTAGTGGACGTGTAGACGCAGTGGGCTGCGGCCACTGTATGGCTGCTGTTTGGCTATTGTAAAAGACCTAAAACTCTCATTGGTAAGGGTTATCTAAAGTGAAGTACTAATATGAAAGGAATTCTCTTTAACTATCAACTGGTTCCTTGATGTAAAGGATAAAAAAAATGAAAAATGGTTCTCCTCTTGAGTAATGAGATTGTAAAATTAGTGGGATGTAAGATCC
Organism: Cornus controversa; assembly: GCA_026545225.1. Taxonomy (NCBI): domain Eukaryota; kingdom Viridiplantae; phylum Streptophyta; class Magnoliopsida; order Cornales; family Cornaceae; genus Cornus; species Cornus controversa. The sequence continues at coordinate 1,882,558 of CM048851.1, read as the reverse complement.
TGGACTTGGCATTGAATTCTAGTGGGTTGTAGTCTATGAGATTAGGCAGGATTATGTTATTTTTATCGGCGAGTACACTATCATGTGCCTTGCTAGTGAGTGCGCTTGTGATGTGCATTGGATTGATGTGGTTTGTGTTGTGATGATGCCCAAGATATTGGACTAATCCCGGGAATGATATGCCAGATTGAGAGTCATGTTTGACAATGATAGAATGACTTTGAGTATTGATAATCCCATATGATAGGGATGTGTCACTGTGAGTGAATGGTATGATTAGTCTAGGGTGTTACCTTGGACTAAAGATAGAGATTGACTGGTTATGTCTTGAGGTAAAGACTGTGGACTCTAGGGAGGAACCATAATTATATTGCTTTAGAACAGTTGAGATGCACTTATTGTGCTAGACTAGAGTGTTATGAGTTAGTATAACCCTTGGAATGATGGAAAGGAAAAGTTATGATTATTGACGAGAATAATGTCTGGTATGGACTGGTTTGGAAAGACCATGTGTATTCTAATTTCGAGGATGAAATTCCTTGAAGGTGGGGAGGTTGTAGAGACCGTGACCAATTTTGGCCAATTTATCGATTTTTCATCATTTTTGCTATAAATACGTTTTGAATGATGTTATGGATGTTTCGAGAGTGGAAAACATGTTTGGAAGGTGTTTTAAGGGTTTTGAAAAGTTTTTGAAAGATTTGGGGAAGTTTGACTTTTTGGTAAAACCGAGGCCCGGGATGCGACTTAAGTGGGCCCGGGAATCTAAAAAATTTCTAAAAATATTTATTTTTTTAAATGGCTTAGATAAAATTTTTAGAGAGTAAAGGAAGTGATTTCGAGGCCATAGGAGTTTTCGGAATCGAAAACTGAGGCCCGAAGGGTGAGGCCCGAAGGGTACGTTAAGTGGCCCGGGGGCGTTTTGATCTTTTTGCGAGTCCTAGATCTTTTAAATATCAGTGGCAAGGATATTTCTGCAGATGTCATGCCTCTTTCTCTCTCTAAAACTCTCCATCTCCATAACTCTCCCTTCTCTTTACATTTTGGACCCGTTCGGCTTGGATTTAAGACTCGTCGAAGGAGGGAGATACGTAGGGGACGGCTAGGGCTTCCATTTAAATCGAACAAAGTTGTGATTCAAGAAGGTAGACGTCGCTGGAAAATTGGTGAAGTGCTTGGAAGGTCTTCATTTTCGAGGTAGGGGTTCTTCTTCTCTCCTAATTGTCGATTCTAGGGTTTCGGGTGAAGAGGAGAGGTGTAAGTTGTCTATCACATGTTTTAGGAGAGTGAGAGGGGTGGGAAGTCAGATTTTCTCCTTCTCTTGAGTCCTATCTTTGCACATGTGGCTCTCCTTGTGTTGGTTTTAACATGTAGGTTAAAGTGTATGCATTGAGTGTGGCATGAGTAAAGTATGCTAATTTTGAAGTTGTATGCATATGAGAGGTTATATGCATGTGTTTATATATATGTGGTATATATGATTTTGTGGAGATGAAATGCATGCTATGTTCCTTTATAATAAGTTAATGCATTGTGAAGCATGAATATTGAGTGCTTGAGTATAATATGTTCGAAATCCATATATGGGACTGTTGTGAGGAAACGGGGAAAAGTGGTCGAATTGCCTAGAGTAAGTCAATACTCGATGAGCGCGTTGGAGTGGTTAAACCACCTAGGAGGTAGGAGTTCTCGGTGAAAATCTTGTAAGGGTCTCATCACTTGGTAGGACCAATGTTCTCGGTGGTGTAGTCCGAAGATATCTCATCACTTGGTAGGACCGATGTTCTCAGTGGTGCATTCCAAAAATATCTCATCACTTGGTAGGACCGATGTTCTCAGTGTTGCATTCTGAAAATGATCTCATCACCTGATAGAACCGATGTTCTCGGTGGTGTGTATCGAAATGGTCTAATCACCTAGTAGGACCGATGTTCTCGGTGATGAAAATTCTAAACTTGTGTGAGAAATAGCCCAGGTCGTATGGTTGGTCAAGAATCATGCTAGGGTCTCGGGTTGAGTCTGAGAGAGAGACAAGTGTGTGGTTAATGCTTCCATTCTAAATTGTGAAGCATACTATGTGTTTAATGCATTCTTATATATATGCATTGCTTGCGAATGAACATAGTATATGTTGGATGACACATGTAATGTAGTGACATGCATCCATGTAGGTCGTGTCGGGTCGGCACTTAGGAGGGTTGGGGAACATTTACTGAGCTGCAGTGGTGCTCACCCCTTTATTCTAAACCATTTTACAGATAAGGCGCCGATAACGGATGGGACTTGAGTGTCCAAGTGGAACTCTAGTACCATTTTGATACATTTTGGGATATTGTATATTTTTGTGGCTGTCCGTGCCGGCTTGTGGCACGTTGATTATGAAATTGTAGTCATGGTTGGATTTTTAGCATTTTTGGACCTTATGCATGAAATCTTTGTAATGACTATAAACTTGGAAGCCACTTGGATTTGGGATGTATATCTTAGACCCAAATGAATGTTTTTGGGATTATATAAATGTTGTAGTTACATTATCCTATATGTAACTTGTGTTTATCATTCGAATCTTGTATGTATAAAGATGGGGTTGGTTTATGAGAGTTTGTGGTAATATGTAAGATATGTGTAATCTTGATGAGAAAGAATACGGATTGTGACATCTTTGTGATTCAAATGCGTGATTTGATAAATGGGTATGGTGATATAGCATTTCTAAATTATTTGAATGCTATTGGATGCGTTTTAGGTGTTGGAAAGGTTTAGATATGACTTTTGGGGTGAATTTTGGTTAAAAAGGTGAAAAAGGTGGTTCATAGGTTAAATAAGTCGACTTACTTCTTTCTATAAGTCAACTGACTTAGACAGTGTGTTTTAGGGCTTTCTAGAGCAGCAAATAAGTCGACTTATCCATTCAATAGACTTATTCACTCATAAGTCGACTTACTCCTTTCTATAAGTCGACTAATGCAGATTTTCAAATTTTGAAATAAGCATAACGTAATCGTTTCAAACCCGAATCAAGTGATTCTTTTTTTGAAATTGAGTATTTTTGGATCATCTATCCAATGGGATAAGTTTCAGCTTTGGATTCCAAACACACAAAGTGTTGAGTCCTGAAAGTGAGGATTTATGAAAGTGTGGTTAAATAAAATCCCCACTAAGGTGTTATGATTTGATGTAGGGCCCACGAGGGTTGGATAAGGTGGAATTATGCACATCTATGTTCAAGAACAGAGTTAATCTTCTGCGGTAATTGAGGGTAATGAGGGTTCATTGGGTTTAATGGACGGGTTAACCTCCGGTCTTCTAGGAGTCAGGGAATCGGGGCGTTACACCGGGGGATGATCCATTTTCCCATACTTATTCTCCGGGATTTGCGGACAAAGTTTTGGCTGCCCTTGGCAAACTTGATGAATGAATTGGCAACCTTGAGGAAGAAACTAAATTGTTAAATTCACATTCACAATCTATAGCTAGGCTAGAAGTTCAAATCGAGGAAATAACCAATGCTTTGAATTGTGAAGATCAAGAGGAACTTTTAAGTCAGCCCATGACCAATATTGAACTCACACAATCAATTGAGTTAGACCATGCCCCCTTTGTGGAACCATTACTCATACCGGATGATGTTGTTTTAAAAGTGTAAAATAACTCGCAAGTGTACGAATCTATTGAAATATAGATCGGCAAGAACGAGGTCAAACCCAAGGGAATGCTTTGAGAAGAAAAACTAAAAAAAATTCAAATTAATTTAATACTAATCTAGTTTAAACAAAAGTTGGTTGATTTGAGATAAATTAAACTAACATGCAAATAAAATAACACTATAGAAATCAAATAGAGAAAATAACTAAGGTATCGGATTCCACCACCATTAAGTCCATGAAGCTTCTAATATTCATTGATTAATCCCCAAATTTAGAGTAGCAATCAAGAAATCAATCTAATTCTTACTCAAGATTTAACAATAAAGCACTTGTTAAAAATATATTAAAAAGGTAGATTTTCCTTCGCTTTACTAGTGTAAATTCTAAGCATCTTATGTATCCAATTTAATGAAAAACATAAGATTAAAGATTATCACTTTTAAGAAATACAAACCCAAGCTTAGATTAATTATAATACTTTCTAACTACCACATATACATGATAAAGATGGTGAAAGAACTATAAAATAATTAGTCACAAGAAGCGAAAATCATAAGCATTTAAATCATATACATGGGAATCAATTAATGAACAAAAGAATTTCACTTCATTAATGGAGGTTTCCTCCTCAACCCTAGTTGAGGAGTTTAGTTACATATGGTAGAAGAAGAAGATAACAAAATAAAAGTCATAATGAAATAAAATAGATAAAATCTGGATTGTCTTTGTCTTCTCTGCCCTGGCCTCCACTAGTTTTTTCTCCTCCAAAACAGGCTCCAATTCGCCACTTTATATTCTAAGAGAATACATAAAGTCCTAATCCAATTAAGAGATAAAGTCCTAATCCAATTAGGAGATAATTAGGGTTTTTCCGCAGCCCTAAACAGGTGGATTTTTCTGCTGAGGTTGGGCCCAAGTTTTGACCCAGTAGAAGTCCGATTCACGAAATTTATCTAAAGTACAAAAGTGTCCAGAATCAAATTTTGTTCAACCTGTGCGTGAATTATGTCTAATTGCTGCTCGAAAATAAGACTTTCGGTCCACTTTCCAAAATGGAATTAAAACTGGATTAAGTGCAGAATTGGGCTTTAGGCCCGTAACCTCCTTAAGCAATTATAATTCTCTTGGATCACTTTTTTGGGCTGCTTTGTCACGCCATGATTCCCAAGGCCCGGAGACCGAGGTGTGAACCCTGTGAGATCACCCTCACGCTCTAACCATCACCTGATCATGCAACCTCAATTTCCTATCATTTTTATGAAAATTGGGCATGACGCATTCTAAATAATCAGCTCCTGGCATGATATACCTGCTTTACAATTTATATGGGCACTTCTGGGCACGTGTCCCCCCAGCATTTATATCTAAACAATAAAAATGGACACTTCTGGGCCCGTGTCCCCCCCAATATTTCTACAACATGCATAATACAATCATGAATATACATGCCTCAGTCCTTGAATGTCCGTATTAAATACATACATCACATGAATAAATACAATTGAAGGAACTGAATCAATATAATCGCTTTATACATTTAATCCAAATGTAAAGCATCTATCTATCCACTACCCTGGATATACATCAGATTCTAAGGAATCTAGACACTACCTCTGCAATTGGTGCTGTCAGTCCCCTAACTAACTCCGTACTCAGCAATACCTGCAAAACTTGGGAGGGGGTGAGCTCAAAGGCCCAACAAGGTATGTAGAACCATACTATCACCGCTGCAGCAGGTCGATCCTCACATATTCTCAAAAATATACATGCACTTAAATATATCACAATATTTAAGACCATGCTCTACCTAGCCTGCATGAACCAACGATGTATATGGCTACTCTAGCACATATGAACATACGAAATTCACTATGCATGATTTTAGAAATCATTTTCAACATGCTTGAAAGCAGTAACCATTCAGCATCAATATGTATGTAGAACATATATGTCAACACATTTACATAAACGATGTAAATCAACTACCACATCTCCTACTCGTCAAGTAGCATATCTCAAATGCAATATAGCTACATTTAAACAGAAAACATGCTTAACAGATAAACACATAAGCATAAAGGTATTTTTTTACCTTCCACGGTCATAATCCGATACATAAGACAAGCATCAAAGCTTGCACATACTCTCACTCTCGGTCCTCATCCGATACCCCACATAATTGGCCCGCTCCGAGGATCATGTGACCTAGGACAACTCCGATAACCAACCTATGACTTGGACCACTCCGAAAGGTCATCCTACCCTGGCAACGTATAAGATTGCCATTATGTGAGGGGACAGCTCCGAGGCTCACATTCATTGGACATACTCCGAATTCCAAGCATTAGGCCTGAGCATGGCGGGTCCACTCCGAAGGCCATACTTATTGGACATACTCCGATTGCAATATATTGGTTTGCCAAATTGTGAGGGGGCAACTCCGAAGCTCACAAAGGTTGGACACAGTCCGATTCTAGGCATAAAGCCTTTGTATGGCGGGTCCACTCCGAGGGCCATACGTAGTGGATGATTATACCACTTCTCGTGACGCGGTTGGACCACTCCGAAGTCCCGTGCACCTCTTTTTGCGTTAATTTTCCCGCAGCCTCTCATATATGCAATGTGGATGCATACGTAATCAAGCATTCTATTTTTATGCTATCCCAATGCACCAGCTAGTATATAAGTACATAGCATGCATTTATCTCTACATAAACCCACATATAACTACGTATGTGTCATTTCCCTCCTATACATGCAGTATTTGGCATGCTTTTCATCACATTCCAACACATATAGCACCTACATGTTCAAAACCCGCATAATACCTCACATATGCAAAACACTCCAACTTTAGCACATTTTTATTCATGCTATAACCAATGCATACATTCAATATATAAATAAAGCTGGCATGCATCCCGTATCCACATTCCCACATATAGCCACGTATATGTCAAATCATGCATATAAATCACATATGCACATACACTAGCATAAATATAGTCATGCTCTCATTAAATGCATGTATTCACTACAAGTAGCTAACATGGATTCCAATCACAATATATAATCACATATATATTACGTCACCCACATATGTAATAAGAACATATAAAACACCTAGCATATCATATTCATGCTCTGCAAATGCCCGTCAAAAGTTACATTCATACTTGTCATGCATTTCTATCACTACAACCATATATATAATCACACATATATATACTGAACATCATGCATAAAGCCACATATGCATACAAGACAACACATAGCTAAACAGGTATTATTTAGTATGCTCTTCATAGACCTTAATCTATACCGTACATGCATATCACAATGCAAGGAAGTATTTAAATTTAAATATGCTTTCGCATCCCAAACCCACATATATACATATATACACACATATATATATAATTGCACTCACATCCCACGTATACACACTATCCACCTCTATACATATATATACGCACACATATATGTATATATACACAACCGCCACATATGATTAAATTAAGAGCATATGCAAATTTATCGACATACTTAAAGTATATACGTAGGAGATAGAGGCAAGAATCAACTTGCCTTAGGTCTCGCTCTCAATCGGTCCGTGCCTGCCAAGCTGTCCATTTCCTTGCTCGGTCAAGTCCCATGTCAAGCCCAAACCTCTCAATCCATGATGTCTCAACCCACATCGTCAACCGTGAAGGTCCAAACAGCCTCATATAACCGTCTGAACCCACTACCAAAAATACCTCCACAACGGAGTCAAACTACCACCAAAGGCTAACTGAAACCACCATGGCCACACCCGAGTCCACTATCAAAGCTATCGTGGACGAACCCAGCCATTTCCACAACCCATCAACCACTGCCAGAAACCACCACTAACCACCATAGATCAAAACCAAACCGGCCATCATGTATGGCCAACCAAACTCCACCAGCCACAAACAGCCGTGAGCCACTCAATGCCCAAACTAAAACCGTCAACTACATCCAAAACCCAATTCTGAAACTCCGTCAGAACCAACAACTACAAGGACCAAACCCACAACCAACCACCATCCGGTCACCCAACACGGAAGACCCATAGTCGAACCCAAATCCACTATGAATAACTGTTCGACGTGCAAAACACAATAAAATATTATGTAATAGTGTCGTCGTTGTTTTACACTTCGACAAAAAAGAATTTATAAAACCCTACAAATACTCTACTAAAATTAGTAAAGTGGTGAGTAGGGGTCGAACCCACAGAGACTGCGTTGGTTTCGTTGTTAAGCTGTCAAGACCTTATCTAATTTAATTCAAAAATAATTTGTTTTCTTTTTAACTTAAGTTGCTGAAATTAAATAACATAAATAAATGATGGATACTGGAGATAGAGGGTCCTGGGAATTGACTTCACCACTAACCTTCTGACAATGAAAGTTGTACTAATTTGGGACGTTTAATTTATGCATTCAGAAAAGAATGGCTACAAGCCAAATTCAGTTCTATCAAGAGGATTCATTCAACATACAATTAAGCATAACTCGTCTTCGCTAAGCATGGCCTATACATCTGACTAACTAATGATATGATAACCCATCTTCGCTTAGTACGAATTATAAAAACTCTAAATTGAATGATCTATGAAAACTATTGTACAACCTGTCTTAACAAAATCACAGAAGTTGAAAAGAACTAAACCCTAATCACTGCAAACATGCATTCATTCTACAAGAACAAAAGTAAATATGCAATGAAATAATCCATTCAAATTAAAACTAACAGCACAGCTGTTGTTTATGTCTTGGTTATACAATCAATGCACAAAATAAATAATTCCCAAATTAATATACAAACTAAAACATTGAAAGACAGGTTAGGGTTACATCACTTCCCCGGAATGGTGTTTAGCCACTCATGATCAGAGGTCCAGGCTTGAACGATGATGAAGTCGCCATCGTCTTGCCCGTATCGTCACGAATCGCCTCTGTATATCTCTCTCTACTTCCCCCCTCCAGCATACCCTCTAGAATACCCTCGTTTTCTCCTCTTTTTCCCTCTTTTATTCAGCGAAGCAAACACAAGCGGGACACCTCCTTCCCAAAGTGGCAAGTGCGCATAAGAAAATGGCACTTGCTCCTCACAAAGTGGCATTTGCGCCTAAAAAGTGGCAGCTGCGCAAATAGGGCAGAAAGTTGATGAAGACGTCCGTTTTAGGAAATTTTTGTGAAATATGAAATTGTGCGGAATTGAATTTCCTTCAACCCACGCGGAGTTTGGGCCGTTTTAACAATTGTGTACAGAGTTATGGTCTGAATACCAACACGGGTCCAGGACTTTTTAGGCCTGAATTGGCCCAATCTTCAATGTGAATAGGCCTAACACCATCTGGAGCCCGATTTCACCATTATTAATCAGAATTACCCTTAATCACCTGAAATTATAAAAAGATTAAAATTATTAATAAAAAAAATGAAAGAAATATTACTAAGACACTAATTCATATAATTTAGGGATATTGAATATGCAATGTTCATTACTTATCAATAACCATCCTCAAGTCACACCAAACACAACCCATAGTAGCTGAGTACCCAAACAGTCCCTACAAACTTTCGGCAGCCAATTCCAGCCACCCAAAAACCCACTCAAGCCTAATCAACCTCACCAGCAAAGAACCCATCTCCGGCCACCACCATGGTCGGAATAACCCCGGCCAAGTCCACAAAATCGAGCACCACAGCCCGAATCGAACCCCGTCAATACCTCGGTCAAACCCACATCAGATCCGTCCAAAAACTGAGGGATCACCAACCACCAACCACGGCCGTGAGAACCCCAGCCGAACAGCGCCTCGTCGGCCGTGAATCCTCCTGCCGGACGAGTGCACCAGCTGTTGGAGTGCCGTCGATCTCCTCCATCGAACCAGCGAACCCAGCTGAAACCACCACCGTGCTCACCTGCAACCACCGCCTTCAGCCGCCGCCAACAACCGTGGCTGGCCGTCAAGAGGCCCACGTCGGAGCAGCCGTCGAAGCACCGAAGCTCCATCTCCTCTCTCGGCGTCTCTCGGTCTCCCCCGATCTCTCTCTCTCTCCTCGGTTCCTCTCTCCCCGATCTCCCTTTTCTCTCTTCTTTTCCTTTTCTTTTTCTTTCTTCTTTTCTTTTCTTTTTCTTTTCTTTCTTTTCTTTTTCTCCTTTTCCTTTTTCAGCTGATCCCTCTTTTTCTCTTCTTATTTTGGTCCACACTTTTTCTCTACTTATCATCCTCCACATATATATATATACATTATTTATATATATATACATAACATCCCACAATACATGTATTCACATATATTTTCCCACACTTACCTACATAAATATAAAGGTCCCTCTATATTTATCCATAATCGCATATAAACCCACCATATATTTATAATTAAATATAAATATATGCACCATATATACGTATATATATATATATACATACACCTTCCACTTATACGAAAATATATCCACACCCTTTTCGGAATCTAATTAATCCGAAAAAAAATCAATCCGGTCCAAAATCGCCCGGAACCGGTCAAAATAATTCCGGTCCTTACAACCTCCCCTCTTTCAAGGAATTTCGTCCTCGAAATTAGCGTAGTCATGGTCTTTCTAAAACCAATCCTTACCAGACGCCATTCTTGCCAATGATCGTCACTTTTCCTTTCCACATACCCTAGGCGCTACACTTGCAACACCTAACTCATAACACTCAAGTCTTGCACAACAGTGCATCTCGACTGCCGTAAGGCAATATAACCACTTCCGTGACATGGCTGAGTGACTCCTAAGCCCATGTACGGTTCACTCACGAAATCCTCCGAAGCACTTGCTTTGTAGAATCCACAGTCTCTACCTCAAGACCTATCCAGTCCATCTCTATCTCTAGTCTAAGGCAACACCTTCGACTAATCATACCACAGTGACACATCCCTATAATCCGGGATCATCAATACTCAAAGTCATTCTTTTATTGTCAAACATGACTTTCAATCTCTAGCATACCATTCTCGAGCTTAGTCCAATATCCTGGGCATCATCACAACACAACCCACATCAATCCAATGCACATCACAAGCGCACTCACCAGCAAGGCACATGACAGTGCACTCGCCGATCAAAATCACATAACAATGTACTCGCCGCAGCAAGCCACATAATCCTGCCCAGTCTTATAGACTACAACCCACTGAAATCCAATGCCAAGTCCAGGATCTTACATCCCGCTGATTTCACAATCTCATTATTCAAGAGGAGAAACATTCACCCTTTTTTTATCATTCACAGCAAGGAACTAGTTGATAGTTAGAGAGAATTCCTTTCATATCAGCACTTCATTTTAGACAACCCTTACCAATGAAGGTTTGAGGTCACCTACAGTAGCCAAACAGCAGCCATACAGTGGCCGCAGCCCACTGCATCTACACGTCCACTGTGTCCACCTCTCCCCTTCACGGCAATAAATTATCCTCACTTCAGATACCATATGTCAGGATCCTCATCCCTATCAACCCATCCTTCTCTTAACATCATATCCACACTATGATCCAACTGCGTCAATCAGGTGCATATCACAGCATACCACTGAGGTCAAGGCACATAAGGAGTGCACTTGTCAAAACAAATCATCTAGTCCTGTCCATTTTTGTGGACTACTTTTCCATTGGCATTTAGTGCCAAGGTTAGGGTTTTACATGCCCTTAACTTCACAATCTCATTTCCTAAGGAATGAATCCAATTTACTCACTCGTTCATTAATCCTAACGAACGTTTCTGGCTTCCCGGTTATTTATCCATTCCTTTCCAGCATCTCATTTGAGACTCCAAGATCCTGACTACTTCGTCTAGGACCCCACAAATCCTTCCATGCATCACTATTACAATGATTACAACACAAATCTGAATCATCAAACTCTTGGTTTGGGAAACTACAAGGTAAACCGTACCTTTCTCCATAATTTCATACTCATACTCTCAAAGTCTATCACTACGTGTCTAGTCCAACATCATAGTCCACTTGGTTTCAAACCTCTACCCAGGTTTACCAATTCTCAAAACCAGAACTCTCTAGGTGACTACATGTCACTACTAACCATGTGACACAAAATGCAACACTAAAATGCAATGCTCAGTCACATGAATCACATATACCGCATAGCATATAACACACAACATGCTAATCAAATAAACATATACCATGCATGATATGAAATATGATGCATAAATCAAAACCCTAGCCCTCGGGCTAATACTAGGAAAATACCCCCGACCATACACGGTCCCAGTACTTCCTCTGCCTGAGCAAGCGTGTAAACACGGCCCAATCCCCCTAGTATACACACATACTAGAACACAAAATCTAGAGTGGTTCAAACCAACCCACTCTTATCCTCTGTACTCATTGGTAATGTCACGCCCCGATTCCCGAGGCCTGGAAACCGAGGTGTGAACCCCGTGAGATCACCCTCACGCTTTAACCACCACCTGATCATGCAACCTCAATTTCCTATCATTTTTACGAAAATTGGCCATGACCCATTCTAAATAATCAGCTCCTGGCATGATACACCTGTTTCACAATTTATATGGACACTTCTGGGCACGTGTCCCCCCAGCATTTATATCTAAACAATAAAAATGGACACTTCTGGGCCCGTGTCCCCCCAACATTTCTACAACATGCATAATACAATCATAAATATACATGCCTCAGTCCTTGAATGTCCGTATTAAATACATACATCACATGAATAAAATACAACAGAAGGAACTGAATCAACATAAATCGCTTTATACATTTTATCCAAATGTAAAGCATCTATCTATCCACTATCCTGGACATACATTAGATTCTAAGGAATCTAGATACTACCTCTGCAACCGGCGCTGTCAGTCCCCTAACTAACTCCAAAACCAACAATACCTGCAAAACCTGGGAGGGGGTGAGCTCAAAGGCGCAACAAGGTATGTAGAACCATACTATCACCGCTGCAGCAGGTCGATCCTCACATATTCTCAAAAATATACATGCACTTAAATATATCACAATATTTAAGACCATGCCCCACCTAGCATGCATGAACCAATGATATATATGGCTACTCTAGAACATATGAACATACAAAATCCACTATACATGTTTAGAAATCATTTTCAACATGCTTGAAAACAGTAAACATTCCGCACCAATATGTATATAGAACATATACGTCAACACATTTACATAAACAATGTAAATCCATCACCACGTCTCCTACTCAACAAGTAGCACAACTCAAATGCAATATAAATGCATTTAAACAGAAACACATGCTTAACAGATAAACACATAAGCATAAAGGTATTTTCACCTTCTACGGTCATAATCCGATACATGATACAAGCATCTAGGCTTGCATACTCTCACTCTCGGTCCTCATCCGATACCCCACATGATTGGCCCGCTCCGAGGATCATGTGACCTAGGACAACTCCGATAACAACCTATGACCTGGACCACTCCGAAAGGTCATCCTACTCTGGCAATGTATAGGATTGCCATTATGTGAGGGGACAGCTCCGAGGCTCACATTCATTGGACATACTCCGATTCCTAGGCTTTAAGCCTTAGCATGGCGGGTCCACTCCGAGGGCCATACTTATTAGACATACTCCGATGGCAATATATTGGTTTGCCAAATTGTGAGGGGGCAACTCCGAAGCTCACAAACGTTGGACGTACTCCGATTCTAGGCATAAAGCCTTCGTATGGCGGGTCCACTCCGAGGGCCATACGTAGTGGATGATTATACCATTTCTCGTGACACGGTTGGACCACTCCGAAGTCCCGTGCACCTCTTTTTGCGTTAATTTTCCCGCAACCTCCCATGTATGCAATGTGGATGCATACGTAACCAAGCATTTCATTTTATGCTATCCCAATGCACTAGCTAGTATATAAGTACATAGCATGCATTTCTCTCTACACAAACCCACATATAACCACGTATGTGTCATTTCCCTCCTATACATGCAATATGGATGCATATATACCTAGCATAACACTTTCATGCTTCAACCCATGCTTATGAATACTAAAAAGAAGTATTTAGCATGCTTTTCATCACATTCCAACACACATAGCACATATATGTTCAAATACTTGCATAACGCCTTACATATGCAAACAATTCTAACTTAGCATATTTTTATCATGCTATAACCAATGCATACATTTTCTATAAACAGATAGCATGCATTTCATTCACGTAACCCTACATGTAAACACGTACATGTCAAATCATGCATATAAATCACATATGCACTTACACTAGCATAAATATAGTCATGCTCTCATTCAATACACGTATTCACTACAAGTAGCTAACATGCATTCCAATCACAACACATATACACACATATGTATATTACATCACCCACATATGTATCAAGAACATATAAAACAGCTAGCACATTTCATGCTTTTTAAATGCTCGCCAAAGGTTATATTCAACTTAGCATGCATTTCTACCACTGCAACCATATATATATATAATCACATACATATATATACTTCCTGAACACCATGCATAAGAAATACATATGCATACAAGACAACACATAGTCAAACGTGCATTATTTAGCATACTTTTCATAGACTTTAATCTATACATACATGCATATCACAATGCAAATAGGCGATAAATCTAACATGTTATCGCTTCCCAAACCCGCACATACATATATATACACACACACATATGTATATCCTCTCACATCCCATGTATGTGCCACATTCCCTATACACATATATATATATATAAGTGCCTACATATATATGTATATACACATACCACATATGATCAAATTAAGACATATGTAAATTACTTAACGTAAATAAAATCTACGTAAGAGATAGAGGCAAGAATCAACTTGCCTTAGGTCCAGCTTTCGCCAAGTCCGCGCTTGCAAAGCGGTCCATACCAAGCCCGGTCCAGTCCCTCGTCAAAGCCCACATAACCGACCCAACTCAATCCTTCTATGGTAGTCCCACCATGGCTGCCACCGTGAGCAAAGTCCAGCCAAATCATAACCAGCTGTGAATCCCTCTCATTCGGTTACCCAAACCAACCTACAACCCGAGTTGCCAACGAACCCCATATGCAACCCACACATAACTCACTGCTAAGCCGAAACCACTAGCAACCAAATCAAACCGCTACCATGGCCGAAACGGCCTTCACCCAAGGCCACAAGATCGAACACCATCAGTCGAGCCAAACAAAATCCACAGCCACGGTTGTCACCACGTCCGACCATACCGTGATCAACGATGAACCAAACAGCCCCTAACCGAGCCCCCAAACTGAACTCATCGCCAGCCACAACTAAAAACCCAATTCTGAAACTCCGTCGGAACCAACAACCACAAGGACCAAATCCACAGCCAACCATTGCCCAAACTGAATCCATTCTCATCTTCAACTTGTAACAACCAAAACCGTCCCCACTTTGAGCCCAGCCAAACAGCCCCTCCAGCACCAATATGTGCTCTGTAACCATGGATAGCCCGAGAAGAAAACTCCACCATCAATCGAGCCTCCACCACAGACCCATCCAAACACAACCCATCAGCCGGCTTGAGCCAAGCCCAAGAAGGACCTCAGCCGAACCCAGTTGCAACAGCCGAGAACCCCCACTGCCTGCGGGCCACCGTGAGCCGCCGTCACCGGCCCACCACCAGCGAACCCACACCGTCCCAGCACTCGCCGGAATCAACAAGCCCCAGCCGCGAAACCCCCTTCGCGAACGGCTCGGCTGCGAAGACCCCCCACTTGCGGCCAGCAACCTGCAACCAGCCGCCGCCGTCGCCGTCAGCCGCTGCCGCCCAGGTGAAGCTGGTCGGCCATCGCCGTTGGCGCCTCTTCTCCCGATCTCGGCCTCTCTCTCTCTCCCCGATCTCTTTCTTCTCTTCTTCCTTCTTTTTCTTTTTCTTTTCTTCTTTTCTTTTCTTTTCTTCTTTTTTCTTTTTCCTTTCTTCTTTTCTTTTCTCCTTTTTATTTTGGTCCACATACTTTCTCAACTAATCCTCCTCCACATATATATATATATATACATTATTTATATATATATACATAACATCATACAATACATGTATTCACATGTATTTTCCCACACTTACTTATATAATTACCAAGATCCCTCTCTATTTATCTATAATTACAGATAGACCCACCATGTGCATATATATATATATATTCCCATATATATATATATATATCTATATCCTCCAACTTCATATATATATATATATATATAATTCCATATATATATATATATATAACATATTTCCGAATTTTAATTTATTCGAAAAAAAAAATCGGTCCAGTCCAAAATCACCCGGAACCGGTCAAAATTATTCCGGTCCTTACAACCTCCCCTCCTTCAAGAAATTTCGTCCTCGAAATTAACATATTCATGGTCTTTCCAAAACCAATCCTTACGAGACGTCATTCTCGCCAATGATCGTCACCTTCTCCCTCCACATACCCCAGGTGCTACACTTGCAACACCTAACTCATAACACTCAAGTCTTGCACCACAGTGCATCTCGACTTGCCGTAAGGCAATATAACCACTTCCGTGACAAGGTTGAGTGGCTCCTAAGCTCATGTACGGTTCACTCACGAAATCCTCCGAAGCACTTGCTTCCTAGAGTCCACAGTCTCTACCTCAAGACCTACCCAGTCCATCTCTATCTCTAGTCTAAGGCAATACCTTTGACTAATCATACCAATCACTCACAGTGATACTTCCCTATAATCCGGGATCGTCAATACTCAAGGTCATTCTTTTATTATCAAGCATGACTTTCAATCTCTGGCCTACCATTCCCGGGCTTAGTCCAATATCTTGGGCATCATCACAACACAAACCACGTCAATCCAGTGCACATCACAAGCGCACTCACCAGCAAGGCACATGATAGTGCATTCGCCGATACAAACCACATAAACGGTGTACTTGCCGCAGCAAGCCACATAATCCTGCCCAGTCTCATAGACTACAACCCACTGGAATCCAATGCCAAGTCCAGGATCTTACATCCCGCTGATTTCATAATCTCATTACTCAAGAGGAGAATTATTTTCCATTTTCATCATTCACACCAAGGAACCCGTTGACAATTAGAGAGAATTCCTTTCATATCAGCACTTCACTTTAGACAACCCTTACTGTTCGACGTGCAAAACACAGATAAAATAATATGGAATAATGTCGTTGTTGTTTTACACCTCGACAAAAAAGAATTTATAAAACCCTACAAATACTCTACTAAAATTAGTAAAGTGGTGAGTAGGGGTCGAACCCACAGAGACTGCGTTGGTTGTGTTGTTAAGCTATCAAGATCTTGTCTAATTTAATTGAAAGAGAATTTGTTTTGTTTTTAAATTAAGTTGCTGAAATTAAATAACATAAATAAATGATGGATACTGGAGATAGAGGGTCCTGGGAATTGACTTAACCACTAACCTTCTGACAATGAAAGTTGTACTAATTTGGGACATTTAATCTATGCATTCAGAAAGAATGGCTACAAGCCAAATTCAGTTCTATCAAGAGGATTCATTCAACATACAATTAAGCATAACTCGTCTTCGCTAAGCATGGCCTATACATCTGACTAACTAATGATATGATAACCCATCTTCGCTTAGTACGAATTATAAAAACTCTAAATTGAATGATCTGTGAAAACTATTGTATAACCTGTCTTAACAAAATCACAGAAGTTGAAAAGAACTAAACCCTAATCACTGCAAACATGCATTCATTCTACAAGAACAAAAGTAAATATGCAATGAAATAATCCATTCAAATTAAAACTAACAGCACAGCTGTTGTTTATGTCTTGGTTATACAATCAATGCACAAGATAAATAATTCCCAAATTAATATACAAGCTAATACATTGAAAGATAGGTTAGGGTTACATCACTTCCCCGGAATGGTGTTTAGTTGTTCATGATCGGAGGTCCAAGCTTGAACGATGATGAAGTCGTCGTCGTCTTGCCCGTATCGTCACGAATCGCCTCTGTATATCTCTCTCTGCTTCCCCCCTCCAGAATACCCTAGTTTTTCTTCGTTTCCTCCTTTTTACTTTGCGAAAACAAACCAACGGGACACCTGGCCTACCCAAAGTGGCAAGTGCGCATAATAAAATGGCACTTGCTCCTCACAAAGTGGCATTTGCGCCCAAAAAGTGGCAGCTGCGCAAATAGGGCAGAAAGTTGATGAAAACGTCCGTTTTAGGAAATTTTCGTGAAATATGAAATTGTGCAGAATTGAATTTCCTTCAACCCACGCGAAGTTTGGATCGTTTTGACAATCGTGTACGGAGTTATGGTCTGAATACCAACATGGGTCCAGGACTTTTTAGGCCTGAATTGGCCCAATCTTCTATGCGAATGGGCCCGTGCTCCTTTTCTTCATTTAAATTCATTTCCAGCCCATTTCTTTAGTCCATTTAGTTTGGATCTTCAATATAAACATATCTATAATGGGCCAAGCTTCAGTGATAACTAAATGAGCACCATTTGTAGCCCGATTTCACCATTCCTAATCAGAATTACCCTTAATCACCTACAATCATAAAAATATTAAAATTATTAATAAAAAATATGAAATAAATATTACTAAGACACTAATTCATATAATTTTAAGGTCATTGAATATGCAATATTCATTACTTATCACTTACCAATGAAAGTTTGAGGTCACCTACAGTAGCCAAACAGCAGCCATACAGTGGCCGCAGCCCACTGCATCTACACGTCCACTGCGTCCACCTCTCCCTTTCACGGCAAGAAATTATCCTCACTTCAGATACCATATGTCAGGATCCTCATCCACTATCAACCCATCCTTCTCTTAACATCATATCCACACTGTGATCTAACTGCATCTATCATGCGCACATCACAGTACACCACTGAGGTCAAGGCACATAAGGAGTGCACTTGTCAAAACCAATCATCCAGTCCTGTCCATTTTTGTGGACTACATTCCATTCCTTTCCAGCATCTCACTTGAGACTCCAAGATCCTGACTGCTTCGTCTAGGACCTTACAAATCTTTCCATGCATCACTATTGCACTATTCGGCATCTAGGTATTAAGATGCATCATAATGCACATAATCCAAATGTTTTATATCTTTCAGACATCTAAGCCATCACATGTCTACTGACTCTAAGAATTAAATCAATTCTGAGTCCTCAATCGTTGTGCAATGATTACAACACAATTCTAAATCACCAAACTCTTGGTTTGGAAAACCACAAGGTAAACCATACCTTTTTCCACAATTCCTGACTCATACTCTCAAAGTCTATCACTACCTGTCTATTTCAACATCATAGTCCACTCGGGTTCAAACCTCTACCCAGGTTTACCAATCCTCAAAACTGAAATCTCTAGGTGACTACATGTCACTACTAGCCATGCAACACAAAAATGCAACACAAAAGGGTAATGCACAGTCACATGAATCATATATACCACATAACATATAACATACAACATGCTAATCACATAAACACGTACCATGCATGGTATGACATATGATGCATAAATCAATACCCTAGCCCTCGGGCTAATACTAGGAAAATACCCCTGACCATACACGGTCTTGGTACTTCCTCTGCCTGAGCAAGTGTGAAACACGGCCCAGTCCCCCTAGTATACACACATACTAGAACACAACATCTAGAGTGGTTCAAACCATCCTACTCTCATCCTCTATACTCATTGGTAAACACCTACCAATCTATCCGCTTCTATAGTCTAAGGTAGCAACCTTGACTATCAATACCAATCACTTTCAGTGACATATCCCTACTATTGGAATTTCTTTATCTGTCGTCATCCAGACGAAACAACTCAACATCCACAAGAGCCGGCGTATTGTAAGAGAAGCGCTAATCAAAGAAAAATGTTCGGCCGAGCCATTTTCCAAAGCTAGCCCAACTCCGGCAATATGCCTTCCTTGTATCCCATCTCAATCCCAATTGCCAACCCCGGCAACACTCGCCAACTACACATCATAAGTCCCTAAGTATCTCTAAGGACTTAAACACTCGCAAACTTCCTTGCGGTATCTCTTCATTGCTCACTAATGAGACTTAATCACCAACTCAAAGGTCTAAACTCAACCAATTCTGGGAGTTATTACCAATCGAAACCAGTTTCACACACCAACACTTTGATCTTTCATTAGGATTGCTCAAACTGAGCAAATCACTCCACTACCGTCCATAGGTAATCAAACCTATCATCTAGACAACTATCAACCATTGCCTATCTCCAAACCACCACGTGATTTGATCCTCCGTCCTTAGGTATTCGAACCTACGACTTTGATACCCTAGGTTTTCAAACCTAATGCTTTAACAGCAATCCTGAGTTCCTCAACCTTTACCCGTCGCCCCTAGGTATTCCAACCTAGTGCTCTCATAGCATTCTGGTATTAGGTACATAATCCAACTTTCTCAACCATACACATTATATGTCCATCACCCGTCGTCCTTAGGTATTCCAACCTAGTGCTCTGATACCATCCTGTCACGCCTCGATTCCTGAGGCCCAGAAACCGAGGTGTGAACCCCGTGAGATCACCCTCACGCTTTAACCACCACCTGATCATGCAACCTCAATTTCCTATCATTTTTACGAAAATTGGGCATGACCCATTCTAAATAATTAGCTCCTGGCATGATACACCTGTTTCATAATTTATATGGATACTTCTGGGCACGTGTCCCCCCAACATTTATATCTAAACAATAAAAATGGACACTTCTGGGCCCGTGTCCCCCCAACATTTCTACAACATGCATAATACAATCATAAATATACATGCCTCAGTCCTTGAATGTCCGTATTAAATACATACATCACATGAATAAAATACAACAGAAGGAACTGAAACAACATAAATCGCTTTATACATTTTATCCAAATGTAAAGCATCTATCTATCCATTATCCTGGACATACATTAGATTCTAAGGAATCTAGATACTACCTCTGCAACCGGTGCTGTCAGTCCCCTAACTAACTCCAAAACCAGCAATACCTGCAAAACCTGGGAGGGGGTGAGCTCAAAGGCCCAACAAGGTATGTAGAACCATATTATCACCGCTGCAGCAGGTCGATCCTCACATATTCTCAAAAATATACATGCACTTAAATATATCACAATATTTAAGACCATGCCCCACCTAGCATGCATGAACCAATGATGTATATGGCTACTCTAGCACATATGAACATACAAAATCCACTATACATGATTTTAGAAATCATTTTCAACATATTTGAAAACAGTAAACATTCCGCACCAATATGTATATAGAACATATACGTCAACACATTTACATAAACAATGTAAATCCATCACCACGTCTCCTACTCAACAAGTAGCACAACTCAAATGCAATATAAATGCATTTAAACAGAAACACATGCTTAACAGATAAACACATAAGCATAAAGGTATTTTCACCTTCTACGGTCATAATCCGATACATGATACAAGCATCTAGGCTTGCATACTCTCACTCTCGGTCCTCATCCGATACCCCACATGATTGGCTCGCTCCGAGGATCATGTGACCTAGGACAACTCCGATAACCAACCTATGACCTGGACCACTCCGAAAGGTCATCCTACTCTGGCAATGTATAGGATTGCCATTATGTGAGGGGACAGCTCCGAGGCTTACATTCATTGGACATACTCCGATTCCAGGCTTTAAGCCTTAGCATGGCGGGTCCACTCCGAGGGCCATACGTAGTCGATGATTATACCACTTCTCGTGACACGGTTGGACCACTCCGAAGTCCCGTGCACCTCTTTTTGCGTTAATTTTCCCGCAACCTCCCATGTATGCAATGTGGATGCATACGTAACCAAGCATTTCATTTTATGCTATCCCAATGCACTAGCTAGTATATAAGTACATAGCATGCATTTCTCTCTACACAAACCCACATATAACCACGTATGTGTCATTTCCCTCCTATACATGCAATATGGATGCATATATACCTAGCATAACACTTTCATGCTTCAACCCATGCTTATGAATACTAAAAAGAAGTATTTAGCATGCTTTTCATCACATTCCAACACACATAGCACATATATGTTCAAATACTTGCATAACGCCTTACATATGCAAACAATTCTAACTTAGCATATTTTTATCATGCTATAACCAATGCATACATTTTCTATAAACAGATAGCATGCATTTCATTCACGTAACCCTACATGTAAACACGTACATGTCAAATCATGCATATAAATCACATATGCACTTACACTAGCATAAATATAGTCATGCTCTCATTCAATACACGTATTCACTACAAGTAGCTAACATGCATTCCAATCACAACACATATACACACATATGTATATTACATCACCCACATATGTATCAAGAACATATAAAACAGCTAGCACATTTCATGCTTTTTAAATGCTCGCCAAAGGTTATATTCAACTTAGCATGCATTTCTACCACTGCAACCATATATATATATAATCACATACATATATATACTTCCTGAACACCATGCATAAGAACCACATATGCATACAAGACAACACATAGTCAAACGTGCATTATTTAGCATACTTTTCATAGACTTTAATCTATACATACATGCATATCACAATGCAAATAGGCGATAAATCTAACATGTTATCGCTTCCCAAACCCGCACATACATATATATACACACACACATTTGTATATCCTCTCACATCCCATGTATGTGCCACATTCCCTATACACATATATATATATATATATAAGTGCCTACATATATATGTATATACATATACCACATATGATCAAATTAAGACATATGTAAATTACATAACGTAAATAAAATCTACGTAAGAGATAGAGGCAAGAATCAACTTGCCTTAGGTCCAGCTTTCGCCAAGTCCGTGCTTGCAAAGCGGTCCATACCAAGCCCAGTCCAGTCCCTCGTCAAAGCCCACATAACCGACCCAACTCAATCCTTCTATGGTAGTCCCACCATGGCTGCCACCGTGAGCAAAGTCCAGCCAAATCATAACCAGCTGTGAATCCCTCTCATTCGGTTACCCAAAATAACCCACAACCTGAGTTGCCAATGAACCCCATATGCAACCCACGCATAACTCACTGCTAAGCCGAATACACTAGCAACCAAATCAAACTGCTACCATGGCCGAAATGGCCTTCACCCAAGGCCACAAGATCGAACACCATCAGTCGAGCCAAACAAAATCCACAGCCACGGTTGTCACCACGTCTGACCATACCGTGATCAACGATGAACCAAACAGCCCCTAACCGAGCCCCCAAACTGAACTCATCGCCAGCCACAACTAAAAACCCAATTCCGAAACTCCGTCGGAACCAACAACCACAAGGACCAAATCCACAGCCAACCATTGCCCAAACTGAATCCATTCTCATCTTCAACTTGTAACAACCAAAACCGTCCCCACTTTGAGCCCAGCCAAACAGCCCCTCCAGTACCAATATGTGCTCTATAACCATGGACAGCCCGAGAAGAAAACTCCACCATCAACCGAGCCTCCACCACAGACCCATTTAAACACAACCCATCAGCCGGCTTGAGCCAAGCCCAAGAAGGACCTCAGCCGAACCCAATTGCAACAGCCGAGAACCCCCACTGCCTGCGGGCCACCGTGAGCCGCCGTCACCGGCCCACCGCCAGCGAACCCACACCGTCCCAGCACTCGCCAGAATCGACAAGCCCCAGCCGCGAAACCCCCTTCGCAAATGGCTCGGCTGCGAAGACCCCCCACTCGCGACCAGTAACCTGCAACCAGCCGCTGCCGCCCAGGCAAAGCTGGTCGGCCATCGCCGTCGGTGCCTCTTCTCCCGATCTCGGCCTCTCTCTCTCTCCCCGATCTCGGTTCCTCTCTCTCCCCGATCTCTTTCTTCTCTTCTTCCTTCTTTTTCTTTTTCTTTTCTTCTTTTCTTTTCTTTTCTTCTTTTTTCTTTTTCCTTTCTTCTTTTCTTTTCTCCTTTTTATTTTGGTCCACATACTTTCTCAACTAATCCTCCTCCACATATATATATATATGCATTATTTATATATATATACATAACATCATACAATACATGTATTCACATGTATTTTCCCACACTTACTTATATAATTACCAAGATCCCTCTCTATTTATCTATAATTACAGATAGACCCACCATGTGCATATATATATATATTCCCATATATATATATATATATATATATCTATATCCTCCAACTTCATATATATATATATAATTCCATATATATATATATATAACATATTTCCGAATTTTAATTTATTCGAAAAAAAAAATCGGTCCAGTCCAAAATCACCCGGAACCGGTCAAAATTATTCCGGTCCTTACAGGTAAACACCTACCAATCTATCCACCTCTATAGTCTAAGGTAGTATCCTTGACTATCTACACCAATCACTTCCAGTGACATATCCCTACTATTGGGAATCCTTTATCTATCGTCATCTAAACGAAACAACTCAACATCCACAAGAGCCGGCGTATTGTAAGAGGAACGCTAATCCAAGAAAAATGTCTGATCAGGCAATTTTTCCCAGTTAGCCCAACTCTGGCAACATGCCTTCCTTGTATCCCATCTCAATCTCAATTGCCAACCTCGGTAATACTCTTACCAACAACACATCATAAGTCCCTAAGTGTCTGTAAGGACTAAAACACTCGCAATATCCCTTGCGGTATCTATTCGTTACTCAGTAACAAGACTTAATCACCAAGTCGAGGGCCTAAACTCAACCAATTCTGGGAGTTATCACGAATCGAAACCAGTTTCACACACCAACACTTTGATCTTTCATTAGGATTGCTCAAACCGAGCAAGTCACTCCACTACCGTCCATAGGTAATCAAACCTATCATCTAGACAACTATCATCCATTGCCTATCTCTAAACCAACACGTGATTTGACCATCCGTCCTTAGGTATTCGAACCTAAGACTTTGATACCCTAGGTTTTCAAACCTAATGCTTTAACAGCAATCCAGAGTTCCTCAAATCCTTACCCCTCGTCCCTAGGTATTCCAACCTAGTGCTCTCATAGCATTCTGGTATTCGGTACATAATCCAACCTTCTCAACCATACACATGATACGTCCATCACCCATCGTCCTTAGATATTCCAACCTAGTGCTCTGATACCATTCTATCACGCCCCGATTCCCAAGGCCCGGAGACCGAGGTGTGAACCCTGTGAGATCACCCTCACGCTCTAACCACCACCTGATCATGCAACCTCAATTTCCTATCATTTTTACAAAAATTGGGTATGACCCATTCTAAATAATCAGCTCCTGGCATGATATACCTGCTTTACAATTTATATGGACACTTCTGGGCATGTGTCCCCCCAGCATTTATATCTAAACAATAAAAATGGACACTTCTGGGCCCGTGTCCCCCCCCAATATTTTTACAACATGCATAATACAATCATGAATATACATGCCTCAGTCCTTGAATGTCCGTATTAAATACATACATCACATGAATAAATACAATTGAAGGAACTGAATCAATATAATCGCTTTATACATTTAATCCAAATGTAAAGCATCTATCTATCCACTACCCTGGATATACATCAGATTCTAAGGAATCTAGACACTACCTCTGCAATTGGTGCTGTCAGTCCCCTAACTAACTCCGTACTCAGCAATACCTGCAAAACCTGGGAGGGGGTGAGCTCAAAGGCCCAACAAGGTATGTAGAACTATACTATCACCGCTGCAGCAGGTCGATCCTCACATATTCTCAAAAATATACATGTACTTAAATATATCACAATATTTAAGACCATGCTCTACCTAGCATGCATGAACCAACGATGTATATGGCTACTCTAGCACATATGAACATACAAAATCCACTATGCATGATTTTAGAAATCATTTTCAACATGCTTGAAAGCAGTAACCATTCAGCATCAATATGTATATAGAACATATATGTCAACACATTTACATAAACGATGTAAATCAGCTACCACATCTCCTACTCGTCAAGTAGCACATCTCAAATGCAATATAGATGCATTTAAACAGAAAACATGCTTAATAGATAAACACATAAGCATAAAGGTATTTTTTTCACCTTCCACAGTCATAATCCGATACATAAGACAAACATCAAAGCTTGCACATACTCTCACTCTCGGTCCTCATCCGATACCCCACATGATTGGCCCGCTCCGAGGATCATGTGACCTAGGACAACTCCGATAACCAACCTATGACCTGGACCACTCCGAAAGGTCATCCTACCCTGGCAATGTATAAGATTGCCATTATGTGAGGGGACAGCTCTGAGGCTCACATTCATTGGACATACTCCGAATTCCAAGCATTAGGCCTGAGCATGGCGGGTCCACTCCGAAGGCCATACTTATTGGACATACTCCGATGGCAATATATTGGTTTGCCAAATTGTGAGGGGGCAACTTTGAAGCTCACAAAGGTTGGACACATTCCGATTCTAGGCATAAAGCCTTTGTATGGCGGGTCCACTTCGAGGGCCATACGTAGTGGATGATTAAACCACTTCTCGTGACGCGGTTGGACCACTCCGAAGTCCCGTGCACCTCTTTTTGTTAAGATAGGTTATACAATAATTTTCACAGATAATTCAATTTAGAGTTTTTATAATTGGTACTAAGCGACGATGGGTTATTATATGATTAGTTAGTCTGATGTATAGGCCATGCTAAGCCACTGTCTCACCAACTTCGGTCCAACACATGGGTGACCTACAAGGTCTACTATCCAAAGTCTCAAATGGTGCCATTTCAATACTAGCCTGATAGCTATTGTTGTAAGCGAATTCCACCAATGGAAGGTGATCCTCCCAACTACCACAAAAATCCAAGGCATAAGCTCGAAGCATATCCTCAAGAATTTGAATAGTCATCTCAAACTGACCATCTATCTGCAGATGAAAAGCTGTGCTAAAATGGAAATTAGTGTCAATAGCTATCTAAAAACTCTGCCAAAACTACGATGTAAATCATGAATCTTTATTCGACATAATTGAATTTGGTATGCCATGAAATCTCAGTATCTGCTCAATGTACAATCGATTCATAGCATCCACATTATCAGTCACCCGAATAGGGAGAAAATGAGCCACTTTGGTCAATTTATCAACAACGACCCATACAACATCTGTAAGGATCGGAATAATTTTGACCGGTTCCGGGTGAATTTTGACCGGATTTATTTTTTTTGAATAAATTAAATTCAAAAAGATGTGAATATATATATATATAGATTGGACGTGGATATTTATATATATAAGATTATATATAGAGAGAGAGAGGTGGAGAAAGTATATGAATACGGGATTTTGTATGGACGGAGGATGCATATATATATATATATATGGAAATATATATATTTATATGGAATATATTTATATTTAATTATAAATATATTTATTGGTACATGTATTATTAAACATGTATATAGAGGTGTATTTGTGTAATAAATATATGTGTATGTACTATGATATTTGTACATATACATGTGTGGGATATTTAATATATGTGATGTAATGTATGTATATATATAAATAATATACATATATATTTGTGTGGAGGAGGATAAGTAGGCAAAAGTGTGTGGACCAAAAGAAAGGAAGAAGAAAAGAGACCAAAAGTGGTCTTCGGCTGAGAAGAGAAAAAGAAGAAAGAAAAGAAAAAGAAAAGAAATAGAAAGAGGGAGAAGAGAAGTGAGGTCGGGAGAGAGAAACCGAGGAAGGAGATCGGAGTGCTCACGGCGAGGCTTCGCCCGAGCGACGGCGACGGTAACGGCGGCGGCGGCGGCAGGAATAGCGGCTGAAGGTGGTCATCGTGGTGGCTCGGGTGGATAGCAGCGATGAGGGTTGTTTGGTCGGGGTTTCTAGATCTGTCAGTGATGGACTCGGTTCACGGCGGTGGTGGTAGTTCCCAGCAGGGGTTTTGGCTCATGGTGGTTATGCAGGTGGTGACTGTGCCGAGGAGGGTGGCTCGCGGCTGGGTTGTGTGGTGGCCAAAAGTGGCCCGATTTGGGGATTGAGCTCGGTTGGGGTTCGGCTATGGCTGCTCTTGCGAGGGGCAGTCCACGGTGGCTGAACAATGCGGTGTTGGCTGGTTCTATGGATGGTGCATGGCTCATGGTTGAACTCCTCGACTGGTATGGGTTCAACTAAGTGGCTGGTTGTGGGTTCACTACAGTTGAGTTTTGGGTGACTTTTGCTCATTGGCAAGGGTCCGATCATGGTGGTGGTTGGTTTGCGGGTTGATGGTAGCGGCTGAAGTGGGCTGACGATAGTGGTGAGAGGGTGTTTCACGGTGGTTACAACCTGGTGGCAGTGGGCTGTTGTGGAGTCTGGTTCCACGATTATTGGGTTCAATTTTGGTCATTGAGGCCAAGGTGGTGGACGTGAGTTGGGATGGCTGATCATGGCACTTTTTGTAGTGAAATGGTGAGTGATGGGGGCTGTTCCAGCAACGGAGAGGTTGGAGAAGGTGGCTGGTTGGCTATGGGTTTTCGGTTGTGGTTCTGCTTGGTTCTCTTTTGTCTCTTTAATGGTGGTGATCGGGTGGAGCCTGAAGGATGGAGCTCACGGTTTGGACAGTGGGTGATTTGAAAATGGAAGCGAAGTAACCCGATGGATTGTTCAGGTGGGTTTTGACACAGGACTGGACCGGACCGGACATGGAAAAAGGATCGCTTTGCAAGCGCAGACCTGGCGAAAGCTGGACCTAAGGCAAGTTGATTCTTGCCTCTATCTCTTACGTATATTTTATTTACGTTGGAAAATTTACATATGTTATAAATTTGATCATATGTGGTATGTGTATATACATATATATATATATATTGGTGCTTATATATATGTGTGTATAGATGGATGTCGTATATACGTGGGCTGTGAGGATGTATATATATTGGTGCTTATATATATGTGGGTATATATATATGTATGTGTGGATTTGGGAAGCGATAGCATGTTAGATTTATCACCCTTTTGCATTGTGATATGCATGTACGGTACAGATTAAAGTCTATGAAAAGCATGCTAAATAGTACCTGTTTAGCTATGTGTGGTCTTGTATGCATATGTGGCTTTTATGCATGATGTTCAGTATATATATATATGTGATTATATATATGGTTGCAGTGATAGAAATGCATGCTAAGTACGAATTTAACTTTTGGCGAGTATTTGAAAAGCATGAAATGTGCTAAGTGCTTTATATGTTCTTGATACATATGTGGGTGACGTAATATATATGTGTATATATATATTGTGACTAGAATGCATGTTAGCTACTTGTAGTGAATACATGCATTGAATGAGAGCATGACTGTATTTATGCTAGCGTAGGTGCATATGTGATTTATATGCATGATTTGACATGTACGTGATTACATGTGGGTTTACGGGAATGAAATGCATGCTATCTATTTATAGAAAATGTATGCATGGGTTATAGCATGATAAATAAGTGCTAGGGTTGAAATTGTTGGCATATGTGATGTGTTATGCGAGTTTTGAACATATATGTGCTATATGTGTTGGAATGTGATGAAAAGCATGCCAAATACTTCTTTTTAGTATTCATAAGCATGGGTTGAAGCATGAATGTACGATGCTATATATATATGCATCCATATTGCATGTATAGGAGGGAAATGACACATACGTGGTTATATGTGGGTTTATGTAGAGGAAAATGCATGCTATGTACTTATATACTAGCTGGTGCATTGGGATAGCATAAAATAGAATGCTTAGTTACGTATACGTCCATATTGCATATATGGGAGGTTGCGGGAAAATTAACGCAAAAGAGGTGCACGGGACTTCGGAGTGGTCCAACCGTGTCACGAGAGGTGGTATAACTATTCACTGCGCATGGCCCTCGGAGTGGACCCGCTATACGAAGGCTTTATGCCTAGAATCGGAGTATGTCCAACGTTTGTGAGCATCGGAGTTTCCCCCTCACAATTTGGCAAACCAATATATTGCCATCGGAGTATGTCCAATAAGTGTGGCCCTCGAAGTGGACCCGCCATGCTAAGGCTTAAAGCCTGGGAATCGGAGTATCTCCAATTAATGTGAGCCTCGGAGCTGCCCCCTCACATAATGGCAATCCTATACATTGCCAGAGTAGGATGACCTTTCGGAGTGGTCCAGGTCATAGGTTGGTTATCGGAGTTGTCCTAGGTCATATGATCCTCGGAGCGGGCCAATCATGTGGGGTATCGGATGAGGACCGAGAGTGAGAGTGTATGCAAGCCTAGATGCTTGTATTATGTATCGGATTATGACCGTGGAAGGTGAAAATACCTTTATGCTTATGTGTTTATCTGCTAAGCATGTTTTTCTGGTTAAATGCATTTATATTGCATTTGAGTTGTGCTACTTGTTGAGTAGGAGACGTGGTGATGGATTTACATCGTTTCTGTAAATGTGTTGACATATATGTTCTATATACATATTGGTGCGGAATGTTTACTGCTTTCAAGCATGTTGAAAATGATTTCTAAAATCATGTATAGTGGATTTTGTATGTTCATATGTGCTAGAGTAGCCATATACATCATTGGTTTATGAATGCTAGGTGGGGCATGGTAATAAATATTGTGATATATTTAAGTGCATGTATATTTTTGAGAATATGTGAGGATCGACCTGCTGCAACGGTGATAGTATGGTTCTACATACCTTGTTGGGCCTTTGAACTCACCCCCTCCCAGGTTTTGCAGGTATTGCTGAGTACGGAGTTAGTTAGGGGACTGACAGCACCGGTTGCAGAGGTAGTGTCTAGATTCCTTAGAATCTGATGCATGTCCAGGGTAGTGGATAGATAGATGCTTTACATTTGGATTAAATGTATAAAGCGATTATATTGATTCAGTTCCTTCAATTGTAATTATTCATGTGATGTATGTATTTAATACGGACATTCAAGGACTGAGGCATGTATATTCATGATTGTATTATGCATGTTGTAGAAATATTGGGGGGACACGGGCCTAGAAGTGTAAGGACCGGAATTATTTTGACTGGTTCCGGGGGAATTTTGACCGAAATTAAATTTTTTTTGGATTAATTAAAATTTCGGAAAGGGTGTGGATATATTTCCATACATGTGGAAGGTGTATGTATATATGTATATATATATATATCTAAATATATATATACATAATACCTATATTTATATTTAATTATAAATATATGGTGGGCTTTTACGTAATTACGAGGAAGTGTGGGTGCCTATTCATGATTGTAGGTATATGTGGGAAAATACATGGAGGTGCATGTATTGTATAATATAGTATTATATTGTATGGTGTATGGGTATATACATGTTGTATTATAAACACTTGTATATATACATAACTTGTGGAGGAGATTAATTGAGGAACTTGTGGACCACCATAAAAGAAAAGAAGAGGAAGAAAAGGGAAAAAGAAAGAAAAGGGAAAAGAAAAGAAAAAGGAAAAAGAAAAGAAAAGAGAGAAGAGAAGGAGATCGGGGAGAGAGAGAGAGAAACCGAGAAGCCGAGATCAGGAGAGAGGAGAAGGAACTCCGGTGCTCCGGCGGTGCTCCGACGGCGGCTCGGTCGTGGGGTTGTTAGCGGCGGCCCATGGTGGAGACAGTCCGGTGATCGGCGCTGGTGGCTGCGATCGGCGCTGGCGGCTGAAGATGCTACGGGTTGGAGGAGGTGCACGGGAGCTTCTGGGTCCGCCGACGATGGGCTCGGTTCACGGCAGCGGCTGGGCCGACGTGGTGCTCGGCTGTGTTGGATGGCCGTGGTCCCTGGCTCGCGGTGGTCTGCCGGCGGTGTTGCTCGGCGGTTCGGGTTGAGCACGACTGGGTCGTGTTTGGGTCGATTTACGGGGCCACGTTTGGTCCGGTTTTTGGGTTGTTCCAGGTGTGTTTCTCCTTGGTTGTTCCAGTGGGTTGTTGAGTTGCTGAGGGTGATTTGCCGAAGGAGGATAGAGAGATGGCAGCGGTAGTGGCTGTCATGGTTCACGTGGCTGGTCACGGGTTGGCCGTGTGTGGGTTTGGCTCAATTTTGGGTCCGATCCTGGTGGGTTTTCATGGTGGCTGGGTTGTGGCTTTCTTCTTGGTTCAGTTGTGGTGCTGGGTTTTCACTGTTGAGGTGAGGGTCTATGGTGGTACCCATGGCTTCATGGACAGCCGTGATTGGTGCTTACGGCGGGGTTGATTTTGGATCAATGATGGTTGGGCTTCCATGGTTGGAATTCTCGATTGGGATTTGGGATGAGACTCGGCAAATAGCCGGGTTGAGTTTGTTTGAGCAGCCATAATTTTGGGCTGCAATGTTGGAGATCTACAAATGTATAGGTTTGTGATTGATTTCGGTTAGTGGCCGGTTAGAGGCAAGCTGCCGAATGGATGGTTCCGTGGTTGGACCGGAAATCAGAAAGGGCAAGGAAATGGTTCAGAGGATTGTCGTGTGGGCTTTGACACGGGACTGGACCAGACTTGGAAACAGGACGCTTTGCAAGCGCAGACTTAGCGAAAGCTGGACCTAAGGCAAGTTGATTCTTGCCTCTATCTCTTACGTACATTTTATTTACGTTGAGTAATTTACATATGTTATTAATTTGATCATATGTGGTATGTGTATATACATGCATATATAGGTGCTTATATATATGTGGGTATAGGTGGATGTTGTACATACATGCGATGTGAGAGGATATATATATATATATATATATACTAGGATATTGCCCGTGCCTACGGCACTATAAAAAAAAACTTCTTACAAACAAAAAATAATTTAAAAAAAATCTTATTTATATAATTGAAATGTGACGCATTTGAGAACATGAAATCATAACTTGCTAACTGAAACAGGAGCTTACTATTTAGGATCAACCAAACAATTAAATAGTCAAATCTAGCGACGAAAAATAAATTTTTATAACAGGGACGGCTTTAAACCATTGTAACTGAAACGCATTTGAGAACAATTTTTTTTTTCAAACCATCATAATAATTTTATTGGGTAAATTTATCATTGTTCATTGATAACATTTACTTTATCTATCAAGAATTTTTAATAAAAATATTTATTTTATTATTAATTTATTAAAAATTAAATAAATTTATTATTTTAAATTGTTTTTTATAGATAGAG
Organism: Cornus controversa; assembly: GCA_026545225.1. Lineage (NCBI taxonomy): Eukaryota > Viridiplantae > Streptophyta > Magnoliopsida > Cornales > Cornaceae > Cornus > Cornus controversa. The sequence continues at coordinate 1,849,587 of CM048851.1, read as the reverse complement.
ATGGGAGAGAGAGAGAAGAGATCTCGGAAAAGGGGGGTGACAAAGAGAATTTTTTTTAGACATACACAGGATTAATATATATAACAATAGTGAGATGGAAGACTATTTATTAGAAATAAAATGCGTGATTTGTGGATTGTTCGTATGAATATCAAGGTACTAAATCTGTCAATTCTCATCCCAAGAAAATTCTGCAGGCTCATTGATGAGCCGTTCAGGATACAGTAAAAGTTTGGCAGGGTAAGGTTGGAACGTCATTTGATTGTTGATTGGCACTGTAGTGAAATCATAAAAGTGAATAGCTTTATATATACATTCAGTTGTATTGGGCCTTCACCATGTGCACTGTGCAATAATTACAACATTTGTAGAAAAATCACACATGCAATTACTTCTATAATAATTCATTAATGTTCAGCTAATTAATCAAAACAACCACATTTAATTTAATACAAAAAAACTTACATTAAAAATGTTCAAATTAATAATTTTTTGTCAAAATTAAACAAATCAACAACATGTCTAATTATAATGGAGAAGCACATACATTAAAAATGTTCAAATTAGTAAAAAATTCAGTGTAATTAAGATATATTAAACTCTACTGATAACCAATCAAGAAAAGGAAAATAGTTGATGGAAACACTGCACTGTATAACAAATAAAATACTACTATCAATTCAAGAAAAGGAAAAGAGCTCCCTTCGTGACTCATGTAGAGAGAGAGAAAAAAGAAAAGTAGAATGAAAGTCAGAGAGAGAGAGAGAGAGAGAAAGTGTGTGTATCAGGATTTTAATACAGTGAGAGAGAGAGAGGGGGAAGAGGGGATGAAAATGAAAGCTTTGCCGGGAAAGACGGGAAAGAAGAAGAAGATGGAGTTGAATGAAGCTCGAGTCCACTGTGGTATTCAAACACTAAGCCTTCTAATTTTGTTTCGCATTCATCATCATCGACCAACAAACAATTCCGGCCACTATTCACCATCTGGGTCTTCGTCCGACCTCCAACCCATCACTTCCATTAAAGGCAACACCAACCTCTACAATGGCCGGAGCACCCACGGCCAGCTGCGAACCACCGCCATTCTGAAGCTCAATCACTATTAAAAACCCACAAGCACAGTTCACGCACACAATGAGAAGACCGACAACCATCAAAGCTCGCCCCTTCACCGAACCGTAGCTGCCATTTTCGGCCACCACAACCATTGTCGCGAGCAGCTGCCGCCATTTTCAGCCACCACCAACATCTTCACATCACCACCACTACCGATGAGACTCACCATCTCCACCGTCCCACGGCCAGCATTGAGCCATCACCTGAGCACCGAGGAAGAAGAACCACCGTGAGCTGGTATACACAAATGATCATGGACAACCACCAAGCTTCGGCTGAAGAATGAGACCCACTACCTGAAGAGCAATTGCCGAGCACCACCGAAGAAAAGCACCTCAAGCATTAGCCCACTTCCACCAACACCACCGAGCACCATCCCACGTCGACACCATGAGCCACCACTGCCACTACCAACTGCGAGCCAAGCATGGGAACTGCCAAAGCTCACAGAAAGTACCATAAAAAATGGAAGAGCCACCACTGCCAGCTATTTCTGATCATCCACTTCACAACTTCACATCTTGGTGGCAGTGGTGATGTGGGTCTTGTAATGGAGCTTTGGGTGGGTTTTTTTGTGGCAGTGGTGACTGACAGGTTGTGTTGGCTGCTACGGTGGTGGTTTAATGGAACTGGTGATAGAGTTATTGGGTGGTTCGGCTGGAGTGATGTGGGTCTTGGGAGGTGGGTCTGTGGTGGAGATGGGTTGATGATGGTGATGAAGATGATGAATAGTGGTACGTGGGATGGTCTTTGTAGGTGCTGGCGCTGAGGAAGTGGCTTTAATATATAAAATGTGAGAGTTTTAAAATTTGAATTTAGGTGGGAATGAGTAGTTGAAGGTTTAAATTTGAGTTTAGGTGGGAGTGAATCGTGACCGTTGATTGAAGATAGGGAGAGTAATTTTAGACCGTAGATAGACATAGATATTTTCAACCGTCGGATGAGTTTTTTAAGTATTTTTGACCGTTAGATGATAAATTTTTTTAGGCGGGAGATTCAAACACAAAGCTAAAATGTTATATAGATATGCATGTGTATATATCTATGTATGTGTGGGTTTGGGAAGCGATAACATGTTAGATTTGTCGCCTAATTGCATTATGATATGCATGTATGTATAGATTAAAGTCTATGGAGAGCATGCTAAATAATGCATGTTTAGCTAGGTGTTGTCTTGTATGCATATGTGGCTCTTATGCATGAGGTTTGGTATATATATATAGGTGATTATATATATGGTTGCAGAGGTAGAAATGCATGCTAAGTTGAATATAACTTTTGGCGTGCATTTGAAAAGCATGAAATGTGCTAAGTGGTTTATATGTTCTTGATACATATGTGGGTGATGTAATATATATGTGTATATATATATATAGTGATTGGAATGCATGTTAGCTACTTGTAGTGAGCACATGCATTGAATGAGAGCATGACTGTATTTATGCTAGTATATGTGCATATGTAATGTATATGCATGATTTGACATATACGTGATTATATGTGGGCTTATGTGAGTTAAATGTATACTGTCTTTATATATATCGAATGTATGCATTGGTCCTAGCATGATAAAAATGTGCTAAGTTGAAGTTGTTGCATATATGAGGTGTTATGCAAGTTTGTGAACATGTATGTGCTATATGTGTTGGAATGTGATGAAAAGCATGCCAAATACTTCTTTTTAGTATTCATAAGCATGGGTTGAAGTATGAAAGTATTATGCTGTGTGTATATGCATCCATATTGCATGTATAGGAGGGAAATGACACATACGTGGTTATATGTGGGTTTGTGTAGAGAGAAGTGCATGCTATGTACTTATATACTAGCTGGTGCATTGGGATAGCATAAAATAGAATGCTTAGTTAAGTATACATCCATATTGCATATATGGGAGGTTGCGAGAAAATTAACGCAAAGAGAGGTGTACGGGACTTCGGAGTGGTCCAACCGTGTCACGAGAAGTGGTATAACTATCCACTGCGTATGGCCCTCGGAGTGGACCCACCATACAAAGGCTTTATGCCTAGAATAGGAGTGTGTCCAACATTTGTGAGCTTCGGAGTTGCCCCCTCACAATTTGGCAAACCAATATATTGCCATCGGAGTATGTCCAACAAGTATGGCCCTCGGAGTGGACCCGCGATGCTAAGGCTTAAAGCCTGGAAATCGGAGTATGTCCAATGAATGTGAGCCTCGGAGCTGTCCCCTCACATAACGGCAATCCTATACATTGCCAGAGTAGGATGACCTTTCGGAGTGGTCCAGGTCATAGGTTGGTTATCGGAGTTGTCCTAGGTCACATGATCCTCGGAGAGGGCCAATCATGTCGGGTATCGGATGAGGACCGAGAGTGAGAGTATGTGCAAGCTTTGATGCTTGTCTTATGTATCGGATTATGACCGTGGGAGGTGAAAAATACCTTTATGCTCATGTGTTTATCTGTTAAGCATGTTTTCCTGTTTAAATGCATCTTTATTGCATTTGTGATGTGCTACTTGACGAGTAGGAGATGTGGTAGTTGATTTACATTGTTTATGTAAACGTGTTGACATATATGTTCTATATACATATTGGTGCGGAATGTGTACTGCTTTCAAGCATGTTGAAAATGATTTCTAAAATCATGTATAGTAGATTTTGTATGTTTATATGTGCTAAAGTAGCCATATACATCGTTGGTTCATGCTAGGTAGAGCATGGTCTTAAATATTGTGATATATTTAAGTGCATGTATATTTTTGAGAATATGTGAGGATCGACCTGCTGCAGCGGTGATAGTATGGTTCTACATACCTTGTTGGGCCTTTGAGCTCACCCCCTCCCAGGTTTTGCAGGTATTGCTGGTTTTGGAGTTAGTTAGGGGACTGACAGCACCGGTTGCAGAGGTAGTATCTAGATTCCTTAGAATCTAATGTATGTCCAGGATAGTGGATAGATAGATGCTTTACATTTGGATAAAATGTATAAAGCGATTTATGTTGATTCAGTTCCTTCTGTTGTATTTTATTCATGTGATGTATGTATTTAATACGGACATTCAAGGACTGAGGCATGTATATTTATGATTGTATTATGCATGTTGTAGAAATGTTGGGGGGACACGGGCCCAGAAGTGTCCATTTTTATTGTTTAGATATAAATGCTGGGGGGACACGTGCCCAGAAGTGTCCATATAAATTGTGAAACAGGTGTATCATGCCAGGAGATGATTATTTAGAATGGGTCATGCCCAATTTTCGTAAAAATGATAGGAAATTGAGGTTGCATGATCAGGTGATGGTTAAAGCGTGAGGGTGATCTCACGGGGTTCACACCTCGGTTTCCAGGCCTCGGGAATCAGGGCGTGACAAGAAGTGTTCATTTTTATTGTTTAGATATAAATGCTGGGGGGACACGTGCCCAGAAGTGTCCATATAAATTGTAAAGCAGGTATATCGTGCCAAGAGCTGATTATTTAGAATGGGTCATGCCCGATTTTCGTAAAAATAGTAAGAAATTGAGGTTGCATGATCAGGTGATGGTTATAGCATGAGGGTGATCTCACGGGGTTCACACCTCGGTTTCTGGGCCACGGGAATCGGGGCGTGACAACATCATGGCTCTTCCTTGACCTCGAAAGTGTCGTCATGAAGTCCATGGTGACATGCTCCCACTTCCACATTGTTATCGGTATTGGTTGTAACAAACTCGTCAGTCTTTGATGTTCTGCCTTTACTTATTGACAAGTAAGGCACTTTCCACAAACTTAGCAAGATCGTTCTTCATTCCTTTCCACCAATACTATCAACGCAGATTATGGCACATCTTGGTACCATTGGGATGTACTGCAAGTCTAAAGTGATGAAACTCTCTAAGTACATCATCCCTACAAGGTAATGGTACAAACATCTTCCCTTTGAATTTCAAACCTCAATCGAAATGGACTGTTGAACCCTCTACCATTTCATTGCTCCAAACCTGAGTACGAATGGTTTCCATCTCACTATCTTGCCATTGTTCCTCAATGACTATGTTCACTAGAATTAGTTGAGCAATAAGTATGAATAACGTTGCTGCCTCTCCATCTTCACTAAAATACAATTCCATTTAAGAGATATCCTCCATCATCTTCCATTCACGGATAGCAACGCTTGCCAAGCTACCATGTGACTTTCTACTCAAGACATCGACTACAACATTAGCCTTTCTTGGGTGGTATTGTATATCAAAATCATAATCCTCCGTGTATCCCACCTATCTCCGTTGCCTCATATTCAAGTCCTTTTATGAGAAAAGGTATTTCAAACTCTTGTGATCAAAGAACACTTTGAACTTTTCTCCATACAAGTAATGTCTCCACACTTTCAATGCAAGAATCACCGCCTCAAACTCGAAATCATGAGTCAGGTAATTTTTCTCATGTGTCTTCAACTATTGCAAACCATATGTAACAACTTTCTCAGTTTACATCAAAACACAGCCCAAACTATCCCATGAAGCATCACAATAGATCATATACCTCAAACCATGTTCGGGAATAATCAATATTGGAGCGGAAGTCAATTGACCCTTCAACTCCATGAATGCATGTTCACAAGCTTCATTCTATACAAACTTTACTTCTGTTTTAGTAAGTCGGGTTATTGGTGCCACCAATTATGAGAAATCCCTCACAAATCATCGATAGTACTCGACCAAGCCCAAGAAACTACGAATTTCACACACGTTCTTAGGTCTTTCCCAACTCATTATGATTTTAACCTTTGGAGGATCCACAGAGACTCCTCTTCCTGACACCACATGTCTGAGGAATATCACCTCATTTAGCCAAAATTCAAATTTCTCATACTTAGTATACAATCGATAGTCCCTCAAAAGTTCTAATACTATCCTCAAGTGTTCCTCATGCTCCTCCTCCAATGATGAGTACACTAGGATGTCATCCACAAACATCACAAAAGATTTGTCCAACTAAGCACTAAAGACACAATTCATCAAGTCCATGAAAGCTGCCAGTACATTCATCAACCCAAATGGCATCACTAGGAACTCATAGTGCCCATATCGAGTACAAAAGGTGGTCTTCGGTATGTCCTCATCCTTTACCCTCAACAGGTAATATCTTGATATTAAGTCAATCTTTGAAAAACATTTTGAGCCCTTTAGTTGATCAAACAAGTCATCTATCCTTAGCAAGGGATACTTTTTCTTAATTATTGCTTGGTTCAACCTCTGGCAATCAATACACAATCGTAAAGATCCATCATTCTTCTTAGCAAAGAGTACTAGAGCTCCCTAAGGTGATGTACTCGGATGTACAAATCCCTTGTCCAACAAGTCTTGTAATTGACCTTTCAATTCTTTCAATTCTGTCGGTGCCATATGGTACGATTCCATAGAGATAGGCTCAGTAGCAGGAGCAAGATCAATAGTAAACATAACCTCCCGTTGCTATGGCAACACTGTCAAATCCTCCAAAAATATATCCTCATAGTCACAAACCACGAGAGGAAATTGCCTATGTGTCACATCTCCTTCCTCAACTAACAAACTAGCTAATAAGTAACTCACTCCATTCCAGTTACCAGAGCTATGTAAAAAGGATATATAGAAGTCATCTCGGTCTCCCATGAAACAAAAGCAATCACCCTCTAGTGTATATACCATCACACACCTATGATAATAATCAATGGTGGCTTTAAAAGTAGACAACCAATCCATACCTAAAATGACATTAAAACTAGCTATGTCTAGAAGAACGAAGTCAAATACCAATCGAGTCCTGAAATCTCGATCTCCCAAGACCGTTAACTCTACCTAGGGTAACTCTACCCCCAACCAGTGTATCAACAGACAAAACTCTATCTAGTGAAGAAACCTTTAAATCCAAAGTAAATGTAATTGTAACAATATTAATGAATGAGATGCACTCGAATAGACCAATACCCTAGCCCACGAGCTAGAAACTAAGAAGATACCTTGGACAACTGACAGTCCTGCTAGGGCATCTGTCTGTGTAAGCATTAATGCATGACCCTATGTTATCTGACCCCACTAGCTAGATGTACTAGCAGTGGTCCATCTCACCACTCATAAACCATGTGTAGACTAAACTGGTTGGGGTGGTGGCAAGGCCCTAGGACCAGACTGACTCACCGTGGATTGAGCGTAATGCTGTTGTGATCTGGTCCTACTCTTTAAGCCCTGTTTCTAGGGACAATCAATCTTGAGATGACCAGGCTGGTGACAAAAGTAATAAACCCGCTCTCCCTCTAGAACCACCATCTGCCTAAGAGGACACTTAGTCCTATAGTGACCTGGCTATTAGCACTAATGGCACACAACTTTAGATCGTGAGGATCTAGTGGGTAAGGGCATTGATGGTGCAGAGCGAATTTGATGTCCATGAGAAAATGAAGTACTACCCCTATGCCTCTTCTTTGCCTAACTATCAGAGAATAGCCCTGCACTCCGTGTCTGTCCCTTGGAATCCCAGTTTCTCTGAACATCCTAGTCATCCTCTTCAGTAATCAAATCCCTCTCCATAATAGTGATGTAGATCTTCAAGTCTAAGATCGATACCCGCCTTCTAGTGGGGGTCTTAAGTCCTCTCATAAACTGCTTTGCTTTCATCTCCTCATCTACCACCATCTCTGGGGCTAAACGAGCCAGAAGTGAACTTGGTCTTGTACTCAATCACACTCATGTCTACTTGAGTCTACCCCAAGTTTGTCCACATAACATTCTGGTTTTTAGGGTAGTGTAGCATAGGAACAGAGGACTCAGGGAAGAGTGTATGTTATGACACCTATAGACTCTTCAGTAACACCTTAAGTGGTCAGAGGTATATCTCTGGTGTATAGTTCTTGGGCTCGTGTATTAGTTGATTCAAGTGCGTCATACTGATTTATTGTTACATCATTTGCACGGGCATTGGAGCTAGAGATTAGTCTATTGGTTAGAACTATTGGCGTTGATATGCCAGTGGGCGTGTCACGCCCCGAAACCCGGACAGCCAGGACTCCCCCGGACCGACCCTGAATCCCGAGTGTGAACCCGTTCACTCAACCCCGTGAACAATCTCAATTACACTCTATGCATTAGTATCAAGGTTTGATACTATGTTATAACACCCCGATTTCTAACTCTTGGAGAACCGGAGGTTAAACTGTCTATTTAGCCCAATGACCCTCATTTCCCGCAGAAGCTTAACCTAATTCTTGCATATGAATGCACACAAATCCATCTTAACCAATCCCCATGGGCCCTACATCAAATCACACACCTTAGTGAACATTTACTTGCCCACACTTTTAAGAATCACTCACTTTCGAGCCTCAAAACTTTCTGTGTTTGGAATATGGAACTGAGGCTTACACCATTGGATAGAGAATCCAAAAATACTCAAGTTCAAAAAAAACCACGCTCAATTCCGATCTAGAACGAATAAATTACGTCAAAATGAAGTTTTGGAAAAAGCTGTGAATAGTAATCTCGATTGATCGAGATTAAATCTCGATTAATCGAAATTCAAGCGAGATTTTCACCCTCTCGGGACCCCAGACCTGCAATATCTCGATTGATCGAGATGGGGGTCTCGATTGATCGAAATTCCTCTTTTCTGGACTCTAAAAATCACCATAAATCATCACCCTTTCGATCAATCAAAATGGGGGTTTCGATTGATCGAAATAGGCATCTCGATTAATCGAAATGCACTACCCGGGACCTCCAACAACCCTATACATGGTTCATTTGAAGCCCAATCAACATCCTATCATCCTAGAACCCCTCAAACAAGATTAATAACATAAATGAAAGGTTCCAACATCAATTTCACTCTCAAGATCACATCCATAATTGAATCCATACACCAAAATGAATCATTTTCCTTCACAAACACCATTCATTCATAAGGGAGACATCATCAAATGAATCAAGTGCCGCCATGGGCATTACATAAATTAAACCATTGTCTTTTCACACCCAACAAGTTTAATGTCCTGTACATACATCCAAATTACATTCGTCCAAAGCACAACCATAACTAAAAGGAAGTCACATGCCACAAGCCGGCATGGATAGCCACAAAAATGCACAAAAATCCAAAAGATAGCAAAACCACCACTAGTGTTCCACTTGGACACTCACGTGCCATCCGTCATCGGCGCTTTATCTGTAAAAAGAGTTTATAATAAAGGGGTGAGCACCACTGCGGCTCAGTAAAGGTTCCCCAACCCTTCTAAGTGCCGACCCGACACGACCTACATGGAATGCATATGAATACACTACATGCCACATCCACAATCTCACAAACACTTCAATAATAGCAATTTAAGAGAATTGCACATATCACGAATCATGTATAACATGTTCAAACATACAAACATTAAGAAAGGTAAATGCTCTCTCTCTCGGTCCTCATCCGATACCCTACATGATTGGTCCGCTCCGAGGATCATGTAACCTTGGACACCTCCGATAACCATCCAATGACCGGGATAACTCCAAGAGGTCATTCTACCATAGCAATATATGGGACTGCCATAGAGTGAGGGGGCAACTCCGAGGCTCACAAATCTTGGACATTCTCCGATAACCATCCTATGACCGGGACAACTCCGAGGGGTCATTAGTATTGGACATACTCCGATCCTAGGCATTAAGCCTTGGTATGGCGGGTCCACTCCGAGGGCCATACATTGTGGATAATTTTACCACATTTCACCACATGGTTGGACCACTCCGAAGTCCCGTGTACCTCATTTGCGTCATTTTCCCGCAATTTCCCACATATGCAATATGAATGCATAAACACATGGCATTTTTATTTTCATGCTCAACTCATGCTCATTGATACTAAAAAGAAGTAACAAGCATATTTTCCATCACCACACACCACATATAGCACATATATGTATAACACATGCATATATCATCTCATATGCATACAACTTCAAAATTAGCATATTTTACTCATGCTACACTCAATGCATAATTTTAGCACATAGAACTAACATGCATTCAACAACCACATTCCCACATATAATCACATATATGACACTTGGTACACATTTTTCCACATATACACCAAATTGAGCACATAATGCCTATGTATCAATTTCTTACACTCACATACTTCAAACCCACATGCTACCACCAACACAATATACACAATTGTGAAAAGATAGGACTCTAGAGAAGAAGAAAATACAACTTTCTACACCTCTCACCATCCTAAAGCATGTGAAACACAACCTACACCTCTCTTCTTCACCCGAAACCCTAGAATCGACAATTAGAAGAGAAGAAGAACCCCTACCTCAAAAATGAAGGCCATCCAAGCACTTCCAATATTCTGGCCGAGTCCAACATTGCCGAAAGATGACTTTGTTCGGTTCAAACCGAAGCCCTAGCCATCCCCTACGCATCTCCCTTCTTTGGCGGATCACGAATCACACCCAAAGGCCTCCAAAATGTAGAGAGAAGGTAGAGAGGAGAAGAGGAAAATGTTAGAGAGAGAAGGATCCGTGTGAAATGGCTGGAATCAACCTCAGCCAGATATTTAAAATATCTAAGGCATGGAAAATGACTAAAATGCCCCCCGGCCACTTAACGTACCTTCCCGGGCTCCTTTTTCGATTCTGAAAACTCCTACGGTCTCGAAATCACTTCCTATACTCTCTAAACATTTCATCTAAGGCATTCCCAAAAATAAATATTTTTGGAAATTTTTTGAATTTTCAGGCCCACTTAAGTCACATCCCGGGCCCCCGGTTTGACCAAAAAGTCAAACTTTTCCAAATATCCCAAAAACTTCCATAAACCTCACATTAACCTTCCAAACATGTTTTCCACTCTTGAAACATCCATAACATCATTCAAAACGCATTTATAGCAAAAATGATGAAAAATCGGTAGCCAAAATTGGTCACGGTCTCTACAGGGCGGGAAAGTGATTCTGGATAGGGTATATCGGGGATGTGCTATTGAGATAGCTAGACATACGCTTGGATTTGATTTCATTCTCCTTGGCGTAAGTAGTTTTGATATCATCCTTGGGATGGGCTGGTTGTTAGAGTTTCATATGACGATAAACTATTTTAGAGGGTGAATGACAATTTGTATGCCCGAGGGAGATTATTTTTGTTTTGTGGGAGACCAGAGTGATTCCTATACTTCACCATGTTATGGTATTAGTGGTCGAGAATGACATATTTTTATCTTGGCTAGTCTTTTAGCTAAGAGAAACATATCCAATAATTATCTATGACTTCTTGGATGTCTTTCTAAGGATTTGATAAACTTACCTCCCAAGAGAGAGGTAGAGTTTTCCATTGACCTTATATCCGTTACAACACCCATCTCTATGGCATCGTATCGGATGGCATCGACGGAGTCGGTGGAACTAAAGTGTCAATTGGACGATTTGAATGTTGTTGGCTTTATTAGATTGAGTGAATCACCGTGGGGAGCACTAGTTTTATTCGCTAAAAAGAAAGATGCTTCTTTAAGATTGTACATTGATTATCAAAAATTGAATCATGTGACAATCAAAAACAAGTATCAGTTACCGATGATAGATGACCTATTAGATCAATTGAAAGGAGCTCACTACTTTTTCAAAATTAATTTAAGGTTGGGATATTACGAATCGAGGGTAAAGGATTAGTATATCCATAAGATAACTTTTTGCCTATGGTTTGGACCTTATGAATTCCTCATAATGCCATTTGGTTTGACTAATGCATCAGTGACATTTATGGATTTGATGAACCGAACATTTCATGAGTATCTAGACACTTTTGTAGTAGTGTTTGTAGATGACATACTTGTGTACTCATCTTTAGAGGAGGAACATGAGTTACATTTGAGGACTATTTTGCAAATCCTTAGAGAACACCGATTGTAAGCTAAATACAAAAAATGCGAGTTTTGGTTCCAAGAGGTGAAGTTCCTTAGACATGTTGTTTTCGAAGGTGGAGTCTCAGTTGATCCATCTAAGATTGAGGCTGTGATGAATTGGGAAAGTCCAAAGAGTGTCTTTGAGATTCAAAGTTTTCTTGGTTTAGCGGGCTACCATAGAAGATTTGTGAAAGATTTCTCTAGTATTGCCGCTCCTATGACACGACTCACTCGTAAGGGCGTCAAATTTGTGTGGAACGAAGTTTATGAGTTAGTCTTTCATGAATTGAAGAAGTGGTTAACAACACTCCTATTTTGCTAATACTCAGGCGTGGCTTAGGATATGTGATTTATTGTGATGTTTCAAATAATGAGCTAGGTTGTGTGTTGATGTAATGTGATGGAGTAGTTGCTTATGGGTATAGGCAATTAAAGACTCACGAGTATAACTATCCTATACATGATTTAGAACTAGTGGTGGTGATCTTTGCCTTGAAGGGGTGGAGACACTACTTATATGGTGAGAGATTTAAGGTGTATTAAGATTATAAGAGTCTCAAGTACCTTTACTCCCAAAAGGATTTGAATATGAGGCAGAGGCAATGGGCTAAGTATATGGAGGACTACAATTTTGATTTGCAGTATTATCCTAAAAAAATGAATGTAGTGGCAGATGTGTTGAGCAGAAAGTCTTACGGGACTCTAGCTAGCATAGCCATACGAGAATGGAAAATGATGGAAGATTTTTTAGAATTGGGACTATATTTCAAAGATGATGGTGAGCCAACTATGTTGTTTAGCTTGGTAGCTTAACCTATGCTTGTAAGTAAGGTGATTGAGGTACATAAATGGGATTGTGAGTTAGAGACCATTCACTCACAGATTGTTAACGGTATGACAGTAGGAGATTGGACCTTGCATTCTAGTTGGGGTTCTACAATTCAGAGGATTGATGGTTATTCCATCTAACTGTTATGAGGATGTATTATAGGACTTTCATCACTCTCATCTTGTAGTTCATCCTAGTGGTACAAAGATGTATCACAATTTGAAGTGCTAGTATTGGTGGTGGGGCATGAAAAGAGATGTGGCACAATTTGTAGCGAGATGCCTTACTTGCCAATAAGTGAAGACAGAACATTAGAAACCAACTGGGTTATTACAACTGTTACTAGTGGCAGAGTGGAAATGGGGAGCACATCACTATAGACTTTGTCACGAGACGTTGTGGATAGATTAGTGGCAGAGTAAAAGTGGGAGCATCACCAAGGTCAAACAAGGTTAATGATACGGTTTGGGTCGTTGTGGATAGAATAACCAAGATAGCACATTTCTTGCCTATGAGATTATCCGATGATGTGAGAAGACTTAGTAGGCAGCATGTGGAGCAGATTGTAAAGTTATATGGAGTTCCAGTATCCATTGTGTTGGATAGGGATCCATGGGTTACTTCGAGATTCTAGCAGGAATTTTAGACAATATTAGACATGGAGTTGCATTTTAGCACGACATTCCATCCTGAGATTGACACACAGTCGAAATGTACGATTCAAATATTGCAGGATATGCTTTGTGCTTGCATTCTACAATTTAGCGGTGGTTGGGAGGACCATTTGCCACTTGTGGAGTTTGCTTACGACAACAATTATCAGTCCAGTTTTGGGATAGCACCATTTGAGGCATTATATGGTAGACCCTGTAGATCTCCAGTTTGTTTGAGGTCGGTGAGATAACAGCCTTAGGTCCGAACATTATACATAAGACTACTGAAAAGATCAAATTGATTAGACAATGATTGTTGATGACTCAAAGTCGACAAAAGAGCTATGATGATAAGAGGAGGCGACCATTATCATTTGAGGTGGGAGACCACGTGTTTCTTAAGGTTTCACCACGGAAAGGATTGATGCATTTTGGGTGGAGAGACAAGTTATCACATAGATACATTGGACCTTTTGAGATCTTAGAGTGTGTCAGTGAGGTAGCTTATTGATTGGCTTTACCACCACAGTTGGAAAAGGTTCACAACTTATTCCACATTTCGATTTTAAGGAATACGAGCCTGATCAATCTCATGTTTTGAGTTGGGTAGACATTAAGGTTGATGAGGATGTCACTTATGAAAAGAGACCAGTTCAGATCCTTGATACTTAAGAACAAGTTCGGAGAGGTAAGATGGTGCCTTTGGTTAAAGTCTTGTGGCATCACCACAATGTTGAGGAGGCTACATGGGAGTGAGAGCGGGAGGTCCGTTCTAAGTATCTAGACTTGTTTCTTTCAGGTACGACTTGATTTTGGAGACAAAATCCTTTTAAGTTAGGGAGATTGTAAAGACCATGGCCATTTTTGTTCGATCTTGTTTTTATTTCCATTTATTGTCATATAAGTGATTTAAATGATTATATTCTTGTTTTAAATGTGAAATACATGTTTGGGGACTAGTATGAGGGTCTAGGAAAGTTTTGGAAGGGTTTGGTGATATTTGAGATTTTTAGGTCAGTGGGGCCCTTGACGCGGGTTGGGTGGACTCGGGAAATCGGATTTTTTTTAAAAATATTTATTTTTGAGATTAGACTAATTAAAATACTGAAGAGGTAAGGAATCGATTTTGAGTCTATAGGAGTTTTCAAAATAAAAAAAGAAGGCTGGGAAGGTACGTTAAGTGACTAGGGGCATTTTGGTAATTTGGCAGGGCTAGGGCTATAAATAACTAAAATAACATTTTAGCACTCATTCTCTCTCTATAGCAGCCACCAATAGACTCTCTCTTTTCTCTATACACTTTTTCTTTTTCCCTCTTAGATTCAAGGGACTTAGAGTGTAAATTGGAAGACGCCGAAGAAGGGAAAGTTATTCTACGCTATGAGGGCTCCAGTTTGATCGGAGCAAAGTTGATTTTGGGCAATCTTGAGTTTGGTGAGATTTGCGAATTTTGTTTAAAAGCTCTTCTAAACTAAGGTAGGGATGCCTAAATCATAAAATTCGGGGTTTGTGTGAGTATATTGGTTGCCTATGGCACCCAATTGGTTATTTGTGTATAATTAGGTTTTTTCAAAGTTAAAGCATGCTACATTATCAATGGAATGAATTCTTATTGTAAATAAATGCAATTATGTGTTTATAACAGTTATATATGATTATATAGCATGTTGAGTCAGAAATGTGGAATAATTATACATGTTTTATGCGTATATGTGATTGTGGCACCT
The DNA here is from genome assembly GCA_026545225.1 of Cornus controversa. Classification (NCBI taxonomy): domain Eukaryota; kingdom Viridiplantae; phylum Streptophyta; class Magnoliopsida; order Cornales; family Cornaceae; genus Cornus; species Cornus controversa. The sequence continues at coordinate 1,834,375 of CM048851.1, read as the reverse complement.
ACATGTTTAGTTAATTACCTTAATGAGCATGAATTATTTTAAAATATGTGTTTATTGTTGAGATAAATTCCTTGACATGCGAAGATGTGGACATGATGATCTTAAATTTCCATGTATGTTCATTTATGTATGTATGACTATTGTGGGAATGTTTGGGTTGAAGAAATGGTGAATTGAGTGCATTGTATGTTAAGGATGAAAATTGTCATGCCTCGATTTCGATTCTCCAAAAACAAAGGGTGACTCACACTTATCATCCATACCCTAACCACAATTCCCCTTTGATATCACGCTGTGATACCAAGTTGTCATGCCTCGACTTCCATTCTTCATAAACCAAAGGGTGACCCATCCGTTAATCCCTTATGAACTCTCTTTACTCTCAAATACTGCGGAAGCTTAACTCTATTTTTGCACATAGATGTGCACAAATCCACCTTATGCAATCCCAATGGGCCCTATGTAAATCATATCACTTAGTGGGAATTCTATTTATCCACACTCTCATGAATCACTCACTTCCATAACTCAACACTTTGTGTGTTTGGAATCTGAAATTGAGACCTACACCATTGGATAGAGAATCCAAAAATACTTAATTTAAAAAAAAATCACGCTCAATTTCGATTTAAAACGAAGAAGTAATGCCTGATTGAAGTTTGGGGTAATTTTTAGGCTATGCTGTAGAAAGTGACTTCAATCCATCAAAGTGACGAGTTCGATGCATCGAACCTTCGATGCATCGAACAAGTATTGTCCAAAAATAGCTCTCGGGACTTTTACATTCCAAAATCTCTGTAGGTTTTTCAATGCATCGAACTGGCAACTTCGATGCATTGAACTGGATGCTTTGGTGCATCGAACTGTCGAGAAGCTGAAACCTGGCAAATGTCCTTTTTGACCTTCTAGGCCATTTCTACCAACATAATCAATTCCAACAACCTCCAAATCATATAAGAAAGGAGTTTTCACCATTCACAAGTCCTAAATCATGTTCATAATCAAATCATGCACTCATATGAGTCATTCTTCCTCATAAACACATTTTTATCCAAAAATGAAACAATCCAACAACTATTTAGGTATATCAAATGAAACTAGATGCTCTTAGCAAGAATTACATAAACAAGTCCATTGTCTCATCATATTTAACAAGCTCATTGTCCAAGCATACACATAAGTTACATTTTTCCAAAATATAACTACAACTTAAAGAGAAAGATCTCATGCCACAGGCCGGCATGGATAGCCACAAAATATATAATATCTAAAATGAATCAAAATATTACCAGAGTTCCACTTGGACAATCAAGTTCCACTGGTTATCGGTGCCTTATCTGTAAAAGAGTTTAGAATAAAGGGGTGAACACCACTGCAGCTCAGTAGAGATGACCAAACCCACCTAAACATCGACTCGACGCCGTCCTACATGATATGCATCATGTTATCCCTACGCTACATGGCATGCTCGGACACTCATGTCATCAACGGGGTAACAACGTAACAAATAGCAAGTATACATATAACCATGCACAACCACAAACCACACAACACACGTCTTGAAATTTTTAACCAAATCCTCTACATGAATCCACTAACTCAATTACTTAACCTTACAAATTCCGAAGTATCATGACAGAACCTTTCAACCTCATAATCCCATATTTTCACCACCACCAAGATTATCACATGTTGACACTTGTCAACCTCAAGATTTTCACTACCACCAAGATTATCATATGTTGACATTCGCCAACCTCAAGATTTTCATTACCACCAAGATTATCACATGTTGACATTCGTTAACCTCAAGATCTTCACTACAGTTCCTCATCAATTGAAAAATGCCAATTGAAGGAGAGGAGTCCATTTTCCACCAATTGGAAATGTTAGCTCATCACACTTTCCGTGTGCATCATTCCTCATAGTCCAACTTCCTTAATACTCATTCTATTTCCAACAACCATTCTAATATCAACCAAGAGCAACCTATGCTAAGCAATCACAACGTACGCATCACATTGCACGCATTTTCACCCACAACAATCATCAAATGCATTAATTATGAAAAATCACTCCTTTAATGCATTTTTCAACATACGTCATTCAAGCTCACATAATTCAAGTCATGATTCAAAGTAAGCCTAATGAACCTCATGCTTCTCAACTAATAGTCATAACATGTGAAAGACATCATCAAACTATAAATAGCATGTCAAGCATACAATCATTCATGTATAATATTCATACAAGTCACATACATCATGTATTTCACACATAGGTGGCACAAAACTCATATTTAACACGCATAGACTAATATGCTTCACATACATCACATAAATCATACAAGGAACATTCATAGCATGTTTAAACATTAAAGGAAATCAAAAAAGACCTTCTACCTTCCTAAACCATGCTAACACAACCACATATCACAAAAGATCCTAGAGAATCGATGAAAAAGAAAGAGAAGATATCCCTACCTCAAGATTGAAGACCTTCCAAGCACTTCTCAAAATTTCCAGCGGGTTTCACCTTGCCAAAACACGAGTTTGTTCGGTTCAAACCGAAGCCCTAGCCATCCCCTACACACTTTCCTTCTTCGGTGAATCACAAATCCAAGCCGAATGCACCCGAAATGTAGAGAGAAGGTGGAAGGATGAAGTGGGGCCCAGGATGTAGTCTAAGTGGGCCCGAGAATCCAAAAAATTCTTAAAAATATTTATTTTTGGGAATGGCTTAGATGTAATATTTAGAGAGTTAAGGAAGTGATTATGAGGTCATAGGAGTCTTTGGAATCGAAAACAGAGGCTAAAAAGGTACGTTAAGTAGCCCGGGGGCATTTTAGTCATTTTTCGTGCCAAGATATTATATGTATCAGTGGAAGAGATATTTCAACCATATCCCATGCCTCCTTCTCTCTCAAAAAGTCTCCATCTTCATAGCTCTCCCTTCTCTACATTTTCGACTCGTTCAGCTTGGATTCAAGACTCGTTGAAGGAGGGAGATACGTAGGGGACGACTAGGGCTTTCATTTGAATAGAACATCTTTGTGGCTCAAAAAGGTGGACATTTTTTGAAATTTGAGAAGTGTTTGGAAGGCCTTCAATTTTGAGTTAGGGGTTCTCCTTCTCATTTATTTGTCAATTTTAGGGTTTCGGGTGAAACGGTGAGAGCTAAGGGTGTGTATTGCATGATTTAGAGTGGTAAGAGGAGTGGGATGTGATGTTTTTCTACTCTCCTTGGTCTCTATTATGTAATAGATATGTATGTGGTAGTATACATGATAAAAGAAGTGAATGTGTGAGAGATATTAGCATGTATGCTTATATGCTAGGTTTTGTGCACATATGTGAAAATGTATTATATTGAACATGTATGTATTATGTGTTGTTAAGTGAGTTAAATTCATGCTATCTTTATATAAAAAATGTGTGCATTGGAGAAGCATGACTAAAATATGCTTAGGTGAAGTTTGTGAGCATATGTGGATAGTATGCTAGGTTTTACATGTATAGGTAAATATATGTGTGGCATTGTGGAAATGAAATGTATGTTATGCACTCTTATGATTAACCTATGCATTATGGAACATAAGTTCTATATGTTTGATCATTGTTATATGTTCAAAATACATATCTGGGGCCGTTGTGAGGAAATGGGGAAGTGTGGTTGAATTACCTAGAATAGGTCAATACTCGATTATGGTTGTGGTTATGAAGTGGTCAAATCACCTGGCGGAGGTAAATTCTTGGTGATAATGGAATAATCACCTTGGAGTAGTTAAATACTTAGTGAGAATTCAAATGGTGGTCTAATCACTTGGAGGAGGTAAATTTTCGGTGATAGTGGAATAATCACCTTGGAGTAGGTAAATACTCAGTGAGAGTTCAAAAAGGGCCCAAGTCACCCGAAGGAGGTAAATTTTTGGTGATGGCGATCTAATCACCCTTGGAGTAGGTAAATACTCAGTGACAGTGTTGACGTTGTGTGGAAAGTGTCTCGGTCATATTGTTGGTCAAGAATCATGTTAAGGTATCGGGTTGAGTCCGAGAGAGAGAGACAAGTATATGATTATTGCTTTCATTTTGAATTATGAAGCATGATATGTGGTTAATGCATTTCTATATATATGCATTTGTCACACCCTGGAATCCGGACCGCCGAGACTCCCCGGGACTGGCCCCAAATCCAGAGTGTGAACTCATTCACTCAACCCCATGAGTGAACTATACCACACTCATACAATCCCAATGAGCCCTGTATAAACTCCTATAATCTTATTAGGGATTTACTTACCCACACTTTCAAGAATTACTCACTTTCAGGCCTCAAAACTTACTGTGTTTAGAATCTGAAACTAAGACCTACACCATTGGATAGAAAATCCAAAAATACTCAATTTAAAAAAAAAATCACACTCAATTCCGATCTAGAACGAAGAAATTACATCGAAACGAAGTTTGGAAAAATGATGTGAATAGTAATCTCGATTTACGAGAATGGGATTTCGATTGTGCGAAATTGGTATCTCGATTGTGCGAAAAAAAAAGTTCGATTGTGCAAAAATTTCACCCTCTCAGGACCCCAGACTTGCAATATCTCGCACGATCGAAATGGGGGTTTCGATTATGCGAAATTACCCCTGTCTGCACCTTAAAAATCATCATAAATCACCACCCCTTCATACAATCGAAATGGGGGTTTCAATTATGCAAAATGGGCATTTTGCACGATCGAAATGCTCTCCACAAGACCTCCAACAAACCTATATATGGTCCATTTGGAGCCCAATCCACATCCTATCATCCTAGAACCTCTCATACATGATCCATAACATAAATAAAAGATTCTAACCTCAATTACATATTCAAAATCATATTCACAATTGAATAATACATCAAAATGAGTCATTCTCTTTCACAACCTTAATCCACTCATGATGAAAACATCATCAAATGAATAAAATGCTATCATGAGCATTACATAAATCAATCCTTTGTCTTTTTATACACAATAAACTCGTAATCCAATATATACATCAAAGTTATATTTGTCCAAAATATAACCACAACTCAAAAAGAAGTCACATGCCATAAGCTGGGATGGATAGCCACAAAACACACAACATCCAAGAGATAGAAAAAACACTACTAGAGTTTCACTTGGACACTCTTGTCCCATCCTTCATCGGCACTTTATCTGTAAAAGAGTTTAGAATAAAGGGGTGAGCACCACTGCAGCTCAGTAGAGATACCCCAACCCACCTAAGTGCCGAATCGATACGACCTATATGGATGCATGTCACAACATTTCACATATCATTTAACATACATCATGATTATCCACAACAATGCATATATATATATATATAAGAATGCATTTAACACACATCATGCTTCATGGTTTAGAATGAAAGCAACATCACACACTTGCCTTTCTCTCGCAGACTCAACCCGGTACCCTAACATGATTCTTGACCAACCATGTGACCGAGACACATCCCACACAATTATGGAATCCATCACCGAGTATTCTCTACTCCGAGATAATTGGACTACTAAATAATCTGCCACCAAGTATTCTCTACTCCGAGGTGATCGGACCGTTTCAAAATCTATCACCGAGTATTCTCTACTCCGAGGTGATTGGATTATTTTAGAATTCGTCACTGAGTATTCTCTACTCCATGGTGATCGAGTCATCACCGAGTATTCACTAATCCAAGGTGATTAATCCGAAAACACAACCACCGTGACCCGATTATTTACCTACTCTGGGTGTTTTGACCACTTTTCCCCCGTTTCCTCACAACGGCCCCATACATGCATTTCGAACATATATAGATCAAGAAATTGATTTCATTCCTTGCAATACATATGCTAGTTAAAAGGGAACATAGCATGCATTTCACATTCACCAATCCACATATATACTTTCCTATATATGCAAACCCTAGCATAAGTAGCATATGCTCACAAAAGTCACTTTAGTACGTATTTGGCATGCTTCATTAATGCACACCATTTCAATACAAGGATAGCATGCATTTTAAATCACATAATAGCATATAACACAATTATGCTCATTTAACACATTTCTCACAAAAGGGCATAAAGCCTAGCATATAAGTGTACATGCTCATTTCTCTCACTCAATCACTCCTCTCATCATGCATACTACCATATACGTACCAATTGCATTCAAGAATTAAAGAGAGATATAAACTCACCACATCCCACCCCTCTTACCATTCTAAAACATGCAACACACAACCCTAGCTCTCACCGTTCCACCCGAAACCCTAGAATCGACAAGTAGATGAGAAGGAAAACCCTTACCTCAAAAATGAAAGCCTTTCAAGCACTTCACCAAAATCCCAGTGATGTCTACCTTGTCGAAACTTGCGTTTGTTCGGTTCAAACTGAAGCTATAACTCCCCGATCCCCCGACTCCTGGGAGACCAGAGGTTAACCAGTCCATTAGTCCCAATGGACCCTTTTTACCCTCTAGAAAGTAGCATGCTTTGATACCATTCTGTCACGCCCCAATTTCCTTCTCCCCAAAAATTGAGGGTGAATCCGTCCATTAATCCCTAATGAACATATTAACCTCTATTTACCATGGAAGCCTAACCACATATATACAGATGTATATGTATACATGTACAACTCAACGTCAACTACTCCTAGCAGGCCTCAATCATACAACCGTTCAAATTGGTTCTATCCCACACTATGGATATGAAACTCCTGGTAAGTTTATTATCATGGACTGAAAATAGAACCATTGAAAAGAGGGTTCAAAAATACTCAATTTCAAAAAAAGAATCATCTAATTTTGATTTGAAACGAAGAAGATATGCCTGTTAGAAGTTGGGTAGAATTTTGGCAATGCATGTTGTAAAAGAGCTCGGGCGCTTTAAATAAAGGGATCGAGCGCTTTCACTCCCGAGAATAAGCCTCTAAATCTTTTAGAAGGGTGATTGAGTGCCGTAAAAAGTGATTGAACGCTGTTAATGCAGAAGCTAAAATTCTGCAACCTATTTTTGGCCAATTTTCAACTTGACTTCAAATTCAAATATCTCACAAACCATAAGTCCATTTGAACTAAAATTTGGCATGGATCATACTCAACATGTCTACTTTCCAACCCAATTAAAATCACCTAATAATTCAACTCACAACCCAAATTACACACAAATCAACGGGCTTAGGTCAGATTGCCAACTCTTACACTAAAACATGCGTAACTTACTCAATTTAAATCCAAACAAGGCCCATGACCTATCAAATTGAAGCTAATATAATTCTCCTTCTATACATACAAATTTCATTCACACAATGAATCTAAAATAGACACTTTTGGGCTCGTGTCCCTCCCTAATTCTTATATCCCATACATCTTTTTCATTTCATTCCCAACACACTTGAGAAATGTCCATGCATAAAGTTACAACATAAAAAGAGATCATAACTTTGCATTCCATACATTCCAAAACTTAAGTTTGGTTCAAGAATAAATCCCAACACATATGGATTCCATATTTATAGTCATTACAAGGATTTCATGTATAAAGTCCAAAAATGCTAAAAATCCTACCATGACTACAAACACATAATCAATATGCCACAAGCTAGCACGAATAGCCAAATATCCAATCTCTAAAATGTATCAAATTGCTACAAAGAGCTCTATTTGGACACTCAAGTCCCATTCATCATCGGTGTCTTATCTGTAAAAGAGTTTAGAATAAAGGGGTGAGCACCACTGCAGCTCAGTATAGATACACCAACCAACCTAAGTGCTGACCCGACATGACCTTCATGAATGCATGTCACTACATTACATGTATCATCCAACATATACCATGTTCATTCTCCAGTAATGCATATATATATAGGAATGCATTAAACATATATCATGCTTCACAATTTAAATGAAAGCATTTACATATCTTTGTCACTCTCTCAAACTCCACCCGATACTCTAGAATGATCCTTAACCAACCATGCAACCTAAGACACTTTCCACACAATCTCAACACCGCCACTGAGTAAGTCACATACTCCAAGGTGGTTAAGTGGCTTCAGGATTCCTCACCGACTAAATCACATACTCCAAGGCAATTGGATAGTCCCAGAACACATCACCGAGCATACTCCAAGGTGGTTAGATAGTTTCAGAATTCCTCACCGAGTAAATCACATACTTTAAGGTGGTCAAATAGTTTCAGAATTCCTCACCGAGTAAATCACATACTCCAAGGTGGTTAGATAATTTCAGAATTCCTCACCGAGTAAATCACATACTCCAAGGTGGTTAGATAGTTTCAAGATCATCACCAAGAATTTATTGCTCCAAGTGAACAAGTTTCTCTACCACTTTTTCCCGTTTCTCTCACAACATACCTATACATACCTTTTGAGCACATATGGAGCAAGCATTTAGAATTTATGTTTCACAATGCATAAGCTAGTTATAAAAAGACATAGCATGCATTTCATATTCACCAATCCTCATATATACTTTCCTATATATGCAAACTCTAGCATAAGTAACATATGCTCACGAAATTCACTTAAGCATGTATTTCTCATGCTTCACTAATGCACACCATTTCTATATAAGGATAACAAGCATTTTAAATCACAAGATAGCATATTTCACAATTATGCTCATTTAACACATTTTTCACAAAATTTCACAAAACCTAGCATATAAATGTACATGCTCATTTATCTCACTCATTCACCCTTCTTATCATGCATAACACCATATATATTCCCATCGCATATAAGAGACTAAAGAGAGTAGAAAACACTCGCATCCCAACCCTCTTACCACTCTGAAGTATGTAATACAAAACCCTAGTTCTTACCGTTTCTCTCAAAACCCTAGAATTGTCAGGTAAATGAGAAGGAGAACCCCTACCTCGAAATTGAAGGCCTTCCTAGCACTTCCCTAAATTTTTAGCAATTTCAATCTTGCCGAAACATAACTTTGATCGATTCAAATGGAAGCCCTAGCCGTCCCCTACATATCTCCCTCCTTCGACGAGCCTTGAATCCAAGTCGAATGGGTCCAAAATGTAGAGAGAAGGTAGAGCTATGAAGATGGAGAGGTTAGAGAGAGAAAGAGGTGTGACATATGGTTGAAATATCTCTGCCACTGATATTTAAAACACCTAGGGCATGCAAAAAGACCAAAATACCCCCGGGCCACTTAACGTACCTTCCCGGCCTCCGTTTTTGATTTTGAAAACTCCTACGGCCTCGAAATCACTTCCTCTAAACTCTAAACATTTCATCTAAGCCATTCTCAAAAATAAATATTTTTAAATTTTTTTTAAATTTTCGGGCCCACTTAAGTCGCATCCCGAGTTTGACCAAAAAGTCCAACTTTCCTAAATCTTTTGAAAACTTCCCAAAACCCTTAAAACACTTTCCAAACATGTTCCTCACACTCAAAACATGTTAAACACCATTCAAAATATATTTATGGAAAATATGATGCGAAAAATGTAAACCGGCCAAAATTGGTCACGGTCTCTACAAAAGCTCTTGCCGTCCCCTATGTATCTCCCTCCTTCGGCAAGTCTTGAATCCAAGCCGAATGGATCCGAAATGTAGAGAGAAGAAGAGGGAAATGTTAGAGAGAGAATGAGTCATGTGAAATGGCTGGGATCACTCTCAGCCATGTATTTAAAAGGCATCTAGGGCTCGAAAAGACTAAAACGCCCCCGGGTCACTTAACGTACCTTCCCGGACTTCGTTTTCAATTTTGAAAACTCCTGCAATCTTGAAATCACTTCCTATAATCTCTAAACATCTAATCTAATCCATTTCCAAAAATAATTATTTTCAGAAATTTTATGGATTCCCGGGCCCACTTAAGTCGCATCCCGGGCCCCGATTTGACCAAAAAGTCAAACTTCTCCAAATCTCTCAATAAAATTTCAAAACCTTTAAAACACTTTGCAAACATGTTTCCCTTATTCAAAACATATTAAACACCACTCAAAATGCATTTATGGCAATTATGATGTGAAAAATGCAAAAATCGGCCAAAATTGGTCACGGTCTCTATAGCATTGTTATGAAAGAACATGATATTTGTTCAATGTTACATGTAATGTAGTGATATGCATTCATGTAGGTCATGTCGAGTCGACACTTAGGTGGGTTGGGGTATCTATACTGAGCCGCAGTGGTGCTTACCCCTTTGTTTTAAACTCTTTTTACAAATAAGGCACCGATGACAGATGGGACTTAAGTGTCCAAGTGGAACACTAGTAGCATTTTGCTATCTTTTGAATGTTGTGCATATTGTGGCTATCTATGTCAACTTGTGGCATGGGACTCAATTTTGAGTTATAGTTATATTTTGGATGAATGTAACTTTGTGGTATGATTGGGTTATAAGCTTGACGTATATTATAAGACTATGGACTTGTTTATGTAATGCTTGTTGAGAGCCTCTAGTTTTATTTGGATGGACTAATGTAGTGATGGATGTTTTCAATGTGAATTGGAACATGTTTATGATGTAGAATGAGTTATATTGATGTATGATTTTGTTCGGGATTTGAATCCGGCTTAGAATGATGTATAACGATGTTTTTAGCATTTGTTTTTGTTATGGATGATACTTGATTATTTTTAGGCTTTTTAGAGAATTTTTGGAGCCTATAAGTTGGGAATTTTGACCATTAGACTGCAGGTTTTGATACTTGTGTCGATACATGTTCGATGCATTGAAACTTCGATGGACCGAAGTCACTATTCATCACATGCACCAAAAATTTAATTGGACTTAACTTCTTCGTTTTAAATCGAAATTGAGCGTGGTTTTTTTTGAAATTAAGTATTTTTGGATTCTCTATCTAATGGTGTAAGTTTTAGTTCCAGATTTCAAACAAACTAAGTGTTGAGTCTTGAAAGTGAGTGATTCATGAGAGTGAGGATAAATAAAATCCCTACTAAGGTGATATGATTTGATGTATAACCCATTGGGATTGGATGGGGTGGAATTGTGCATAACTACGTGCAAGAATAGAGTTAAGCTTCTATTGTAATTGAGGGTAAAGATGATCCATTGGGCATAATGGATAGAGTAACCTTTAGTTCTCCGGGAGTCAAAAATTGGGGTGTTACAGCATGGTAACAGAGCTCTAGGTTAGAATACCTAGGGATAAAAGGTGAGACTTGATTTAGTGATCACTTGAGGTTAAGGATCGGAACATGAGGATTTGGACTTGTTGTTGTAAATTGCTTATGTGGAATTTGATATGTGTTTACATTTTCATAACATGCCTTTGTGGACTAAATTAACATGGCGTGTGTAAGCATGGTGAGAATGGTGTAAGGGTGTGAAATCTTGGTTCTAAATTTTTCTTGTTGTGCATATAGCAAAATGTCTCCAAGAAGAACGCGACACATAGGCGCTAATGCTCATCAGGAGCCAACGGATGGAATGCAATTTATGCGTGACATGGCAGATACCATAAGAAGAATGGTTAGGGAAGCATGGGAAGAGGAGGTTCAGGCATTGCCTAGGGTTGCCTTGAGCCAACAAATGGTGGCAATGAGGGAGTATGTGAAATTCAAGCCACCTACATTTGATGGTGCATATGACCCACTAGTGGTAGAGAGTTGGATAGATGAGACTCACAAACTCATGGTTGCTTTAGTAATCGATGAGGATCTGAAAGTGGGAGTGGCAATGCTCCACTTTCAAGGAGAAGCGGATCGGTGGTGGCAATTCATTGGGAATATCCACAACACTGAGACTATGGATTGAGAAACCTTTAAGGGGTTATTTTTTGACAAGTTCTTTCCAGCTTCGGTGAGGGACCGAATGAGGCAGGAGTTTATAGATCTAGTCCAAGTGGACTTGGATGTTATGGGGTACGAGACCAAGTTTACATCCTTGGTTCGCTTTGCCCCGGAGATGGTGATGAATGAGGAATTAAAGGTGAAAAAGTTTATAAAAAGGCTAAAAACCTTTATCAAGAAGAGGGTATCCATTCTAGGTTTGAGAACCTACAATGAGGTTGTTGACAGAGCCTTGGTGGCTGAAGAGGATGACAGAGACACCCAGTGTAACACCCCGATTCCCCGTCTCCTGGGCAACCGGAGGTTAACCCTTCCATTAGTCCCAATGGACCCTCATTAACCTTATTCCCCACGGAAGGTTAACCTAATTCTTGCATATGAATGCACACAAATCCATCTTAACCAACCCCCATGGGCCCTACATCAAATCACACACCTTAGTGAACATTTACACACCCACACTTTTAAGAATCACTCACTTTTGAGCCTCAAAACTTTCTGTGATTATAATATGGAACTGATACTTATACCATTGGATATAGAATCCAAAAATACTCAATTTCAAAAAAAACCACGCTCAATTCCGATCTAGAACGAAGAAATTACGTCGAAATGAAGTTTTGGAAAAAGCTGTGAATAGTAATCTCGATCAATCGAGATGCATCTCGATTAATCGAGATTTTGACCCCATCAATCGAAGCAAACACCCTCTCGGTATCTCGGACCTGCATTATTTCGATTAATCGAAATTGGGACTTCGATTAATCGAAATAAGGCTTGAAAATGCATAAAATCTCGCAACCATTTCGATCAATCGAGATGGGCATCTCGATTAATCGAAATGGGCATTTCGATTGATCGAAATGCACTGCCCGAAAATTCCCAAACACCTACACAAGATCAAATTGAATCCAAATCTCAACCAAACCACCTTAGATCATTCATATTTCATATAAATCATCTACCATTAGTATAAAATCATACTCGCACATCAACCTATACATTTGAATCTCAAATCTTGCATAATCATAGAAATTTCCCTAGGTTCACAATACACCCAAAACTCAAGTGTATAAACCATCCTTAATTCCCAAATTCATTTCCATAACACCAATCTCACACTCAAATCACTTTCATAATTGAATTATACATCAAAATGAATCATTTCCCTCCACAACCACAATTCATTTACAATAAAGGCATCATAAAATGAACAAGATGCCACCATGGGCATTATATATATTAAACCGTTGTCTCTCCACACCCAACAAGTTTAAAATCTAATACATACATCAAAAGTACATATGTCCAAAGTACAACCACAACTAAAAGAGAAGTCACATGCCACAAGCCGGCATGGATAGCCACAAAAATGCTCAAAACTCAAAAGATAACAAAACCACCACTAGTGTTCCACTTGGACACTCATGTCCCATCCGTCATCGGCGCTTTATCTGTAAAATATTTAGAATAAAGGGGTGAGCACCACTGCGGCTCAGTAGAGATACCCCGACCTACCTAAGTGCCGACCCGACACAACCTACATGGATGCATGTCACAACATTTCACATATCACTCAACATATATCATGTTCACTCACAACAATGCATATATACATATAGGGATGCATTAAACACTTATCATGCTTCATAATTCAAACGAAGGCAATAATCATACACTTGTCTCTCTCTCGGACTCAACCCGACATCCCAACATAATTCTTGACCGAATCATGAAACCGAGACACTTTTCCACACCATTCCAATTCCGCCACCGAGTATTTACCTACTCCAAGGTGGATAGACCACCGTCACCGAGTATTTACCTACTCCAAGGTGACTTGGCCCCCTTTCTTGAGTTCTCACCGAGTATTTACCTACTCCAAGGTGACTAACCACAATCACCGAGTATTTACCTACTCCAAGGTGATTGGGCAACCTTTTTAGAATCTCCACCGAATATTTACCTACTCCAAGGTGAGTAAACCACCGTCACCGGGTATCTACCTACTCCAAGGTGACGCAACCACTCCAACGCCCTCTCCGAGTATTGACCTACTCTAGGCAATTCAACCACACTTCCCCGTTTCCTCACAACGACCCCAATATATGCATTTTCGAACATATAAACATCAAGCATTTAATTTTATGCCTCACAATGCACATGCTAATTAATAAAAACATATAGCATGCATTTTATCTCCACTACACCACACATATATTTACCTATACATGCCACCCTAGCATAATATCCACATATGCTCACAAAACTTCACTTAGGCACATTTTAATCATGCTTTACAAATGCACATATTTTCTATACAAATATAGCATGCATTTAACTCACTTACAACATATAGCACATATATGCCCAATATAACACATTTCCACATATATGCACAAGAGCTAACATATAAGCATACATGCTCTCATTCTCCCACCTTCTCATGCATTTGTCACTCACATCATGCATACTAGGAGATACACATCTATTGCACACAAGAGACTCAAGAGAAGAGAAAAAACACCTTATCCCATCCCTCTTACATCTCTAAAATATGCAATACTCAACCTTAGCTCTCACCACTTCACCCGAAACCCTAGAATCGACAAGTAGATGAGAAGGAACACCCCTACCTCGAAAATGAAGGCCTTCCAAGCACTTCTCAAATTTCTAGCAATGTCAACTTTGCCAAACCGCGACTTTGTTCGGTTCAAAGGGAAGCCCTAGCCGTCCCCTACGTATCTCCCTCCTTCAGCAAGCCTTGAATCCAAGCCGAAGACCTCCAAAATCTAGAGAGAAGGAAGAGAGAAGAAGTGGGAGCAATATAGAGAGAGAAGCAGCCGTGAGATATGAAATATCTCTGTAGATTTTGACCATTTAAGGTCCCTAGGTCACGAAAAGACCAAAATACCCCTAGGCCACTTAACGCACCTTCCCGGACTCCTTTTTCGATTCCGAAAACTCCTACGATCTCGAAATCACTTCCTTAACTCTCTAAACATTTCATCTAAGCCATTCCCAAAAATAAATATTTTTGGGAATTTTCCGGATTCCCGGGCCCACTTAAGTCACATCCCGGGCCCCGGTTTGACCAAAAAATCAAACTTCTCCAATTCTTCCGAAAACCTCCCAAAACCTTAAAAACACTTCCCAAACATGTTTCCTACACTCAAAACATGTTAAACACCACTCAAAATGCATTTATGGCAATTATAATGCGAAAAATGCAAAACCGGCCAAAATTGGTCACGGTCTCTACAACCTCCCCCCCCTTAAGGGAATTTCGTCCCCGAAATTAGAAACGTACCTCAAGTAGAAAACAACTCAGGGTATTTCGAGCGAACTTCTTGTTCTTGCTCCCATGTAGCCTCCTCGACTCCGTGATGTCTCCAAAGGACTTTAACCAATGGAATAGTCTTGCCCCGAAGCACTTGCTCCCTAGCATCCAAAACCTGTACCGGTCTCTCCTCATATGACACATCCTCCTCCATCTCAAGATCTGTCCAATCTAACACGTGTGAAGGATCCGGCTCATACTTTCTCAACATCAAAACGTGGAAAGTATTGTGCACACTTGACAATTACAGTGGCAATGTCAAGCGGTATGCGACCTCACCCACACGATCCAATATCTTGAATGGACCGATAAACCGTGGGGCTAGCTTTTCGCTACGCCCAAACCTCATCAAACCCCGTCGTGGCGAGACTTTCAAGAAGACATGGTCCCCCACCTCAAATGCTAAAGGCCTCCGCCTTTTGTCAGCATAGCTTTTCTGACGACCCTGAGCCGTAAGCAAACGCTGCCGTATAATCTTAATCTTTTCTGTAGTCTCTCTGACTATATCTGGCCCCAAAGCCACTGTCTCACCAACCTTTGTCCAACAAACTGGTGACCTACAAGGTCTACCGTACAAGGCCTCAAATGGAGCCATCTCAATACTAGCTTGGTAGCTATTATTGTATGCAAACTCCACTAATGGAAGGTGATCCTCCCAACTGCCTCGAAAATCAAGTGCACATGCTCTAAGCATATCCTCCAAAATCTGTATAGTACGCTCCGACTGACCATCTGTCTGGGGATGGAAAGTCGTACTGAAATGGAGGTCCGTATCAAGTGCAGCCTGAAAACTCTGCCAAAATCGTGATGTGAATCTTGGATCTCTATCAGACACAATGGAAACTGGCACTCCGTGCAGTCTCACAATCTGATCAATATACAACTGACTAAGGGTATCCATATCATCTGTCACTCGAATAGGAAGGAAATGAGCCACCTTGGTCAACCTATCCACAATGACCCAAACTGCATCATGACTCTTCCTTGTCCTAGGTAACCCCGTCACAAAGTCCATAGTAACGTGTTCCCACTTCCACATAGCTACCGGTAAGGGCTGTAACAAACCTGCCGGTCTCTGATGCTCGGCCTTCACTTGTTGACAAGTGAGGCACCTCGCCACAAACCTTGCGATGTCCTTTTTCATGCCCTTCCACCAATACTGTCTACGAAGGTTGTGGTACATTTTGGTACCACCGGGATGTACTGCAAATCTGGAGCTATGAAACTCCCTCAGGACCTCATCCCTACAAGCCAATGGAACAACCATTCTGCCTCTGAACCTCAGACCTCCGTCTGAATGGATAACCCAATCCTCCACTGCCTCGCTACTTGTAATCTGAGTGCGAATGCTCTCTAACTCTGTGTCATGCCTCTGCTCCTCAACCACCCTACTCACTAGAGTTGGTTGCGCTATGAGTGTGAACAAAGTGGCATGTCCATCACTCTCACTGAAGCACAATCCCATTTCTGAGATGTCTTCCATCATCTTTCATTCACGAATGGCGATGCTAGCCAAAGTACCATGTGATTTCCTGCTCAATGCATCGGCAACCACATTAGCTTTCCCCGGGTGATACTGAAGATCAAAGTTGTAATCTTCCATGTATTCAACCCATCTCCTCTGTCTCATATTCAAGTCCTTTTGCGTAAAAAGGTACTTCAAACTCTTATGATCAGAGAAAACCTCAAATTTCTCTCCGTAGAGATAATGCCTCCACGTTTTCAAAGCAAAAATTACCGCCGCCAACTCCAAGTCATGAGTGGGGTAATTCTGCTCATGGATCTTCAACTGTCGGGAACCATATGCAACAACCCTCTCGGTCTGCATCAATACACATCCCAAACCATCCCGTGAAGCATCACAGTAGATGACATAACCCAAACTGCACTCGGGAATAATCAATATTGGAGCACTAGTCAATCTATGCTTCAATTCCATAAAGGAATGCTTGCAAGCCTCGTTCCACTCAAACTTCACTCCTTTACGAGTAAGTTTGGTCATCGGCGTCGCTAACTTCAAAAAGTCTTTCACGAAACGTCGGTAATATCCTGCCAATCCCAAGAAGCTACGTATCTCGAATACGTTCTTAGGCCTCTCCCAATCCATTACCGCTTCAATCTTAGAAGGGTCTACCGATACTCCTCCTTCCGACACCACGTGTCCTAGGAACTTCACCTCCGTTAGCCAAAATTCACATTTTTCGAATTTGGCATACAAATGGTGCTCTCTCAATGTCTGTAACACTATCCTCAAATGGATCTCATGCTCTTCCATGGAAGAAGAATACACAAGAATGTCATCCACGAAGACCACCACAAACCTATCCAAGTACACCCTGAATATCCGGTTCATCAAATCCATGAACGCTGCTGGTGCGTTCGTCAAACCAAACGGCATCACTAGAAACTCATAGTGGCCATATCTAGTCCGAAAAGCTATCTTCGGAATGTCCTCTTCCCTTACCCTCAACTGGTAATACCCCGACCTCAAGTCGATCTTCGAAAAACAAGTCGAACCCTTAAGCTGATCAAACAAGTCATCTATCCTTGGCAAAGGATACTTATTCTTAATCGTTGCTTGGTTCAACTTACGGTAGTCTATGCATAACCGTAAAGATCCATCCTTCTTTTTAGCAAAAAGGACCGGAGCTCCCCAAGGCGATGTACTAGGTCGTACAAATCCCTTATCCAACAATTCTTGCAATTGATCTTTCAACTCCATCAACTCTGCCGGTGCCATCCGGTACAGTGCCATAGAGATAGGCGCGGTACCAGGAGCAAGATCAATGCTAAACACAACATCTCTCATCGGAGGTAACTCTGTCAAGTCCTCCGGGAACACATCCACAAACTCTCTAACCACCGGTGGAAATCCTCCACTAGTCACAATCTCATCCTCCTTGGCTAACAAGCTAGCTAGGAAGTATCCAACCCCATCCCTCGCACCGGAACCAAACAGAGACGGAACATAGAAATCATCCCGTTCTCCCACAAAATAAAAGCAATCACCCTCGGGTGTGCACACTGTCACTCTCCTACGAAGACAATCAATCATGGCTCTAAATGTAGATAGCCAGTCCATACCTAGAATGACATCAAAAGTGGTCATGTCAAGTAACACAAAGTCGAACACTAGTCGACGCCCAGCAACCTCGATCTCGCAAGACCGACACACTCTATCCAGGGTAACCCTACCCCCAACTGGTGTATCAATGGACAATGGTGACTCCAGTGATGACACCCGCAGCCCCAAGGCACAAGCAAATGCAACAGATATAAATGAATGTGATGCACCCGAATATATCAACACCCTAGCCCACGAGCTAGAAACCAGGAAAATACCTCTGACCACTGATGGTCCCGGTACATCCTCTGCCGGAGCAAGTGTGAACACACGGCCCCCTGACTGCTGACCAGTCCCCTGTAACCCTGACTGTTGACTAGAAGCAGGCGTGGGACCCCTCGCTACCCGCGATCCCTGTACTGACTGTGCTGGTTGCGGTGGCGGTAATGCCCTGAAGCCAGACTGAACTGTAGTCGTCTGCCCAGCTCTCTGCTGAGTCCCTATACCACTCTGCATCACCTGCCTCCGTGGGCAGTTAGCTTTCACATGTCCGGGTTGTTTACAAGAGAAACACACCCTTTCCCCCACTATCCCTGTTGGCACTGGTGCCACTGTATGTCCCTGTGGGCACTCCCTGCTAAAATGGCCAATCTGATGGCAATTATAGCACACCACAGAAGATCGTGAAGATCCAGAAGGCAAGGCCAATGAAGGTACCGGGCGAGCTTGTTGCTGCCCCTGGAAACCTGTCTTGCCCTCCCTATTCCTCTTCCGTCCTTGACTACCCGAGGATGCCCCCGCATTCTTCGCTTGCTGTTTAGACTCCCATATTCTTTGGGTGTCTCTGTCATCTTCCTCAGCCACTAAGGCTCTGTCAACCACTTCATTGTAGGCCCTTAGACCTAAAATGGATACCCTCTTTCTGATAGAGGTTTTGAGTCCCTTCACGAACCTTTTCACTTTTAGCTCTTCATTAGCTACCATCTCCGGGGCAAAATGAGCCAATGATGTGAATTTGGTCTCGTACCCCATCACATCCAAGTCCCCTTGGACCAAGTCTATGAACTCTTGCCTCATCCGGTCTCTCACCGAAGTCAGAAAGAATTTGTCAAAGAATAAACCCTTAAAGGTTTCCCAGTCCATAGTCTCGGTATTGTGGACATTCCCGATGAATTGCCACCACCGATCAGCTTCTCCTTGTAAGTGAAGCGCCACTACCCCCACTTTCAAATCCTCATCAATTGCAAGAGCAACCACGAGTTTGTGAGTTTGGTCTATCCAACTCTCAGCCACAAGAGGATCACGCGCGCCATCAAAGGTAGGCGGCTTAAATTTCACATATTCCTTCATTGCTACCATTTGTCGGCTCAAGGCAACCCTAGGTAATGCCTGAACCTCCTCCTCTCTAGCTTCCCTAGCCATTCTTTTCATAGTATCAGCCATATCACGCATAAACTGCGTTCCATCTGTTGGCTCCTGAGGAGCATCAGCGCCAATGTCTCGCGCTCTTCTTGGAGGCATTTCTTTCTATATGCACAACAAGAAAATTTTAGAACCAAGCATTTATACTTAGTCAATTTCCATCATGCTTACACATGCTATGTCTATTTAATCCACAAAAGCATGTTATGAAAATATAAGCATACATCAAGTTCCACATAAGCAATTTACAACCGCAAGTTCAAATCCTTATGTTCCGATCCTTAACCTCAAGTGACTACAAAATAAAGTTTCACCCTTCGTCCCTAGGTATTCCAACCTAGTGCTCTGATACCATCCTGTAACGCCCCGATTCCCCGTCTCCCGGGCCACCGGAGGTTAACCCGTCCATTAGTCCCAATGGACCCTCATTACCGTTATTCCCCACGGAAGCTTAACCTAATTCTTGCATATGAATGCACACAAATCCATCTTAACCAACCCCCATGGGCCCTACATCAAATCACACACCTTAGTGAACATTTACACGCCCACACTTTTAAGAATCACTCACTTTTGAGCCTCAAAACTTTCTGTGATTGTAATCTGGAACTGAGACTTATACCATTGGATATAGAATCCAAAAATACTCAATTTCAAAAAAAACCACGCTCAATTCCGATCTAGAACGAAGAAATTACGTCGAAATGAAGTTCTGGAAAAAGCTGTGAATAGTAATCTCGATCAAGCGAGATGCATCTCGATCAATCGAGATGCATCTCGATTGATCGAGATTTTGACCCCATCAATCGAAGCAAACACCCTCTCGGTATCTCAGACCTGCATTATTTCGATTAATCGAAATTGGGACTTCGATTAATCGAAATAAGGCTTGAAAATGCATAAAATCTCGCAACCATTTCGATCAATCGAGATGGGCATCTCGATTAATCGAAATGGGCATTTCGATTGATCGAAATGCACTGCCCAAAAATTCCCAAACACCTACACAAGATCAAATTGAATCCAAATCTCAAACAAACCACCTTAGATCATTCATATTTCATATAAATCATCTACCATTAGTATAAAATCATACTCGCACATCAACCTATACATTTGAATCTCAAATCTTGCATAATCATAGAAATTTCCCTAGGTTCACAATACACCCAAAACTCAAGTGTATAAACCATCCTTAATTCCCAAATTCATTTCCATAACACCAATCTCACACTCAAATCACTTTCATAATTGAATTATACATCAAAATGAATCATTTCCCTCCACAACCACAATTCATTTACAATAAAGGCATCATAAAATGAACAAGATGCCACCATGGGCATTATATATATTAAACCGTTGTCTCTCCACACCCAACAAGTTGATAGGCGTTGAATGTTACGCATTCTAGCCTCTTAACTTATGTATTTTATTCTCTTAGTGATAGATTATTTTGTGATTTTACTTTGTTTTAGTGTTTTCTGTATTTTCAGGGCCTTAATGATTATTTCAGTTAAAACCAAGCTTTTGGGCTTTTAAAAAAGACATCCAAGATGGTTAGATGAAGCCTACATCAAGGAGATTCACTCAACCATTTATTTCAACTCAAATCAGCCCAAGAAAGAGGTCCAAGAGAATTACAGCTGCTTAAGAAGGTTTCGGGCCTGAAGCCCAAATCTGCGCATAATGCAGTCTTAATCCCGTTTTGGAAAACGGACCAGAAGTCTTATTTCCGAGCCTCAAATCGACATTATTTCCGCGTGGGGTTGAACGAAATTTGATTCTGCACACTTTTGTATTTCACGAAAATTCCGTGAATCGGACTTCTAGTGGGTCAAAAGTTGGGCCGAAGTCAGCAGGAAAAACCCACCTGATTAGTGCTGCGGGAAACCCTAATTAATTTCTAATTGGATTAGGACTTTGGTGAATTCTCTTGGGGAATAAAAGGAAGACTTGGAGGCTGAATTGGGAGAGCTTACACAGAGATTGGAGAGTCTGAGAGGGCTGAAGAGAACAGAACATATTGCAGAGCCATTGGAGAACGAAGTCATACGCGTAATTCAGAAAGATGATGTCTTCTTCCTCAACAGTTGAAGCTTCTTCTTCTACCATGAGCGGCTAGTTCATCCACTAGGGTTTTGATGTAGCCCTAACAAAGCATCAATGGTTTGATTGTTTTAATTATTGGGGACCTTTATATACATGCATAGATTGTGTAATTGTGAGGATTCTTATTAATGAATTGAGCAATAAAAGTCTTGTAAATTCAATCTCAATGATTTCTTATCTTGTCTTAGATATTTAGTTGTTGTTATTGAACTCAATCTCTTTTGTTTTCTGTGATCATGAGAGAGATTATTACACAATAGTAATCACTGAATATATTGTTATGAGCTTTGATGGATTATGCCTAGAGAAGATGAACCATACTGCACCCTAGATTAGAGTAGTTAGGCAGATGGCCCATGCCAATCGAAGATAGTCCATGGCTTAGCCTTAATCATATGTTATCTTCTTGATGGATGAAGGTGTGCTTGTAGCCACCGACACCACTTATGCATGATGTAATTCCCCTATAGTTGATTCAATTGACCATTGATTGTGGAGTTAGTGGTGAAGTCAAACACCCTAGGTTTCTCTCTTATTATCTTCATTATCTGTTTACCTTTGATTTATTTTATTTTATCTTTTTAATTAGTTAAAAATCAGCATTCTTTTCTTATAAATTTAATTAGAATTAGTTCTGTGTTCCAACTCGTCAGAACATAATCCCTGAGGTACGATACCCATTCATTTCGATAGCCCTATTCTGCAAAGAATTCGTTCTATTGCGAAGTGTGGAAAATTTTAATTGGTATACTTTTTGAGTCACACTCACACACGAATCAATTTTTGGCGCCGTTGCCGGGGATTATCTATTTGATTGATTGGATTTTACAGAATTAGTTTTAATTGGATTTTTAGTTTAGGAAATTTTTATATTTTATTTTTATTCTTGTTTTTGTTTTCTTTTCAGGTGCTTTTGGTAATATATGCAAGGTCGTCGTTCTGTGGCTGATCCTTTGATACCTCTTGATCCTGAGCCTGAACGTACTCTTAGACAACAGAGGAACATCCCTGTTGACACCAGTGTGCAAGAGGAAGAAATAATTGAAGACATGGCAGAAGAGAGGAATAATAACCTTGTTCCTAATGCTGATGGAGAAAGAGCTAGATTGCTTAGGGATTACTATGTTCCTGAGACATATACCTCGCCAGCAGGTTTTCAATTGCCCAATGTCACAGCACAGAATTATGAGATCAAGTCCAGCATTATTCAGATGCTACCATCTTATTTTGGGCTGACTCAAGAAGACCCTTACAAGCATCTGGATGACTTCATTGAAGTGTGCTCAACTACAAAAGTTCACAACTTCTCTGAAGATGCTTTCAGAATGAGACTTTTTCCATTCTCTTTGAAAGACAAAGCAAAGTATTGGTTCAACTCTCTACCGGCTGGTTCTATCACGACTTGGACTCAGATGCAACATGAGTTTCTCAAGAAGTATTTTCCGATAGGGAAGACCAATCAGTTCAGACGTGCTATCACTGGTTTCTCCCAACATGAGGGGGAACAATTTTATGAGACATGGGAAAGATTCAAGGACCTTCTTAGGAAGTGTCCCCATCATCAAGTTCCTAAGTGGCAACTAGTGCAGAGTTTTCATGAAGGGCTCACAGAAGCCAACAGACAGATGGTTGATGCGTCATGTGGAGGTACTTTTATGTTGAAGAGTGAAGAAGAGGCATGGACCTTATTTGAAAATCTTAGTGACAACTCTCTACAACATGTGTCCTCTACTCGTTCTAGCAGACCTGCCACTACCAGGAAGACTGATGGGATTTTTGAGGTTGGTGCTTCAGAAGCTATGCCAACTGATATTGATTTAATTGCACAGAAGGTAGCAGCAATTATGGCTGCCAATCAAACTCCTTCTGCTTCAAATTCTTCATTGCTAGGCCCGTGTGAATTCTGCTCTAGTCCTATGCATAATGTGAGCAATTGTCCTTCAATGGGGCAATTTTCTGATATTCAACATGAGCAAGTTCAAGCTACTTTCACTGGACCAATGAATCCTCCACGAGGTAATACTTACAATCCCACATGGAGGAATCATCCTGGTTTTTCTTACAGTAACCAAGGGGCAGCAATGCAACCATCATATCAACCTAGGACTTTTGTGCCTCAACAGCAATATCAAACACAAAGTCCTATGGCCCAAAGAATTTCTGCTATTGAAGACAAGCTGACTCTTACCTTGTCTAAATTTGACAAGCTTGATTCTCTTATAGAGACAGTGCAAGCTACTGCAGCAACAGTACAATCTACAGTTCAGCTAGTGCATTCGCATTCTCAATCGATTGCCAAACTGGAATCTCAGTTTGGACAGCTTGCTACTTCATTGAGTAGAAGAGAAGAAGGGAAGCTCCCTAGTCAACCAATTGCTAATCCAAGAGGGATGCAAGCTTCCACAAGCAACCCACACCATGAGCAAGTTCAAGCCATTACCACTTTGAGAAGTGGGAAAATAATTGACAATAAGGTGGGTGAGAAGAAAGAAGAAGAAAAAGTGATCACAAGTCCAAGTGCTGAAATTCCTTATGAGCCCAAGGCTCCTTTCCCACAACGTTTTCTTGAAGCATCTAAGTTGGGGAAGCAAGGGGACAAGTTGCATGACATGATGGAGGTGTTTCGCCAAGTGAAGATTAATTTGCCACTCCTTGATGCCATCAAGCAAATTCCTCCTTATGCAAAATTTTTGAAGGACTTGTGCACTCAGAAAAGGCGTTCTAAAAGCCATGTGCCAAAGAAAGTAATGCTGCCACAACAAGTAAGTTCAATAATTCAGCAGTGTACTCCTCCCAAGTACAAAGATCCTGGTGCTCCAACTATCTCATGCATTATTGGGGAGCACCATGTGGATAAAGCTCTTCTTGATTTGGTTGCAAGTGTGAATTTGCTACCCTATTCAGTTTACTTACAATTGGGCTTGGGAGAATTGAAGCCTACCTCGGTGGTATTACAATTTGCAGACAGATCAACAAAGCAACCCCGAGGAATCATAGAAGATGTGCTCATTAAAGTGGACAAGTTCTACTTTCCTGTTGATTTCATTGTACTTAACACTGAGCCGGTTCACAATCCGAAGAGGCACATTCCTGTGATCCTTGGTCGACCTTTCTTAGCTACTGCTGATGCTTGCATAAATTGTAGGTCAGGGATCATGGATATTTCCTTTGGCAACATGAAGGTTAAACTTAATATTTTCAATGCTGTTGAGAATCCTCCAGATCAGACTGATGTTTTCTTCATGGACTCTGAAGAGGTGATTGAATCTGTAGATGAAGTAAGGGTGCAAGAAAAACAGAAGGAGAAGAAGGTGTTTGAAGATCAAATTTCTACCATGGTGGTAACTTCTGTATGCACTACACTTTCCAAAACACTTCAGAGGGAGCAATTGTTTGGAGTGTCCGACAACTCCACACCATGGTATGCAGATATTGTGAACTATTTAGCCACGGGAAAAGTGCCAAGAGACTGGACCAAGCGAGAACGTGATCGATTCTTCTCTAAAGTTCATCATTACTTTTGGGAGGATCCAGAGTTATTTAAATATTGTCCAGATCAGATTATTCGGCGATGTGTCCCAGACCATGAGTTTCAAGATATTCTCAAGTTCTGCCACTCATTGGCATGTGGAGGCCACTTCAGTGCAAGGAAAACAGCGGCAAAGGTACTTCAATGCGGATTCTTTTGGCCTTCTCTATTTCACGATGCATATGTTTTCTGTAAGACTTGTGATCGTTGTCAAAGATTGGGTTCAATGTCAAGACGTGATATGATGCCAATGAGCCCCATTCTGGTGGTGGAGATTTTTGATGTTTGGGGAATTGATTTTATGGGACCCTTTCCACCTTCTTTTGGCTACGAATATATTCTGGTTGGAGTGGATTATGTCTCCAAGTGGGTGGAGGCCATTGCAACTCGAACCAATGATCACAAGGTGGTAATCAAATTCATGCATGAGAATATTCTGAGTCGATTTGGAATTCCTCGAGCCTTGATCAGTGATGGTGGTACTCACTTTTGCAATAAATTCTTGAGAGGTTTGCTTGCTAAATATTCAGTGACACATAAGGTGGCAACGCCTTATCATCCTCAAACAAGTGGGCAAGTAGAGCTGTCCAATCGAGAAATTAAGCATGTTCTCGAGAAGACAGTGAGACCAGATAGAAGAGATTGGTCATTACGACTGAGCGAAGCACTATGGGCATATCGGACTGCTTACAAGACCCCTATCGGTATGTCACCATATCGGTTGGTGTACGGGAAAGCATGTCATCTTCCAGTAGAGATTGAGCACAAGGCGCTTTGGGCAATTCAAAAATTCAATTTCGATGCAAAAAGAGCTGGGGAAGAGAGGAAGTTGCAATTGAATGAATTAGAAGAGTTTAGGCGTGATGCTTATGAAAGTTCACGAATTTACAAGGAGAGGACGAAAGCATTTCATGATCGATATATCTCACGAAAGTCCTTCTCTCCAGGTGATAAAGTGTGGCTCTTCAATTCCAAGCTTCGGTTGTTTCCCGGAAAATTGCGTTCAAGGTGGGATGGACCATTCCAAGTGATTTCGGTTTTTCCTCATGGTGCCGTGGAAATTCGAAGCATTCGAGATAATACGTTGATGAAAGTTAATGGCCAAAGGTTGAAACATTGTGTGGAAGGATGTTTGCCAAGAAGAGACGTGGAGTCCGTCGACTTGACGGATCCCATCTATCCGACTTAATCCCTTCGGAGAGTCAATCGTCTCCTACGGACGTTAAATAGTAGGTTTTGTATGTATTTCTATACTTTATTTCTTTTAGTTTTCTTTAATTTTAATTTTTGATTCTAAGTTTTCTTAGGTTTTTCTTCAATTTTAGATGCGTTTTAATGTTTTTTCTTTGAGTTTTTGATGCATAAGTTGCTTCCGGAGGATGCCAAGAGGTGTACCGAGGTATTCGGACTCAAGACGGGTGAAAAATCGTGCTCTCGGTCGACCGTGGGCGATGGAGACTCAAAAATATCAAGTCTCGGTCGAACTTGGGCGATGGAGGGTCAAACAGGCCTTCAGGGGGGGGATCGATCGCCCCAGTCAAGGGGGATCGATCGCCCCATGATTTTCCATGAGGACCAGCACCTTCAGGTGGGCGATCGATCGCCCATCCTAGGGGGGATTGATCGCCCAAGCCCAAAACATGGGCTGGCCGAGAGTTCTCCTTATATATGGACACCCACTCCTCCTATATTGCTCCTACATGCATCCTAAGCCTCTTTGAACTCCAATTCAAGTCCTACATCATCCGGAAAACTAATTTCTTCAATTAGTGATTATTATACAAGGATTCAACATTGATCAACATCAACTTCAACATCAAAGAAGATCAAAAATCACTAGTTCTCAAAGGAAGCTCACACTTTTTCAAGTTCAACATCAAAGTAAGTGAAGTTTTTCCTTGAAGAAATTATTCAAATCTTTTTGAGGGCTTTTGAAGACCAAGTTTGGGGGATCAAATTGGTGCAATTACTTGTTCGATTTGGGTGGAAAAATTGCCGAAAAAAGGAGGTTGAAGGTTACAAAAGAATTGTGCACACCAAGTGTTCGATTTAATTCCTCAATTACACTTTTTCTACTTCTATGGCACCAAAGAGAGCAAGTCACCAAGATGCTTCAAGTTCACGTAATCCTCGCCGAGCGAGGAATGATCCGACCACAGGTTCTTCACGATCTCGCCGAGACGGTATTCAAGAGAGATGGCATCCAAGGGCGTTGAACTATGAAACAACGTTTGACATAGCCGAACTTTATGGTATGTTTCCCGAGACACGATGGGGGATTTCCGACATCCGTCGTCGTCGGTCGGCATCCATTTTTGTTCCACTCTCATCTACTATTTACCCGAGGCTTGTCAAGGTATTTTATCAAAACTTGATGCCAAAACCTGATGAGCGGGATGTGCTTACTTCTTCCATAGATGGAACAATAGTTCGAGTGGACATGTCATCCATTGCCATTGCTATGGGTTGTCCTCATGAATGCCCAGCTGATTTATCTCATATCTACACTCCTTTACCCGACGAGTTGTCGGTGGGCAATATGGTTGCACGATTGTGTGCCAACCAATTTTCTGGGCCGAAAAGGAATGCAGCTTCAAAGTCTTCAATGCCAAATCATTTATGGTTCCTTGACGCTGTGCTACTCAAGAATGTATGTCCAATTGGACATAAAACTGAAAGACGTCAAGAGTTCCTCAGAGCCTTATATGCCATACATTTTGGGCATTGGCTGTCACTCCCACAGATTGTCTGGGGCCAGATGGAGAAATTCTATTCCAAGGTTGTGGCCAAAGTACCAGACAGTGCAAGTGACTGGGAGTTTCCATTCCCTACTATTATTCACCAGTTGCTTGTAACACAGGGGTATGCAGTCCACGAGGACGAGCTTGCCTTTCCACATGATCTTCATTATGGCACGCATGACTGGAACTTGAGTCGATCTCATATGCACCAGAGAGTCATAGCAGCGCCTGGTGAGGTATCTCGGGTGGCCCAAGGAGGAGAGCATGTAGATGTACCACCACCGGTGGACGATCCAGAGGAGATGGAGGCAGAGGAAGAGGAAGTGCATGCACAGGCTGGTGGCCATGATTATCAATACTTAGAAGGGCAGATTGCTGGGTTGACAGCCCAGTTTGGCACCTTACAGACAGAGGTCTCCACACAGTTTGGTGCAATGAGAGCAGAGATGGCGGATCACTTTCGTGACACTCGCCAAGAGCAACTAGAGATGCGGAGGATGATGCGTGCACTGATGCGCCAAGCAAACTTAGATCCGGATGCTCAGTCACCACCACATCCTTGACAGGAAGGTAACCATCTTTTGTATATTATTTTATTTTTAGTTTTTCTATTTAGTTTTTTTAGTTCGATTTTTAATCTCAAAAAAAAAAAAAAAAAAAAAAAAAAAAAAAAATGAAAAATGAAAAAAAAAAATTTTTTTTTTAGGATTTTTCTCTTTCATATTTATTTTCACCCATACTATTTTCACTTGATCTTTGGGGTATAGTGGTTTGTTTTGACAGGTTGAATCATCCATGTTTGGGGGTGTGCTTGCCTTGCCTTCATGCTAGTGATGTCCTCTATTTTCTTTCCACTATTCCATGATCCTGGTATTATCGTTCTTACTCTTCTCTATGTTTTGATTGGTAGTACATTGAGGACAATGTACAGTTTAAGTTTGGGGGTGAGGCGATGCCTATTTGTGTGCTTTATTGCAATATGGGGGGAAATTTGTGTGAAATTCTTCTTGTATTAGGATTTTTAGTTTATTTTATTTTCTTAGTTTATTTCTTTATTTTCTTTTGTTTTGTTTTTAGATAGAATGTTTTGACATTATTCAAAGGATTAATACCTTATGTAGGTGCATAACTTGCAATTCTTGGGTATGTTTTAAATTTTTGAAAACTGTGATTTAAATTAAGTGGTTTTAATCATGGTTTGCAATAACATGTTTTGGAGTGATTGATTTTAGTTTCCTTACATGCACAAACACACTAGCATAGTCTTATGGGGTATAGACTGTGGTTCTGAGTTATTGAGTTACATGTGCTTGATATTAATTAGTATCTCTTGAGAATGAGTACCGATAATGTGTTTTACTTGACTTCAATGAAAAAGAAAAAAGAAAAAAAAAAGTGATGAATAAGCAAATCAATTTGATCCTTTTCATGAGTAACCGGGCCTCTATGCCTCAGGAAGCACGGAGTGTTCGCGTCAAAAGTGAAAGGGTGAGAAAAGATGAGCATTGGTTGTCTTGATTTGTAGCCTGACTGATTCGAGTAATTAGGTCTTCAGGGTATCTTAAAGCCTAGTGCCCTAAAGCCATCTGGTTTGGGAGTCACTGACTGAAAGCTTGCTACATGGATCTTTCAGAAAGCTTAATAGATCAAGACATTGCACAACCAATGAAGCAATGAAAAAAAAAGAATTGAAAAAAAATGAATGAAAAAGTCATGTATTCATGTTGGGAAGTATGATTTCAATAAGGGGAGCTAGTGAGTTGAAGGGGTATGTGCCTTAATATATTCAGAGCTTGGTTATGCCACATGACATGATTGCTAGTTCACTTTACACGAGGGAGCTAGAGTTGGTTATTTTGAGATATGTTGATGTGAATTATGTGTGGGGACCATTGATTTGAATGATGGAATTTAGAAATTTAAAATTATTCTTGAATGCAAGTTTGTAACTATATATTGTAATCTTCTTCTTGAATTAATGTTGGAACAGAATTTTGAATGTTTGTGGGTAACATTTCTGGAAACCCTCACGAGACTATACTCGTCCACTAGGGGGAACCTAGGGGTTTAAAGGCTTGTTGCATATGCTAAATGCAATCGTTTCTCCCACGAAAGTGGAGTTTGGTAGTTTAGTTAGTATTTGTTAGTTTCCTTTGTTTTAGTTTTGTTTTATTCTATTGCTAAGGGACTAGCAATATGTAAGTTTGGGGGTGTGATAGGCGTTGAATGTTACGCATTCTAGCCTCTTAACTTATGTATTTTATTCTCTTAGTGATAGATTATTTTGTGATTTTACTTTGTTTTAGTGTTTTCTGTATTTTCAGGGCCTTAATGATTATTTCAGTTAAAACCAAGCTTTTGGGCTTTTAAAAAAGACATCCAAGATGGTTAGATGAAGCCTACATCAAGGAGATTCACTCAACCATTTATTTCAACTCAAATCAGCCCAAGAAAGAGGTCCAAGAGAATTACAGCTGCTTAAGAAGGTTTCGGGCCTGAAGCCCAAATCTGCGCATAATGCAGTCTTAATCCCGTTTTGGAAAACGGACCAGAAGTCTTATTTCCGAGCCTCAAATCGACATTATTTCCGCGTGGGGTTGAACGAAATTTGATTCTGCACACTTTTGTATTTCACGAAAATTCCGTGAATCGGACTTCTAGTGGGTCAAAAGTTGGGCCGAAGTCAGCAGGAAAAACCCACCTGATTAGTGCTGCGGGAAACCCTAATTAATTTCTAATTGGATTAGGACTTTGGTGAATTCTCTTGGGGAATAAAAGGAAGACTTGGAGGCTGAATTGGGAGAGCTTACACAGAGATTGGAGAGTCTGAGAGGGCTGAAGAGAACAGAACATATTGCAGAGCCATTGGAGAACGAAGTCATACGCGTAATTCAGAAAGATGATGTCTTCTTCCTCAACAGTTGAAGCTTCTTCTTCTACCATGAGCGGCTAGTTCATCCACTAGGGTTTTGATGTAGCCCTAACAAAGCATCAATGGTTTGATTGTTTTAATTATTGGGGACCTTTATATACATGCATAGATTGTGTAATTGTGAGGATTCTTATTAATGAATTGAGCAATAAAAGTCTTGTAAATTCAATCTCAATGATTTCTTATCTTGTCTTAGATATTTAGTTGTTGTTATTGAACTCAATCTCTTTTGTTTTCTGTGATCATGAGAGAGATTATTACACAATAGTAATCACTGAATATATTGTTATGAGCTTTGATGGATTATGCCTAGAGAAGATGAACCATACTGCACCCTAGATTAGAGTAGTTAGGCAGATGGCCCATGCCAATCGAAGATAGTCCATGGCTTAGCCTTAATCATATGTTATCTTCTTGATGGATGAAGGTGTGCTTGTAGCCACCGACACCACTTATGCATGATGTAATTCCCCTATAGTTGATTCAATTGACCATTGATTGTGGAGTTAGTGGTGAAGTCAAACACCCTAGGTTTCTCTCTTATTATCTTCATTATCTGTTTACCTTTGATTTATTTTATTTTATCTTTTTAATTAGTTAAAAATCAGCATTCTTTTCTTATAAATTTAATTAGAATTAGTTCTGTGTTCCAACTCGTCAGAACATAATCCCTGAGGTACGATACCCATTCATTTCGATAGCCCTATTCTGCAAAGAATTCGTTCTATTGCGAAGTGTGGAAAATTTTAATTGGTATACTTTTTGAGTCACACTCACACACGAATCAATTTTTGGCGCCGTTGCCGGGGATTATCTATTTGATTGATTGGATTTTACAGAATTAGTTTTAATTGGATTTTTAGTTTAGGAAATTTTTATATTTTATTTTTATTCTTGTTTTTGTTTTCTTTTCAGGTGCTTTTGGTAATATATGCAAGGTCGTCGTTCTGTGGCTGATCCTTTGATACCTCTTGATCCTGAGCCTGAACGTACTCTTAGACAACAGAGGAACATCCCTGTTGACACCAGTGTGCAAGAGGAAGAAATAATTGAAGACATGGCAGAAGAGAGGAATAATAACCTTGTTCCTAATGCTGATGGAGAAAGAGCTAGATTGCTTAGGGATTACTATGTTCCTGAGACATATACCTCGCCAGCAGGTTTTCAATTGCCCAATGTCACAGCACAGAATTATGAGATCAAGTCCAGCATTATTCAGATGCTACCATCTTATTTTGGGCTGACTCAAGAAGACCCTTACAAGCATCTGGATGACTTCATTGAAGTGTGCTCAACTACAAAAATTCACAACTTCTCTGAAGATGCTTTCAGAATGAGACTTTTTCCATTCTCTTTGAAAGACAAAGCAAAGTATTGGTTCAACTCTCTACCGGCTGGTTCTATCACGACTTGGACTCAGATGCAACATGAGTTTCTCAAGAAGTATTTTCCGATAGGGAAGACCAATCAGTTCAGACGTGCTATCACTGGTTTCTCCCAACATGAGGGGGAACAATTTTATGAGACATGGGAAAGATTCAAGGACCTTCTTAGGAAGTGTCCCCATCATCAAGTTCCTAAGTGGCAACTAGTGCAGAGTTTTCATGAAGGGCTCACAGAAGCCAACAGACAGATGGTTGATGCGTCATGTGGAGGTACTTTTATGTTGAAGAGTGAAGAAGAGGCATGGACCTTATTTGAAAATCTTAGTGACAACTCTCTACAACATGTGTCCTCTACTCGTTCTAGCAGACCTGCCACTACCAGGAAGACTGATGGGATTTTTGAGGTTGGTGCTTCAGAAGCTATGCCAACTGATATTGATTTAATTGCACAGAAGGTAGCAGCAATTATGGCTGCCAATCAAACTCCTTCTGCTTCAAATTCTTCATTGCTAGGCCCGTGTGAATTCTGCTCTAGTCCTATGCATAATGTGAGCAATTGTCCTTCAATGGGGCAATTTTCTGATATTCAACATGAGCAAGTTCAAGCTACTTTCACTGGACCAATGAATCCTCCACGAGGTAATACTTACAATCCCACATGGAGGAATCATCCTGGTTTTTCTTACAGTAACCAAGGGGCAGCAATGCAACCATCATATCAACCTAGGACTTTTGTGCCTCAACAGCAATATCAAACACAAAGTCCTATGGCCCAAAGAATTTCTGCTATTGAAGACAAGCTGACTCTTACCTTGTCTAAATTTGACAAGCTTGATTCTCTTATAGAGACAGTGCAAGCTACTGCAGCAACAGTACAATCTACAGTTCAGCTAGTGCATTCGCATTCTCAATCGATTGCCAAACTGGAATCTCAGTTTGGACAGCTTGCTACTTCATTGAGTAGAAGAGAAGAAGGGAAGCTCCCTAGTCAACCAATTGCTAATCCAAGAGGGATGCAAGCTTCCACAAGCAACCCACACCATGAGCAAGTTCAAGCCATTACCACTTTGAGAAGTGGGAAAATAATTGACAATAAGGTGGGTGAGAAGAAAGAAGAAGAAAAAGTGATCACAAGTCCAAGTGCTGAAATTCCTTATGAGCCCAAGGCTCCTTTCCCACAACGTTTTCTTGAAGCATCTAAGTTGGGGAAGCAAGGGGACAAGTTGCATGACATGATGGAGGTGTTTCGCCAAGTGAAGATTAATTTGCCACTCCTTGATGCCATCAAGCAAATTCCTCCTTATGCAAAATTTTTGAAGGACTTGTGCACTCAGAAAAGGCGTTCTAAAAGCCATGTGCCAAAGAAAGTAATGCTGCCACAACAAGTAAGTTCAATAATTCAGCAGTGTACTCCTCCCAAGTACAAAGATCCTGGTGCTCCAACTATCTCATGCATTATTGGGGAGCACCATGTGGATAAAGCTCTTCTTGATTTGGGTGCAAGTGTGAATTTGCTACCCTATTCAGTTTACTTACAATTGGGCTTGGGAGAATTGAAGCCTACCTCAGTGGTATTACAATTTGCAGACAGATCAACAAAGCAACCCCGAGGAATCATAGAAGATGTGCTCATTAAAGTGGACAAGTTCTACTTTCCTGTTGATTTCATTGTACTTAACACTGAGCCGGTTCACAATCCGAAGAGGCACATTCCTGTGATCCTTGGTCGACCTTTCTTAGCTACTGCTGATGCTTGCATAAATTGTAGGTCAGGGATCATGGATATTTCCTTTGGCAACATGAAGGTTAAACTTAATATTTTCAATGCTGTTGAGAATCCTCCAGATCAGACTGATGTTTTCTTCATGGACTCTGAAGAGGTGATTGAATCTGTAGATGAAGTAAGGGTGCAAGAAAAACAGAAGGAGAAGAAGGTGTTTGAAGATCAAATTTCTACCATGGTGGTAACTTCTGTATGCACTACACTTTCCAAAACACTTCAGAGGGAGCAATTGTTTGGAGTGTCCGACAACTCCACACCATGGTATGCAGATATTGTGAACTATTTAGCCACGGGAAAAGTGCCAAGAGACTGGACCAAGCGAGAACGTGATCGATTCTTCTCTAAAGTTCATCATTACTTTTGGGAGGATCCAGAGTTATTTAAATATTGTCCAGATCAGATTATTCGGCGATGTGTCCCAGATCATGAGTTTCAAGATATTCTCAAGTTCTGCCACTCATTGGCATGTGGAGGCCACTTCAGTGCAAGGAAAACAGCGGCAAAGGTACTTCAATGCGGATTCTTTTGGCCTTCTCTATTTCACGATGCATATGTTTTCTGTAAGACTTGTGATCGTTGTCAAAGATTGGGTTCAATGTCAAGACGTGATATGATATTCTCACCGAGTATTTACCTACTCCAAGGTGACTAACCACAATCACCGAGTATTTACCTACTCCAAGGTGATTGGGCAACCTTTTTAGAATCTCCACCGAATATTTACCTACTCCAAGGTGAGTAAACCACCGTCACCGGGTATCTACCTACTCCAAGGTGACGCAACCACTCCAACGCCCTCTCCGAGTATTGACCTACTCTAGGCAATTCAACCACACTTCCCCGTTTCCTCACAACAACCCCAATATATGCATTTTCGAACATATAAACATCAAGCATTTAATTTTATGCCTCACAATGCACATGCTAATTAATAAAAACATATAGCATGCATTTTATCTCCACTACACCACACATATATTTACCTATACATGCCACCCTAGCATAATATCCACATATGCTCACAAAACTTCACTTAAGCACATTTTAATCATGCTTTACAAATGCACATATTTTCTATACAAATATAGCATGCATTTAACTCACTTACAACATATAGCACATATATGCCCAATATAACACATTTCCACATATATGCACAAGAGCTAACATATAAGCATACATGCTCTCATTCTCCCACCTTCTCATGCATTTGTCACTCACATCATGCATACTAGGAGATACACATCTATTGCACACAAGAGACTCAAGAGAAGAGCAAAAACACCTTATCCCATCCCTATTACATCTCTAAAACATGCAATACTCAACCTTAGCTCACACCACTTCACCCGAAACCCTAGAATCGACAAGTAGATGAGAAGGAACACCCCTACCTCGAAAATGAAGGCCTTCCAACCACTTCTCAAATTTCCAGCAATGTCAACTTTGCCAAACCATGACTTTGTTCGGTTCAAAGGGAAGCCCTAGCCGTCCCCTACGTATCTCCCTCCTTCAGCAAGCCTTGAATCCAAGCCGAAGACCTCCAAAATCTAGAGAGAAGGAAGAGAGAAGAAGTGGGAGCAATATAGAGAGAGAAGCAGCCGTGAGATATGAAATATCTCTGTAGATTTTGACCATTTAAGGTCCCTAGGTCACGAAAAGACCAAAATACCCCTAGGCCACTTAACGCACCTTCCCGGACTCCTTTTTCGATTCCGAAAACTCCTACGATCTCGAAATCACTTCCTTAACTCTCTAAACATTTCATCTAAGCCATTCCCAAAAATAAATATTTTTGAGAATTTTCCGGATTTCCGGGCCCACTTAAGTCACATCCCGGGCCCCGGTTTGACCAAAAAGTCAAACTTCTCCAATTCTCCCGAAAACCTCCCAAAACCTTAAAAACACTTCCCAAACATGTTTCCTACACTCAAAACATGTTAAACACCACTCAAAATGCATTTATGACAATTACAATGCGAAAAATGCAAAACCGGCCAAAATTGGTCACGGTCTCTACAACCTCCCCCCCTTAAGGGAATTTCGTCCCCGAAATTAGAAACGTACCTCAAGTAGAAAACAACTCAGGGTATTTCGAGCAAACTTCTTGTTCTGGCTCCCATGTAGCCTCCTCGACTCCGTGATGTCTCCAAAGGACTTTAACCAATGGAATAGTCTTGCCCCGAAGCACTTGCTCCCTAGCATCCAAAACCTGTACCGGTCTCTCCTCATATGACACATCCTCCTCCATCTCAAGATCTGTCCAATCTAACACGTGTGAAGGATCCGGCTCATACTTTCTCAACATCGAAACGTGGAAAGTATTGTGCACACTTGACAATTGCAGTGGCAATGTCAAGCGGTATGCGACCTCACCCACACGATCCAATATCTCGAATGGACCGATAAACCGTGGGGCTAGCTTTCCGCTACGCCCAAACCTCATCAAACCCCGTCGTGGCGAGACTTTCAAGAAGACATGGTCCCCCACCTCAAATGCTAAAGGCCTCCGCCTTTTGTCAACATAGCTTTTCTGACGACCCTGAGCCGTAAGCAAACGCTGTCGTATAATCTTAATCTTTTCTGTAGTCTCTCTGACTATATCTGGCCCCAAAGCCACTGTCTCACCAACCTCTGTCCAACAAACTGGTGACCTACAAGGTCTACCGTACAAGGCCTCAAATGGAGCCATCTCAATACTAGCTTGGTAGCTATTATTGTATGCAAACTCCACTAATGGAAGGTGATCCTCCCAACTGCCTCGAAAATCAAGTGCACATGCTCTAAGCATATCCTCCAAAATCTGTATAGTACGCTCCGACTGACCATCTGTCTGGGGATGGAAAGTCGTACTGAAATGGAGGTCCGTATCAAGTGCAGCCTGAAAACTCTGCCAAAATCGTGATGTGAATCTTGGATCTCTATCAGACACAATGGAAACTGGCACTCCGTGCAGTCTCACAATCTGATCAATATACAACCGACTAAGGGTATCCATATCATCTGTCACTCGAATAGGAAGGAAATGAGCCACCTTGGTCAACCTATCCACAATGACCCAAACTGCATCATGACTCTTCCTTGTCCTAGGTAACCCCGTCACAAAGTCCATAGTAACGTGTTCCCACTTCCACATAGCTACCGGTAAGGGCTGTAACAAACCTGCCGGTCTCTGATGCTCGGCCTTCGCTTGTTGACAAGTGAGGCACCTCGCCACAAATCGTGCGATGTCCTTTTTCATGCCCTTCCACCAATACTGTCTACGATGGTTGTGGTACATTTTGGTACCACCGCGATGTACTGCAAGTCTGGAGCTATGAAACTCCCTCTGGACCTTATCCCTACAAGCCAATGGAACAACCATTCTGCCTCTGAACCTCAGACCTCCGTCTGAATGGATAACCCAATCCTCCACTGCCTCGCTACTTGTAATCTGAGTGCGAATGCTCTCTAACTCTGTGTCATGCCTCTGCTCCTCAACCACCCTACTCACTAGAGTTGGTTGCGCTATGAGTGTGAACAAAGTGGCATGTCCATCACTCTCACTGAAGCACAATCCCATTTCTGAGATGTCTTCCATCATCTTCCATTCACGAATGGCGATGCTAGCCAAAGTACCATGTGATTTCCTGCTCAATGCATCGGCAACCACATTAGCTTTCCCCGGGTGATACTGAAGATCAAAGTTGTAATCTTCCATGTATTCAACCCATCTCCTCTGTCTCATATTCAAGTCCTTTTGCGTAAAAAGGTACTTCAAACTCTTATGATCAGAGAAAACCTCAAATTTCTCTCCGTAGAGATAATGCCTCCACGTTTTCAAAGCAAAAATTACCGCTGCCAACTCCAAGTCATGAGTGGGGTAATTCTGCTCGTGGATCTTCAACTGTCAGGAACCATATGCAACAACCCTCTTGGTCTGCATCAATACACATCCCAAACCATCCCGTGAAGCATCACAGTAGATGACTGATTCGTGTGTGAGTGTGACTCAAAAAGTATATCAATTAAAAATTTCCACACTTCGCAATAGAACGAATTCCTTGCAGAATAGGGCTATCGAAATGAATGGGTATCGTACCTCAGGGATTATGTTCTGACGAGTTGGAACACAGAACTAATTCTAATTAAATTTATAAGAAAAGAATGCTGATTTTTAACTAATTAAAAAGATAAAATAAAATAAATCAAAGGTAAACAGATAATGAAGATAATAAGAGAGAAACCTAGGGTGTTTGACTTCACCACTAACTCCACAATCAATGGTCAATTGAATCAACTATAGGGGAATTACATCATGCATAAGTGGTGTCGGTGGCTACAAGCACACCTTCATCCGTCAAGAAGATAACATATGATTAAGGCTAAGCCATGGACTATCTTCGATTGGCATGGGCCATCTGCCTAACTACTCTAATCTAGGGTGCAGTATGGTTCATCTTCTCTAGGCATAATCCATCAAAGCTCATAACAATATATTCAGTGATTACTATTGTGTAATAATCTCTCTCATGATCACAGAAAACAAAAGAGATTGAGTTCAATAACAACAACTAAATATCTAAGACAAGATAAGAAATCATTGAGATTGAATTTACAAGACTTTTATTGCTCAATTCATTAATAAGAATCCTCACAATTACACAATCTATGCATGTATATAAAGGTCCCCAATAATTAAAACAATCAAACCATTGATGCTTTGTTAGGGCTACATCAAAACCCTAGTGGATGAACTAGCCGCTCATGGTAGAAGAAGAAGCTTCAACTGTTGAGGAAGAAGACATCATCTTTCTGAATTACGCGTATGACTTCGTTCTCCAATGGCTCTGCAATATGTTCTGTTCTCTTCAGCCCTCTCAGACTCTCCAATCTCTGTGTAAGCTCTCCCAATTCAGCCTCCAAGTCTTCCTTTTATTCCCCAAGAGAATTCACCAAAGTCCTAATCCAATTAGAAATTAATTAGGGTTTCCCGCAGCACTAATCAGGTGGGTTTTTCCTGCTGACTTCGGCCCAACTTTTGACCCACTAGAAGTCCGATTCACGGAATTTTCGTGAAATAGAAAAGTGTGCAGAATCAAATTTCGTTCAACCCCACGCGGAAATAATTTCGATTTGAGGCTCGGAAATAAGACTTCTGGTCCGTTTTCCAAAACGGGATTAAGACTGCATTATGCGCAGATTTGGGCTTCAGGCCCGAAACCTTCTTAAGCAGCTGTAATTCTCTTGGACCTCTTTCTTGGGCTGATTTGAGTTGAAATAAATGGTTGAGTGAATCTCCTTGATGTAGGCTTCATCTAACCATCTTGGATGTCTTTTTTAAAAGCCCAAAAGCTTGGTTTTAACTGAAATAATCATTAAGGCCCTGAAAATACAGAAAACACTAAAACAAAGTAAAATCACAAAATAATCTATCACTAAGAGAATAAAATACATAAGTTAAGAGGCTAGAATGCGTAACATTCAACGCCTATCACACCCCCAAACTTACATATTGCTAGTCCCTTAGCAATAGAATAAAACAAAACTAAAACAAAGGAAACTAACAAATACTAACTAAACTACCAAACTCCACTTTCGTGGGAGAAACGATTGCATTTAGCATATGCAACAAGCCTTTAAACCCCTAGGTTCCCCCTAGTGGACGAGTATAGTCTCGTGAGGGTTTCCAGAAATGTTACCCACAAACATTCAAAATTCTGTTCCAACATTAATTCAAGAAGAAGATTACAATATATAGTTACAAACTTGCATTCAAGAATAATTTCAAATTTTCAAATTCCATAATTCAAATTAATGGTCCCCACACATAATTCACATCAACATATCTCAAAATAATCAACTCTAACTCCCTCGTGTAAAGTGAACTAGCATTCCTCTCATGTAGCATAACTCAGCTCTGAATATATTAAGGCACATACCCCTTCAACTCACTAGCTCCCCTTATTGAAATCATACTTCCCAACATGAATACATGACTTTTTCATTCATTTTTTTTCAATTCTTTTTTTTTTTTCATTGCTTCATTGGTTGTGCAATGTCTTGATCTATTAAGCTTTCTGAAAGATCCATGTAGCAAGCTTTCAGTCAGTGACTCCCAAACCAGATGGCTTTAGGGCACTAGGCTTTAAGATACCCCGAAGACCTAATTACTCGAATCAGTCAGGCTACAAATCAAGACAACCAATGCTCATCTTTTCTCACCCTTTCACTTTTGACGCGAACACTCCGTGCTTCCTGAGGCATAGAGGCCCGGTTACTCATGAAAAGGATCAAATTGATTTGCTTATTCATCACTTTTTTTTTTTCTTTTTTCTTTTTCATTGAAGTCAAGTAAAACACATTATCGGTACTCATTCTCAAGAGATACTAATTAATATCAAGCACATGTAACTCAATAACTCAGAACCACAGTCTATACCCCATAAGACTATGCTAGTGTGTTTGTGCATGTAAGGAAACTAAAATCAATCACTCCAAAACATGTTATTGCAAACCATGATTAAAACCACTTAATTTAAATCACAGTTTTCAAAAATTTAAAACATACCCAAGAATTGCAAGTTATGCACCTAC
Organism: Cornus controversa; assembly: GCA_026545225.1. Classification (NCBI taxonomy): domain Eukaryota; kingdom Viridiplantae; phylum Streptophyta; class Magnoliopsida; order Cornales; family Cornaceae; genus Cornus; species Cornus controversa. Next base: position 1,793,654 of record CM048851.1, on the reverse strand, counting down.
ATAAGGTATTAATCCTTTGAATAATGTCAAAACATTCTATCTAAAAACAAAACAAGAGAAAATAAAGAAATAAACTAAGAAAATAAAATAAACTAAAAATCCTAATACAAGAAGAATTTCACACAAATTTCCCCCCATATTGCAATAAAGCACACAAATAGGCATCGCCTCACCCCCAAACTTAAACTGTACATTGTCCTCAATGTACTACCAATCAAAACATAGAGAAGAGTAAGAACGATAATACCAGGATCATGGAATAGTGGAAAGAAAATAGAGGACATCACTAGCATGAAGGCAAGGCAAGCACACCCCCAAACTTGGATGATTCAACCTGTCAAAACAAACCACTATACCCCAAAGATCAAGTGAAAATAGTATGGGTGAAAATAAATATGAAAGAGAAAAATCCTAAAAAAAAAAAAAAATTTTTTTTTTCATTTTTCATTTTTTTTTTTTTTTTTTTTTTTTTTTTTTGAGATTAAAAATCGAACTAAAAAAACTAAATAGAAAAACTAAAAATAAAATAATATACAAAAGATGGTTACCTTCCTGTCAAGGATGTGGTGGTGACTGAGCATCCGGATCTAAGTTTGCTTGGCGCATCAGTGCACGCATCATCCTCCGCATCTCTAGTTGCTCTTGGCGAGTGTCACGAAAGTGATCCGCCATCTCTGCTCTCATTGCACCAAACTGTGTGGAGACCTCTGTCTGTAAGGTGCCAAACTGGGCTGTCAACCCAGCAATCTGCCCTTCTAAGTATTGATAATCATGGCCACCAGCCTGTGCATGCACTTCCTCTTCCTCTGCCTCCATCTCCTCTAGATCGTCCACCGGTGGTGGTATATCTACATGCTCTCCTCCTTGGGCCACCCGAGATACCTCACCAGGCGCTGCTATGACTCTCTGGTGCATATGAGATCGACTCAAGTTCCAGTCATGCGTGCCATAATGAAGATCATGTGGAAAGGCAAGCTCGTCCTCGTGGACTGCATACCCCTGTGTTACAAGCAACTGGTGAATAATAGTAGGGAATGGAAACTCCCAGTCACTTGCACTGTCTGGTACTTTGGCCACAACCTTGGAATAGAATTTCTCCATCTGGCCCCAGACAATCTGTGGGAGTGACAGCCAATGCCCAAAATGTATGGCATATAAGGCTCTGAGGAACTCTTGACGTCTTTCGGTTTTATGTCCAATTGGACATACATTCTTGAGTAGCACAGCGTCAAGGAACCATAAATGATTTGGCATTGAAGACTTTGAAGCTGCATTCCTTTTTGGCCCGGAGAATTGGTTGGCACACAATCGTGCAACCATATTGCCCACCGACAACTCGTCGGGTAAAGGAGTGTAGATATGAGATAAATCAGCTGGGCATTCATGAGGACAACCCATAGCAATGGCAATGGATGACATGTCCACTCGAACTATTGTTCCATCTATGGAAGAAGTAAGCACATCCCGCTCATCAGGTTTTGGCATCAAGTTTTGATAAAATACCTTGACAAGCCTCGGGTAAATAGTAGATGAGAGTGGAACAAAAATGGATGCCGACCGACGACGACGGATGTCGGAAATCCCCCATCGTGTCTCGGGAAACATACCATACAGTTCGGCTATGTCAAACGTTGTTTCATAGTTCAACGCCCTTGGATGCCATCTCTCTTGAATACCGTCTCGGCGAGATCGTGAAGAACCTGTGGTCGGATCATTCCTCGCTCGGCGAGGATTACGTGAACTTGAAGCATCTTGGTGACTTGCTCTCTTTGGTGCCATAGAAGTAGAAAAAGTGTAATTGAGGAATTAAATCGAACACTTGGTGTGCACAATTCTTTTGTAACCTTCAACCTCCTTTTTTCGGCAATTTTTCCACCCAAATCGAACAAGTAATTGCACCAATTTGATCCCCCAAACTTGGTCTTCAAAAGCCCTCAAAAAGATTTGAATAATTTCTTCAAGGAAAAACTTCACTTACTTTGATGTTGAACTTGAAAAAGTGTGAGCTTCCTTTGAGAACTAGTGATTTTTGATCTTCTTTGATGTTGAAGTTGATGTTGATCAATGTTGAATCCTTGTATAATAATCACTAATTGAAGAAATTAGTTTTCCGGATGATGTAGGACTTGAATTGGAGTTCAAAGAGGCTTAGGATGCATGTAGGAGCAATATAGGAGGAGTGGGTGTCCATATATAAGGAGAACTCTCGGCCAGCCCATGTTTTGGGCTTGGGCGATCGATCCCCCCTAGACTGGGGCGATCGATCCCCCCCCTGAAGGCCTGTTTGACCCTCCATCGCCCAAGTTCGACCGAGACTTGATATTTTTGAGTCTCCATCGCCCAAGGTCGACCGAGAGCACGATTTTTCACCCGTCTTGAGTCCGAATACCTCGGTACACCTCTTGGCATCCTCCGAAAGCAACTTATACATCAAAAACTCAAAGAAAAAACATTAAAACGCAACTAAAATTGAAGAAAAACCTAAGAAAACTTAGAATCAAAAATTAAAATTAAAGAAAACTAAAAGAAATAAAGTATAGAAATACATACAAAACCTACTATTTAACGTCCGTAGGAGACGATTGACTCTCCGAAGGGATTAAGTCGGATAGATGGGATCCGTCAAGTCGACGGACTCCACGTCTCTTCTTGGCAAACATCCTTCCACACAATGTTTCAACCTTTGGCCATTAACTTTCATCAACGTATTATCTCGAATGCTTCGAATTTCCACGGCACCATGAGGAAAAACCGAAATCACTTGGAATGGTCCATCCCACCTTGAACGCAATTTTCCGGGAAACAACCGAAGCTTGGAATTGAAGAGCCACACTTTATCACCTGGAGAGAAGGACTTTCGTGAGATATATCGATCATGAAATGCTTTCGTCCTCTCCTTGTAAATTCGTGAACTTTCATAAGCATCACGCCTAAACTCTTCTAATTCATTCAATTGCAACTTCCTCTCTTCCCCAGCTCTTTTTGCATCGAAATTGAATTTTCGAATTGCCCAAAGCGCCTTGTGCTCAATCTCTACTGGAAGATGACATGCTTTCCCGTACACCAACCGATATGGTGACATACCGATAGGGGTCTTGTAAGCAGTCCGATATGCCCATAGTGCTTCGCTCAGTCGTAATGACCAATCTCTTCTATCTGGTCTCACTGTCTTCTCGAGAACATGCTTAATTTCTCGATTGGACAGCTCTACTTGCCCACTTGTTTGAGGATGATAAGGCGTTGCCACCTTATGTGTCACTGAATATTTAGCAAGCAAACCTCTCAAGAATTTATTGCAAAAGTGAGTACCACCATCACTGATCAAGGCTCGAGGAATTCCAAATCGACTCAGAATATTCTCATGCATGAATTTGATTACCACCTTGTGATCATTGGTTCGAGTTGCAATGGCCTCCACCCACTTGGAGACATAATCCACTCCAACCAGAATATATTCGTAGCCAAAAGAAGGTGGAAAGGGTCCCATAAAATCAATTCCCCAAACATCAAAAATCTCCACCACCAGAATGGGGCTCATTGGCATCATATCACGTCTTGACATTGAACCCAATCTTTGACAACGATCACAAGTCTTACAGAAAACATATGCATCGTGAAATAGAGAAGGCCAAAAGAATCCGCATTGAAGTATCTTTGCCGCTGTTTTCCTTGCACTGAAGTGGCCTCCACATGCCAATGAGTGGCAGAACTTGAGAATATCTTGAAACTCATGGTCTGGGACACATCGCCGAATAATCTGATCTGGACAATATTTAAATAACTCTGGATCCTCCCAAAAGTAATGATGAACTTTAGAGAAGAATCGATCACGTTCTCGCTTGGTCCAGTCTCTTGGCACTTTTCCCGTGGCTAAATAGTTCACAATATCTGCATACCATGGTGTGGAGTTGTCGGACACTCCAAACAATTGCTCCCTCTGAAGTGTTTTGGAAAGTGTAGTGCATACAGAAGTTACCACCATGGTAGAAATTTGATCTTCAAACACCTTCTTCTCCTTCTGTTTTTCTTGCACCCTTACTTCATCTACAGATTCAATCACCTCTTCAGAGTCCATGAAGAAAACATCAGTCTGATCTGGAGGATTCTCAACAGCATTGAAAATATTAAGTTTAACCTTCATGTTGCCAAAGGAAATATCCATGATCCCTGACCTACAATTTATGCAAGCATCAGCAGTAGCTAAGAAAGGTCGACCAAGGATCACAGGAATGTGCCTCTTCGGATTGTGAACCGGCTCAGTGTCAAGTACAATGAAATCAACAGGAAAGTAGAACTTGTCCACTTTAATGAGCACATCTTCTATGATTCCTCGGGGTTGCTTTGTTGATCTGTCTGCAAATTGTAATACCACCGAGGTAGGCTTCAATTCTCCCAAGCCCAATTGTAAGTAAACTGAATAGGGTAGCAAATTCACACTTGCACCCAAATCAAGAAGAGCTTTATCCACATGGTGCTCCCCAATAATGCATGAGATAGTTGGAGCACCAGGATCTTTGTACTTGGGAGGAGTACACTGCTGAATTATTGAACTTACTTGTTGTGGCAGCATTACTTTCTTTGGCACATGGCTTTTAGAACGCCTTTTCTGAGTGCACAAGTCCTTCAAAAATTTTGCATAAGGAGGAATTTTCTTGATGGCATCAAGGAGTGGCAAATTAATCTTCACTTGGCGAAACACCTCCATCATGTCATGCAACTTGTCCCCTTGCTTCCCCAACTTAGATGCTTCAAGAAAACGTTGTGGGAAAGGAGCCTTGGGCTCATAAGGAATTTCAGCACTTGGACTTGTGATCACTTTTTCTTCTTCTTTCTTCTCACCCACCTTATTGTCAATTATTTTCCCACTTCTCAAAGTGGTAATGGCTTGAACTTGCTCATGGTGTGGGTTGCTTGTGGAAGCTTGCATCCCTCTTGGATTAGCAATTGGTTGACTAGGGAGCTTCCCTTCTTCTCTTCTACTCAATGAAGTAGCAAGCTGTCCAAACTGAGATTCCAGTTTGGCAATCGATTGAGAATGCGAATGCACTAGCTGAACTGTAGATTGTACTGTTGCTGCAGTAGCTTGCACTGTCTCTATAAGAGAATCAAGCTTGTCAAATTTAGACAAGGTAAGAGTCAGCTTGTCTTCAATAGCAGAAATTCTTTGGGCCATAGGACTTTGTGTTTGATATTGCTGTTGAGGCACAAAAGTCCTAGGTTGATATGATGGTTGCATTGCTGCCCCTTGGTTACTGTAAGAAAAACCAGGATGATTCCTCCATGTGGGATTGTAAGTATTACCTCGTGGAGGATTCATTGGTCCAGTGAAAGTAGCTTGAACTTGCTCATGTTGAATATCAGAAAATTGCCCCATTGAAGGACAATTGCTCACATTATGCATAGGACTAGAGCAGAATTCACACGGGCCTAGCAATGAAGAATTTGAAGCAGAAGGAGTTTGATTGGCAGCCATAATTGCTGCTACCTTCTGTGCAATTAAATCAATATCAGTTGGCATAGCTTCTGAAGCACCAACCTCAAAAATCCCATCAGTCTTCCTGGTAGTGGCAGGTCTGCTAGAACGAGTAGAGGACACATGTTGTAGAGAGTTGTCACTAAGATTTTCAAATAAGGTCCATGCCTCTTCTTCACTCTTCAACATAAAAGTACCTCCACATGACGCATCAACCATCTGTCTGTTGGCTTCTGTGAGCCCTTCATGAAAACTCTGCACTAGTTGCCACTTAGGAACTTGATGATGGGGACACTTCCTAAGAAGGTCCTTGAATCTTTCCCATGTCTCATAAAATTGTTCCCCCTCATGTTGGGAGAAACCAGTGATAGCACGTCTGAACTGATTGGTCTTCCCTATCGGAAAATACTTCTTGAGAAACTCATGTTGCATCTGAGTCCAAGTCGTGATAGAACCAGCCGGTAGAGAGTTGAACCAATACTTTGCTTTGTCTTTCAAAGAGAATGGAAAAAGTCTCATTCTGAAAGCATCTTCAGAGAAGTTGTGAATTTTTGTAGTTGAGCACACTTCAATGAAGTCATCCAGATGCTTGTAAGGGTCTTCTTGAGTCAGCCCAAAATAAGATGGTAGCATCTGAATAATGCTGGACTTGATCTCATAATTCTGTGCTGTGACATTGGGCAATTGAAAACCTACTGGCGAGGTATATGTCTCAGGAACATAGTAGTCCCTAAGCAATCTAGCTCTTTCTCCATCAGCATTAGGAACAAGGTTATTATTCCTCTCTTCTGCCATGTTTTCAATTATTTCTTCCTCTTGCACAATGGTATCAACAGGGATGTTCCTCTGTTGTCTAAGAGTACGTTCAGGCTCAGGATCAAGAGGTATCAAAGGATCAGCCACAGAACGACGACCTTGCATATATTACCAAAAGCACCTGAAAAGAAAACAAAAACAAGAATAAAAATAAAATATAAAAATTTCCTAAACTAAAAATCCAATTAAAACTAATTCTGTAAAATCCAATCAATCAAATAGATAATCCCCGGCAACGGCGCCAAAAATTGATTCGTGTGTGAGTGTGACTCAAAAAGTATATCAATTAAAAATTTCCACACTTCGCAATAGAACGAATTCCTTGCAGAATAGGGCTATCGAAATGAATGGGTATCGTACCTCAGGGATTATGTTCTGACGAGTTGGAACACAGAACTAATTCTAATTAAATTTATAAGAAAAGAATGCTGATTTTTAACTAATTAAAAAGATAAAATAAAATAAATCAAAGGTAAACAGATAATGAAGATAATAAGAGAGAAACCTAGGGTGTTTGACTTCACCACTAACTCCACAATCAATGGTCAATTGAATCAACTATAGGGGAATTACATCATGCATAAGTGGTGTCGGTGGCTACAAGCACACCTTCATCCGTCAAGAAGATAACATATGATTAAGGCTAAGCCATGGACTATCTTCGATTGGCATGGGCCATCTGCCTAACTACTCTAATCTAGGGTGCAGTATGGTTCATCTTCTCTAGGCATAATCCATCAAAGCTCATAACAATATATTCAGTGATTACTATTGTGTAATAATCTCTCTCATGATCACAGAAAACAAAAGAGATTGAGTTCAATAACAACAACTAAATATCTAAGACAAGATAAGAAATCATTGAGATTGAATTTACAAGACTTTTATTGCTCAATTCATTAATAAGAATCCTCACAATTACACAATCTATGCATGTATATAAAGGTCCCCAATAATTAAAACAATCAAACCATTGATGCTTTGTTAGGGCTACATCAAAACCCTAGTGGATGAACTAGCCGCTCATGGTAGAAGAAGAAGCTTCAACTGTTGAGGAAGAAGACATCATCTTTCTGAATTACGCGTATGACTTCGTTCTCCAATGGCTCTGCAATATGTTCTGTTCTCTTCAGCCCTCTCAGACTCTCCAATCTCTGTGTAAGCTCTCCCAATTCAGCCTCCAAGTCTTCCTTTTATTCCCCAAGAGAATTCACCAAAGTCCTAATCCAATTAGAAATTAATTAGGGTTTCCCGCAGCACTAATCAGGTGGGTTTTTCCTGCTGACTTCGGCCCAACTTTTGACCCACTAGAAGTCCGATTCACAGAATTTTCGTGAAATACAAAAGTGTGCAGAATCAAATTTCGTTCAACCCCACGCGAAAATAATGTCGATTTGAGGCTCGGAAATAAGACTTCTGGTCCGTTTTCCAAAACGGGATTAAGACTGCATTATGCGCAGATTTGGGCTTCAGGCCCGAAACCTTCTTAAGCAGCTGTAATTCTCTTGGACCTCTTTCTTGGGATGATTTGAGTTGAAATAAATGGTTGAGTGAATCTCCTTGATGTAGGTTCATCTCACCATCTTGGATGTCTTCTTTAAAAGCCCAAAAGCTTGGTTTTAACTGAAATAATCATTAAGGCCCTGAAAATACAGAAAACACTAAAACAAAGTAAAATCACAAAATAATCTATCACTAAGAGAATAAAATACATAAGTTAAGAGGCTAGAATGCGTAACATTCAACGCCTATCAATGACATAACCCAAACTACACTCGGGAATAATCAATATTGGAGCACTAGTCAATCTATGCTTCAATTCCATAAAGGAATGCTCGCAAGCCTCGTTCCACTCAAACTTAACTCCTTTACGAGTAAGTTTGGTCATCGGCGCCGCTAACTTCAAAAAGTCTTTCACGAAACGTCGGTAATATCCTGTCAATCCCAAGAAGCTACGTATCTCGAATACGTTCTTAGGCCTCTCCCAATCCATTACTGCTTCAATCTTAGAAGGGTCTACCGATACTCCTCCTTCCGACACCATGTGTCCTAGGAACTTCACCTCCATTAGCCAAAATTCACATTTTTCGAATTTGGCATACAAATGGTGCTCTCTCAATGTCTGTAACACTATCCTCAAATGGATCTCATGCTCTTCCATGGAAGAAGAATACACAAGAATGTCGTCCACGAAGACCACCACAAACCTATCCAAGTACACCCTGAATATCCGGTTCATCAAATCCATGAACGTTGCTGGTGCGTTCGTCAAACCAAACGGCATCACTAGAAACTCATAGTGGCCATATCTAGTCCGAAAAGCTATCTTCGGAATGTCCTCTTCCCTTACCCTCAACTGGTAATACCCCGACCTCAAGTCGATCTTCGAAAAACAAGTCGAACCCTTAAGCTGATCAAACAAGTCATCTATCCTTGGCAAAGGATACTTATTCTTAATCGTTGCTTGGTTCAACTTACGGTAGTCTATGCATAACCGTAAAGATCCATCCTTCTTTTTAGCAAAAAGGACCGGAGCTCCCCAAGGCGATGTACTAGGTCGTACAAATCCCTTATCCAACAATTCTTGCAATTGATCTTTCAACTCCATCAACTCTGTCGGTGCCATCCGGTACAGTGCCATAGAGATAGGCGCGGTACCAGGAGCAAGATCAATGCTAAACACAACATCTCTCATCGGAGGTAACTCTGTCAAGTCCTCCGGGAACACATCCACAAACTCTCTAACCACCGGTGGAAATCCTCCACTAGTCACAATCTCATCCTCCTTGGCTAACAAGCTAGCTAGGAAGTATCCAACCCCATCCCTCGCACTGGAACCAAACAGAGACGGAACATAGAAATCATCCCGTTCTCCCACAAAATAAAAGCAATCACCCTCGGGTGTGCACACTGTCACTCTCCTACGGAGACAATCAATCATGGCTCTAAATGTAGATAGCCAGTCCATACCTAGAATGACATCAAAAGTGGTCATGTCTAGTAACACAAAGTCGAACACTAGTCGACGCCCAGCAACCTCGATCTCGCAAGACCGACACACTCTATCCAGGGTAACCCTACCCTCAACTGGTGTATCAATGGACAATGGTGACTCCAGTGATGACACCCGCAGCCCCAAGGCACAATCAAATGCAACAGATATAAATGAATGTGATGCACCCGAATCTATCAACACCCTAGCCCACGAGCTAGAAACCAGGAAAATACCTCTGACCACTGATGGTCCCGGTACATCCTCTGCCGGAGCAAGTGTGAACACACGGCCCCCTAACTGCTGACCAGTCCCCTGTAACCCTGACTATTGACTAGAAGCAGGCGTGGGACCCCTCGCTACCCGCGATCCCTGTACTGACTGTGCTGGTTGCGGTGGCGGTAATGCCCTGAAGCCAGACTGAACTGTAGTCGTCTGCCCAGCTCTCTGCTGAGTCCCTATACCACTCTGCATCACCTGCCTCCGTGGGCAGTTAGCTTTCACATGTCCGGGTTGTTTACAAGAGAAACACACCCTTTCCCCCACTATCCCTGTTGGCACTGGTGCCACTGTATGTCCCTGTGGGCACTCCCTGCTAAAATGGCCAATCTGATGGCAATTATAGCACACCACAGAAGATCGTGAAGATCCAGAAGGCAAGGCCAATGAAGGTACCGGGCGAGCTTGTTGCTACCCCTGGAAACCTGTCTTGCCCTCCCTATTCCTCTTCCGTCCTTGACTACCCGAGGATGCCCCCGCATTCTTCGCTTGCTGTTTAGACTCCCATATTCTTTGGGTGTCTCTGTCATCTTCCTCAGCCACTAACGCTCTGTCAACCACTTCATTGTAGGCCCTTAGACCTAAAATGGATACCCTCTTTCTGATAGAGGTTTTGAGTCCCTTCACAAACCTTTTCACTTTTAGCTCTTCATTAGCTACCATCTCCGGGGCAAAATGAGCCAATGATGTCAATTTGGTCTCGTACCCCATCACATCCAAGTCCCCTTGGACCAAGTCTATGAACTCTTGCCTCATCCGGTCTCTCACCAAAGTCGGAAAGAATTTGTCAAAGAATAAACCCTTAAAGGTTTCCCAGTCCATAGTCTCGGTATTGTGGACATTCCCGATGAATTGCCACCACCGATCAGCTTCTCCTTGTAAGTGAAGCGCCGCTACCCCCACTTTCAAATCCTCATCGATTGCAAGAGCAACCACGAGTTTGTGAGTTTGGTCTATCCAACTCTCAGCCACAAGAGGATCACGCGCGCCATCAAAGGTAGGTGGCTTAAATTTCACATATTCCTTCATTGCAACCATTTGTCGGCTCAAGGCAACCCTAGGTAATGCCTGAACCTCCTCCTCTCTAGCTTCCCTAGCCATTCTTCTCATAGTATCAGCCATATCACGCATAAACTGCGTTCCATCTGTTGGCTCCTGAGGAGCATCAACGCCAATGTCTCGCGCTCTTCTTGGAGGCATTTCTTTCTATATGCACAACAAGAAAATTTTAGAACCAAGCATTTATACTTAGTCAATTTCCATCATGCTTACACATGCTATGTCTATTTAATCCACAAAAGCATGTTATGAAAATATAAGCATACATCAAGTTCCACATAAGCAATTTACAACCTCAAGTTCAAATCCTTATGTTCCGATCCTTAACCTCAAGTGACTACAAAATCAAGTTTCACCCTTCGTCCCTAGGTATTCCAACCTAGTGCTCTGATACCATCCTGTAACGCCCCGATTCCCCATCTCCCGGGCAACCGGAGGTTAACCCGTCCATTAGTCCCAATGGACCCTCATTACCCTTATTCCCCGCGGAAGCTTAACCTAATTCTTGCATATGAATGCACATAAATCCATCTTAACCAACCCCCATGGGCCCTACATCAAATCACACACCTTAGTGAACATTTACACGCCCACACTTTTAAGAATCACTCACTTTTGAGCCTCAAAACTTTCTTTCATTGGAATCTGGAACTGAGACTTATACCATTGGATAGAGAATCCAAAAATACTCAATTTCAAAAAAAACCACGCTCAATTCTGATCTAGAACGAAGAAATTACGTCGAAATGAAGTTTTGGAAAAAGCTGTGAATAGTAATCTCGATCAATCGAGATTTTGACCCCATCAATCGAAGCAAACACCCTCTCTGTATCTCGGACCTGCATTATTTCGATTAATCGAAATTGGGACTTCGATTAATCGAAATAAGGCTTGAAAATGCATAAAATCTCGCAACCATTTCGATCAATCGAGATGGGCATCTCGATTAATCGAAATGGGCATTTCGATTGATCGAAATGCACTGCCCAAAAATTCCCAAACACCTACACAAGATCAAATTGAATCCAAATCTCAACCAAACCACCTTAGATCATTCATATTTCATATAAATCATCTACCATTAGTATAAAATCATACTCGCACATCAACCTATACATTTGAATCTCAAATCTTGCATAATCATAGAAATTTCCCTAGGTTCACAATACACCCAAAACTCAAGTGTATAAACCATCCTTAATTCCCAAATTCATTTCCATAACACCAATCTCACACTCAAATCACTTTCATAATTGAATTATACATCAAAATGAATCATTTCCCTCCACAACCACAATTCATTTACAATAAAGGCATCATAAAATGAACAAGATGCCACCATGGGCATTATATATATTAAACCGTTGTCTCTCCACACCCAACAAGTTTAAAATCTAATACATACATCAAAAGTACATATGTCCAAAGTACAACCACAACTAAAAGAGAAGTCACATGCCACAAGCCGGCATGGATAGCCACAAAAATGCTCAAAACTCAAAAGATAACAAAACCACCACTAGTGTTCCACTTGGACACTCATGTCCCATCCGTCATCGGCGCTTTATCTGTAAGATATTTAGAATAAAGGGGTGAGCACCACTGCGGCTCAGTAGAGATACCCCGACCCACCTAAGTGCCGACCCGACACAACCTACATGGATGCATGTCACAACATTTCACATATCACTCAACATATATCATGTTCACTCACAACAATGCATATATACATATAGGGATGCATTAAACACTTATCATGCTTCATAATTCAAACGAAGGCAATAATCATACACTTGTCTCTCTCTCGGACTCAACCCGACATCCCAACATAATTCTTGACCGAATCATGAAACCGAGACACTTTTCCACACCATTCCACTTCCGCCACCGAGTATTTACCTACTCCAAGGTGGATAGACCACCGTCACCGAGTATTTACCTACTCCAAGGTGACTTGGCCCCCTTTCTTGAGTTCTCACCGAGTATTTACCTACTCCAAGGTGACTAACCACAATCACCGAGTATTTACCTACTCCAAGGTGATTGGGCAACCTTTTTAGAATCTCCACCGAATATTTACCTACTCCAAGGTGAGTAAACCACCGTCACCGGGTATCTACCTACTCCAAGGTGACGCAACCACTCCAACGCCCTCTCCGAGTATTGACCTACTCTAGGCAATTCAACGACACTTCCCCGTTTCCTCACAATGACCCCAATATATGCATTTTCGAACATATAAACATCAAGCATTTAATTTTATGCCTCACAATGCACATGCTAATTAATAAAAATATATAGCATGCATTTTATCTCCACTACACCACACATATATTTACCTATACATGCCACCCTAGCATAATATCCACATATGCTCACAAAACTTCACTTAAGCACATTTTAATCATGCTTTACAAATGCACATATTTTCTATACAAATATAGCATGCATTTAACTCACTTACAACATATAGCACATATATGCCCAATATAACACATTTCCACATATATGCACAAGAGCTAACATATAAGCATACATGCTCTCATTCTCCCACCTTCTCATGCATTTGTCACTCACATCATGCATACTAGGAGATACACATCTATTGCACACAAGAGACTCAAGAGAAGAGCAAAAACACCTTATCCCATCCCTCTTACATCTCTAAAACATGCAATACTCAACCTTAGCTCTCACCACTTCACCCGAAACCCTAGAATCGACAAGTAGATGAGAAGGAACACCCCTACCTCAAAAATGAAGGCCTTCCAAGCACTTCTCAAATTTCTAGCAATGTCAACTTTGCCAAACCGCGACTTTCTTCAGTTCAAAGGGAAGCCCTAGCCGTCCCCTACGTATCTCCCTCCTTCAGCAAGCCTTGAATCCAAGCCGAAGACCTCCAAAATCTAGAGAGAAAGAAGAGAGAAGAAGTGGGAGCAATATAGAGAGAGAAGCAGCCATGAGATATGAAATATCTCTGTAGATTTTGACCATTTAAGGTCCCTAGGTCACGAAAAGACCAAAATACCCCTAGGCCACTTAACGCACCTTTCCGGACTCCTTTTTCGATTCCGAAAACTCCTACGGTCTCGAAATCACTTCCTTAACTCTCTAAACATTTCATCTAAGCCATTCCCAAAAATAAATATTTTTGAGAATTTTCCGGATTCCCGGGCCCACTTAACTCACATCCCGGGCCCCGGTTTGACCAAAAAGTCAAACTTCTCCAATTCTCCCAAAAACCTCCCAAAACCTTAAAAACACTTCCCAAACATGTTTCCTACACTCAAAACATGTTAAACACCACTCAAAATGCATTTATGGCAATTATAATGCGAAAAATGCAAAACCGACCAAAATTGGTCACGGTCTCTACACCCAGAGGATATGGGACTCTAAACAATAAATGAATGGTGCAGGGACATCTTCGGGTGGTCAGGGAGGAAAGAGGCACAAGGAGGGCAGTCAGGTTTTCAAGGGCAGCAGCAGACTCGCCCGGAACCTTCATTGGCCTTACCCACCAGATCTTCACGATCATCTGTGGTATGCTATACTTGCCAACAGACTGGCCATTACAGTATAGAGTGCCCACAGGGACAAGCAGTGGCACCAGTGCCAGTAGGAGCAGTGAGAGAAAGGGTATGCTTTTATTGCAAGCAGCCTGGGCATATGAAAGTTAATTGCCCACATAGGCAGGGGACTCAAAGTGGTTCAATATCTTAGCAAAGGTCGATATAGACGGTTGCGGTTTAGTTTAGTTTTAGGGCAGTACCACCGCTTTAGCCAGTACAGTCAGTACAGGGATCACGGGTGATGAGGGGTTCTACGCTCGCTTCTAGTCAATAGTCAGGCTTACATGGGACTAGCCAACAAGATCAGCAGACACAGGGTCATGTGTTCATGCTTTCTCCAATAAAGGACATGGCAGGACCATCAGTGTCAGATGTATTTTCCTAGTTTCTAGCTCGTGGGCTAGGGTGTTGATAGATTCAAGAGTATCGCATTCATTCATCTCTGTTGCAATTGTTTGTGCCTTGGGGCTAAGGGTGTCATCACTAGAGTCACCATTATCCATTGATACACCAGTTGGGGGTAGGGTTACCCTGGATAGAGTGTGTCAGTTTTATGAGATCGAGGTTGCTGGACGTCAATTAATGTTTGACTTTGTGTTACTAGACATTATCACTTTCGATGTCATTCTAGGTATAGATTGGCTATCTACATTTAGAGCCACGATTGATTGTCTCCGTAGGAGAGTGACGATGTGCACGCCTGAGGGTGATTGCTTTTACTTTGTGGGAGAGTGGGATGATTTCTACGTTCCATCTTTACTTAGTTCTGGTGTATGGAACGGGGTTGGATATTTCCTAGCTAGCTTATTAGCCGAGGAGGATGAGGTTGTGACTAGTGGAAAATTTTCACTAGTAGTTAGTGAGTTTTTGGATGTGTTTCCCTGGGACTTGACAGAGTTACCTTCGGTGAGAGATGTTGTGTTTAGGATTGATCTTGCTCTTGGTACAGTGCCTATCTTTACGGCACCGTGCCGGATGGCACCGACAGAGTTGATGGAGTTGAAAGATCAATTGCAAGAGTTGTTGGATAAGGGATTTGTACGACCTAGAACATCACCTTGGGGAGCTCTAGTCCTTTTTGCTAAAAAGAAGGACAGATCTTTATGGTTATGCATAGACTACCGTAAGTTAAACCAGGTCACAATTAAGAACAAGTATCCCCTGCCAAGGATAGATGACTTGTTTGATCAGCTTAAGGGTTTGACTTGTTTTTCAAAGATCGACTTAAGGTCGAGTATTACCAGTTGAGGGTAAGGGGGGAGGATATTTCAAATACAGCTTTTCGGACTAGATAAACCACTATGAGTTTTTAGTGATGTTATGTGGATTGACGAATGCACCCACAGCATTTATGGATTTGATGAACTAGATATTCAGAGTGTACTTGGGTAGGTTTGTGGTTATTTTCATGGATGACATTCTTATGTATTCTTCTTCTATAGAGGAGCATGAGATCTAATTGATGACAGTGTTGCAGACATTGAGAGAGAACCAGTTATATGTCAAGTTCGATAAATGCAAATTTTGGCTAACAGAGGTGAAGTTCCTAGGACACGTAGTGTCGGAAGGAAAAGTATTTGTAGACCCTTCTAATATTAAAGCGATAATGAATTGGGAGAGGCCTAAAAATGTATTCGAGATACATAGCTTCTTAGGATTGACAAGATATTACTGGCGTTTCATGAAGGAATTTTCGAAGTTAGCAGGACCAATAACCCAGCTTACTCGTAAATGAGTTAAGTTTGAGTGAAATGATGTTTGCGAGTATTCTTTTACGAAATTAAAGCGTAGATTAACTAGTGCTCCAATTTTGATTATTTTCGAGCGCAGTTTGGGTTATGTCATCTACTCTGACACTTCACGGGATGGTTTGGGATGTGTGTTGATGCAGACCAAAAGAGTTGTTGCATATGGTTCCCAACAGTTGAAGATCCATGACCAAAATTACTCGACTCATAACATGGAGTTGACAGTGGTAATTTTTGCTTTGAAAAAGTTGAGGCATTATCTCTACTGAGAGAAGTTTGTGATTTTCTCCAATCATATGAGTTTGAAGTACCTTTTACACAAAATGAATTGAATATAAGGTAGAGGAGATAGGTTGAATACATGGAAGACTATAACTTTGATCTTCAGTATCACCCATGGAAGGCTAATGTGGTTGCCGACGCATTGAGTAGGAAATCACTTGGTACTTTGGCTAGTATTGCCATTCATGAGTGGAAGATGATGGAAGACATCTTAGAAATGGGATTATGCTTCAGTGAGAGTAGTGGACAAGCCACTTTGTTCACACTCATAGCACAACCGACTCTAGTGAGTAGGGTGGTTGAGAAGCAAAAACACGACAGTGAGCTAGAGAGCATTCGCACTCGGATTATTGGTGGCAAAGTAGTAGAGGATTGCGTTATCCATTCAGACGGTGGTCTGAGGTTTAAAGGCAAAATGGTTGTTCTATTGATTTGTAGGGATGAGGTTCTGAGGGAGTTTTATAACTCCACACTTACAGTACATCCTGGTGGTACCAAGATGTACCACAATCTTCGTAGACAGTATTGGTGGAAGGGCATGAAAAAGAACATCGCACGGTTTGTGGCCAGGTGCCTCACTTGTCAACAAGTGAATATCGAGCATTAGAGACCAGCATGTTTGTGATGGGGTTACTGATGGTTCGAGAAGTCCATGAACATGTTTCCCAAGTTTTAATGTCAAAAAGGATCTGTAGGGGCATTTGTGTCATTTGTCTTTAATTATCTTGTGTTATTACTTTTCTTCCATGAATTTGTACTTTTTAAATATAGGGGTAATTTGGGAATTCTACTCATTAGAATTGCTTATATTTATAAAAAAAAATTGAAAATGAAAAATGGGCGGTACATATGCTTTGGCATAATTGATTCATTTATGTGGGTGGTAGTTTTGTAATATTTATATGAGAAAGAAAATGTGTTGATTAGTGTAATATATATATATATATATATAGATATATATATATATATATAAAGCTAAGAGAGGGTTGATAGATAAAACAGATATATATTTTTACATATGGGAAAAGGTGAGGCGGCCGAAAGTTATTATAATAGAAAAGAAAGAGTATAGTTTTGAGAGAAGAAAAAGAAAAACAAAGAAAAGAAGGTGAGGGCTGAAGGATACATTCAGTGAGAGCAAAAGAGTGAGTATAACAGGTGATAGTGAGAATGAAGAAGTGAGATGCGATGAGCTCAGCGATGGTTTAGAGAGAGAGAGAGAATGAGAGAGAAAGAGAGGGAATCCATGGCTATCGATTCAACCCTTCTAAACTTCATCTCCGTTTTGATTCCTAATTTGAGCATGTATAGTGGCTATTTGATGTGTCATTGATCTCTTCTTGAAGCTTCTTCAGATCAGAGGTGAGAGTATGATTTTAAACTTCATTCTTAAGCTCGTAGTAGGTATAATCCTTCCACTAGCTCACACACATCAGCACAAGTGTACGATTCTGTCACGCCCCGATTCCCGAGGCCCAGAAACTGAGGTGTGAACCCCGTGAGATCACCCTCACGCTCTAACCACCACCTGATCATGCAACCTCAATTTCCTATCATTTTTACAAAAATTGGGCATGACCCATTCTAAATAATCAGCTCCTGGCATGATATACCTGCTTTACAATTTATATGGACACTTCTGGGCACGTGTCCCCCCAGCATTTATATCTAAATAATAAAAATGGACACTTCTGGGCCCATGTCCCCCCCAATATTTCTACAACATGCATAATTCAATCATAAATATACATGCCTCAGTCCTTGAATGTCCGTATTAAATACATACATCACATGAATAAAATACAACCGAAGGAACTGAATCTACACAATCGCTTTACACATTTAATCCAAATGTAAAGCATCTATCTATCCACTATCCTGGACATACATTAGATTCTAAGGAATCTACTTACTACCTCTGCAACTGGGACCACTGATCCCCCAAACTGACTTTGAAATCAGTAATACCTGCAAAACCTGGGAGGGGGTGAGCTCAAAGGCCCAACAAGGTATGTAGAACCATACTATCATCGCAACAGCAGGTCGATCCTCACATATTCTCAAAAATATACATGCACTTAAATATATCACCATATTTAACACCATGCCCCACCTAGCATGCATGAACCAATGATGTATATGGCTACTCTAACACATATGAACATACAAATCCACTATACATGATTTTAGAAATCATTCAGAACATGCTCAAAAGCAATACACATCCAATATCAATATGTATACATAACATATATATCAAAACATTTACAAAACCAATGTAAATCAACAACCACATCTTCTACTCATCAAGTAGCACATCTCTAATGCAATATAGATGCATTTAAACAGAAAACCATGCTTAATAGATAAACACATAAGCATAAAGGTATTTTCACCTTCCACGGTCATAATCCGATACATAATACAAGCATCTAGGCTTGCATATACTCTCACTCTCGATCCTCATCCGATACCCCACATGATGGGCCCGCTCCGAGGATCATGTGACCTAGGACAACTCCGATAACCATCCTGTGACCTGGACCACTCTGAAAGGTCATTTTACCCTGGCAATGTATAGGATTTGCCATTACATGAGGGGACAGCTCCGAGGCTCACATTCATTGGACATACTCTGAATTCCAGGCATTAAGCCTGAGCATGGCGGGTCCACTCCAAGGGCCATACTTGTTGGACACACTCCGATGGCAATATATTGGTTTGCCAAATTGTGAGGGGTAACTCCAAAACTCACAAACGTTGGGCATACTCCGATTCTAGGCATAAGCCTTTGTATGGCGGGTCCACTCTGAGGGCCAGACGTAGTGGATAATTATACCACTTCTCGTGACACGGTTGGACCACTCCGAAGTCCCGTGCACCTCTTTTTGCGTTAATTTTCCCGTAACCTCCCATATATGCAATATGGACGCATACGTAACCAAGCATTCTATTTTATGCTATCCCAATGCACCAGCTAGTATATAAGTACTTAGCATGCATTTCTCTCTACACAAACCCACATATAACCACGTATGTGTTATTTCCCTCCTATACATGTAATATGGATGCATATACACACAGCATAATACTTTCATGCTTCAACCCATGCTTATGAATACTAAAAAGAAGTATTTGGCATGCCTTTCATCACATTCCAACACATATTTCACATACATGTTCAAAACCTGCATAATATCTCATATATGCAAAACACTTCAACCCTAGCACTTATTTATCATACTATAGCCAATGCATACATTTTCTATAAACAGACAGCATGCATTTCATTCACGTAAACCAACATGTAATCACGTACATGTCAAATCATGGATATAAATCACATATGCACATACACTAGCATAAATATAGTCATGCTCTCATTAAATGCATGTATTCACTACAAGTGGCTAACATGCATTCCAATCACAATATATAATCATATATATATTTCATCACTCATGTGTGTATTAAGAACATATAGAACACCTAGCACATCCTAATCACGCTCTTCAAATGCTCGCCAATACTATAATTATGTTTAGCATACATTTCCACTACTACGACAAATATATAACCACATATATATTTAATACCATGCATAAAAGCCACATATGCATCCAAGACAGTGCATAGCTAAACATGTATTATTTAGCATGCATTTTACATGATTTCAATCAATAATACACATGTATATCTCGATGCAATTAGGCGATAAATTTAAACATGCCATCGCTCCCCAAACCACATATATATACATATATACACACATATATATATATATGTACCCTCACATCCCATGTATGCACAACATCCACCTACACCCACATATATATAAGCACCTATATAGATATGTATACACACATACCACATACGATTAAATTAAGACATATGTAAATTACTCAACGTAAGTAAAATATATGTATGAGATAGAGGCAAGAATCAACTTGCCTTAGGTCCCACTTTCGCCAAGTCCGCGCTTGCAAAGCGGTCCATTTCCATGTCCCAGTCTAGTCCTGTGTCGAAATCCACACGATCAAATCCATTGGACTAATTCCAGCCCACTTTTAGTTCCATTGGAAACCCAACACAAATTCGTTGCCGAAAACATCTCTACAACCGAGTCAAACACCGCTGTGTCACGGCCGAACCCAACACAAGCCACTGGCCACCATCACCGGCAGCCCCTTATCACCAACCAAACTCAGTACTACAACCACAGCCAAGCCGAGACCAAACATCAACAACAATTCCCATGGAAAACCCACCGGAAGCCGCCTATTTCCACCAACTTCCCCAGCTGTCCACCGCCAGAACACACTTGCTGAAGCCACATCAAAAGCTTCAAAAATCCAACTGGAACAACCCCAAAAGAATCAGACCAAACACAGCCCAAACAAGCCGTGCGCACCATCGTCGAGCCATCCGAAGCCACCGTTGGCACCAGCCACGGCCAAACCCACCACCTAGACCTCCGTGACCACCACCATTCGGCCGCCACAACTGGAACCACCCGAAAACCCACTGTGATCGGACCCCCATCGAACCAGCCGAAGCTCCCCTTCGCGAACGGCCCAGCTGCGAAACCCCCCACTCACGGCCAGCAACTTGCAACCAGCCACCGCCGTCAGCCGCTGCCGCCAACCGTCGCTGAAGTTCGCCGTCGCCCAGGCGAAGCCCCGCCGTGAGCGCCGCCAGCCGTGGCCTCTTCTTCCCGATCTCACTCGATTTCTCTTTCTCTCTCTCCCCGACTTCTCCTTCTCTCTCTTCTTTTCTTTTTCTTTTCTTTCTTCTTTTCTTCTTTTCCTTCTCTTCGGCTGACCACATACTTGGTCCTCTTTTATT
Source organism: Cornus controversa (assembly GCA_026545225.1). Classification (NCBI taxonomy): domain Eukaryota; kingdom Viridiplantae; phylum Streptophyta; class Magnoliopsida; order Cornales; family Cornaceae; genus Cornus; species Cornus controversa. The sequence goes on along the minus strand of CM048851.1, from coordinate 1,772,588 downwards.
TGGTCCACATATTACATATATATTATATATATATATATAATACACTACACCCTACACAAAATACATGTATTCCATGTATTTTCCCACACTTACATAGATAAGACAAAAGCCCCTCCATATTTATCCATAATCACATATAGACCCACCATATATTTATAATCTAATATAAATATAGGATAATATATATATATATATGTATACATATACACACACCTTCCACTTGTATGAAAACATAAATGTCCATACCCTTTCCGGAATTTTAATTAATCCGAAAAATTTTTTTGATTCCGGTCAAAATTCACCCGGAACCGGTCAAAATTATTCCGGTCCTTACAACCTCCCCTCCTTCAAGGAATTTCATCCTCGAAATTAGCATAGTCATGGTCTTTCCAAAACCAATCCTTACCAGACGTCATTCTCGCCAATGATCGTCACTTTCTCTTTCCACATACCCTAGGCGTTACAGCTGCAACACCTAACTCATAACTCTCAAGTCTTGCACAACAGTGCATCTTGACTGCCGTATGGCAATATAACCACGGGATGGTCTAGCTAATGTGAGTGGACAACTCCGACAGTCACAAGTTGCATGGACGATTCCGAACAATCAAACCTAGTGGATAATTAACCACTTCCGTGACATGGTCTGTGAAGACCCGAAATTTTTTTTTCAAATTATGATTAAAAGTTAAGTGAGTTTTTAGGCATGATTAATTGTTTAATAACATGCTTAGTGGAATTAAATGATCTTTTTGTGTTTTCGGTTACGGGTATGGGACTGGAATGGGTTCGGGTAACCAGAGGAAATAACTGTCGACTCTAGAGAACAGTGTAGGGGTATGGATGTAAGTTTAAGGGTATAAGTGAAGTTTTGAAAAATTAGGAAAGGCTAGTGTGCGAATAAGCGCAAAAGGCCCATAACAAGGAGCAAATAAGGGAATGATAGAGGGTTTAGTTGCAAAGGGGCAAATTGATTTTATATATATGATATATAGATGTAAAAAGAGAGGAAAAATCAGATTTTGACTTCTCTCTCTCTCTCTTGGCCGGCACCTACTTCTCTCTCTACAAAGTTTCTATTCTCTCCTTCTCTCTAAGATTTGAGGGCTTACAAGTGAGGTTTGAGGGTGGAGCCAAGAATTAAAGTTGCTCCCCTCACTCTCCTCTTCGTTTTGATAGGTGGAAAGTTGCCATTGGAGGAGTTTGAAGCTTGGTGAAATTTGGGTCTTCCATCTCTAACCTTGGATTTTGAGGTAGGGGTTCTCCTTCTCATTTATTTGTTGATCCTAGGGTTTCGGGTGAAGTGGTGAGAGCTAAGGGTGTGTATTGCATGATTTAGAGTGGTAAGAGGGGTGGGATGGGGTGTTCTTCTACTCTCTTTAGTCTCTATTGTGCAATAGATATGTATATGGTTGTATATACGGTATAAAGGGTGAATGTGTGAGAGATATTAACATGTATGCATATATGCTAGATTTTGTGCACATATGTGAAAATGTGTTATGTTGAACATGTGTGTATTATGTGTTGTTGAGTGAGTAAAATGCATGCCTTCTTTATGTAGAAAATGTATGCATTGGTGAAGCATGACAAGTATGCGTATATGTGAATTTTGAGAGCATATGTGACTTATGCTAGGCTTTGCATATATAGGAAAATATATATGTGGATTGATGAGAATGAAATGCATGCTACGTGTTTTTATAACTAGTTTATGCATTATGAGGCATGAATCTTATATGCTAGAATTATATATGTTGAAATGCATGTATAGGGCCATTGTGAGGGAAACGGGAAAAGTGGTAGAGTAACTTGTTCACTTGGAGCAATAAACGCTTGGTGATGATCTTGAAACTATCTAACCACCTTGAGTATGTGACTTACTCGGTGATGTATTCTGAGATATCCGATCGCCTTGGAGTATGTGATTTACTCGGTGAGGAATTCCGAGGCTATCTAACCACCTTAGAGTATGTGACTTACTCGGTGATGTATTCTGGGATATCCGATCGCCTTGGAATATGTGATTTACTCGATGAGGAATTCCGAGGCTATCTAACCACCTTGGAGTATGTGACTTACTCGGTGATGTATTCCGGGATATTCGATCGCCTTGGAGTATGTGATTTACTCGGTGAGGAATTTTGAGACTATCTAACCACCTTGGAGTATGTGATTTACTCGGTGGTGGTGTTGAGATTATGTGGGAAGTATCTCGGTCACACGGTTGGTCAAGAATCGTATTAGGGTATCGGGTTGAGTCCGTGAGAGAAGGACAAATGGGTGATATTGCTTTCATTTTTAAATCATGAAGTATGATTTATGTTCCTTATATATATGCATTGCTTGTGAATGAACATGGTGTATGTTGGATGATATGTGTAATATAGTGACATGCATTCATGTAGGTCGTGTCGAGTCGGCACTTAGGTGGGTTGGGGTATCTCTACTGAGCCGCAGTGGTGCTCACCCCTTTATTCTAAACTCTTTTACAGATAAGGCACCGATGATGGACGGGACTTGAATGTTTAAGCGGGACTTTGGTAGCATTTTTGATATATTTTGGGGATGTTGCACATTTGGCTATCCGTGCCGGCTTGTGGCACGTTGTCTATGTAATTGTAGTCATGGTTGGATTTTTAACATTTTTGGACCTTATGCATGAAATCCTTGTAATGACTATAAACTTGAAATTTATATGTATTGTGGTTAATTCTTGGACCAAACTCAGTTATGGATTGTAAAGTTATGGTTTCATCTTATACTATAACTTCATGTTTGGACTTCTCTCCAGTAAATGGGTTGAGAATGAAATGGAATGAAAATGTGGTTTGAAGGGAATGAATTTGATTGTGTTTTAGAAAAAAATTATATTTGAAGTATGATTCAAGTGATGAGACTGTAATTGTGGATGTTTGGATATGTTTATATATGAGTTTGGAGCTAGTTTGGAGACAAAAGAGACTAAAAGGAAGTTCCCAGGTGAAGATAGTCGACTTTTTCTTTTAAAGAAGTCGACTTTTTTGTCCAGAAGCTTTTAGAGCTTTCTGGGAAGGCAAGATAGTCGACTTTCCTTGTTGGGACAGAAGACTATTTTGCTGCTCTAGAAACCTCATTTTTGAAAAATCAGCATTTTGCACTTTCTGGGAAGGAAAGATAGTCGACTTTCCTTGTTGGGACAGAAGATTATTTTGCTGCTCTAGAAACCTCATTTTTTAGAAATCAACATTTTTCACTTTCTAGGAGAGAAAGAAAGTCGACTGTTTGTTTTTGGGCATTTCTGGAAGGGTAAGACAGAAGACTATCTTACTACTCCAGATTTTCAAAATTTTGAATTAGGCATAACTTGGTTGTTCCAAACCCGAATCAAGAAATTATTTTTTTGAATTTGATTCTTTTTGAACCCTCTTTCCAATGGTGTAAGTTTCAAGTTCAAATTCCATGCACATATAGAGTTGGGTTCTGAAACTTGTTATTAGAGTATGATATCAAGGAATGGCAGTGATTAGGGTGTGGATGATTAGTTTAGGTCACCTCTAGTTTTTGGGAGATGGAAACCAGGGCGTGACAACATGGTATCAGAGTATGGTACTTTATAGAGGGTAAAAAAAGGGTCCATTGGGACTAATGGATGGGTTAACCTCCGGTTTCCCAAGAGTCGGGGGATCGGGGCGTGACAGAATGGTATCAGAGCTCTAGGTTAGTATACCTAGGGGCGATGGGTGATGGTTACATCACGTGTGAATTGAGAAAGTTGGATTCACATGAAGGTTTAGACCTTAAGTGGAAATTGCTTATGTGGAACTTGAATTATGCATACGCTTTCTTGACATGCTTTTGTGGATTGAATTGGCTTGGCGTGTGTAAGCATGATGAAAATGATATAAGAAGTGTAAACTCCTTGGTTCTAAATTTTTCTTATTGTGCATATAGCAAAATGCCTCCAAGAAGAGCGCGAGACATAGGCGCTGATGCTCCTCAGGAGCCAAATGATGGAATGCAGTTTATGCGTGATATGGCAGACACTATGAGGCGGATGGCTAGGGAAGCCAGAGAAGAGGAGGTTCAGGCATTGCCTAGGGTTGCCTTGAGTCGGCAAATGGTAGCAATGAGAGAATACGTGAAATTTAAGCCGCCTACTTTTGATGGTGCACGTGACCCACGAGTGGCTGAGGGTTGGATAGATTAGACCCATAAACTCATGGTTGCTCTTGCAATCGATGAGGATTTGAAAGTGGGAATAGCGGCGCTTCACTTGCAAGGGTAAGCAGATCGGTGGTGGCAGTTCATCGGGAATACCCACCACATTGAGAATATGGACTGGGAAACCTTTAAGGGTTTATTCTTCGATAAGTTCTTTCCGACTTCGGTGAGGGACCGGATGAGGCAAGAATTCATAGACTTAGTCCAAGGAGACTTAGATGTGATGGGGTACGAGACCAAATTCACGTCATTGGCTCGCTTTACCCCGGAGATCGTAGCTAATGAAGAGCTAAAGGTGAAAAAGTTTATAAAGGGATTGAAAACCTCTATCAAAAAGAGGGTGTCCATTTTGGGTTTGAGGACCTATGGTGAGGTGGTTGACAGAGCCTTAGTGGCTGACGAAGACGACAGAGACACCCAAAAGATATGGGAGTCTAAACAACAAGCGAAGAATGCGGGGGCATCTTCGGGTAGCCAAGGACGGAAGAGGAACAGGGAAGGCAGGTCTGGCTTTCAAGGGCAGCAGCAAGCTCGCCCGGTACCTTCATTGGCCCTGCCTACTGAATCTTCACGACCATCTGTGGTATGTTATAATTGCCAGCAGATTGGTCATTTTAGTAAGGATTGTCCGCGGGGATATGCAGTGGCATCAATGCCAGCAGGAGCAGTAAGGGAGATGATATATTTTTATTGTAAGCAGCCTGGCCATGTTAAGGGCAACTGCCCACATAGGCAGGTGACACTGAGTGGTGCAGGGTCTCAGCAGAGAACAGCGCAGACTACTACAGTTCAGTCTGGCTTCAGGGCACTACCGCCATCTCAGCCAGCACAGTCAGCTCAGGGATCTCGAGTAGTGAGAGGTTCTACGCCTGCTTCTAGTCAGCAGTTGGGTTTGCAGGGGACTGGCCAGCAGGGTCAGCAGTCACGGGGCTGTGTGTTCACGCTTACTCCGGCAGAGGACATACCGGGACCGTCAGTGGTCAGAGGTATTTTCCTGGTTTCTAGCTCGTGGGCTAGGGTGTTGGTAGATTCAGGTGCATCACATTCATTCATATCTGCTGCATTTGCTTATGCCTTGGGGCTGAGGGTGTCATCACTGGAGTCACCATTGTCCATTGATACACCAGTTAAGGGTAGGGTTACCCTCGATAGAGTATGTCGGTCTTGCGAGATCGAGGTTGCTGGGCGTCGACTAGTGTTTGACTTTGTGTTGCTAGACATGACCACTTTTGATGTCATTCTAGGTATGGACTGGCTATCTACATTTAAAGCCACGATTGATTGTCTCCGTAGGAGAGTGACAGTGTGCACACCTGAGGGTGATTGCTTTTACTTTGTGGGAGAGCGGGATGATTTCTATGTTCCGTCTCTGATTAGTTCTGATATGCGGGATGGGGTTGGGTATTTCCTAGCTAGTTTATTAGCCGAGGATGAGATTATGACTAGTGGAGGATTTCCACCAGTGGTTAGTGAGTTTGTGGATGTGTTTCCGGAGGACTTGACAGAGTTACCTCCAACGAGAGATGTTGTGTTTAGCATTGATCTTACTCCAGGTACCGCGCCTATCTCTATGGCACCGTACCGGATGGCACCGGCTGAATTGAAGGAGTTGAAAGATCAGTTGCAAGAATTGTTGGATAAGGGATTTGTACGACCTAGTACATCACCTTGGGGAGCTCCGGTCCTATTTGCTAAAAAGAAGGATGGATCTTTACGGTTATACATAGACTACCGTAAGTTGAACCAAGCAACAATTAAGAACAAGTATCCTTTGCCAAGGATAGATGACTTGTTTGATCAACTTAAGGGTTCGACTTGTTTTTCAAAGATCGACTTGAGGTCGGGGTATTACCAGTTGAGGGTAAAGGAAGAGGACATTCCAAAGACAGCCTTTCGGACTAGATATGGCCACTATGAGTTCCTAGTGATGCCATTTTGATTAACGAGTGCCCCAGCAGCGTTCATGGATTTGATGAATCAGATATTCAGGGTATACTTGGATAGGTTTGTGGTGGTCTTCGTGGACGACATCCTTGTGTATTCTTTTTTTATGGAGGAGCATGAGATCCACTTGAGAACAGTGTTGCGGATTCTAAGAGAACACCGTTTGTATGCCAAATTTGAAAAATGTGAATTTTGGCTAACGGAGGTGAAATTCCTCGGACACGTGGTGTCGAAAGGAGGAGTATCAGTAGACCCTTCTAAGATTGAAGCGGTAATGAATTGGGAGAGGCCTAAGAATGTATTTGAGATACGTAGCTTCTTGGGATTGGCAGGATATTACCGACGCTTTGTGAAAGACTTTTTGAAGTTAACAGCACCGATGACCAAGCTGACTCGTAAAGGAGTTAAGTTTGAGTGGAATGAGGCTTGCGAGCATTCCTTTATGGAATTGAGGCATAGATTGACTAGTGCTCCGATCTTGATTATCCCCGAGCGCGGTTTGGGTTATGTCATTTATTGTGACGCTTCCCGGGATGGTTTGGGATGTGTGTTGATGCAAACCGAGAGGGTTGTTGCATATGGTTCCTAACAGTTGAAGATCCACGAGTAGAATTACCCGACTCACGACTTGGAGTTGGCGGCGGTGATTTTTGCTTTGAAAACGTGGAGGCATTATCTCTACGGAGAGAAGTTTGAGGTTTTCTCCGATCATAAGAGTTTGAAGTACCTTTTTACACAAAAGGACTTGAATATGAGACAGAGAAGATGGGTAGAATACATGGAAGACTACAACTTTGATCTTCAGTATCACCTGGGGAAGGCTAATGTGGTTGCCGATGCATTGAGCAGGAAACCACATGGCACTTTGGCTAGCATTGCTATTCGTGAGTGGAAGATGATGGAAGATATCTCAGGAATGGGATTGTACTTCAGTGAGAATGATGGACAGGCCACTTTGTTCACACTCATAGCGCAACCAACTCTAGTGAGTAGGGTTGTTGAGGAGCAGAGGCATGACACAGAGTTAGAGAGCATTCGCACTCGGATTACGGGTGGCGAAGCAGTGGAGGATTGGGTCATCCATTCAGACGGAGGTCTGAGGTTCAGAGGCAGAATGGTTGTTCCATTGGCTTGTAGGGATGAGATTTTGAGGGAGTTTCATAGCTCCAGACTTGCAGTACATCCCGGTGGTACCAAGATGTACCACAACCTTCGTAGACAGTATTGGTGGAAGGGCATGTAAAAGGACGTCGCACGATTTGTGGTGAGGTGCCTCACTTGTCAACAAGTGAAGGCCGAGCATTAGAGACCGGTAGGTTTGTTACAACCTTTACCGGTAGCTATGTGGAAGTGGGAGCACGTCACTATGGATTTTGTGACGGGGTTACCTAGGACAAGGAAGAGTCACGACACGGTATGGGTCATTGTGGACAGATTGACCAAGGTGGCTCATTTCCTTCCGATTCGAGTGACAGATGATGTGGATACTCTTAGTCGGTTGTATATTGATCAGATTTTGAGACTGCACCAGTTTCCATTGTATCTGATAGAGATTCGAGATTCACGTTATGGTTTTGGCAGAGTTTTCAGGCTGCACTTGATACGGACCTCCATTTTAGTACGGCTTTCCATCCTCAGACAGATGGTCAGTCAGAGCGTACTATACAGATCTTGGAGGATATGCTTAGAGCATGTGCACTTGATTTTTGAGGCAGTTGGGAGGATCACCTTCCATTGGTGGAGTTTGCATACAATAATAGCTACCAAGCTAGTATTGAGATGGCTCCATATGAGGCTTTGTACGGCAGACCTTGTAGGTCACCAGTTTATTGGACAGAGGTCGGTGAGACAGTGGCTCTGGGGCCAGATATAGTCAAAGAGACTACAGAAAAGATTAAGATCATACGGCAATGTTTACTTACGGCTCAAAGTCGTCAGAAAAGCTATACCGATAGAAGGCGGAGGCCTTTAACATTTGAGGTGGGGGACCATGTCTTCTTGAAGGTCTCTCCACGACGGGGTTTGATCAGGTTTGGGCGTAGCGGGAAGCTAACCCCACGGTTTATCGGTCCATTCGAGATATTGGATCGTGTGGGTGAGGTTGCATACCGCTTGGCATTGCCTCCACAGTTGTCAAGCGTGCACAATACTTTTCACGTTTCAATGCTGAGAAAGTATGAACCGGATCCTTCACATGTGTTAGATTGGACAGATCTTGAGGTGGAGGAGGACGTGTCTTACGAGGAGAGACCGATACAGGTTTTGGATGCTAGGGACCAAGTGCTTCGGGGCAAGACCATTCCATTGGTTAAAGTCCTTTGGAGGCATCACGAAGTCGAGGAGGCTACGTGGGAGCGAGAATAAGAAGTCCGCTCAAAATATCCCGAGTTGTTTACGACTTGAGGTATGTCTCTAATTTCGAGGACGAAATTCCTCTAAGGTGGGGAGGTTGTAACGACCCGAATTTTTTTTTTCAAATTATGATTAAAAGTTAAGTGAGTTTTTAGGCATGATTAATTGTTTAATAACATGCTTAGTGGAATTAAATGATCTTTTTGTGTTTTCGGTTACGGATATGGGACCGGAATGGGTTCGGGTAATCGGAGGAAATAACTGTCGACTCTAGAGAATGGTGTAGGGTATGGATGTAAGTTTAAGGGTAAAAGTGAAGTTTTGAAAAATGAGGAAAGGCTAGTGTGCGAATAAGCGCAAAAGGCCCATAACAAGGAGCAAATAAGGGAATGATAGAGGGTTTAGTTGTAAAGGGGCAAATTGATTTTATATATATGATATATAGATGTAAAAAGAGAGGAAAAATCAAATTTTGACTTCTCTCTCTCCCTTTTGGCCGGCGCCTACTTTCTCTCTCTACAAAGTTTCTATTCTCTCCTTCTCTCTAAGATTTGAGGGCTTAGAAGTGAGATTTGAGGGTGGAGCCAAGAATTAAAGTTGCTCCCCTCACTCTCCTCTTCGTTTTGATTGGTGGAAAGTTGCCATTGAAGGATTTTGAAGCTCGGTGAAATTTGGGTCTTCCATCTCTAAGCTTGGATTTTGAGGTAGGGGTTCTCCTTCTCATTTATTTGTTGATCCCAGAGTTTCGGGAGAAGTGGTGAGAGCTAAGGGTGTGTATTGCATGATTTAGAGTGGTAAGAGGGGTGGGATGGGGTGTTCTTCTACTCTCTTTAGTCTCTATTGTGCAATAGATATGTATATGGTTGTATATACGGTATAAAGGGTGAATGTGTGAGAGATATTAACATGTATGCATATATGCTAGATTTTGTGCACATATGTGAAATGTGTTATGTTGAACATGTGTGTATTATGTGTTGTTGAGTGAGTAAAATGCATGCCTTCTTTATGTAGAAAATGTATGCATTGGTGAAGCATGACAAGTATGTGTATATGTGAATTTTGAGAGCATATGTGACTTATGCTAGGCTTTGCATATATAGGAAAATATATATGTGGATTGATGAGAATGAAATGCATGCTACGTGTTTTTATAACTAGCTTATGCATTATGAGGCATGAATCTTATATGCTAGAATTATATATGTTGAAATGCATGTATAGGGCCATTGTGAGGGAAACGGGCAAAGTGGTAGAGTAACTTGTTCACTTGGAGCAATAAACGCTTGGTGATGATCTTGAAACTATCTAACCACCTTGGAGTATGTGACTTACTCGGTGATGTATTTTGAGATATCCGATCGCCTTGGAGTATGTGATTTACTCGGTGAGGAATTCCGAGGCTATCTAACCACCTTGGAGTATGTGACTTACTCGGTGATGTATTCCGGGATATCCGATCACCTTGGAGTATGTGATTTACTCGGTGAGGAATCCCGAGACTATCTAACCACCTTGGAGTATGTGATTTATTCGGTGGCGGTGTTGAGATTGTGTGGGAAGTATCTCGGTCACACAGTTGGTCAAGAATCCTGTTAGGGTATCGGGTTGAGTCCGTGAGAGAAGGACAAGTGGGTGATATTGCTTTCATTTTTAAATCATGAAGTATGATTTATGTTCCTTATATATATGCATTGCTTGTGAATGAACATGGTGTATGTTGGATGATACGTGTAATATAGTGACATGCATTCATGTAGGTCGTGTCGGGTCGGCACTTAGGTGGGTTGGGGTATCTCTACTGAGCCGCAGTGGTGCTCACCCCTTTATTCTAAACTCTTTTACAGATAAGGCACTGATGACGGACGGGACTTGAATGTTTAAGCGGGACTTTGGTAGCATTTTTGATATATTTTGGGGATGTTGCACATTTGGCTATCCGTGCCGGCTTGTGGCACGTTGTCTATGTAGTTGTAGTCATGGTTGGATTTTTAGCATTTTTGGACCTTATGCATGAAATCCTTGTAATGACTATAAACTTGAAATTTATATGTATTGTGGTTAATTCTTGGACCAAACTCAGTTATGGATTGTAAAGTTATGGTTTCATCTTATACTATAACTTCATGTTTGGACCTTTCTCCAGTAAATGGGTTGAGAATGAAATGGAATGAAAATGTGGTTTGAAGAGAATGAATTTGATTGTGTTTTAGAAAAAAATTATGTTTGAAGTATGATTCAAATGATGAGACTGTAATTGTGGATGTTTGGATATGTTTACATATGAGTTTGGAGCTAGTTTGGAGACAAAAGAGACTAAAAGGAAGTTCCCAGGTGAAGATAGTCGACTTTTTCTTTCAAAGAAATCGACTTTTTTGTCCAAAAGCTTTTAGAGCTTTCCGGGAAGGCAAGATAGTCGACTTTCCTTGTTGGGACAGAAGACTATTTTGCTGCTCTAGAAACCTCATTTTTGAAAAATCAGCATTTTGCACTTTCTGGGAAGGAAAGATAGTCGACTTTCCTTGTTGGGACAGAAGATTATTTTGCTGCTCTAGAAACCTCATTTTTTAGAAATCAGCATTTTTCACTTTCTAGGAGAGAAAGAAAGTCGACTGTTTGTTTTTGGGCATTTCTGGAAGGGTAAGACAGAAGACTATCTTACTGCTCCAGATTTCAAAATTTTGAATTAGGCATAACTTGGTTGTTCCAAACCCGAATCAAGAAATTATTTTTTTGAATTTGATTCTTTTTAAACCCTCTTTCCAATGGTGTAAGTTTCAAGTTCAAATTCCATGCACATATAGAGTTGAGTTCTGAAACTTGGTATTAGAGTATGATACCAAGGAATGGCAGTGATTAGGGTGTGGATGATTAGTTTAGGTCACCTCTAGTTTTTGGGAGATGGAAACTAAGGCGTGACAACATGGTATCAGAGTATCGGGGGATCGGGGCGTGACATGGTCGGGCAACTCCGAACCCCATGTACGGTTCACTTTCACCTTCCTCCGAAGCACTTGCTTCCTAGAGTCCATAGTCTCTACCTCAAGACCTACCCAGTCCATCTCTATCTCTAGTCTAAGGCAACACCTTTGACTAATCATACCAATCACTCACAGTGATACTTCCCTATAATCCGGGATCGTCAATACTCAAAGTCATTCTTTTGTTATCAAGCATGACTTTCAATCTCTGGCATACCATTCCTGGGCTTAGTCCAATATCCTGGGCATCATCACAACACAAACCACGTCAATCTAGTGCACATCACAAGCGCACTCACCAGCAAGGCACATGAGCAGTGCACTTGCCGAAGCAAGCCACATAATCCTGCCCAGTCTCATAGACTACAACCCACTGGAATCTAATGCCAAGTCCAGGATCTCATATCCCACTAGTTTCATAATCTCATTATTCAAGAGGAGATCCATTTCCCATTTTCATCTTTCACACCAAGGAACCAGTTGATAGTTAGAGAGAATTTCTTTCATATCAGCACTTCACTTTAGACAACCCTCACCAATGAAATTTTGAGGTCAACTACAGTAGCCAAATAGCAGCCATACAGTGGCCGCAGCCCACTGCGTCTACACGTCCACTGCGTCCACCTCTCCCTTCACGGCAAGAAACTATCCTCACTTCAGATACCATTTGTTAGGATCCTCGTCCATTATCAACCCATCCTTCTCTTAACATCATATCCACACTACGATCCAACTGCATCAATCATGCGTATATCACAGCACTCCACTAAGGTCAAGGCACATAAAAAGTGCACTTGTCAAAACAAATCATCCAGTCCTGTCCATTTTTGTGGACTACATTCCATTGGCATTTAGTGCCAAGATTAGGGTTTTACATGCCCTTAACTTCACAATCTCATTCCTCGACGAATGAATCTCACTTTCCTGTCCATTAATCCTAACGGACGTTTCCGACTTCCCGGGTATTTATCCATTCCTTTCCAGCATCTCATTTGAGACTCCAAGATCCTGACTGCTTCGTCTAGGAGCCCACAAATCTTTCCATTACATTAATCAGTACCTAGGCATTACGATGCATCGCCAATGCATTGTCAAAGTCATCACCTGTCCACTGACTCCAAGAATTTGGTCAATTCCGAGTCCTCATCATTGTGCAATGATTACAACGCAAATTTAAATCACCAAACTCTTGGTTTGGGAAACTACAAGGTAATCCATACCTTTCTCCACAATTCCAGACTCATACTCTCAAAGTCTATCACTACATGTCACTACTAGCCATGCAACGCAAAATGAAACACTAAGGTGCAATGCTCAGTTACATGAGTCCTATATACCACATAGCATATAACACACAACATGCTAATCAAAAAACACATAACATGCATGATATGACATATGATGCATAAATCAATACCTTAGCCCTCGAGCTAACAATAGGAAAATACCCCTGGCCCTACACGGTCCCGGTACTTCCTCCGCCCGAGCAAGTGTGAACACGGCCCAGTCCCCCTAGTATACACACATACTAGAACACAAAATCTAGAGTGGTTCAAACTGACCTACTCTCATCCTCTATACCCATTGGTAAACACCTACCAATCTATCCACCTCTATAGTCTAAGGTAGCAACCTTGACTATCAATACCAATCACTTTCAGTGACATATCCCTACTATTGGGAATTCTTTATCTGTCGTCATCCAGATGAAACAACTCAACATCCACAAGAGCCAGCGTATTGTAAGAGAGGCGCTAATCAAAGAAAAATGTTCGGCCGAGCCATTTTCCAAAGCTAGCCCAACTCCGGCAATATGCCTTCCTTGTATCACATCTCAATCCCACTTGCCAACCTCGGCAATACACTCATCAATCTCCTAAGTCCCTAAGTATCCCTAAGGACTTAAATACTCGCAAACTCCCTTGCGGTATCTCTTCATTGCTCACTAATGAGACTTAATCACCAAACCAAAGGTCTAAACTCAACCAATTCTAGGAGTTATTACCAATCGAAACCAGTTTCACACACCAACACTTTGATCTTTCATTAGGATTGCTCAAACCGAGCAAGTCATTCCACTACCGTCCATAGGTAATCAAACCTATCATCTAGACAACTATCAACCATTGCCTATCCCCAAAGCAACACGTGATTTGACCCTCCGTCCTTAGGTATTCGAACCTACGACTTTGATACCCTAGGTTTTCAAACCTAATGCTTTAACAGCAATCCACAAATCCTCAACCCTTACCCGTCGCCCCTAGGTATTCTAACCTAGTGCTCTCATAGCATTCCGGAATGAGGTACATAATCCAACCTTCTCAACCATACACATGATACGTCCATCACCCGTCATCCCTAGGTATTCCAACCTAGGGCTCTGATACCATTCTGTCACGCCCCGATTCCCGAGGCCCGGAAACTGAGGTGTGAACCCCGTGAGATCACCCTCACGCTCTAACCACCACCTGATCATGCAACCTCAATTTCCTATCATTTTTACAAAAATTAGGCATGACCCATTCTAAATAATCAGCTCCTGGCATGATATACCTGCTTTACAATTTATATGGACACTTCTGGGCACGTGTCCCCCCAGGATTTAATCCAAATGTAAAGCATCTATCTATCCACTATCCTGGACATACATTAGATTCTAAGGAATCTACTTACTACCTCTGCAACTGGGACCACCGATCCCCCTAACTGACTTTGAAATCAGCAATACCTGCAAAACCTGGGAGGGGGTGAGCTCAAAGGCCCAACAAGGTATGTAGAACCATACTATCATCGCAACAGCAGGTCGATCCTCACATATTCTCAAAAATATACATGCACTTAAATATATCACCATATTTAAGACCATGCCCCACCTAGCATGCATGAACCAATGATGTATATGGCTACTCTAACACATATGAACATACAAATCCACTATACATGATTTTAGAAATCATTCAGAACATGCTCAAAAGCAATACACATCCAATATCAATATGTATACATAACATATATATCAAAACATTTACAAAACCAATGTAAATCAACAACCACATCTTCTACTCATCAAGTAGCACATCTCTAATGCAATATAGATGCATTTAAATAGAAAATCATACTTAACAGATAAACACATAAGCATAAAGGTATTTTCACCTTCCACGGTCATAATCTGATACATAATACAAGCATCTAGGCTTGCATATACTCTCACTCTCGGTCCTCATCCGATACCCCACATGATGGGCCCGCTCCGAGGATCATGTGACCTAGAACAACTCTGATAACCATCCTGTGACCTGGACCACTCCGAAAGGTCATTCTACCCTGGTAATGTATAGGATTTGCCATTACGTGAGGGGACAGCTCCAAGGCTCACATTCATTGGACATACTCCGAATTCCAAGCATTAAGCCTGAGCATGGCGGGTCCACTCCGAGGGCCATACTTGTTGGACATACTCCGATGGCAATATATTGGTTTGCCAAATTGTGAGGGGACAACTCTGAAACTCACAAACGTTGGGCATACTCCGATTCTAGGCATAAGCCTTTGTATGGTGGGTCCACTCTGAGGGCCATACGTAGTGGATAATTATACCACTTCTCGTGACACGGTTGGACCACTCCGAAGTCCCGTGCACCTCTTTTTGCGTTAATTTTCTCGCAACCTCCCATATATGCAATATGGATGCATACGTAACCAAGCATTCTATTTTATGCTATCCCAATGCACCAGCTAGTATATAAGTACTTAGCATGCATTTCTCTCTACACAAACCCACATATAACCACGTATGTGTCATTTCCCTCCTATACATGCAATATGGATGCATATACACACAACATAATACTTTCATGCTTCAACCCATGCTCATGAATACTAAAAAGAAGTATTTGGCATGCCTTTCATCATATTCCAACACATATAGCACATACATGTTCAAAACCTGCATAATATCTCATATATGCAAAACACTTCAACCCTAGCACTTATTTATCATGCTATAGCCAATGCATACATTTTCTATAAACAGACAGCATGCATTTCATTCACGTAAACCCACATGTAATCACGTACATGTCAAATCATGGATATAAATCACATATGCACATACACTAGCATAAATATAGTCATGCTCTCATTAAATGCATGTATTCACTACAAGTGGCTAACATGCATTCCAATCACAATATATAATCACATATATATTTCATCACTCATGTGTGTATTAAGAACATATAGAACACCTAGCACATCCTAATCATGCTCTTCAAATGCTCGCCAATACTATAATTATGTTTAGGATACATTTCCACTACTACCACAAATATATAACCACATATATATTTAATACCATGCATAAAAGCCACATATGCATCCAAGACAGTGCATAGCTAAACATGTATTATTTAGCATGCATTTTACATGATTTCAATCAATAATACACATGCATATCTCGATGCAATTAGGCGATAAATTTAAACATGCCATCGCTCCCCAAACCACACATATATACATATATACACATATATATATATATATATCTTTGTACCCTCACATCCCATGTATGCACAACATCTAGCTATACCCACATATATATAAGCACCTATATATATATGTATACACACATACCACATATGATTAAATTAAGACATATGTAAATTACTCAACGTAAGTAAAATATATGTATGAGATAGAGGCAAGAATCAACTTGCCTTAGGTCCCGCTTTCGCCAAGTCCGCGCTTGCAAAGCGGTCCATTTCCAAGTTCCAGTCCAGTCCTGTGTCTAAATCCACATGATCAAATCCATTGGACTAATTCCAGCCCACTTCTAGTTCCATTGGAAACCCAACACAAACTCATTGCCGAAAACATCTCTACAACTGAGTCAAACGCCGCCGTGTCACGGCCGAACCCAACACAAGCCTCTGGCCACCATCACCGGCAACCCCTCATCACCAACCAAACTCAGTACTACAACCACAGCCAAGCCGAGACCAAACATCAACCGCAATTCCCATGGAAAACCCACCGGAAGCCGCCTATTTCCACCAACTTCCCCGGCTGTCCACCGCCGGAACACACCTATTGAAGCCACATCAAAAGCTTCAAAAATCCAACTGGAACAACCCCAAAAGAATCGGACCAAACACAGCCCAAACAAGCAGTGCGCACCATCGTTGAGCCATCCGAAGCCACCGTCGGCACCAGCCACGGCCAAACCCACCACCGTGACCTCCGTGACCACCACCATCCGCTGCCACAACTGGAACCACCCAAAAACCCACCGTGATCGGACCCCCATCGAACCAGCCGAAGCTCCCCTTCGCGAACGGCCCAGCTGCGAAACCCCCCACTCGCGGCCAGCAACTTGCAACCAGCCACCACCGTCGTCGTCAGCCACTACCGCCAACCGTCATCGGAGTTCGCCGTCGCCCAGGCGAAGCCCCGCCATGAGCGCTGCCAGCCGTGGCCTCTTCTTCCCGATCTCACTCGGTTTCTCTTTCTCTCTCTCCCCGACTTCTCCTTCTCTCTCTTCTTTTCTTTTTCTTTTTCTTTCTTCTTTTCTTCTTTTCCTTCTCTTCGGCTGACCACATACTTGGTCCTCTTTTATTTGGTCCACATATTACATATATATTATATATATATATATATATATATATAATACACTACACCCTACACAAAATACATGTATTCCATGTATTTTCCCACACTTACATATATAAGACAAAAGCCCCTCCATATTTATCCATAATCACATATAGACCCACCATATATTTATAATCTAATATAAATATAGGCACAATATATATATATATATATATATCTATATATATATATGTATACATATACACACACCTTCCACTTGTATGGAAACATAAATGTCCATACCCTTTCTGGAATTTTAATTAATCCGAAAAAAAAATTTGTTTCCGGTCAAAATTCACCCGGAACCGGTCAAAATTATTCTGGTCCTTACAGATTCCAAGCTGATATATTTCTTGGTTCTAAAATCAGTCACATCTACTTCAATTTTTTCTGATTCATGAGCAGTGAAAGCAATTTTTGGTTTAGTATTTTGAATTCAATGTTTAGGATGATTAGATCTACTTATTTGAAAGTCTAAATTTGTGTTTGCTAAAAAGCATATATTGCAAATTGTGATTGCTGGAAACGCTTTACTGAATCCTTTTCTTTGCCGAAAACCATTTGTTAAATCTGTGTTGTTAAAAACTATTTGTTGGTTTTGATTTCTGGTTATGGCTATTCGAAAGTGTTGTATATTGCTATCCAAAATTGCTAAATATTGCTATTCAAAATTGTTGTTTATGGCTGTCTAAAAGTGCTGAATATTGCTGTCCAAAAATGCTATATATTACCGTCCAAAATTGCTAAATATTACTGTTCAAAATTGCTATTTATGGCTGTTTGAAAGTGTTGTATATTGCTGTCCAAAATTGCTAAATATTGCAGTTAAAAATTACTGTTTATGGCTGTCAAAAATTGCTAAATATTGCTATTCAAAATTGATGTTTATGGTTGTCCAAAATTATTGATTATTGCTGTCCAAAATCCTGATTAATTGTTGTCCAAAATTCGGATCAATTGTTGTCAAAATTATGGATTAATTGTTGTCCTAAATGCTGAATTTGTTGTCCATTAAACAGTACTCATGTTGTCTATCTTTTAAATTGCCTATGCTACTAACTTTTACCCTAGTGCAGTTGTGTTTAATCCATTAGAACAGGTTCCAAATTCAAGAATAGCTAGAATAGTAGCTCATGGAGAATATCAAGCTAATAAAGAGTTTTCAAGAAGCTAAGAACAAGATTTATTAATAGAGTGGGCTTATACAAAGTATGTGAAGCTACACTCAAGGATGTACTAATTGAAGACCTATCTTAGAAGAAGTTTAAGTGTCATGATCTGGCAAGAAGACAAGTGACCATGTCATTGTCATGCTGGACCTTGAAGACTAACTATTAGAGTTTAAAGATTTGAAGATTGAATTTTGAAGACCAACATACAAAGCTTGAAGACTTTGCCCCTGCTCAAGACATCGAATTGACTCCACTACCACTATGTATAGTCCAAGTATTGGGTACTTTGGATAGGGGGAGTGTGAGTGATTGTGGTGAGATTGAGGTGAGATAGCTTGGGCTTTGGGAAGCCTAAGTTAGGATTCAGAGTGGAAAAGCTGTTGTGAAATTTGGTGAGAGTGGTTCAGGCCTAGGGAGCCTGTGAATTGGGTGAGTGCTGGAGCGAACTGTGTTGTGAGTTGGGTGAGTGAGAGAGTGATTGAGAGAATTATTGTACTACATTTTCAAACATAGTGGAGCTCAGTTCGAAAAGGTTTTTTTCCCACCTTGGGGTTTTCCTATATAAATCTGTGTCCAAAATAGTGTGATTGCATGTGCCAGCCAAACCTGCAATATTAGGAAGAAAAATAGAAGAACTTGTTCACCCACTCCCCTCTAGGTTCATCAATTGGTATCAGAGCACAAGTCTGCATTTCTTGGTTTAACCACCTGCAGTAAAGATCCTAAGTATAGCTGAAGATAGTTCGACTCACAAGGCTTATATTTTTTACGACACCAGCTTTGACACTTGGAGGATTAAGATGGAGACTTTCTTACTTTTCATATCCTATTATGTTTGGCATGCTACATTAGAAGGGGTTGTCATCTTTGATCCTACAAACCCCTTAGCAGTTGAAAAGATTGCCAAATCAGTCAATGGGAAGGCTAGAAATGCTTTATACAAGGCATTATAAAAATAAGAATTTACAAAAGTCAAGAATTGCAAAACAGTAAAGGAAATCTAGGATTCTCTAGTAGCTGCACATGAAAGAAGCAGCACCGTCAAGGAAAATAAGATTCAACTTCATCAGGTCAAGTTCGATGGTCTCAAGATGTGCGAAAGAGAAAATGTGACTGATTATTTTTTCAGAGTCAAAGAGATTGTAAATGACATGAGGGCTTTGGGTGAATAGATTGAAGATAAAGTGGTGTACAAAAAGATACTATGCACTATGACTGATAGGTTCAATCCCAAAGTCATAATTCTAGAACACAAAGACATCTTTAAACTCAGCATTGATGAGCTGGAGTCATCTCTCATAGCTTATGAGATGAGAATTGGACCTCCTTCTTAAACACAAAGGGAGTCAGCTCTAAAAGCAAAAGAAGTGGAGGTTCCAACTGAAAAGGAATCACATCTTGACAACTCTGAAGATGAAATGGCTTACATAGCAAGAAAGTTCAGAAAATTCAAAGTGAGGAGAAAAGCAATGTAATAGCAAGGACAAGGTTGTTTTGGGTGTGGAAAGCATGGTCACTAAATAGCTAATTATCCAACTGCTCCCAAGAAACAAAGACACAAGAAGTTTGGTGTTTCACAGTACAAAGGAAAAGGTAAGAAAAAGGTCTTTTACACTAGTTAGGATTCAAGTTTAAAAGAAGAACAACAAGAATCATCAGATAAGAATGATGAAGAGGCATGCTTGTTTATGGCCTTACAAGAATCAGATGTGGCTAGTTCATATTTCGAGAGTAAAGAAGAACCTGAAAGGTTGGCACAAAAGTGTAGTGAACAAAAGAAGCAATTGAAGAGGGTCAACTCAAAGCTACGGAAATCAAAGGAATTGCTTGTTAAGCATTTAAGGGTAAAATTGTCTATCTTATGTGCCATTTCACTTACTTTGTGCTATCTAATGAAATACAAGACTCAAGATCCAAATTAGAGCACCAAAAGGTGCAAACTAGAACTGAGTTCATTTCTTGAGGAGAGATCTCAAAAGATGCATGAGATTTGGGAAAAGTCTACAAAGAAATTGGGCAAAACAAGTATTGGCTTTGACGACAAAGCCACTCAGGTGATATCAAACAAAACCCACTCAACCTTTGTTAGAGCTATGAATGGTAATATATATGCATTATATCCTGTTGTTGATATAGCTAGTAGACCAAAATATGAAATTCTATATGATGTTTATCACCAATCTAGGATTAAGAATGCATCTGCTAGAATTGCATGTCCCAATTATGTGAAGCTAAAACCCATGTATGTTAAGAAGACAGATTCACACTTGCATAGAGCATCTGTAACTTCAAAATGGTTGATTAAAACTAAAATGATGTGGATTCCTAAGAAATTGAACTCTATAAGCATGCTTGTCTACATTGCTTTGAAAGCTTGTAATGTCAATTCCAAGTGGTATGTTGATAGTGGTTGTTCTAGACACATGACAAGAGATAAGACCAAATTTGCTAACATTGAAAATTTTGATGGTGGTTCAATTATTTTTGGAGATAATAAGAAAGGCAAAATAGTAGGAAAATGCCCAATACCTGAAACCAAAGAAATGCCTATGCTAAGTGATGTGCTCTATGTAGTGGGTTTAAAGCATAACTTGTTAATATGTGAGTCAATTATGTGACACTAGTAGCTTAGTAAATTTTGATAAAGAAAATTGCAATGTTATTGATAAACAATCTAGTAAAACTCTTTTTACTGCATATAGAGCTTCAGGAAGTGTCTACACTATTCATGAAGATTCCTCACACACTGTTTGCAATTTCACTAACATGGAAAATTTAACGCTTTGGCACAAAAGGTTAGAGCATGTGCATTCCAAGAACATAAAGAATCTTATCAAACATAAGTCTATTAGAGGTCTTCCAAATTTGTCTCTGAATGAAAATCAAGTATGCAATGCTTTCTAACAACGTAAGTAGACAAAAATCTCTTGTAAAATAAAGGAAGTGAATACCTCTCAACCACTTGATATTGTGCATATGGTTTGTGTGGACCCATGAGGGCCACAAGTGTTGGTGGTAGCAAGTACTTTATGCTTGTCATTGATGATTATAGTAGGATGACTTGAATTTATTTTTTGAAAGAAAATCTAAAGTTATAATTCATTTCAAAACATTTGTTAACCTTATTGAAAATAAGAAAAGTTACAGGGCTAAGAGACTTAGATCTGATTTTGGAACTAAGTTCATCATGGAAGAATTCAGTGATTACTGTGATTCAAAGGGAATCAAGAAAGAATTCTCCACAGTCAGAACACCTCAACAAAATAGGGTAGTTAAAAGAAGAAACAGAATAGTTCAAGAAATGGGCAGAACACTTTTATTTGAGAATAATCTATCCAAGGGTTTTTGGGCAGAAATGGTAAACACAACAGTCTATATTATCAACAGAGCTCTTTTGAGATCAAATTCAATAAAAACACCTTTTGACTTGTGGTTTAGGAGGCCTACAACTATGCATTACTTCAAAATATTTAAAAGTAAATGCTTCATCTACAACAACCATGATAATCTAGGAAGTTTTGACTCAAGAGCTGATATAGAAATCTTTTTTGGGATATTCTATAAAAAGCAAAGCCTACAGATGTTACAATTTAAGGACTAAGAAAATGGTGGAATCCATCCATGTGAAGATTAATGAAGAAGGCACCACTCCAAAGGAAGACTCAGAAGAAGATCTTCCTTCAAAAGTTGAAAAGAAAAATGAGCAACCTAGCTCATCCACTAATGTTGAAGAAGAAATAAGAGAACCTCGATATCCGAATCTATAAAAAGAAGTCCAACAAGAAAACATTCTTGACAACAATGAAGGAAGGGCTCTCACAAGAGCTAAGAAGAAGGCATTACCACTTGTAGTTGAGAATGAGCATAGTCACTTTGCTATGTTATCTTCCATTGAACCAAAGAACTACTTCGAAGCAAAAGATGACCCTGATTGGATAACTATGATGCAAGAAGAACTACGCTAAATTGAAAAGAATGATACATGGATTCTCATGCCCAAGCCAAACAAGTAGAATGTTATTAGCTCCAAATGGATCTACCGGAACAAGATGAACGAAGAAAGGATAGTCATCAGAAATAAATCTCAACTGGTCTGTAAAGGATTTACTCAAATTACTGGATTAAACTTTAATGAGACCTTTCCTCCAGTTGCTCTATTAGAGTCCATCCGAATGCTCATCTCCTTTGCATGCTACAAGCAAGTAATGGTCTATCAGATGGATGTCAAGTCTGCTTTTCTAAATGGTGATCTATCAGAAGAAGTATACATTGAGCAACCTGAAGGTTTTGTCGATACGAAGCATCTCAACATGTTCTCAAGCTCAAAAAAGTGCTCTATGGACTCAAGCAAGCTTTAAGGGTATGGTATGACAAACTCCACTCCTTTCTTATCACACTCTATGTGAGGCATTTCAACTCAAACTTTTTAATTTTGCAAATCTATGTGGATAATATCATGTTTTGTGGTTCACACTCGAGTCAAACCACATAATTTGTTGCACTCATGCATTCTAAGTTTGAGATGTCCATGTTAAGCACTTTAAACTACTTCTTAGGACTTCAAATCATTTAATATGCTAAAGGTATATTCATATATCAAGAGAAGTATGCAAAAGAAATTCTAAAAAAATTTAGCATTGATGATTCTAAAACAATGTCTATTCCCATGTGTGTCACCACAAAATTGTCTAAAGAGTGTACCACTGACACTATTGATAATACACTTTACCAGTCCATGATAGGAAGTCTCTTATACCTCACTACATCAAGGCTTGACATCATGTTCATAGTTGGTTTAGTTGCTAGATTTTAGTGTGATCCAAGAGTCTTACATTTGAAAGTTGTCAAAAGGATCCTTAGATATATTAAAGGCACCACTAGACTCGGTTTGCATTATACCCCCTCCTCAGTGTTGTCTTTAGTTGCCTTCTCTGATGTTGATTGGGGTGGTTCACAAATTGATAGAAAAAGCACCTCAGGATGTTATTTTATGTTTGCAAAAAATGTAGTTTCATGGCTTAGGAAGAAGCAAGCTTCTGTGTCTCTCTCCACCTCAGAAGCTGAATAAATTACAGCTGCACAAGCTTGCTCTCAAATATTGTGGATGAGAACCACACTCACAGATCTAGGCATTGAATTTTCTACTCACACTACCATTTTCTGTGATAATTAAAGTGCAATTGCTATTAGCAAAAATCACACATTATATAATAGAAGCAAACACATCCACATCAAGTATCACTTCCTGAGGGACAATGTGCAAAAAGGAAATATACTTATCGAGTATATCCATACTGAGGCACAATTAGTAGATATTATGACCAAACCTTTGCCTCCGACCAGATTTGAGACTCTTCGCACTGCTTTGGGTCTCACCCTTCCTCCTTACTAGCTCTCTATTTTACTACCCTTTTGACTTTCATTGTCAAAAAGGGGATTAAGAAGTTAGGTGGTTTTTGACATTAAAAGGCAAAAGGGGGAGATTGATGGTCTGAGAAGTCCATGAACATGTTTGCCCAAGTTTTAATGTCAAAAAGGATTCGTAGGAGCATTTGGGTCATTTGTCTTTAATTATCTTGTGTTATTACTTTTCTTCCATGAATTTGCACTTTTTAAATGCATGGGTAATTTGGGAATTCTACTAATTAGAATTGCTTGTATTTATCAAAAAAAAAATTAAAAAATGGGCGTCACATATGTTTTGGCATAATTGATTCATTTATGTGGGTGATCGTTTTGTAATATTTATATGAGAAAGAAAATGTGTTAATTAGTGTAATAGATATATATATATATATATATATATATATGTTATATATATGAGACTAAGAGAGGGCTGATAGATAAAACAGATATATTTTTTATATATGGGAAAAGGTGATATAAAAAGAAAGATATTAGGTCATTTTGGGGGTGGCATCAAATGAGGCAACCAAAAGTTATTGTAATAGAAAAGAAAGAGTAAATTTTTGAGAGAAGAAAAAGAAAAACAAAGAAAAGAAGGTGAGGGCTGAAGGATACATTCAGTGAGAGAAAAACAGTGAGTATAAACAAGTGATTGTGAGAACGAAGAAGTGAGCTACAATGAGCTCAGCGATGGTTTAGAGAGAGAATGAGAGAGAGAGAAGGAATCCATGGCTACCGATTCAACCCTCCTAAACTTCATCTCCATTTGGTTCCTAATTTGAGCATATGTAGCGGCTGTTTGAGGTATCGTTGATCTCTTCTTAAAGCTTCTTCAGATCAAAGGTGAGAGTATGATTTTAAACTTCATCTTTGAGCTTACAGCATGTATAATCCTTCCTCTAGCTCACACACATCAGCATAGGTGCACGGTTCCAAGCTGATAAATTTCTTGGTTCTAAAATCAGTCACATCTGCTTTGATTTTTCTGATTCATGAGTAGTGAAAGCAATTTTTGGTTTAGTATTTTGAATTCAGTGTTTAAGATGGTTTGATCTACTTATTTGAAAGTCTAAATTTGTGTTTGCTGAAAAGCATATGCTGGAAATTGTGTTTGCTAGAAACGCTTTACTCAATCCTTTTCTTTGCTAAAAATCATTTGTTAAATCTGTGTTGTTGGAAACTATTTGCTAGTTTTGATTTATGTTTATGGCTGTCCGAAAGTGCTGTATATTGCTATCCAAAATTGCTAAATATTGTTGTTCAAAATTATTGTTTATGGCTGTTCTAAAGTGCTGAATATTGCTGTCCGAAAATGTTGTATATTGCTGTCCAAAATTGCTAAATATTGCTGTTCAAAATTGCTGTTTATGGCTGTCTAAAAGTGTTGTATATTGCTGTCCAAAATTGCTAAATATTGCTGTTCAAAATTACTATTTATGGCTGTCCGAAATTGCTAAATATTACTATTCAAAATTGATGTTTATGGCTGTCCAAAATTGCTGATTATTGCTGTCCAAAATCCTGATTAATTGTTGTCCAAAATCCTGATCAATTGCTGTCAAAATTGTGGATTAACTATTGTCCTAAATGCTGAATTTGTTGTCCATTAAACAGTACTCATGTTGTCTATCTTTTAAACTACTCATGCTACTAACTTTTACCCTAGTGCAGTTGTGTTTAATTCATTAGAACAGGTTCAAAATTCAAGAATAGCCAGAAGAGTAGCTCATGGAGAATATCAAGCTAATGAAGAGTTTTCAAGAAGCGAAGAACAAGATTTATTGATAGAGTGGGCTTATACAAAGTCTGTGAAGCTACACTCAAGGGTGTATGATAAGTGTTCAATTCTATGCATTTGAACCCTCTTTATTGCATACGTTAGTTCCGTTTTTGCGTTTACCGAGATATGTTTACGGTATTTTTGTGTTTTTGATGTATTGCAGGTATTGGAGTAAATGGAGCAAAGTTGGAAGTTTTCTGTAGTCAAGAGATGAAATCAGAAACTGTTGCCAAGGCATTTCGATCAATCGAGATGTGGATTTCGATCAATCGAAATTTTGATTGATCGAAATCTCATTTCGATTGATCGAAATCTCGATCAATCGAAATGCAATTTCGATCAATCGAAATGCTGCAGAGCCCACTTGGCCACTTGCTCACCTGCTCTCCCACTTGCAACAAAATCCCCCTTTTTGCACGACTTAAGGGGATTGTCTGACTTGAACAAGACTTTTGGGGGCCTTCTTGATACAAGAGATATATATAATGATATATATATATATATGGTGGGCCCAAAGGAGCCAAAAAGCATACAAAAAGCACCAAAAGCCACATATCTCACATCTCTCAAACATACAAATCAGAGGAAGAAGAGAGAGACCTTCGGGAGAGGAAGAGGAAGGGCTGAACCAGACCAAGAAGCTTCATTCTCTTCATCAATGGAAGGGTGCAAGGCAACCATGAGCAACTAACTCTTCTACTAGGGTGTTGGTTTCAACCCCTAGCCATGTAAACTTGTTCATCTTTGTAGCTCTTGGGACTTGTAATTAAATGTTGATTATTTAGCCTAGTGATTATGTACACAAATACATTTCTTTTATATATTCATTTGATATGGAATTTATTCTTGTCTTAGAGTAGGTTTTGTCACTTGAATGCACAACATTTGCATATTCCACAAGAAGTGCAAATGATGGCTAGATAATGGTGTTTAAATGAATGTGTGATGCTAGTTTGTATAGACCATGCCAAGACAAGGTAGTTTGGATGCATGTAGTGTTCACTTAGAGAGTAGAGTAAGTAGGTAGTTAGTTAGGTTGAAGAGCTATGCTTGTTGAAGATGGATTATGATAGGTTAGCACACACATTGATCTTTTGATATGTCATTGAGGTCACAAGCCTAATGACATTGTTAGGCATTTAATTAATGAATCCCTTGCTTGCTACACTTATGAACATGTGAATGGCTAGGGGTGGAAACCAACCCTAGTTCTCTCTCCCAACTTTACTCTTTAATTTTATTGTCATTTCCTTTATGCAATAGCTTTAAACACAAAACCAAAAAACCTGTTTTGTTTGAATTAAAGTAGAATTAATCTTTCTCTATGACAATTAACGACTAGTCCTCGTGGGATCGATACCCTCTATATAGAACCTTATCTGCAAAGATTTGTGCTCTTGCGAGTGGTTAAATTATATTTTGATAAAAAGGGCAAAATTAAGCTTGCAATATAATTTAGTTCCGACCACATCAAAATTTTGGCGCCGTTGCCGGGGACTACGGTTTAATTGTCGCCATTGGAAGATTAAATCTGGTTTAATTCTTAGGCTAGAAATTCTTTCATTCTTTTTGTATATATCTTGTTCTTATATCTTAAACTTCTTGATTTTAGGTATACCACATTGCGGGCATCTAAAAGAATTCAAATTGGAACCCTTTGTGAGTATAACTTCAAAAACTGGTGGTTTGAGTTCATTCACATTCTTTTGTATATATTTTTGTTACTTTTGTGTATAGAGGTGTTGTTCAATTGATAATGCATGCTAGGTAGACGGTCATTGTCACTTCCTTTGCTTCCTTGTAATAGTGAACTTGAACGAACACTTAGACGACGTAGAGGAACCTCTAGGGACCCTATTTTGCCTAGGACTGAAAACATGGATCCAAATGAGAGACAACCTCCCGGTCTACCTCCTTTTAATCATGAACAACCGCCTCCACCACCACCTCCTCAAGGAGAGTTGCTTATGGACTTTTACCTTCCGACTACATTTGAAGTACCTTCGTGTATTCAATTTCCGGATGTAGCGGCAAATCAATTTGAAATAAAGTCCTCCACCCTCAACCTTCTTAACAGCTTTCACGGTCTTCCTAATGAGGATCCATACCGGCACTTAGATTACTTCTTTTCCGTGTGTTCCACCATTCGTGTACCACACTTTACGGAGGATGATCTAAAGCTACGTATGTTTCCATTTTCCCTAAAAGATAAGGCTAGAAGTTGGTTCAATTCCCTAGAACCCAACTCAATCCATTCTTGGGCGGAAATGCAAATAGAGTTCTTAAAAAAATACTTCCCAATGGGTAAGACAAGTGATATTCGGCGAGCAATCACCGGATTCACCCAAATTGACCAAGAACAATTCCATGAGACGTGGGAGAGGTTAAAAGATCTCTTAAAATCTTGTCCGCATCATGCTGTCCCAAAATGGCAGCTAGTGCAAAGTTTTTATGATGGGGTGAGTGAGCAACATACTCAAATGATAGACTCCGCGTGTGGGGGTGGGTATCTTTTGAAAAGCCCCGATGAGGCATGGAAACTTTTTCAAACCCTAAGCAACAATTCAGCTCAACGCTCCTCCACTAGGAAAGGGAAGGCCACCCAACCTTGTAGAGGAGTGCATGAGATTTCACGGGTAGATGAGGTAGCCATGCAAGTAGAAGCCTTGTCCCGAAAAATGGATTTAATCATGAAAAATGGGCTGCCTACTCCTAACCAATCTGTCCAAAATCAGGAGGGATGTTCGTTTTGCTATAGCACTTCGCATTTTGTGCGAGATTGCCCTATTGCCGGGCAATCTCCCGATTATGCTCAAGAGCAAGCGAATGCCTTGTACGCTAAACAAATGAATGATCCATATTCGAACACGTACAATCCTGGTTACAAGAATCATCCGGCTTTTTCATGGAAGAATCAAGAATCAAGTCCCCCTTTCTAAGGGCAAAATTCTTTTAATCCCCAATCTCAACAGCCGCATTATAGGCCAAACCCTCAACCTTACAATCAAAGATCTAATTACCAACAACCACCACCTCCTCCGAGAAGCCAAAGCTTTGAAGATCGAGTGATAAGCAATCTTGAGGCCAACACCCGCTTATTGCAAACTCATTCTCAATCAATCTCTAAGCTAGAAGCCAATGCTCAATCTATGGCTAGGTTAGAAGCTCAAATCGGGCAACTAGCTAATGCCTTAAATAGAAGGGAGGAAGGTAAGTTGCCAAGTCAACCGGTGGCGAATCCCAAGGGTGTGCATATGATTGAAGATCCATCATCTTCAACTTGTAATGCTCCTCCAGAGCAAGTTCAATCAATCACAACCTTGAGGAGTGGAAAAATCATTAACTCCAAGGTAGGGGAGGAAGAGAGAAAGGAATTTCAAGAGCAACCTAAAAATCCAAAAGAATCCCAATTAAATCCAAAATTGTTGCCGTTAAATCCAAATTTGCAAAATACCCCTTCAAATCCAAAAGGAAAGGCAAGTGAAGTTATGTCACCATCGATTCCAAATCTTGACACCTCTTATGAACCTCCGGTTCCTTTTCCTCAACGATTGAAGGAACCTTCTCATTTCGGGAAGCAAGGAGAGAAAATCCAAGACATGATGGAGATCTTCAAACAAGTAAAGATCAATCTCCCTCTCCTTGATGCTATTCGACAAATTCCCTCTTATGCGAAATTCTTGAAGGACTTATGCACTCAAAAGCGCAAATCTAGGAATAATGTTCCTAAGAAAGTCCTCTTAACTGAGCACATAAGCTCCATTTTCCAACACCAAGCCCCTCCTAAATTCAAAGATCCGGGTGCTCCGACCATTTCGTGCACTATCGGAAATCAATCTTTTGAAAAAGCACTTCTTGACCTAGGGGCTAGTGTCAATTTGCTTCCATTCTCAGTTTACCAACAACTAGGTTTGGGGGAACTCAAGCATACCACGGTTGTGTTGCAACTTGCCGACCGTTCGGTGAAGCAACCACGTGGCATCATTGAGGATGTCATCATTCAAGTGGACAAATTCTATTTTCCGGTGGACTTCATAGTCCTTGACACAGAACCGGTCCAAAATCCGAATCATCATATTCCTATCATTCTAGGTCGTCCATTCTTGGCCACGGCAAACGCTTGCGTTAATTGCCGTACTGGAGTGATGGACATCTCTTTTGGGAATATGAAAGTCCGCTTGAACATCTTCAATGCTTCCCACCACACACCCGACGATGAAAGTGAGTGCTTTTGTGTCGATGTAGTGGACGACCTTGTTCAAGAAGCACTTCCTTCTATTCTTTCCACGGACCCCTTAGAGGCATGCCTAAATCATTTTAACCATGACGATTTTGACATTGAGCAATCCATATGTGAAGTCAATTCCATGCTCGATGTTAATACTGTCATGGATTTGCCTAAGTGGAGAGTTCCGAGAGAACCCTTGCCCCCTTTGTCCAAAACTCCCCAAACTCCTTCTTTAATTTCCCCACCACAACTTGAGCTCAAGCCTCTTCCAGCTACACTCAAGTATGTTTTCTTGGGCGCAAATGAGACCCTTCCAGTCATTATTGCTTCCAATCTCACAAATGCTCAAGAATTGGAACTCATAAAGGTGCTCAAAGAGCACAAAGAAGCAATAGGATGGAGTGTGATAGATCTTAAGGGAATAGACCCTTCTGTTTGTATGCATCGCATACACTTGGAAGAGGATGCAAAGACCTCAAGGGAGGCACAACGTCGATTAAATCCAAATATGAAGGACGTTGTCCTGAAGGAGGTGGTGAAGTTACTAGATGCGGGGATCATATACCCCATCTCTGATAGCAAGTGGGTTAGTCCCACTAAGTGGTTCCAAAGAAGTCTGGTATTACGGTGCAACCTAATGATAAGGGTGAATTAGTTCCCCAACGCACCACCACAGGATGGAGAGTGTGCATTGATTATAGGAAATTAAATTCAGCCACTCGGAAAGATCACTTCCCCCTCCCATTCATTGATCAAATATTGGAGAGATTAGCCGGGCAAAGCTTTTATTGCTTTTTGGATGGATATTCCGGCTATAATCAGGTTGCTATAGACCCGAGGGACCAAGAGAAAACCACCTTTACATGTCCCTTCGGCACATTTGCTTATAGACGCATGCCCTTTGGGTTGTGCAATGCACCGGCAACTTTTCAACGGTGTATGATGTCTATCTTCTCGGACATGGTGGAAAAATTCTTAGAAGTGTTCATGGATGATTTTTCCGTTTTTGGACCTTCATATGAATCATGCCTCCAAAATCTAGCTTGTGTTCTCAAAAGATGTCAAGAAACCAACCTAATTATTAGTTGGGAAAAGAGTCACTTTATGGTTCAAGAGGGTATTGTCCTAGGGCATATTGTGTCTAAGCGAGGAATAGAGGTTGATAAAGCCAAGGTTGAGCTCATTTCCAAACTTCCTCCACCATCCACGGTGAGAGAGATTCGTTCATTCCTTGGGCATGCGGGCTTTTATCGCCGTTTCATCAAAGACTTTAGCAAGATTTCTCGGCCTTTGTGTCGCCTTCTTGAAAAAGAGTCTTACTTTACCTTTGATGAAGCGTGCCTTGACGCTTTTGAAAAACTCCGCGCCTTGCTTACAACCGCTCCAGTTCTAATCCCTCCAAACTGGACTCTCCCATTTGAGATTATGTGTGATGCATCCGACTATGCCATGGGTGTGGTCTTGGGGCAACGAGTAGACAAACTGCCACATGTCATCTATTACGTAAGTAAAACCCTTTCCGAAGCTCAAATCAATTATACCACAACGGAAAAGGAATTGCTTGCGGTAGTATTTGCATTAGACAAATTTCGAGCTTATTTATTAGGTTCAAAGGTCATTGTCTATTCGGACCATGCTGCCCTCCGGCATCTTTTGACGAAAAAGGACACCAAGCCTAGGTTGATCCGCTGGATACTCTTATTGCAAGAGTTCAATTTTGAGATTAGAGACAAAAAGGGAACTGAAAATGTGGTAGCTGACCACCTTTCTAGAATTCTTGTTGAATCCCTCCATAATTCCATTCCAGTTTGTGAATCCTTCCCAGATGAACAACTCTTTGTCATCTCTCAAGAAATTATCCCTTGGTATGCGGATGTGGTTAATTATTTGGCAACCGGTAAAATACCATCTTCTTGGACCAAACAAGAGAAGGATCGTTTTCTCTCCCAATCACGATCATATTATTGGGACGATCCTCAATTGTTCAAATACTGCCCCGATCAAATAATTCGTAAGTGTGTACCCAACAGTGAATTCCAAAGCATTCTTAAATTTTGTCATACACTCGCTTGTGGGGGACACTTTAGTGCTAAGAAAACCGCAGCAAAAATTCTTCAATGCGGATTTTTCTGGCCGACACTTCATCGGGATGCATATTCATTCTGCCGCTCGTGTGAGCGATGTCAGCGCCTCGGCGCGATGTCTCGGAAGGACATGATGCCTCTTAACCCTATTCTTGTCATTGAAATATTTGATGTGTGGGGCATTGACTTCATGGGACCATTTCCACCCTCTACTGGTCATGAGTACATACTTGTGGCGGTGGACTACGTATCTAAGTGGATAGAGGCCGTTGCTACCAAAACCAACGATCACGCAGTCGTGGTTAAATTCATACAAGCTAACATTTTTAGCCGGTTTGGTACGCCTCGGGCCATCATCAGTGACGGAGGTAAGCATTTCTGTAACCGGTTCCTTCGAACCTTGCTTCTCAAATACTCCGTCACACACAAAGTAGCCACCCCCTACCATCCTCAAACTAGTGGCCAAGTAGAAGTATCCAATAGGGAGATTAAGAACATTCTTCAGAAAACTGTTCGGCCTGACCGGAAGGATTGGTCATTGCGACTAAACGACGCATTATGGGCATACCGAACCGCATATAAAACTCCCATTGGAATGTCACCTTATCGGTTAGTTTATGGCAAGGCGTGCCATCTTCCGGTTGAATTGGAGCATAAAGCTATGTGGGCCACCAAGACCTTCAATTTTGACATGAAAAAGGCCGGCTCTAATCGAAAGCTTCAATTAAATGAATTGGAAGAATTGCGACATGACGCGTATGAGAATGCGAAAATCTATAAGGCAAGGTCCAAAGCCTTT
This sequence comes from Cornus controversa, assembly GCA_026545225.1. Taxonomy (NCBI): domain Eukaryota; kingdom Viridiplantae; phylum Streptophyta; class Magnoliopsida; order Cornales; family Cornaceae; genus Cornus; species Cornus controversa. Next base: position 1,739,987 of record CM048851.1, on the reverse strand, counting down.
CATGATCGTAATATTCGAGTCAAAACATTTTCGCCGGGCCAAAAAGTTTGGTTGTACAACTCGCGCCTCCATTTGTTTCCCGGAAAACTTCGCTCCCGTTGGGATGGACCATTTTTGGTTAATTCCGTCGCCCCCCACGGAGCAGTGGAATTGAAGGACTTGAAAGATGGCTCGATGTTCAAAGTAAACGGGCAGCGCTTAAAAGTGTGCGTGGATGACCAAGTCACCACCGAATACGTGGATGTCGTCACTTTGACGGATTCCGTGTATTTTGACTCGTGAGCCGATCCGGACGTCGCGCCATAGACGTGTAAGGTGGCGACGCCATGGTCGCTATCAAGCTTCCATGGTGTCCCTTTAATCCAAAGTAGGTTTGTATCTAAGCAATGTAGTATCTAATTCCCCAATATCCAAGTCTCTGAAGCATATTTTAAACTGACTGTTTTTGAGCATTTCGATTGATCGAAACCAAGATTTCGATCAATCAAAAATTTCGATTGATCGAAATTTTGGTTTCGATTGATCGAAAAATTGCAGAGATTTGCCAAGTCCAAAGTCCCGAGAGGTGATATTCTTCGATTGCACTTCGATAGGTCTTTGATCGATCGAAACTTTCGATTGATCGAAATGGGATTTCGATTGATCGAACTAAAAGTTCGATTGCATCAATTAAATGTTCGATTGATCGAAGTAAAAATGTGATTTAGGGAAGGAATGTTCGATTGATCGAAGAGACAATCTCGATCCATCGAAGTTAGTTTCAATTGATCGAAGCAAGATTTCGATCAATCGAAATTTCGATTGATCGAAATGCACATTTCGATCAATCGAAATGCACGCGGAGCCTGCACGTGAGCCGAAAATCTATTTAAATCGTTGGCAGCTTCCCTTTCCATTCCTGATCGCCGCTTTTCTCAGCAGTGCCAGTATACCAGTCAGTCGGACTGACATTCAGTTGGCACCGCCCACCCGCTTCACATCTACTCAGTGGGATCGGGTGAGGCGACACTTAGAGCGACAGGACCATCAGGGTGATCCACCAGACGATGTAGATATGGATGCCCCGGTGAAGATGGATGAGGGAGAGCCAGCAGGGGCTGAGGCGGAGGACGAGGAGATGGAGGACGAGGAGATGGATGTCGCTGCAGAGCGGCATGATATCTTAGCGACAGGCTATTCCTGCCTGGCGGCTGACGTAGAGCGGCTCCAACAGGGTTTTGACGAGCACGTCCAGGTGACGCAGAGTCAGCTGGCGGGTATTCGGACGGACATTTCTTCTCTGGTGCAGGGCCAGAGAGCGATCTTAGATGAGTTCCGAGCCTTCCGGCAGGATCTGCAGTTCCTGTTCGCCGGTCGAGCCTCCACCTCCACTTCTGCTCCCACCGAGCCACCACCACCACCACCCGCCCTCGAGTAGCTGCACTTTATTCACCTTTTATGCTTTACTTTCTGTATTTTTCTTTCTTTATTTTTGATAGGCCATGTTGGCCATGTTTAGTTTCTTTTTGCGTATTCCACCTACATGTACCCTTTGTACTGAAACGCATTTTCATCTATATGGAATACATTTATATTTGCTTTTATGACATGTGTTATCTTTACTGCCTTTTCTTTTTGCTTTCCGTCAATTTATCTGTTCTCTAGACTTTGACTATGTATGTAGTACCACTTGTCTAATTGTTATATGCGATTCAGTTGATGATTTCCGTTTATTACCGCCTGGTTTTAATTCCCAATACTGTTGAGATTGCTTCAACACAGTATGGCGGTAATAAAGAAAGGCAGCCCCTTTGCGTGCTATACGTTAGCGCGCCTGGATAGTCAATATCTTGTCGCATAGACCTCTTAGACAATCGGGAAACACCAGTTCAGACCATTAGATTTACAGTGATATTGGCATTGTCTGTTTGTGCATAAGTATTTCATTATGTTCTATTTATCTACTTTTTGTTCCTCGTAATGCTCGTGGTATCCAGTTGGTATTCTGTGCAGATTTTTCTTATTTACAGGATGACCGCTGCTGTGGAATTCCATTTTTCTCGCATTCTGCCATCCCGGTAACTTCTTTCCTTGCTCTTCTTGTCCAAGCATTGAGGACAATGTTGCATATAAGTTTGGGGGTGCGGTATGCTATACCACTTGCATATGCATGCAATGTTCAGTCATTATATTGAGTGTCATTGTAGAGCAGTTTTTTTCTGTGATATTTTTGCATGCTTGCTATGATGTCTTGCTTTGTAAAGGAAGATCATTCGAATAAATGTCCGAGGTAAATGCAGCAGGTAGTTAAGAACTTTAGCATTGTAAATACCCGCACTTTTGCAAGCTTTATAGTAGGCTAGAGCGGTCTACATTATTGTCCAAACTCGAGCACGTACAATTCTTGCCCTAAATTTGTCCTTAACCGCACAAATTCGCACACATGCAGTTTAAATTGTGGGGTATAAGTCTGAGGGAGAATTTTTGAAAATTTCTGTTTTTATCTGAACATCTTAAAGAATAAGTTCTTCCGGTTGTTGTAAAAAAAAAAAAAAAAAAAAAAAAAAAAAAAAAAAAAAAAAGAAGAAATAAAAAGAGAAAAATATGCAATAAGCCTTCTCACTAAATAAACCGGATTTCTATGCCTCAAAGCAGGAAATATTCGTGTAAAAGTGTGTAAGGTTGAGCAGTAATAAGCGGATGGCTTGCTTACGCTCATCGCCTTGTAAGCTCGGTTATTAAGTCCGAGGGGTGCTTCTTCGCCTAATGCCCTAAAACCAATTGGTTTGGGAGTCATTGGCCCAATGCCGCTACATGGGCTTACAAGAAAGCAGAAAGAGCTAAGCATTGCACGGTCATCCGCACATGAGCAATCATGAATGTTTTGTGATAATGAAACAGCCGGGTTGAGCATTTTCAATGAGTTTTTCTCTTAAAAACAGATTTGTTCGTTTTCTTCTCCAAATATGACAAAAGCCACACGTTAGAATGCATGTTCACTTTTCAAAGAGGATTTTGGGGTTGGAATTGTTATAGTTGTTCGGGCTGGCCAGCATGTGGGGACTGTCGTTCATTTATAGCTTGTGAAAGTCCATTTTTGCTAATGACCACATAGTTCTGTAATACTTGTTGCATTTGCCAATTGTGAAATGAATGGATGAGCGCCCTTTATCTAGTTGATGACTGAGCATGATTAAACTTTTGTATAAGATAGTTGATTTCATTTTTGTAATATTGTATTGCTAAGGGACTAGCAATATGTAAGTTTGGGGGTGTGATAAGTGTTCAATTCTATGCATTTGAACCCTCTTTATTGCATACGTTAGTTCCGTTTTTGCGTTTACCGAGATATGTTTACGGTATTTTTGTGTTTTTGATGTATTGCAGGTATTGGAGTAAATGGAGCAAAGTTGGAAGTTTTCTGTAGTCAAGAGATGAAATCAGAAACTGTTGCCAAGGCATTTCGATCAATCGAGATGTGGATTTCGATCAATCGAAATTTCGATTGATCGAAATCTCATTTCGATTGATCGAAATCTCGATCAATCGAAATGCAATTTTGATCAATCGAAATGCTGCAGAGCCCACTTGGCCACTTGCTCACCTGCTCTCCCACTTGCAACAAAATCCCCCTTTTTGCACGACTTAAGGGGATTGTCTGACTTGAACAAGACTTTTGGGGGCCTTCTTGATACAAGAGATATATATAATGATATATATATATATATGGTGGGCCCAAAGGAGCCAAAAAGCATACAAAAAGCACCAAAAGCCACATATCTCACATCTCTCAAACATACAAATCAGAGGAAGAAGAGAGAGACCTTCGGGAGAGGAAGAGGAAGGGCTGAACCAGACCAAGAAGCTTCATTCTCTTCATCAATGGAAGGGTGCAAGGCAACCATGAGCAACTAACTCTTCTACTAGGGTGTTGGTTTCAACCCCTAGCCATGTAAACTTGTTCATCTTTGTAGCTCTTGGGACTTGTAATTAAATGTTGATTATTTAGCCTAGTGATTATGTACACAAATACATTTCTTTTATATATTCATTTGATATGGAATTTATTCTTGTCTTAGAGTAGGTTTTGTCACTTGAATGCACAACATTTGCATATTCCACAAGAAGTGCAAATGATGGCTAGATAATGGTGTTTAAATGAATGTGTGATGCTAGTTTGTATAGACCATGCCAAGACAAGGTAGTTTGGATGCATGTAGTGTTCACTTAGAGAGTAGAGTAAGTAGGTAGTTAGTTAGGTTGAAGAGCTATGCTTGTTGAAGATGGATTATGATAGGTTAGCACACACATTGATCTTTTGATATGTCATTGAGGTCACAAGCCTAATGACATTGTTAGGCATTTAATTAATGAATCCCTTGCTTGCTACACTTATGAACATGTGAATGGCTAGGGGTGGAAACCAACCCTAGTTCTCTCTCCCAACTTTACTCTTTAATTTTATTGTCATTTCCTTTATGCAATAGCTTTAAACACAAAACCAAAAAACCTGTTTTGTTTGAATTAAAGTAGAATTAATCTTTCTCTATGACAATTAACGACTAGTCCTCGTGGGATCGATACCCTCTATATAGAACCTTATCTGCAAAGATTCGTGCTCTTGCGAGTGGTTAAATTATATTTTGATAAAAAGGGCAAAATTAAGCTTGCAATATAATTTAGTTCCGACCACATCAGTGTACTAATTGAAGACAAGTTCAAGTGTCATGATCTGCCAAGAAGACAAGTGACCTTGTCATTGTCATGCCGGACCTTGAAGACTAACTATCAGAGTTTGAAGATTTGAATATTGACCTTTGAAGACCAACATACAAAGTTTGAAGACTTTGCCACTACTCAAGACATCGAACTGACTCTACTACCACTATGTATAGTCCAAGTATTGGGATACTTTGGATAGGGGGAGTGTGAGTGATTGTGGTGAGATTGAGGTGAGATAGTTTGGGCTTTGGGAAGCCTAAGTTGGGATTCAAAGAGGAAAAGTTGTTGTGAGATTTGGGGAGAATGCTTTAGGCATAGGGAGGCTATGAACTGGGTGAGTGATGGAGCGAACTATGTTGTGAGTTGGGTGAGTGAGAGAGTGATTGAGAGAATTACTGTACTACCTTTTCAGACATAGTGGAGCTCAGTTTGAAGAGGTTTTTTTTTTTCCACCTTCGGGTTTTCCTCTATAAATCTATGTGTCCAAAATAGTGTGATTGCATGTGCCAGCCAAACCTGCAATATTAGGAAGAAAAATAGAAGAACCTATTCACCCCCTCCCCCTCTAGGTTCATCAGTTACCTAGGACAAGGAAGAGTCACAACACAGTTTGGGTCATTGTGGATAGGTTGACCAAGGTGGCTCACTTCCTTCCTATTCAAGTGACGGATGATGTGGATACTCTTAGTCAGTTGTACATAGATCAGATTTTGAGACTGCATGGAGTGCCAGTTTATATTGTGTCTAACAGGGATTCGAGGTTAACGTCATGATTTGGCAGAGTTTTTAGGCTGCACTTGATACGGACCTCCATTTCAGTATGTCTTTCCATCCCTAGCAGATGGTTAGTCAGAGCGTACTATACAGATTTTGGAGGATATGCTTAGAGCATGTGCACTTGATTTTCAAGGTAGTTGGGAGGTTCACCTTCCATTGGTGGAGTTTGCATACAATAATAGCTACCAAGCTAGTATTGAGATGGCTCCATTTAAGGCTTTGTACAGTAGACCTTGTAAGTCACCGATTTGTTGGACAGATGTCGGTGAGACAGTGGTGTTAGGGATAGATATAGGCAGAGAGACTATAGAAAAGATCAAGATCATACAATGGCATTTGCTTACGGCTTAGAGTCGCCAGAAAAGCTATGCCGACAAAAGGCGGAGGCCTTTAGCATTTGAGGTGGGGGACCATGTCTTCTTCAAGGTCTCATCATAATGGGGTTTGATGCAGATTGGGCGTAGTGGGAAGCTAACCCCACAGTTTATTAGTCCATTCGAGATATTGGATCATGTGGGTGAGGCTGCATATCGCTTGGCATTGCTACTACAGTTGTCAAGTGTGCACAATACTTTCCATGTTTCGATGTTGACGAAGTATGAGTCGAATCCTTCACACGTGTTAGATTGGATAGATCTTGAGGTGGAGTAGGATGTATCTTACAAGGAGAGACCGGTATAGGTTTTCATACTAGGGAGCAAGCCTTCGTGGCAAGACCATTCTATTGGTTAAAGTCCTTTGGATGCATCACAGAGTCAATGAGGCTACATGGGAGCGAGAATAAGAAATTCACTCAAATTATCCCGATTTGTTTTCTACTTGAGTTATTTTCCTAATTTCGAGAATGACAATCCTTTAATGAGTCGAGGTTGTAGAGACCGTGACCAATTTTGGCCGGTTTGCATTTTTTGCATCATAAGCATCATAAATGTATTTTGAGTAGTATTTAACATATTTTGAGTGTGGGGAACATGTTTGGAAAGTGTTTTAAAGGTTTTGGTAAATTTTTGAAAGATTTGGAGAAGTTTGATTTTTTGGTTAAAACGGGGCCCGAGATGCGGTCTTTAGTGGGCCCGGGAATTTGAAAATTTTTTTAAAATATTTATTTTTGGGAATGATGTAGATGGAATGTTTCGAGAGTTAAGGAAGTGATTATGAGGCCGTAGGAGTTTTTGGAATCAAAAACGAAAGTCGGGAGGGTACGTAAGTGGCCCGGGGGCATTTTAATCATTTCCTGCGCCAAGATATTATATGTAGAAGTGGCAGAGATATTTCATCCATATCCCATGCCTCCTTCTCTCTCTAAAATTCTCCATTTTCATAGCTCTCCCTTCTCTCTACATTTCAGACCCGTTTGAATTAGATTCAAGACTCGCCGAAGGAGGGAGATACGTAAGGGACAGCTAGGGCTTCCATTTGAACCAAACATCTTCGCGACTCAAAAAGGTGGACATTCATGGAAATTTGAGAAGTGCTTAGAAGGTCTTCAATTTCGAGGTAAGGGTTCTCCTTCTCATTTATTTGTCGATTCTAAGGTTTCGGGTGAAATAGTAAGATCTAAGGGTGTGTATTGCATGATTTAGAGTGGTAAGAGGGGTGGGATATGATGATTTACTACTCTCCTTGGTCTCTATTATGCAATAGATATGTATATGGTAGTATACATGATAAAAGAAATGAATGTGTGAGAGATATTAGCATGTATGCTTATATGCTAGGTTTTGTGCACATATGTGAAAAGGTGTTATATTGAACATGTATGTATTATGTGTTATTAAGTGAGTTAAATGTATGCTATCTTTTTATAGAAAATGTGTGCATTGATGAAGCATGAATAAAATGTGCTTAGGTGAAGTTTGTGAGCATATGTAGATAGTATACTAGGTTTTACATGTATAGGTAAATATATGTGTGGCGTTGTGGAAATGAAATGTATGCTATGCACTCTTATGATTAGCCTATGCATTATGGAGCATAATTTCTATATGCTTGATCATTGTTATATGTTCGAAATACATATATGGTGCCGTTGTGAGGAAACAAGGAAGTGTGATTGAATTACCTAGAGTAGGTCAATACTCGATTATGGTTGTGGTTGTAAAGTGGTCAAATCACCTGGAGGAGGTAAATTCTCAGTGATAGTGGAATAATCACCTTGGAGTAGGTAAATACTTGGTGAGAGTTCAAAAATGACCCAAGTCACCTGAAGGAGGTAAATTTTTGGTGATGGCGATCTAATCACCCTTGGAGTAGGTAAATACTCGGTGACAGTGTTGACGTTGTGTGGGAAGTGTCTCGGTCACATTGTTGGTCAAGAATCATCTTAAGGTATCAGGTTGAGTCCGAGAGAGAGAGACAAGTATATGATTATTGCTTTCATTTTGAATTATGAAGCATGATATGTGTTTAATGCATTCCTATATATATGCATTGTTGTGAACGAATATGATGTATGTTGAATGATACATGTACTGTAGTGACATGCATTCATGTAGGTCATGTCAAGTTGGCACTTAGGTGGGTTGGGATATCTCTACTGAGCCACCGTGGTGCTCACCCCTTTATTCTAAACTCTTTTTATAGATAAGGTGTCGATGACAGATGGAACTTGAGTGTCCAAGTGAAACACTAGTATCATTTTGCTATCTTTTGGATGTTGTGCATATTGTGGCTATCCATGTCGGCTTGTGGCATGGGACTCCATTTTGAGTTATAGTTATATTTTAGACGAATGTAACTTTGTGGTATGCTTGGGTTATAAGCTTGATGTATATGATAAGACTATGGACTTGTTTATATAATGCTTGTTGAGAGCATCTAGTTTCATTTGGATGGACTAATGTCGTGATGGATGTTTTCAATATGAATTGGAACATGTTTGTGATGGAGAATGACTTATATTGATGTATGATATTGTTCGGGATTTGAATCCGGCTTAGAATGATGTATAACGATATTTTTAGCATTTGTTCTTGTTATAGATGATACTTCATGATTTTTAGGCTTTTTAGAGAAGTTTTGGAGCCTATAAGTTGGAAATTTCAACCATTAGACAGTATGTTTCGATACTTGTGTCGATAGATGTTCGATGCATCGAAACTTCGATGGATCGAAGTCACTATTCACAACATGCGTTGAAAATTCAATCGGGCATAACTTTTTTGTTTTAAATCAAAATTGAGCGTGGTTTTTTTTAAAATTGAGTATTTTTGGATTCTCTATCAAATGGTGTAGGTTTCAGTTTTAGTTTTCAAACACACAAAGTGTTGAGTCTTGGAAGTGAGTGATTCATGAGAGTGCGGATAAATAAAATCCCCACTAAGGTGATATGATTTGATGTAGGACCCATTGGGATTTGATGGGGGTGGAATTGTGTACAACTATGTGCAATAATAGAGTTGAGCGTCCATGGTAATTGAGGGTAAAGATGATCCATTGGGCATAATGGATGGAGCAACCTCTAGTTCTCCGGGAGTCGAAAATCGGGGTGTTACACAATATCTATGACTTGTGCTCCTGTCTTTGATAACCATATGATGCACGCACTAAGTCAATTATGTATTCAATGGACACCTTGATTCATTTCATGTAGGGGTGCACACGATTCGGTTCCTGGAGGAACTGGAACCATTGGGAGGTGGAATTGAATCGAATCAAATCGTAGTCAACGGTTCAGTTTGGTTCTAAACCGCAATTCTTTTTTTTTAAATGATTCAATTGAACATTTGTTTTACAGGGGGTGGATAAGTCCTAATCTGTATATATACAACATAAATAACTGGGAACAAAGATGACCATATGTTTGAGTAACCACCAATGAATCAATGATAGTCAAGAAAAATAGCCACTAATAGATACAACATCCAAATTACGTAAACCTTGTTTGTTCTTAAATCCAAACACTTCAAGAATTTCTACCGTATAAATGGGGAAGGAGCAATTGCAACCCCAAAAACAGAAAGGGATGGAAAAGGAACAATTAAAACCCCAAATTAATTAGAGAGAGATTGAGTGAGAAATTACCATGAGTGAGGAAGATGATGAGTTGGTGACTCCGTGGTTGGAGTTTGAGAGTCACGTCGGAGAATCGAACATGGCTTTGGGGTTTTGGCTTATGGTCGCTGCATGAGTTGTAGAAAGAGAGAGAGATTAAGTGAGTTACCAGATCTAAATCTGTGGACCGTGACACCAGAAAGAGAGACATACCAAATCATATCGGGCTGCTAGCTTTCGATGAAACGGTGAGTCATTATGTCATGTCCCAAAATTTGGACTACCGAAACTCCCCCAGTCCAAGTCCAAATCCCGAGACTGAACCCGTCCATCAAACCCTAATGAACCATCTTAAATCATAATTACCGCGGAAGCTTAATTAAGTACACACTCATGCGTGTGTGCAACTCAACATCAACCAATACCAATGGAAAGAGGATTCAAAAGTACTCAATTTAAAAAATAACCACGCTCAATTCCAATTTAAAATGAAAGAATTATGTCCAATTGAAGTTTGGACCAATTTCAGGACTTGCTCGTAATTACAAGGGCGATTTCATCCATTAATATCTAATACACTACCTCAATCATTAAATCAATGCAGAATCATAATTACCCTCATACATTTACCTATGTATGACTCAACCTCAATAATCTATGGCCTCACACGTGGCCACACATGCTTCCCCGAACAATTCCCCAATTTTATCTTAATCCACCCTACCACACATTATGATGCATCATAATGTTGGTTACGATGCATCGCACAAGATGTGTAACATCCAGCAAAATCCCCTGGAATCCAACTTAAAACACTCAACCACTCACGATGCATCATTCTTGGGTTTTCAATGCATCGCCATATTACGATGCATCGTTTGTCACACCCTGAACCTCGAGACTCAAGATCCATGGATGAAAAGAGAGTTATCGGACTCAAACCGACCCCAAAGTATAAAACTAGAATAAAACATGAATAATCATCCCTTAGCTGATAGAAAATCTGAACACTCGTTACAAAAAAATTCATAACAAATTCATTTCAACTCGAAACGGAGCAAACTAAAATTCTATAGACTATAGACTAAATGTATAACATTAATAACCAAATATTAGCAGCTAAAAATATGCCAATGAAATTAGTTTTATAAGTTAAAACAGTTCACATGGTGCAAGCTAAAAACAGACCTTCGTCAAGGATGGACTCATTTGAATTTGTTAAAGAATTTATAAAATTCTGGGCTTTGGTATTTGGAAAATAGACATAAATTACTACGATCTTGAAAATTTTCAAAATTTATTGAGTTTCAAAAATGGGTCAAATGATTTTTCCAAATCAGCACACAACAGTGATTTCAAAATCTGATGGCAGGACTATTTCGAATTTTTATAAAACTCTGTAGCTTCCCAAAATTCACGAAATTTAATATGGAAGTACTAGACATCTAGGAGAAGACATGGTAAAAATTTCAAGACATTTGGAGAAGTTTAGGCCTATCAAACAATTTTTGCAAAATATGGACAGAAAGGGATCTTTTCATGAAACATCTGTCAAGAAAAATTTTCCTTCCCATTTCTCCCATAAACCTGCTCCAAACTGAACTTAACACAAGATATGAGCATGAATATGAACCTAAAATCATCCATGGCAAGTCCCAACTCAAGATATCAAAATCTGAAAATGAAATTTGGTGCAACATGAACCAATTCATAAACTTATACATACAACATGACATTTAGGTGTCATTACATACACATTTTTAAAAAAGTCAAAATAAATGAAATTCAAGGAGAAGCAATCCTACACATGAAGTTAGTGGCTAGGTGCACAAAAGACCACAAGAATGCTTCTAAACAAATTTCATCATACATATAACAAAATGAAGGCCACATGACGCTTTAACATCAAAAAGAAATTCCTTGGAGATTGTTGCACCAATGGAGGCTCAATTCTCTCTAGTGTCAACTCCTTTACCTGAAATGTTTAGGGAGTGAGCTTATCCTCTCATAGCTCAGTAGAAGTCAAGTTAAAAGCTTTATATCTCCAACTATTACATATAACAAACCATTAAGTGATCAATGATGCAACTAGGGTTCATGCTCCCTAAATGCCTAATTCTTTGGAATAGTTTTAAACATGGAATGACATTGCAACAATAACCTCCACAATTTAATCAAGGGTAATATTAACATACATAAAACATGTGAAGCAAGTGTGCAATTCAAATACCAAAGTATATAAACAAAAATTTTGAAATCATCAAGGTGGGATTGACTCGCAAGACACCCTTCAAGTCACGTGTTTGTGGCACGCACTAGGCATCAAACAAGACACGTGTCATTGACGACGTTTCTAATGGTTCTTTCCAGAATATTAGCCCACCGATGACCACCCCAATTGGTCAATATATGAGAATTTCCCTCAAGGGACAATACCCTTAAACGCGACATCAAATCCCAAAATCATCATCCAAACATATTGTGGCATGATCAATCAATTCAACACATGTGAAATGTTCACAAGCACATAAACAATGCAATAGGATTCAATTCATGTCCTATGATTACACCTAGCATGACATGGTCTCATAACCTCAACATTGACAATAATTTTGTTATGTTAAAATAATATTTCAAGAAGCACAATTAGGTAAAAAAAAAATGTTGAAATCCAACTACAACAAGCAAAATAGATATCACAACAACCACAATCAATCCTCCACAAAAATAATCCCATTCTCCACATATCTCATGAGTACAAAAAAAAAGACACAATACTCTTGCACAATCATTAATAAGAAAAACATGAGACAAACATCTATGTAGACATGGGATTAAAATGGAAGGAAATGAAATAAAACCCTAAACACTCCATGGGTAAACATATGCAAACTTTAGCCAAATAAAACTCAAAACTTAAACCCCCTACGTCAACTTGGAGTGAAATCTCCAAAATGTGGAAATATTACACTCAATACTTAACCTTGTAGGAATGTTCCAAATTTTCTACCCAAAAGAAGAAATTTCAGCATAGAGCTTCTAACTTTGAAAATTCACTAAAAATAGCACACTTATCCAAATAACATGATTCCAAATTAATGTGAAAGCTAAATCATTCTACTTTCACCTCAATAAATCAAAAGGGAAAGAATATCAATCCATAAACTCAGTTTTTATAATTAAAATCGTAGTTAAATTTCTATTTAAAACAGTTTCCACAGAATGCTACACCCAACTTTATAATTCCACCATAATTCCAAAATTCATTCATTTATCTCGAAATTCTCCAGATTCATCCTACAATAAGTCTATTTTTAAACCCAATTTGAATCAACCCAAAATTCCATTCACAAGTTGAGTTATTACCGAAACAATCCAAGTAGGACAGATTCTGCACGGTCATGAGAAAAAAATCATAACTCATTCAATTCTTATCCAAATAAGGTCTATGATATATCAAAATAGAGATAAGACATAGATCTATGTCCCTGTAAAATATTATAGCATGTTGAGAACTATAACTCATGAAAACGAAAACATATCCACAGTGGCAGATTGCTGCCCAGTTTTCTCCCAACATGAAATGTGATTTTCTTGCATGTTCTTTAACAATAAAACCACATACAACACTTGTAGGTTCAAGAATAGGAGGGTTAAACATTATTACCTCAACTTCAAGCTTTAGGATCAAAAGCCCCAAATCATCAGAATTTCAAATTCCACCAAACTTGGATTTCAAATCGTAGATCAGAGCAAGGAGAGTAATCTTTCCTCCTTCAAGAAGACCCAAATCTCAACTTCAACTCTACCCAGATTTCAAAAGTCTTAAAAACAAGACTTTGAACCAATTATATTGAAGATGAAAGAGAGGAGAATAACTTTATCTGATGGAGCAAGCTCCAAATCTCACCCTAAGGTGCTCAAAATGAAGGAAGAAGGTTGAAGAAGAAGGAGAGCTTGAGAGCTCTTTAATGGCAGAATTCTGTATCTCTCTCTCTTGTCCCAGCCATATACATATCCATATATGCCACCTCACCAAGAGCAATTGACCATTTTGCCCATAAGTCACTTAATGTACCTTCTCGAGCTCCGTTTTCAATTCTGAAAGCTCCTACGGTCTCGAAATCATTTTCTTAACTCATTAAACATTTTGTTAACTCTAAATTCAAAATTAATTATTTTTCAAAAAAATTCAGATTCCTGGGCTCACCTGGACCGTGTCCTGGGCCCTCGTTTGACCAAAAAGTTAAACTTCTCAAAATGCTCCGAAAACTTTCAAAAACCATAAATCATCCTTCCAAACATGTTTTCTACTCTTGAAAAATCCAAAACATCATTCAAAACGCTTCGAACATTTCTTCTTTCCAACATAGGAAAACAAATTAATTTTTCTCAACTTTGAAATAACTGGGCTCAGTTTCTTTGGAATCTCTAAATGACACTAATTTCAATGGAAATAAAAATTTAAAACACTCAATTTCAAAAAAAGAATCACCTAAATCGGATTTAAGATGAGTGAATTACGAATTTTCAAAGTCTAAAGAAAAACAACCATATATAAATAATATCAACCCGACCCGGATCCAACCGGATAAATGGTCCAGTCATTACATCGTTATTGGAATTACGAGGCATCGTAATCACTCAACTGCTACTATAACAAATTCACCAAGTGATTATAATTGTCATTCTTATCCCTCTACTCATCCTAAACATACAATCATATAACATAATTATCATCTTTACATATCCCAAGCATCCATAATAAAATAATTCACCACAATTATACTCCTCATTATACACTTGGAGCTCAATCACATCCATATAATCCATATAATTAACCTTTAAATCATGAACATGATTGGACATTAATGAAAGTACAATTCATCAATGCAACCATTTTTCCCAAGTTATACGTATAGAAATAAACATAAATGAAGGATCATCATTTAAATCATCTAGCATTCTACCACGCTCAATACCATGCTTAATTATAATGAAATAAATTATAAGTTATGAACAACACATGCTTAAAAACGTATTTAATCTTACGCAACTATAAAATATAAATATTACATGTTCCTAAAATATAAATGGTCTTTACATGTTCATCTCATGCATATAGTCCACAATCCGGACATGCATTCAAATAAAGTAAATAAATCTTTAAATAGAATTCATTCCACTCCACACCAACTATCTATTGGGGAGACTCCACTGCTTCCTTTCCATTTCCTGAAAAGAGTAAATCCTCATGGGATGAGTAACCACACGCTCAGTAGGAATATCTAAAACACAATTTCGCAAGTCCCGTGAATACCACATAAATATACATTTGCATTTATTCATGCTACACAAATATCAATTTATAACATCAACATTATAAGCAACATGTACATGCATCATAATATGCACAACTCCCTTATCCTCTCCACACTTCCATTGATCTCCAATTCTTGTGGACGACCAATCCCACCTAAAGAGGGTTACCTTTACCAAAATACCTCTTGAGGGTTACCTTTACTGGAATACCTCACTATACATCAATCCGTGAGGGTACCTTTGCCAGAATACCTCACCGTTTTACTGAATGAATTTCACCATCCAAATTGAGCTCACCTCCCTCACCATGCCAATGAAGATGAACCCCATATGTTCAATCAAATTGTACATGCACAATTTAAAACCAATGAGGCATTCAACAATCATGCTTGTACAAGTTCTCATTTAATCACCATTTATAGTCACATTGAGCATGTTTCACATTTCCATATTTCACATAATCTCATATCTTTCACTTTCTATATAATTCATAAATGGAAAATTAAATCATGCTTTTCACTCAAACATGTTTTCAAGGCAATTTATCAAACACATAAGTGTCACATTCACAATTATACATGAATTCACCAAATTATTCCACAATTCAATTCCAACATGCATATAAAATTCTCTAAAGCATTTATAAACATACAATTACATCAACTAACATTAATAACACATTTAATGGTATAATTAGCATGCTTGAACATTGAAAGATATCTAATTACTCCACATAACCAATTGGTTGCCATAGACAACCAATATACTCACAAAAATCTTGGATTCTATGGGTTATGCATCCCTACCTCAATTTGGAAGAGCTTTCAAATGAATTCCCCAATTCTCACCCAAAAGATCAATCTTCTCCAAAATTGATTCTGGACTGATCAATCTCGAGCCCTTGATGCGTAGACCATTTCTCTCTTCTTCGGCAAACTCCAATTATGGACCTAAGTCCCTCAAAATAAATGGAGAATGGAAGAAGAAAATGTTTCTATATATATATATGTATATATGTGTGTGTGTGTGTGTGTGTGTGTCCCTCACGGCTGTTGGGAATTGAAAATGAATAGTTAAATTCCCTCTTTGCTATTTATAGAAAATGAACTACTCTTATTTAAAAGACTGTCACTACCTTTTCACTAAACCTTCCCGGAACCCAAAAAAGTTAACTTTTGCCAAACACTCTGAAAACTTTTTCAAACCTTAAATAAGTTATCTAAACATGTATTTTATATTTAAAACATGTATATAATCATTTAAATTATTAATATGACAATAAATGAATTTAAAGGAAAACCAGACAAAAATGGTCACGGTCCTTATAACATACCCAACTTAAAAGGATTTCGTCCCCGAAATCAGGCTATAATTGAAGGAAACAAGTCAAGATACTTAGAACGAACTTCCTGCTCTCGCTCCCAAGTAGCCTACTCAACAATGTGATGATGCCAAAAAACTTTTATCAACGGAATGGTCTTACCCCTCAAAACTTGCTCTCTAGCATCAAGAATCTGAACTGCTCTCTCCTCATAGGTGACATTCTCATCAACCTTGATGTCTATCCAATTTAGAACATGTGTTGGATCAGGTTCATATTTTCTCAACATTAAAACATAGAATACGTTGTGAACTTTTTCCAACTGTGGTGGCAAAGCCACCTCACTCACACACTTAAGGATCCTAAATGGTCCATTGTATCTTGGCGATAACTTGCCACTCTGACCAAAACACATCAATCCCTTCCATGGCGAAACCTTCAAAAACACATGGTCTCCCACCTCAAAGGATAACGGTCTCTTACTTCGATCAGCATAACTCTTTTGTCGACTCTAAGCTATCAATAATCTCTGTTTAATCAACTTGATCTTTTCTGTAGTCTCATGCATGATGTTTGGTCCTAAGGTTGCGGCCTTCCCCACCTCAGTCCAACAAGCTGGAGATCTATAAGGTCTTCCGTATAACGCCTCAAATGGTGCCATCTTAATATTGGCCTGATAACTGTTATTGTACGCAAACTCTACAAGTGACAAATGGTCCTCCCAACCACCGCCAAAATCAAGAATATAAGCACGAAACATATCCTCTAGTATCTGTATAGTACAATCTGACTGCCCATCAGTTTGAGGATGGAATGTTGTACTAAAATGTAACTCGGTGTCCAACACCATCTGGAATCCCTGCCAAAATCTCGAAGTGAACCGTGGATTCCTATCTGACACAATGGATAGTGGAAGCCATGTAATCTCACAATGTACTCTATATACTACTTACTGAGCCTCCTCACATCATCATTTAATCTCATAGGCAAGAAGTAAGTTATTTTGGTCAACCTATCCATGACAACCCAAACAGTATCATTGCCCTTGTTCGATCTAGGAAGACTCATCAGAAAGTCCATGGTAATATGTTCCCATTTTCACTCTACTACTAGCAATGACTGCAATTACCCAGCAGGCTTTTGATATTTTGCCTTTACTTATTGTCACGCCCCAATTTCTGACACCCGGTTAAGAGTGAGGGAAATGGGAGTGAACGGTGAAATCTAATCAAAACAACCATTTTGAAAAAATCTAACATCCAACCCAATTCTCTTAACCACGGAAGGAACTCAAAATGCATATAATTAATTGAATATGCATAGCTAACCATGGTCCTCATTGTTGAAATCATTTAGAACAATTTCAAAATAAAAGTGACTTTTGGCCCTCGTGAATAGTAACTTTTCGTAAAAAGTTTCAAAAAAATTTTCAGACCATTGTCTCATCCTACTATAGTCCTAAGAAGCTTTAAAATATAATTTAGACCTTTTGAAATGGTCTGGAACCATGATTTTGCATCTCCAGGCAGTAGTTAAATTGCTATAGTAACTCCTCTAGTGGACAGTGCACTATCAGGTGCAATCTGCGCAGCAGTCATAAAACAATTCATAGAAAATTCATTTCAACTCGAAATGAGGCAAACTAAAATTCTGTAGAAACTAGACTAAACGTGGAACAAGACTACATCAACCTCAATGTCTAAATGTAAGCCAAATGAAACAGTTTTAACAACAAAGTTGGTGCCCAGCAGAAATAGTGAAATCTGGTGGCAGAATATTCTTAGATTTTTATAAAATTCTGTAGTTGTCCAAATGTAACCAAATTAAATCTGGGAATACTAGACATCTAGGGAAAGATGTGGTAAAACTTTAATACCATTTGGAGTTGTGTAGACCCCTCAAACAAATTCACGAAAATCTGGGCAGAATGTATCCATTTGACCGGCAACACTTTCATTTCCAACAAAATCTAGCACTCAACATTCCAAGGATCTACAAATGGTATGTCACCATACACACACTCTAAATCACAAATTCATATCACCATAGACTCACAAATCCTCATACATTTCTATTGAAATCATACAAATCATTGCACATGTCTTTCACATCCTAAATTCAAAATGGACACTTTTGGGCACGTGTCCCCCCCCCATTGGCCATACAATTATGTTCAAAGTCTTCTAGACATGTCCAACATGGCTTATACATATGAAATTCAAATATATACATGTTATCCAACTATAAGAATAACATTTTCCAAAAGAGTCCTGTAGAGACCGTACCCAATTTTGGCCGATTTTTCAATTTTTGATCATTTATTGCTTTAAATGCATTTTAAATGATGTTTAACATGTTTTTAATGCGGGGAACATGTTTAGAGGGTTAGAATAAGGTTTTGGGAAGTTTTGGGGACTTTTGGAAAAAAGTTGACTTTTTTGAGTTTGGTCAACCTAGGGGCATAGGCCTTGTGGGCCCAGAAATTTTAAAAGTGTTGGAATGACTTCAAAATTTGAGGATAGATTAAATAAAATATTTGACGCACAACGGAGTTGATTTCGTGTCAATCTGAGTTACGGAACTCCAAAAAATGAGCCCGAGAAGGTTTTACAAAAAGGTGATGGCAAACTAGTAATTAAGAGGAGGTCACTTAGCTATAAATACTAAGAGAGATCAGCTCTTCTCTCATTTTCATCCCAGTAGCCGAGAGAGAGAGATATAAACGTATATACATACAAGCTTCATCTCCTCCTCTTCTTCACTAGATTTGAGGGCCTTAGAGTGGGATTTTGATTTCACCGAAGAAGGAAGAAATGATCTACGCATCGAGGGCTCGAGATTAATCGGTTCAAAAGTCATTTCAGAGGAATTTGGGTTTTGAGAGATTGGGGGAAATCAATTGAAAGCTCTTCCAATTTGAGGTAGGGGTGCTAGACTCACTTCTACTTTGATCTTGTGGTCCCTTCCTAAATATAATAATAGATAGCTTTTGATTTCTTGAACCTAGGTCTATGTATGTATACCATGGTGATTTATGTATGTACAAGTGCCCAACATGTTAGTTAGGGCTTATGCATGGTATGTGTGTGCAAATGTGACTATAATGCTTTTGGTGAAAAATGTGTTTGTTTGATGAAAATATGAAAAATATGATTTTTAGCAAAATCCATGAGCATAGTGATTTTCATGATGTGAGTGTGATAGCATTGTGACAATCTTAAGTTGGAAGGAAAATGCATTGATTTGATGAAAAATGCATGCATTGTGTGACTATGTGTATTGGTGTGATTATATGAACTATGTGATGATTTTGGGGCATGAGTGTGAAATTAAGATAAGGGGAAGGCCCCTAGGGTGAAAGACCCAAAACTTGACCAAGAGGAGGTGCTCCCTTTGGGTTAGTAACCCAATAAAGCACAAGTAGAGTTTGGGTGCCAAAAAGACCCTTACTATTGGAGTGATGAGAAAGCCCCCTTTGGATTGATTTGGTGTGAGTTATATATATATAAGTTGTGACTTGTCCAATTTGATATATATATATATATATATATACACACACACATATGTATTTGCACTTTTTGTGAAGCATCATGCATGATTTGAAAAATGTGGATGTTTGGGTAAAAATGCATGAGCATGTGCATTCATGCATGGCTTACGGGTTAGAGTGGGGATGGGTGGATCATTTCTACTGAGCCGTTGAGATGCTCACCCCTTTATATAAACATTTTCAGATAAGGCGCCAATGGAAGACGAAGCATGATTAGCTCTATGGATATGTTGAGCTTATTTTTGGACTTTTACTCTTTTGAGATGTAGATAAATGTCCATGCCGGCTTGTGGCATGTGGACAATGGTTGTGGTGTTGCCTTTACATTTGTACCTTCTTATGTATGTGAAATCCAAATGTAAGTGCCACACTTGTAGGAAAGAGATTTTTGAGAAATGTATGTATAATGGCTTCCTTCATTTGAGACTTGTAGAATGTATGCAAAAAGGGCCATTTGAATTCTTATATGAATGGTTCCGTGGATTATGTATGGATTTGGAATTTAAATGGAGAAATGTATTCTTTTGTCTCTTGTATCGTAATTTTGTGGATATGAATGTTTAGAGTTGTGGATTTATGTTGGAATCATGGTTGTAGGATCTCAATGTATAAGTTAGATTGTATGGTTGGGTTAATGAAGATCACCTTTGGAAAAATGAGGATGGTTTGGTTCACTTGAATTTTATATGCATTGTGAACTTAGGATGAGTTTTCTATGATTATGCAAGATTTGAGATTCAAATGTATAGGTTGACGTGTGAGTATGATTTTATATCAATGGTAGATGATTTATATGAGATATGAACGATCTAAGGTGGTTTGGCTGAGAATTGGGTTCAGTTTGATCTTGTAGAGGTGTTTGAGAAATTCTGGGCAGTGCATTTCGATTAATCGAAATGCCCATTTCGATTAATCGAGATGCCCATCTCGATTGATCGAAATGGTTGCGAGATTTTATGAATTTTCAAGCTTAATTTCGATTAATCGAAGTCCCAATCTCGATTAATCGAAATATTGCAGGTCCAAGTTACCGAGAGGTTGTTTTCTTCGATTGATGGGGTCAAAATCTCGATTAATCGAGATGGATCTCGATTGATCGAGATTACTATTCACAGCAAGGTTCAAAAATTGTCCAAACTTCGTTTCGATGCAATTTCTTCGTTTTAAATTGGAATTGAGCGTGGTTTTTTTTGAAATTGAGTATTTTTGAAAGCTCTATCCAATGGTGTAGGTTTCATAATCAAATTCCATCTGTGTAAAAAGTTGAGGTCCAGAACCTAGTGGTTTATATGTATGGAACCAAATGTGAAAATCATTTGCAAGGGCCTTTGATGATCTAATGTCACTTGAAGGGTGTTCATATAGAATGCTTCTGCAATAGAAATGATTATAATGAAATTAAGGTGTGGGAACTTGAGGTGAAATTATGGATTCACCCCCGTTTCCCTCGCTCCTAACCGGGTGTCGGAAACTGGGGCGTGACAAGTCCACATGCCACAAACTGGCATGGACTTCTATATACATATCGAAAGGTCCAAAAGTCCAAAAGAAACTCAACACGGTCCTTTGCGCTGTTCAAGCTTCATCCTCCATTGGCGCCTTATCTGAAAATGTTTTGTATAAAGGGGTGAGCATCTCAACGGCTTAGTAGAAATGATCCACCCATCCCCACTCTAACCCGTAAGCCATGCATGAATGCACATGAAAATGCTACATGTCTATATGACAATGTTCGTGCATTTTACCCATAAACAAACACGTTTTCCAACTCATGCGTGATGTTCCACATTCAATGCATATACATATATATAAATATATCAAATTGGACAAGTCACAATTTATATATATAACTCACGCCACATAAGTCCAGAAATTAATTCAAAGGGGGCTCACTCATCTCACCAATAGTAAGGGTCATGGGCACCCAAACTCTACTTACACTTCTCGGTTTACTATCCCGATGGATGCGACAATCCCTTGGCCAAGTTTTGGGTCTTTCACCCTAGGGGTCATCCCCTTATCTTAATTTTCACCCTCATGCCCCAAAACTCGTCACATAGTGCACATTGTCACACAAATGCACACTTTTCACTCAATGCTATGCATTTTATCAAATCAATGCATTTTTCCTTCCACCTCAAGATTTTCACAATGCCAACACACTCACATCATGAAAGTCATTATGCTTATGCATTTTACAAGCAAAAATAACATCTTTCATGCATAGTTTATGAAAACTCAGATTTTCATGCGTTAATCAAATGAGCACATTTTTCATCAAAAGTATTCATAGTCTTATTTGCACATACACAACATATATAAACCATAACCAACATGCTAGACATTTATATATGCATAAATTCATAATTGGATACATATATACACATATACATAATCCTAGGTTCAAGAAATCCAAAGCTATCTTTCATGTTACATAGAAAATGACCTATAAGATCAAAGTAGAAATGAGTCTAGCACCCCTACATCGAAATTGAAGGCTTTCCTAGCACTTCACCAAAATCCCAGCGATGTCAACCTTGCCAAAACACAACTTTGTTCAGTTCAAACCGATGCCCTTGGAGTCCCCTACACACTTCCCTTCTTTGGCCTCTTGAAAATCACACCTTAAGGCCCTCAAAAACTAGAGAGAAGGGAGAGAGATTAAATGGGAGAGGTAGAGAGAGAAGGAGATCTGTAAAAGTGATATATCTCAGACCTAATTGATATTTATATCACTCCTAAGGGTGTGAAAAGACCATTTTGCCCCCGGTCCCTTAAAATACCCTCCCGACCTCCGAATTAATTCCCGAAAGCTCCGTTGGACTCGAAATCACTTCCATGGCACTCTAAACATTTCGTTTAGTCCATAATCAAAAATAAAATTTTCTGGAATTTTTTCAAAATTTCCGAACTCACTTGACCTCATCCCGGGACTCCCGTTGACCAAAAAGTCAATTTTTTCTAAAAGTCCCCAAAACTTCCAAAAACTACATCCCAAACTTCTAAACACATTCCCCGCATTCAAAACATGTTAAACATCATTAAAAATGCACTTAAAGCAATAAATGATAAAAAATTCAAAAACCGGCCAAAATTGGGCACGGTCTCTACACTTGTTGACAAGTAAGGCATCTCGCCACAAACTGTGCCACGTTGTTCTTCATCCCCCGTCACCAATATTGGCATCTCACATATTGGTACATTTTTGTCCCACTAGAATGAACTACAAAATAAGAATGATAAAATTCCCATAATACATCATCATAACAATCAGAAAGAACTACCATCAATCCTTTGAATCGTAGACCCCCATTAGAATGCAAGGTCCAACCTACCATTGTCGTACCATTAGTAATCTGTGAGTGAATAGACTCCAACTCGCTATCCCTCTTCTGTGCCTCATTCACCTTGCTCACAAGTATAAGTTGAGCTACCAGGCTAAACAACGTAGCTGGCTCACTATCATCACTAAAGTACAATCCCAACTCTGAAAAATATTCTTTTATTTTCCATTCTTGAATGGTTATACTAGCTAGAGTCCCATGAGACTTCTTGCTCAATGCATCCGCCACTACATTTGCTTTCCTCGGATGGTATTGTAAACAAAGTTGTAATCCTCCATATACTCAACCATCGCCTCTATCTCATGTTCAAGTCCTTTTGGAAGAAAAGGTACTTGAGACTCTTGTGATCCGAATACACCTCGAATCTCTCACCATACAAGTAGTGTCTCCACCCTTTCAAAGGAAAGATCACCACCGCTAACTCTAGGTCATACGCAGGATAGCTATGCTTGTGAGTCTTTAATTATCTAGACCCGTAAGCAACTAATCCGTCACATTGCATCAATACACAGCCTAGCCCGCTCCTTGAAGCATCACAATAGATCACATACCCCAAGCCATGCTCAGATATCACCAAAATAAGAGTTGTAGTTAACCGTTTCTTCAATTCAAGGAAAGCCAACTCATACGCCTCATTCCACACAAACTTCACACCCTTACGAGTGAGTCGTGTCATAAGTGCTGCAATACTAGAGAAGTCTTTTACAAACCTTCTATAGTAGCCCATTAAACCAAGAAAACTCTGAATCTTAATAACATTCTTCAGACTCTCCCAACTCATCACGGCCTCAATCATAAATGGATCAACTGAAACTCCACCTCTGGAAACAACATGTCCAAAGGAATTTCACCTCTTGGAGCCAAAACTCGCACTTCTCATACATAGCGTACAATTGGTGCTCTCTAAGGATTTGCAAAACTGTCATCAAGTGCAACTCGTGCTTCTCCTCCGAAGATGAGTACACAAGTATATCATCCACAAACACTAACACAAAAGTATTAAGGTACTAATGAAATGTGCAGTTCATTAAGTCCATAAATGTTGCCGGTGGATTAGTCAAACTGAATGGCATTACAAGAAACTTATAATATCTATCCATACCACATATGAAAAGCCATTTTATAGATATCCTCATCCTTCACCCTCAGTTGGTAAAAACTTGACCTTAAATCAATTTTTGAGAAGTAGTGAGCTCCTTTCAATTGATCAAATAGGTCGTCTATCCTTGGTAACGAATACTTGTTCTTGATTGTCACATGATTCAATTTTTGGTAATCAATGCATAATCTCAAAGCACCATCCTTCTTCTTAGCAAACAACACCGGTGCTCCCTACGGTGATGAACTCGGTCTAATAAAGCCTTTAGCTTTCAAATCATCCAATTGGTGCTTCAATTCTACCAACTTCACTGGTGCCATCCATACCATAGAAATGGGTGCCGTATCGGGTATAAAATCAATCCCAAACTCTACCTCTCTCTTAGGAGGCATATCTGTCAAATCCTTTGAAAAAATATCTATAAATTCACACACCACTGTCGGATACACCTTTCTAGGAATCTCCTCTCCCTCAGCCAAAAGACTAGCCAAGATAAAATTGTGTCTCTCTCGACTGCTAATGCCATAACATGGTGAAATATAGGAGTCACTCTGATCTCCCATAAAACAAAAGCAATCACCCTCGGGTGTAGAAATCATCACTCTCCCTCTAAAACAGTCAATCGTAGTTTGATATCAAAACTACTCATATCTAGGAGAATGAAATCAAACTCAAGTGTCCTCCTGACTATCTCAATAGCACACCCCTAACACACTCTATCAAGGATCACTGTACCACCCACTGGCGTATCAACACAAACTGCCCTACCCAAAGGACTAATCTCAAGCCCCAAAGCCCATATAAATGATATAGTAATGAATGAATAAGATGCACCTGAATTAATCAATACATGTGCCAAAGAACTATATACCATAAATATACCTCTAGCCATTGAAGGTCCTGCTAAGGTGTCTGCGGGTGTCACTGCATATACCTTGCCTTGAGCTCTCTGATCTTATGCTCCACCAGCCTGAACACCTGACTGCTGTGTGGATGAGCTAGGGGTAAATCCCCTCATTGGTCTCGTACTCTGTGCAGACATAGCTGGTTGTTGTGGAGGCATAGCTCTATAACTCGAACTGTGTAATCACGGTCTGAGCCGGCCTCTGCTAAGCACTCTGTCCACCTCTAGCATTCCCACTCTGTTATGGGCACTCTCTCCTCATGTACCCCTACTGTCCACAACCAAAGCATATCACCGTGCTAGGTTGAAGCATAGGATAATTTGTCTTGAGATATCCCGATTGCTTACACTGGTAGCACACCCTCTCTAGTCTAGCATATGTTAAGGGTAAAGGAATAATAGGTGTAGAGCGTGCCATAGGCTATCCCACCGAACCCACCGTATAAGAAGAACCACTCTTGAACTTCTTCCTTGCATGTCCCTCTAAAGCCAATGTCAAAACCTTGCTTTGCCTCAATGCCTCTCTCTTCTCTTGCCTATCTTTCACTTTAGTTTATGCCATCAAGGCCTTCTCTACCGCCTTGGCATATACTTTCAATCCCAAAATGGACACATATGGCCTAACCGAATGGTGAAAACCATTGATGAACCTCCATGTCTTTTTCTCCTCATTTCTCACTACTTCGGGTGCAAAGCATGGAAGAGAAACAAACTTGTTCTCATATTCTGTAACGGTTATGCCATCATGAACCAAGTCCTCAAACTCCTTCCTCAAAGCCCTTCTCTTTCATTTAGGAAAATAATGCACAAGGATTAGAGACTTGAACTCTTCCCATGGCATTATCTCGACATCGTATCGGCCACTCACCGACTTCCACCAAAGTTCAACTCCACCTGAAAACAAGTACGTAGCAAGAATGACTTCCATGCCATCATCGGGTGTAGATATCATCTTCAAGTGTTTCTCTACTTGCTCCAACCAATTATCCACTATCAATAGATCAGAACTCCCCTTAAAGCTAGGAGGCATCAATTTCTTAAAATGAGTGATGAATTTAAACCTCCTTTCAAACTCATTTTCTACCAGTTGTTCTACCAGTTGTTGCACCTCATTAGCGGTTGTTCACACAAAGTCTCTAAGAGCCGCGACCATGTCACGCCCCAGTTTCCGACACCCGGTTAGGAGCGAAGGAAACGGGGGTGAATCCGTAATTTCACCTCAACTTCTTATACCTTAATCTCATTATAATCATTTCTAATGCGGAAACATTCTATATGCACACCCTTCAAGTGGCAATAGATCATCTAAGGCCCTTGCACATGATTTTCACCTTTGGTTCCATACACATAAACCACTAAATTCTGGACCTCAACTTTTTACACAGATGGAATTTAATTATGAAACCTATACCATTGGATAGAGCTTTCAAAAATACTCAATTTCAAAAAAAACCACGCTCAATTCCGATTTAAAACGAAGAAATTACATCGAAACGAAGTCTGGGCAATTTTTGAACATTGCTGTGAATAGTAATCTCGATCAATCGAGATTCATCTCGATCAATCGAGATTTTCACCCCATTAATCGAAGAAAACACCCCCTCGGTACTTTGGACCTGCAATATTTTGATCAATCGAAATAAAGCTCAAAAATTCATAAGATCTCGCAACCATTTCGATCAATCGAGATGGGCATCTCGATTAATCGAAATGGGCATTTCGATTAATCGAAATGCACTGCCCAGAATTTCTCAAACACCTCTACAAGATCAAACTGAACCCAAATCTCAACCAAACCACCTTAGATCATTCATATCTCATATAAATCATCTACCATTGATATAAAATCATACTCACACATCAACCTATACATTTGAATCACAAATCTTGCATAATCATAGAAAACTCATCCTAAGTTCTCAATGCACATAAAATTCAAGTGAACCAAACCATCCTCATTTTTCCAAAGGTGATCTTCATTAACCCAACCATACAATCTAGTTTTGGGTCTTTCACCCTAGGGACCATTCCCTCACCTTAATTCTCAATGTTGTCACGCCCCAAAAACTCGCTTTTCACATAGTGCACATAATCACATCAATGCACTTATTCCACACCATGAATGCATTTTTTTTGTCAAATCAATGCATTTCCCTTTCCCTCAAGATTGTCACAATGCCATCACACTCATATCATGAAAATCATCATGCTTATGCATTTAACAAGGAAAATCACATCTTTCATGCACAAGTCTATAAAAATTCACATTTTTCATGTTTTTACCAAAAGATCACATTTTTTATTAAGAACATTCATAGTCTCATTTGCACATACACAACATATATAAGTTCTAACCAACATGCTAGACATTTATACATGCATAATCACATTAGTATACATATATATACACATATACATAACCCTAAACTCAAGAAATCCCAATCTATCTTTCATGTCACAAGTATGTGACCTATAGAATCAAAGTAAAGATGAGTCTAGCACCCCTACCTCAAATTTTCAAGCTTTGAATCAAACTTTGAGAAATCCCAGCTTTCTCAACTTCACAAAACGGAGACTTTGATCGGTTCAAACCGATGCCCTTGATGTCCCCTACACACTTTCCTTCTTCAAGATCTTCCAATTCACACCTTAAGGCCCTCAAATTCTAGAGAGAAGGGAGAGAGATGAAGTGGGATACGTAGAGAGAGAGAGAGATTTGTAAAATGAAATGTCTCAGACCCTTTCTGATATTTATCTCAACCCTAGGGGCGCGAAATGACCATTTTACCCCTAGCCACTTAATGTACCTTTCCGAGCTCGGAATTAATTCCCGAAAACTCCGTTGGACTCGAAATCACTTCCTTAACACTCTAAACATTTCATTTAGTCCATAATTAAAATTAAAATTTTTTGGATTTTCCGGACCCACTTAACCTCATCCCGGGCCCCCGTTGACCAAAAAGTCAAACTTTCTCAAAAGTTCCCAAAACTTCCCAAAACTATATTCTAACATTCTAAACATATTCCCCGCATCCAAAACATGTTAAATATCATTTAAAATGCATTTAAAGCAATAAATGACAAAAATTGAAAAATCGGCCAAAATTGGGCACGGTATCTACAACCTCCCAACCTTATAAGAATTTCGTCCTCGAAATTAGAATGTACCTCAAGTGGTGAACAACTCGGGATGCTTTGAGGGGACTTCTTGTTCCCACTCCCATGTAGCTTCTTCCACCCCGTGATGCCTCCAGAGCACCTTAACCAATGGAATGGTTTTTCCCTGAAGCACTTGCTCTCTAGTGTTCAAAATCTGAATTGGTCCTTCCTCGTATGACACATCCTCCTCCACCTCAAGGTCTGCCCAATCGAGTACATGTGAAGGGTCTGGCTCATACTTCCTCAACATAGACACATGGAAAGTGTTGTGCACACTTGACAATTGCGGTGGCAATGCCAAGCGATAAGCAACCTCTCCAACCCGATCCAAAATCTCAAATGGTCCAATGAACCGTGGTGCTAGCTTGCCACTACGACCAAACCTCATCAAACCTCTCCGTGGTGAGACCTTCAGAAAAACATGATCTCCCACCTCAAATGCCAATGGTCGCCGTCTTCTATCAGCATAGCTTTTCTGACGACTCTGGGCTGTAAGCAATCTTTGCCGAATTAACTTGATCTTCTCTGTGGTTTCCCGAACTAAATTCGGTCCCAAAGAAACTGTCTCCCCTACATCAGCCCAATAGATAGGTGACCTACACGGTCTACCATACAAAGCCTCAAATGGAGCCATTTCAATGCTAGCCTGATAGCTATTATTGTATGCAAACTCCACCAAAGGAAGGTGATCCTCCCAACTACCCCGAAGGTCAAGTACACACGCCCGCAACATATCCTCCAAAATCTATATAGTACGCTCGGACTGACCATCCATCTGGGGATGAAAAGTCGTACTAAAGTGAAGGTCCGTATCAAGCGCTGCCTGGAAACTCTGCCAAAACCGAGATGTAAATTGCGGGTCTCTATCTAAAACAATAGAAATTGGCACGCCATGAAGCCTAAGGATCTGCTCAATATACAATCTACTGAGAGTATCCACATCATCTGTCACTCTAATGGGAATAAAGTGAGCTACCTTCGTCAATCTGTCAACGACCACCCAAACTGCGTCGTGACCCTTCCTCGACCTTGGAAGCCCCGTCACAAAATCCATAGTGACATGCTCCCATTTCCAGATAGCCACAGGCAATGGCTGCAACAACCCCGCTGGTCTCTGATGCTCAGCCTTCACTTGTTGACAAGTGAGGCACCTCGCCACAAACTGAGCTACATCCTTTTTCATACCCTTCCACCAATATTATCGGTGTAGGTTATGGTACATCTTGGTACCACCTGGATGTACTGCTAGCCTCGAGTTGTGAAACTCTCTCAGAATCTCATCCCGACAAGCTAAGGGAACAAACATCTTCCCTTGGAATTTTATGCCCTCGTCTGAATGAACTGTCCATCCTTCCACTACTTCGCCACCCAAAATTCGTGTGCGAATAGCCTCAACCTCACCATCCTTCCTCTGCTCTACAATCACTCTACTCACAAGAGTTGGTTAAGTGATAAGAGTAAATAACACCGCCGGTCCATCATCCTCACTGAAATGTAATCCCATTTCTGAGATGTCTTCCATCATCTTCCACTCCCATATGGCTAAGCTCGCTAAGCTACCATGTGACTTCCTACTCAATGCATCCGCCACTACATTGGCCTTTCCCGGATGATATTGTAAGTCGAAGTCATAGTCCTCCATATACTCCATCCACCTCCGTTGCCTCATATTCAAATCCTTTTGTGAGAAAAGGTATTTGAGACTTTTATGATCCGAGAATACTTCAAACTTCTCGCCATACAAATAATGTCTCCACACCTTAAGTGCAAAGATCACGGCTGCCAATTCCAAGTCATGTGTCGGGTAATTTTGTTCGTGCGTCTTCAACTACCTTAAACCATACGCCACTACTTGTTCGGTTTGCATTAGCACACATCCCAAATCAATTCATGAAGCGTCACAATAAATTGTATACCCCAACCCATGTCTTGGAATGATCAAAATTGGAGCCGAAGTCAACCGGCCCTTCAATTCCATGAATGCATGCTCACAAGCATCATCCCACACAAACTTCACTCCTTTTCGGGTAAGCTTTGTCATTGGTGCTGCCAACTGCGAAAAGTCCTTCACAAACCTCTGATAATACCCGGCCAATCCTAAGAAACTACATATCTCAAACACGCTCTTAGGTCTTTCCCAACTCATCACCGCTTCTATCTTGGATGGATCTACAGAAACCCCTCCTTTAGACACAACATGCCCAAGGAATTTCACTTCTGCTAGCCAAAATTCACATTTTTCATATTTGGCATATAATTGATATTCTCTTAGAAGCTGCAACACAATCCTCAAGTGACCCTCGTGCTCCTCCTCCGAAGACGAGTACACTAGGATGTCATCGACAAATACAACCACAAACTTGTCCAAGTAGGCATTGAACACTCTATGCATTAGGTCCATGAATGCTGCCGGCGCATTCGTCAAACCAAATGGCATCACCAAAAATTCATAATGCCCGTATCGTGTGCGAAAAGCGGTTTTCAAAATGTCCGCCTCTCTAATCCCCAACTGATAGTAGCCCGATCTCAAGTCTATCTTTGAGAAACACCTCGAACCCTTAAGTTGATCGAACAAGTCATCTATCCTTGGCAAGGGATACTTATTTTTTATCGTTGCTCGATTCAACTTCCTATAGTCAATGCAAAGCCGCAAAGACCCGTCCTTCTTCTTAGCAAAAAGAACCGGAGCTCCCCAAGGTGATGTACTAGGACGTACAAATCCCTTGTCTAGTAGCTCTTGTAATTGGTCCTTCAACTCTTTCAACTCAGCCGGTGCCATTCGGTATGGTGCCATAGAAATGGGCGCGGTACCTGGAGCAAGATCTATCACAAACTCCACTTCCCGTTTTGGAGGCAACTGTGTCAATTCCCCCGGAAATACATCCATAAACTCACACACTACACGAGGAAGCTCTCCAAGTGTCTCATCATCACCATCAACTAGTAGGTTCGCTAAGAAATGCCCAAGCCCTCTCTGATCACTCGAACCATGCAAAGACGACAAGTAGAAGTCATCCCGCTCCCCCACAAAACATATACTAACACCAGAGGGTGTATACAAGGTCACTCTTCCCCGATGACAATCAATATTGGCTCTATAGGTCGATAGCCAATCCATACCCAAGATCACATCAAAGCTAGACATCTCAAGGAGAATGAAATCGAACACTAGTCGATGTCCCGAAATCTCGATCTCACAAGATCGGCACACATCACTCAAAACCACTCTACCACCAACTGGCGTATCAATGGATAAAACCGAGTCCAAAGATGACACCTCCAACCCCAAAGCATAAGCAAATGCATATGATATGAATGAATGTGATGCACCTGAATCTACTAAAACCCTAGCCCACGAGCTAGATACAAGAAATATACCTCGGACCACTGACGGTCCTGCCGAAGTCTCTGCCGGAACAAGAGTAAAAGCACGGCCCTGTGATCTCTGGCCTTGTTGTCCTACACCCTGATATCCCGACTGCTGACTGGGAGCACTAGACGTGGCTCCTCTAGTAGGTGCCCGTGAACTCTGAACTGAAGGCGCTGTCTGCTGTGGTGGCAATGCCCTAAAACCTGACTGTGAAATCACAGGCTGCACAGGACGCTGCTGAGAACCAGTACCACCCTGCACACTGCTCTTCTGTGGGCAATTCCAGCTAATATGCCCCATTTGATGACAATGGTAGCACTTTTTATCTGCCACTAACGGAACTTGCCCTTGAGTACACTCAGCCATTTTGTGTCCCGGTTTCTGGCAATTGAAACAGACTATCCTCGATCGGAAAGATCCAGAAGGTATAGCCACAAACCTCACTGATTGGGTTTGTTGCCTTTATGAGGATGACCCACCAATCTTCATCTTCTTTCTAGCACGATTATCCGTAAGGGATCCCGTGCTTCTTGCTTGGTTTTGTGCTTCTCTTATTCTTTGATTATCATTGCTAAACTCTTCAGAAATCAATGCTCTCTCCACTACTGCTGCATAGTTGGTCAAGCCTAAAATCCCAACCTTGTCCCGTATGTAGGTTCGGAGACCTCTTATGAATTGCTTAATTTTAAGCTCTTCTGTTGGGATCATCTCCTTTGCAAATCGAGCCAAGGAGGTAAATTTCGTCTCATACTCCATCACTGTCATTGTCCCTTGGACAAGGTTAAAGAATTCTCTCCTCATACTATCTTTCATTGTCACTGGAAAGTACTTCTCGAAGAAAAGCACTTGGAATGTATCCCATTCCATTGTCTCCACATCATGGTAGTCTCCCAAGAATTTCCACCAACGTTTGGCGTCATCCTTAAGATAGTGAGTGGCTACCTTAACCTTCAAGTCCTCCTCAATTTCAAGTACATTAAGGAGTGTAACCATCTCATCTAGCCAACTTTCCGCTACCATTGGATCGGATCCCCCAGAATACGACGGCAGACTATGTTTCTTAACATGTCCCAACGCCGTTATCATCCTACTAGGAGGAGCTGCTCTAGGTGGAGCTTGGGTCTCCTCTTGAGTTTCCCGTTGTGTTTCCCTTGCAATTTGTCGCATGGTAGCGACCATGTCACGCATAAATTGCTCTCCTCCAATAGGGACCACTTTCGGTGTCACTTCACGAGCTATTCTTGGTGGCATCCTTCTGTATAGATGACAAGAAGATACTTAAAAATTCAAAGTATGAATGTTATGTCCAATTCACTTCATGCATACTCAACATACTTATATACTTCATAAGTGGCATATCATATCCAACAAATAAGCATATAAAAATTTCCCATGCAATACATACTTACTCTTAGCTTACACTCAAAACCTTAAATCTAGGGTCAGAACCTAAATTTCAAAATCTCATAAACCATTGATTTCCTTCAATCCAACACGTGGCTTAACCATTTCCCATCGTCCATAGGTATTCAAACCCGGTTAAGCTCTGATACCATGTTGTCACGCCCCGGTTTCTGACACCCGGTTAGGAGTGAAGGAAACGGGGGTGAATCCGTAATTTCACCTCAAGTTCCCACACCTTAATCTCATTATAATCATTTCTATTGAGGAAGCATTCTATATGCACACCCTTCAAGTGGCATTAGATCATCTAAGGCCCTTGCACATGATTTTCACCTTTGGTTCCATACACATAAACCACTAAATTCTGGACCTCAACTTTTTACACAGATATAATTTGATTATGAAACCTATACCATTGGATAGAACTTTCAAAAATACTCGATTTCAAAAAAAATCACGCTCAATTCCGATTTAAAACGAAGAAATTACATCGAAACGAAGTCTGGGCAAATTTTGAACATTGCTGTGAATAGTAATCTCGATCAATCGAGATTCATCTCGATCAATCGAGATTTTCACCCCATTAATCGAAGAAAACACCCCCTCGGTACTTTGGACCTGCAATATTTCGATCAATCGAGATTGGGACTTCGATTAATCGAAATAAAGCTCAAAAATTCATAAAATCTCGCAACCATTTCGATCAATCGAGATGGGCATCTGGATTAATCGAAATGGGCATTTCGATTAATCGAAATGCACTGCCCAGAATTTCTCAAACACCTCTACAAGATCAAACTGAACCCAAATCTCAACCAAACCACCTTAGATCATTCATATCTCATATAAATCATCTACCATTGATATAAAATCATACTCACACATCAACCTATACATTTGAATCACAAATTTTGCATAATCATAGAAAACTCATCCTAAGTTCTCAATGCACATAAAATTCAAGTGAACCAAACCATCCTCATTTTTCCAAAGGTGATCTTCATTAACCCAACCATACAATCTAACTTATACATTGAGATCCTACAACCATGATTCCAACATAAATCCACAACTCTAAACATTCATATCCACGAAATTAAAATACAAGAAACAAAAGAATACATTCATCCATTTAAATTCCAATCCATTCATAATCCATGGAACCATACGCATAAGAATTCAAGTGGCCCTTTTTGCATACATTCTACAAGTCTCAAATGAAGGAAGCCATTATACATACATTTCTCACAAATCACTTTCCCACAAGTGTGGAACTTACGTTTGGATTTTACATACAAAAGAAGATACAAATGTAAAGGCAACATGACAACCATTGTCTACATGCCACAAGCCGGCATGGACATTTATCTACATCTCAAAAGAGCAAAAGTCCAAAAATAAGCTCAACATATCCATAGAGCTAATCATGCTTCGTCTTTCATTGGCGCCTTATCTGAAAATGTTTATATAAATATGAGGTGAGCAACACTACGGCTCAGTAGGAATGATCCACCCAACCCCACTCCAACTCAGGCGGCCATGCATGGATGCATATGAAATCCCTACATGCCTACATGACAAGTATACATACTTTTAACCCATAAACAAACACGTTTTTCAAATCATGCGTGATGCTTCACATCTCAATGCATTTACATACATATACATGTATATATATCCAATTTAGCATGCCACAATATATATATATATATAACACACGCCACATAAGTCCGAAAATCACTTCAATGGGGACTAGCTTATCACTCCATCCATAGTAAGGGTCTCTTCGGCACCCAAACTCTGCTTGTGCTTTATCGGGTTACTAATCCGAAGGGAGCACCTCCTCTTGGCCAAGTTTTGGGTCTTTCACCCTAGGGACCATTCCCTCACCTTAATTCTCAATGTTGTCACGCCCCAAAAACTCGTTTTTCACATAGTGCACATAATCACATCAATGCACTTATTCCACACCATGAATGCATTTTTTTTGTCAAATCAATGCATTTCCCTTTCCCTCAAGATTGTCACAATGCCATCACACTCATATCATGAAAATCATCATGCTTATGCATTTAACAAGGAAAATCACATCTTTCATGCACAAGTCTATAAAAATTCACATTTTTCATGTTTTCACCAAAAGATCACATTTTTTATTAAGAACATTCATAGTCTCATTTGCACATACACAACATATATAAGTTCTAACCAACATGCTAGACATTTATACATGCATAATCACATTAGTATACATATATATACACATATACATAACCCTAAACTCAAGAAATCCCAATCTATCTTTCATGTCACAAGTATGTGACCTATAGAATCAAAGTAAAGATGAGTCTAGCACCCCTACCTCAAATTTTCAAGCTTTGAATCAAACTTTGAGAAATCCCAGCTTTCTCAACTTCACAAAACGGAGACTTTGATCGGTTCAAACCGATGCCCTTGATGTCCCCTACACACTTTCCTTCTTCAAGATCTTCCAATTCACACCTTAAGGCCCTCAAACTCTAGAGAGAAGGGAGAGAGATGAAGTGGGATACGTAGAGAGAGAGAGAGATTTGTAAAATGAAATGTCTCAGACCCTTTCTGATATTTATCTCAACCCTAGGGGCGCGAAATGACCATTTTACCCCTAACCACTTAATGTACCTTCCCGAGCTCGGAATTAATTCCCGAAAACTCCGTTGGACTCGAAATCACTTCCTTAACACTCTAAACATTTCATTTAGTCCATAATTAAAAGTAAAATTTTTCGAATTTTCCGGACCCACTTAACCTCATCCCGGGCCCCCGTTGACCAAAAAGTCAAACTTTCTCAAAAGTTCCCAAAACTTCCTAAAACCATATTCTAACCTTCTAAACATATTCTCCGCATCCAAAACATATTAAATATCATTTAAAATGCATTTAAAGCAATAAATGACAAAAATTAAAAAATCGACCAAAATTGGGCACGGTCTCTACAGATCATGTCATTAATCAAACGGTCTCCCTCGAGAGCTCTACCCCCAATTGCCCCTCCTCATTGTCTAAGTGGCATGTTTCTGTCTATTCAAGATATAGGTCAACATAACAAGTTATCACATACTATATAATCAACATGATCAAACTACTACTCACATAACAATATGTTATCATTTTGCACGTAGCACATAGAAATGCTTTTCAAAACACATTTAATCATATAAGCATGCTATCACCTCAACACACAACATATACACATGTTATCACATAAGCACGCTTACATTTCAACATATAACACATGTCGGATAACATGTTGTTATAACATTAGCACTTAACATTTTTATCATACAAGCACGTCTCACATGCACATAAGTTTTCTAATTAACTATGTCATGTCTACACACATTTTCTAGGTTATCAAACTCAAAGGTTCTAACATATCTCGAATCCACACATGATCTGTCCATTACCCGTTGCCCCTAGGTATTCGACCTAGTGCTTTGATACCAATCTGCTATCAGACATTCGATCTAATTCTAACCCGTCATCCCTAGGTATTCGACCTAGTGCTCTGATTCCAATCTGTCAAGCCCCAAAATTTGGACTACCGGAACTCCCCCAGCCCAAGTCTAAATCTCGAGAGTGAACCCGTCGATCAAACCCTAATAAACCATCTTAAATCATAATTACCGCGAAAGCTTAATTACGTACACACTCATGCATGTTTGCAACTCAGCATATACCAATACAAATGGAAAGAGGATTCAAAAATACTCAATTTAAAAAAAAAATCACGCTCAATTCCAATTTGAAATGAAGGAATTATGTCCGATTAAAGTTTGGACCAACTTCGGGGCTTACTGGTAATTACAAGGTCGATTTTGTCCATTAATATCTAATATACTACCTCAATTGCTAAATCAATACAGAATCATAATTACCCTCATATGTTTACCTACGTATGACTCAACCTCAATAATCTATGGCCTCACACGTGGCCACACATGCTTCCCCGAACAATTCTCCAATTTTATCACAATCCACCCTGCCACACATTACGATGCATCGTAATGTTGGTTACGATGCATCATATTTATGATGCATCGCACAAGTTGCGTAACATCCTACGAAATCCACTAGAATCCCACTCAAAACACTCAACCACTTACAATGAATTGTTATTGGGTTTTCGATGCATCACCATATTACAATGCATCGTTATTGGGATTACGATACATCGTAATTACTCGACTGCTACTATAACAAATTCACCAAGTGATTACAATTGTCATTCTCATCCCTCTACTCATCCTAAACATAAAATCATATAACATAATTATCATTTTTACAAATCCCAAGCATCCACAATATAATAATTCACCACAATTATACTCCTCATCATACACTTATAACTCAATCATATCCATATAATCCATATAATTAACCTTTAAATCATGAACATGCTTGGACATTAATGAAAGTACAATTCATCAATGCAACCATTTTTCCCAAGTTATATGTATAGAAATAAACATAAATGAAGGATCATCATTTAAATCATCTAGCATTCTACCACGCCTAATACCATGCTTAATTATAATGAAATAAATCATAAGTCATGAACAACACATGCTTAAAAACATATTTAATCATACGCAACCATAAAATATAAATATTACATAACAATGTTCTCGCCGCAGCAAGCTACATAATCTTGCCCAGTCTCATAGACTACAACCCACTGGAATCCAATGCCAAGTCCAGGATCTCACATCCCACTGATTTCACAATCTCATTATTCAAGAGGAGAAACATTTACCTTTTTTCATCCTTCATACCAAGGAATCAGTTGACAATTTGAGAGAATTCCTTTCATATTAGCACTTCACTTTAGACAACCCTTACCAATGAAAGTTTGAGGTCACCTACAGTAACCAAATAGCAACCATATAGTGGCCGCAGCCCACTGTATCTACACATCTACTACGTCCACCTCTCCCCTTCATGGTAAGAAACTATCCTCACTTCAGATACCATATGTCAGGATCCTCATCCATTATCAACTTATCCTTCTCTTAACATCATATCCACACTTTGATCCAACTACATCAATCATGCGCATATCACAGTACACCACTAAGGTCAAGGCACATAAGGAGTGCACCTGTCCAAAACAAATCATCTAGTCCTATCCATTTTTGTGGACTACATTCCATTGGCATTTAGTGCCAAGATTAGGGTCTTACATGCCCTTAACTTCACAATCTCATTCCTCGACGAATGAATCTCACTTACCCGTCCATTGATCCTAACGGACGTTTTTGACTTCTCGGGTATTTATCCATTCCTTTCCAGCATCTCACTTGACACCCCAAGATCCTGACTGCTTCGTCTAGGACCCCACAAATCTTTCCATGCATCACTATTGCATTAATCAGCATCTAGGCATTATGATGCATCGCCAATGCATCGTCAAAGTCATCACATGTCCGCTAACTCCAAGAATTAGGTCAATTTTGAGTCCTCATCCGACTATCTCAATAACGCATCTTAGACATACCCTGTCTAGAATTCCAGTATCTCAATACCACTAATATCCTTAGTCAATTAACTGACCTCTAGTCCTCAATAATTATGCAAGAGTGCAACGCAAATCTGGACTACCAAACTCTCAGTTTAGAAAGTCCCAAGGCAAATCATGCCCTTCTTCATCCACACTAGACTCTTACTCCAAAGTCTATCACAACATGTCTATTTTAACATCACAGTTCGTTCAACTCCAAACCTCTACCTAGGTTTGCCAATTCTCAAGACTGAAATTTCTAGGTGACTACATGTCACTACTAGCCATGTGACGCCAAATATAACACAAAAGGGTAATGCACAGTCGCATGAATCACGTATAGCACATAGCATATAACATACAACATGTTAATCAAATAAATACATACCATGCATGATATGAAATATGATGCATCAAATCAAATCAAAACCCTAGCCATCGGGCTAACACTAGGAAAATACCCCTGACCATACACGGTCTCAGTACTTCCTCTGCCTGAGCAAGTGTGAAACACGGACCCGTCCCCCTAGTACACACACATACTAGAACACAAAATCTAGAGTGGTTCAAACCAACCTACTCTCATCCTCGATACTCATTGGTAAACACCTACCAATCTATCCACATTTGTAGTCTCAGGTAACAATCTTGACTATCAATACCAATCACCTTCAGTGACATCTCCTTACTATTGAGAATTCTTTATCCATCGTCATCTAGACGAAACAACTCAACAACTACAAGAGCCAACGTATTGTAAGAGAAGCACTAATCCAAGAAAAATGTCTAGCTAGGCCATTTTTCCCAGTTAGCCCAACCCCGGCAATATGCCTTCCTTGTATTCCATCTCAATCCCAATTGCCAACCTCGTCAAAACACTTACTAACAACACATCATAAGCCCCTAAGTATCTATAAGGACTTAAAACACTCAGAACATTCTTTGCATTATCTCTTCTTTGTTCATTAACAGGACTTAATCACTAAGTCAAAATCTAAGCTCAACCAATTCTGGGAGTTATTACCAATCGAAACCAGTTTCACACACCAACACTTTGATCTTTCATTTGGATTGCTCAAATCGAGCAAATCATTCCACTACCGTCCATAAGTATTCAAACCTACTGTCTAGACAACTATCCACCATTGTCTATCTCCAAACCATCACACGATTTGACCATCCGTCTTTAGGTATTCGAACCTATGACTTTGATACCCTAGGTTTTCAAACCAAATGTCTTAATAGCAATCCAGAGTTCCTCATATCCTCAACCCTTACCCGTCGCCCCTAGGTATTCCAACCTAGTGCTCTGATAGACACCATTCTGGTATCAGGTACATAATCCAATATTCTCAAACCATGCACGTGATATGTCCATTCCCATCGTCCCTAGGTATTCCAATCTAGTGATCTGATACCATGTTGTCACGCCCCAGAATCTGGACCGCCGGGACTTCCCCGGATCGACCCGAATCTCGAGTGTGAACTCCGTGAGATCACCCTCACGCTATAACCACCACCTGATCATACAATCTCAATTTTCTATTATTTTTATGAAAATTGGGCATGACCCATTCTAAATAATCAGATCCTGGCATGTTATACCTGCTTTCAATTCAAATGGACACTTCTGGGCACGTGTCCCCCCCAGCATTTATATCTAACAAAAAAAATGGACACTTCTGGGCACGTGTCCCCCCAACATTTCTACAACATGCATAATACAATCATAAATATACATGTCTCAGTCCTTGAATGTCCGTATTATATACATACATCACATGAATAAAATACAACTGAAGGAATTGAATCTACATAATCGCTCCATACATTTAGTCCAAATATACAACATTCATCTACTATCCTGGACATAAATCAGATTATAAGGAATCTAGACACTACCTCTGCAACCGGTGCTGTCAGTCCCCTAACTAACTCCAAAACCAGCAACACTTGCAAAACCTAGGAGGGGGTGAGCTCAAAGGCCCAACAAGGTATGTAGAACCATACTATCATCGCAGCAGTAGGTCGATCCTCACATATTCTCAAAAATATACATGCACTTAAATATATCACAATATTTAAAGTCATGCCCCTCCTAGTATACATGAACCAACAATGCATATGGCAGTTCTAGCACTTATAACATTTAAATCTAATACACATGACTTATGAAAATCATTTACAACATGTTCAAAAGCAATACACATCCAACATCTTTATATATAGAAAACATATATGAATAGAAGCATTTACATGAACAATGTAAATCAAATACCACATCACCTACTCAACAAGATCCACTGAATCATGTATAAATGCACATGAAATCGTTATATGTCTACATGACATGTATACATACTTTTTACCCATAAACAATCACGTTTTTTAAATCTTGCGTGATGTTTTCCACCTCAATGCATATACATAAATATATATATCAAATTGACAGTCACATTTCGTATATATAACTCACGCCACAAATTTCCGAAAATCAATTCAATGGGGACTAACTTATCACACCATCCATAGTAAGGGTCTCTTCGGCACCCAAACTCTGCTTACGCTTTATCGGGTTGCTAACCCGAATGGAGCGCCTCCTCTTGGCCAAGTTTTGGGTCTTTCACCCTATGGACCATTCCCTCACCTTAATTCTCAATGTTGTTACGCCCCAAAAACTTACTTTTCAAATAATGCACATAATCACATCAATGCACTTATCCACACCATGAATGCATTTTTGTCAAATCAATGCATTTTCCTTTCACCTCAAGATTGTCACAATGTCATCACACTCATATCATGG
Source organism: Cornus controversa (assembly GCA_026545225.1). NCBI lineage: Eukaryota > Viridiplantae > Streptophyta > Magnoliopsida > Cornales > Cornaceae > Cornus > Cornus controversa. Next base: position 1,698,698 of record CM048851.1, on the reverse strand, counting down.
AAATCATCATGCTTATGCATTTTTTAAGAAAGTCATATCTTTCATGCATAAATCTATAAACACCACATTTTCACGTTTTCACCAATGAACACACTTTTCACCGAAATCATTCATAGTCATATTTGCACATACACAACATATATATGTCACATCCTACATATAATCACATATATACGTATATTAGCATAAATATAATCATGCTTTCATTCCAATCATGCATTTACTACAAGCAACCAATATGCATTCTTACAACCATATGCAATCACGCAAAAATATATATATATATATCATGTCACCCCTATAGGTAGTGAAAACATACATAACCCTTCACACATTTCTTGCTTTTACAATGCCCTTCTATGCTATAATCAATTTAGCATGCATTTCTACTATTGCACCAAATATATAATCACATATATATTTACGTATACTCAACTCATGCATAAGAATCATATATGCATGCAAGGCAACATCTAGCTAAATATACATATATAATTTAGCATACTTTACATGGCTCAATCCCTAAATATGCATATAACAATGCAAATCAGTATTTGAATTTAACGATGCCCTTACCCTCCAAGCCCACACACACACACACACACACACACACACACACACACACACATATATATATATATATATATATATATATATATATCTACCCACATATATATATCCTCACATCCCACGTATATATATATATATATATATAATATCCACCTTTATATATATATATGCACATATATATATATATACAAACGCCACATACAATCAAATTAAGAACATATGTAAAATTAATCAGCATAACTAAAATATACATAGGAGATAGAGGCAAGAATCAACTTGCCTTAGGTCCCGCTTTCACTAAGCCTGCGCTGGCAAAGCGGTCCATCTCCAAGTCCTGGTCCAGTCCCGTGTCGAAGCCCACACGAACAAATCCACTAGACCAGTTCGTTTCCTCCTTGCTAATTCCTGCGCTTGGTCCAATTCATGTTGTGGCCCAATCCTCATCACAACTAAATTCCAAGTTTAAGCCCAAACATCTCAATCCATGATGTCTCAACCCACATCATTAACCAAATTCATCTCCACAATTTGCCACCAATTGAAGTGGCTCATACAAGGCCCCAATCAATAAACCAAGTTTTGCCCATAACTAAACCATACACTAGCGGCCCAATTTGTGCCATGTAAACCACCATCATAGATAATCATCATTTACCATGAAGCTTCACCCACCATAGCTATAAGGTCCTCACAAACCCTCTCTGCCGCACCATGACTGAACCCATCTCCCTCTTCATCACTAACCAACCTCACCGCAAAACTCTTTCTCATCTTCAACTTAGAAACAACCAAGACCCAACACAAGGACCCCTCGGCTGCACATCACCACAACTGTGCACACGCCTCCGTGAAAATACGCCGGTAACCACCAAACCTCAGCCCACCATCTAGCCAAGCCGAAATCGCCATCATGGACCAAAAATTAACCCAGCTGCAAGACCAACCACGACTGTCCATGAAGCCATGAGCACCTCCCTTGTCCGTACCCACCATGGACCACCTCACGGTAGCCATGAAACCTACCACGACAGCCCCATCCGAACCGCCGTAGCCGAACCCAGTCGAGCTCAATCCAAAACCAAACCAAGCGAAGCCACCTCGAGCCGTCGCTGGAGTACCACCTCAACGGCCGTACTCAGCCGAAACCAACACGACCCAGTCGTGTCTTCGCGCTATCACCACCGCAGAAACCCCTCAACAGCACCACCTCACGCCACCACCTGCCATCGGCCCTCTTTAGCGGAACCGAACCCAAAACCCACTCTCTAGCGTCTGTAGCGGTGAGCCACCACTAGCCACACAAAACTCACTTCCGGCCACCACACAACCACTCACCGACACCATCACGGCCAGCGACCGCCGTGAACAGACCCAGCAAGGATTACCACTACCGAAGCTCCCAATCGAACCAAACACGACCCAGTCATGCTCAACCCAAAATCGAACCCTCCAAACAACTCCTCACCGATCACCACTGTTGCCGACGGCCGGCCGAAGCTCCGCCGTGAGAACCCATCTGCCGCCGTCGCGGCTTCTCTCTCTCTCTAGCCATCTCGGCTTCTCTCTCTCTCTCCCGATTTCTCTCTCTTCTCTCTTCCTTTTTCTTCTTCTTTTTCTTTTTCCTTTTCTTTCTTCTTTTCTTTTTCCTTTTCTTTCTTCTTTTCTCGGCTGACCACCCATTTCTCTTATCTTCTCTTCTTATCTTTTGGTCTACACATTATATATATATTATATATATATATATATATAATATACTACACCATACACACAATACATGTATTCCATGTATTTTATTTCACCTAAGTCCAATATATATACACAATACACATATATATGTACATACTTACACTCTCCCACATATATATAATTAATTATATATGTGCACCTCATTTATTGTATAATCACATACAGGCCCACTATATATATATATATATATACTCTATCTATATATATATATTTCTGCACCTTTCTGAAATTTAAATTAATCCGAAAAAAATTTAATCCGGTCAAAATTCACCCGAAACTGGTCAAAATTATTCCGGTCCTTACAACGCCAATGAAGATGAACCTCATATATTCAATCAAATGTACATTCACAACTTAAAACCAATGAGGCATTCAACAATCATGCTTGTACAAGTTCTTATTTAATCACCATATATAGTCACATTGAGCATGCTTCACATTTCCACATTTCCCATAATCTCATATCCTCCACTTTTCATATAATTCATAAATCTATAATAAAATCATGCTTTTCACTCAAACATATTTTCAAGGCAATTTATTAAACACATAAGTATCACATTCACAATTATAAATGAATTCACCAAATTACTCCACAATTCAATTGCAACATACTTATAAAATTCTCTAAAGCATTTTTAACATACAATTACATCAACTAACATTAATAACACATTTAATGGTATAATTAGCATGCTTGAACATTGAAAAAATCTAATTACCTCACATAGTGCTGGCAACGGGGTGGGTACGACACGGGTTTGCCTAAACCCGTCCTCGCCCCGATGCCTTCAATAGTATTCCCAAACCTGCTACTGGTTTGGAACAGGAAGGAATTTCAAAACCCATCCCCGCCCCATTGGGAGAAACCCCACCCTGTCCCCGTTCCACCCTGCCCCGCCCACCTAATTTAAAATTTCAAAAGGGGCGGGATGAGACTGGGTGAGGTGGGGCCCCTCCCCACAAAATTGTAACAACATCAAACATCAACAAAATTTAATTTTTTCAAAAGATACGAGCCTAGTGGCTAGTACCAAGTTTGATACTATTAAATTCAAAGTAGTATAACCCCTGTTTAAGAAGTAAAATGACAAGATTTCATAATTAAATAGCCTATTATAGAAAATACATTCCACAACTAAATAACCCAGTAACAAGTTTGATCCAACAACTATAGAAATCTTAAGATAATCAAAATATAAAATGAGAACATAAGTCTTAATACAACCAAAAGATAAAATGAAAACATGGTCTAGATACAACAATTAAGAAGGCTTAATACAACCAAAACATAAAATAAAAACATAGTCCAAACAACACTTGTTCCCTTCCCTTCCAATTCAAGAATTAATCAACACCTGAAAATAAAGAAAGCCACAATGTACAAAATAATTAAAATGGGGTTATGCTATGGTCTCTCCACTCTAATGCATGCATAACAAAGTAATTGAGGTACATGTATATTATATATCTTGATAAGATATAAGATGGCGCCAAATTTTTATGTTTAATTACAGATAAGTAAATGATAAACAAAAAGGAAAATTGTAGAGACAGTGACCAATTTTGGCCGATTTTGTGTCTTTCACAATATAATTGCCATAAATGTATTTTGAGTGGTATTTAACATGTTTTGAGTGTGAAGAACATGTTTGAAAAGTGTTTTAAGAGTTTTGGTAAGTTTTCAAAAGATTTGGAAGAGTTTGACTTTTTGGTCAAACCGAGGCCTTGGATGCAACCTAAGTGGGCCCGAGAATCCGAAAAATTCTTAAAAATATTTATTTTTGGTAATGGCTTAGATGAAATATTTATAGAGTAGAGGAAGTGATTTTGAGGCTGTAGGAATTTTTGAAATTGAAAATGGAGGCCGGGAAGGTATGTTAAGTGGCCAGGGGCATTTTAGTCTTTTCGTGAGCCAAGATATTTTAAATATCAAGGCTAAGAGATCTCAGCCATAATACATGGCTGTTTCTCTCTCTATATTGCTCCCACTTCTTCTCTCTTCGGTCTCTCTAGGTTTTGGAGGTCTTCGGGTGTGATTCACGTTCCACCGAAGAAGGGAGATATGTAGGGGACGGCTAAAGCTTCCCTTTGAACTGATCAAAGTTGCTATTCAACAAGGTTGACATTGTTGGGATTTTGAGAAGTGCTTGGAAGGCCTTCACATTTGAGGTTGGGGTTCTCCTTCTCATCTATTTGTCGATTCTAGGGTTTCGGGTGAAACGGTGAGAGCTAAGGGTGTGTATTGCATGATTTAGAGTGGTAAGAGGGAGGGGATGTGGTGTTTTTTTACTCTCCTTGGTCTCTATTGTGCAATGGATATGTATGTGGTAGTATACATGATAAAATGAGTGAATGTGTGAGAGATATTGGCATGCATGCTTATATGCTAGGCTTTGTGTACATATGTGAAAATGTGTTATATTGAACATAAATGTATTATGTGTTGGTAAGTGAGTTAAATGCATGCTATCTTTATATGGAAAATGTGTGCATTGGTGAAGCATGACTTAAATGTGCTTAGGTGATGTTTTATGAGCATATGTGGATAGTATGCTAGGTTTTTCATGTATAGGTAAATATTTGTGTGGCGTTGTGGAGATAAAATGCATGCTATGTTCCTATATAACTAGCTTATGTATTGTGAAGCATGAATCTTAAATGCTTGATGTTTATATGTTCGAAATACATATATGGGTCCGTTGTGAGAAAATGGTAAAAAGTGGTTGAATTGCCCAGAGTAGGTCAATACTCGGTGAGGGTGTTGGAGTGGTTAAGTCACCTTGGAGGAGGTAAATTCTCAGTGATCGGGATCTAACTACCTTGGAGTAAGTAAATACTCGATGGGGATTCCAAAAAGATACCCAATCACCTTGGAGTAGGTAAATACTCGATAATTGCGGTTTATTCACCTTGGAGTAGGTAAATACTCGGTGAAAACTTATAAAAGTAAATGGGCCAAGTCATCTTAGAGTACGTAAATACTCGATGACTGTGGTTTATCCACCTTGGAGTAGGTAATTACTCGGTGGCGGAGTTGGAGTGGTATGGGAAGTGCCTCGGTTACATGATTTGGTCAAGAATCATGTTAGGGTATCGGGTTGAGTCCGAGAGTGAGACAAGCGTATGATTATTTCTTTCATTTTGAATTATGAAGCATGACATGTGTTTAATACATCCCTATTTATATATATGCATTGTTGTGAATGAACATTATATATGTTGAATGATACATGTAATGTAGTGACATGCATCCATGTAGGCTGTGTCGAGTCCGCACTTAGGTGGGTTGGGGTATCTCTACTGAGCCATAGTGGTGCTCACCCTTTTTTCTAAACTCTTTTACAGATAAAGCACCAATGACGGATGGGACATGAGTGTATAAGTGGAATTCTAGTAACATTTTGCTATCTTTTGGATGTTGTGCATTTTGTGACTATCCATGCCGGCTTGTGGCATGTGACTCCTTTTTGAGTTGTGGTTATATTTTGGAAAAATGTAACTTTGATGTATGTATTGAATTTTAAGTTTGTTGGGTATGGAAAGACAACTGATTAGTTTATGTAATGCTTGTGGTAGCATTTAGTTCATATGATGATATTTTCATTATGAAATTACTATGGTTGTGGAAGAGAATGATTCATTTTGATGTATAATTTAATCATGAATATGATTTTGAGTATGTGATTGATGTTGGTACCTTTCAATTATGTTATGGATCATGTATGAGAGGTTCTAGGATGATAGAATGTGGATTGGGCTCCAAATGAACCATGTATAGGGTTGCTGGAGATCCTATGGAGGGCATTTCGATCATGCAAAATGCCCATTTTGCATAATCGAAACCCCCATTTCGATCGTGCAAAGTGGTTGCGAATTATTGTGATTTTTAGGGTCTAGACATGGGCAATTTCGCATAATCGAAACCCCCATTTTGATCATATGAAATAATGCAGGTCTAGGGTCCCGAGAGGGTAAAATTTTCACACAATCGAAACACCAATTTCGCACAATCGAAATCCCATTTTCGCACAATTGAAGTTACTATTCACAGCAAACTTAAAAATTTGTCCAAACTTTGATTTGACGTAATTTCTACGTTTTAGATCGGAATTGAGTGTGATTTTTTTTTTAAATTGAGTATTTTTCGATCCTATTTCTAATGGAATAAGTTTTAAACTTAAATTCCAAATTCACAGGAAGTTAGGTTCTGGAGATTTGTTAGTTTATGGACGTGAACCGATTGGAACCTTTGTTATTCACCCTCGGTTCCTGGGAGTCGGGAATCGGGGCATGACAACATGTTATCAGAGCGTGATGTCAGTGTGGTTAAGGTCATTCATGGGGTTGAGTGAACAGGTTCACACTCGAAATTTGGGTCGCTCAGGGGAGTCCCGGCGGTCCGAATTTCGGGGAGTGACAAAAATAAAGGTTGTGTGAAAAAACAAATACCTCACAAACTCTTCATTTGCTTCTTCATCACAGATGGTAAACAAAGTAGTTATAGAGCTTGTAGCCGATGTGGAGGGATTCGCTACAAAATAAAGTGAAAGCAATACTAAAAATTAAAAAATAAAATAAAATTGCATTATAATAAATTTCATAATAAAACATTCAATATAAAAACTTATATAAGTTTCATTACCTCTAGATTATTCAACAACCAACGTTGTTAACACATCAAAGCCTCTAAAAGGCCTGGACTAAGTCAATTGCGATGTGCACTCAGCACCCTGCCACTCGTGCTAAATGCTGATTCAGATGCAACCGTCGTTACAAGAATAGCCAAGATGTCTCGAGCAATCAATTGCAATGTTCTACTTACTCCCATTTGCTTTCCACCAATTTAAAATATCAAAATTTATGGTGCATGGCAAGACAAGTTCCTCCAAGTAATGGTCTAACTCTGATTTTACATTCACACATCTTGACATATCAGTAACAATGAGAACATACTCAGCATAAATGTCCCATTCTTTACCCACAAATTCTGAACCTCCTGAAGTCACTCCACTTGGACCTCCACTTTAATCAGTCCCCTCATTATTTCTATTTTGATACTCTTTAAGAAAATCATAACACGCTTGGCGTACATGATCTACTTTAGGATAAGATTCATCCCCGTGTATCTTATGAAGAATATGCTTCAAAAATGTCATTTTGTGCCTTGGGTCCAACACTATTGTTATTCCTGCAACAAGATGATACACACTCCAATACTTGTTAAACTTCTCCATCATAGTTGATGCCATTTTTTTTACCACACTATGATCACAATTACACCAACTACGCAATGCCAATTTTACCTCACAAATCTTTGGGAAAAGAAAATTTGTGCTGACAAATCATTTCTTGGAGAATATTTCAGTAATAGAATAAAATAGTTGCAATCTCCCACAAATTTCTTTTACTAAGTTCCACTCATCCTCTGATGGCAAACACGTATAAGGTAGGTCACTTAGTTTCAATCGTGGAAACACATCCTTTTAACATATTGCCATTTCAAGCATCAAATATGTAGAATTCCATCTAGTCTTACAATCAAGAGACAACTTTTTATTGCACGAAATTTTTAATTGACAAGCTGCATCCTCAAATTTCTCTTCTCTACTTTGAGTGGCCGTCCAAAAGTGAACACTATCACAAATTTTTCCAATTGCCCTTCCAATTACATCTAGACCATCTTTAAAAATCAAGTTTAGTATATGTGCAGCACAACGCATATGAAAGACTTTACCATCTAAGAGAAGTGAGTTACTACCAACAGACAAGTTGTCCAAAAGACTAGTAATCATTGCATCATTGGTTGTACAATTATCCATAGTAATGGTAGTATTTTATTGTTCCAATTCCAATCCAACAAGGACTCTATAAGAACATCACACAGAATCTCCTTTGTATGTGGAGAAGGCACATAAATAAACCTAACATATTTATGAATTAAAGATATAATATTAATTAATGGATAGACATAAATTAAATGAAATAAAGTAAACAAATAAACATTAAATACTTACCCAATAATCATGTTCTTCAACTGCCAAAATTCATCAACAGAGTGAGCGGTGATGGACATATAACCTCTTTTCTGTCTAGACGACCACATATCAGTTGTGATAGGAACTCGGCTCCCAAGTTTGTCAAATACCCTATAAGCTTTCAATTTCTCTAACTGATAAAGTTTCAGTATATCATTTTGATTGTGTTACAAGTCATCATTTTAAAGAGAGGCTGGAGGCTACCAACAAACCTTCTAAATCCAATATGCTCAACTATTGCAAGAGGATACGCATGCAAAACAATTGCATTAGTAAGTTTATTCCTTGAAGTTTCCTAGTTAAATGCAAAATTTTGAAATCGCACAGACCCCATCAACACTACTTTTAGAAGTAGCAAGTAGTTGTTGATGTATATCAACATCAACATTCTTTTTCTTTACACACCTCTTCAAAAGCACATGTAAATGATTAGTACCATGTCTAGCATCAGCCTTAAGCCTCTTTTTACAATGTTTACAAATAGCCTAAGACGCCCCATTCTCTAGTACATTGTCAAAATCTTTCCAAACTATTGAGGTCAATTTTCTCTTTTTCGGTGAAACGGGTGTTGGTGAAAAAGGTGTAGGTGTTGAGTCAAATTCAATTTCAATTGGTGTAAGTTGATTAGTTGATGCAGACTGTGTACTTTTTAAGTTCTGAGACTGAGTTGGTTGAGACATCTTTGCAACCTACATATAGCATATTGGAAAAAATTATAAAAAAAAAGCCTTCAAGAGCTATGTGATGGTGAAATTTGAGATGATAAAGCTCCTCCTCTATTGAATTTGATCTTAGAAGATTGTCCACCATGAAAGTTGTCTTTTTAAGAAAATGTTGTTTGCCACGTGTCTTTTTTTTTTTAAATGTATTTTGTTAATTAATTTGTACCCTTATTTCTTCATTAACCGAAACAAGAAAATGTAATTTTTATTTTTATTTTTATCCTTTTATTGGGGTTACTTGCTTTATTTCAATGATAAAGTGGGCAAATTTAAAAAACAATAATGATCCAAAGGTCTGAACTATCAACAGAGATTCACAGAGTAGCAAACTTGGGTGGGATAATCAGGAGAAAGTTCATTACAACTTAGATTGCTCTCATTATCAATACCCAAAACTTGATTTAGAGACAATTTTCAATATTGCACATGCAAATGATGCAACACATTATATATGTATGTGCAAATTATAATTAATGTTAAAACCATTACACATTCTTATAGAAATCTCAGAATCATTGCATATTTTAATAAATATAATTAATATTAAAACCCTTATATATTCTTAAAGAAATTCTGAAGCAACAAAAGAAAATTTTCAATAAAAAATCATTTAGTAATAGGAAGCAATAAGCACTCTGAATTCTTTTACCGATTTCATTTTTAGTAGTATTTAGAAGCCAAGTGATGACACTATCTACAGTTCTCAAGGGCCTTTGAATGTATATATATCAGTGATTCAATGAGATCCAAAGAAAAACAATACCTATTTTTCTAAGATAACAGAAAACATAACAAATTATAAAGAAATAATAAATATTAGAGAGAGATAGAGTCTTAATCTTAATTTGAGTTACTACAAAAATTAAAAAAACTGACCTAATTGAGATCCCTCTACTTCCTTCTTCCTCCACTTCTTCTTTTGTGTTCCTTTCTCTATAATTTTAAAACCTAAAAAATTTCAAAACCTAAGTTACCTAACCCTACAACATCATCAATCAAAACCATAGATCACATAAACCCTAATAGATTTACTTGGCTTGAGACTGAAGAGAGAAGAGAGTTTTTACCAGCCATCGATTGACAACAAATGAGCTGTTTGGCAATGATGCAGTGTTGACTGTGTTGTGAACTTGGAGTCTATTAACTAGTTAGAAAAGAATAAAGAGAGAGGCGAAGGGGGAAACACCAAGAGGAAAGAACAAGTCTCGTTTCGGCGCTATGACTTTGTTGGAGAATAAGATATTTAGGTAGGTTAGGTTAACAATTATAATTTGTATATATATATATATACATATAAATATATTTATAATAATAAAATATATAGGCAGGGCGGGTACGGGGCAAGTTATTATAGAGTCCCAAACCCGCCCTATACCCATGACGGATTTTGGTTTTCTTTCCCAAACCTACCCCTACGAAAAAGAAAATGGCTCCCATACCCATCCTATACGGGGCGAGATGGGGCAGAAAATCGGTAGGGCAGACAAAATTGTCATCCCTAACCCCACATAACCAATTGGTTTCCATAGACAACCAATGGGTTTCCATAGACAACCAATATACTTACAAAAATTCCAGATTCTATGGGTTAGGCATCCCTACCTCAATTTGGAAGAACTTCTAAATGAATTCCCCAATTCTCACCCAAAAGATCAACCTTCTTCAAAATTTATTCTGGACCGATAAATCTTGAGCCCTTGATACGTAGACCATTTCTCCCTTCTTCGGCGGACCCCAATTATGGACCTAAGTCCCTCAAAATCAACGGAGAAGGGAAGAAGAAGATGTTGTTATGTGTGTGTGTGTGTGTGTGTGTGTGTATGTATATATGTCCCTCACGGCTGCTGGGAATGGAAAATGAATAGCTAAATTCCCTCTTTGCTATTTATAGAAAATGACCTACTCTTATTTACAAGTATGTCATTCACTAAACCTTTTCGGACTCATTTTAAGAGTTCTGTAGCTCCGATTGACACAAAATTAATTCTGTACTGTGTAAAATATTTTATTTAAGCTACCCTATGAATTTGAAGTAATTCTAACACTTTTGAATTTTCTAGGCCCGCACGGCCCTAGGTCAACCGAACCCGAAATAGTCAACTTTTGTCAAATGCTCCAAAAACTTTTCCAAACTTTAAATAAGTTATCTAAACATGTATTTTATATTGAAAACACATATATAATCATTTAAAGCATTAATATGACAATAAATGAATTTAAAGGAAAACTGGACAAAAATAGTCACGGTCCTTACACATTGATTGTGAGGTGAGGACTGAGGGAGCCGTCACTGTGTGAGAAGAGAACTAAGAAGTTTGAGAAGTTTACAATTAGGGTTCAGTTGTGTTACTTATGTAATGTCATTAATGTGTTGTGTAAAAGTAACTGTGTAAGTGAAGTGAGTAAGTCAATATGTAAGACAATAAGTGTGTAATACTAAATTAGTAATACATTAATATTGATTATACTGTAAAAATACTAATAACTAATAACTAGTGTAGGTAATCTCACGGTTCCGGTTCTGATTCAGTTCTAACGGTTCTTTGTGCAACCCTACTTGTGAGGGTGGTCACATATGTTGTATTCTTAACATAATACTTATCGCATATTGTGATGAATTTATTTTTCTTTACTATTGAGTTAAATGCGTACCTTCCTAATAATCTTGGTGTTATTGTCGAGTTTTTATGGTACTAGTGCTGGTTGTCATGGACTTGGTGATTTCTAAGCACTCGTGCGGGCTAGACAAGTGAAGGAAGAGAAGTTTGGCAAAGTGAGCAACAGAAAGTTTGAGAGAATGTAGAGAACTTGTATTGCACTTGAGAACTCTTAGTAAACTTGGTAGCTTGGTGAGGAGAAAATGAACTCCCACCACTTTTTATAGGCACTTGGCCTTATAATGAATGGCTAAGATAGTCAACAATCTAATGGTTAGGAGAATTCTAGAATAGGTTTCTAGAAAGTTCTATAAAATTATCTCTACAATTCTAGACGTCTCTAGAAAGTTATATACAATTCTAGAGTATCCTAGATAATTCTAGAATACTCCATACAAATCTAGAGATTTTAGAGAATGCTAGAGAACTCCACACAAGTTTAGAGAGTTCCACACAGTTCTAGAGAATTTTGGAAGAGTCCAGACTTGCATAGAGAAGTCTAGAATGTTTTGAAAGCTTTCTGCCATGCAGACTCCCATATCATCATCCTACTACGCGCGTGCGTGGTGCTTGTGTGGCATAGCTTCCAACTGCGGATTGTGACATTTTCCCCTACCTAAGCTTGCGATGCCCTCATCACGTTCTCTTCCTTGAACCGCCATATGTGCTCTACAAACTGCCATAATGCATCCTCACTCTCCTGGCTTGCTTCGCTATAAAGACCGTGCCCAATTTTGGCTGATTTTGATTTTTCTCATCATTTATTGCTATAAAAGTATTTTAAATGATATTTAACATGTTTTAAATGCAAGGAATAGTTTTATAAGGTTGGAGTATGGTTTTGAAAAGTTTTGGGAACTTTTAAAAAAGTTTAACTTTTTGGTCAACGGGGGTCCCGGGATGAGGTTAAGTGAGTCTGGGAATTTTGAAAAAATTTCAAGAAAATTTATTTTTGGTTATGGACTAAATAAAATGTTTAGAATGTCATGGAAGTGATTTTGAGTCCAACGGAGTTTACGAGAATTAATTCGGAGGTCAAGAAGGTGCGTTAAGTGGCCCGAGGGCAAAACAGTCTTTTTGCGCCCCTAAGAGTGATATAAATATCAATTAGGTCTGAGATATTTCATTTTATAGATCCCCTTCTCTCTCTAAAGCTCCCACTTCATATCTCTCCCTTCTCTCTAGAATTTGGAAGGCTTAAGATGTGATTTGGACATTCCCGAAGAAGGGAAGTGTGTAGGGGACTCCAAGGGCATCAGTTTGAACCAATCAAAGTCTCTATTTCGTGAAGTTGAGAAAGTTGGAATTTCTCAAAGTTGGATTCAAAGCATAGGATTTGAGGTAAGGGTGCTAGACTCATCTTTACTTTGATTCTATAGGTCACATATTTGTGACATGAAAGATAAGTTGAGATATCTTGAGTTTAGGGTTTTGTGTATATGTATATAGATATGAAAATGTGATTTATGCACATGGATATGTCTAACATGTTAGTTAGGACTTATATATGTTGCATATGTGAAGTTGAGACTATAAATGCTTTTGATGAAATTGTGTGCATTTGGTGGAAGCATTGAAAATCTGAGTTTCTATTTAGAATTATATATGAAGAATGTAATTTTTTTGAAAAATGCATAAGCATGATTATTTTCATGAAATGAGTGTATTGGCATTGTGACAAGCTTGGGATGAGAAGAAAAATGCATTATTTTGATAAAAGCATTGCATTGTGTGGTTTTTGTGCATTTATTTGATAAGTGTACATTATGTGAAAAGCGAGGTTTTTGGGGCATGTGTGAGAATTAATAAGGGTTTTGAACTCTAGGGTGCAAGACCCAAAACTTGGCCAAGCGGGTGTTGCTTCCGTTGGGTTAGTAGCCCGAAAAGCGTGAGTAGAGTATGTGGTCCAAAAGCTACCCTTACTATGGATTGTGATAAGCGAAGTCCTCAGTTGAATTGATTTCCGGATTTAGGTGACGTGAATTATATATATGAGATGTGACTTGTTTAAGTTAATGTTTATATATATGTATACCTTGAAATGTAAAGCATCACGCATGATTTCCAAAACTTATTTGTTTTGAGGATAAAAAGCATGGATATTTGTCATACAGGTTGTAATGATTTCATATGCATCCATGCATGGCCGCCTGAGTTAGAGTAGAGTTGGGTGGATCATTCCTACTGAGCCGCAGTGGTGCTCACCCCTTTATTCTAAACTCATTTACAGATGAAGTACCAATGACAAATGGGACATAAATGTCCAAGTGGAACTCTAGTAGTGTTTTTGCTATCTTTTGGATGTTGTGTATTTTGTGGCTATCCATGTTGGCTTATGGCATGTGACTTCTTTTTTAGTTGTGGTTATGTTCTGGACAAACGTAACTTTGGTGTATGTATTGGATTATAAACTTGTTGGGTGTGAGAAGACAACGGATGAGTTTATGCAATGCTTGTGGTAGCATTTTGTTCCTTTGATAATATTTTTATGGTGAATGGATGGTGATTGTGAAAGAGAATGACTCATTTTGATGTATGATTCAATCATGAATATGATTTTGACTATGTAATTGATGTTGGTATCTTTCATTTATGTTATGGATCATGTATGAGAAGTTCTAGGATGATAGAATGTGGATTGAGCTACAAATGGACCATGTATAGGGTTGTTGGAAGTTCTAGGAAGGGCATTTTGATCGTCCAAAATGCCCATTTCGCACAATCGAAACCCCCATTTTGATTGTGCGAAGGGGTGGTGATTTATGGTGGTTTTTAGGGTACAGACATTGTAGAGACCGTGACCAATTTTGGCCGGTTTTGCATTATAATTGCCATAAATGCATTTTTGAGTGGTGTTTAACATGTTTTGAGTGTGGGAAACATGTTTGGGAAGTGTTTTTAAGGTTTTGGAAAGTTTTCTGGAGAATTAAAGAAGTTTGACTTTTTGGTCAAACCGGGGCCCGGGGTGCGACTTAAGTGGGCCCGGGAATCCGGAAAATTCTTGAAAATATTTATTTTTGAGAATGGCTGAGATGAAAATTTTAGAGAGTAGAGGAAGTGATTTCGAGACCGTAGGAGTTTTCGGAATCGAAAAAGGAGTCCGGGAAGGTACGTTAAGTGGCCCGGGGGTATTTTGGTCTTTTTGCAAACCCTAGATATTTTAAATATCGGTGGCAGAGATATTCAGCCATATCTCACGCCTCTTTCTCTCTCTAAAGCTCTTCATCTTCAAAGCTCTCCCTTCTCTCTACATTTCGGACCCGTTCGGCTTGGATTCAAGACTCGCCAAAGGAGGGAGATACGTAGGGGACGGCTAGGGCTTCCATTTGAACCGAACAAAGTGGTGATTTGGCAAGGTAGACTCCGCTGGAAAATTGGTGAAGTGCTAGGAAGGCCTTCATTTTCGAGGTAGGGGTTCTTCTTCTCTCCTAATTGTCGATTCTATGGTTTTGGGGGGAGAGGAGATGTGCAGGTTGTGTATCACATGCTTTAGGATGGTGAGGGGTGTGAAAAGTTATGTTTTCTACTTCTCTTGAGTCCTATCTTTGCACATTTGGTATCCTTGTGTTGGTTGTAGCATGTGGGTTAAAATGTGTGAAATGAAGAAATTGGGTATATAGGTCTTATGTGCTCAATTTGGGAGTTATGTGCTAATGCCTAACTTTGTGTCATATATGTGATTATATGAGGGATATGTGATGGTTGAATGCATGTTAGCTCCATATGCTAAAATTATGCATTTAGTGTGGCATGAATAAAGTATGCTAATTTTGAAGTTGTATGTATATGAGATGTTATATGCATGTGTTTACATATATGTGGTATATGTGATGTTGTGGAGAGGAAATGCATGCTATTTGTTTTATCAATTGGCATGTGCATTGTGAGGCATGAAATTAAATGCTTGATGTTTATATGTTTGAAATGCATATATTGGGGCCGTTGTGGGGAAACGGGAAATTATGGAAGGTTAACCTTTTCATCTTGGAGTATGTGATGACTCGGTGAAACTCTTAAAACAATTCAACCACCTTGGAGTATGTGATGACTCGGTGATGAATTCCAAAACTATCTAATTACCTTGGAGTATGTGAGGACTCGGTAATAGACGATCTAATTACCTTGGAGTATGTGATTACTCGGTGATAAATTACTTAACCACCTTGGAGTATGTGATGACTCGGTGATGAATTCCAAAACCAACTAATCCACCTTGGAGTATATGATGACTCGGTGGCGGTGTTGGAATTGTGTGGGGAAAATGTCTCGGTCACATGGTTGGTCAAGAATCATGTTGGGATGTCGGGTCGAGTCCGAGAGAGAGACAAGTGTATGATTATTGCCTTCATTTGAAACATGAAGCATGTTGTGTGTTTAATGCATCCCTATATATATATATGCATTGTTGTGAGTGAACATGATGTATTTTAAATGATATGTGAAATGTTATGACATGCATTCATGTAGATCGTGTCGGGTCGGCACTTAGGAGGATTGGAGAACCTTTACTGAGCCGCAGTGGTGCTCACCCCTTTATTCTAAATATTTTACAGATAAAGCGCCGATGACGGATGGGACATGAATGTCCAAGTGGAATGCTAGTAGCCTTTTGCAATCTTTTGAGTTTTGAGCATTTTTGTGGCTATCCATGCCGACTTGTGGCATGTGACTTCCTTTTTAGTTGTGGTTGTACTTTGGACATATGTACTTTTGATGTATGTATTAGATCATAAACTTATTGGGTGTGGAGAGACAACGGTTTAATATATGTAGCACCCATGGTGGCATTTTATTCATTTTGATGATGTTTCCATTTTGAATGGGTTGTGTGCGTGAAAAAAATGATTCATTTTAGTGTATGAATTCAATTATGAAAGTGATTTGAGTGTAAGATTGGTGTTTTGGAAATGAATTTGGAAATCAAGGTTGGTTTATACACTTGAGTTTTGGGTGTATTGTGAACCTAGAGAAATTTCTATGATTATGCAAGATTTGAGATTCAAACGTATAGGTTGATGTGTGAGTATGATTTTATATCAATGGTAGATGATTTATATGAAATATGAATGATCTAAGGTGGTTTGGTTGAGATTTGGGTTCAATTTGATCTTGTATAGGTGTTTGGGAATTTCCGGACAGTGCATTTCGATCAATCGAAATGCCCATCTCGATTAATCGAGATGCCCATCTCGATTGATCGAATTGGTTGTGAGATTTTATGAAATTTCAAGCCTTATTTCGATTAATCGAAGTCCCAGTTTCGATTGATCGAAATAATGCAGGTCCAAGATACCGAGAGGGTGTTTTCTTCGATTGATGGGGTCAAAATCTCGATTAATCGAGATGCATCTCGATTGATCGAGATGCCAATCTCGATTGATCGAGATTACTATTCACAGTTTTTTTCCAAAACTTCATTTTGACGTAATTTCTTCGTTCTAGATCGGAATTGAGCGTGGTTTTTCTTGAACTTGAGTATTTTTGGATTCTCTATCCAATGGTGTAAGCCTAAGTTCCAGATTCTAAACATAGAAAGTTTTGAGGCTCAAAAGTGAGTGATTCTTAAAAGTGTGGGCATGTAAATGTTCACTAAGGTGCGTGCTTTGATGTAGGGCCCATGGGGATTGGTTAAGATGGATTTGTGTGCATTCATATGCAAGAATTGGGTTAAGCTTCCGTGGGAGAATGAGGGTAATGAGGGTCTATTGGGCTGAATAGATAGTTTAACTTCCGATTCTCCAAGAGTTAGAAATCGGGGCGTTATAGCATGGTATTAAACCTTGATACTAATGCATGAGTGTAATTGAGATGGTTCACGGGGTTGAGTGAACGGGTTCACACTCGGGATTCGGGGTCGGTCCGGGGGAGTCCCGGCGGTCCGAATTTCGGGGCGTGACAGGATGGTATCAGAGCACTAGGTTGGAATACCTAGGGACGAAGGGTGAGACTTGACTTAGTTATTACTTGAGTTAAGGATCGGAGCATAAGGATTTGAACTTGAGATTATAAATTGCTTATGTGGAACTTGATGTATACTTACATTTTCTTGACATGCTTTTGTGGATTAAATAGACATGGCATGTGTAAGCATGATGGAATTTGACTAAGTATGAACGTTTGAACTTAAAATTTTTCTTGTTGTGCATATAGAAAGAAATGCCTCCAAGAAGAGCGCGAGACATTGGCGCTGATGCTCCTCAGGAGCCAACAGATGGAACGCAGTTTATGCGTGATATGGCTGATACTATGAGAAGAATGGCTAGGGAAGCCAGAGAGGAGGAGGTTCAGGCATTACCTAGGGTTGCCTTGAGCCGACAAATGGTAGCAATGAAGGAATATGTGAAATTTAAGTCGCCTACCTTTGATGGCGCACGTGATCCTCTTGTGGCTGAGAGTTGGATAGACCAAACTCACAAACTCATGGTTGCTCTTGCAATCGAGGAGGATTTGAAAGTGGGAGTAGCGGCGCTTCACTTACAATGAGAAGCTGATCGGTGGTGGCAATTCATCGAGAATGTCCACAATACCGAGACCATGGACTGGAAAACCTTTAAGGGTTTATTCTTTGACAAATTCTTTCCGACTTCGGTAAGAGACCGGATGAGGCAAGAGTTCATAGACTTGGTCCAAGGGGATTTGGATGTGATGGGGTACGAGACCAAATTCACATCATTGGCTCGTTTTGCCCCGGAGATGGTAATGAACGAGGAACTGAAAGTGAAAAGGTTCGTGAAGGGACTCAAAACCTCTATCAGAAAGAGGGTATCCATTTTAGGTCTAAGGGCCTACAATGAAGTGGTTGACAGAGCCTTAGTGGCTGAGGAAGATGACAGGGACACCCAAAGAATATGGGAGTCTAAACAGCAAGCGAAGAATGCGGGGGCATCTTCAGGTAATCAAGGACGGAAGAGGAATAGAGAGGGCAGGTCAGGGTTTCAAGGGCACCAGCAAGTCCGCTCGACACCTTCATTGACCTTGCCGACTGTGTCTTTACGACCATCTGTGGTGTGCTATAATTGCCACCAAATGGGCCATTTTAGTAGGGAATGCCCACAGGGGCATGCAGTGGCATCAGTGCCAGCTGGGACAGTGAAAGAGGTGGTGTGCTACTATTGTAAGCAGCCAGGACATGTTAGGACTAATTGCCCGCAGAGGCAGGGGACGCAGAGTGGTGCAGGGCCTCAGCAGAGAGCTGGGCAGACGACTACAGTTCAGTCTGGCTTCAGGGCATTACCGCCACCGCAGCCAGCACAGTCAGTACAGGGATCGCGAGTAGCGAGGGGTCCCACGCCTGCTTCTAGTCAGCAGTCAGGGCTACAGGGGGCTAGGCAGCAGTCACGGGGCCGTGTGTTCACGCTTGCTCTGGCAGAGGATGTACCAGGACCGTCAGTGGTCAGAGGTATTTTCCTGGTTTCTAGCTCATGGGCTAGGGTGTTGATAGATTCGGGTGCATCACATTCATTCATATCTGTTGCATTTGCTTGTGCCTTGGGGCTGCGGGTGTCATCATTAGAGTCACCATTGTCCATTGATACACAGGTTGGGGGTAGGGTTACCTTGGATAGAGTGTGTTGGTCTTGCGAGATCGAGGTTGTGGGGCGTCGATTGGTATTCGACTTTGTGTTACTAGACATGACCACTTTTGATGTCATTCTAGGTATGGATTGGTTATCTACATTTAGAGCCACGATTGATTGTCTCCGTAGGAGAGTGACAGTGTGCACACCCGAGGGTGATTGCTTTTCTTTTGTGAGAGAGCGGGATAATTTCTATGTTCCGTCTCTGTTTGGTTCCGGTGTGAGGGACGGGGTTGGATATTTCCTAGCTAGCTGGTTAGCCGAGGAGGATGAGATTGTGACCAGTGGAGGATTTCCACCGGTGGTTAGAGAGTTTGTGGATGTGTTTCCGAAGGACTTGACAGAGTTACCTCCGATGAGAGATGTTGTGTTTAGCATTGATCTTGCTCCTGGTACCGCGCCTATCTCCATGGCACCGTATCGGATGGCACCAGCAGAGTTGATGGAGTTGAAAGATCAATTGCAAGAATTGTTGGATAAGGGATTTGTACGACCTAGTACATCGCCTTGGGGAGCTCCGGTCCTTTTTGCTAAAAAGAAGGACGGATCTTTACGGTTATGCATAGACTACCGTAAGTTGAACCAAGCAACGATTAAGAACAAGTATCCTTTGCCAAGGATAGATGACTTGTTTGATCAGCTTAAAGGTTCGACTTGTTTTTCAAAGATCGACTTGAGGTCGGGATATTACCAGTTGAGGGTAAGGGAAGAGGACATTCCGAAGACAGCTTTTCGGACTAGATATGGCCACTATGAGTTTCTAGTGATGCCATTCGGATTGACGAATGCACCAGCAGCGTTCATGGATTTGATGAACCGGATATTCAGGGTATACTTAGATAGGTTTGTGGTAGTCTTCGTGGATGACATTCTTGTGTATTCTTCTTCTATGAAAGAGCATGAGATCCATTTGAGGACAGTGTTACAGACATTGAGAGAGCACCGTTTGTATGCCAAGTTTAAAAAATGTGAATTTTGGCTAACGGAGTTGAAGTTCCTAGGACACGTGGTGTCAGAAGGAGGAGTATCGGTAGACCCTTCTAAGATTGAAGCGGTAATGGATTGGGAGAGGCCTAAGAACGTATTCGAGATACGTAGCTTCTTGGGATTGGCAGGATATTACCGGCGTTTCGTGAAAGACTTTTCGAAGTTAGCAGCGCCGATGACCAAACTTACTCGTAAAGGAGTTAAGTTTGAGTGGAACGAGGATTACGAGCATTCCTTTATGGAATTGAAGCGTAGATTGACTAGTGCTCCAATATTGATTATTCCCGAGCGCGGTTTGGGTTATGTCATCTACTGTGACGCTTCACGGGATGGTTTAGGGTGTGTATTGATGCAGACCGAAAGGGTTGTTGCATATGGTTCCCGACAGTTGAAGATCCATGAGCAGAATTACCCCACTCATGACTTGGAGTTAGCGGCGGTAATTTTTTCTTTGAAAACGTGGAGGCATTATCTCTACAGAGAGAAGTTTGAGGTTTTCTCCTATCATAAGAGCTTGAAGTACCTTTTTACACAAAAGGACTTAAATATGAGACAGAGGAGATGGGTTGAATACATGGAAGACTACAACTTTGATCTTCAGTATCACCCGGGGAAGGCTAATGTGGTTGCCGATGCATTGAGCAGGAAATCACATGGCACTTTGGCTAGCATTGCCATTCGTGAGTGGAAGATGATGGAAGACATCTCAGAAATGGGATTGTACCTCAATGAGAGTGATGGACATGCCACTTTGTTCACACTCATAGCGCAACCAACTCTAGTGAATAGGGTGGTTAAGGAACAGAGGCATGACACAGAGTTGGAGAGCATTCGCACTCGGATTACGGGTGGCGAGGCAGTGGAGGATTGGGTTATCCATTCAGACGGAGGTCTGAGGTTCAGAGGCAGGATGGTTGTTCCATTGGCTTGTAGGGATGAGGTCCTGAGGGAGTTTCATAGCTCCAGACTTGCAGTACATCCCGGTGGTACCAAGATGTACCACAACCTTCGTAGACAGTATTGGTGGAAGGGCATGAAAAAGGACGTCGCACGGTTTGTGGCGAGGTGCCTCACTTGTCAACAAGTGAAGGCCGAGCATCAGAGACCAGCAGGTTTGTTACAGCCCTTACCGGTAGCTACATGGAAGTGGGAACACGTCACTATGGACTTTGTGACGGGGTTACCTAGGACAAGGAAGAATCATGATGCAGTTTGGGTCATTGTGGATAGGTTGACCAAGGTGGCTCATTTTCTCCCTATTCGAGTGACAGATGATGTGGATACTCTTAGTCGGTTATATGTTGATCAGATTGTGAGGCTGCACGGAGTGCCAGTTTCCATTGTGTCTGATAGAGATCCGAGATTCACGTCACAATTTTGGCAGAGTTTTCAGGCTGCACTTGATACGGACCTCCATTTCAGTACGGCTTTCCATCCCCAGACAGATGGTCAGTCAGAGCGTACTATATAGATTTTGGAGGACATGCTTAGAGCATGTGCACTTGATTTTCGAGGCAATTGGGAGGATCACCTTCCATTGGTGGAGTTTGCGTACAACAATAGCTACCAAGCTAGTATTGAGATGGCTCCATTTGAGGCCTTGTATGGTAGACCTTGTAGGTCGCCAGTTTGTTGGACAGAGGTCGGTGAGACAGTGGCTTTGGGGCCGGATATAGTCAGAGAGACTACAGAAAAGATTAAGATTATAAGACAGCGTTTGCTTACAGCTCAGAGTCATCAGAAAAGCTATGCTAACAAAAGGCGGAGGCCTTTAGTATTTGAGGTGGGGGACCATGTCTTCTTGAAGGTCTCACCACGATGGGGTTTGATGAGGTTTGGGCGTAGCGGAAAGCTAGCCCCACGGTTTATCGGTCCATTCGAGATATTGGATCGTGTGGGTGAGGTTGCATACCGCTTGGCATTGCCACCGCAATTGTCAAGTGTGCACAATACTTTCCACGTTTCGATGTTGAGAAAGTATGAGCCGGATCCTTCACATGTGTTAGATTGGACAGGTCTTGAGGTGGAGGAGGATGTGTCTTACGAGGAGAGACCAGTACAGGTTCTGGATGCTAGGGAGCAAGTGCTTCGAGGCAAGACTATTCCATTGGTTAAAGTCCTTTGGAGACATCACGGAGTCGAGGAGGCTACGTGGGAGCGAGAACAAGAAGTCCGCTCAAAATATCCCGAGTTGTTTTCTACTTGAGGTATGTTTCTAATTTCGGGGACGAAATTCCCTTAAGGGGGGGAGGTTGTAGAGACCGTGACCAATTTTGATCGGTTTTGCATTTTTCGCATTATAATTGCCATAAATGCATTTTTGAGTGGTGTTTAACATGTTTTGAGTGTGGGAAACATGTTTGGGAAGTGTTTTTAAGGTTTTGGAAAGTTTTCAGGAGAATTGAAGAAGTTTGACTTTTTGGTCAAACCGGGGCCCGGGGTGCGACTTAAGTGGGCCCGGGAATCCGGAAAATTCTTAAAAATATTTAGTTTTGAGAATGGCTGAGATGAAAATTTTAGAGAGTAGAGGAAGTGATTTCGAGACCGTATGAGTTTTCAGAATCGAAAAAGGAGTCCGGGAAGGTACGTTAAGTAGCCCGGGGGTATTTTGGTCTTTTTGCAAACCCTAGATATTTTAAATATCGGTGACAGAGATATTCAGCCATATCTCACACCTCTTTCTCTCTCTAAAGCTCTTCATCTTCAAAGCTCTCCCTTCTCTCTACATTTCGGACCCGTTCGGCTTGGATTCAAGACTCGCCAAAGGAGGGAGATACGTAGGGGACGGCTAGGGCTTCCATTTGAACCGAACAAAGTGGTGATTCGGCAAGGTAGACTCAGCTGGAAAATTGGTGAAGTGCTAGGAAGGCCTTCATTTTCGAGGTAGGGGTTCTTCTTCTCTCCTAATTGTTGATTCTATGGTTTCGGGGGGAGAGGAGATGTGTAGGTTGTGTATCACATGCTTTAGGATGGTGAGGGGTGTGAAAAGTTATGTTTTCTACTTCTCTTGAGTCCTATCTTTGCACATTTGGTATCCTTGTGTTGGTTGTAGCATGTGGGTTAAAATGTCTGAAATGAAGAAATTGGGTATATAGGTCTTATGTGCTCAATTTGGGAGTTATGTGCTAATGCCTAACTTTGTGTCATATATGTGATTATATGAGGGATATGTGGTGGTTGAATGCATGTTAGCTCCATATGCTAAAATTATGCATTTAGTGTGGCATGAATAAAGTATGCTAATTTTGAAGTTGTATGTATATGAGATGTTATATGCATGTGTTTACATATATGTGGTATATGTGATGTTGTGGAGAGAAAATGCATGCTACGTGTTTTATCAATTGGCATGTGCATTGTGAGGCATGAAATTAAATGCTTGATGTTTATATGTTTGAAATGCATATATTGGGGCCGTTGTAGGGAAACAGGAAATTATGGAAGGTTAACCTTTTCACCTTGGAGTATGTGATGACTCGGTGAAACTCTTAAAACAATTCAACCACCTTGGAGTATGTGATGACTCGGTGATGAATTCCAAAACTATCTAATTACCTTGGAGTATGTGAGGACTCGGTAATAGATGATCTAATTACCTTGGAGTATGTGATTACTCGGTGATAAATTACTTAACCACCTTGGAGTATGTGATGACTCGGAGATGAATTCCAAAATCAACAAATTACCTTGGAGTATATGATGACTCGGTGGCGGTGTTGGAATTGTGTGGGGAAAATGTCTCGGTCACATGGTTGGTCAAGAATCATGTTGGGATGTCGGGTCGAGTCCGAGAGAGAGACAAGTGTATGATTATTGCCTTCATTTGAAACATGAAGCATGTTGTGTGTTTAATGCATCCCTATATATATATATGCATTGTTGTGAGTGAACATGATGTATTTTAAATGATATGTGAAATGTTATGACATGCATTCATGTAGGTCGTGTCGGGTCGGCACTTAGGAGGATTGGAGAACCTTTACTGAGCCGCAGTGGTGCTCACCCCTTTATTCTAAATATTTTACAGATAAAGCGCCGATGACGGATGGGACATGAATGTCCAAGTGGAATGCTAGTAGCCTTTTGCAATCTTTTGAGTTTTGAGCATTTTTGTGGCTATCCATGCCGGCTTGTGGCATGTGACTTCCTTTTAAGTTGTGGTTGTACTTTGGACATATGTACTTTTGATGTATGTATTGGATCATAAACTTGTTGGGTGTGGAGAGACAACGGTTTAATATATGTAGCACCCATGGTGGCATTTTATTCATTTTGATGATGTTTCCATTTTGAATGGGTTGTGTGCGTGAAAGAAATGATTCATTTTAGTGTATGAATTCAATTATGAAAGTGATTTGAGTGTAAGATTGGTGTTTTGGAAATGAATTTGGAAATCAAGGTTGGTTTATACACTTGAGTTTTGGGTGTATTGTGAACCTAGAGAAATTTCTATGATTATGCAAGATTTGAGATTCAAACGTATAGGTTGATGTGTGAGTATGATTTTATATCAATGGTAGATGATTTATATGAAATATGAATGATCTAAGGTGGTTTGGTTGAGATTTGGGTTCAATTTGATCTTGTATAGGTGTTTGGGAATTTCCGGACAGTGCATTTCGATCAATCGAAATGCCCATTTCGATTAATCGAGATGCCCATCTCGATTGATCGAAATGGTTGCGAGATTTTATGAAATTTCAAGCCTTATTTCGATTAATCGAAGTCCCAGTTTCGATTGATCGAAATAATGCAGGTCCAAGATACCGAGAGGGTGTTTTCTTCGATTGATGAGGTCAAAATCTCGATTAATCGAGATGCATCTCGATTGATCGAGATGCCAATCTCGATTGATCGAGATTACTATTCACAGTTTTTTTCCAAAACTTCATTTTGACGTAATTTCTTCGTTCTAGATCGGAATTGAGCGTGATTTTTCTTGAACTTGAGTATTTTTGGATTCTCTATCCAATGGTGTAAGCCTAAGTTCCAGATTCTAAACATAGAAAGTTTTGAGGCTCGAAAGTGAGTGATTCTTAAAAGTGTGGGCATGTAAATGTTCACTAAGGTGCGTGCTTTGATGTAGGGCCCATGGGGATTGGTTAAGATGGATTTGTGTGCATTCATATGCAAGAATTGGGTTAAGCTTCCGCGGGAGAATGAGGGTAATGAGGGTCTATTGGGCTGAATAGACAGTTTAACTTTCGGTTCTCCAAGAGTTAGAAATCAGGGCGTTATAGCATGGTATTAAACCTTGATACTAATGCATGAGTGTAATTGAGATGGTTCACGGGGTTGAGTGAACGGGTTCACACTCGGGATTTGGGGTCGGTCCGGGGGAGTCCCGGCGGTCTGGGTTTCGGGGCGTGACAGACATGGGTAATTTCGCACAATCGAAACCCCCATTTCAATCGTGCGAAATATTGTAGGTCTGGGGTCCCGAGAGGGTGAAATTTTTGCACAATCGAACTTTTTTTCACACAATCAAGATGACAGTTTTGCACAATCGAAATTGGCATTTCGCACAATCGAAGTTATTATTCACAGCATTTTTCCAAATTTAGTTTTGACGTAACTTCTTCATTTTAAATCTGAATTGAGTGTAATTTTTTTTTAATTTGAGTATTTTTGAATTATCTATTCATTGGTGTATGTTTCAAAACCAGATTTCAATTATAAAAGGAGTTTGTTGTCCAGAACTTGGTGGTTTATATGTGTGGAACCAAATGTGGAATCCATTGTGAGGGGATTGATGATCATATGCCACTATAATGGTGTGCATATGGAAATCTTCTACAATAGAATAGTTTATGATAAGATTAAAGTGTAAGACAATGAGGTGATAACACTGTTCACCCTCGGATTCCGGGAGCACCAAAAATCGGGGCGTGACATTCGCTATCTGGTAAGTTCTTCCACTTTACCAAGTGTTATTTGTATTTGGGCACACCTCTTCTTCTCATTTCGTGGTCCATAAGTATACACTCATCCTCCTTATCATAAGATGTAACCACGGTGGTGGGTGCCCGTTGTGATACCCCTCAGCTAGGATCGTTCGTGTCTCTGTGATGTGGTTTCAGCGTGCTAGCATGGAAAACTGGACTGATCTTTATCTTGGGTGGAAGTTACAATTGGTAGGAGAATTTACCCACCCGTTTGACAACTGGGAATGGGCCTTCGTACTGTTGTACTAACCCTTTGTGCACTCCTCGTAGTGACTTGAACTGTTGGGGAAGTAATTTCACCATCACCATCTCCCCCTCCATGAACTCCACCTATCTCCTATTTTTGTCGAACCACTTCTTCATCTTCTTAGCTGCCTTGTCAAGGCATGCCCTTGCCAAGTCAGTTTGCTTATGCCACCTCTTAACAAACTTGTAAGTCGCCGGACTCTTTCCATTGTAACTAAAAGCAATGGCATTGGGTGTCATTGGTTGTCATCTGGTAATAACCTCGAAATGACTTTGATTGGTAGCCTCACTCGGCTACAAGTTGTAGGAAAATTGCGCCATGCCAAGAAGTTTGGTCCAGTCCTTTTGGTTGGCACTCACATAGTGCTGCAAGTATAGCTCCAATAGAGCATTGATACGCTCAGTCTGTCCATCTAACTGGGGGTGAAAACTCATAGAGAAGTTCAAGTCCATCCCCATCTTCTTGAAAAGCCCCATCCAAAATCAACCTGTGAAGTGCGGGTCTCGATCACTAACAATGTTCTGAGGAACTTCTCTTAGCCATGCAATCCGTTGATGTGAGTATAAAAGTAGCATACTTGCTGAATCGATTAACCACCACAATGATACTCTTGCATCCCTCTGACTTGGTCAGTGCAGAGATGAAGTCCATAGAGACACTCTCTCATGGTCTCTTTGGGATAGGGAAAGGCTCTAATAAGCCCGCGGGATGATGTTGCTCCACTTTGTCCTACTAGTACACAAGACAAGTCCTCACATATGCTTCCACGTTGTCCCACATCCTGGACCAATAATATGAGTCATCTAGGAGTGCAAATGTCCTCTTCATGCCTGGGTGGCCAGCCCACTCTGTGTCATAACACTCCTTAATATGCTCCTTCTACAAGTTGTCCCACTTATGAACAAAGAGTTGGTCCCCCATAGTGAGAAGTACATCCCCCTTAAGCTAGAACTATCGAGTCTTCTCCTCTTTAGCCAATTGTATAAGGTTATTAGCTAGAGGGTCATGCTATAATCCTTCTTTGATCCGATCTACTAGAGGGTGTTGGGGTCGACTAATAGTTGTGAGCTCAACCTTTCTGCTAAGTGTATCTGCCACCACATTGGCCTTGCCCGGCTTATACTCGAAGTGATAAGTGAACTCAGCTAAAAAGTCCTACCACCGTGCTTGCTTTGGGTTGAGCTTCTTTTGAGTCTAGAAGTAACTAGTGGCCACGTTGTCCGTCTTAAGGACGAACCAGGCACCGATCGAGTACGTATTACCTCCATGCATGTAGGCAATAAATGACTGTTATCATCTTATTCTCTTGTACCGTGTAGCGACGCTCAGTGTCATTGAGCTTCTGACTCTCATAAGCTATGGGGTGTTCTTCTTGCATCAATACGCCTCCAATAGCAAAGTGTGAGGCATACGTATGCACCTCGTAGGGCTTGGAGTGGTCAGGTAGGAACAACACAGGCTCCTCTGTGATTGCCTTCTCTAGTAGATTGATAAGTAATGAATATTGCATATTCAGTATCCCTAAATTATATGAATTAGTGTCTTAGTAATATTTCTTTAATGTTTTTATTAATAATTTTAATCTTTTTATAATTTCAGGTGATGAAGGATAATTCTGATTAATAATGGTGAAATCGGGCTACAAATGGTACTCATTTAGTTATCACTGAAGCTTGACCCATGAGAGATATTTTTATCTTGAAGATCCAAACTAAATGGACTGAAGAAATGGGCTGCAAATAAATGTAAATGAAGGAAAGGAGCACGGGCCCATTCGCATTGAAGATTGGGCCAATTCAGGCCTAAAAAGTCCTGGACCCGTGTTGGTATTCAGACCATAACTCCGTACACGATTGTCAAAACGACCCAAACTCCGCGTGGGTTGAAGGAAATTCAATTCTGCACAATTTCATATTTCACGAAAATTTCCTAAAACGGACGTTTTCATCAACTTTCTGCCCTATTTGCGCAGCTGCCACTTTTTGGGCGCAAATGCCACTTTGTGAGGAGCAAGTGCCATTTTCTTATGCGCACTTGCCACTTTGGAAAGGCTAGGTGTCCCGTTGGTTTGGTTTCACAAAGTAAAAACGATGAAACGAAGAAAACTAGGGTATTCTGGAGGGGGGAGAGCAGAGAGAAAAGACGGAGGCGATTCGTGACGATTGACAGAAAGAAAAGAGAGGCTTCAACAACTGCCATGAGGAGCTAACTTCATCCTAGGGGTTTAACGAAGCCCTAGCTAAGTATCATTGTTGATTGGGTTATATTTGGGGATTATTCTTTTTATGTATATAGTTGTATAATTTTGAGGACTATTTTGTATCATTTGTGTAATAAGTGACAATTGCATAGATATGCATTTATGGTTGTTTAAATGTTTATAATCATTCTTGATTTAATGTTGTCTTGTCTTAGATGGTATTTTATCTTGATTGAACTCAAATCATTCCCATGAGAGATTAAAAATGAATGATAATTATACAACAAGTTTTCATTGCATGTATGAACATATAACTTTGACAGTTCATGCCTAGGGAAGACGAGTCGTGCTACACCCTAGTTTAGGTAGACGATTCGTGCCAACCGAAGATGGGTTGTAGCTTAGTGAGTGTTTGTATATATCCTCTTGACGATTTCATTGTGAACATGTGTGTATGAGACAAGGACTTTGATAGGCCATGCCTAGGAAAGACGAGTCGTGCTACACCCTAGTTTAGGTAGACGATTCGTGCCAACCGAAGATGGGTTATTGCTTAGACCTTAATTGTATGTTCATCGTTCCATGAATCTGATTTATGCATATTATAGAATTTTCCCAAAAGTAATTTCAATCGACAATGGTATGATGCTAGTGGTGAAGTTAAGACCCTAGACTTCTCTCTCTTGAATTTTATCTATCATTTATTTATGTTTGTATTTCATTTCATTTAATTTCAGCACCTTAGAATTAAAAACAAAACAAATTCTTTTTCAATTAAATTAGACAAGATCTTGATAGCTTAACAACACAACCAACGCAGTCTCTGTGGGTTCGACCCCTACTCACCACTTTACTAATTTTAGTAGAGTATTTGTAGGGTTTTATAAATTCTTTTTTGTCGAGGTGTAAAACAACAACGACATTATTCCATATTATTTTATGGTTACGTTTTGCACTTCGAACAAAATGGCGCCGTTGCCGGGGACTGCGATCACGGTTGTGTTGTTAAGTTTAAAGATTTAGTCTAGTTTAATTATAATTTAGGACTTGTATATATTTTATGGCAACGGCGCCATTTGACGAGTGTAGATTATTGGATGTTTGTCGTTACTTTTCTACACTTCGTACAAAAAATAATAAAACCTGCAAAAACTTTACTAAAAACTGTATAGTAGTAAGCAGGGTCGAACCACTCTCAAGCGAGATTTCGAATGAGCTCAAATTCACACACTAATTTATGGAATGAAAATTATTATTTTTTTTTAAAACATTTTTTATTTTGGAATTATAATGAATAAATAAAACTATAATAATAAAATAAATCTCAAGGAAAGGGAATCCACCACCATGAATCCACATAAATAAATTTTTTAATATTCTTATCTAGTTTTTTTTCCAATAATCAATACACTTCACCAATCTAATTAGAACTTGGAAAGATGAAGGAAAATATGGAATAAAAAAGAATGACTTGATTATATATAAGAGAGACATTCCTTTACTTAATCTGATGCACATTGGCTAAGTAAATAGAGGTAGGCATTCTTCGAATTACCATTATTTGGCAAACATGAAGAATCCTCCCTCTAATTTTAGAAAATAAAAATCCAGAATAGAAGAATAAAAGAATGCTCTTGGGAGGAAAAATTAGAAAAGAAAATAAAAGAACTTACTTATATTTCATCATAGTGGCTTCATCACTCCCTTGAGAGGTGTGTTTACAAGAAAAGAAAATGAATAAAAAAAATATTTACAACTACACTTTATTTTTTTCTACAATTTCTACTCCCTTCACCATCCCCTAAGACCCCCTATTTATAGAGTTAGAGGGGAATGGTTTAGGTGGGAAAAATTTTAAATACAAAATTCAAAATACAAATTTGAAATACAAAATTCAAAATTCAAATACAAAAATTCAAAATACAAAATTTTGAATTTAAATATCTAATATTTGATCTCCATATCTTTAATTTGAATTCTGGACTGCAGACGTAAAAAGTATTTTGCAAAGTTTTGAACTTGAGACCTCTTGTGAGGTAGATTGCATAGAATACCATCTTTTCTACAATTCTTCTGATGTTTATCTTTGGCTATATATATCCTTTTTAGGCCTTTTCTGCTACTTTTCTTCTTATTTGGAAATCAACCCCTATAAAACACAAAATGCAAAGATAAGAATATTTAAATAAAGTAAAAGAGTAATTAAAGACTTATTTTGAGATATAAAATAACATGTTTTGTGCACTTATCAGTCTTCCCTTTTTGTTGACCACTTTTGGTCCATACATTATATATATATTATATATATATATATATATAATATACTACACCATACACAAAATACATGTATTCTATGTATTTCCCCACACTTACCTTTATTTGCACATGAGCCCACCCTATATTTATAATTTAATATAAATATAGGCACTATATATATATATATATAGATATATATATATATACATATACACACACCTTCCACTTGGATGGAAACATAAATGTCCCTACCCTTTTCGGAATTTTAATTAATCCGAAAAAAAATCAATTCGGCCCAAAATCATCCGGGACCGGTCAAAATATTCCGGTCCTTATAGAAAATATGCCAATGAAATTAGTTTTTCAAGTTAAAGCAACTCGCATGACAGAACTTTGTCAAAGATTGACTCATTTAAATGCCTTAAAAATTTATAAACTTCTAGGCTTTGATATTTGGAAAATAAACATAAAGGGATAAAAGCCTGCAAATATTTAAAATTTATTGAGTTTCAAAAATGGGAAACAAATTTTCCAAATTAGCACACAACAGTGGTTTTAAAATCTGACAACAGGACACTATGAAATTTTTATAAAAATTTGTAACTTTTCAAAATTCACAAAATTAAATCTAGAAATACTAGACATCTAGGAGAAGAGATGGTAAATATTTCAAGTCATTTGGAGTAGTATAGAGCCCTCAAACAAATTGACAAGAATTTGGACAAAATAAGATCTTCTCATGAACAATCTGTCAAGAATAATTTTTCTTTCCATTTCTTTCATAAACCTGCCCTAAACTAAACCTAACACAAGATATGAGCATGAATAAAAATCTAAAATCATCCATGACAAGTCCCAACTCAAGATGTCAAAATTCGAAAATGAAATATGGTACAAAATGCACCAATATTCATAAGCTTGTACATACAACATGACATTAAGGTGTCACTATATACACATTTTCAAAAGAATCAAAAGGGAAGAAATTTAAGGAGAAGCAATCCTAAACATGTAGCAAGTGGCTAAGTGTACAAAAGACCATAAGAATTCTTCTAAACAAATTTCATCATACATATAACAAAATGAAAGCCACATGAGGCCTTAACATCAAAAAAGAAATTTCTTGAAGCTCGTTGCATCGATGAAGGCTCAACTCTCTCCGGTGTCGACTCCTTTACCTAAAATATTTAGGGGTGAGCTTATCCTCTCATAACTCACTAGAAACTTTATATTGCCAACTATACCACATATCAAACCATTAAGTGATCAATGATGCAACTAGGGTTCATGCTCCCTAAAGGCCTAATTTCTAGAATAGTTTTACACATGAAATGACATTGCTACAATAACTTCCACAATCCAATTAAGGGTAATATTAACATACATGAAACATGTGAAGCAAGTATGCAATTCGAAGACCAAAGTATATAAATGAAAACTCTAAAATCGTCAAGGAGGGATTGACTCGCAAGACACCCTTCAAGTCACATGTTCATGGCACATACTAGGCATCAAACAGGACACATGTAATTGACGACGTTCCTAATGGTTCTTTTCGAGATAATAGCCCACTGGTTACCACCCTAATTGGCCAATATATAAGGATTTCCCTCAAGGAACAATACCCTTAAACGCGACATCAAATTTCAAAATCATCATCCAAACACATTGTGGAATGATCAATCAATTCAATATATATGCAATGTTCATACGCACATAAACAATGCAATAGCATTCAATTCATGTCATATGGTTACACCTAGCATGACACGGTCTCATAACCTCAACATTAACAATAATTTTATCATGTGAAAACAATATTTCAAGAAGCACAATTAGGTAATAAATGTCATAATCTAACTACAACAACCACAATAGATATCACAATAACCACAATCAATCCTCCCCAAAAATAATCTCATCCTCCACATATCTCATAAATACAAAAAAAGACAAAATACTCTTACACAATCATCAAAAAAAACATGAGATAATATCTATGTATACATGGGATTAAAATGGAAGGAAATGAAATAAAATCCTAAACACTCTATGGGTAAACATATGTAAACTTCAGCCAAATAAAACTCAAAACTAAAACCCCCTACCTCAATGGAGTTTAAAAGCCCTAAATTTTGTCCAAGAGTGAACTTGCTCCAAATTGAAAATAAAAATCACCAAATTATAGTCATTGATGTGAGCTTGAAACTTTCCTTCTTGCACTTCTTCAAAATCCCATTCAATCTAGATGAAAATCTAGCTTAAAGTGTTTATGGAATGGAAAAGAAAAAAAAAAAAAGAGAAGCAGAAGACAAAGCTCTCAGTTGGCAAAAATGTGAGAGCATGTGGTCTGATCTTTTTCCTCTCTCTATTCATTATACATGTATCAAATAATGTTTATGGGTCCCACATTCCACTAAAATTACAAAATCCCTTCTATGTCCCTTAATTCTCTATACCAATACACTTAGGCAATTTAGGTTACACAAAATTATATAAGACAACCACACATAAAATAATGTAGATAAGTAAAGTTGAAAATAATTTCAAACCCAAAATTCTGTTCTGGGCCCACACGCCCTGTCAAATGAGTCCAAATCATTTTCATACAGTGTCCAAACGCGTCCCGATATTTTTCTAAAATTCCAAAATTTCAAATGCTATTAAAAAATGTCACAATATAAATAAAAATGTTTATTTCAGCATTGAAATACAAAATGGGCCCACCATATCGATCCTGAATCCCGAAAACGACGCTTGGGCCCAAAATGCCTATTTTATCGAAATGAACCCGAAAAATGATTCTAGATGGACACGAAACATTTCAAACCTCTAAATGTGAGTTCATACATAAAATATTCACCAAGGAAAAATAAAAAGAAAACCCGAAAGATTTGAACATTTCTTTCTTTCCAACATAGGAAAAAAATTCATTTTTCTCAACTTTAAATTAACTGGGCTCAGTTCCTTTGTAATCTCTAAATGAAACTAATCCCAATGGAAAGAAAAATTCGAGACACTCAATTTTTAAAAAAAAATCACCCAAATCGGATTTAAAATGAGTGAATTACGAAATTTCAAAGTTTAAAGAAATATATATAAATAAACTCGACCTGGTAACGGTTCGGTCATGACAAGTAAAACTCCACAAATATAGATACAAGCTTTAGGAAAAATTTTGTACATTACAAATTCCAATCCTTCTAAAGAAGATGAACCTAAACCAGAAAGACTTATAAGAAAAAACTCTAGATGGAAAAACGAATTTCCTTAAAATTTTGATTGCCAAAATTTCTCAAGAATAAGTCTCCAAAATTCCAACAAAGGAATAAGTTTTAGAGAACCAAGACCACCCATTATTACTCCATCTAGATTTTCCTTAGACAAAGGAAAAATTGTTGATCTATCAAGAACACCAATTTTACCTGGTTCATCAACAAAACATCATATTAATTCTGCATTAATATATCATTTTCAAATAGGAAAAGAAGAAACAATTTTTGCTCCAAAACATGGAACAAGAAAACACACCTATTTAATGGGAACATTTAAATTCCTAGGTTATGAACCATATAAGCTTAATGTTTTAACAAACACAGGAGCACAGTATACTGCTGTAGATAGAATGCTTTTCCAGAAAAAAATGGCAAAAAATGAAGCTTCCAGTTTCAAACTTACAGGAATAAATGATACTGAAACACTCATTCAGTATAAAGCAAAGAATGTTACTATATGGTTAACAGAAAAGAAATTTGTTATACCAAAAATAGTGTTTTCCAAATATGCATGATGATTTCTTATTAGGAAACAATTTTCTTAATATTTATCTTCCGATGCATATTTATCAAAATTCAATTGCGTTAACTCTAAAAGAAGAATTAATTTTTATCCCATTATTAGATAAATATACTTATCTTTATGATAAAGATTTCAGTCCTACAAAAAGGAATGAAGTACACAGTATTACAAAAAGTCATTGGCTTTTTAAAATACTCAAACCACAATTTAGTGAAAACCCACTAAGTTTATGGCCTCAAAGCCCTTGATATTATGCTATCCAATTAAACAAATTGGATATTATAATTCGAGAAAAACCAATGATATATCTAAGACAATATATTGAAGAATTTGATAAACAAATCCAAAGTCTTCTCAATACGAGACTAATTGAAAGCACAACTAGTCCTCATTCTAGCCCTGCTTTTATGGTAAGAAACCATAGTGAGCAAGCAAGGAAACAACCTCGCATAGTTATAAATTATAAATGCCTCAATCAATATTTAAAATTTGATGGCCATTTTATTCCTCGAAAAGACGTCCTTATTAACCAAATAAGAGATGCAAAAAAATTTAGCAAATTTGATTGTAAATCCGGCTCTTGGCAGATAAAGTTAACCACTACTTCTAAACCATTAACTGTTTTTCAGTACACCAACAGGTCATTACCAATGGACTATTATGAATTTTAGTCTAAACACAGCTCCACAAATCTTTCAAAGATGGATGGATAAGATTTTTACACACTTCAAAATTTTCTATGTTGTCTACATAGATGATATTCTCCCCTTTTCAAAAACAAAAGAAGAACATAGGAATCATCTCAAACTTTTCTGTAAAATTGTCCAAAAACATGGCATAATTTTATCACCGAAGAAAATCAATTTAGAACAAACTAAAATCGATTTCCTCAGTCTTGAAATTACTTCCCCTGGATTAAAATTACTTCCCCTTCTAGTTTGATATTTGCCGGTGTGTGGTATATATGGTCAGAGAGGAACAGGAGAGTACATCACAATGTGCAAAGGACTGCCACTGATGTTGCCAGGAGTATATTATATGGTGGGAAGTGTTGGATTTCTCCGGACTTAAGCTCCATGGTATTGCACTCCAATAACTGTAGCTTCTTCCTAGTCGTTTGATGCTGAATTGGTGCAGGGTCCGCTGCTTCATGTTGAGTTTTTTGCAGACTTGTTTTATTGTTTTTGCTAATTTCTTGTGTTGGATTACCATGTTGCTGTTCTGGTTTTTTATTTTTTTTTCTTTTGGCAGTAGCTCTGTTCTTGTATTGCAAAGGGATGCCTTTGCTCCCTTCTCCATTTGGCTGAGAGCCTTCATAGCCCAAACATAACGTGCGAGCCTCACCCTAGAGGCCCGCTATGCCAAAAGCGAGAGAAACCCCCTCTCCCATCCATCTCTTTCCTTTTATCACCCCCCATGTCCACGGTATAAACGGGGACGCCAACCTAGGATAAGAAGCTTATGAGGTTGGTCTGTCTTCACCATCAAAATACTACAGAGGACTTCCATCTCCAAGTTTAAAATTTTTCCACTTGCCCAGAAAAAAATATATATGTATTCCTCCCAAGGTGAAACTGTGCATTAGACAGAATAGGAAGAAAAAACTGCACAATTTATAGCATCTTCTGTTGAATATCTGAGTTAATGTACATAATTAATATTACATTACCACTCCCAAATCCCAATGACAATACATCATATGCAGTTCATGTAAAGAAACATAAACGAACAAAAACAACAAGAAGAACTTCACAGTTTCTGAAACCCTCTACAACAAATTCGAAAACAGAACAATACCTATCTACCTCCTCATGATGCTTTGCAATCCATGACCTTAGATGCACCTCAAAAACTTCCCAACACAAAGGGGAAAAATAATCAATAAATACAAGATCCTCGAATTCATCGACTGCTGTTGTGAATGAAGCATCTGGAAGAGGTTTATCCCATGTTCGGGAAGACGCCAGAGAAGTTTGGTATTTTATCAATGTGTTTAAGGGCACGCTCAGCAATTTGCCGTGTTCGATAGTCACCATGTTGGAAAGCATCAACAAGCGCCGTGCTCACATTCGGATCACCCGAAACTTCATATGCAATATCATCAGTCTGTAAAAGCCTCTCAACCACCCAAACTGCCCTCCTCCGAAGATTCTCTGTCCGTTTCTCAAGCAATACATCAAGTATAGGCTTGATTCCCTCTGCCTCGCACAATACCGTCACCCCCTGTTCAATAACAACCCCATCGTCCAACAAGGTGGAAAGTGCCGCAAGTGATGCCTCAACCACCTTCTCGTTTCTGTGATCTAGAAGGGCCACCAACTTCTCCACGGCCTGTCCTTCCAAGAGGCAAAAAGTTTCTTTTAAAGAACACGTGCCGCGGTGGATCCGACACAAACCAGTTATGACAGGTTGTTTACTAAAACATGGAAAGATAGAGGCACATAAACCAGGTGCTGGCAACTCAGGCAGTTTCGTCAAATTTTTAGATTCTTTGGACAGGTTTTCCAATGCCGTGGCAGAAACCATCTGTACATTATCAAGCCCATTGGCCTGAAGCAGTTCAGAGAACACTGCAGCAAGATTGTGCTCACGACATAATGTAATCGCATCAGGCTCTTCAGCCAAGACAAAGGTAATCCTTGCAAGAACCCGAACAAGCCCTTCCAAATATGGGGTCATAAAGCGGCTAGTACTACCTCTGGTCTCCCCTTGCCTGATCCTAATCACTCTGGAGATGACTAACTGAAAGGCATCTTCATCTAGCATCTGCCTTGTGAGGCCCATGTCCTTCGCTGGAAGATCAGCCAGAAGGCCAACTGCTGCTGCCTGCTCCTCAGTTATACCGATATTTTCCGATATGACTTTGAGTAGGCTACCAAGCTGACCAGCTGTGCCACGCAGGGCATCAGCTAGTTCCTGACCCATGTGTGGAGAGAGGTTCTGAAGAAGTTTAATGGAAGCCATACGCAAATCCTTCTGTGGAGCCTCGATAAATTGGACCAAACTGATAGTAGCACCAGAACTTTTAATGGCTGCAACAACACTTCGGACAGTTGTGGGAGAACTGGTGAGTCCAACAAGAACCTGGAGAAGCTTGCATTCTATTGCCGGACCAGTGTTGCTGATGAGATGGAGAAGGTTATGAACTATGTCTTCTGAGACCAGAGTCTGGTGGTCAGATCCAACTGGGATAGAGTCGAAGTCATAGCCTGAGCTGACCACATTGGCAAGTATTGTTGCAGAGACCTCTTTCAGTCGCATTGGAAGCTGGTTCATGCCAACAAAAAATAGATCCTTGACAAGAGGTGGAAGTATGCCTGCCTCTATAAGCACGTTGGCACTTGGGTCACAAGATGAGATCTGATTTAGAGCTCTTAAAGCAGCTTCTCTGGACTGCATGTTTCCGCTCCGCATGATATTGATAAGCGAAGAGCCAACAGTTTGGGCCACAAAGACTTTCACATCATTGTTCAAAACCAGCTCACCAAGGTATGAAGCCATGGAAAGTTTGGTTTCTGGTGCGCCTGCAACAATCCATTTGGTGTCGAAAATTTCAGTAAGATGAGCAACAGAAGGAATAAAGCACTTTATATGAGACAGAATGAGTAACGCATATTTAAAAATATAAGAATATAAAATACATCAAACCACCATATTGACCATGTTTTTCTGCTCTGTCCATTTCCTAACTCAATCTGGAACCTTGTTTCTGATCTGCTTCATTTAACTGATCCAGTTTTTCATTCATTGAGCCAGCTTGTAGATTGAATTCTGATGCAGTCCAGGGTGAATTCTCGCAGGTCTAAAATTCTAAAGTGCTTGCTGTCTTACTGTTTTATGGTCAATATGGAGACAGGAATGCTGCTTTGCATGAGGGTACTAAGAAATCAGCTGAGGAAGTTGTGCATCTGGTTTTTTGGGACTGTTTACATCTGTTGGGGTTGCAGATCCAAGATTTAAATCTCTTATTTCCTGCTCCATGAAGTATTTTTATATTTCATTTTTCTTGTTCATGGTTTCTGGGCTCATTTCAACTTTGTACTGGAAATGGTTTTTCTTCATTTCCAGCTTTCATTTTGTGAAGGTATGCCTTCACTGATTTGTGTGCTTTCTTAGTTTTTTCTCTATAAAACAACACCATTGAGGAGAAAAAAAATATATATCAAACTAATTTAAGAATTACTACTCAACTACTATACCACCTGTCAATTATATATCTTTTAAATATCCACCCAAACTTGCTCTCTCTCTCTCTTCCAGCAAAGATTTAAAAACCTTTAGCCCAAGTTCAATCCTACCAGACCTTGAACTCAAGCTCCCAATTTAAACCAACAAGAGATTTATCGAAGAGTTGGTGCTGGGCTAGCCGAAAATCAAAGTTTAACAGAAGCTTGGTCTAAAATTGGCAAAAATTAGCTTTTTATGATTACATTGGCAATAATCCGGCAAAAGGGGGGTTATTCCAGCCAGGCTCAATGGATAACAGGGATGGAATATGAAACATTATGACCAACGTAAACTTGATATAAACAGCTTTAGGAAATCTTGGATTATGCTGCATAAGAATGATTTTACCAGTTATAAAAAGCTTCTGGAATTGGGGTTGAAAGAATGGAAGAAAGGCAAAGAGGAAGGGAGGGGTTCGAGCCCCGGTGTGAGCAAAAAAGTGTGCAAGTCCCCCAATTAGGAAAAAAAAAAGAAGTATGTTTTGGAGATAAAAGAAGATTGGGATTTGCTTGTTTTAAAAGAGATCGGTTTGGAACTTAATGAAGCATATTTTAATGAATGGATTTCAAATGAAGGGATTTGAGCTTAATAAAAGACCGGATTAGTTTATTCTGAAGCCCAAGGGAGGAATTAGACATTTTATTACAATCCTTGTACAACTAGAATCCTTACCGGCATGGATTTCAAATAATCCATTCTACCTTGTTATTGTTAAATCTAAATCTAAATATACATTATTACAATCATATATGCAAATTGTTAAATATAAATACAAAATGTAATCCTTAAATAATTGAACCTAAATCCATTAATTTAAAATCTTTCAATCTGAATGGAGACTTCGCTGGAAATTTTGGACAGCAAGGATTTTGGAGTTTAGGTGTTTTAAATTAAAGACCACAAGGTAAGAAAATGGTTGGCAATGATTAGAGCTTTGTGCAATATAGGCCCTGTTTTGGGACAATGAACTGTAACTCATGATTGGTTATTAAGTAGAAAACAAGGAGACCAAAAAGAAGAATGTAGGAATCCTACCTACAATTCATTAGGAATCACACCCTCATATAAGACTGCATTACACATCTTCAAAAGCTACTCTCAAGTTCTGAAAACTTCAACATAGATATTTATTGTAGGAATCCTACCTAGAATTCATTAGGAATCACACTCTTATATAGGACTGCATTACACAATGCTTCAAAAGCTTCTATAAAAATCTGAAAACTTTTATATAGATATTAATAATCACTAAATAACATCCACTAAAGAGTCAAAACAGAAAATTCAAAACACACACACACACACATATAAAGGCCTTGAAACGTTGACTTCTAAATACTATTTTAAAAATTACCAGAATAATATTGATACCTAAAAATTCAAAAATAAATTAATTAATTATACCAGCAGCATACTTATCTAATATAACACAAACAAAGACTCAATCTAATCCAAAACTTGATTATACAATGTCCAAGATGCATCCTATTTATGGATACGACAATACAAACATGACAATATGACATATTCTTAATATATATATATATATGATACAAATACGTCAACAACATGAAGATGGTATATTAATGTATATATTGTATAATATCTCTCTATATTAATATATATTATATGTTCTACATATAAATTTAAAAATTTTTTTTTTCCATGTTATATACATAACGACTAAAATTTTCTATAAAAGAAATTATGACAGATTTATATGAACTTATAAAATATTAAGTATTTCTATAATATAAAAATAAATATCAGATAAAAATGCTGAGAGTTATATTACATAGAAATAGCCTTGGGACTAAATTAGACATAAATTTTCTCATTAGATCTTGATTCTTCTTCTTTATGAAAGCCCAAGTCCTTGTCACACTCTTCATGATAATATACTAGCTAGAAATGTTACATTTTTTTATTTTTTTTCATAAGCGAAATACTACATTTCAATGTTCATCTTCAAACATATTTTAAGTATCTGACAAGTATCCTTATCAACAAGGATAGGATATCGACACACCTACTCGTAAAAGTATCCTTGCTTCAGAGTGAGGGAGTCATGGGCCTTCTCTCCTTATTTGGCATCCATCAAGTTTTAAGTAGCTCAACATTAGATTCTTTGGCTAGCTGGAGAGAGGTAAGTTTAAGCAAGCATGTACTAAAAATGTTTTTTATGCCTCAAAAGGGCTAGCCCAATGCAAGAGGCTCTCGCTGTTATGGGATTTGATGAAGGTCAAATGTTAGCAACTTTACCTCTACATACGAAGAGGTTATTTCCTTATTTTGGACCCATGACCTCCAGGTCGTAATGGAGCAAACTTACCGATGTGCCTTTTATGCCCATGGTGGTGAATTTGAATGGAGAGAAATATGTGATCTTTAAGGGTGGATTGCAGGGCATCCCCATTTTTGACCTTTTTTGGAAATCTAAGATTAGGGGTTTGTGTAGCTTTCGTCTATAAATGTGTTGAACCCCAATCATTTGAAATTTATTTATCTACAGATGAGAAGAAAAAAAAAAAAAAAACAAAAGAATGTCAAATATTTGAAAGACTTAGTCGGAGGAATTTTTTAACACAAGGTGACAAACCTCTATACTGAATCATGATCTCACACTTCTCACATAGAATATTATACAGCCCACATTTACCTACTCAAAGCGCCCCAAGTGTGTCATGACAAAATCTTGAACTCGTCTGCAATGAGTTTAAACTATGAGAAGGCTCGGCTAGCAGAACTATAAAAGAGTTTTTTTACGGTAAGTTGTACTATAAAAGAGTTTGTTGAACCAAAATTTCCAACCAAGGTTATCTCAACTATTTTGATGATAACAAAAACATTGCAAGTGTTAGGATTTAATGTCTACTTGAATTCATGCTTACATAGGTTGCATTCTGACAACACTCAAAGTAAGACTGTAAGCCAAGAAGATCAATGGCACCTTGCAAAGGTATCCAAAGCTCACATTGATCATACCCATAGATCCAAAAACTCATATCAAGGTTATGACAAAAGGATGAAAGCAATATAATCAAAGAAAAAAGACTACACCCACTGTGCATCAAGATCAATGAAGACATTGAAGATTGGGTAGTTTAGTCTAGTCTTGGTGAGTGCATAGGTAATCTTTGTAAAGTTACTTTGATGTACTCACGTGAAAAGCTCTAACACCTATAAAGACATAACATGACCTAGTTGGTTTAAGACTCTAGGATCCAATGCACTTCATGATCATTTTGATGGTTTCTAGACATGTAAAAATAGGTTTTGATCATTACCCTAAAGACCTAACATGACTGATAGTCCTAACTTACGCTTAGATGAATACCATTTCAAGGTTAGAGAACTTTAAGAAGCCTCAAACTTGAGTTTGAGAAGCCTCAAAGTTACAAAAGTAAACTGAGAATTCTAGAGGACTTTTTGAGACACCTCAAATTTGAGTTTG
Organism: Cornus controversa; assembly: GCA_026545225.1. Lineage (NCBI taxonomy): Eukaryota > Viridiplantae > Streptophyta > Magnoliopsida > Cornales > Cornaceae > Cornus > Cornus controversa. The sequence continues at coordinate 1,656,274 of CM048851.1, read as the reverse complement.
AGAAGCCTCAAAGTTACAGAAGTAAACTAAGAATTCTAGAGCACTTTTTGAGACACCTCAAAGTTCACTTTGAACTTTGAGATGCCTCAAACTTCACTTTGAGACACCTCAAACATTTTTGAGACTATTGCTTTAAGCTGAATTCAAATACAACGGCTAGTCTGGTGCATTTAATGCTCCCAACCACTCCCAACAGCTATAAACAACTATATCTCTTAAAGGTGCTATTAATACACATTATATGTGCTATTTACGAGTGATAGAGACTACCATAATCTTCCATGATCATATTTTGTTGGTAGTATTCCCCTCCATGCTTAGAATTCATATTCTATAGAGGAAGAAACTACACAAGCTTAATTCTTCATTTTTGTGGTTATTCATCGTTCTAGAGTTGAGCTTTTATATTGATTCATCAATTGTAACTCTAGATTTGAGAGACAAATGTATTTGAAAGACATTCTGTTGTGAAAAACAGCCGCAAACCAAGCACAATCACGAAACACGACACAAAACGAATCAAGCACAATGCACAGAACACAAAAATTTATGTGGTTCGGCGATGTGCCTACGTCCACAGCAAAGATCCAACAAAAGATTTCACTATGCAAAAATTAGGAGATTACAAGTTTCAACCCAAACCTAGTTCTCGCTGTCTCACTCTCTTTCTGCGTTTTTAGTGTTTTCTCTCGTCCGTACCTCCAAACCCTTAGATGCCCTTATATATCGGGCTGCAAGAGAGTCCTAACCCGAATCCAAAACCCGCAAGCGAAAAACGGTCATAAAGCCCTTTTTCGTGTCAATCGGGTCGCAACGCGACCCAGGCCGAACCAAAATTTGGGCCACAACATAACACATTCGTTGTATACGCAATATCTTATTCTTGAGACAAAAAGACCAAGAGGTTCTCTTGGCATAGGTAGCTTAGGAAAGCTTTGTAAAGGTTCTCTCTAAACCCGAAAAAGAGAGGTTTCACTCAATCTTAAAATGAGAGGATTAGGTCAAGCTCTCCACCCGTAAGAGTGAGCAATGGTTATCTCTTAGTCGTTAAAAGAGGAACGGTGCTTCTCCACCAAATAAGCAAGAAGATGTACGGTTTGCTTTCCGCCCATAAGGGAAGCCCCATACATAGTGGATTTGGGCAAAGTCTTGAAAGGTGCTCTCGAGTCAAGGATGTAGGACGGAGTTCCAACCTTGTAAAAATCTCAGTGTTCAATGTTTGCATCTCTCTATCCTTAAATTCATTTACTTGATAACATTTCATTTGTTTAAATTCCATATACGTTATATATGAATGCTATGAGTTTATATGCTTTAATTCATATGAGGATGAGGTGAATGCTTGGAGTATGTTGATTGATTGAATATTTATTTGATTATTCACTTGCCAATCAAGTTGCATACTATGTGTTTAATAAAATGTTCAATCAACATTTTCACACACTATAAGCATGATATTTTGCACTTACATGAGCACTTACACTAGTTATATCCACTAGATCATTTAAGTACATAAGAAACGGTTCTGGCTTTGCTCACAAACCTTTCACATTTGGGATATCTTTGTGTGCACATAAATCTCACTTGCCTACACTTGATCATCCACTGTTATAACAAACAGCCGTGAACCAAGCACAATCACGAAACACTATAAAAAACGAAACAAGTACAACACATAGAACACAAGAATTTACATGGTTCGACAATGTGCCTACATCCACGACGAAGATCTGACGAAAGTTTTCACTATGCGAAAATCAAGAGATTACAAGTTTCAACTCCAAACCTTAGCTCTCACTCTCTTTCTGCGATTTATATAGTTTTCTCTTTTAACCCACTCCAAACCCTAGATGCCCTTATAAATCAGGGTCCAAAACCCGTAAGCAAAAAACGGGTTATAAAATTTTTCCGGGGGCTTGGCCACACAGCCCATATTTTGGGTCAAAACGCAACGATACCCGAGCTGAGACAAAATTCGGACCATAACATAACAAGATCTTTGCTATACTTGAGCATATTAATTTACGTCTCTTATTAGAGTGAGGTTCATTTTATATTCTACTAGAGTACAGCTTTCATTACAATGATACATCTATTGCTCTAGAGGAAAGGTAGCTTTAATTGTAATACTTGTCCATCAAGGGACATATCTTGTACTCTCTATTGTACTTATTGAAAAGGGGTTTTTAGTGATCCTTTCCTTGAAAGTCTAAGTGAGATGTTATGTTCACTTAGCAAGATAAGAGAGACAAGCATGAGAATTGAGAAGCCAAGTGAATGATTTATCTCTTTCAGAGTTGATAGCATAACAAGAGGAAAAGGGTGGTTAAACTGCATCATTTTGTCTAATTCTCAAAATATGAAAAAAGAAAAGGAAAGAGTTATAGATTAATTTTCTTTTTTATATATATTTACTAATTCTCTCATTCAATAATTCTGATTATTAATATCTATATCATATGTAATTCGTCATAAATGTCTTCATCTTAATCTAATATTCATACTATGTATTCTTTTAATTTATGGTGGAAAGCTCAACAAGTGTCTCAAGGGCATTTTTATAGATATATCATATGTTGCAACATCAAAGGCTTTTTCTTTATTTCATCTCACAACATTTTCTACCTTGTTAATATTGTTAACTTGGGCAAAGGTGGATGCCCTAGGGTTGCCAAGGAAGGAAAGCTTTTCACTTTTCACCATGGAGGGTCAAACTTCCTCTCACTTGCTGATGGGAGCGTCTACTATCCCCTCTGAGACTTCCCCACTTACTTCATGGCGAAGTTTATTTGATAATTCCATGAAGTCATCATTTGTTAATATGACTTTCTTTGAGGACTGTATGTAGCAGAAAGTGATCAATATTACTAACGATAATGTCAAGGAGGAAGTTTAATTCAGGAAGACTTCTGTCATTAGTTATGTTATGGGTAAAAAACTCTATTTTCCATTCTTCCAAGCATTTATTCACTACCGGTGGAGAAAAGAGTTGAAGTTATCCCTTTGAAGGACGGTATCTTTATGGTACAATTTCAATCAGTGTGTGATATGAAAAGGGTGCGGCAACGTGTCCATTCATATGAAGGAAGACCTATAATTGTAAAAAAGTGGAATAAAAACGTAAGTTTGGAGAGAAATTTGCTTGGTTCGATGCCAGTTTGGATGCATACATTGACGTAGTAGGATTGCAGTTGTTGGGATTGTATGCCCTTCATGCCAATGTTATTGATTGTAATTGACATTTGTTTATCTTAATTGAATCTGGGTTTGATATAAAATGCTCTACATACTTTATGGTGTGGTATATTGATCGATGCATGAGATGTATTGAGGTTGTCCCTTTGATGATAATGGGTGTTCACGCAGAGATTATATAAATCACCGATATATTGTATTATCATAAATGTGTTCAAATTCGGTGATAGAAGATGGACTCTCTATCTAAGAAAGAATTGAACCCGATCAACGATGAGTATAGAGACAATTGCAAGGAGCTGTCGTAGCAATTGCTCCTCATCAGTGTCATGGCGAATGACTCTCAAGCATGAGAGTGGTATAAACCTTTGTATTAATTGGTGGTCACTTTGCTTTAGTTAGTAGACCCAAGGAGTCATTTCCTGGGTACTTTGGGTGGCTATTGATTAATGACATTGGATCATACACTCAACATTGCGTCTATGCTATTATATTTATTTTGACTTGATTAGTTTAATCACAGTAAATTTGGGGGCCTCCATGTTTTGAAAAAATGGTGTTTGTATATTTATTTATTTAAATATATTATTTTATCAAAGGAATGCTTTAAGTGATCAAACAAAAACTAATCAAGAAGTCGAAATAAAGAATCAATTAAGTAATTGGATGATGGCAATTATTTATTTATCCAATGGCTCATTGTGCATAGAGGGGTCATCTCATATAATTGACTTGGTGGTTTTTACCATTTCCGAATTAGAGATCAACCGCGTTTATATAGTAGAGTTAAGTATGGTTAATGGGCTAATTGAATTAGGTCATGGGGTTTGGCTGGGTCAATTATTAGCCCATTAGAGCCTTGATGGAAATGGGCCCAATGGATCCTCACTCATAGCCCATGTGTTGAATTACAAGCATGAGAGTGGAAAAAGCAAATGAGATGTAGGAGGCACTTGAAGCACTCCAAAGGATTGTAGAGATTAATTTTTCCACTCCCTTGTGAGTATACAAATATGTGTCTTCCATAAGGGATTTCTAAACTAATGGTCTCACATTAAAGAGAAGGAAATTCTTTACATTCTTGCTTACTTTCAAGGTTCCACCAACCTAACTTGTAGGATATTCAACAAGAGGGACATAGAAATGATTCTAAAGAGAATTGAAGACCAAAGAATCACGGTGGAATGAGAGCTTTAAGGTGAAAGCCCTATGGATCTACCTTGTAGAGATTTGGAAGAAGAGATTGAACACTAATCTCTTGAATCGTGAGGTGATTGTCTTCTAATCAATATATATATAATATATCATACATCTATTTTGAAAAATACCTATGGTGTCTACATATAGCAAGGGTTGATGATTTTCATACTTCTAAGTGATTTTCAAATTCAATTTCCCACAAGTGGTATCTAGAGCCAACCTTGTTTTAATGTAGATTCATGATTTTCCAACTTGTTCGTCATGATTCATGAATCAAATTGTCATGGTTTGCATATTTTCATATATGTATGATGATGTATGGATGCCATGGATTGTTTTATGATGTGGTTGGATGTGTATGGATGTGTGTTGATGTATGGTGATCTATGTTGATACATGGAAGCCATGGATGGACCTTAGGAGCTTGAGTTGTATTTGTTGGATCAATGTAATTAATTGTTTTTGATTTTCAATTTCTATGTATTTTGAATTTCATTGTAATTGATTATGTAAATGCTTTAAAGCCATGTAATCCCCATGAATTTTCATCTACAAATGGCTATGGACTAAGGAGGAACACCACAATGGAGTTTGGAAGCTTCAATAGTGTTAAGAGGTTGAAGAAACGAGGAAGGGGGCTCGAGCTCACAGGCCGCTATTGGGTGCCACTGGCAGCATGACGGTGTGCCACATGCACGCAGAGCCGCTGCATCGTGGGCCTATGGCTACTGCGCAACGCCTAGACGCGATGGGCATGCCATGGTGGTGGCGGTGGTAGAGAGAAAGTTAAGTAAATGTATCAAAACACTTCAATCTGATCGAGATGGAGAGTATTTCTTAGGTGAGTTTAAAGACCACATGGTTTCTAAGGGTATTGCGTGTCAATTGTCCGCACCGGCCTGTCCTCAATAAAATGGTGTGGCAAAAAGGAGAAATAGAACTTTACTTGACATGGTACGATCCATGATGAGCTTTTCGACATTGCCTCCTTTTTGGGGTTTAGCCTTAGATACTGCAATGTACACTCTAAAATGTGTTCCATCTAAGTTGGTACCCACAATACCCAATAAGCTTTGGTATAGGCGTAAGCCTAGTGTAAAGCACTTGCACATATGGGGTTGTCTAGCCTATGCGCAAAAGGGGAAAGCGGATAAATTGGAAGGGAGATTGGAGGTGTGCTTGTTTGTAGGCTACCCTAAATTCCAAGGACCGAAAAGTATTGGTGAGCACTGATGTTGTGTTCTGGAAAGAGGATTATGTGACAAGTCACCGACCTAGGTTCAAGATAGTCTTGGATGAAATGGAAGGCTCCAATACTATACCCCATATGGACTTGCCTATCTCAAAGAGTGAGAATGATGTGACACCGAAAACTACTACTGCTGCTACCCCATCTTCTAGTACACAAGTGCTCTGTTGTAGTGGGAGGATTTCACATCCACCCGATAGGTACATGTTTTTAGGAAAATCTTTTGAGGTGATCCTAGATAGACATGAGTCGGATCCTGGTAACTACACGAAGGCAATTATTGATGTGGATGCAGATCATTGGCAAGAAGCCATGAAATCAGAATTGGAATCCATGTATTCTAAATAGGGTTTGGGAGCTTGTAGAACCACCTGCATGAATAAAACCCATTGGGTGCAAGTGGGCCTACAAGCAGAAAATATAAATAGACGAGAATGTGGAAATATTCAAGGCAAGGATGATGACGAAAGGCTTCACTCAACGTGAAGGGATCAATTACGAGAAGACTTTCTCACTAGTAGCCATGCTAAAGTCTATTTGGATACTCTTGGCCATTAGCGCTCATTTTGATCATAAGATATGACATATGGATGTTAAGACGGCCTTCTTGAATGGTCATCTAGATGAGGACATCAATGTGAAACAACTAGATGGTTTCGTGGTTCAAGGTCAGGAGCATCTTGTATGCAAGTTGCAGAAGTCCATTCATGGACTCATGCAAGCATCCCCTAGTTGAAATATCCATTTTGATCAGGCGACCAAGTCATTTAGTTTTGAGCAAAATGTTGATGAGCCTTATGTGTACAAAAAGGCACTAGAAAGTGTGGTGATCTTTTTCATTCTGTATGTGGATGATAGTTTGCTCATCAGAAATCATGTGGGTGCATTATCATCGATTAAGATATGGATGTCAGTCACTTTGATATGAAGGACTTGGAAGAAGCAAGTTGGATCCTAAGGATCAGACTCTTCCATAACTAGAAGAGAAGGATGTTGGGCTTATCTCATACTACATACATTGATAAGATACTAGCCAGGTTTGCAATGCAAGATTCCAAGAAGGATTTCCTACCCTTCAGGTTTGGATTAGTTCCTTCTAGAGATCAGTGTCTTAGGACACTTGAGGATGAAGAGAAAATGAAACGGGTACCATATGCTTCGGCAATTGGTAGTCTCATGCATGCTATGCTTTGCACTAGGCTAGACATCTATTATGCGGCTGGCATGGTTAGCAAATATCAGTCCAATCCAAGTCAGGAGCATTAGACTGCAGTAAAGAGCATTCGCAAATATTTGAGAAGGACCAAGGATTACATGCTTGTCTATGGGGTGTAATGAGCAACTCATTCCAGTCGGATATATAGATTATTACTTTCAATCAAATATACAGATTCTGACTTTCAGTCAGATAGGGACTCCAGGAGAACTAATTCAAGCTTTGTGTGAACTCTTAATAGTGAGGCCGTAAGTTAGAGGAGTGTGACATAATCATGTATTGTTGATTCAACCATGGAGGCTAAATATGTGGCATCTTCTAAAGCAGCCAAGGAAGCCATTTGGTTGAGGAAAATCTTCACTGATTTGGGAGTTGTGGAGCATGCAAGCTCACTTTTATTGTCTTGAATTGTGACAATAGTGGAAAAGTTATTCAGAGCAAGGATACAAGGAACCATAAGAGTTGGAAGCACATTGGAAGGAAGTTTTATTTGATCAAGGAGATAGTGCAACGTGGTGATGTACTCGTGGAAAAGATCGCATCAGAGAACAGCCTTACAAATCCATTTAAAAAGCGCTGCTAATCAAGGTGTTTGATCGTCATTAGGAGAGCATGGGTATCAAATGTGATGGTAATTGGCCATTAGGGCAAGTGGGATATTATTGGGATTATATGCCTTTCATGCCAATGTTACTAGTTGTAATTGATATTTGGTTACTAGTTGTAATTGATATTTGTTTATCTTATTTGAATCTGGGTTTGATACAAATGATTTATATACTTTATGGCATGATGTTTTGATCGATGCATGAGATGTATCGAGGTTGTCCCTTTGATGATACAATGATTTAGTCCATGTGTGTAATGGGTGTTCACACAGAGATTATATAAATCACAGTTATATTGTATTATCATAAATGTGTTCAAATTCAATGATAGAGGATGGACTCTCTATCGAAGAAAGAATTGAACTGGATCAACGATGAGTACAGAGACGATTGCAAGAGCCGTCGTAACAATTGCTCCTCATCAATGTCATGGCAAATGACTCTTGAGAGAATGGTATGAACCTTTGTATTAATTAATAGTCACTTTGATTTCGTCGGTGGGACATAAGAGGTCATTTCACGGGTATTTTGGGTGGCTATTAATTAAAGACATTCCTTTTATATTTATTTTGACTTGATTAGTTTGATTGCGGTAAATTCGGGGGCCTCTGTTTTTTGAAAAAATGGTTTTTGTATATTTATTTATTTAAATATATTATTTTATCAAATGAATGTTTTATGTGATCAAACGGGAAACAATCAAGAAGTTGAAAAAAAGGATAATTGAGAAATTGGATGATGACAATTATTTATTTATTCAATGGCTCATTGTGCGTAGAGAGGTCATGTCGTATAATTGACTTGGTGGTTTTTACCATCTCCGGATCGGAGTTCAATTGCGTTTATATAGTTAAGTGTGGTTAATGGGCTAATTGAATTGGGCCATGGGGTTCAATCGAGTCAATTATTAGCCCATTGGAGCCTTGATGGAAATGGGCCCAATGGATCCTCACTCAGCCCATGAGTTGAATTACAAGAATGAGAGTGGAAAAAGCAAATGAGATGTAGGAGGCACTCGGAGCACTCCAAGGGATTGTAGAGATTGTTTTTTCCACTCCCTTGTGAGTCTATAAATATGTGTCTTCCATGAGGGGTTTCTAACCTAATGGTCTCACACTAAAGAGAAGGAAATTATCTACATTCTTGCTTACTCACAAGGTTCCCACCAATCTAGCTTGGAGGAGATTCAACAACAAGGATATAGGACGATTCTAAAGGGCACTGAAGACCAAAGAATCAAGGTCGAAGGAGAGCTTGAAGGTGAAAGCTCTAAGGATCTTCCTTGTAGGGATTTAAGTGGTTGTTCCCAAGAAACACAAACAAAACTACCATTGGTTTGCAAGCAGATAATTATTGAGAACAGGGAAAGCACCTTCAAGGAGTAGCGTCAGGAGAGGCCGCAATCTACCATTTTCAGCCATTTGTCTTACATTATTCTCACACTTCTCCAAATTCTCCAGAGTGTGATCAGCCTTCTCAACTGTTAAAATGTGTTCTGATTTGCTGCTTGTCATTCCAACTAAAATAAGAATTGCTCCATTAACTGAACCAATCTTCTCACAAAGAACTTCAGATTTGGAGAGCTCATACAGCAAAGAGACAGCTTCTTCCCTCTCTTTGGATTGCTCGTGTGACAAGAACTTAACTATTGTTCGTACAGTATCCCCTTCAGCCATTATTTCCTGCAAAATTAGGGGGAGGGAAGAAATAAAAGAAAGCCCTGAATAAGAACGATTGCATCAAAGCCTGGGGTATATCAGAGAATCTAAACAATGAACAACAAATCTTTGAGAACCTTATTATCAGTGTCTTCCTCTGCTACGATTCGAAGAGTTTCTAAAGCTTTACACCGAACTCTACGGCTGCTGCTCTTCAGCATATCAATAATCATAGGTATCAGCTCCGCATTACGGACAACATGCTTATTTGACCGACATTTTTGGCAGAGGTGCTGGACAAATCTCAAAGCCTGCATAATATCATTCTCAGCACTGCCTAGAGATAATGATCTACGAGCCATATCAAGCTGAGCAGCTTCATTCCTAGCATTCCATTCTTCAATGGTATTCCGGAGAGCTAAACTCGGATTCAAATCTGTGCTTCTTAAGTCTTTAAGTGTTAGTGGGCACACCAGCTTTCTTCCACTCTCCTTGCACTCCCTGAACCACTTTTCAATAGCTTCTCTCTCAAAAGTTTGCCCATTTTCCAGAGTCACTGGATCATGCATGACTTGTTTTGTTAGAGGGCATATGAATGCATCATATATAGGCTCTATGTGTAGCCTCTCAAATTGATAGCTCTCATCTGACTGGCTTCCAGGGTCATAACTTCCATCCCAGCTTACTGCCATCAGATCTAAAATACCTGTCAAGGTAAAAAAAAAAAAAAAAGTGTATTTGTATTTGTAAGTATCAACAATTACTAGAGCAGTTATCACTACATATGGAAAGATAAAACTGAATTAATTCCATGGACGAAAACAATAAAGAGAAGTCCAGATAACAGTAATATAAAATGGGCCTTAACAAGTATGTTATTAACAAAGACTAGAAATAATTGTTTAAATTAAAAATATAAAGAATTAAAATAAAAAAGAACCAACGATCTGTCGTTGCAAGTAATCCATATTAGCATTGAACATTGGTAATGACGGAATTGCGTTTAGTCATAAGCAAAAAAAAAAAAAAATCAATGGGTTCAAAGGTAAAACACATATCACAAGCCTAGAGGGAATGGATACCAAGAAACCTTACCTTGTGCTAATCCTTGAAGGAATTGTCGGAAACCCTAAATATAAATTATTTGATTAATCAACATCGTCGAGCTCCTCGTGGACTGGAACGAAGAAGAGCCCAACACACAGTTCACTTTCATCCATAGAGGAGTTTGATCAGTTTCGTGAAATTAGGGTTCCATATCTATTCCTCTTCTTCTAAGTCGGAAGAAGAGAGAGAGAGAGAGAGAGAGAGAGAGAGAGGAAATTGAGTTTTTCGTTTCTGCTTTCGTTTTTCTTTTTTTCGTTAAGCAGATGAAAATGAATTGAGTGGTTAAAGAAAAGAACAAGAAGAAAACAACAAATATCATTTTAAAGGAAAGGTTAAGAGAGAGAAGTTTGACTCAAACCCAATAGTCTTCGGCATAGCAGAGACGTAAAAAAGTGACGAAACCACAGTGTGGTTCGAGGAACCACCCTATCCCCCCTCCTCTGTATCCCATACTCTACTGTCCCCACCATAACTTCAAAACCCACGCTAGCTATTTTCAGAATATATTGTAAAAGAAAATAATAATAAATAAATAAATAAATTTTTAAAATATAATAATGATACAATTACGGTCACAAGTATCCACCGTGTCACGTCCCCCAATTGAAAGGTATGCCACACAGGTGTCATACGCGCGCAGCATGATGATAACATGAGAGTCTGCATGGTAGGAAATTTTCATAACATTCTAGACTTCTCTATACAAGTGTGGACTTTTTCAGAATTTTTTAGAATTGTGTGAAACTCTAGAATTGTGTGGAGTTTTTTAGCATTTTCTAGAACTCTCTAAATTTGTATGAAGTAATCTAGAATTGTGTAGGACACTCTAGAATTATATAGAACTTTATATAGATGTCTAACATTGTAGAGATAATTCTATGGAACTTTCGACAAACTCATTCTAGAATTCTCCTAATCATTAGATTGTTGACACTTGTACATATCTTAGTCATTCATTGCAAGGCCAAGTACCTATATAAGGAGGTGAAAGTTCATTTGCTCCTCACCAAACTACCAAGTTTTGTAAGAGTTCTCAAGTACAATACAAGTTCTCTACATTCTCTCAAACTCTCTCTTGCACCTCAAGGGCGCTTGAAAGTGTCTAAGGCTGCACTTGTGCTTAGAAATCACCAAGTCCGTGACAATTGGTATCAGAGCTAAGGTTGTAAGGTGCCGCAAAAATACCAAGTCCGTGACAATTGGTATCAAAGCTAAGATTGCGAGGCATCGCAATACTTGTGTTGAGGAAGCTAGGGAGGAATCTCACATCACTTCATACAGATGTGAATCAACGGGCTAGGTCGAAGGATATCATTGCGAACTTTGATGCAAGGCTGGCGAAGGTGGGGACTTCCATAACCAACCTGGGCACAAGGATAGAAGATGATCACCAGCGCATCAAGGGGCTGGAGTTGGAGGACGTTGCAATCCATGAGGCCATAAATGTGTCCTTGAATTCCCTAAATGGTGACCTTCATAGGGAGATCGAGGTGTTTCACGACTTCTTGTTGGGGGAGCTTGCCAACCTTCGTGTTCATATAAACCGGGAACTTGGCACCATCCATGAGCACGTGGAGGAACTGCAATCAGATTTGACACTATGTAAACGGGCAGTTACGTCCGACACAATTGCTACGAGGGAGGCAACACCATGAATTGATGTTCCGAAGCCTAAGAGCTATGCTGGAGAAAAGAATGCTCTAGAGTTGGAAAACTTCCTATAGGGCATAGAGCAATATTTTGAGGCCACGAGTATGGTGGAAGAGGTCACGAAGATACGCATGACGGCCGTGTACCTCACCGACACGGACACACTATGGTGGAAACGGAGGCATGGTGACATTAGCAAAGGTACCATCTCTGTCGATACTAGAGATGATTTTAAAAGAGAAATTAAAAAGCAATTATATCCTGAGAATGCCGAGGAGGAAGCTAAAGGCCGACTTCGACGGCTCAAACAAATGGGGTTAATCCAGGACTATGTCAAGGAGTTCACTACACTCACACTCGAGATCCCAGACTTGTCTGACAAAGATTATCTCTTCTTCTTCATGGATGGCTAACAACCTTGGGCTAAGACGGAGTTGAGGTGACGTGGGCAAGACCTTGCTACAGCTATTGCAGAGGCAGAGTCTTTCATCAACTTTAGCACCAAGAAAGACCACTCCAAGCCCAAGGACAAGGATAAGAAGCATGGCCATGACAAAGGTAGGGGAGACAAAGGCATTGGGCAAAATATGAAATAGACCCATAAGCCAAGCAATGGTGGCAAAGAGGGAAAAGATGGCAAGGAGACGTTGGCATCCAAGCCCAAGAATAAATGCTTCCATGTGATGGATCACATTAGGTGAAGGATTGTCCTAGAAAGAAAACCCTCAATGCCATGACTAGCCAGTACGACGAGTAATAAGAGGAGGCACAGATAGAGTCAGTGCAAATCTCAATGCCATCAAGGGTAAGACGAAGATCCCCAAAGTAGCGGTTAAGGGGCTGATGCTTGTGGAAGCAAGTATTAATGGAACGCCCACTCGAGCATTGGTGGACACGAGAGCATTCCACAACTTTGTGAGCACGGAGGAGGCCAAGAGGCTGAGCCTAAAGTATAGCAAAGAAGGGGGCTCCATGAAGACAGTCAACTCGACAGCGAAACATATCCATGGCATGGCACGTAATGTCAAGGCTAGCATTAGAGAGTTGGGGGGGCAACATTGATCTATTAGTGGTGTCTATAGATGAATTTCAACCCGTCCTTGGAATAGAGTTCTTAGACAAGGTAAAAGTTTTCCCTATTCATTTTGCTAACACTATATGTATCATGGAAGGTACCATAACATGCATGGTGCCGGTGGAACAAAATGCTAAGATCGAGAAGCAAGCATTATCGACCATGCAATTCAAGAAGGACTTTAGGAGGAAGGAAACTAGCTATATAGCTACGCTACGGGAGATGCCCGATGATGAGCTAGTCCCTCCCACACAAGGGAGGTGCCTATGGAGATTCAGGTAATCCTAATAGAGTACAAGGACGTGATGCTAAAGGAGCTACCCAAGAGGCTTCCACCTAGGAGGGAGGTGGATCATAAGATTGAGCTGGAACCAAGTGCTAAACCCCCTGCCTTGGCCCCATATCGAATGGCACCCCTAGAGTTGGAAGAGTTGCGGAGGCAACTAAAGGAATTATTGGATGTGAGTTACATCCGACCCTCTAAAGATCCCTACAGTGTACCAGTATTGTTTCAGCAGAAGAAGGATGGGTCCTTTCGCATGTGCATAGACTATCGAGCATTCAACAAGGTGACTATCAAGAACAAGTACCCTATACCTCTCATTGCAGACTTGTTCGATCAGCTTGGTGGGGCGTGGTACTTCACTAAGCTTGACTTGTGCTCAGGGTACCACCAAGTGAGGATTACGAATGGGGATGAGCCCAAGACTACATGCATGATGAGGTATAGCTCCTACGAGTTTCTTGTTATGCCATTTGGTCTCACTAATGCCCCTACTACTTTTTGTACTTTGATGAACAAGCTATTCCATCCATACTTAAATCGGTTCATCGTAGTCTACTTGGATGATATAGTGGTGTATAATACCACCCTAGAAGATCACGTGGAGCATTTGAGGAAGGTCTTCCAAGTGTTGCAGGAAAATGACTTGTATGTCAAGATGGAGAAATGCTCATTTGCCCAAGAGGATGTGTTATTCCTAGGGCACAAGATAAGAGATGGAAAACTTATGATAGACGAGGCAAAGGTGACGGCCAACCAAGATTGGGAGCCGCCTACCAAAGTGATAGAGTTACGATATTTTCTCAAGCTTGTCAACTACTACCGTCGCTTTATTAAAGGCTACTCGGCACGAGCAGGCTCATTAACAGATCTATGTTCGACGTGCAAAACACAGATAAAATAATATGGAATAATGTCGTTGTTGTTTTACACCTCGACAAAAAAGAATTTATAAAACCCTACAAATACTCTACTAAAATTAGTAAAGTGGTGAGTAGGGGTCGAACCCACAGAGACTGCGTTGGTTGTATTGTTAAGCTATCAAGATCTTGTCTAATTTAATTGAAAAAGAATTTGTTTTGTTTTTAATTCTAAGGTGCTGAAATTAAATGAAATGAAATACAAACATAAATAAATGATAGATAAAATTCAAGAGAGAGAAGTCTAGGGTCTTAACTTCACCACTAGCATCATACCATTGTCGATTGAAATTACTTTTGGGAAAATTCTATAATATGCATAAATCAGATTCATGGAACGATGAACATACAATTAAGGTCTAAGCAATAACCCATCTTCGGTTGGCACGAATCGTCTACCTAAACTAGGGTGTAGCACGACTCGTCTTTCCTAGGCATGGCCTATCAAAGTCCTTGTCTCATACACACATGTTCACAATGAAATCGTCAAGAGGATATATACAAACACTCACTAAGCTACAACCCATCTTCGGTTGGCACGAATCGTCTACCTAAACTAGGGTGTAGCACGACTCGTCTTCCCTAGGCATGAACTGTCAAAGTTATATGTTCATACATGCAATGAAAACTTGTTGTATAATTATCATTCATTTTTAATCTCTCATGGGAATGATTTGAGTTCAATCAAGATAAAATACCATCTAAGACAAGACAACATTAAATCAAGAATGATTATAAACATTTAAACAACCATAAATGCATATCTATGCAATTGTCACTTATTACACAAATGATACAAAATAGTCCTCAAAATTATACAACTATATACATAAAAAGAATAATCCCCAAATATAACCCAATCAACAATGATACTTAGCTAGGGCTTCGTTAAACCCCTAGGATGAAGTTAGCTCCTCATGGCAGTTGTTGAAGCCTCTCTTTTCTTTCTGTCAATCGTCACGAATCGCCTCCGTCTTTTCTCTCTGCTCTCCCCCCTCCAGAATACCCTAGTTTTCTTCGTTTCATCGTTTTTACTTTGCGAAACCAAACCAACGGGACACCTAGCCTTTCCAAAGTGGCAAGTGCGCATAAGAAAATGGCACTTGCTCCTCACAAAGTGGCATTTGCGCCCAAAAAGTGGCAGCTGCGCAAATAGGGCAGAAAGTTGATGAAAACGTCCGTTTTAGGAAATTTTCGTGAAATATGAAATTGTGCAGAATTGAATTTCCTTCAACCCACGCGGAGTTTGGGTCGTTTTGACAATCGTGTACGGAGTTATGGTCTGAATACCAACACGGGTCCAGGACTTTTTAGGCCTGAATTGGCCCAATCTTCAATGCGAATGGGCCCGTGCTCCTTTCCTTCATTTACATTTATTTGCAGCTCATTTCTTCAGTCCATTTAGTTTGGATCTTCAAGATAAAAATATCTCTCATGGGTCAAGCTTCAGTGATAACTAAATGAGTACCATTTGTAGCCCGATTTCACCATTATTAATCAGAATTATCCTTCATCACCTGAAATTATAAAAAGATTAAAATTATTAATAAAAACATTAAAGAAATATTACTAAGACACTAATTCATATAATTTAGGGATACTGAATATGCAATATTCATTACTTATCACACCCCCAAACTTACAAATTGCTAGTCTCTTAGCAATACAAAACTAAAAATGAAGTAAAATACTAAACTATTTCCTCTTTCGTGGGAGATCCGATTGCATTTAGCATATGCAACAAGCCTTTTAAACCCCTAGGTTACCCCTAGTGGACGAGTAAAGTCTCGTGAGGGTTTCCAGAGATGTTACCCACAAACATGCCAAAATTTATGTTTCAAACATTAATCAAGGCGAAGACTACAAAATACAGTTAAAAGACTTGCATTCAAAAATACTTTCAAATCCCTAAATCCCATAATTTAAAACAATGGTTCTCACCCAAAATTTACATCAATCACAACTCAAAGAAACTAACTCTAGCCCCCTCATGAAAAGTGAACTAGCATTCGTCAATGTGGTTTAACCCGGCCTTGAGTGAGCAATTACAAGTCCCTTCAATTTATTGGATCCCCTTATTGAATGTATCACTCAAAACATGAATACATGCAAAAATTTTTTTTTTGATTTAGTTGTGCAATGCCCAGGTTTATTAGGCTTTCGAATTGATCCATGTAGCAAGTTTTCAGCCTGTGACTCCCAAACCAAATGGCTTTAGGGCACCAGGTTTCAAGATACCTCGAGGAACCTAATAACTCGAATCAAAACGGCCACAAACCATACACTAACCAATAACACAATGCCTAGGTTTATTAGGCTTTCGAATTGGTCCATGTAGCGAGCTTTCAGCCTGTGACTCCCAAACCAAATGGCTTTAGGGCACCAAGTTTCAAGATACCTCGAGGGACCTAATAACTCGAACCAAAACGGCCACAAACCATAAGATTATTATTTTTATTTTTATTTTTTATTTTTTTATTTTATTATATATATATTTTTTAAGTATAGCATGTTTAAAATGTTTATTCTCAAGGGATACCGACTTATATTCAGCACACATAATTGATACTCAAAGCCAAGTACAAACCCCACTAACTCTACTAGTGTGCGTGTGAATTGTGAAAAGAACTAGAGTCAACCACTCCAAGTCATGTCAATGCAAATAACGACTTAAACCACTGCATTCAAATCATAGTTTCTAGAAATTTTACACATACTCTACAATTGCAAGTCAAGAACCTACATAAAGTATTAAACTCTTGATTGGTGTTAAAACATCTAAACTGAAAACAAAACAACCTAAAATAAATAAATAAATAAATAAATAAAACAAAAGTGTTCTTCCTTACCCCCAAACTTGAATCACACATTGTCCTCAATGTGTAACAAAAATATAAAGCGTATGGTAAGTGATAGAACAATATTACCGTAGTGGTAGAATTGTAAAAATTTGGTAAAGCATTCACATGAATAAGGGTTGGCCATCCCCCCAAACTTGGATGCAAGAAGCTGTCATAAAAAACACAACTACACACCACGCATATTAAAAGGAAAAAAAAATAATAAAATAAATAAAAAGAATGCAACAAAATGAAAAACAAACACAAATAAAATTAAAACGAAGAAAAATCAACTCTAATAAAAGCAAAAATAAATAAAAAGAAATGAAAAGAAAAACACACACATCCTAACTACTACTTTTGATGGAAGATTCACCCTATACCACATCTCTTGAGAAGATCTAAAAGTGTCCCCCCTATTTTGTCCTCACTTTCTTTTGCCGGAATCCAAACAATTTTTAGGCACCTCTTATCTATATCAATGTGAGGTTTTAAGAAACATGAATCAATCGAATAAAATTCGACTAATTCAAGAAAACATGACCCTTTAACTTGTTCTTGACTAATTTTCTCATTGATATCTAATTTGTCACTACCCAAGTCAAAAACAAAGGTAAAAGGTGGACTCTCATTAGGGCTTAAGTGATCACATTTAAGTTCTTCATGTAAAGTGTCGGAGTCCTGTATGAGTAATGACTCCATAATGGGGGCATGATCTAACTCAACTAGTTGTATTGATTCAATATTGGCCTTCCACGTTTGTGTGTCCATAAGAGGAACTGAATCCAATAAGGCATTTACCTCTTCACATGCAAACTCAGTATCAAAATCACAACCAAAATGAGCTAAACATGCTTTCAAAGGGTCTTCAAACTCAACCAGCATGTTTTCAAATAAAAGAGATAAACAAATTAAAATTAAATTAAAAATTTACAGCTAACCATAAGTACAAAAATAACACAAGTGCATCAATTAAAATACAAAAACTCACAAGAGGTCCCAAAATTTCAGCTTCTTTCTTCCTGTGTAGTAGTTCCTGTGCCTAAATTTCAACACTCAAAACACCTAAAACAAATTAAAAACAGAATATATACAAGTCCTAAATTATAATTAAACTAGACTAAATCTTTAAACTTAACAACACAACCGTGATCGCAGTCCCCGGCAACGGCGCCATTTGACGAGTGTAGATTATTGGATGTTTGTCGTTACTTTTCTACACTTCGTACAAAAAATAATAAAACCTGCAAAAACTTTACTAAAAACTGTATAGTAGTAAGCAGGGTCGAACCACTCTCAAGCGAGATTTCGAATGAGCTCAAATTCACACACTAATTTATGGAATGAAAATTATTATTTTTTTTTAAAACATTTTTTATTTTGGAATTATAATGAATAAATAAAACTATAATAATAAAATAAATCTCAAGGAAAGGGAATCCACCACCATGAATCCACATAAATAAATTTTTTAATATTCTTATCTAATTTTTTTTCCAATAATCTACACTCGTCAAATGGCGCCGTTGCCGAATCAAGTTTGGGAATTCGAAGCACAAATATTCAACACTATAATTTTTTTTGGGAGCCCACCCAAACTTTCCTTCCCTTACTCCTATTCTTTTATTTTTTATTTTTTATAGTTTTATTTTTATTTTTTTATTTGAAGAAAATAAGGAAAAAAAAATTGCCATGGCAGGTTCTTATGATGAATTGCTTCTGTTGATGCCACCATCAAACATTCTTAGAAGAGGAACAATAGCTGTCATCCAGGTAAGTACCTAATTCTTTTACATCATTTTTCTTTTCTTTTTAGATTAAGAAAACATAGTTTTTTTTTAGGTTGATAACTTTCACATGCGAACTCTAGGATAGAATAACTTAGAAATATCCCTAAGGTCACACTTTCTTCATTTTTTTTCTTTTATTTTTTGTTTTTTTTTTTTTTTTTATAAAAAAAAAAAATAGAAGAAGAAAGACCACACACTCACTCATTTTTTTATTTTTATTTTTATTGCTTATTTTGTTTGTACATCTTTAAATTAACATTTTTTTTGTGAATTTTAATTTAGGATTTTTGTAGTAATGCTCTTTTTATTATTTAAAAATATTTATAAAAGTAGAGCTAACTCTTGGTAACTCCAGTGAGTACCTTCCAACTTCACAATGTCTAGGAAAGTTCTGTCTAAGGAGTGTGGACGTACCGTCATTAAGCAGGCCAAGCGCCTCTCCACACTTTCCTGGGAACTTTCCTGGTTGTGTTGTTGGCAGACCTTAACTGGTAATCCTCGAGTTACTTTAATAAACAAAAAAACAAAAATTGTAGGAGTTGTAATTTTATTTATTTATTTTTTTATTTGTTGAAAAAAATAAGAAACAAAAATTGCATTTTTTCATGCATAATATTGAACTTTTCATGTGATTACTAATGCTTCATTTTTGTTTAATGAAAAGTTAAAGTAAATCAATTCATTCTGATTAAGGTAATATTCTTTCAACCTTCTATTTGTGCTTAATCGTTATTTTGTCCAACATTGAGGACACTGTTGAGTTTAGGTTTGGGGGTATGACATTAAATTTTTAAATTTTCAGAAAAGCGTTGAATTTGCAATTTTTTGAAAAATGTTTTGTGATAATGGTAATTTTCACACTATGATTTGATTTTTTTTTTATATTAAATGTGTATAAAATTTTAAAATAAAATCTTTAACCTTTAGTGCTTTAATAAGTTCATAAAAGTTAAGATTTTATCCTATCTTTCAGTTAGAACAATTTCATGAATTTCTAAAACTCAGAAGAAAAAAAAATTCACTAAAGCCCCGTAATACGATTCGAAATTGATAAGTGATTGCATGTTAAAGATTTGACGAATAAAAGTGGAGATTTAACCCAGTGAGGTATTGTACCATTCTTTTTATTTTGAGGGTTATATGCTAATTACTCTATTTTTTCTTGAAATCCACATAATTTTGTTGATTAGTCTCATTATTTCATTCTTTTGGTCAAATATTAAGAATTCACCATATTATGCCACATAATTTATTTTTTAAGCTCATGTATGTTGAAGAACTATACCTATCCTTCAGAAATGATTTTTGGCCATCTTTCATTATTTGAGCCTTTCAATTTTTTTTCTTAGTTATGAATTACCACTTGTTAACCAGTTGAACTTTTTGCCCATTCTTTCTTTTATAACCATATTTTTTGTTACGGTTTTTCGAGAATGAATGTGATAATCAGTGAAGCTTTTTGGTCTAGCCTTTCTTTTATAACCATTTTTAGGTTTCCGAGAATGGATGTGATCAATGTACAAGAGGGTGAAAAAAAAAAAAGAAGGAAAAGAAAAAAAGAAAAAAAAGGAGGGAGTATAATTGTTGATGAAATTTTGAGAAGTGTATATAAAAAGAAGTGAAATAGAAAGTATTCAATTGACAAAATTTTGGAAGAAAAAGTTGAAAGTAATATGCTCTAAGTGAGTTAGTTCTTCCCAAACATTCTCGAATACACCTTACCATTATCATTATCACTTTTTTTTATCTTCTTTTTACCTAAAGTTACATCCTAATAAAAGTCCTTTTTGATCTTAAGGATAGTATAGTTCGGATATGGACATGACTGAGTATATTGTTGTGTGGTATAAATTCTTAATATTTGATATTCCTTTCATGAGACCAATGTATTTTCTTGAAAAATTCGTTCTTTGTTGAAAATATGTGAAGTAATTTGCATTTGTTCTACATTATTCTACTCACATATACTTGAGTGCAAAATTAGCCAATCTCTTAGTGTTCAATTTTGAGTGAAATATCATAAGTGAGATTTGAAATCAAAGCTAATTTTCTAAGAAAATCTAAAATGCATTTGCTTTAAAATTGAGAAGTATATTATTGGTGGCTATTCACACACACACTCTGAGTCAAGAATAGTAATGAAAATTTTTAACTTTTGAATAGTATTTAATCTTTTCTTTTAATTTTTTATTTCGCACTAAAGTAGAATGATTGAGTTATTCTTGATTTATACACATTAATAGAAAAAAAAAATCTTTGAGTGTTAATTACCATTTTTTGATGTTTGTGGGTATCATTATTGAAACCCTCACGAGGCTATAGCTCGTCCACTAGGGGTAACCTAGGGGTTTAAGGCCTTATTGCATATGGTAAATGCAATCGAAACAGCCTGCGAAAGTGGCACATCTTTAGTTAGGAGTTAAATAAAAGTAGCAGTTTTGTGCTCTAATATCTTTTGCTTGTATTTGCTAGAGGACTAGCAAAAGCTCGTTTGGGGGTAATTTGATAAGTGCACAAAACATGTTATTTTATATCTCAAAATAAGTCTTTAATTACTCTTTTACTTTATTTAAATATTCTTATCTTTGCATTTTGTGTTTTATAGGGGTTGATTTCCAAATAAGAAGAAAAGTAGCAGAAAAGGCCTAAAAAGGATATATATAGCCAAAGATAAACATCAGAAGAATTGTAGAAAAGATGGTATTCTATGCAATCTACTTCACAAGAGGTCTCAAGTTCAAAACTTTGCAAAATACTTTTTACGTCTGCAGTCCAGAATTCAAATTAAAGATATGGAGATCAAATATTAGATATTTAAATTCAAAATTTTGTATTTTGAATTTTTGTCTTTGAATTTTGAATTTTGTATTTCAAATTTGTATTTTGAATTTTGTATTTAAAATTTTTCCCACCTAAACCATTCCCCTCTAACTCTATAAATAGGGGGTATTAGGGGATGGTGAAGGGAGTAGAAATTGTAGAAAAAAATAAAGTGTAGTTGTAAATATTTTTTTTATTCATTTTCTTTTCTTGTAAACACACCTCTCAAGGGAGTGATGAAGCCACTATGATGAAATATAAGTAAGTTCTTTTATTTTCTTTTCTAATTTTTCCTCCCAAGAGCATTCTTTTATTCTTCTATTCTGGATTTTTATTTTCTAAAATTAGAGGGAGGATTCTTCGTGTTTGCCAAATAATGGTAATTCGAAGAATGCCTACCTCTATTTACTTAGCCAATGTGCATCAGATTAAGTAAAGGAATGTCTCTCTTATATATAATCAAGTCATTCTTTTTTATTCCATATTTTCCTTCATCTTTCCAAGTTCTAATTAGATTGGTGAAGTGTATTGATTATTGGAAAAAAAACTAGATAAGAATATTAAAAAATTTATTTATGTGGATTCATGGTGGTGGATTCCCTTTCCTTGAGATTTATTTTATTATTATAGTTTTATTTATTCATTATAATTCCAAAATAAAAAATGTTTTAAAAAAAAATAATAATTTTCATTCCATAAATTAGTGTGTGAATTTGAGCTCATTCGAAATCTCGCTTGAGAGTGGTTCGACCCTGCTTACTACTATACAATTTTTAGTAAAGTTTTTGCAGGTTTTATTATTTTTTGTACGAAGTGTAGAAAAGTAACGACAAACATCCAATAATCTACACTCGTCAAAGACCACATTAGTGGTCGGCTGGGAAAGAAAGAAAAGAAGAAAAGAAGAAAGAAAAGAGAAAGAAAAGAAAAGAAGAAAGAAAGAAAAGAAAGAGAAAAAGAAAAGGGAAAAGAAAAGAGGAAAAAGGAGAGAGAGGAGAAGTCGGGAGAGAGAGAGAAAACCGAGAAGAGGGAGAGAGAGATCGGAAGATCGAGAGAGGGACGCCGAGAGAGGGGAAGGAGCTTCGGTGCTCCGACAGCGGCCCTGATGAGGGCCTCTCAACGGCCAGCCACGGGTGGTGGCAGCGGCTGAAGGCGGTGGTGGCGGGCCGCGACTGGGGGTTTCGCGGCTGGGGTTGCGGGTCGGGTTCGCTGGCGGTGGGCCGGCGACCGCGGCTGATGGCGGCTGTGTGATTGTTTTCCGATGTGGGTGAGGCTGGGACCATTCGGTTGGTGGATCTGTTTCCGGTGGAGTTTGATTTCGGTAGTGGGTTCCCTTGGTTCTGGTTGTGGCGGCCGGATGGTGGTGGTCACGGAGGTCACGGTGGTGGGTTTGGCCGTGGCTGGTGTCGACGGTGGCTTCGGATGGCTCGACGAGGGTGCGCACGGCGTGTTTGGGCTGTGTTTGGTCCGATTCTTTTGGGGTTGTACCAGTTGGATTTTGGGTTGTTGTTTGATGATGGAGATGGTGCCGACGGCGGTTCTCGGCGGGTTGTTGAATGGTCATGGCAAGGTGGCCGGAACTAGCGACTCACATTTGTGGGTTCACGGTGAGGTTTGGGTGTTCACGGGTTCAAGTTTTAAATCCTTTTGGCGGCCGTTTTGGGGCTGATTTGTGGACTGTTTGAGGGTGCACATGGTGGTACCGTAGAGGCTGTTTGGCTCGGCTGAGATAGGTTGCTGGGTTGTATTTGATTGGTCTAAAAATGGTGGAAATAGGCGGCTTCCGGTGGGTTTTCCATGGGGGGTGCGGTTGGTGTTTGGCTTCGGCTAGTTTAGGTGTTGCAGCCGTGAGATTGCAGCAGTGGCTAGTGGAGGCTCGGCCTTGGTGGCTTGATTTTGGAGTTTAAATTGTTGGTGGTCTCGGTTCATGCTGGGTCTATTCACGGTGACCGAAAAAAAGGGGTATGACTTGAGGTTGACAATGGTGGTCAATGAGTTCGGCCTTGGGGTCGACAATAGTGCCGAAGCTTGGAGCTTCGATTGGATGGTTTGAGGATGCCGGCCTTGGTGTTGGCTTGAGGGTCTTGCATAACAGGATGTTATGGCTCGTGTTTTGGGTTGGACCGGAAATCAGAAAGGGCAAGGAAATGGCTCAGGGAGTGTTCGTGTCGGCCTTGACACAGGACTGGACCGGGCTTGGCATGGACCGCTTTATAGACGCGGATTCATTGGAGAGCGGGACTTAAGGCAAGTTGATTCTTGCCTCTATCTCCTACGTATATATTTTAAATACGTCGTTAATTTTACATATGTTCTCTTAATTGTTCATATGTGGTATTTATATATATATATATAGGTGCTTATATATATATATATATAAGTGTGGTTATAGTATATATATATATATGGGTATATATATATATATAATTGGGATATTGAAGTATGCTAGATTTAAATGCTTGTGTACATTGTGATATGTATAGGTGTAGATTGAGCCCATGTCAAACATGCTAAATTATTGTATGTTTAACTATGTGTTATTGCTTATGCATAGGTGGATTTTATGCATGGATTGGAATATGTATGTGATTATATATTGGAAAATGGTAGAGATGCATGCTAAATATGATTATAGCCTCAATGAACATTTGAGAAGCATGGTTATGCTAAGTGTCATATATGTGCATAATACGTGTATAGGTGATGCAATATATATATGTTAATATATATATGGTGATTAGAATGCATGTTAGACACTTGTGATGAATGTATGCATTGAATGAGAGTATGACTATATTTATGCTAATGCATGTGCATATGTGATTTATATGCATGATTTGACATGTACGTGACTACATGTGGGATTACATGAATGAAATGCATGCTATCTGTATATAGAGAATGTATGCATGGGTGAAGCATGATAAAAATGTGCTAAAGTTGAAGTGTTTTGCATATGTGAGGTGTTGTGCAAGTGTTGGAACATGTATGTGCTATATGTATTGGAATGTGGTGAAAAGCATGCTAGATACTTCTTTTTAGTATTCATAAGCATGGGTTGATGCATGAAAATATTATGCTATGTATATATGCATCCATATTGCATATATGGGAGGGAAATGACACGTGTATGGTTACATGTGGGTTTATGTGGAGATGTAATGCATGCTATGTACTTTTAACTAGCTTAGGCATTGTGAGGCGTGAACATTGAAATGTTTAGTATTTATATGTTCGAAATGCATATATGGTGCCGTTGTGAGGAAACGGGGAAGTGTGGGTGAATTACCTAGACTAGGTCAATACTCGGTTATGGTTGTGGTCATAAAGTGAGTAAATCACCCAGAGTAGGTCAATACTCGGTCACGGTGAGGGCGTTGGAGCGGTTACGTCACCTTGGAGTAGGTAAATACTCGGTGGCGGTACTGATATGGTCTAACCACCTTGAACCATTTAAGACTCGATGACGGTGCTGATGTGGTCTAATCATCTTGAGTCAAAATAAGCTCAGTGGCGGTGCTGATATGGTCTAACCACTTTGAGCCACCTAATACTCGGTGACGGTGCTGATATGGTCTAATCACCTTGAGTAAATAAATAATTGGTGACGGTGCTGATATGGTCTAATCACCAATGGGCAAACTAAAATATTGCCCCAGAAGTATGACGTTGGCGGAGTAGGTCAAGGTCGTGAGATGGTTGTGGGAGGTGTTCCAGGTCACATGATTGGTTGAGAATCATGTTAGGATATCGGGTTGAGCCCGAGAGAGAGACAAGTGTGTGAACTTGCTTACATTATCGATTGTGAAGCATGCTTTGTGTTTAACGCATTCTTATATATGCGTTATTTGTGACAGAACATGATATATGTTGGATATCTATTGCTTTAACGCATGTTGTATGGTTTAAATGCATCTTCATTGCATTTGGGATTGCTACTTGTCGGGTAGGGGACATGATGATTGATTTACATTGTTTTATGTAAATAGACATATATGTTCTTTATACATATTGGTGCGGAATGTTTACTGCTTTCAAGCATGTTGCAAATGATTTCAAAAATCATGTGTTGTGGATTTTGTATGTTCATATGTGCTAGAGTAGCCATATACATCATTGGTTCATGCATGCTAGGTGGGGCATGGTCTTAAATATTGTGATATATTTGAGTGCATGTATATTTTTGAGAATATGTGAGGATCGACCTGCTGCAGCGGTGATAGTATGGTTCTACATACCTTGTTGGGCCTTTGAGCTCACCCCCTCCCAGGTTTTGCAGGTATTGCTGGTTTTGGAGTTAGTTAGGGAACTGACAGCACCGGTTGCAGAGGTAGTAAGTAGATTCCTTAGAATCTAACGTATGTCCAGGATAGTGGATAGATAGATGCTTTACATTTGGATTAAATGTATAAAGCGATTTATATTGATTCAGTTCCTTCAGTTGTATTTTATTCATGTGATGTATGTATTTAATACGGATATTCAAGGACTGAGGCATGTATATTTATGATTGTTTATGCATGTTGTAGAAATATTGGGGGGACACAGGCCCAGAAGTGTCCATATTTATTGTTAGATATAAATGCTGGGGGGACACGTGCCCAGAAGTGTCCATATGAATTGTATAGCAGGTGTAATATGCCAGGAGCTGATTATTTAGAATGGGTCATGCCCGATTTTTGTAAAAATAATAGGAAATTGAATTGTATGATCAGGTGGAGGTTATGTCGTGAGGGTGATCTCACGGGGTTCACACCTCGGTTTTCGAGCCTCGGGAATCGGGGCGTGACATTTTCAACTGTTGGAATTTGGTTATCCATATTGTGCATTTATTATAGTTTCTATAGAATTTTAGTTTGCCCCGTTTCGAGTTAAAATGAGTTTGTTATGAGTTTTTTTGTAACGGGTGTTTAGATTATCTATCAACTAAGGGCTGATTTTTCACTTTTGATTTTTAGTTATCTATTTTGGGCTCGATTTGAGTCCGACAACTCTCTTTTCACCCATGGATCTCGAGTCTCGAGGTTCAGGGTGTGACAGATTGGTATTAGAGCTTTGGGCTTGAAAACCTAAGGACGATGGGTTGGGTCGGTTCATTTGAGTTCATGCATATAATCCCATATGTATACATGACTTAGTTTTAATACATGCTCATATGCGATGTGTTTATGTTCTTACATGATAGCATGTTACTTCACTTGTATAATAGGTTTATGTGTTGCATCTCCATTTGATGGTATTAGTTAATATAGTGTTATAGATGTTGGAGTTATAGTGTTTCATTGTCATTAATATTCATGTTGATACCTTTTAGAACAATGCTACCTAGATAACGTCCAACCATAGATGTGGCTGCATTTATGAGAGAGATGGCTACGGTATTAAGAGACATGGCTAGGACTGCAACACAAAGAGCTCAAAACGAAACTCAAGGCGGGGGTAATAGGAGCGCCAATGCTCTTAGGGATTTTCGAAGGTTGAATTTGCCTTTTTATGCGGGTGGATCAAATTCCATGGTAGTCGAGGATTGGGTAGAGCAAGTCTTCGAAATCTTAGATGCCTTGGCAATATATGAAGACATTATCCGCATTCGGTTAGCATAAATTCAATTGACAAGAAATGCAAAGCTTTGGTGGAAGTTGACTCTCAACATTCATGTGTTGGAGGCAATAACATGGGATACCTTTAGGGATCTTTTCTATGCTAAGTACTTTCCAGAATCGATTTAGGAGACATACAGGGTTGAGTTTGAGACATTGATTCAGGGCATGAGCAGAGCATCACGGAGTATGAGATAGGATTTACTTCCTTGTCTCGCTTTGCACCAGAGTTGGTGGTGACCAAGGAATTGAAGGTTAGGAGATTCGTCAAGGGGCTAAGATTTGGGATGAGGCATGAGATGATGATCTTAAACCTCAAGACTTATGCTAATGTGATAGAGAGGGTCTTGATGTCAGAAAAGGAGACCCAAGATGTTCAGAGGATTAGGGACTCTAAGAGACAGGCTAGGTTGTCAGGCTCTTTTTTAGAGGGGCAATCTAAGAAGAAACACAAGAGTAGTTCCACTAGTTCACAGGGACGGTAGTAGTCGGTCCATTCCACACATTCTATATCCATGGGATCTACTCGGGGTAGGGAGGTAACTTGTTATCACTATCACCAGCCTGGACATCTCAGGACAAAATGCCCATACTGTCAGGCTGCATCTATCGGTAAACCCAACACGTGCTTTGAATGTGGCCAGCCAAGACATTTTCATAGGGACTGTCCTCAGAGGATAGGTAGCACACAGAGTGAGACTAGGACACAGCAACACCCAACACAGTCTTCAAGAGCACAGTCAGGATTTAGGACACCACCACCACCACAACCATCTCAGTCTTTTGAGAGTTCTTGTCCAGCTAGGGGATCTACTCCTAGTGTGGGCAACCAGCAGTCTAATCATGAGGGTGGAGGACATCAGAGTACAAAAGGTCGTGTTTTCAATTTTGCTCCAAGTCCAACAAGGTAGGCGGAGGGGTCAACTGGTATGGTCAAATGTACATTCCTTATGTTTAATTCATGAGCTAGAGTGTTGGTTGACTCGGGTGCTTCACATTTTATTATATCTTCATCTTTCCAATCTGTATTGGGTCTAAATATCACTCCTTTAGACAGATTCTTTGTGTTGACATGCCAGTTGGAGTCACAGTAAGCCTAAACAAGGTGTGTAGGGAATGTGAGATAGAGATAGCAAGACGACAGTTGGTCTTCGATTTCATTGTCATGGACATGTCCGATTTTAAAACTCTCATTTCTAGATAAATCCTGGCATAATCAGAATTGGACATTGCTTTTAACCAAATTAGATCATCTAGACATCCAGCAGAAATAATGAGCATGCCGATCCTATCTTAATCGAGTTTTGTCTTAGTCGTTCTAATTCGAAAAGAGCAATTCCAAGCAGAAAGCGTGCGAGATCACAATCGTACGCTAACTTGTGCCAGATTCGACAATATGAGCATCCAAAAGAAACGAGCCAAGAAAAAATAATTTAAACCAGTTTCATTTGAGTTATTTTGATTCAAAAAGTCTCATTTCTTGAGAAATTGTGTAACAATCGGAATTATACGTTATTTTTTGAGAACTTAGATTGTCTAAACGTCTAAAAAAAATAATGAACATGCAGATCCAATCTTCATCCAGTTTCGTTTGACTCGTTCTAATTCGAAAAGAGCTTTTCCTAGCAGAAATCATGTGTGATCACAATTGGGTGGTGCCTTGTGCCAAATTCGACTATCTCAACCTCCTAAAGAAACGAACGTGAGAAAAATGATTTAAACTAGTTTCATTTGAGTTGTTTTGATTTAAAAAGTCTCAATTCTAGATAACTCGTGGCATAATCAGAATTGCACCTTGCTTTTTGCCAAATTAGATCGTCTAAACGTTCAAAAGAAAGAACGAGCATGTCGATCCTACCTTCATCCAATCTTTTTTAAGTCGTTCTAATTTGAAAAGAGCAATTCCTAGAAGATATCGTGCGTGATCAAAACCGTATGGTGCTTTGTGCCAAATTCGACTGTCTGAACATCCAAAAGAAACGAGCATGGGAAAAATAATTTAAATTTGCTTCGTTTGAGTTATTTTAATTCAAAAAGTCTGATTTCTAAAAAAATCATGCCACAATCAGAATTGTACGTTGCTTTTTGCCTAATTAGATCATCTAAATGTCCAAAAGTGACAATGAACATGCTGATCCAATTTTCATCCAGTTTCGTTTGAGTCGTTCTAATTTGAAAAGGGCTTTTCCTAGCAGAAATCTTGCGTGATTACAATCTTGTGGTGCCTTCGGTCAACTTCGACTAACTGGACCTCCTAAAGAAACGAACGTGGGAAAAATTATTTAAACAAGTTTCGTTTGAGTTGTTTTGATTCTAAAACTCTCATTTCTAGATAAATCGTGTCATAATCAGAATTGTACATTGCTTTTAACCAAATTAGATCATCTAGACATCCAGCAAAAATAACGAGCATGCCGATCCTATCTTCATCGAGTTTTGTCTTAGTCGTTCTAATTCGAAAAGAGAAATTCCAAGTAGAGAGCGTGCGTGATCACAATCATACGCTAACTTGTGCCAGATTCGACAATATGAGCATCCAAAAGAAACGAGCCAGGAAAAAATAATTTAACTAGTTTCATTTGAATTATTTTGATTCAAAAAGTTTCATTTCTAGAGAAATCGTGGAACAATCGGAATTATACATTGCTTTTTGATAACTTAGATTGTCTAAATGTCCAAAAGAAATAATGAACATGCCGATCCAATCTTCATCCAGTTTCATTTGAGTCGTTCTACTTTGAAAAGAGCTTTTCCAGGCAAAAATCGTGTGTGATCACAATCGTGTGGCGCCTTGTGCCAGATTCGACAATCTCAACCTCCTAAAGAAACGAACGTGAGAAAAATGATTTAAACTAGTTTCATTTGAGTTGTTTTGATTTAAAAAGTCTCATTTGCAGATAAATCGTGGCATAATCAGAATTGTACGTTGCTTTTTGCCAAATTAGATCATCTAAACGTCCAAAAGAAAGAACGAGCATGCCGATCTTACCTTCATCCAGTTTTGTTTGAGTCATTTTAATTCGAAAAGAGAAATTCCTAGAAGATATTTTGCGCGATCACAATCGTATGGTGCTTTGTGCCAAATTCGACTGTCTGAACATCCATAAGAAACGAGCATGGAAAAGATAATTTAAATTAGCTTCATTTGAGTTGTTTTAATTCGAAAAGTCACATTTCTAGAAAAATCATGCCACAATTGGAATTGTACGTTGCTTTTTGCCTAATTAGATCATCTAAATGTACAAAAGAGACAATGAACATGCTGATCTAATCTTCATTCAGTTTCGTTTGAGTCGTTCTAATTCGAAAAGAGGTTTTCCTAGCAGAAATGATGTGTGTCACAATCTTGTGGTGCCCTGGGTCAACTTCGACAGTCTAGACCTCCTAAAGAAACAAACATGGGAAAAATTATTTAACAAATTTTGTTTGAATTGTTTTGTTCTAAAACTCTCATTTCTAGATTAATCGTGGCATAATATAAATTGTACTTTACTTTTAACCAAATTAGATCATTTAGACATCCAGCAGAAACATTGAGCATGCCGATCCTATCTTCATTGAGTTTTGTCTTAGTTGTTCTAATTCGAAAAGAGCAATTCCAAGTAAAAAGCGTGCGTGATCACAATCATTCCCTAACTTGTGCCAGATTCGACAATATGAGCATCCAGAAGTGACGAGCCAGAAAAAATAATTTAAACCAGTTTCATTTGAGTTATTTTGATTCAAAAAGTCTCATTTCTAGAGAAATCGTGCAACAATCAGAATTATACGTTGCTTTTTGAGAACTTAGATTGTCTAAACGTCCAAAAGAGACAATGAACATGCCGAACCAATCTTCATCCAGTTTCGTCTGAGTTGTTCTAATTCGAAAAGAATTTTTCCAAGCAAAAATCGTGCGTGATCATAATCGTGTGGTGCGTTGTGCCAGATTCGACTATCTCAACCTTCTAAAGAAATGAACGTGAGAAAAAATGATTTAAACTAATTTAGTTTGAGTTGTTTTAATTTAACAAGTCTCATTTCTAGATAAATCATGGCATAATCCGAATTGTACGTTGCTTTTTGCCAAATTAGATCGTCTAAACGTCCAAAAGAAAGAACGAGCATGCCGATCTTACCATAATCCAATTTTGTTTGAGTCATTTTAATTCGAAAAGAGTATTTCCTAGAAGTTATCGTGCGTGATCGTAACCGTATGGTGGTTTGTGCCAAATTCAACTGTCTGAACATCCAAAAGAAACGAGCGTGGAAAAAATAATTTAAATTAGCTTCGTTTGAGTTATTTTAATTCAAAAAGTCTGATTTCTAAAAAAATTATGCCGCAATTGGAATTGTACGTTCCTTTTTGCCTAATTAGATCATCGAAAAGTCCAAAAGAGACAATGAACATGCTGATCCAATCTTCATCCTATTTCGTTTGAGTCGTTCTAATTCTAAAAGAGCTTTTCCTAGTAGAAATCGTGCGTGATTACAATCTTGTGGTGACTTGGGTCAACTTCGACTATCTAGATCTCCTAAAGAAACGAACATGGGAAAAATTATCTAAACAAGTTTTGTTTGAGTTATTTTGTTTCTAAAACTCTCATTTTTAGATAAATCGTGGCATAATCAGAATTGTACATTGCTTTTAACCAAATTAGATCATTTAGACATCCAGCAGAAACAAGGAGCATGCCGATCCTATCTTCATCGAGTTTTGTCTTAGTCATTCTAATTCAAAAAGAGCAATTCCAAGCAGAAATCGTGCGTAATCTCAATCGTACGGTAACTTGTGCCAGATTCGACAATATGAGCATCCAAAAGAAACGAGCTAGAAAAAAATAATTTAAACTATTTTAATTTGACTTATTTTCATTCAAAAAGTCTCAATTCTAGAGAAATCATGCAACAATCGAAATTATACATTGCTTTTTGGGAACTTAGATTGTTTAAATGTCCAAAAGAAACAATGAACATACCGATCCAATCTTCATCCAGTTTCGTTTGAGTCGTTCTAATTCGAAAAAAGCTTTTCCAAGAAGAAATCGTGCGTGATCACAATCGTCTGGTGCCTTGTGCCAGATTCGACTATCTCAACCTCCTAAAGAAACAAATGTGAGAAAAATGATTTAAACTAGTTTCGTTTGAGTTGTTTTGATTTAAAAAGTCTCATTTGTAGGTAAATCATGACATAATCAGAATTGTATGTTGTTTTTTGCTAAATTAGATCGTCTAAACGTCCAAAAGAAAGAATGAGCATGCTGATCTTACCTTCATCCAGTTTTGTTTGAGTCATTTTAATTCGAAAAGAGCAATTCCTTGAAGATATCGTGCGTGATCACAACCGCATGGTGCTTTGTGCCAAATTCAATAGTCTGAACATGCAAAAGAAACGAGCTGGGCAAAATAATTTAGTTAGCTTTGTTTGAGTTGTTTTAATTCGAAAAGTCTCATTTACTGATAAATCGTGCCACAATCGGAATTGTACATTGCTTTTTGCCTAATTAGATCATCTGAATGTCAAAAAGAGACAATGAATTTGCTGATGCAATCTTCATCTAGTTTTGTTTGAGTCGTTCTAATTCGGAAAGAGCTTTTCCGAGCAGAAATCATGCGTGATCACAATCTTGTAGTGCCTTGGGTCAACTTCGACTATCTACACCTCCTAAAGAAATGAACGTGGGAAAAATTATTTAAACAAGTTTCATTTGAGTTGTTCTGATTCTAAAACTCTCATTTATAGATAAATCGTGGCATAATCAGAATTGGACATTGCATTTAACCAAATTCGATAATCCAGACATCCAGTAGAAACAATGAGCATGCCGATCCTATCTTCATCGAGTTTTGTCTTAGTCGATCTAATTCAAAAAGAGCAATTCCAAGCAGAAAGCATGCGTGATCGCAATCGTACGCTAACTTGTGCTAGATTCGACAATATGAGCATCGAAAAGAAATGAGCGACGAAAAAATAATTTAAACCAGTTTCATTTGAGTTATTTTGATTCAAAAAGTCTCATTTCTTGAGAAATCGTGCAACAATCGAAATTATACGTTGCTTTTTGAGAACTTAGATTGTCTAAACGTCTAAAAAAAATATTGAACATGCAGATACAATCTTCATCCAGTTTCGTTTGAGTCGTTCTAATTCGAAAAGAGTTTTTCCTAGCAGAAATCGTGCGTGATCACAATTGGGTGGTCCCTTGTGCAAGATTCGACTATCTCAACCTCTTAAAGAAACGAACGTAAGAAAAATGATTTCGACTAGTTTCAATTGAGTTGTTTTGATTTAAAAGGTCTCATTTCTAGATAACTCGTAGCATAGTCAGAATTGCACGTTGCTTTTTGCCAAATTAGATCGTCTAAATGTCCAAAAGAAAGAACGAGCAAGCCGACCCTACCTTCATCCAATTTTCTTTAAGTCGTTCTAATTCGAAAAGAGCAATTCCTAGAAGATATCGTGCGTGACCAAAATCGTATGGTGCTTTGTGCCAAATTCGACTGTCTGAACATCCAAAAGAAACGAGCATGGGAAAAATAATTTAAATTTGCACCATTTGAGTTATTTTAATTCAAAAAGTCTGATTTCTAAAAAAATCATGCCACGATCGGAATTGTACGTTGATTTTTGCCTAATTAGATCATTTAAATGTCCAAAAGTGATAATGAATATGCTGATCCAATTTTCATCCAATTACGTTTGAGTCGTTCTAATTCGAAAAGAGCTTTTCCTAGCAGAAATCATGCGTGATTACAATCTTGTGGTGTCTTGGGTCAACTTCGACTAACTGGACCTCCTAAAGACATTAACGTGGGAAAAATTATCTAAACAAGTTTCGTTTGAGTTGTTTTGATTCTAAAACTCCCATTTTTAGATGAATCGTGGCATAATCAGAATTGTGCATTACTTTTAACCAAATTAGATCATTTAGACATCCAGCAGAAACAATGAGCATGTCGATCCTATCTTCATCGAGTTTTGTCTTAGTCGTTCTAATTCGAAAAGAGCAATTCCAAGCAAAATTTGCGCGTGATCCCAATCGTATGGTAACTTGTGCCAGATTCGACAATATGAGCATCCAAAAGTGACGAGCCAGAAAAAATAATTTAAACCAGTTTCATTTGAGTTATTTTGATTCAAAAAGTCTCATTTCTAGAGAAATCGTGGAACAATCAGAATTATACGTTGCTTTTTGAGAACTTAGATTGTCTAAACGTCCAAAAGAAACAATGAACATGCCGATCCAATCTTCATCCAGTTTCATTTGAGTCGTTCTAATTCGAAAGAGCTTTTCCAAGCAGAAATCGTGCGTGATCACAATCGTGTGGTGCCTTGTGCCAGATTTGACTATCTCAACCTCCTAAAGAAACGAACGTGAGAAAAATTATTTAAACTAGTTTCGTTTGAGTTGTTTTAATTTAAAAAGTCTCATTTTTAGATAAATCGTGGCATAATCAGAATTGTACGTTACTTTTTGCCAAATTAGATCAGCTAAACGTCCAAAAGAAAGAACGAGCATGCCGATCTTACCTTCATCCAGTTTTGTTTGAGTCATTTTAATTCGAAAAGAGAAATTCCTAGAAGATATCGTGCGCGATCACAATCGTATGGTGGTTTGTGCCAAATTTAACTGTCTGAACATCCAAAAGAAACGAGCATGGGAAAAATAATTTAAATTAGCTTCATTTGAGTTGTTTTAATTCGAAAAGTCTCATTTCTTAAAAAATCGTGCCACAATTGGAATTGTACGTTGCTTTTTGCCTAATTAGATCATCTAAATGTCCAAAAGAGACAATGAACATGCTGATCCAATCTTCATTCAGTTTCGTTTGAGTCATTCTAATTCGAAAAGAGCTTTTCCTAGCAGAAATCGTGTGTGTCACAATCTTGTGGTGTCCTGGGTAAACTTCGACTGTCTAGACCTCCTAAAGAAACGAACGTGAAAAAAATTATTTAACAAATTTTGTTTGAATTGTTTTGTTCTAAAACTCTCATTTCTAGATTAATCGTGGCATAATCTAAATTGTACTTTACTTTTAACCAAATTAGATCATTTAGACATCCAGCAGAAACATTGAGCATGCCGATCCTATCTTTATCCAGTTTTGTCTTAGTTGTTCTAATTCGAAAAGAGCAATTTCGAGTAAAAATCATGCGTAATCCCAATCGTATGGTAACTTGTGCCAGATTCGACAATATGAGCATCCAAAAGAAACGAGCTAGAAAAAAATAATTTAAACTATTTTAATTTGACTTATTTTCGTTGAAAAAGTCTCAGTTCTAGAGAAATCATGCAACAATCAGAATTATACATTGCTTTTTGGGAACTTAGATTGTCTAAACGTCTAAAAGAAACAATGAACATGCCGATCCAATCTTCATCCAGTTTCGTTTGAGTCATTCTAATTCGAAAAGAGCTTTTCCAAGAAAAAATCGTGCGTGATCACAATTGTTTGGTGCCTTGTGCTAGATTCGACTTTCTCAATCTCCTAAAGAAACAAACGTGAGAAAAATGATTTAAACTAGTTTCGTTTGAGTTGTTTTGATTTAAAAAGTCTCATTTGTAGGTAAATCGTGGCATAATCAGAATTGTATGTTGTTTTTTGCCAAATTAGATCGTCTAAACATCCAAAAGAAAGAACGAGCATGCCGATCTTACCTTCATCCAGCTTTGTTTAAGTCGTTTTAATTCGAAAAGAGCAATTCCTTGAAGATATCGTGCGTGATCACAACCGCATGGTGTTTTGTGCCAAACTCAACAGTCTGAACATGCAAAAGAAATGAGCATGGGAAAAATAATTTAGTTAGCTTTGTTTGAGTTGTTTTAATTCGAAAAGTCTCATTTACTGATAAATCGTGCCACAATCGGAATTGTACAATGCTTTTTGCCTAATTAGATCATCTAAATATCAAAAAGAGACAATGAATATGCTGATGCAATCTTCATCTAGTTTCGTTTGAGTCGTTCTAATTTAGAAAAAGCTTTTCCTAGCAGAAATCGTGCGAGATCACAATCGTGTGGCGCCTTGTGCCAGATTCGACAATCTCAACCTCCTAAAGAAACGTGAGAAAAATTATTTAAACTAGTTTTGTTTGAGTTGTTTTGATTTAAAAAGTCTCATTTGTAGATAAATTGTGGCATAATCAGAATTGTACGTTACTTTTTGCCAAATTAGATCATCTAAACGTCCAAAAGAAAGAACGAGCATGCCGATCTTACCTTCATCCAGTTTTGTTTGAGTCATTTTAATTCGAAAAGAGAAATTCCTAGAAGATATCATGCGCAATCACAATCGTAAGGTGGTTTGTGCCAAATTTGACTGTCTGAACATCCAAAAGAAACGAGCATGGGAAAAATAATTTAAATTAGCTTCATTTAAGTTGTTTTAATTCAAAAAGTCTCATTTCTTAAACAATTGTGCCACAATTGGAATTGTACGTTACTTTTTGCCTAATTAGATCATCTAAATGTCCAAAAGAGACAATGAACATGCTGATCCAATCTTCATTCAATTTCGTTTGAATCGTTCTAATTCGAAAAGAGCTTTTCCTAGCAGAAATCGCGTGTGTCACAATCTTGTGGTGCCCTGGGTAAACTTCGACTGTCTAGACCTCCTAAAGAAACGAACGTGGGAAAAATTATTTAACAAATTTTGTTTGAATTGTTTTGATTCTAAAACTCTCATTTCTAGATAAATTGTGGCATAATCTAAATTGTACATTACTTTTAACCAAATTAGATCATTTAGACATCCAGTAGAAACATTGAGCATGCCGATCCTATCCTCATCGAGTTTTGTCTTAGTCGTTCTAATTCGAAAAGAGCAATTCCAAGCAAAAATCGCGCGTGATCCCAATCGTATGGTAACTTGTGCCAGATTCGACAATATGAGAATCCAAAAGTGACGAGCCAGAAAAAATAATTTAAACCAGTTTCATTTGAGTTATTTTGATTCAAAAAGTCTCATTTCTAGAGAAATCGTGCAACAATCAGAATTATACGTTACTTTTTGAGAACTTAGATTGTCTAAACGTCCAAAAAGAGACAATGAACAAGCCGAACCAATCTTCATCCAGTTTCGTCTGAGTCGTTCTAATTCGAAAAGAATTTTTCCAAGCAAAAATCGTGCGTGATCACAATCGTGTGGTGCGTTGTGCCAGATTTGACTATCTCAACCTTCTAAAGAAATGAACGTGAGAAAAAATGATTTAAACTAGTTTAGTTTGAGTT
Organism: Cornus controversa; assembly: GCA_026545225.1. Taxonomy (NCBI): domain Eukaryota; kingdom Viridiplantae; phylum Streptophyta; class Magnoliopsida; order Cornales; family Cornaceae; genus Cornus; species Cornus controversa. The sequence continues at coordinate 1,618,852 of CM048851.1, read as the reverse complement.
GTTTTAATTTAACAAGTCTCATTTCTAGATAAATCATGGCATAATCCGAATTGTACGTTGCTTTTTGCCAAATTAGATCGTCTAAACGTCCAAAAGAAAGAACGAGCATGCCGATCTTACCACAATCCAGTTTTGTTTGAGTCGTTTTAATTCGAAAAGAGTATTTCCTAGAAGTTATCGTGCGTGATCATAACCGTATGGTGGTTTGTGCCAAATTCAACTGTTTGAACATCCAAAAGAAACGAGCGTGGGAAAAATAATTTAAATTAGCTTCGTTTGAGTTATTTTAATTCAAAAAGTCTGATTTCTAAAAAAATTGTGCCACAATTGGAATTATACGTTCCTTTTTGCATAATTAGATCATCTAAACGTCCAAAAGAGACAATGAACATGCTGATCCAATCTTCATCCTATTTCGTTTGAGTCATTCTAATTCGAAAAGAGCTTTTCCTAGTAGAAATCGTGCGTGATTACAATCTTGTGGTGCCTTGGGTCAACTTTCACTATCTGGACCTCCTAAAGAAACGAACGTGGGAAAAATTATCTAAACAAGTTTCGTTTGAGTTGTTTTGATTCTAAAACTCTCATTTTTAGATAAATCGTGGCATAATTAGAATTGTACATTGCTTTTAACCAAATTAGATCAATTAGACATCCAGCAGAAACATTGAGCATGCCGATCCTATCCTCATCGAGTTTTGTCTTAGTCGTTCTAATTTGAAAAGAGCAATTCCAAGCAAAATTTGCGCGTGATCCCAATCGTATGGTAACTTGTGCCAGATTCGACAATATGAGCATCCAAAGGTGATGAGCCAGAAAAAATAATTTAAACCAGTTTCATTTGAGTTATTTGATTCAAAAAGTCTCATTTCTAGAGAAATCGTGCAACAATCAAAATTATACGTTGCTTTTTGAGAACTTAGATTGTCTAAACGTCCAAAAGAGACAAAGAACATGCCGAACCAATCTTCATCCAGTTTCATCTGAGTCGTTCTAATTCGAAAAGATCTTTTCCAAGCAAAAATCGTGCGTGATCACAATCGTGTGGTGCGTTGTGCCAGATTCGACTATCTCAACCTTCTAAAGAAATGAACGTGGGAAAAATGATTTAAACTAGTTTAGTTTGAGTTGTTTTAATTTAAAAAGTCTCATTTCTAGATAAATCATGGCATAATCTGAATTGTACGTTGCTTTTTGCCAAATTAGATCGTCTAAACGTCCAAAAGAAAGAACGAGCATGCCGATCTTAGCACAATCCAGTTTTGTTTGAGTTGTTTTAATTCGGAAAGAGTATTTCCTAGAAGGTATCGTGCGTGATCATAACCGTATGGTGGTTTGTGCCAAATTCAACTGTCTGAACATCCAAAAGAAACGAGCGTGGGAAAAATAATTTAAATTAGCTTCGTTTGAGTTGTTTTAATTCAAAAATTCTGATTTCTAAAAAAATTGTGCCACAATTGGAATTATACGTTCCTTTTTGCCTAATTAGATCATCTAAACGTCCAAAAGAGACAATGAACATGCTGATCCAATCTTCATCCTATTTCGTTTGAGTCGTTCTAATTCGAAAAGAGCTTTTCCTAATAGAAATCGTGCGTGATTACAATCTTGTGGTGCCTTGGGTCAACTTTGACTATCTGGACCTCCTAAAGAAACGAACGTGGGAAAAATTATCTAAACAAGTTTCGTTTGAGTTGTTTTGATTCTAAAACTCTCATTTCTAGATAAATCGTGGCATAATTAGAATTGTACGTTGCTTTTAACCAAATTAGATCAATTAGACATCCCGCAGAAACGTTGAGCATGCCGATCCTATCCTCATCGAGTTTTGTCTTAGTCGTTCTAATTCGGAAAGAGCAATTCCAAGCAAAATTTGCGCGTGATCCCAATCGTATGGTAACTTGTGCCAGATTCGACAATATGAGCATCCAAAAGTGATGAGCCAGAAAAAATAATTTAAACCAGTTTCATTTGAGTTATTTGATTCAAAAAGTCTCATTTCTAGAGAAATCGTGCAACAATCAAAATTATACGTTGCTTTTTGAGAACTTAGATTGTCTAAACGTCCAAAAGAGACAAGGAACATGCCGAACCAATCTTCATCCAGTTTCATCTGAGTCGTTCTAATTCGAAAAGATCTTTTTCACGCAAAAATCGTGCGTGATCACAATCGTGTGGTGCGTTGTGCCAGATTCGACTATCTCAACCTTCTAAAGAAACGAACGTGGGAAAAATGATTTAAACTTGTTTAGTTTGAGTTGTTTTAATTTAAAAAGTCTCATTTCTAGATAAATCATGGCATAATCCGAATTGTACGTTGCTTTTTGCCAAATTAGATCGTCTAAACGTCCCAAAGAAAGAACGAGCATGCCGATCTTACCATAATCCAGTTTTGTTTGAGTCGTTTTAATTCGAAAAGAGTATTTCCTAGAAGTTATCGTGCGTGATCATAACCGTATGGTGGTTTGTGCCAAATTCAACTGTCTGAACATCCAAAAGAAACGAGCGTGGGAAAAATAATTTAAATTAGCTTCGTTTGAGTTGTTTTAATTCAAAAAGTCTGATTTCTAAAAAAATTGTGCCACAATTGGAATTATATGTTCCTTTTTGCCTAATTAGATCATCTAAACGTCCAAAAGAGACAATGAACATGCTGATCCAATCTTCATCCTATTTCGTTTGAGTCGTTCTAATTCGAAAAGAGCTTTTCCTAATAGAAATCGTGCGTGATTACAATCTTGTGGTGCCTTGGGTCAACTTTGACTATCTGGACCTCCTAAAGAAACGAACGTGGGAAAAATTATCTAAACAAGTTTCGTTTGAGTTGTTTTGATTCTAAAACTCTCATTTCTAGATAAATCGTGGCATAATTAGAATTGTACATTGCTTTTAACCAAATTAGATCAATTAGACATCCCGCAGAAACATTGAGCATGCCGATCCTATCCTCATCGAGTTTTGTCTTAGTCGTTCTAATTCGGAAAGAGCAATTCCAAGCAAAATTTGCGCGTGATCCCAATCGTATGGTAGCTTGTGCCAGATTCGACAATATGAGCATCCAAAAGTGATGAGCCAGAAAAAATAATTTAAACCAGTTTCATTTGAGTTATTTGATTCAAAAAGTCTCATTTCTAGAGAAATCGTGCAACAATCAAAATTATACGTTGCTTTTTGAGAACTTAGATTGTCTAAACGTCCAATAGAGACAAAGAACATGCCGAACCAATCTTCATCCAGTTTCATCTGAGTCGTTCTAATTCGAAAAGATCTTTTCCAAGGAAAAATCGTGCGTGATCACAATCGTGTGGTGCGTTGTGCCAGATTCGACTATCTCAACCTTCTAAAGAAATGAATGTGGGAAAAATGATTTAAACTAGTTTAGTTTGAGTTGTTTTAATTTAAAAAGTCTCATTTCTAGATAAATCATGGCATAATCCGAATTGTACGTTGCTTTTTGCCAAATTAGATCGTCTAAACGTCCAAAAGAAAGAACGAGCATGCCGATCTTACCATAATCCAGTTTTGTTTGAGTCGTTTTAATTCGAAAAGAGTATTTCCTAGAAGTTATCGTGCGTGATCATAACCGTATGGTGGTTTGTGCCAAATTCAACTTTCTGAACATCCAAAAGAAACGAGCGTGGGAAAAATAATTTAAATTAGCTTCGTTTGAGTTGTTTTAATTGAAAAAGTCTGATTTCTAAAAAAATTGTGCCACAATTGGAATTATACGTTCCTTTTTGCCTAATTAGATCATCTAAACGTCCAAAAGAGACAATGAACATGCTGATCCAATCTTCATCCTATTTCGTTTGAGTCGTTCTAATTCGAAAAGAGCTTTTCCTAGTAGAAATCGTGCGTGATTACAATCTTGTGGTGCCTTGGGTCAACTTTCACTATCTGGACCTCCTAAAGAAACGAACGTGGGAAAAATTACCTAAACAAGTTTCGTTTGAGTTGTTTTGATTCTAAAACTCTCATTTTTAGATAAATCGTGGCATAATTAGAATTGTACATTGCTTTTAACCAAATTAGATCAATTAGACATCCAGCAGAAACATTGAGCATGCCGATCCTATCCTCATCGAGTTTTGTCTTAGTCGTTCTAATTTGAAAAGAGCAATTCCAAGCAAAATTTGCGCGTGATCCCAATTGTATGGTAACTTGTGCCAGATTCGACAATATGAGCATCCAAAGGTGATGAGCCAGAAAAAATAATTTAAACCAGTTTCATTTGAGTTATTTGATTCAAAAAGTCTCATTTCTAGAGAAATCGTGCAACAATCAAAATTATACGTTGCTTTTTGAGAACTTAGATTGTCTAAACGTCCAAAAGAGACAAAGAACATGCCGAACCAATCTTCATCCAGTTTCATCTGAGTCGTTCTAAATCGAATAGATCTTTTCCAAGCAAAAATCGTGCGTGATCACAATCGTGTGGTGCGTTGTGCCAGATTCGACTATCTCAACCTTCTAAAGAAATGAACGTGGGAAAAATGATTTAAACTAGTTTAGTTTGAGTTGTTTTAATTTAAAAAGTCTCATTTCTAGATAAATCATGGCATAATCTGAATTGTACGTTGCTTTTTGCCAAATTAGATCGTCTAAACGTCCAAAAGAAAGAACGAGCATGCCGATCTTAGCACAATCCAGTTTTGTTTGAGTTGTTTTAATTCGGAAAGAGTATTTCCTAGAAGGTATCGTGCGTGATCATAACCGTATGGTGGTTTGTGCCAAATTCAACTGTCTGAACATCCAAAAGAAACGAGCGTGGGAAAAATAATTTAAATTAGCTTCGTTTGAGTTGTTTTAATTCAAAAATTCTGATTTCTAAAAAAATTGTGCCACAATTGGAATTATACGTTCCTTTTTGCCTAATTAGATCATCTAAACGTCCAAAAGAGACAATGAACATGCTGATCCAATCTTCATCCTATTTCGTTTGAGTTGTTCTAATTCGAAAAGAGCTTTTCCTAATAGAAATCGTGCGTGATTACAATCTTGTGGTGCCTTGGGTCAACTTTGACTATCTGGACCTCCTAAAGAAACGAACGTGGGAAAAATTATCTAAACAAGTTTCGTTTGAGTTGTTTTGATTCTAAAACTCTCATTTCTAGATAAATCGTGGCATAATTAGAATTGTACGTTGCTTTTAACCAAATTAGATCAATTAGACATCCCGCAGAAACGTTGAGCATGCCGATCCTATCCTCATCGAGTTTTGTCTTAGTCGTTCTAATTCGGAAAGAGCAATTCCAAGCAAAATTTGCGCGTGATCCCAATCGTAGGGTAACTTGTGCCAGATTCGACAATATGAGCATCCAAAAGTGATGAGCCAGAAAAAATAATTTAAACCAGTTTCATTTGAGTTATTTGATTCAAAAAGTCTCATTTCTAGAGAAATCGTGCAACAATCAAAATTATACGTTGCTTTTTGAGAACTTAGATTGTCTAAACGTCCAAAAGAGACAAGGAACATGCCGAACCAATCTTCATCCAGTTTCATCTGAGTCGTTCAAATTCGAAAAGATCTTTTTCACGCAAAAATCGTGCGTGATCACAATCGTGTGGTGCGTTGTGCCAGATTCGACTATCTCAACCTTCTAAAGAAACGAACGTGGGAAAAATGATTTAAACTTGTTTAGTTTGAGTTGTTTTAATTTAAAAAGTCTCATTTCTAGATAAATCATGGCATAATCCGAATTGTACGTTGCTTTTTGCCAAATTAGATCGTCTAAACGTCCCAAAGAAAGAACGAGCATGCCGATCTTACCATAATCCAGTTTTGTTTGAGTCGTTTTAATTCGAAAAGAGTATTTCCTAGAAGTTATCGTGCGTGATCATAACCGTATGGTGGTTTGTGCCAAATTCAACTGTCTGAACATCCAAAAGAAACGAGCGTGGGAAAAATAATTTAAATTAGCTTCGTTTGAGTTGTTTTAATTCAAAAAGTCTGATTTCTAAAAAAATTGTGCCACAATTGGAATTATATGTTCCTTTTTGCCTAATTAGATCATCTAAACGTCCAAAAGAGACAATGAACATGCTGATCCAATCTTCATCCTATTTCGTTTGAGTCGTTCTAATTCGAAAAGAGCTTTTCCTAATAGAAATCGTGCGTGATTACAATCTTGTGGTGCCTTGGGTCAACTTTGACTATCTGGACCTCCTAAAGAAACGAACGTGGGAAAAATTATCTAAACAAGTTTCGTTTGAGTTGTTTTGATTCTAAAACTCTCATTTCTAGATAAATCGTGGCATAATTAGAATTGTACATTGCTTTTAACCAAATTAGATCAATTAGACATCCCGCAGAAACATTGAGCATGCCGATCCTATCCTCATCGAGTTTTGTCTTAGTCGTTCTAATTCGGAAAGAGCAATTCCAAGCAAAATTTGCGCGTGATCCCAATCGTATGGTAGCTTGTGCCAGATTCGACAATATGAGCATCCAAAAGTGATGAGCCAGAAAAAATAATTTAAACCAGTTTCATTTGAGTTATTTGATTCAAAAAGTCTCATTTCTAGAGAAATCGTGCAACAATCAAAATTATACGTTGCTTTTTGAGAACTTAGATTGTCTAAACGTCCAATAGAGACAAAGAACATGCCGAACCAATCTTCATCCAGTTTCATCTGAGTCGTTCTAATTCGAAAAGATCTTTTCCAAGGAAAAATCGTGCGTGATCACAATCGTGTGGTGCGTTGTGCCAGATTCGACTATCTCAACCTTCTAAAGAAATGAATGTGGGAAAAATGATTTAAACTAGTTTAGTTTGAGTTGTTTTAATTTAAAAAGTCTCATTTCTAGATAAATCATGGCATAATCCGAATTGTACGTTGCTTTTTGCCAAATTAGATCGTCTAAACGTCCAAAAGAAAGAACGAGCATGCCGATCTTACCATAATCCAGATTTGTTTGAGTCGTTTTAATTCGAAAAGAGTATTTCCTAGAAGTTATCGTGCGTGATCATAACCGTATGGTGGTTTGTGCCAAATTCAACTTTCTGAACATCCAAAAGAAACGAGCGTGGGAAAAATAATTTAAATTAGCTTCGTTTGAGTTGTTTTAATTGAAAAAGTCTGATTTCTAAAAAAATTGTGCCACAATTGGAATTATACGTTCCTTTTTGCCTAATTAGATCATCTAAACGTCCAAAAGAGACAATGAACATGCTGATCCAATCTTCATCCTATTTCGTTTGAGTCGTTCTAATTCGAAAAGAGCTTTTCCTAGTAGAAATCGTGCGTGATTACAATCTTGTGGTGCCTTGGGTCAACTTTCACTATCTGGACCTCCTAAAGAAACGAACGTGGGAAAAATTACCTAAACAAGTTTCGTTTGAGTTGTTTTGATTCTAAAACTCTCATTTTTAGATAAATCGTGGCATAATTAGAATTGTACATTACTTTTAACCAAATTAGATCAATTAGACATCCAGCAGAAACATTGAGCATGCCGATCCTATCCTCATCGAGTTTTGTCTTAGTCGTTCTAATTCGAAAAGAGCAATTCCAAGCAAAATTTGCGGGTGATCCCAATCGTATGGTAACTTGTGCCAGATTCGACAATATGAGCATCCAAAAGTGATGAGCCAGAAAAAATAATTTAAACCAGTTTCATTTGAGTTATTTGATTCAAAAAGTCTCATTTCTAGAGAAATCGGGCAACAATCAAAATTATACGTTGCTTTTTGAGAACTTAGATTGTCTAAACGTCCAAAAGAGACAAAGAACATGCCGAACCAATCTTCATCCAGTTTCATCTGAGTCGTTCTAATTCGAAAAGATCTTTTCCAAGCAAAAATCGTGCGTGATCACAATCGTGTGGTGCGTTGTGCCAGATTCGACTATCTCAACCTTCTAAAGAAACGAACGTGGGAAAAATGATTTAAACTAGTTTAGTTTGAGTTGTTTTAATTTAAAAAGTCTCATTTCTAGATAAATCATGGCATAATCCGAATTGTACGTTGCTTTTTGCCAAATTGGATCGTCTGAACGTCCAAAAGAAAGAACGAGCATGCCGATCTTACCATAATTCAGTTTTGTTTGAGTCGTTTTAATTCGAAAAGAGTATTTCCTAGAAGGTATCGTGCGTGATCATAACCGTATGGTGGTTTGTGCCAAATTCAACTGTCTGAACATCCAAAAGAAACGAGCGTGGGAAAAATAATTTAAATTAGCTTCGTTTGAGTTGTTTTAATTCAAAAAGTCTGATTTCTAAAAAATTTTTGCCACAATTGGAATTATATGTTCCTTTTTGCCTAATTAGATCATCTAAACGTCCAAAAGAGACAATGAACATGCTGATCCAATCTTCATCCTATTTCGTTTGAGTCGTTCTAATTCGAAAAGAGCTTTTCCTAATAGAAATCGTGCGTGATTACAATCTTGTGGTGCCTTGGGTCAACTTTGACTATCTGGACCTCCTAAAGAAACGAACGTGGGAAAAATTATCTAAACAAGTTTCGTTTGAGTTGTTTTGATTCTAAAACTCTCATTTCTAGATAAATCGTGGCATAATTAGAATTGTACGTTGCTTTTAACCAAATTAGATCAATTAGACATCCCGCAGAAACGTTGAGCATGCCGATCCTATCCTCATCGAGTTTTGTCTTAGTCGTTCTAATTCGGAAAGAGCAATTCCAAGCAAAATTTGCGCGTGATCCCAATCGTATGGTAACTTGTGCCAGATTCGACAATATGAGCATCCAAAAGTGATGAGCCAGAAAAAATAATTTAAACCAGTTTCATTTGAGTTATTTGATTCAAAAAGTCTCATTTCTAGAGAAATCGTGCAACAATCAAAATTATACGTTGCTTTTTGAGAACTTAGATTGTCTAAACGTCCAAAAGAGACAAAGAACATGCCGAACCAATCTTCATCCAGTTTCATCTGAGTCGTTCTAATTCGAAAAGATCTTTTCCAAGCAAAAATCGTGCGTGATCACAATCGTGTGGTGCGTTGTGCCAGATTCGACTATCTCAACCTTCTAAAGAAATGAATGTGGGAAAAATGATTTAAACTAGTTTAGTTTGAGTTGTTTTAATTTAAAAAGTCTCATTTCTAGATAAATCATGGCATAATCCGAATTGTACGTTGCTTTTTGCCAAATTAGATCGTCTAAACGTCCAAAAGAAAGAACGAGCATGCCGATCTTACCATAATCCAGTTTTGTTTGAGTCGTTTTAATTTGAAAAGAGTATTTCCTAGAAGTTATCGTGCGTGATCATAACCGTATGGTGGTTTGTGCCAAATTCAACTGTCTGAACATCCAAAAGAAACGAGCGTGGGAAAAATAATTTAAATTAGCTTCGTTTGAGTTGTTTTAATTGAAAAAGTCTGATTTCTAAAAAAATTGTGCCACAATTGAAATTATACGTTCCTTTTTGCCTAATTAGATCATCTAAACGTCCAAAAGAGACAATGAACTTGCTGATCCAATCTTCATCCTATTTCGTTTGAGTCGTTCTAATTCGAAAAGAGCTTTTCCTAATAGAAATCGTGCGTGATTACAATCTTGTGGTGCCTTGGGTCAACTTTGACTATCTGGACCTCCTAAAGAAACGAACGTGGGAAAAATTATCTAAACAAGTTTCGTTTGAGTTGTTTTGATTCTAAAACTCTCATTTCTAGATAAATCGTGGCATAATTAGAATTGTACATTGCTTTTAACCAAATTAGATCAATTAGACATCCCGCAGAAACATTGAGCATGCCGATCCTATCCTCATCGAGTTTTGTCTTAGTCGTTCTAATTCGAAAAGAGCAATTCCAAGCAAAATTTGCGCGTGATCCCAATCGTATGGTAACTTGTGCCAGATTCGACAATATGAGCATCCAAAATTGATGAGCCAGAAAAAATAATTTAAACCAGTTTCATTTGAGTTATTTGATTCAAAAAGTCTCATTTCTAGAGAAATCGTGCAACAATCAAAATTATACGTTGCTTTTTGAGAACTTAGATTGTCTAAACGTCCAAAAGAGACAAAGAACATGCCGAACCAATCTTCATCCAGTTTCATCTGAGTCGTTCTAATTCGAAAAGATCTTTTTCACGCAAAAATCGTGCGTGATCACAATCGTGTGGTGCGTTGTGCCAGATTCGACTATCTCAACCTTCTAAAGAAACGAACGTGGGAAAAATGATTTAAACTAGTTTAGTTTGAGTTGTTTTAATTTAAAAAGTCTCATTTCTAGATAAATCATGGCATAATCCGAATTGTACGTTGCTTTTTGCCAAATTAGATCGTCTAAACGTCCAAAAGAAAGAACGAGCATGCCGATCTTAGCACAATCCAGTTTTGTTTGAGTTATTTTAATTCGGAAAGAGTATTTCCTAGAAGGTATCGTGCGTGATCATAACCGTATGGTGGTTTGTGCCAAATTCAACTGTCTGAACATCCAAAAGAAACGAGCGTGGGAAAAATAATTTAAATTAGCTTCGTTTGAGTTGTTTTAATTCAAAAAGTCTGATTTCTAAAAAAATTGTGCCACAATTGTAATTGTAGTTTCCTTTTTGCATAATTAGATCATCTAAACGTCCAAAAGAGACAATGAACATGCTGATCCAATCTTCATCCTATTTCGTTTGAGTCGTTCTAATTCGAAAAGAGCTTTTCCTAGTAGAAATCGTGCGTGATTACAATCTTGTGGTGCCTTGGGTCAACTTTCACTATCTGGACCTCCTAAAGAAACGAACGTGGGAAAAATTATCTAAACAAGTTTCGTTTGAGTTGTTTTGATTCTAAAACTCTTATTTTTAGATAAATCGTGGCATAATTAGAATTGTACATTGCTTTTAACCAAATTAGATCAATTAGACATCCAGCAGAAACATTGAGCATGCCGATCCTATCCTTATCGAGTTTTGTCTTAGTCGTTCTAATTCGAAAAGAGCAATTCCAAGCAAAATTTGCACGTGATCCCAATCGTATGGTAACTTGTGCCAGATTCGACAATATGAGCATCCAAAAGTGATGAGCCAGAAAAAATAAATTAAACCAGTTTCATTTGAGTTATTTGATTCAAAAAGTCTCATTTCTAGAGAAATCGTGCAACAATCAAAATTATACGTTGCTTTTTCAGAACTTAGATTGTCTAAACGTCCAAAAGAGACAAAGAACATGCCGAACCAATCTTCATCCAGTTTCATCTGAGTCGTTCTAATTCGAAAAGATCTTTTTCACGCAAAAATCGTGCGTGATCACAATCGTGTGGTGCGTTGTGCCAGATTCGACTATCTCAACCTTCTAAAGAAACGAACGTGGGAAAAATGATTTAAACTAGTTTAGTTTGAGTTGTTTTAATTTAAAAAGTCTCATTTCTAGATAAATCATGGCATAATCCGAATTGTACGTTGCTTTTTGCCAAATTAGATCGTCTAAACGTCCAAAAGAAAGGACGAGCATGCCGATCTTACCATAATCCAGTTTTATTTGAGTTGTTTTAATTCGGAAAGAGTATTTCCTAGAAGGTATCGTGCGTGATCATAACTGTATGGTGGTTTGTGCCAAATTCAACTGTCTGAACATCCAAAAGAAACGAGCGTGGGAAAAATAATTTAAATTAGCTTCGTTTGAGTTGTTTTAATTCCAAAAGTCTGATTTCTAAAAAAATTGTGCTACAATTGGAATTGTATTTTCCTTTTCGCATAATTAGATCATCTAAACGTCCAAAAGAGACATTGAACATGCTGATCCAATGTTCATCCTATTTCGTTTGAGTCGTTCTAATTCGAAAAGAGCTTTTCCTAGTGGAAATCGTGCGTGATTACAATCTTGTGGTGCCTTGGGTCAACTTCGACTATCTGGACCTCCTAAAGAAACGAACGTGGGAAAAATTATCTAAACAAGTTTCGTTTGAGTTGTTTTGATTCTAAAACTCCCATTTTTAGATAAATCGTGGCATAATCAGAATTGTACATTGCTTTTAACCAAATTAGATCATTTAGATATCCAGCAGAAACAATGAGCGTGCCGATCCTATCTTCATCCAGTTTTGTCTTAGTCGTTCTAATTCGAAAAGAGCAATTCGAAGCAGAAATCGTGCGTAATCCCAATCGTATGGTAACTTGTGCCAGATTCGACAATATGAGCATCCAAAAGAAACGAGCTAGAAAAAAATAATTTAAACTATTTTAATTTGACTTATTTTCATTCAAAAAGTCTCAGTTCTAGAGAAATCATGCAACAAACAGAATTATACATTACTTTTTGGGAACTTAGATTGTCTAAACGTCCAAAAAGAGACAATGAACAAGCCGAACCAATCTTCATCCAGTTTCGTCTGAGTCGTTCTAATTCGAAAAGAGCTTTTCCAAGAAAAAATCGTGCCTGATCACAATCGTGTGGTGCGTTGTGCCAGATTCGACTATCTCAACCTTCTAAAGAAACGAACGTGAGAAAAAATGATTTAAACTAGTTTAGTTTGAGTTGTTTTAGTTTAACAAGTCTCATTTCTAGATAAATCATGGCATAATCCGAATTGTACGTTGCTTTTTGCCAAATTAGATCGTCTAAACGTCTAAAAGAAAGAACGAGAATGCCGATCTTACCATAATCCAGTTTTGTTTGAGTCGTTTTAATTCGAAAAGAGTATTTCCTAGAAGTTATCGTGCGTGATCATAACAGTATGGTGGTTTGTGCCAAATTCAACTGTCTGAACATCCAAAAGAAACGAGCGTGGGAAAAATAATTTAAATTAGCTTCGTTTGAGTTGTTTTAATTCAAAAAGTCTGATTTCTAAAAAAATTGTGCCACAATTGGAATTGTATTTTCCTTTTCGCATAATTAGATCATCTAAACGTCCAAAAGAGACAATGAACATGCTGATCCAATGTTCATCCTATTTCGTTTGAGTCGTTCTAATTCGAAAACAGCTTTTCCTAGTGGAAATCGTGCGTGATTACAATCTTGTGGTGCCTTGGGTCAACTTCGACTATCTGGACCTCCTAAAGAAACGAACGTGGGAAAAATAATCTAAACAAGTTTCGTTTGAGTTGTTTTGATTCTAAAACTCCCATTTTTAGATAAATCGTGGCATAATCAGAATTGTACATTACTTTTAACCAAATTACATCATTTAGACATCCAGCAGAAACAATGAGCATGCCGATCCTATCTTCATCCAGTTTTGTCTTAGTCGTTCTAATTCGAAAAGAGCAATTCGAAGCAAAAATCGTGCGTAATCCCAATCGTATGGTAACTTGTGCCAGATTCGACAATATGAGCCTCCAAAAGAAACGAGCTAGAAAAAAATAATTTAAACTATTTTAATTTGACTTATTTTCATTCAAAAAGTCTCAGTTCTAGAGAAATCATGCAACAAACAGAATTATACATTACTTTTTGGGAACTTAGATTGTCTAAACGTCCAAAAGAAACAATGAACATGCCGATCCAATCTTCATCCAATTTTGTTTGGGTCATTCTAATTCGAAAAGAGCTTTTCCAAGAAGAAATAGTGCGTGGTCACAATCGTCTGGTGCCTTGTGCCAGATTCGACTATCTCAACCTCCTAAAGAAACAAACGTGAGAAAAATGATTTAAACTTGTTTCGTTTGAGTTGTTTTGATTTAAAAAGTCTCATTTGTAGGTAAATCGTGGCATAATCAGAATTGTATGTTTTTTTTTGCCAAATTAGATCGTCCAAACGTCCAAAAGAAAGAACGAGCATGCCGATCTTACCTTCATCCAGTTTTGTTTGAGTCGTTTTAATTCGAAAAGAGCAATTCCTTGAAGATATCGTGCGTGATCACAACCGCATGGTGCTTTGTGCCAAATTCAATAGTCTGAACATGCAAAAGAAACGAGCATGGGAAAAATAATTTAGTTAGCTTTGTTTGAGTTGTTTTAATTCGAAAAGTCTCATTTACTGATAAATCGTGCCACAATCGGAATTGTACATTGCTTTTTGCCTAATTAGATCATCTAAACGTCAAAAAGAGACAATGAATATGCTGATGCAATCTTCATCTAGTTTCGTTTGAGTCGTTCTAATTCGGAAAGAGCTTTTCCTAGCAGAAATCGTGCGTGATCATAATCTTGTGGCGCCTTGGGTTAACTTCGACTGTCTACACCTCCTAAAGAAATGAACGTGGGAAAAATTATTTAAACAAATTTCATTTGAGTTGTTCTGATTCTAAAACTCTCATTTATAGATAAATCATGGCATAATCAGAATTGGACATTGCATTTAACCAAATTCGATCATCCAGACATCCAGTAGAAACAATGAGCATGCTGATCCTATCTTCATCGAGTTTTGTCTTAGTCGATCTAATTCAAAAAGGGCAATTCCAAGCAGAAAGCTTGTGTGATCTCAATCGTACGCTAACTTGTGTCAGATTTGACAATATGAGCATCGAAAAGAAATGAGCGACGAAAAAATAATTTAAACCAGTTTCATTTGAATTATTTTGATTCAAAAAGTCTCATTTCTTGAGAAATCGTACAACAATCGGAATTATACGTTGCTTTTTGAGAACTTAGATTGTCTAAACGTCTAAAAAAAATAATGAACATGCAGATCCAATCTTCATCCAGTTTCGTTTGAGTCATTCTAATTCGAAAAGAGCTTTTCGTAGCAAAAATCGTGCGTGATCACAATTGGGTGGTGCCTTGTGCCAGATTCGACTATCTCAACCTCTTAAAGAAACGAACGTCAGAAAAATGATTTAAACTAGTTTCATTTGAGTTGTTTTGATTTAAAAGGTCTCATTTCTAGATAACTCGTGGCATAGTCAGAATTGCACGTTACTTTTTGCCAAATTAGATAGTCTAAACGTCCAAAAGAAAGAACGAGCAAGCCGATCCTACGTTCATCCAATTTTCTTTAAGTCGTTCTAATTCGAAAAGAGTATTTCCTAGAAGTTATCGTGCGTGATCATAACCGTATGGTGGTTTGTGCCAAATTCAACTGTCTGAACATCCAAAAGAAACGAGCGTGGGAAAAATAATTTAAATTAGCTTCGTTTGAGTTGTTTTAATTCAAAAAGTCTGATTTCTAAAAAAATTGTGCCACAATTGGAATTATACGTTCCTTTTTGCCTAATTAGATCATCTAAACGTCCAAAAGAGACAATGAACATGCAGATCCAATCTTCATCCTATTTCGTTTGAGTCGTTCTAATTCGAAAAGAGCTTTTCCTAGTAGAAATCGTGCGTGATTACAATCTTGTGGTGCCTTGGGTCAACTTTCACTATCTGGACCTCCTAAAGAAACGAACGTGGGAAAAATTATCTAAACAAGTTTCGTTTGAGTTGTTTTGATTCTAAAACTCTCATTTTTAGATAAATCGTGGCATAATTAGAATTGTACATTGCTTTTAACCAAATTAGATCAATTAGACATCCAGCAAAAACATTGAGCATGCCGATCCTATCCTCATCGAGTTTTGTCTTAGTCGTTCTAATTCGAAAAGAGCAATTCCAAGCAAAATTTGCGCGTGATCCCAATCGTATGGTAACTTGTGCCAGATTCGACAATATGAGCATCCAAAAGTGACGAGCCAGAAAAAATAATTTAAACCAGTTTCATTTGAGTTATTTTGATTCAAAAAGTCTCATTTCTAGAGAAATCGTGCAACAATCAGAATTATACGTTGCTTTTTGAGAACTTAGATTGTCTAAACGTCCAAAAAGAGACAATGAACAAGCCGAACCAATCTTCATCCAGTTTCGTCTGAGTCATTCTAATTCGAAAAGAGCTTTTCCAAGCAAAAATCGTGCGTGATCACAATCGTGTGGTGCGTTGTGCCAGATTCGACTATCTCAACCTTCTAAAGAAACGAACGTGAGAAAAAAATGATTTAAACTAGTTTAGTTTGAGTTGTTTTAGTTTAACAAGTCTCATTTCTAGATAAATCATGGCATAATCCGAATTGTACGTTGCTTTTTGCCAAATTAGATCGTCTAAACGTCCAAAAGAAAGAACGAGCATGCCGATCTTACCATAATCCAGTTTTGTTTGAGTCGTTTTAATTCGGAGAGAGTATTTCCTAGAAGTTATCGTGCGTGATCACAACCGTATGGTGGTTTGTGCCAAATTCAACTGTCTGAACATCCAAAAGAAACGAGCGTGGGAAAAATAATTTAAATTAGCTTCGTTTGAGTTGTTTTAATTCAAAAAGTCTGATTTCTAAAAAAATTGTGCCACAATTGGAATTATACGTTCCTTTTTGCCTAATTAGATCATCTAAACGTCCAAAAGAGACAATGAACATGCTGATCCAATCTTCATCCTATTTCGTTTGAGTCGTTCTAATTCGGAAAGAGCTTTTCCTAGAAGAAATCGTGCGTGATTACAATCTTGTGGTGCCTTGGGTCAACTTTCACAATCTGGACCTCCTAAAGAAACGAACGTGGGAAAAATTATCTAAACAAGTTTCGTTTGAGTTGTTTTGATTCTAAAACTCTCATTTTTAGATAAATCGTGGCATAATTAGAATTGTACATTGCTTTTAACCAAATTAGATCAATTAGACATCCAGCAGAAACATTGAGCATGCCGATCCTATCCTCATCGAGTTTTGTCTTAGTCGTTCTAATTCGAAAAGAGCAATTCCAAGCAGAAATCGCGCGTGATCCCAATCGTATGGTAACTTGTGCCAGATTCGACAATATGAGCATCCAAAAGTGACGAGCCAGAAAAAATAATTTAAACCAGTTTCATTTGAGTTATTTTGATTCAAAAAGTCTCATTTCTAGAGAAATCGTGCGACAATCAGAATTATACGTTGCTTTTTGAGAACTTAGATTGTCTAAACGTCCAAAAAGAGACAATGAACAAGCCGAACCAATCTTCATCCAGTTTCGTCTGAGTCGTTCTAATTCGAAAAGAGCCTTTCCAAGCAAAAATCGTGCGTGATCACAATCGTGTGGTGCGTTGTGCCAGATTCGACTATCTCAACCTTCTAAAGAAACGAACGTGAGAAAAAATGATTTAAACTAGTTTAGTTTGAGTTGTTTTAGTTTAACAAGTCTCATTTCTAGATAAATCATGGCATAATCCGAATTGTACGTTGCTTTTTGCCAAATTAGATCGTCTAAACGTCCAAAAGAAAGAACGAGCATGCCGATCTTACCATAATCCAGTTTTGTTTGAGTCGTTTTAATTCGGAAAGAGTATTTCCTAGAAGTTATCGTGCGCGATCATAACCGTATGGTGGTTTGTGCCAAATTCAACTGTCTGAACATCCAAAAGAAACGAGCGTGGGAAAAATAATTTAAATTAGCTTCGTTTGAGTTGTTTTAATTCAAAAAGTCTGATTTCTAAAAAAATTGTGCCACAATTGGAATTATACGTTCCTTTTTGCCTAATTAGATCATCTAAACGTCCAAAAGAGACAATGAATATGCTGATCCAATCTTCATCCTATTTCGTTTGAGTCGTTCTAATTCGAAAAGAGCTTTTCCTAGTAGAAATCGTGCGTGATTACAATCTTGTGGTGCCTTGGGTCAACTTTCACTATCTGGACCTCCTAAAGAAACGAACGTGGGAAAAATTATCTAAACAAGTTTCGTTTGAGTTGTTTTGATTCTAAAACTCTCATTTTTAGATAAATCGTGGCATAATTAGAATTGTACATTGCTTTTAACCAAATTAGATCAATTAGACATCCAGCAGAAACATTGAGCATGCCGATCCTATCCTCATCGAGTTTTGTCTTAGTCGTTCTAATTCGAAAAGAGCAATTCCAAGCAAAATTTGCGCGTGATCCCAATCGTATGGTAACTTGTGCCAGATTCGACAATATGAGCATCCAAAAGTGACGAGCCAGAAAAAATAATTTAAACCAGTTTCATTTGAGTTATTCTGATTCAAAAAGTCTCATTTCTAGAGAAATCGTGCAACAATCAGAATTATACGTTGCTTTTTGAGAACTTAGATTGTCTAAACGTCCAAAAAGAGACAATGAACAAGCCGAACCAATCTTCATCCAGTTTCGTCTGAGTCGTTCTAATTCGAAAAGAGCTTTTCCAAGCAAAACTCGTGCGTGATCACAATCGTGTGGTGCGTTGTGCCAGATTCGACTATCTCAACCTTCTAAAGAAACGAACGTGAGAAAAAATGATTTAAACTAGTTTAGTTTGAGTTGTTTTAGTTTAACAAGTCTCATTTCTGGATAAATCATGGCATAATTCGAATTGTACGTTGCTTTCTGCCAAATTAGATCGTCTAAACGTCCAAAAGAAGGAACGAGCATGCCGATCTTACCATAATCCAGTTTTGTTTGAGTCGTTTTAATTCGGAAAGAGTATTTCCTAGAAGTTATCGTGCGTGATCATAACCGTATGGTGGTTTGTGCCAAATTCAACTGTCTGAACATCCAAAAGGAACGAGAGTGGGAAAAATAATTTAAATTAGCTTCGTTTGAGTTGTTTTAATTCAAAAAGTCTGATTTCTAAAAAAATTGTGCCACAATTGGAATTATACGTTCCTTTTTGCCTAATTAGATCATCTAAACGTCCAAAAGAGACAATGAACATGCTGATCCAATCTTCATCCAGTTTCGTCTGAGTCGTTCTAATTCGAAAAGAGCTTTTCCTAGTAGAAATCGTGCGTGATTACAATCTTGTGGTGCCTTGGGTCAACTTTCACTATCTGGACCTCCTGAAGAAACGAACGTGGGAAAAATTATCTAAACAAGTTTCGTTTGAGTTGTTTTGATTCTAAAACTCTCATTTTTAGATAAATCGTGGCATAATTAGAATTGTACATTGCTTTTAACCAAATTAGATCAATTAGACATCCAGCAGAAACATTGAGCATGCCGATCCTATCCTCATCGAGTTTTGTCTTAGTCGTTCTAATTCGAAAAGAGCAATTCCAAGCAAAATTTGCGCGTGATCCCAATCGTATGGTAACTTGTGCCAGATTCGACAATATGAGCATCCAAAAGTGACGAGCCAGAAAAAATAATTTAAACCAGTTTCATTTGAGTTATTCTGATTCAAAAAGTCTCATTTCTAGAGAAATCGTGCAACAATCAGAATTATACGTTGCTTTTTGAGAACTTAGATTGTCTAAACGTCCAAAAAGAGACAATGAACAAGCCGAACCAATCTTCATCCAGTTTCGTCTGAGTCGTTCTAATTCGAAAAGAGCTTTTCCAAGCAAAACTCGTGCGTGATCACAATCGTGTGGTGCGTTGTGCCAGATTCGACTATCTCAACCTTCTAAAGAAACGAACGTGAGAAAAAATGATTTAAACTAGTTTAGTTTGAGTTGTTTTAGTTTAACAAGTCTCATTTCTGGATAAATCATGGCATAATCCGAATTGTACGCTGCTTTCTGCCAAATTAGATCGTCTAAACGTCCAAAAGAAGGAACGAGCATGCCGATCTTACCATAATCCAGTTTTGTTTGAGTCGTTTTAATTCGGAAAGAGTATTTCCTAGAAGTTATCGTGCGGGATCATAACCGTATGGTGGTTTGTGCCAAATTCAACTGTCTGAACATCCAAAAGAAACGAGAGTGGGAAAAATAATTTAAATTAGCTTCGTTTGAGTTGTTTTAATTCAAAAAGTCTGATTTCTAAAAAAATTGTGCCACAATTGGAATTATACGTTCCTTTTTGCCTAATTAGATCATCTAAACGTCCAAAAGAGACAATGAACATGCTGATCCAATCTTCATCCAGTTTCGTCTGAGTCGTTCTAATTCGAAAAGAACTTTTCCTAGTAGAAATCGTGCGTGATTACAATCTTGTGGTGCCTTGGGTCAACTTTCACTATCTGGACCTCCTGAAGAAACGAACGTGGGAAAAATTATCTAAACAAGTTTCGTTTGAGTTGTTTTGATTCTAAAACTCTCATTTTTAGATAAATCGTGGCATAATTAGAATTGTACATTGCTTTTAACCAAATTAGATCAATTAGACATCCAGCAGAAACATTGAGCATGCCGATCCTATCCTCATCGAGTTTTGTCTTAGTCGTTCTAATTCGAAAAGAGCAATTCCAAGCAAAATTTGCGCGTGATCCCAATCGTATGGTAACTTGTGCCAGATTCGACAATATAAGCATCCAAAAGTGATGAGCCAGAAAAAATAATTTAAACCAGTTTCATTTGAGTTATTCTGATTCAAAAAGTCTCATTTCTAGAGAAATCGTGCAACAATCAGAATTATACGTTGCTTTTTGAGAACTTAGATTGTCTAAACGTCCAAAAAGAGACAATGAACAAGCCGAACCAATCTTCATCCAGTTTTGTCTGAGTCGTTCTAATTCGAAAAGAGCTTTTCCAAGCAAAACTCGTGCGTGATCACAATCGTGTGGTGCGTTGTGCCAGATTCGACTATCTCAACCTTCTAAAGAAACGAACGTGAGAAAAAATGATTTAAACTAGTTTAGTTTGAGTTGTTTTAGTTTAACAAGTCTCATTTCTGGATAAATCATGGCATAATCCGAATTGTACGTTGCTTTCTGCCAAATTAGATCGTCTAAACGTCCAAAAGAAAGAACGAGCATGCCGATCTTACCATAATCCAGTTTTGTTTGAGTCGTTTTAATTCGGAAAGAGTATTTCCTAGAAGTTATCGTGCGTGATCATAACCGTATGGTGGTTTGTGCCAAATTCAACTGTCTGAACATCCAAAAGAAACGAGAGTGGGAAAAATAATTTAAATTAGCTTCGTTTGAGTTGTTTTAATTCAAAAAGTCTGATTTCTAAAAAAATTGTGCCACAATTGGAATTATACGTTCCTTTTTGCCTAATTAGATCATCTAAACGTCCAAAAGAGACAATGAACATGCTGATCCAATCTTCATCCAGTTTCGTCTGAGTCGTTCTAATTCGAAAAGAACTTTTCCTAGTAGAAATCGTGCGTGATTACAATCTTGTGGTGCCTTGGGTCAACTTTCACTATCTGGACCTCCTGAAGAAACGAACGTGGGAAAAATTATCTAAACAAGTTTCGTTTGAGTTGTTTTGATTCTAAAACTCTCATTTTTAGATAAATCGTGGCATAATTAGAATTGTACATTGCTTTTAACCAAATTAGATCAATTAGACATCCAGCAGAAACATTGAGCATGCCGATCCTATCCTCATCGAGTTTTGTCTTAGTCGTTCTAATTCGAAAAGAGCAATTCCAAGCAAAATTTGCGCGTGATCCCAATCGTATGGTAACTTGTGCCAGATTCGACAATATAAGCATCCAAAAGTGATGAGCCAGAAAAAATAATTTAAACCAGTTTCATTTGAGTTATTCTGATTCAAAAAGTCTCATTTCTAGAGAAATCGTGCAACAATCAGAATTATACGTTGCTTTTTGAGAACTTAGATTGTCTAAACGTCCAAAAAGAGACAATGAACAAGCCGAACCAATCTTCATCCAGTTTTGTCTGAGTCGTTCTAATTCGAAAAGAGCTTTTCCAAGCAAAACTCGTGCGTGATCACAATCGTGTGGTGCGTTGTGCCAGATTCGACTATCTCAACCTTCTAAAGAAACGAACGTGAGAAAAAATGATTTAAACTAGTTTAGTTTGAGTTGTTTTAGTTTAACAAGTCTCATTTCTGGATAAATCATGGCATAATCCGAATTGTACGTTGCTTTCTGCCAAATTAGATCGTCTAAACGTCCAAAAGAAAGAACGAGCATGCCGATCTTACCATAATCCAGTTTTGTTTGAGTCGTTTTAATTCGGAAAGAGTATTTCCTAGAAGTTATCGTGCGTGATCATAACCGTATGGTGGTTTGTGCCAAATTCAACTGTCTGAACATCCAAAAGAAACGAGCGTGGGAAAAATAATTTAAATTAGCTTCGTTTGAGTTGTTTTAATTCAAAAAGTCTGATTTCTAAAAAAATTGTGCCACAATTGGAATTATACGTTCCTTTTTGCCTAATTAGATCATCTAAACGTCCAAAAGCGACAATGAACATGCTGATCCAATCTTCATCCAGTTTCGTCTGAGTCGTTCTAATTCGAAAAGAGCTTTTCCTAGTAGAAATCGTGCGTGATTACAATCTTGAGGTGCCTTGGGTCAACTTTCACTATCTGGACCTCCTGAAGAAACGAACGTGGGAAAAATTATCTAAACAAGTTTTGTTTGAGTTGTTTTGATTCTAAAACTCTCATTTTTAGATAAATCGTGGCATAATTAGAATTGTACATTGCTTTTAACCAAATTAGATGAATTAGACATCCAGCAGAAACATTGAGCATGCCGATCCTATCCTCATCGAGTTTTGTCTTAGTCGTTCTAATTCGAAAAGAGCAATTCCAAGCAAAATTTGCGCGTGATCCCAATCGTATGGTAACTTGTGCCAGATTCGACAATATGAGCATCCAAAAGTGACGAGCCAGAAAAAATAATTTAAACCAGTTTCATTTGAGTTATTCTGATTCAAAAAGTCTCATTTCTAGAGAAATCGTGCAACAATCAGAATTATACGTTGCTTTTTGAGAACTTAGATTGTCTAAACGTCCAAAAAGAGACAATGAACAAGCCGAACCAATCTTCATCCAGTTTCGTCTGAGTCGTTCTAATTCGAAAAGAGCTTTTCCAAGCAAAAATCGTGCGTGATCACAATCGTGTGGTGCGTTGTGCCAGATTCGACTATCTCAACCTTCTAAAGAAACGAACGTGAGAAAAAATGATTTAAACTAGTTTAGTTTGAGTTGTTTTAGTTTAACAATTCTCATTTCTGGATAAATCATGGCATAATCCGAATTGTACGTTGCTTTCTGCCAAATTAGATCGTCTAAACGTCCAAAAGAAAGAACGAGCATGCTGATCTTACCATAATCCAGTTTTGTTTGAGTCGTTTTAATTCGGAAAGAGTATTTCCTAGAAGTTATCGTGCGTGATCATAACCGTATGGTGGTTTGTGCCAAATTCAACTGTCTGAACATCCAAAAGAAACGAGCGTGGGAAAAATAATTTAAATTAGCTTCGTTTGAGTTGTTTTAATTCAAAAAGTCTGATTTCTAAAAAAATTGTGCCACAATTGGAATTATACGTTCCTTTTTGCCTAATTAGATCATCTAAATGTCCAAAAGAGACAATGAACATGCTGATCCAATCTTCATCCAGTTTCGTCTGAGTCGTTCTAATTCGAAAAGAGCTTTTCCTAGTAGAAATCGTGCGTGATTACAATCTTGTGGTGCCTTGGGTCAACTTTCACTATCTGGACCTCCTGAAGAAACGAACGTGGGAAAAATTATCTAAACAAGTTTCGTTTGAGTTGTTTTGATTCTAAAACTCTCATTTTTAGATAAATCGTGGCATAATTAGAATTGTACATTGCTTTTAACCAAATTAGATCAATTAGACATCCAGCAGAAACATTGAGCATGCCGATCCTATCCTCATCGAGTTTTGTCTTAGTCGTTCTAATTCGAAAAGAGCAATTCCAAGCAAAATTTGCGCGTGATCCCAATCGTATGGTAACTTGTGCCAGATTCGACAATATGAGCATCCAAAAGTGACGAGCCAGAAAAAATAATTTAAACCAGTTTCATTTGAGTTATTCTGATTCAAAAAGTCTCATTTCTAGAGAAATCGTGCAACAATCAGAATTATACGTTGCTTTTTGAGAACTTAGATTGTCTAAACGTCCAAAAAGAGACAATGAACAAGCCGAACCAATCTTCATCCAGTTTCGTCTGAGTCGTTCTAATTCGAAAAGAGCTTTTCCAAGCAAAAATCGTGCGTGATCACAATCGTGTGGTGCGTTGTGCCAGATTCGACTATCTCAACCTTCTAAAGAAACGAACGTGAGAAAAAATGATTTAAACTAGTTTAGTTTGAGTTGTTTTAGTTTAACAAGTCTCATTTCTGGATAAATCATGGCATAATCCGAATTGTACGTTGCTTTCTGCCAAATTAGATCGTCTAAACGTCCAAAAGAAAGAACGAGCATGCCGATCTTACCATAATCCAATTTTGTTTGAGTCGTTTTAATTCAGAAAGAGTATTTCCTAGAAGTTATCGTGCGTGATCATAACCGTATGGTGGTTTGTGCCAAATTCAACTGTCTGAACATCCAAAAGAAACGAGCGTGGGAAAAATAATTTAAATTAGCTTCGTTTGAGTTGTTTTAATTCAAAAAGTCTGATTTCTAAAAAAATTGTGCCACAATTGGAATTATACGTTCCTTTTTGCCTAATTAGATCATCTAAACGTCCAAAAGAGACAATGAACATGCTGATCCAATCTTCATCCAGTTTCGTCTGAGTCGTTCTAATTCGAAAAGAGCTTTTCCTAGTAGAAATCGTGCGTGATTACAATCTTGTGGTGCCTTGGGTCAACTTTCACTATCTGGACCTCCTGAAGAAACGAACGTGGGAAAAATTATCTAAACAAGTTTCGTTTGAGTTGTTTCGATTCTAAAACTCTCATTTTTAGATAAATCGTGGCATAATTAGAATTGTACATTGCTTTTAACCAAATTAGATCAATTAGACATCCAGCAGAAACATTGAGCATGCCGATCCTATCCTCATCGAGTTTTGTCTTAGTCGTTCTAATTCGAAAAGAGCAATTCCATGCAAAATTTGCGCGTGATCCCAATCGTATGGTAACTTGTGCCAGATTCGACAATATGAGCATCCAAAAGTGACGAGCCAGAAAAAATAATTTAAACCAGTTTCATTTGAGTTATTCTGATTCAAAAAGTCTCATTTCTAGAGAAATCGTTCAACAATCAGAATTATACGTTGCTTTTTGAGAACTTAGATTGTCTAAACGTCCAAAAAGAGACAATGAACAAGCCGAACCAATCTTCATCCAGTTTCGTCTGAGTCGTTCTAATTCGAAAAGAGCTTTTCCAAGCAAAAATCGTGCGTGATCACAATCGTGTGGTGCGTTGTGCCAGATTCGACTATCTCAACCTTCTAAAGAAACGAACGTGAGAAAAAATGATTTAAACTAGTTTAGTTTGAGTTGTTTTAGTTTAACAAGTCTCATTTCTGGATAAATCATGGCATAATCTGAATTGTACGTTGCTTTCTGCCAAATTAGATCGTCTAAACGTCCAAAAGAAAGAACGAGCATGCCGATCTTACCATAATCCAGTTTTGTTTGAGTCGTTTTAATTCGGAAAGAGTATTTCCTAGAAGTTATCGTGCGTGATCATAACCGTATGGTGGTTTGTGCCAAATTCAACTGTCTGAACATCCAAAAGAAACGAGCGTGGGAAAAATAATTTAAATTAGCTTCGTTTGAGTTGTTTTAATTCAAAAAGTCTGATTTCTAAAAAAATTGTGCCACAATTGGAATTATACGTTCCTTTTTGCCTAATTAGATCATCTAAACGTCCAAAAGAGACAATGAACATGCTGATCCAATCTTCATCCAGTTTCGTCTGAGTCGTTCTAATTCGAAAAGAGCTTTTCCTAGTAGAAATCGTGCGTGATTACAATCTTGTGGTGCCTTGGGTCAACTTTCACTATCTGGACCTCCTGAAGAAACGAACGTGGGAAAAATTATCTAAACAAGTTTCGTTTGAGTTGTTTTGATTCTAAAACTCTCATTTTTAGATAAATCGTGGCATAATTAGAATTGTACATTGCTTTTAACCAAATTAGATCAATTAGACATCCAGCAGAAACATTGAGCATGCCGATCCTATCCTCATCGAGTTTTGTCTTAGTCGTTCTAATTCGAAAAGAGCAATTCCAAGCAAAATTTGCGCATGATCCCAATCGTATGGTAACTTGTGCCAGATTCGACAATATGAGCATCCAAAAGTGACGAGCCAGAAAAAATAATTTAAACCAGTTTCATTTGAGTTATTCTGATTCAAAAAGTCTCATTTCTAGAGAAATCGTGCAACAATCAGAATTATACGTTGCTTTTTGAGAACTTAGATTGTCTAAACGTCCAAAAAGAGACAATGAACAAGCCGAACCAATCTTCATCCAGTTTCGTCTGAGTCGTTCTAATTCGAAAAGAGCTTTTCCAAGCAAAAATCGTGCGTGATCACAATCGTGTGGTGCGTTGTGCCAGATTCGACTATCTCAACCTTCTAAAAAAACGAACGTGAGAAAAAATGATTTAAACTAGTTTAGTTTGAGTTGTTTTAGTTTAACAAGTCTCATTTCTGGATAAATCATGGCATAATCCGAATTGTACGTTGCTTTCTGCCAAATTAGATCGTCTAAACGTCCAAAAGAAAGAACGAGCATGCCGATCTTACCATAATCCAGTTTTGTTTGAGTCGTTTTAATTCGGAAAGAGTATTTCCTAGAAGTTATCGTGCGTGATCATAACCGTATGGTGGTTTGTGCCAAATTCAACTGTCTGAACATCCAAAAGAAACGAGCGTGGGAAAAATAATTTAAATTAGCTTCGTTTGAGTTGTTTTAATTCAAAAAGTCTGATTTCTAAAAAAATTGTGCCACAATTGGAATTATACGTTCCTTTTTGCCTAATTAGATCATCTAAACGTCCAAAAGAGACAATGAACATGCTGATCCAATCTTCATCCAGTTTCGTCTGAGTCGTTCTAATTCGAAAAGAGCTTTTCCTAGTAGAAATCGTGCGTGATTACAATCTTGTGGTGCCTTGGGTCAACTTTCACTATCTGGACCTCCTGAAGAAACGAACGTGGGAAAAATTATCTAAACAAGTTTCGTTTGAGTTGTTTTGATTCTAAAACTCTCATTTTTAGATAAATCGTGGCATAATTAGAATTGTACATTGCTTTTAACCAAATTAGATCAATTAGACATCCAGCAGAAACATTGAGCATGCCGATCCTATCCTCATCGAGTTTTGTCTTAGTCGTTCTAATTCGAAAAGAGCAATTCCAAGCAAAATTTGCGCGTGATCCCAATCGTATGGTAACTTGTGCCAGATTCGACAATATGAGCATCCAAAAGTGACGAGCCAGAAAAAATAATTTAAACCAGTTTCATTTGAGTTATTCTGATTCAAAAAGTCTCATTTCTAGAGAAATCGTGCAACAATCAGAATTATACGTTGCTTTTTGAGAACTTAGATTGTCTAAACGTCCAAAAAGAGACAATGAACAAGCCGAACCAATCTTCATCCAGTTTCGTCTGAGTCGTTCTAATTCGAAAAGAGCTTTTCCAAGCAAAAATCGTGCGTGATCACAATCGTGTGGTGCGTTGTGCCAGATTCGACTATCTCAACCTTCTAAAGAAACGAACGTGAGAAAAAATGATTTAAACTAGTTTAGTTTGAGTTGTTTTAGTTTAACAAGTCTCATTTCTGGATAAATCATGGCATAATCCGAATTGTACGTTGCTTTCTGCCAAATTAGATCGTCTAAACGTCCAAAAGAAAGAACGAGCATGCCGATCTTACTATAATCCAGTTTTGTTTGAGTCGTTTTAATTCAGAAAGAGTATTTCCTAGAAGTTATCGTGCGTGATCATAACCGTATGGTGGTTCATCTAAACGTCCGAAAGAGACAATGAACATGCTGATCCAATCTTCATCCAGTTTCGTCTGAGTCGTTCTAATTCGAAAAGAGCTTTTCCTAGTAGAAATCGTGCGTGATTACAATCTTGTGGTGCCTTGGGTCAACTTTCACTATCTGGACCTCCTGAAGAAACGAACGTGGGAAAAATTATCTAAACAAGTTTCGTTTGAGTTGTTTTGATTCTAAAACTCTCATTTTTAGATAAATCGTGGCATAATTAGAATTGTACATTACTTTTAACCAAATTAGATCAATTAGACATCCAGCAGAAACATTGATTATGCCGATCCTATCCTCATCGAGTTTTGTCTTAGTCGTTCTAATTCGAAAAGAGCAATTCCAAGCAAAATTTGCGCGTGATCCCAATCGTATGGTAACTTGTGGCAGATTCGACAATATGAGCATCCAAAAGTGACGAGCCAGAAAAAATAATTTAAACCAGTTTCATTTGAGTTATTCTGATTCAAAAAGTCTCATTTCTAGAGAAATCGTGCAACAATCAGAATTATACGTTGCTTTTTGAGAACTTAGATTGTCTAAACGTCCAAAAAGAGACAATGAACAAGTCGAACCAATCTTCATCCAATTTCGTCTGAGTCGTTCTAATTCGAAAAGAGCTTTTCCAAGCAAAAATCGTGCGTGATCACAATCGTGTGGTGCGTTGTGCCAGATTCGACTATCTCAACCTTCTAAAGAAACGAACGTGAGAAAAAATGATTTAAACTAGTTTAGTTTGAGTTGTTTTAGTTTAACAAGTCTCATTTCTGGATAAATCATGGCATAATCCGAATTGTACGTTGCTTTTGCCAAATTAGATCGTCTAAACGTCCAAAAGAAAGAACGAGCATGCCTGTCTTACCATAATCCAGTTTTGTTTGAGTCG
Source organism: Cornus controversa (assembly GCA_026545225.1). Taxonomy (NCBI): domain Eukaryota; kingdom Viridiplantae; phylum Streptophyta; class Magnoliopsida; order Cornales; family Cornaceae; genus Cornus; species Cornus controversa. The sequence continues at coordinate 1,590,570 of CM048851.1, read as the reverse complement.
TTTTAATTCGGAAAGAGTATTTCCTAGAAGTTATCGTGCGTGATCATAACCGTATGGTGGTTTGTGCCAACTTCAACTGTCTGAACATCCAAAAGAAACGAGCGTGGGAAAAATAATTCAAATTAGCTTTGTTTGAGTTGTTTTAATTCAAAAAGTCTGATTTCTAAAAAAATTGTGCCACAATTGGAATTATACGTTCCTTTTTGCCTAATTAGATCATCTAAACGTCCAAAAGAGACAATGAACATGCTGATCCAATCTTCATCCAGTTTCGTCTGAGCCGTTCTAATTCGAAAAGAGCTTTTCCTAGTAGAAATCGTGCGTGATTACAATCTTGTGGTGCCTTGGGTCAACTTTCACTATCTGGACCTCCTAAAGAAACGAACGTGGGAAAAATTATCTAAACAAGTTTCGTTTAAGTTGTTTTGATTCTAAAACTCTCATTTTTAGATAAATCGTGGCATAATTAGAATTGTACATTGCTTTTAACCAAATTAGATCAATTAGACATCCAGCAGAAACATTGAGCATGCCGATCCTATCCTCATCGAGTTTTGTCTTAGTCGTTCTAATTCGAAAAGAGCAATTCCAAGCAAAATTTGCGCGTGATCCCAATCGTATGGTAACTTGTGCCAGATTCGACAATATAAGCATCCAAAAGTGACGAGCCAGAAAAAATAATTTAAACCAGTTTCATTTGAGTTATTCTGATTCAAAAAGTCTCATTTCTAGAGAAATCGTGCAACAATCAGAATTATACGTTGCTTTTTGAGAACTTAGATTGTCTAAACGTCCAAAAAGAGACAATGAACAAGCCGAACCAATCTTCATCCAGTTTCGTCTGAGTCGTTCTAATTCGAAAAGAGCTTTTCCAAGCAAAAATCGTGCGTGATCACAATCGTGTGGTGCGTTGTGCCAGATTCGACTATCTCAACCTTCTAAAGAAACGAACGTGAGAAAAAATGATTTAAACTAGTTTAGTTTGAGTTGTTTTAGTTTAACAAGTCTCATTTCTAGACAAATCATGGCATAATCCGAATTGTACGTTGCTTTTTGCCAAATTAGATCGTCTAAACGTCCAAAAGAAAGAACGAGCATGCCGATCTTACCATAATCCAGTTTTGTTTGAGTCGTTTTAATTCGGAAAGAGAATTTCCTAGAAGTTATCGTGCGTGATCATTAACCTTATGGTGGTTTGTGCCAAATTCAACTGTCTGAACATCCAAAAGAAACGAGCGGGGAAAAATAATTCAAATTAGCTTCGTTTGAGTTGTTTTAATTCAAAAAGTCTGATTTCTAAAAAAATTGTGCCACAATTGGAATTATACGTTCCTTTTTGCCTAATTAGATCATCTAAACGTCCGAAAGAGACAATGAACATGCTGATCCAATCTTCATCCAATTTCGTCTGAGCCGTTCTAATTCGAAAAGAGCTTTTCCTAGTAGAAATCGTGCGTGATTACAATCTTGTGGTGCCTTGGGTCAACTTTCACTATCTGGACCTCCTAAAGAAACGAACGTGGGAAAAATTATCTAAACAAGTTTCGTTTGAGTTGTTTTGATTCTAAAACTCTCATTTTTAGATAAATCGTGGCATAATTAGAATTGTACATTGCTTTTAACCAAATTAGATCAATTAGACATCCAGCAGAAACATTGAGCATGCCGATCCTATCCTCATCGAGTTTTGTCTTAGTCGTTCTAATTCGAAAAGAGCAATTCCAAGCAAAATTTGCGCGTGATCCCAATCGTATGGTAACTTGTGCCAGATTCGACAATATAAGCATCCAAAAGTGACGAGCCAGAAAAAATAATTTAAACCAGTTTCATTTGAGTTATTCTGATTCAAAAAGTCTCATTTCTAGAGAAATCGTGCAACAATCAGAATTATACGTTGCTTTTTGAGAACTTAGATTGTCTAAACGTCCAAAAAGAGACAATGAACAAGCCGAACCAATCTTCATCCAGTTTCGTCTGAGTCGTTCTAATTCGAAAAGAGCTTTTCCAAGCAAAAATCGTGCGTGATCACAATCGTGTGGTGCGTTGTGCCAGATTCGACTATCTCAACCTTCTAAAGAAACGAACGTGAGAAAAAATGATTTAAACTAGTTTAGTTTGAGTTGTTTTAGTTTAACAAGTCTCATTTCTAGACAAATCATGGCATAATCCGAATTGTACGTTGCTTTTTGCCAAATTAGATCGTCTAAACGTCCAAAAGAAAGAACGAGCATGCCGATCTTACCATAATCCAGTTTTGTTTGAGTCGTTTTAATTCGGAAAGAGTATTTCCTAGAAGTTATCGTGCGTGATCATTAACCTTATGGTGGTTTGTGCCAAATTCAACTGTCTGAACATCCAAAAGAAACGAGCGTGGGAAAAATAATTCAAATTAGCTTCGTTTGAGTTGTTTTAATTCAAAAAGTCTGATTTCTAAAAAAATTGTGCCACAATTGGAATTATACGTTCCTTTTTGCCTAATTAGATCATCTAAACGTCCGAAAGAGACAATGAACATGCTGATCCAATCTTCATCCAATTTCGTCTGAGCCGTTCTAATTCGAAAAGAGCTTTTCCTAGTAGAAATCGTGCGTGATTACAATCTTGTGGTGCCTTGGGTCAACTTTCACTATCTGGACCTCCTAAAGAAACGAACGTGGGAAAAATTATCTAAACAAGTTTCGTTTGAGTTGTTTTGATTCTAAAACTCTCATTTTTAGATAAATCGTGGCATAATTAGAATTGTACATTGCTTTTAACCAAATTAGATCAATTAGACATCCAGCAGAAACATTGAGCATGCCGATCCTATCCTCATCGAGTTTTGTCTTAGTCGTTCTAATTCGAAAAGAGCAATTCCAAGCAAAATTTGCGCGTGATCCCAATCGTATGGTAACTTGTGCCAGATTCGACAATATGAGCATCCAAAAGTGACGAGCCAGAAAAAATAATTTAAACCAGTTTCATTTGAGTTATTTTGATTCAAAAAGTCTCATTTCTAGAGAAATCGTGCAACAATCAGAATTATACGTTGCTTTTTGAGAACTTAGATTGTCTAAACGTCCAAAAAGAGACAATGAACAAGCCGAACCAATCTTCATCCAGATTCGTCTGAGTCGTTCTAATTCGAAAAGAGCTTTTCCAAGCAAAAATCGTGCGTGATCACAATCGTGTGGTGCGTTGTGCCAGATTCGACTATCTCAACCTTCTAAAGAAACGAACGTGAGAAAAAATGATTTAAACTAGTTTAGTTTGAGTTGTTTTTGTTTAACAAGTCTCATTTCTAGACAAATCATGGCATAATCCGAATTGTACGTTGCTTTTTGCCAAATTAGATCGTCTAAACGTCTAAAAGAAAGAACGAGCATGCCGATCTTACCATAATCCAGTTTTGTTTGAGTCGTTTTAATTCGGAAAGAGTATTTCCTAGAAGTTATCGTGCGTGATCATTAACCTTATGGTGGTTTGTGCCAAATTCAACTGTCTGAACATCCAAGAGAAACGAGCGTGGGAAAAATAATTCAAATTAGCTTCGTTTGAGTTGTTTTAATTCAAATAGTCTGATTTCTAAAAAAATTGGAATTATACGTTCCTTTTTGCCTAATTAGATCATCTAAACGTCCGAAAGAGACAATGAACATGCTGATCCAATCTTCATCCAGTTTCGTCTGAGCCGTTCTAATTCGAAAAGAGCTTTTCCTAGTAGAAATCGTGCGTGATTACAATCTTGTGGTGCCTTGGGTCAACTTTCACTATCTGGACCTCCTGAAGAAACGAACGTGGGAAAAATTATCTAAACAAGTTTCGTTTGAGTTGTTTTGATTCTAAAACTCTCATTTTTAGATAAATCGTGGCATAATTAGAATTGTACATTGCTTTTAACCAAATTAGATCAATTAGACATCCAGTAGAAACATTGAGCATGCCGATCCTATCCTCATCGAGTTTTGTCTTAGTCGTTCTAATTCGAAAAGAGCAATTCCAAGCAAAATTTGCGCGTGATCCCAATCGTATGGTAACTTGTGCCAGATTCGACAATATGAGCATCCAAAAGTGACGAGCCAGAAAAAATAATTTAAAGTAGTTTCATTTGAGTTATTCTGATTCAAAAAGTCTCATTTCTAGAGAAATCGTGCAACAATCAGAATTATACGTTGCTTTTTGAGAACTTAGATTGTCTAAACGTCCAAAAAGAGACAATGAACAAGCCGAACCAATCTTCATCCAGTTTCGTCTGAGTCGTTCTAATTCGAAAAGAGCTTTTCCAAACAAAAATCGTGCGTAATCACAATCGTGTGGTGCGTTGTGCCAGATTCGACTATCTCAACCTTCTAAAGAAACGAACGTGAGAAAAAATGATTTAAACTAGTTTAGTTTGAGTTGTTTTACTTTAACAAGTCTCATTTCAAGATAAATCATGGCATAATCCGAATTGTACGTTGCTTTTTGCCAAATTAGATCGTCTAAACGTCCAAAAGAAAGAACGAGCATGCCGATCTTACCATAATCCAGTTTTGTTTGAGTCGTTTTAATTCGGAAAGAGTATTTCCTAGAAGTTATCGTGCGTGATCATTAACCTTATGGTGGTTTGTGCCAAATTCAACTGTCTGAACATCCAAAAGAAACGAGCGTGGGAAAAATAATTCAAATTAGCTTCGTTTGAGTTGTTTTAATTCAAAAAGTCTGATTTCTAAAAAAATTGTGCCACAATTGGAATTATACGTTCCTTTTTGCCTAATTAGATCATCTAAACGTCCGAAAGAGACAATGAACATGCTGATCCAATCTTCATCCAGTTTCGTCTGAGCCGTTCTAATTCGAAAAGAGCTTTTCCTAGTAGAAATCGTGCGTGATTACAATCTTGTGGTGCCTTGGGTCAACTTTCACTATCTGGACCTCCTGAAGAAACGAACGTGGGAAAAATTATCTAAACAAGTTTCGTTTGAGTTGTTTTGATTCTAAAACTCTCATTTTTAGATAAATCGTGGCATAATTAGAATTGTACATTGCTTTTAACCAAATTAGATCAATTAGACATCCAGCAGAAACATTGAGCATGCCGATCCTATCCTCATCGAGTTTTGTCTTAGTCGTTCTAATTCGAAAAGAGCAATTCCAAGCAAAATTTGCGCGTGATCCCAATCGTATGGTAACTTGTGCCAGATTCGACAATATAAGCATCCAAAAGTGACGAGCCAGAAAAAATAATTTAAACCAGTTTCATTTGAGTTATTTTGATTCAAAAAGTCTCATTTCTAGAGAAATCGTGCAACAATCAGAATTATACGTTGCTTTTTGAGAACTTAGATTGTCTAAACGTCCAAAAAGAGACAATGAACAAGCCGAACCAATCTTCATCCAGTTTCGTCTGAGTCGTTCTAATTCGAAAAGAGCTTTTCCAAGCAAAAATCGTGCGTGATCACAATCGTGTGGTGCGTTGTGCCAGATTCGACTATCTCAACCTTCTAAAGAAACGAACGTGAGAAAAAATGATTTAAACTAGTTTAGTTTGAGTTGTTTTAGTTTAACAAGTCTCATTTCTAGACAAATCATGGCATAATCCGAATTGTACGTTGCTTTTTGCCAAATTAGATCGTCTAAACGTCCAAAAGAAAGAACGAGCATGCCGATCTTACCATAATCCAGTTTTGTTTGAGTCGTTTTAATTCGGAAAGAGTATTTCCTAGAAGTTATCGTGCGTGATCATTAACCTTATGGTGGTTTGTGCCAAATTCAACTGTCTGAACATCCAAAAGAAACGAGCGTGGGAAAAATAATTCAAATTAGCTTCGTTTGAGTTGTTTTAATTCAAAAAGTCTGATTTCTAAAAAAATTGTGCCACAATTGGAATTATACGTTCCTTTTTGCCTAATTAGATCATCTAAACGTCCGAAAGAGACAATGAACATGCTGATCCAATCTTCATCCAATTTCGTCTGAGCCGTTCTAATTCGAAAAGAGCTTTTCCTAGTAGAAATCGTGCGTGATTACAATCTTGTGGTGCCTTGGGTCAACTTTCACTATCTGGACCTCCTAAAGAAACGAACGTGGGAAAAATTATCTAAACAAGTTTCGTTTGAGTTGTTTTGATTCTAAAACTCTCATTTTTAGATAAATCGTGGCATAATTAGAATTGTACATTACTTTTAACCAAATTAGATCAATTAGACATCCAGCAGAAACATTGAGCATGCCGATCCTATCCTCATCGAGTTTTGTCTTAGTCGTTCTAATTCGAAAAGAGCAATTCCAAGCAAAATTTGCGCGTGATCCCAATCGTATGGTAACTTGTGCCAGATTCGACAATATAAGCATCCAAAAGTGACGAGCCAGAAAAAATAATTTAAACCAGTTTCATTTGAGTTATTCTGATTCAAAAAGTCTCATTTCTAGAGAAATCGTGCAACAATCAGAATTATACGTTGCTTTTTGAGAACTTAGATTGTCTAAACGTCCAAAAAGAGACAATGAACAAGCCGAACCAATCTTCATCCAGTTTCGTCTGAGTCGTTCTAATTCGAAAAGAGCTTTTCCAAGCAAAAATCGTGCGTGATCACAATCGTGTGGTGCGTTGTGCCAGATTCGACTATCTCAACCTTCTAAAGAAACGAACGTGAGAAAAAATGATTTAAACTAGTTTAGTTTGAGTTGTTTTAGTTTAACAAGTCTCATTTCTAGACAAATCATGGCATAATCCGAATTGTACGTTACTTTTTGCCAAATTAGATCGTCTAAACGTCCAAAAGAAAGAACGAGCATGCCGATCTTACCATAATCCAGTTTTGTTTGAGTCGTTTTAATTCGGAAAGAGTATTTCCTAGAAGTTATCGTGCGTGATCATTAACCTTATGGTGGTTTGTGCCAAATTCAACTGTCTGAACATCCAAAAGAAACGAGCGTGGGAAAAATAATTCAAATTAGCTTCGTTTGAGTTGTTTTAATTCAAAAAGTCTGATTTCTAAAAAAATTGTGCCACAATTGGAATTATACGTTCCTTTTTGCCTAATTAGATCATCTAAACGTCCGAAAGAGACAATGAACATGCTGATCCAATCTTCATCCAATTTCGTCTGAGCCGTTCTAATTCGAAAAGAGCTTTTCCTAGTAGAAATCGTGCGTGATTACAATCTTGTGGTGCGTTGGGTCAACTTTCACTATCTGGACCTCCTAAAGAAACGAACGTGGGAAAAATTATCTAAACAAGTTTCGTTTGAGTTGTTTTGATTCTAAAACTCTCATTTTTAGATAAATCGTGGCATAATTAGAATTGTACATTGCTTTTAACCAAATTAGATCAATTAGACATCCAGCAGAAACATTGAGCATGCCGATCCTATCCTCATCGAGTTTTGTCTTAGTCGTTCTAATTCGAAAAGAGCAATTCCAAGCAAAATTTGCGCGTGATCCCAATCGTATGGTAACTTGTGCCAGATTCGACAATATGAGCATCCAAAAGTGACGAGCCAGAAAAAATAATTTAAACCAGTTTCATTTGAGTTATTTTGATTCAAAAAGTCTCATTTCTAGAGAAATCGTGCAACAATCAGAATTATACGTTGCTTTTTGAGAACTTAGATTGTCTAAACGTCCAAAAAGAGACAATGAACAAGCCGAACCAATCTTCATCCAGTTTCGTCTGAGTCGTTCTAATTCGAAAAGAGCTTTTCCAAGCAAAAATCGTGCGTGATCACAATCGTGTGGTGCGTTGTGCCAGATTCGACTATCTCAACCTTCTAAAGAAACGAACGTGAGAAAAAATGATTTAAACTAGTTTAGTTTGAGTTGTTTTAGTTTAACAAGTCTCATTTCTAGACAAATCATGGCATAATCCGAATTGTACGTTCCTTTTTGCCAAATTAGATCGTCTAAACGTCTAAAAGAAAGAACGAGCATGCCGATCTTACCATAATCCAGTTTTGTTTGAGTCGTTTTAATTCGGAAAGAGTATTTCCTAGAAGTTATCGTGCGTGATCATTAACCTTATGGTGGTTTGTGCCAAATTCAACTGTCTGAACATCCAAGAGAAACGAGCGTGGGAAAAATAATTCAAATTAGGTTCGTTTGAGTTGTTTTAATTCAAATAGTCTGATTTCTAAAAAAATTGGAATTATACGTTCCTTTTTGCCTAATTAGATCATCTAAACGTCCGAAAGAGACAATGAACATGCTGATCCAATCTTCATCCAGTTTCGTCTGAGCCGTTCTAATTCGAAAAGAGCTTTTCCTAGTAGAAATCGTGCGTGATTACAATCTTGTGGTGCCTTGGGTCAACTTTCACTATCTGGACCTCCTGAAGAAACGAACGTGGGAAAAATTATCTAAACAAGTTTCGTTTGAGTTGTTTTGATTCTAAAACTCTCATTTTTAGATAAATCGTGGCATAATTAGAATTGTACATTGCTTTTAACCAAATTAGATCAATTAGACATCCAGTAGAAACATTGAGCATGCCGATCCTATCCTCATCGAGTTTTGTCTTAGTCGTTCTAATTCGAAAAGAGCAATTCCAAGCAAAATTTGCGCGTGATCCCAATCGTATGGTAACTTGTGCCAGATTCGACAATATGAGCATCCAAAAGTGACGAGCCAGAAAAAATAATTTAAACCAGTTTCATTTGAGTTATTCTGATTCAAAAAGTCTCATTTCTAGAGAAATCGTGCAACAATCAGAATTATACGTTGCTTTTTGAGAACTTAGATTGTCTAAACGTCCAAAAAGAGACAATGAACAAGCCGAACCAATCTTCATCCAGTTTCGTCTGAGTCGTTCTAATTCGAAAAGAGCTTTTCCAAGCAAAAATCGTGCGTGATCACAATCGTGTGGTGCGTTGTGCCAGATTCGACTATCTCAACCTTCTAAAGAAACGAACGTGAGAAAAAATGATTTAAACTAGTTTAGTTTGAGTTGTTTTACTTTAACAAGTCTCATTTTAAGATAAATCATGGCATAATCCGAATTGTACGTTGCTTTTTGCCAAATTAGATCGTCTAAACGTCCAAAAGAAAGAACGAGCATGCCGATCTTACCATAATCCAGTTTTGTTTGAGTCGTTTTAATTCGGAAAGAGTATTTCCTAGAAGTTATCGTGCGTGATCATTAACCTTATGGTGGTTTGTGCCAAATTCAACTGTCTGAACATCCAAAAGAAACGAGCGTGGGAAAAATAATTCAAATTAGCTTCGTTTGAGTTGTTTTAATTCAAAAAGTCTGATTTCTAAAAAAATTGTGCCACAATTGGAATTATACGTTCCTTTTTGCCTAATTAGATCATCTAAACGTCCGAAAGAGACAATGAACATGCTGATCCAATCTTCATCCAGTTTCGTCTGAGCCGTTCTAATTCGAAAAGAGCTTTTCCTAGTAGAAATCGTGCGTGATTACAATCTTGTGGTGCCTTGGGTCAACTTTCACTATCTGGACCTCCTAAAGAAACGAACGTGGGAAAAATTATCTAAACAAGTTTCGTTTGAGTTGTTTTGATTCTAAAACTCTCATTTTTAGATAAATCGTGGCATAATTAGAATTGTACATTGCTTTTAACCAAATTAGATCAATTAGACATCCAGCAGAAACATTGAGCATGCCGATCCTATCCTCATCGAGTTTTGTCTTAGTCGTTCTAATTCGAAAAGAGCAATTCCAAGCAAAATTTGCGCGTGATCCCAATCGTATGGTAACTTGTGCCAGATTCGACAATATGAGCATCCAAAAGTGACGAGCCAGAAAAAATAATTTAAACCAGTTTCATTTGAGTTATTTTGATTCAAAAAGTCTCATTTCTAGAGAAATCGTGCAACAATCAGAATTATACGTTGCTTTTTGAGAACTTAGATTGTCTAAACGTCCAAAAAGAGACAATGAACAAGCCGAACCAATCTTCATCCAGTTTCGTCTGAGTCGTTCTAATTCGAAAAGAGCTTTTCCAAGCAAAAATCGTGCGTGATCACAATCGTGTGGTGCGTTGTGCCAGATTCGACTATCTCAACCTTCTAAAGAAACGAACGTGAGAAAAAATGATTTAAACTAGTTTAGTTTGAGTTGTTTTAGTTTAACAAGTCTCATTTCTAGACAAATCATGGCATAATCCGAATTGTACGTTGCTTTTTGCCAAATTAGATCGTCTAAACGTCTAAAAGAAAGAACGAGCATGCCGATCTTACCACAATCCAGTTTTGTTTGAGTCGTTTTAATTCGGAAAGAGTATTTCCTAGAAGTTATCGTGCGTGATCATTAACCTTATGGTGGTTTGTGCCAAATTCAACTGTCTGAACATCCAAGAGAAACGAGCGTGGGAAAAATAATTCAAATTAGCTTCGTTTGAGTTGTTTTAATTCAAATAGTCTGATTTCTAAAAAAATTGGAATTATACGTTCCTTTTTGCCTAATTAGATCATCTAAACGTCCGAAAGAGACAATGAACATGCTGATCCAATCTTCATCCAGTTTCGTCTGAGCCGTTATAATTCGAAAAGAGCTTTTCCTATTAGAAATCGTGCGTGATTACAATCTTGTGGTGCCTTGGGTCAACTTTCACTATCTGGACCTCCTGAAGAAACGAACGTGGGAAAAATTATCTAAACAAGTTTCGTTTGAGTTGTTTTGATTCTAAAACTCTCATTTTTAGATAAATCGTGGCATAATTAGAATTGTACATTGCTTTTAACCAAATTAGATCAATTAGACATCCAGCAGAAACATTGAGCATGCCGATCCTATCCTCATCGAGTTTTGTCTTAGTCGTTCTAATTCGAAAAGAGCAATTCCAAGCAAAATTTGCGCGTGATCCCAATCGTATGGTAACTTGTGCCAGATTCGACAATATGAGCATCCAAAAGTGACGAGCCAGAAAAAATAATTTAAACCAGTTTCATTTGAGTTATTCTGATTCAAAAAGTCTCATTTCTAGAGAAATCGTGCAACAATCAGAATTATACGTTGCTTTTTGAGAACTTAGATTGTCTAAACGTCCAAAAAGAGACAATGAACAAGCCGAACCAATCTTCATCCAGTTTCGTCTGAGTCGTTCTAATTCGAAAAGAGCTTTTCCAAGCAAAAATCATGCGTGATCACAATCGTGTGGTGCGTTGTGCCAGATTCGACTATCTCAACCTTCTAAAGAAACGAACGTGGGAAAAAATGATTTAAACTAGTATAGTTTGAGTTGTTTTAGTTTAACAAGTCTCATTTCTAGATAAATCATGGCATAATCCGAATTGTACGTTGCTTTTTGCCAAATTAGATCGTCTAAACGTCCAAAAGAAAGAACGAGCATGCCGATCTTACCATAATCCAGTTTTGTTTGAGTCGTTTTAATTCGGAAAGAGTATTTCCTAGAAGTTATCGTGCGTGATCATTAACCTTATGGTGGTTTGTGCCAAATTCAACTGTCTGAACATCCAAAAGAAACGAGCGTGGGAAAAATAATTCAAATTAGCTTCGTTTGAGTTGTTTTAATTCAAAAAGTCGGATTTCTAAAAAAATTGGAATTATACGTTCCTTTTTGCCTAATTAGATCATCTAAACGTCCGAAAGAGACAATGAACATGCTGATCCAATCTTCATCCAGTTTCGTCTGAGCCGTTCTAATTCGAAAAGAGCTTTTCCTAGTAGAAATCGTGCGTGATTACAATCTTGTGGTGCCTTGGGTCAACTTTCACTATCTGGACCTCCTGAAGAAACGAACGTGGGAAAAATTATCTAAACAAGTTTCGTTTGAGTTGTTTTGATTCTAAAACTCTCATTTTTAGATAAATCGTGGCATAATTAGAATTGTACATTGCTTTTAACCAAATTAGATCAATTAGACATCCAGCAGAAACATTGAGCATGCCGATCCTATCCTCATCGAGTTTTGTCTTAGTCGTTCTAATTCGAAAAGAGCAATTCCAAGCAAAATTTGCGCGTGATCCCAATCGTATGGTAACTTGTGCCAGATTCGACAATATGAGCATCCAAAAGTGACGAGCCAGAAAAAATAATTTAAACCAGTTTCATTTGAGTTATTCTGATTCAAAAAGTCTCATTTCTAGAGAAATCGTGCAACAATCAGAATTATACGTTGCTTTTTGAGAACTTAGATTGTCTAAACGTCCAAAAAGAGACAATGAACAAGCCGAACCAATCTTCATCCAGTTTCGTCTGAGTCGTTCTAATTCGAAAAGAGCTTTTCCAAGCAAAAATCGTGCGTGATCACAATCGTGTGGTGCGTTGTGCCAGATTCGACTATCTCAACCTTCTAAAGAAACGAACGTGAGAAAAAATGATTTAAACTAGTTTAGTTTGAGTTGTTTTACTTTAACAAGTCTCATTTCAAGATAAATCATGGCATAATCCGAATTGTACGTTGCTTTTTGCCAAATTAGATCGTCTAAACGTCCAAAAGAAAGAACGAGCATGCCGATCTTACCATAATCCAGTTTTGTTTGAGTCGTTTTAATTCGGAAAGAGTATTTCCTAGAAGTTATCGTGCGTGATCATTAACCTTATGGTGGTTTGTGCCAAATTCAACTGTCTGAACATCCAAAAGAAACGAGCGTGGGAAAAATAATTCAAATTAGCTTCGTTTGAGTTGTTTTAATTCAAAAAGTCTGATTTCTAAAAAAATTGTGCCACAATTGGAATTATACGTTCCTTTTTGCCTAATTAGATCATCTAAACGTCCGAAAGAGACAATGAACATGCTGATCCAATCTTCATCCAGTTTCGTCTGAGCCGTTCTAATTCGAAAAGAGCTTTTCCTAGTAGAAATCGTGCGTGATTACAATCTTGTGGTGCCTTGGGTCAACTTTCACTATCTGGACCTCCTGAAGAAACGAACGTGGGAAAAATTATCTAAACAAGTTTCGTTTGAGTTGTTTTGATTCTAAAACTCTCATTTTTAGATAAATCGTGGCATAATTAGAATTGTACATTGCTTTTAACCAAATTAAATCAATTAGACATCCAGCAGAAACATTGAGCATGCCGATCCTATCCTCATCGAGTTTTGTCTTAGTCGTTCTAATTCGAAAAGAGCAATTCCAAGCAAAATTTGCGCGTGATCCCAATCGTATGGTAACTTGTGCCAGATTCGACAATATGAGCATCCAAAAGTGACGAGCCAGAAAAAATAATTTAAACCAGTTTCATTTGAGTTATTCTGATTCAAAAAGTCTCATTTCTAGAGAAATCGTGCAACAATCAGAATTATACGTTGCTTTTTGAGAACTTAGATTGTCTAAACGTCCAAAAAGAGACAATGAACAAGCCGAACCAATCTTCATCCAGTTTCGTCTGAGTCGTTCTAATTCGAAAAGAGCTTTTCCAAGCAAAAATCATGCGTGATCACAATCGTGTGGTGCGTTGTGCCAGATTCGACTATCTCAACCTTCTAAAGAAACGAACGTGAGAAAAAATGATTTAAACTAGTTTAGTTTGAGTTGTTTTAGTTTAACAAGTCTCATTTCTAGATAAATCATGGCATAATCCGAATTGTACGTTGCTTTTTGCCAAATTAGATCGTCTAAACGTCCAAAAGAAAGAACGAGCATGCCGATCTTACCATAATCCAGTTTTGTTTGAGTCGTTTTAATTCGGAAAGAGTATTTCCTAGAAGTTATCGTGCGTGATCATTAACCTTATGGTGGTTTGTGCCAAATTCAACTGTCTGAACATCCAAAAGAAACGAGCGTGGGAAAAATAATTCAAATTAGCTTCGTTTGAGTTGTTTTAATTCAAAAAGTCTGATTTTTAAAAAAATTGTGCCACAATTGGAATTATACGTTCCTTTTTGCCTAATTAGATCATCTAAACGTCCGAAAGAGACAATGAACATGCTGATCCAATCTTCATCCAGTTTCGTCTGAGCCGTTCTAATTCGAAAAGAGCTTTTCCTAGTAGAAATCGTGCGTGATTACAATCTTGTGGTGCCTTGGGTCAACTTTCACTATCTGGCCTCCTAAAGAAACGAACGTGGGAAAAATTATCTAAACAAGTTTCGTTTGAGTTGTTTTGATTCTAAAACTCTCATTTTTAGATAAATCGTGGCATAATTAGAATTGTACATTGCTTTTAACCAAATTAGATCAATTAGACATCCAGCAGAAACATTGAGCATGCCGATCCTATCCTCATCGAGTTTTGTCTTAGTCGTTCTAATTCGAAAAGAGCAATTCCAAGCAAAATTTGCGCGTGATCCCAATCGTATGGTAACTTGTGCCAGATTCGACAATATGAGCATCCAAAAGTGACGAGCCAGAAAAAATAATTTAAACCAGTTTCATTTGAGTTATTTTGATTCAAAAAGTCTCATTTCTAGAGAAATCGTGCAACAATCAGAATTATACGTTGCTTTTTGAGAACTTATATTGTCTAAACGTCCAAAAAGAGACAATGAACAAGCCGAACCAATCTTCATCCAGTTTCGTCTGAGTCGTTCTAATTCGAAAAGAGCTTTTCCAAACAAAAATCGTGCGTGATCACAATCGTGTGGTGCGTTGTGCCAGATTCGACTATCTCAACCTTCTAAAGAAACGAACGTGAGAAAAAATGATTTAAACTAGTTTAGTTTGAGTTGTTTTAGTTTAACAAGTCTCATTTCTAGATAAATCATGGCATAATCCGAATTGTACGTTGCTTTTTGCCAAATTAGATCGTCTAAACGTCCAAAAGAAAGAACGAGCATGCCGATCTTACCATAATCCAGTTTTGTTTGAGTCGTTTTAATTCGGAAAGAGTATTTCCTAGAAGTTATCGTGCGTGATCATAACCGTATGGTGGTTTGTGCCAAATTCAACTGTCTGAACATCCAAAAGAAACGAGCGTGGGAAAAATAATTTAAATTAGCTTCGTTTGAGTTGTTTTAATTCAAAAAGTCTGATTTCTAAAAAAATTGTGCCACAATTGGAATTATACGTTCCTTTTTGCCTAATTAGATCATCTAAACGTCCAAAAGAGACAATGAACATGCTGATCCAATCTTCATCCAGTTTCGTCTGAGTCGTTCTAATTCGAAAAGAGCTTTTCCTAGTAGAAATCGTGCGTGATTACAATCTTGTGGTGCCTTGGGTCAACTTTCACTATCTGGACCTCCTAAAGAAACGAACGTGGGAAAAATTATCTAAACAAGTTTCGTTTGAGTTGTTTTGATTCTAAAACTCTCATTTTTAGATAAATCGTGGCATAATTAGAATTGTACATTGCTTTTAACCAAATTAGATCAATTAGACATCCAGCAGAAACATTGAGCATGCCGATCCTATCCTCATCGAGTTTTGTCTTAGTCGTTCTAATTCGAAAAGAGCAATTCCAAGCAAAATTTGCGCGTGATCCCAATCGTATGGTAACTTGTGCCAGATTCGACAATATGAGCATCCAAAAGTGACGAGCCGGAAAAAATAATTTAAACCAGTTTCATTTGAGTTATTTTGATTCAAAAAGTCTCATTTCTAGAGAAATCGTGCAACAATCAGAATTATACGTTGCTTTTTGAGAACTTATATTGTCTAAACGTCCAAAAAGAGACAATGAACAAGCCGAACCAATCTTCATCCAGTTTCGTCTGAGTCGTTCTAATTCGAAAAGAGCTTTTCCAAACAAAAATCGTGCGTGATCACAATCGTGTGGTGCGTTGTGCCAGATTCGACTATCTCAACCTTCTAAAGAAACGAACGTGAGAAAAAATGATTTAAACTAGTTTAGTTTGAGTTGTTTTAGTTTAACAAGTCTCATTTCTAGATAAATCATGGCATAATCCGAATTGTACGTTGCTTTTTGCCAAATTAGATCGTCTAAACGTCCAAAAGAAAGAACGAGCATGCCGATCTTACCATAATCCAGTTTTGTTTGAGTCGTTTTAATTCGGAAAGAGTATTTCCTAGAAGTTATCGTGCGTGATCATAACCGTATGGTGGTTTGTGCCAAATTCAACTGTCTGAACATCCAAAAGAAACGAGCGTGGGAAAAATAATTTAAATTAGCTTCGTTTGAGTTGTTTTAATTCAAAAAGTCTGATTTCTAAAAAAATTGTGCCACAATTGGAATTATACGTTCCTTTTTGCCTAATTAGATCATCTAAACGTCCAAAAGAGACAATGAACATGCTGATCCAATCTTCATCCAGTTTCGTCTGAGTCGTTCTAATTCGAAAAGAGCTTTTCCTAGTAGAAATCGTGCGTGATTACAATCTTGTGGTGCCTTGGGTCAACTTTCACTATCTGGACCTCCTAAAGAAACGAACGTGGGAAAAATTATCTAAACAAGTTTCGTTTGAGTTGTTTTGATTCTAAAACTCTCATTTTTAGATAAATCGTGCCATAATTAGAATTGTACATTGCTTTTAACCAAATTAGATCAATTAGACATCCAGCAGAAACATTGAGCATGCCGATCCTATCCTCATCGAGTTTTGTCTTAGTCGTTCTAATTCGAAAAGAGCAATTCCAAGCAAAATTTGCGCGTGATCCCAATCGTATGGTAACTTGTGCCAGATTCGACAATATGAGCATCCAAAAGTGACGAGCCAGAAAAAATAATTTAAACCAGTTTCATTTGAGTTATTTTGATTCAAAAAGTCTCATTTCTAGAGAAATCGTGCAACAATCAGAATTATACGTTGCTTTTTGAGAACTTATATTGTCTAAACGTCCAAAAAGAGACAATGAACAAGCCGAACCAATCTTCATCCAGTTTCGTCTGAGTCGTTCTAATTCGAAAAGAGCTTTTCCAAACAAAAATCGTGCGTGATCACAATCGTGTGGTGCGTTGTGCCAGATTCGACTATCTCAACCTTCTAAAGAACCGAACGTGAGAAAAAATGATTTAAACTAGTTTAGTTTGAGTTGTTTTAGTTTAACAAGTCTCATTTCTAGATAAATCATGGCATAATCCGAATTGTACGTTGCTTTTTGCCAAATTAGATCGTCTAAACGTCCAAAAGAAAGAACGAGCATGCCGATCTTACCATAATCCAGTTTTGTTTGAGTCGTTTTAATTCGGAAAGAGTATTTCCTAGAAGTTATCGTGCGTGATCATAACCGTATGGTGGTTTGTGCCAAATTCAACTGTCTGAACATCCAAAAGAAACGAGCGTGGGAAAAATAATTTAAATTAGCTTCGTTTGAGTTGTTTTAATTCAAAAAGTCTGATTTCTAAAAAAATTGTGCCACAATTGGAATTATACGTTCCTTTTTGCCTAATTAGATCATCTAAACGTCCAAAAGAGACAATGAACATGCTGATCCAATCTTCATCCAGTTTCGTCTGAGTCGTTCTAATTCGAAAAGAGCTTTTCCTAGTAGAAATCGTGCGTGATTACAATCTTGTGGTGCCTTGGGTCAACTTTCACTATCTGGACCTCCTAAAGAAACGAACGTGGGAAAAATTATCTAAACAAGTTTCGTTTGAGTTGTTTTGATTCTAAAACTCTCATTTTTAGATAAATCGTGGCATAATTAGAATTGTACATTGCTTTTAACCAAATTAGATCAATTAGACATCCAGCAGAAACATTGAGCATGCCGATCCTATCCTCATCGAGTTTTGTCTTAGTCGTTCTAATTCGAAAAGAGCAATTCCAAGCAAAATTTGCGCGTGATCCCAATCGTATGGTAACTTGTGCCAGATTCGACAATATGAGCATCCAAAAGTGACGAGCCGGAAAAAATAATTTAAACCAGTTTCATTTGAGTTATTTTGATTCAAAAAGTCTCATTTCTAGAGAAATCGTGCAACAATCAGAATTATACGTTGCTTTTTGAGAACTTAGATTGTCTAAACGTCCAAAAAGAGACAATGAACAAGCCGAACCAATCTTCATCCAGTTTCGTCTGAGTCGTTCTAATTCGAAAAGAGCTTTTCCAAGCAAAAATCGTGCGTGATCACAATCGTGTGGTGCGTTGTGCCAGATTCGACTATCTCAACCTTCTAAAGAAACGAACGTGAGAAAAAATGATTTAAACTAGTTTAGTTTGAGTTGTTTTAGTTTAACAAGTCTCATTTCTAGATAAATCATGGCATAATCCGAATTGTACGTTGCTTTTTGCCAAATTAGATCGTCTAAACGTCCAAAAGAAAGAACGAGCATGCCGATCTTACCATAATCCAGTTTTGTTTGAGTCGTTTTAATTCGGAAAGAGTATTTCCTAGAAGTTATCGTGCGTGATCATAACCGTATGGTGGTTTGTGCCAAATTCAACTGTCTGAACATCCAAAAGAAACGAGCGTGGGAAAAATAATTTAAATTAGCTTCGTTTGAGTTGTTTTAATTCAAAAAGTCTGATTTCTAAAAAAATTGTGCCACAATTGGAATTATACGTTCCTTTTTGCCTAATTAGATCATCTAAACGTCCAAAAGAGACAATGAACATGCTGATCCAATCTTCATCCAGTTTCGTCTGAGTCGTTCTAATTCGAAAAGAGCTTTTCCTAGTAGAAATCGTGCGTGATTACAATCTTGTGGTGCCTTGGGTCAACTTTCACTATCTGGACCTCCTAAAGAAACGAACGTGGGAAAAATTATCTAAACAAGTTTCGTTTGAGTTGTTTTGATTCTAAAACTCTCATTTTTAGATAAATCGTGGCATAATTAGAATTGTACATTGCTTTTAACCAAATTAGATCAATTAGACATCCAGCAGAAACATTGAGCATGCCGATCCTATCCTCATCGAGTTTTGTCTTAGTCGTTCTAATTCGAAAAGAGCAATTCCAAGCAAAATTTGCGCGTGATCCCAATCGTATGGTAACTTGTGCCAGATTCGACAATATGAGCATCCAAAAGTGACGAGCCAGAAAAAATAATTTAAACCAGTTTCATTTGAGTTATTTTGATTCAAAAAGTCTCATTTCTAGAGAAATCGTGCAACAATCAGAATTATACGTTGCTTTTTGAGAACTTATATTGTCTAAACGTCCAAAAAGAGACAATGAACAAGCCGAACCAATCTTCATCCAGTTTCGTCTGAGTCGTTCTAATTCGAAAAGAGCTTTTCCAAACAAAAATCGTGCGTGATCACAATCGTGTGGTGCGTTGTGCCAGATTCGACTATCTCAACCTTCTAAAGAAACGAACGTGAGAAAAAATGATTTTAAACTAGTTTAGTTTGAGTTGTTTTAGTTTAACAAGTCTCATTTCTAGATAAATCATGGCATAATCCGAATTGTACGTTGCTTTTTGCCAAATTAGATCGTCTAAACGTCCAAAAGAAAGAACGAGCATGCCGATCTTACCATACTCCAGTTTTGTTTGAGTCGTTTTAATTCGGAAAGAGTATTTCCTAGAAGTTATCGTGCGTGATCATAACCGTATGGTGGTTTGTGCCAAATTCAACTGTCTGAACATCCAAAAGAAACGAGCGTGGGAAAAATAATTTAAATTAGCTTCGTTTGAGTTGTTTTAATTCAAAAAGTCTGATTTCTAAAAAAATTGTGCCACAATTGGAATTATACGTTCCTTTTTGCCTAATTAGATCATCTAAACGTCCAAAAGAGACAATGAACATGCTGATCCAATCTTCATCCAGTTTCGTCTGAGTCGTTCTAATTCGAAAAGAGCTTTTCCTAGTAGAAATCGTGCGTGATTACAATCTTGTGGTGCCTTGGGTCAACTTTCACTATCTGGACCTCCTAAAGAAACGAACGTGGGAAAAATTATCTAAACAAGTTTCGTTTGAGTTGTTTTGATTCTAAAACTCTCATTTTTAGATAAATCGTGGCATAATTAGAATTGTACATTGCTTTTAACCAAATTAGATCAATTAGACATCCAGCAGAAACATTGAGCATGCCGATCCTATCCTCATCGAGTTTTGTCTTAGTCGTTCTAATTCGAAAAGAGCAATTCCAAGCAAAATTTGCGCGTGATCCCAATCGTATGGTAACTTGTGCCAGATTCGACAATATGAGCATCCAAAAGTGACGAGTCAGAAAAAATAATTTAAACCAGTTTCATTTGAGTTATTTTGATTCAAAAAGTCTCATTTCTAGAGAAATCGTGCAACAATCAGAATTATACGTTGCTTTTTGAGAACTTATATTGTCTAAACGTCCAAAAAGAGACAATGAACAAGCCGAACCAATCTTCATCCAGTTTCGTCTGAGTCGTTCTAATTCGAAAAGAGCTTTTCCAAACAAAAATCGTGCGTGATCACAATCGTGTGGTGCGTTGTGCCAGATTCGACTATCTCAACCTTCTAAAAAAACGAACGTGAGAAAAAATGATTTAAACTAGTTTAGTTTGAGTTGTTTTAGTTTAACAAGTCTCATTTCTAGATAAATCATGGCATAATCCGAATTGTACGTTGCTTTTTGCCAAATTAGATCGTCTAAACGTCCAAAAGAAAGAACGAGCATGCCGATCTTACCATAATCCAGTTTTGTTTGAGTCGTTTTAATTCGGAAAGAGTATTTCCTAGAAGTTATCGTGCGTGATCATAACCGTATGGTGGTTTGTGCCAAATTCAACTGTCTGAACATCCAAAAGAAACGAGCGTGGGAAAAATAATTTAAATTAGCTTCGTTTGAGTTGTTTTAATTCAAAAAGTCTGATTTCTAAAAAAATTGTGCCACAATTGGAATTATACGTTCCTTTTTGCCTAATTAGATCATCTAAACGTCCAAAAGAGACAATGAACATGCTGATCCAATCTTCATCCAGTTTCGTCTGAGTCGTTCTAATTCGAAAAGAGCTTTTCCTAGTAGAAATCGTGCGTGATTACAATCTTGTGGTGCCTTGGGTCAACTTTCACTATCTGGACCTCCTAAAGAAACGAACGTGGGAAAAATTATCTAAACAAGTTTCGTTTGAGTTGTTTTGATTCTAAAACTCTCATTTTTAGATAAATCGTGGCATAATTAGAATTGTACATTGCTTTTAACCAAATTAGATCAATTAGACATCCAGCAGAAACATTGAGCATGCCGATCCTATCCTCATCGAGTTTTGTCTTAGTCGTTCTAATTCGAAAAGAGCAATTCCAAGCAAAATTTGCGCGTGATCCCAATCGTATGGTAACTTGTGCCAGATTCGACAATATGAGCATCCAAAAGTGACGAGTCAGAAAAAATAATTTAAACCAGTTTCATTTGAGTTATTTTGATTCAAAAAGTCTCATTTCTAGAGAAATCGTGCAACAATCAGAATTATACGTTGCTTTTTGAGAACTTATATTGTCTAAACGTCCAAAAAGAGACAATGAACAAGCCGAACCAATCTTCATCCAGTTTCGTCTGAGTCGTTCTAATTCGAAAAGAGCTTTTCCAAACAAAAATCGTGCGTGATCACAATCGTGTGGTGCGTTGTGCCAGATTCGACTATCTCAACCTTCTAAAAAAACGAACGTGAGAAAAAATGATTTAAACTAGTTTAGTTTGAGTTGTTTTAGTTTAACAAGTCTCATTTCTAGATAAATCATGGCATAATCCGAATTGTACGTTGCTTTTTGCCAAATTAGATCGTCTAAACGTCCAAAAGAAAGAACGAGCATGCCGATCTTACCATAATCCAGTTTTGTTTGAGTCGTTTTAATTCGGAAAGAGTATTTCCTAGAAGTTATCGTGCGTGATCATAACCGTATGGTGGTTTGTGCCAAATTCAACTGTCTGAACATCCAAAAGAAACGAGCGTGGGAAAAATAATTTAAATTAGCTTCGTTTGAGTTGTTTTAATTCAAAAAGTCTGATTTCTAAAAAAATTGTGCCACAATTGGAATTATACGTTCCTTTTTGCCTAATTAGATCATCTAAACGTCCAAAAGAGACAATGAACATGCTGATCCAATCTTCATCCAGTTTCGTCTGAGTCGTTCTAATTCGAAAAGAGCTTTTCCTAGTAGAAATCGTGCGTGATTACAATCTTGTGGTGCCTTGGGTCAACTTTCACTATCTGGACCTCCTAAAGAAACGAACGTGGGAAAAATTATCTAAACAAGTTTCGTTTGAGTTGTTTTGATTCTAAAACTCTCATTTTTAGATAAATCGTGGCATAATTAGAATTGTACATTGCTTTTAACCAAATTAGATCAATTAGACATCCAGCAGAAACATTGAGCATGCCGATCCTATCCTCATCGAGTTTTGTCTTAGTCGTTCTAATTCGAAAAGAGCAATTCCAAGCAAAATTTGCGCGTGATCCCAATCGTATGGTAACTTGTGCCAGATTCGACAATATGAGCATCCAAAAGTGACGAGCCGGAAAAAATAATTTAAACCAGTTTCATTTGAGTTATTTTGATTCAAAAAGTCTCATTTCTAAAGAAATCGTTGCAACAATCAGAATTATACGTTGCTTTTTGAGAACTTAGATTGTCTAAACGTCCAAAAAGAGACAATGAACAAGCCGAACCAATCTTCATCCAGTTTCGTCTGAGTCGTTCTAATTCGAAAAGAGCTTTTCCAAGCAAAAATCGTGCGTGATCACAATCGTGTGGTGCGTTGTGCCAGATTCGACTATCTCAACCTTCTAAAGAAACGAACGTGAGAAAAAATGATTTAAACTAGTTTAGTTTGAGTTGTTTTAGTTTAACAAGTCTCATTTCTAGATAAATCATGGCATAATCCGAATTGTACGTTGCTTTTTGCCAAATTAGATCGTCTAAACGTCCAAAAGAAAGAACGAGCATGCCGATCTTACCATAATCCAGTTTTGTTTGAGTCGTTTTAATTCGGAAAGAGTATTTCCTAGAAGTTATCGTGCGTGATCATAACCGTATGGTGGTTTGTGCCAAATTCAACTGTCTGAACATCCAAAAGAAACGAGCGTGGGAAAAATAATTTAAATTAGCTTCGTTTGAGTTGTTTTAATTCAAAAAGTCTGATTTCTAAAAAAATTGTGCCACAATTGGAATTATACGTTCCTTTTTGCCTAATTAGATCATCTAAACGTCCAAAAGAGACAATGAACATGCTGATCCAATCTTCATCCAGTTTCGTCTGAGTCGTTCTAATTCGAAAAGAGCTTTTCCTAGTAGAAATCGTGCGTGATTACAATCTTGTGGTGCCTTGGGTCAACTTTCACTATCTGGACCTCCTAAAGAAACGAACGTGGGAAAAATTATCTAAACAAGTTTCGTTTGAGTTGTTTTGATTCTAAAACTCTCATTTTTAGATAAATCGTGGCATAATTAGAATTGTACATTGCTTTTAACCAAATTAGATCAATTAGACATCCAGCAGAAACATTGAGCATGCCGATCCTATCCTCATCGAGTTTTGTCTTAGTCGTTCTAATTCGAAAAGAGCAATTCCAAGCAAAATTTGCGCGTGATCCCAATCGTATGGTAACTTGTGCCAGATTCGACAATATGAGCATCCAAAAGTGACGAGCCAGAAAAAATAATTTAAACCAGTTTCATTTGAGTTATTTTGATTCAAAAAGTCTCATTTCTAGAGAAATCGTGCAACAATCAGAATTATACGTTGCTTTTTGAGAACTTATATTGTCTAAACGTCCAAAAAGAGACAATGAACAAGCCGAACCAATCTTCATCCAGTTTCGTCTGAGTCGTTCTAATTCGAAAAGAGCTTTTCCAAACAAAAATCGTGCGTGATCACAATCGTGTGGTGCGTTGTGCCAGATTCGACTATCTCAACCTTCTAAAGAAACGAACGTGAGAAAAAATGATTTAAACTAGTTTAGTTTGAGTTGTTTTAGTTTAACAAGTCTCATTTCTAGATAAATCATGGCATAATCCGAATTGTACGTTGCTTTTTGCCAAATTAGATCGTCTAAACGTCCAAAAGAAAGAACGAGCATGCCGATCTTACCATAATCCAGTTTTGTTTGAGTCGTTTTAATTCGGAAAGAGTATTTCCTAGAAGTTATCGTGCGTGATCATAACCGTATGGTGGTTTGTGCCAAATTCAACTGTCTGAACATCCAAAAGAAACGAGCGTGGGAAAAATAATTTAAATTAGCTTCGTTTGAGTTGTTTTAATTCAAAAAGTCTGATTTCTAAAAAAATTGTGCCACAATTGGAATTATACGTTCCTTTTTGCCTAATTAGATCATCTAAACGTCCAAAAGAGACAATGAACATGCTGATCCAATCTTCATCCAGTTTCGTCTGAGTCGTTCTAATTCGAAAAGAGCTTTTCCTAGTAGAAATCGTGCGTGATTACAATCTTGTGGTGCCTTGGGTCAACTTTCACTATCTGGACCTCCTAAAGAAACGAACGTGGGAAAAATTATCTAAACAAGTTTCGTTTGAGTTGTTTTGATTCTAAAACTCTCATTTTTAGATAAATCGTGGCATAATTAGAATTGTACATTGCTTTTAACCAAATTAGATCAATTAGACATCCAGCAGAAACATTGAGCATGCCGATCCTATCCTCATCGAGTTTTGTCTTAGTCGTTCTAATTCGAAAAGAGCAATTCCAAGCAAAATTTGCGCGTGATCCCAATCGTATGGTAACTTGTGCCAGATTCGACAATATGAGCATCCAAAAGTGACGAGCCGGAAAAAATAATTTAAACCAGTTTCATTTGAGTTATTTTGATTCAAAAAGTCTCATTTCTAGAGAAATCGTGCAACAATCAGAATTATACGTTGCTTTTTGAGAACTTAGATTGTCTAAACGTCCAAAAAGAGACAATGAACAAGCCGAACCAATCTTCATCCAGTTTCGTCTGAGTCGTTCTAATTCGAAAAGAGCTTTTCCAAACAAAAATCGTGCGTGATCACAATCGTGTGGTGCGTTGTGCCAGATTCGACTATCTCAACCTTCTAAAGAAACGAACGTGAGAAAAAATGATTTAAACTAGTTTAGTTTGAGTTGTTTTAGTTTAACAAGTCTCATTTCTAGATAAATCATGGCATAATCCGAATTGTACGTTGCTTTTTGCCAAATTAGATCGTCTAAACGTCCAAAAGAAAGAACGAGCATGCCGATCTTACCATAATCCAGTTTTGTTTGAGTCGTTTTAATTCGGAAAGAGTATTTCCTAGAAGTTATCGTGCGTGATCATAACCGTATGGTGGTTTGTGCCAAATTCAACTGTCTGAACATCCAAAAGAAACGAGCGTGGGAAAAATAATTTAAATTAGCTTCGTTTGAGTTGTTTTAATTCAAAAAGTCTGATTTCTAAAAAAATTGTGCCACAATTGGAATTATACGTTCCTTTTTGCCTAATTAGATCATCTAAACGTCCAAAAGAGACAATGAACATGCTGATCCAATCTTCATCCAGTTTCGTCTGAGTCGTTCTAATTCGAAAAGAGCTTTTCCTAGTAAAAATCGTGCGTGATTACACAATTTGTGGTGCCTTGGGTCAACTTCGACTATCTGGACCTCCTAAAGAAACGAACGTGGGAAAAATTATCTAAACAAGTTTCGTTTGAGTTGTTTTGATTCTAAAACTCCCGTTTTTAGATAAATCGTGGTATAATCAGAATTGTACATTGCTTTTAACCAAATTAGATCATTTAGACATCCAGCAGAAACAATGAGCATGCCGATCCTATCTTCATCCAGTTTTGTCTTAGTCGTTCTAATTCGAAAAGAGCAATTCCAAGCAAAATTTGCGCGTGATCCCAATCGTATGGTAACTTGTGCCAGATTCGACGATATGATCATCCAAAAGTGACGAGCCAGAAAAAATAATTTAAACCAGTTTCATTTGAGTTATTTTGATTCAAAAAGTCTCATTTCTAAAGAAATCGTGCAACAATCAGAATTATACGTTGCTTTTTGAGAACTTAGATTGTCTAAACGTCCAAAAAGAGACAATGAACAAGCCGAACCAATCTTCATCCAGTTTCGTCTGAGTCGTTCTAATTCGAAAAGAGCTTTTCCAAGCAAAAATCGTGCGTGATCACAATCGTGTGGTGCGTTGTGCCAGATTCGACTATCTCAACCTTCTAAAGAAACGAACGTGAGAAAAAATGATTTAAACTAGTTTAGTTTGAGTTGTTTTAATTTAACAAGTTTCATTTCTAGATAAATCATGGCATAATCCGAATGGTACGTTGCTTTTTGCCAAATTAGATCGTCTAAACGTCCAAAAGAAAGAACGAGCATGCCGATCTTACCATAATCCAGTTTTGTTTGAGTCGTTTTAATTCGGAAAGTGTATTTCCTAGAAGTTATCGTGCGTGATCATAACCGTATGGTGGTTTGTGCCAAATTCAACTGTCTGAACATCCAAAAGAAACGAGCGTGGGAAAAATAATTTAAATTAGCTTCGTTTGAGTTGTTTTAATTCAAAAAGTCTGATTTCTAAAAAAATTGTGCCACAATTGGAATTGTATTTTCCTTTTCGCATAATTAGATCCTCTAAATGTCCAAAAGAGACAATGAACATGCTGATCCAATGTTCATCCTACTTCGTTTGAGTCGTTCTAATTCGAAAAGAGCTTTTCCTAGTGGAAATCGTGCGTGATTACAATTTGTGGTGCCTTGGGTCAACTTCGACTATCTGGACCTCCTAAAGAAACGAACATGGGAAAAATTATCTAAACAAGTTTCGTTTGAGTTGTTTTGATTCTAAAACTCCCATTTTTAGATAAATCGTGGCATAATCAGAATTGTACATTGCTTTTAACCAAATTAGATCATTTAGACATCCAGCAGAAACAATGAGCATGCCGATCCTATCTTCATCCAGTTTTGTCTTAGTCGTTCTAATTCGAAAAGAGCAATTCCAAGCAAAATTTGCGCGTGCTCCCAATCGTATGGTAACTTGTGCCAGATTCGACAATATGAGCATCCAAAAGTGACGAGCCAGAAAAAATAATTTAAACCAGTTTCATTTGAGTTATTTTGATTCAAAAAGTCTCATTTCTAGAGAAATCGTGCAACAATCAGAATTATACGTTGCTTTTTGAGAACTTAGATTGTCTAAACGTCCAAAAAGAGACAATGAACAAGCCGAACCAATCTTCATCCAGTTTCGTCTGAGTCGTTCTAATTCGAAAAGAGCTTTTCCAAGCAAAAATCGTGCGTGATCACAATCGTGTGGTGCGTTGTGCCAAATTCAACTGTCTGAACATCCAAAAGAAACGATCGTGGGAAAAATAATTTAAATTAGCTTCGTTTGAGTTGTTTTAATTCAAAAAGTCTGATTTCTAAAAAAATTGTGCCACAATTGGAATTGTATTTTCCTTTTCGCATAATTAGATCCTCTAAACGTCCAAAAGAGACAATGAACATGCTGATCCAATGTTCATCCTATTTCGTTTGAGTCGTTCTAATTCGAAAAGAGCTTTTCCTAGTGGAAATCGTGCGTGATTACAATTTGTGGTGCCTTGGGTCAACTGATTACAATTTGTGGTGCCTTGGGTCAACTTCGACTATCTGGACCTCCTAAAGAAACGAACATGGGAAAAATTATCTAAACAAGTTTCGTTTGAGTTGTTTTGATTCTAAAACTCCCATTTTTAGATAAATCGTGGCATAATTAGAATTGTACATTGCTTTTAACCAAATTAGATCATTTAGACATCCAACAGAAACAATGAGCATGCCGATCCTATCTTCATCCAGTTTTGTCTTAGTCGTTCTAATTCGAAAAGAGCAATTCGAAGCAGAAATCGTGCGTAATCCCAATCGTATGGTAACTTGTGCCAGATTCGACAATATGAGCATCCAAAAGAAACGAGCTAGAAAAAAATAATTTAAACTATTTTAATTTGACTTATTTTCATTCAAAAAGTCTCAGTTCTAGAGAAATCATGCAACAAACAGAATTATACATTACTTTTTGGGAACTTAGATTGTCTAAACGTCCAAAAGAAACAATGAACATGCCGATCCAATCTTCATCCGATTTTGTTTGAGTCATTCTAATTCGAAAAGAGCTTTTCCAAGAAGAAATCGTGCGTGATCACAATCGTCTGGTGCCTTGTGCCAGATTCGACTATCTCAACCTCCTAAAGAAACAAACGTGAGAAAAATGATTTAAACTTGTTTCGTTTGAGTTGTTTTGATTTAAAAAGTCTCATTTGTAGGTAAATCGTGGCATAATCAGAATTGTATGTTTTTTCTTGCCAAATTAGATCGTCCAAACGTCCAAAAGAAAGAACAAGCATGCCGATCTTACCTTTATCCAGTTTTGTTTGAGTCGTTTTAATTCGAAAAGAGCAATTCCTTGAAGATATCGTGCGTGATCACAACCGCATGGTGCTTTGTGCCAAATTCAATAGTCTGAACATGCAAAAGAAACGGGCATGGGAAAAATAATTTAGTTAGCTTTGTTTGAGTTGTTTTAATTCGAAAAGTCTCATTTACTGATAAATCGTGCCACAATCGGAATTGTACATTGCTTTTTGCCTAATTAGATCATCTAAACGTCAAAAAGAGACAATGAATATGCTGATGCAATCTTCATCTAGTTTCGTTTGAGTCGTTCTAATTCGGAAAGAGCTTTTCCTAGCAGAAATCGTGCGTGATCATAATCTTGTGGCGCCTTGGGTTAACTTCGACTGTCTACACCTCCTAAAGAAATGAACGTGGGAAAAATTATTTAAACAAATTTCATTTGAGTTGTTCTGATTCTAAAACTCTCATTTATAGATAAATCGTGGCATAATCAGAATTGGACATTGCATTTAACCAAATTCGATCTTCCAGACATCCAGTAGAAACAATGAGCATGGTGATCCTATCTTCATCGAGTTTTGTCTTAGTCGATCTAATTCAAAAAGGGCAATTCCAAGCAAAAAGCTTGCGTGATCGCAATCGTACGCTAACTTGTGTCAGATTTGACAATATGAGCATCGAAAAGAAATGAGCGACGAAAAAATAATTTAAACCAGTTTCATTTGAATTATCTTGATTCAAAAAGTCTCATTTCTTGAGAAATCGTACAACAATCGGAATTATACGTTGCTTTTTGAGAACTTAGATTGTCTAAACGTCTAAAAAAGTAATGAACATGCAGATCCAATCTTCATCCAGTTTCGTTTGAGTCATTCGAATTCGAAAAGAGCTTTTCGTAGCAAAAATCGTGCGTGATCACAATTGGGTGGTGCCTTGTGCCAGATTCGACTATCTCAACCTCTTAAAGAAACGAACGTCAGAAAAATGATTTAAACTAGTTTCATTTGAGTTGTTTTGATTTAAAAGGTCTCATTTCTGGATAACTCGTGGCATAGTCAGAATTGCACGTTACTTTTTGCCAAATTAGATAGTCTAAACGTCCAAAAGAAAGAACGAGCAAGCCGATCCTACGTTCATCCAATTTTCTTTAAGTCGTTCTAATTCGAAAAGAGCAATTCCTAGAAGATATCGTGCGTGATCAAAACCGTCTGGTGCTTTGTGCCAAATTCGACTGTCTGAACATCCAAAAGAAACGGGCATGGGAAAAATAATTTAAATTTGCTTCGTTTGAGTTATTTTAATTCAAAAAGTCTGATTTCTGAAAAAAAAAATGCCATGATCGGAATTGTACGTTGCTTTTTGCATAATTAGATCATCTAAATGTCCAAAAGTGACAATGAACATGCTGATCCAATTTTCATCCAGTTTCATTTGAGTCGTTCTAATTCAAAAAGAGCTTTTCCTAGCAGAAATCATGCGTGATTACAATCTTGTGGTGCCTTGGGTCAACTTCGACTAACTGGACCTCCTAGAGAAAAGAACGTGGGAAATATTATTTAAACAAGTTTCGTTTGAGTTGTTTTGATTCTCAAACACTCATTTCTAGATAAATCGTGGCATAATCAGAATTGTACATTGCTTTTAACCAAATTAGATCATTTAGACATCCAGCAAAAATAATGAGCATGCCGATCCTATCTTCATCGAGTTTTGTCTTAGTCGTTCTAATTCGAAAAGAGCAATTCCAAGTAGAAAGCGTGCGTGATCACAATCATACGCTAACTTGTGCCAAATTCGACAATATGAGCATCCAAAAGAAACGAGCCAGGAAAAAATTATTTAAACCAGTTTCATTTGAGTTATTTTGATTGAAAAAGTCTCATTTCTAGAGAAATCGTGGAACAATCGGAATTATACGTTGCTTTTTGAGAACTTAGATTGTCTAAACGTCCAAAAGAAACAATGAACATGCTGATCCAATCTTCATCCAGTTTCATTTGAGTCGGTCTAATTTGAAAAGAGCTTTTCCAAGCAGAAATCGTGCGTGATCACAATCGTGTGGCGCATTGTGCCAGATTCGACTATCTCAACCTCCTAAAGAAACGAACGTGAGAAAAATTATTTAAACTAGTTTCGTTTGAGTTGTTTTAATTTAAAAAGTCTCATTTATAGATAAATCGTGGCATAATCAAAATTGTATGTTGCTTTTTGCCAAATTAGATCATCTGAACGTCCAAAAGAAAGAATGAGCATTGCGATCTTACCTTCATCCAGTTTTGTTTGAGTCATTTTAATTCAAAAAGAGAAATGCCTAGAAGATATCGCGCGCGATCACAATCGTTTGGTGGTTTGTGCCAAATTTAACTGTCTGAACATCCAAAAGAAATGAGCATGGGAAAAATAATTTAAATTAGCTTCATTTGAGTTGTTTTAGTTTGAAAAGTCTCATTTCTTAAAAAATCGTGCCACAATTGGAATTGTACGTTGCTTTTTGCCTAATTAGATCATCTAAATGTCCAAAAGAGACAATGAACATGCTGATCCAATCTTCATTCAGTTTCGTTTGAGTCGTTCTAATTCAAAAAGAGCTTTTCCTAGCAGAAATCGCGTGTGTCACAATCTTGTGGTGCCCTGGGTAAACTTCGACTGTCTAGACCTCCTAAAGAAATGAACGTGGGAAAAATTATTTAACAAATTTTGTTTGAATTGTTTTGATTCTAAAACTCTCATTTCTAGATAAATTGTGGCATAATCTAAATTGTACATTACTTTTAACCAAATTAGATCATTTAGACATCTAGCAGAAACATTGAGCATGCCGATCCTATCCTCATCGAGTTTTGCCTTAGTCGTTCTAATTCGAAAAGAGCACTTCCAAGCAGAAATCGCGCGTGATCCCAATCGTATGGTAACTTGTGCCAGATTCGACAATATGAGCATCCAAAAGTGACGAGCCAGAAAAAATAATTTAAACCAGTTTCATTTGAGTTATTTTGATTCAAAAAGTCTCATTTCTAGAGAAATCGTGCAACAATCAGAATTATACGTTGCTTCTTGAGAACTTAGATTGTCTAAACGACCAAAAGAGACAATGAACAAGCCGAACCAATCTTCATCCAGTTTCGTCTGAGTCGTTCTAATTCGAAAAGAGCTTTTCCAAGCAGAAATCGTGCGTGATCACAATCGTGTGGTGCTTTGTGCCAGATTCGACTCTCTCAACCTTCTAAAGAAACGAACGTGAGAAAAAATGATTTAAACTAGTTTAGTTTGAGTTGTTTTAATTTAACAAGTCTCATTTCTAGATAAATCATGGCATAATCCGAATTGTGCGTTGCTTTTTGCCAAATTAGATCGTCTAAACGTCCAAAAGAAAGAACGAGCATGCCGATCTTACCATAATCCAGTTTTGTTTGAGTCGTTTTAATTCGGAAAGAGTATTTCCTAGAAGTTATCGTGCGTGATCATAACCGTATGGTGGTTTGTGCCAAATTCAACTGTCTGAACATCCAAAAGAAACGAGCGTGGGAAAAATAATTTAAATTAGCTTCGTTTGAGTTGTTTTAATTCAAAAAGTCTAATTTCTAAAAAAATTGTGCCACAATTGGAATTATACGTTCCTTTTTGCCTAATTAGATCATCTAAACGTCCAAAAGAGACAATGAACATGCTGATCCAATCTTCATCCTATTTCGTTTAAGTCGTTCTAATTCGAAAAGAGCTTTTCCTAGTAGAAATCGTGCGTGATTACAATCTTGTGGTGCCTTAGGTCAACTTCCACTATCTGGACCTCCTAAAGAAACGAACGTGGCATAAATTATCTAAACAAGTTTCGTTTGAGTTGTTTTGATTCTAAAACTCTCATTTTTAGATAAATCATGGCATAATTAGAATTCTACATTGCTTTTAACCAAATTAGATCATTTAGACATCCTGCAGAAACATTGAGCATGCCGATCCTATCCTCATCGAGTTTTGTCTTAGTCGTTATAATTCGAAAAGAGCAATTCCAAGCAAAAATTGCGCGTGATCCCAATCGTATGGTAACTTGTGCCAGATTCGACAATATGAGCATCCAAAAGTGACGAGCCAGAAAAAATAATTTAAACCAGTTTCATTTGAGTTATTTTGATTCAAAAAGTCTCATTTCTAGAGAAATCGTGCAACAATCAAAATTATACATTACTTTTTGGGAACTTAGATTGTCTAAACGTCCAAAACAAACAATGAACATGCCGATCCAATCTTCATCCAATTTCGTTTGAGTCATTCTAATTCGAAAAGAGCTTTTCCAAGAAGAAATCGTGCGTGATCACGATCGTGTGGTGCGTTGTGCCAGATTCGACTATCTCAACCTCCTAAAGAAACAAACGTGAGAAAAATGATTTAAACTTGTTTCGTTTGAGTTCTTTTGATTTAAAAAGTCTCATTTGTAGCTAAATCGTGGCATAATCAGAATTGTATGTTTTTTCTTGCCAAATTAGATCGTCTAAACATCCAAAAGAAAGAACGGGCATGCCGATCTTACCTTCATCTAGTTTTGTTTGAGTCATTTTAATTCGAAAAGAGCAATTCCTTGAAGATATCGTGCGTGATCACAACCGCATGGTGCTTTGTGCCAAATTTAATAGTCTGAACCTGCAAAAGAAACGAGCATGGGAAAAATAATTTAGTTAGCTTTGTTTGAGTTGTTTTAATTCAAAAAGTTTCATTTACTGATAAATCGTGCCACAATCGGAATTGTACATTGCTTTTTGCCTAATTAGATCATCTAAACATCAAAAAGAGACAATGAATATGCTGATGCAATCTTCATCTAGTTTCGTTTGAGTCGTTCTAATTCGGAAAGAGCTTTTCCTAGCAGAAATCGTGCGTGATTATAATCTTGTGGTGCCTTGGGTCAACTTCGACTGTCTACACCTCCTAAAGAAATGAACGAGGGAAAAATTATTTAAAGAAATTTCATTTGAGTTGTTCTGATTCTAAAACTCTCATTTATAGATAAATCATGGCATAATCAGAATTGGACATTGCATTTAACCAAATTCGATCATCCAGACATCCAGTAGAAACAATGAGCATGCTGATCCTATCTTCATCGAGTTTTGTCTTAGTCGATCTAATTCAAAAAGGGCATTTCCAAGCAGAAAGCTTGCGTGATCGCAATCGTACGCTAACTTGTGTCAGATTTGACAATATGAGCTTCGAAAAGAAATGAGCGACCAAAAAATAATTTAAACCAGTTTCATTTGAATTATTTTGATTCAAAAAGTCTCATTTCTTGAGAAATCGTACAACAATCGGAATTATACGTTGCTTTTTGAGAACTTAGATTGTCTAAACGTCTAAAAAAAATAATGAACATGCAGATCCAATCTTCATCCAGTTTCGTTTGAGTCATTCTAATTCGAAAAGAGCTTTTCGTAGCAAAAATCGTGCGTGATCACAATTGGGTGGTGCCTTGTGCAAGATTCGATTATCTCAACTTCTTAAAGAAACGAACGTCAGAAAAATGATTTAAACTAGTTTCATCTGAGTTGTTTTGATTTAAAAGGTCTCATTTCTAGATAACTCGTGGCATAGTCAAAATTGCACGTTACTTTTTGCCAAATTAGATCGTCTAAACGTCCAAAAGAAAGAACGAGCAAGCCGATCCTACCTTCATCCAATTTTCTTTAAGTCGTTCTAATTCGAAAAGAGCAATTCCTAGAAGATATCGTGCGTGATCAAAACCGTATGGTGCTTTGTGCCAAATTCGACTGTTTGAACATCCAAAAGAAACGAGCATGGGAAAAATAATTTACATTTGCTTCGTTTGAGTTATTTTAATTCAAAAAGTCTGATTTCTGAAAAAAAAAATGCCATGATCGGAATTGTCCTTTGCTTTTTGCCTAATTAGATCATCTAAATGTCCAAAAGTGACAATGAACATGTTGATCCAATTTTCATCGAGTTTCATTTGAGTCGTTCTAATTCGAAAAGAGCTTTTCCTAGCAGAAATCATGCGTGATTACAATCTTGTGGTGTTTTGGGTCAACTTCGACTAACTGGACCTCCTAAAGAAACGAACGTGAAAAAAATTATTTAAACAATTTTCGTTTGAGTTGTTTTGATTCTAAAACTCTCATTTCTAGATAAATCGTGGCATAATCAGAATTGTACATTGCTTTTAACCAAATTAGATCATTTAGACATCCAGCAGAAACAATGAGCATGCCGATCATATCTTCATCGAGTTTTGTCTTAGTCGTTCTAATTCGAAAAGAGTAATTCCAAGTAGAAAGCGTGCGTGATCACAATCATACGCTAACTTGTGCCAGATTCGACAATATGAGCATCCACAAGAAACGAGTCAGGAAAAAATAATTTAAACCAGTTTCATTTGAGTTATTTCGATTCAAAAAGTCTCATTTCTAGAGAAATCATGGAACAATCGGAATTATACGTTGCTTTTTGAGAACTTAGATTGTCTAAACGTCCAAAAGAAACAATGAACATGCCGATCCAATCTTCATCAAGTTTCATTTGAGTCGTTCTAATTCGAAAAGAGCTTTTGCAAGCAGAAATTGTGCGTGATCACAATCGTGTGGCGCCTTGTGCCAGATTCGACTATCTCACCCTCCCAAAGAAACGAAAGTGAGAAAAATTATTTAAACTAGTTTCATTTGAGTTGTTTTAATTTAAAAAGTCTCATTTGTAGATAAACCGTGGCATAATCAGAATTGTACGTTGCTTTTTGCCAAATTAGATCATCTAAATGTCCAAAAGAAAGAACGAGCATGCCGATCTTACCTTCATCCAGTTTTGTTTGAGTCATTTTAATTCGAAAAGAGAAATTCCTAGAAGATATCGTGCGCAATCACAATCGTATGGTGGTTTGTGCCAAATTTAACTGTCTGAACATCCAAAAGAAACGAGTATCGGAAAAATAATTTAAATTAGCTTCATTTGAGTTGTTTTAATTCGAAAAGTCTCATTTCTTAAAAATCGTGCCACAATTGGAATTGTACGTTGCTTTTTGCCTAATTAGATCATCTAAATGTCCAAAAGAGACAATGAACATGCTGATCTAATTTGAAAAGAGCTTTTCCTAGCAGAAATCGCGTGTGCAACAATCTTGTGGTGCCCTGGGTAAACTTTGACTGTCTAGACCTACTAAAGAAACGAACATGGGAAAAATTATTTAACAAATTTTGTTTGAATTGTTTTGATTCTAAAACTCTCATTTCTAGATAAATCGTGGCATAATCTAAATTGTACATTACTTTTAACCAAATTACATCATTTAGACATCTAGCAGAAACATTGAGCCTGCCGATCTTATCCTCATCGAGTTTTGTCTTAGTCGTTCTAATTCGAAAAGAGCAATTCCAAGTAGAAATCGCGTGTGATCCCAATCGTTTGGTAACTTGTGTCAGATTCGACAATATGAGCATCCAAAAGTGACGAGCCAGAAAAAATAATTTAAACCAGTTTCATTTGAGTTATTTTGATTCAAAAAGTCTCATTTCTAGAGAAATCGTGCAACAATCGGAATTATACGTTATTTTTTGAGAACTTAGATTGTCTAAACGTCCAAAAGAGACAATGAACAAGCCGAACCAATCTTCATCCAGTTTCGTCTGAGTCGTTCTAATTCAAAAAGAGCTTTTCCAAGCAGAAATCGTGCGTGATCACAATCGTGTGGTGCGTTGTGCCAGATTCGACTATCTCAACCTTCTAAAGAAACGAACGTGAGAAAAAATGATTTAAACTAGTTTAGTTTGAGTTGTTTTAATTTAACAAGTCTCATTTCTAGATAAATCATGGCATAATCCGAATTGTACGTTGCTTTTTGCCAAATTAGATCGTCTAAACGTCCAAAAGAAAGAACGAGCATGCCGATCTTACCATAATCCAGTTTTGTTTGAGTCATTTTAATTCGAAAAGAGTATTTCCTAGAAGTTATCGTGCGTGATCATAACCGTATGGTGGTTTGTGCCAAATTTAACTGTCTGAACATCCAGAAGAAACGAGCGTGGGAAAAATAATTTAAATTAGCTTCGTTTGAGTTGTTTTAATTCGAAAAGTCTGATTTCTAAAAAAATTGTGCCACAATTGGAATTGTACGTTCCTTTTTGCCTAATTAGATCTTCTGAACGTCCAAAAGAGACAATGAAAATGCTGATCCAATCTTCATCCCATTTTGTTTGAGTCGTTCTAATTCGAAAAGAGCTTTTCCTAGTAGAAATCGTGCGTGATTACAATCTTGTGGTGCCTTGGGTCAACTTCCACTATCTGGACCTCCTAATGAAACGAATGAGGAAAAAATTATCTAAACAAGTTTCGTTTGAGTTGTTTTGATTCTAAAAGTCCCATTTTTAGATAAATTGTGGCATAATCAGAATTGTACATTGCTTTTAACCAAATTAGATCAATTAGACATCCAGCAGAAACATTGAGCATGCCGATCCTATCCTCATCGAGTTTTGTCTTAGTCGTTCTAATTCGAAAAGAGCAATTCCAAGCAAAATTTGCGCGTGATCCCAATCGTATGGTAACTTGTGCCAGATTCGACAATATGAGCATCCAAAAGTGACGAGCCAGAAAAAATAATTTAAACCAGTTTCATTTGAGTTATTTTGATTCAAAAAGTCTCATTTCTAGAGAAATCGTGCAACAATCAGAATTATACATTGCTTTTTGGGAACTTAGATTGTCTAAACGTGTAAAAGAAACAATGAACATGCCGATCCAATCTTCATCCAGTTTCGTTTGAGTCATTCTAATTCGAAAAGAGCTTTTCCAAGAAGAAATCGTGTGTGATCACAATTGTCTGGTGCCTTGTGCTAGATTCGACTTTCTCAACCTCCTAAAGAAACAAACGTGAGAAAAATAATTTAAACTAGTTTCGTTTCAGTTGTTTTGATTTAAAAAGTCTCATTTTGTTTTTTGCCAAATTAGATCGTCTAAACGTCCAAAAGAAAGAACGAGCATGCCGATCTTACCTTCATCCAGCTTTGTTTGAGTCATTTTAACCCGAAAAGAGCAATTTCTTGAAGATATCGTGCCTGATCACAACCGCATGGTGTTTTGTGCCAAACTCAACAGTCTGAACATGCAAAAGAAATGAGCATGGGAAAAATAATTTAGTTAGCTTTGTTTGAGTTGTTTTAATTCGAAAAGTCTCATTTACTGATAAATCGTGCCACAATCGGAATTGTACATTACTTTTTGCCTAATTAGATCATCTAAATATCAAAAAGAGACAATGAATATGCTGATGCAATCTTCATCTAGTTTCGTTTGAGTCGTTCTAATTCAGAAAGAACTTTTCCAAGCAGAAATCGTGCGAGATCACAATCGTGTGGTGCCTTGTGCCAGATTCGACTATCTCAACCTCCTAAAGAAACGAACGTGAGAAAAATTATTTAAACTAGTTTCGTTTGAGTTGTTTTGATTTAAAAAGTCTTATTTATAGATAAATCGTGTCATAATCAGAATTGTACGTTGCTTTTTGCCAAATTAGATCATCTAAACGTCCAAAAGAAAGAACGAGCATACCGATCTTACCTTCATCCAGTTTTGTTTGAGTGATTTTAATTCGAAAGGAGAATTTCCTAGAAGATATCATGCGCAATCACAATCGTAAGGTGGTTTGTGCCAAATTCGACTGTCTAAACATCCAAAAGAAACGAGCATGGGAAAAATAATTTAAATTAGCTTCACTTGAGTTGTTTTAATTCGAAAAGTCTCATTTCTTAAAAAATCGTGCCACAATTGGAATTGTACGTTGCTTTTTGCCTAATTAGATCATCTAAATGTCCAAAAGAGACAATGAACATTCTGATCCAATCTTCATTCAGTTTCGTTTGAGTCGTTCTAATTCGAAAAGAGCTTTTCCTAGCAGAAATCGTGTGTCACAATCTTGTGGTGCCCTGGGTCAACTTCGACTGTCTAGACCTTCTAAAGAAACGAACGTGGGAAAAATTATTTAACAAATTTTGTTTGAATTGTTTTGATTCTAAAACTCTCCTTTCTAGATAAATCGTGGCATAATCTAAATTGTACATTACTTTTAACCAAATTTGATCATTTAGACATCCAGCAGAAACATTGAGCATGCCGATCCTATCCTCACCGAGTTTTGTCTTAGTCGTTCTAATTTGAAAAGAGCAATTCCTAGCAGAAATCGCGCGTGATCCCAATCGTATGGTAACTTGTGCCAGATTCGACAATATGAGCATCCAAAAGTGACGAGCCAGAAAAAATAATTTAAACCAGTTTCATTTGAGTTATTTTGATTCAAAAAGTCTCATTTCTAGAGAAATCGTGCAACAATCAGAATTATACGTTGCTTTTTGAGAACTTAGATTGTCTAAACGTCCAAAAGAGACAATGAACAAGCCGAACCAATCTTCATCCAGTTTGGTCTGAGTAAATCTAATTCGAAAAGAGCTTTTCCAAGCAAAAATCGTGCGTGATCACAATCGTGTGTTGCGTTGTGCCAGATTCGACTATCTCAACCTTCTAAAGAAACGAACGTGAGAAAAATGATTTAAACTAGTTTAGTTTGAGTTGTTTTAATTTAAAAAGTCTCATTGCTAGATAAATTATGGCATAATTCGAATTGTACGTTGCTTTTTGCCAAATTAGATCATCTAAACGTCCAAAAGAAAGAACGAGCATGCCGATCTTACCATAATCCAGTTTTGATTGAGTCATTTTAATTCGAAAAGAGTATTTCCTAAAAGTTATCGTGCGTGATCATAACCTTATGGTGATTTGTGCCAAATTCAACTGTCTGAACATCCAAAAGAAACGAGCGTGGGAAAAATAATTTAAATTAGCTTCGTTTGAGTTGTTTTAATTCAAAAAGTCTGATTTCTAAAAAAATTCTGCCACAATTGGAATTGTACGTTCCTTTTTGCCTAATTAGATCATCTAAACGTCCAAAAGAGACAATGAACATGCTGATCCAATCTTCATCCTATTTCGTTTGAGTTGTTCTAATTTGAAAAGAGCTTTTCCTAGTAGAAATCATGCGTGATTACAATCTTGTGGTGCCTTGGGTCAACTTCGACTATCTGGACCTCCAAAAGAAACGAACATGGGAAAAATTATCTAAACAAGTTTCGTTTGAGTTGTTTTGATTCTAAAACTCTCATTTTTAGATAAATCGTGGCATAATCATAATTGTACATTACATTTAACCAAATTAGATCATTTAGACATCCAGCAGAAACAATGAGCATGCCGATCCTATCTTCATCCAGTTTTGTCTTAGTCATTCTAATTCGAAAAGAGCAATTCCAAGCAAAAATCGTACGTAATCCCAATCGTATGGTAACTTGTGCCAGATTCGACAATATGAGCATCCAAAAGAAACGAGCTAGAAAAAAATAATTTAAACTATTTTAGTTTGACTTATTTTCATTCAAAAAGTCTCAGTTCTAGAGAAATCATGCAACAATCAGAATTATACATTGCTTTTTGAGAACTTAGATTGTCTAAACGTCCAAAAGAAACAATGAACATTGATAAGTGTTCAATTCTATGCATTTGAACCATCTTTATTGCATATGTTAGTTCCGTTTTTGCGTTTACCGAGATATGTTTACGGTATTTTTGTGTTTTTGATGTTTTGCAGGTATTGGAGTAAATGGAGCAAAGTTGGAAGCTTTCTGCAGTCAAGAGATGAAATCAGAAAATGTTGCCAAGGCATCTCGATCAATCGAGATGTGGATTTCGATCAATCGAGATTTCGATTGATCGAAATCTCGATCAATCGAAATGCAATTTCGATCAATCGAAATGCTGCAGAGCCCACTTGGCCACTTGCTCACCTGCTCTCCCACTTGCAACAAAATCACCCTTTTTGCACGACTTAGGGGGATTGTCTGACTTGAACAAGACTTTTGGGGGCCTTCTTGATACAAGAGATATATATAATGATATATATATATATATGGTGGGCCCAAAGGAGCCAAAAAGCATACAAAAAGCACCAAAAGCCACATATCTCATATCTCTCAATATACACATCAGGAGACTTGAGGAGAGACCTTCGGGAGAGGAAGAGAAAAGCTGAACCAGACCAAGAAGCTTCATTCTCTTCATCAATGGAAGGGTGCAAGGCAACCATGAGCAACTAACTCTT
Organism: Cornus controversa; assembly: GCA_026545225.1. Lineage (NCBI taxonomy): Eukaryota > Viridiplantae > Streptophyta > Magnoliopsida > Cornales > Cornaceae > Cornus > Cornus controversa. Next base: position 1,550,422 of record CM048851.1, on the reverse strand, counting down.
CTACTAGGGTGTTGGTTTCAACCCCTAGCCATGTAAACTTGTTCATCTTTGTAGCTCTTGGGGATTTGTAATTAAATGTTGATTATTTAGCCTAGTGATTATGTACACAAATACATTTCTTATATATATTCATTTGATATGGAATTTATTCTTGTCTTAGAGTAGGTTTTGTCACTTGAATGCACAACATTTGCATATTCCACAAGAAGTGCAAATGATGGCTAGATAATGGTGTTTAAATGAATGTGTGATGCTAGTTTGTATACACCATGCCAAGACAAGGTAGTTTGGATGCATGTAGTGTTTACGTAGAGAGTAGAGTAATTAGGTAGTTAGTTAGGTTGAAGAGCTATGCTTGTTGAAGATGGATTATGATAGGTTAGCACACACATTGATCTTTTGATATGTCATTGAGGTCACAAGCCTAATGACATTGTTAGGCATTTAATTAATGAATCCCATGCTTGCTACACTTATGAACATGTGAATGGCTAGTGGTGGAAACCAACCCTAGTTCTCTCTCCCAACTTTACTCTTTAATTTTATCGTCATTTCATTTACGCAATAATTTTAAACACAAAACCAAAAACCTGTTTTTAGAATTAAAGTAGAATTAATCTTTCTTTATGACAATTAACGACTAGTCCTCATGGGATCGATACCCTCTATATAGAACCTTATCTACAAAGATTCGTGCTCTTACGAGTGGTTAAATTATATTTTGATAAAAAGGGCAAAATTAAGCTTACAATATAATTTAGTTCCGACCACATCAAAATTTTGGCGCCGTTGCCGGGGACTACGGTTTAATTGTCGCCATTGGAAGATTAAATCTGGTTTAATTCTTAGGCTAGAAATTCTTTCATTCTTTTTGTATATATCTTGTTCTTATATCTCAAACTTCTTGATTTTAGGTATACCACATTGCGGGCATCTAGAAGAATTCAAAATGGAACCCTTTGTGAGTATAACTTCAAAAATTGGTGGTTTGAATCATTCACATTCTTTTGTATATATTATTGTTACTTTGTGTGTAGAGGTGCTGTTCAATTGTTAATGCATGCTAGGTAGACGGTCATTGTCACTTCCTTTGCTTCCTTGTAATAGTGAACTTGAACGAACACTTAGACAACGTAGAGGAACCTCTAGGGACCCTATTTTGCCTAGAACTAAAAACATGGAACCAAATGAGAGACAACCTCCCGGTCTACGTCCTTTTAATCATGAACAACCACCTCCACCACCACCTCCTCAAGGAGAGTTGCTTATGGACTTTTACCTTCCGACTACATTTGAAGTACCTTCGTGTATTCAATTTCCGGATGTAGCGGCAAATCAATTTGAAATAAAGTCCTCCACCCTCAACCTTCTTAACAGCTTTCATGGTCTTGCTAATGAGGATCCATACCGGCACTTAGATTACTTCTTTTCCGTGTGTTCCACCATTCGTGTACCACACTTTACGGAGGATGATCTAAAGCTACGTATGTTTCCATTTTCCCTAAAAGATAAGGCTAGAAGTTGGTTCAATTCCCTAGAACCCAACTCAATCCATTCTTGGGCGGAAATGCAAATAGAGTTCTTAAAAAAATACTTCCCAATGGGTAAGACAAGTGATATTCGGCGAGCAATCACCGGATTCACCCAAATTGACCAAGAACAATTCCATGAGACGTGGGAGAGGTTAAAAGATCTCTTAAAATCTTGTCCGCATCATGCTGTCCCAAAATGGCAGCTAGTGCAGAGTTTTTATGATGGGGTGAGTGAGCAACATAGACAAATGATAGACTCCGCGTGTGGGGGTGGGTACCTTTTGAAAAGCCCCGATGAGGCATGGAAACTTTTTCAAACCCTAAGCAACAATTCAGCTCAACGCTCCTCCACTAGGAAAGGGAAGGCCACCCAACCTTGTAGAGGAGTGCATGAGATTTCACGGGTAGATGAGGTAGCTATGCAAGTAGAAGCCTTGTCCCGAAAAATGGATTTAATCATGAAAAATGGGCTGCCTATTCCTAACCAATCTGTCCAAAATCAGGAGGGGTGTTCGTTTTGCTATAGCACTTCGCATTTTGTGCAAGATTGTCCTATTGCCGGGCAATCCCCCGATTATGCTCAAGAGCAAGCGAATGCCTTGTACGCTAAACAAATGAATGATCCATATTCGAACACGTACAATCCTGGTTACAAGAACCATCCGGCTTTTTCATGGAAGAATCAAGAATCAAGTCCCTCTTTCCAAGGGCAAAGTTCTTTTAATTCCCAATCTCAACAGCCTCATTATAGGCCAAACCCTCAACCTTACAATCAAAGATCAAATTACCAACAACCACCACCTCCTCCAAGAAGCCAAAGCTTTGAAGAACGAGTGATAAGCAATCTTGAGGCCAACACCCGCTTATTGCAAACTCACTCTCAATCAATCGCTAAGCTTGAAGCCAATGCTAAATCTATGGCTAGGTTAGAAGCTCAAATCGGGCAACTAGCTAATGCCTTAAATAGAAGGGAGGAAGGTAAGTTGCCGAGTCAACCGGTGGCGAATCCCAAAGGTGTCCATTTGATTGAAGATCCATCATCTTCAAATTGTAGTGCTCCTCCAGAGCAAGTTCAATCAATCACAACCTTGAGGAGTGGTAAAACCATTAACTCCAAGGTAGGAGAGGAAGAGAGAAAGGAATTACAAGAGCAACCTAAAAATCCAAAAGAATCCCAATTAAATCCAAAATTGTTTCCGTCAAATCCAAATTTGCAAAATACCCCTTTTAATCCAAAAGGAAAGGCAAGTGAAGTTGTGTCATCATCAATTCCAAATCTTGACACCTCTTATGAACCTCCGGTTCCTTTTCCTCAACGATTGAAGGAACCTTCTCATTTCGGGAAGCAAGGAGAGAAAATCCAAGACATGATGGAGATCTTCAAACAAGTAAAGATCAATCTCCCTCTCCTTGATGCTATTCGACAAATTCCCTCCTATGCGAAATTCTTGAAGGACTTATGCACTCAAAAGCGCAAATCTAGGAATAAAGTTCCTAAGAAAGTCCTCTTAACTGAGCACATAAGCTCCATTTTTCAACACCAAGCCCCTCCTAAATTCAAAGATCCGGGTGCTCCGACCATTTCGTGCACCATCGGAAATCAATCTTTTGAAAAAGCACTTCTTGATCTAGGGGCTAGTGTCAATTTGCTTCCATTCTCAGTTTACCAACAACTAGGTTTGGGGGAACTTAAGCATACCACGGTTGTGTTGCAACTTGCCGACCGTTCGGTGAAGCAACCACGTGGCATCATTGAGGATGTCATCATTCAAGTGGACAAATTCTATTTTCCGGTGGACTTCATAGTCCTTGACACGGAACCAGTTCAAAATCCGAATCACCATATCCCTATCATTCTAGGTCGTCCATTCTTGGCCACGGCAAACGCTTGCGTTAATTGCCGTACTGGAGTGATGGACATCTCTTTTGGGAATATGAAAGTCCGCTTGAACATCTTCAATGCTTCCCACCACACACCCGACGATGAAAGTGAGTGCTTTTGTGTCGATGTTGTGGACGACCTTGTTCAAGAAGCACTTCCTTCTATTCTTTCCACGGACCCTTTAGAGGCATGCCTAAATCATTTTAACTATGATGATTTTGACATTGAGCAATCCATATGTGAAGTCAATTCCATGCTCAATGTTAATACTGTCATGGATTTGCCTAAGTGGAGAGTTCCGAGAGAACCCTTGCCCCCTTTGTCCAAAACTCCCCAAACTCCTTCTTTAATTTCCCCACCACAACTTGAGCTCAAGCCTCTTCCAGCTACACTCAAGTATGTTTTCTTGTGCGCAAATGAGACCCTTCCAGTCATTATTGCTTCCAATCTCACAAATAATCAAGAATTGGAACTCATAAAGGTGCTCAAAGAGCACAAAGAAGCAATAGGATGGAGTGTGGTAGATCTTAAGGGAATAGACCCTTCTGTTTGTATGCATCGCATACACTTGTAAGAGGATGCAAAGACCTCAAGGGAGGCACAACGTCGATTGAATCCAAACATGAAGGACGTTGTAATGAAGGAGGTGGTGAAGTTACTAGATGCGGGGATCATATACCCCATCTCTGATAGCAAGTGGGTTAGTCCCACTCAAGTGGTTCCAAAGAAGTCTGGTATTACGGTGCAACCTAATGATAAGGGTGAATTAGTTCCCCAATGCACCACCACAGGATGGAGAGTGTGCATTGATTATAGGAAATTAAATTCAGCCACTCGGAAAGATCACTTCCCCCTCCCATTCATTAATCAAATATTGGAGAGATTGGCCGGGCAAAGCTTTTATTGCTTTTTGGATGGATATTCCGGCTATAATCAGGTTGCTATAGACCCGAGGGACCAAGAGAAAACCACCTTTACATGTCCCTTCGGCACATTTGCTTATAGACGCATGCCCTTTGGGTTGTGCAATGCACCGGCAACTTTTCAACGGTGTATGATGTCTATCTTCTCGGACATGGTGGAAAAATTCTTAGAAGTGTTCATGGATGATTTTTCCGTTTTTGGGCCTTCATATGAATCATGCCTCCAAAATCTAGCTTGTGTTCTCAAATGATGTCAAGAAACCAACCTAATTCTTAGTTGGGAAAAGAGTCATTTTATGGTTCAAGAGGGTATTGTCCTAGGGCATATTGTGTCTAAGCGAGGAATAGAGGTTGATAAAGCCAAGGTTGAGCTCATTTCCAAACTTCCTCCACCATCCACGGTGAGAGAGATTCGTTCATTCCTTGGGCATGCGGGCTTTTATCGCCGTTTCATCAAAGACTTTAGCAAGATCTCTCGGCCTTTGTGTCGCCTTCTTGAAAAAGAGTCTTGCTTTACCTTTGATGAAGCGTGCCTTGACGCTTTTGAAAAACTCCGCGCCATGCTTACAACCGCTCCAATTCTAATCCCTCCAAATTGGGCTCTCCCATTTGAGATTATGTGTGATGCATCCGACTATGCCATGGGTGCAGTCTTAGGGCAACGAGTAGACAAACTGCCACATGTCATCTATTACGCAAGTAAAACCCTTTTCGAGGCTCAAATCAATTATACCACAACGGAAAAGGAGTTGTTTGCGGTAGTATTTGCATTAGACAAATTTCGAGCTTATTTATTAGGTTCAAAGGTCATTGTCTATTCGGACCATGCTGCCCTCCGACATCTTTTGGCGAAAAAGGACACCAAGCCTAGGTTGATCCGATGGATACTCTTGTTGCAAGAGTTCAATTTTGAGATTAGAGACAAAAAGGGAACTGAAAATGTGGTAGCTGACCACCTTTCTAGAATTCTTGTTGAATCCCTTCATAATTCCATTCCAGTTTGTGAATCCTTCCCGGATGAACAACTCTTTGTCATCTCTCAAGAGAGTATCCCTTGGTATGCGGATGTGGTTAATTATTTGGCAACCGGTAAAATACCATCTTCTTGGACCAAACAAGAGAAGGATCATTTTCTCTCCCAATCACGATCATATTATTGGGACGATCCTCAATTGTTCAAATACTGTCCCGATCAAATAATTCGTAAGTGTGTACCCAACAGTGAATTCCAAAGCATTCTTAAATTTTGTCATACACTCGCTTGTGGGGGACACTTTAGTGCTAAGAAAACCGCAGCAAAAATTCTTCAATGCGGATTTTTCTGGCCAGCACTTCATCGGGATGCATATTCATTCTGCCGCTCTTGTGAGCGATGTCAGCGCCTTGGCGCGATGTCTCGGAAGGACATGATGCCTCTTAACCCTATTCTTATCATTGAAATATTCGATGTGTGGGGCATTGACTTCATGGGACCATTTCCACCCTCTACTGGTCATGAGTACATACTTGTGGCGGTGGACTATGTATCTAAGTGGATAGAGGCCGTTGCTACCAAAACCAACGATCACGCAGTCGTGGTTAAATTCATTCAAGCTAACATTTTTAGCCGGTTTGGTACGCCTCGGGCCATCATCAGTGACAGAGGTAAGCATTTCTGTAACCGGTTCCTTCGAACCTTGCTTCTCAAATACTCCGTCACACACAAAGTAGCCACCCCCTACCATCCTCAAACTAGTGGCCAAGTAGAAGTATCCAATAGGGAGATTAAGAACATTCTTCATAAAACTGTTCGGCCCGACCGGAAGGATTGGTCATTGCGACTAAACGATGCATTATGGGCATACCGAACCGCATATAAAACTCCCATTGGAATGTCACCTTATCGGTTAGTTTATGGCAAGGCGTGCCATCTTCCGGTTGAATTGGAGCATAAAGCTATGTGGGCCACCAAGACCTTCAATTTTGACATGAAACAGGCCGGTTCTAATCGAAAGCTTCAATTAAATGAATTAGAAGAATTACGACATGACGCGTATGAGAATGCAAAAATCTATAAGGCAAAGTCCAAAGCCTTTCATGATCGTAATATTCGAGTCAAAACATTTTCGCCGGGCCAAAAAGTTTGGTTGTACAACTCGCGCCTCCATTTGTTTCCCGGAAAACTTCGCTCCCGTTGGGATGGTCCATTTTTGGTTAATTCCGTCGCTCCCCACGGAGCGGTGGAATTGAAGGACTTGAAAGATGGCTCGATGTTCAAAGTAAACGGGCAGCGCTTAAAAGTGTGTGTGGATGACCAAGTCATCACCGAATACGTGGATGTCGTCACTTTGACGGATCCCGTGTATTTTGACTCGTGAGTTGATCCGGACGTCGCGCCATAGATGTGTAAGGTGGCAAGGCCATGGTAGCTGTCAAGCTTCCATGATGTCCCTTTAATCCAAGGTAGGTTTGTATCTAAGCAGTGTAGTATCTAATTCCCAAATATCCAAGTCCCTGTAGCATCCTTTGCACTGGCTGTTTTTGAGCATTTCGATTGATCGAAACCAAGATTTCGATCAATCGAAAATTTCGATTGATCGAGAATCTAGTTCGATTGATCGAAAAATTGCAGAGATTTGCCAAGTCCAAAGTCCCGAGAGGTGGTATTCTTCGATTGCACTTCGATAGGTCTTCGATCGATCGATATCAAATTTCGATTGAAACAATTAAAGGTTCGATTAATCGAAGTCAATATGTGATTCAAGGGAGGAATTTTCGATTGAGCGAAAAGACAATCTCAATCCATCGAAGCTGGTTTTGATTGATCGAAGCAAGATTTCGATCAATCGAAATCTCGATTGATCGAAATGCACATTTCGATCAATCGAAATGCACGCGGAGCCTGCACGTGAGCCGAAAATCTATTTAAACCATTGGGCTTCCCTCCCATTTTAAAAGACCATCCGACTTCTTCTCTTCCTCCGTGCGATCCAAGCCTTCTCCAAGCATTCCTGAGCACTCGATCTGCCATTCCCGATCATCCGCCGCCATCCGACGCAGTCCGATCCGCCGCTAGCATCTACGCGATCTTCTCTTCGCGGCTGCGCGTGGAGTTTTCATCGGTTGAGCCGTTCATCTTCTTCCTCACGAGGTAAGTGATGCATGGCTACTTTTTGTTTACTCTCTCGCCATTTTTGATAGTTTTACGGCGGAATAAACATAGTTAGATAATGTTGGGGTGGATGGTTGCTATTGCAATATCTGAATCGAGTTTTTGTGGGTTTCGGGGGGGTAGGAATTCATGACGGAGTGGGATTTGGCATTTTCTTCGTTTCAAACGCTTAGAGTACGGTGTGTAACCGCGGTACCTTCATGTCGGTTGCACCCGTTCACATTGCCTCTTCGAGAGCAACTTTTTGCATTTTTGTCAGTACCTTGGACTAGGACTTCATTTTTATTTTTATTCTTTTAGTCTAGTAGTAGTTTAACTTTCTTCTTATTCATCTTTTATTTATGTACCTTTTGGAATCCAGTGCAGACTGTTCCGAGGCCATGGCGAGAGTGAAGAACGCCGCCGGTGCTGTTCGTGACGTGCTCGGGCGAGCCTTCCGGTCTCGGAAGTTCCACCCGGAGCAGGTTTTCGACCTAGCGGAGTTCGAGAGACGTCCCGACACCGAGTGGACGGTTGCCGAGCTCAGGAGGCGTCGCCTCGACCGGCTATGTGTGCCTCCCACCGATGTGGCACACGAGCGCCTAGTGCAGGTCTTTTACGAGCATATGACCTACTCCTGCACAGCGCCAGATACACTCGAGACTACCGTGGCCACTGTCACGATCACGATTACGCCGAGTCGGATTGCTCATATGCTCGGCATCCCTCACCAGCAGCCGCCGGACATGGTTGGCCCGGATGGTCAGCCACTCTATAGTGCAGCGCTCCCAGCAAACACCACGCTCTTCTCGATAGTGATGGACATGTGTGGCGGGGCATTTACCACGCCCAACCACAACTGCACGTCCAAGTCGATGTGCCCGAGTAGATATTGGTTCCTGGACACCGTTCTCCTCAAGAACGCGTGTCCGTTGCAGCACGTGGCCGAGCGCAGGGGCGACCTCCTCCGTTGCCTCTATGCTTTCCATACGGGCGCTTGGTTTTCTATCCCATCGCTTATCTGGGGGCAGATGCACAAAGTTTGGGATGGCCTCGTCAATAAGAGGAAGAGGAGAGCAGCGAGTTGGCGTCTTCCCTTTCCATTCCTGATCGCCGCTTTTCTCAGCAGTGCCAGTATACCGGTCAGTCGGACTGACATTCAGTTGGCACCGCCCACCCGTTTCACATCTACTCAGTGGGATCGGGTGAGGCGACACCTAGAGCGACAGGACCATCAGGGTGATCCATCAGACGATGTAGATATGGATGCCCCGGTGAAGATGGATGAGGGAGAGCCAGCAGGGGCTGAGACAGAGGACGAGGAGATGGAGGAGGAGGAGATGGATGTCGCTGCAGAGTGGCATGATATCTTAGCGACAGGCTATTCCTGCCTGGCAGCTGATGTAGAGCGGCTCCAGCAGGGTTTTGACGAGCACGTCCAGGTGACGCAGAGTCAGCTGGCAGGTATTCGGACGGACATTTCTTCTCTGGTACAGGGCCAGAGAGCGATCTTAGACGAGTTCCGAGCCTTCCGGCAAGATCTGCAGTTCCTGTTCGCAGGTCGAGCCTCCACCTCCACTTCTGCTCCCACCGAGCCACCACCACCACCACCCGCCCTCGAGTAGCTGCACCTTATTCATCTTTTCTGCTTTATTTTCTGTATTTTTCTTTCTTTATTTTTGATAGGCCATGTTGGCCATGTTTAGTTTCTTTTTGAGTATTCCACCTGCAGGTACACTTTGTACTACAACTCATTTTCAGTTATATGGAATACATTTATATTTTCTTTTATGCCATGTGTTATCTTTACTATTTTTTTTTTTTTTGCTTTCCGTCAAGCTATCTGTTCTCTATACTTTGACTATGTATGTAGTACCACTTGTCTAATTGTTATATGCGATTCAGTTGATGATTTCCGTTTATTACCGCCTGGTTTCAATTCCCAATACTGTTGAGATTGCTTCAACACAGTATGGCGGTAATAAAGAAAGGCAGCCCCTTTGCGTGCTATACGTTAGCGCGCCTGGATAGTCAATATCTTATCGCATAGACCTCTTAGACAATCGGGAAACACCAGTTCAGACCATTAGATTTACAGTGATATTGGCATTGTCTGTTTGTGCATAATTATTTCATTATGTTCTATTTATCTACTTTTTGTTCCTTGTAATGCTCGTGGTATCCAGTTGGTATTCTGTGTAGATTTTTCTTATTTACAGGATGACCGCTGCTGTGGAATTCCATTTTTCTCGCATTCTGCCATCCCGGTAACTTCTTTCCTTGCTCTTCTTGTCCAAACATTGAGGACAATGTTGCATATAAGTTTGGGGGTGCGGTATGCTATACCACTTGCATACGCATGCAATGTTCGGTTATTATTTTGAGTGTCATTGTAGAGCAGTTTTTTTTTCTTTCTTTTCTTCTTCTCGATATTTTTGGATGCTTGCCATGATGTCTTGCTTTTTAAAGGAAGTCATTCGAATGAATGTCCGAGGTAAATGCAGCAGGTAGTTAAGAACTGTAGCATTGTAAATACCCGCACTTTTGCAAGCTTGATAGTAAGCTAGAACGGTCTACATTATTGTCCAAATTCGAGCACGTACAGTTCTTGCCCTAAATTTGTCCTTTACCGCACAAATTCGCACACATGCATTTTAAATTGTGGGGTATAAGTCTGAGGGAGAATTTTTAAAATTTCTGTTTTTATCTGAACAGCTTAGAGAATAAGTTCTTCCGGTTGTTGTAAAAATAAAAAATAAAAAGAGAAAAATATGCAATAAGCCTTCTCACTAAATAAACCGGATTTCTATGCCTCAAAGCAAGAAATATTCATGTAAAAGTGTGTAAGGTTGAGCAGTAATAAGAGGGTGGCTTGCTTACGCTCATCGCCTTGTAAGCTCGGTTGTTAAGTCCGAGGGGTGCTTCTTCACCTAATGCCCTAAAACCAATTGGTTTGGGAGTCATTGGCCCAATGCCGCTACATGGGCTTACAAGAAAGCAAAAAGAGCTAAGCATTGCACGGTCATCCGCACATGAGCAATCATGAATGTTTTGTGATAATGAAACAGCCGTGTTGAGCATTTTCAATGAGTTTTTCTCTTAAAAATAGATTTGTTCGTTTTCTTCTCCAAATATGACAAAAGCCACACGTTAGAATGCATGTGGGGACTGTCGTTCATTTATAGCTTGTGAAAGTCCATTTTTGCTAATGACCACATAGTTCTGTAATACTTGTTGCATTTGCCAATTGTGAAATGAATGGATGAGCGCCCTTTATCTAGTTGATGACTGAGCATGATTAAACTTTTGTATAAGATAGTTGATTTCATTTTTGTAATATTGTATTGCTAAGGGACTAGCAATATGTAAGTTTGGGGGTGTGATAAGTGTTCAATTCTATGCATTTGAACCATCTTTATTGCATATGTTAGTTCCGTTTTTGCGTTTACCGAGATATGTTTACGGTATTTTTGTGTTTTTGATGTTTTGCAGGTATTGGAGTAAATGGAGCAAAGTTGGAAGCTTTCTGCAGTCAAGAGATGAAATCAGAAAATGTTGCCAAGGCATCTCGATCAATCGAGATGTGGATTTCGATCAATCGAGATTTCGATTGATCGAAATCTCATTTCGATTGATCGAAATCTCGATCAATCGAAATGCAATTTCGATCAATCGAAATGCTGCAGAGCCCACTTGGCCACTTGCTCACCTGCTCTCCCACTTGCAACAAAATCCCCCTTTTTGCACGACTTAGGGGGATTGTCTGACTTGAACAAGACTTTTGGGGGCCTTCTTGATACAAGAGATATATATAATGATATATATATATATATGGTGGGCCCAAAGGAGCCAAAAAGCATACAAAAAGCACCAAAAGCCACATATCTCATATCTCTCAATATACACATCAGGAGACTTGAGGAGAGACCTTCGGGAGAGGAAGAGAAAAGCTGAACCAGACCAAGAAGCTTCATTCTCTTCATCAATGGAAGGGTGCAAGGCAACCATGAGCAACTAACTCTTCTACTAGGGTGTTGGTTTCAACCCCTAGCCATGTAAACTTGTTCATCTTTGTAGCTCTTGGGGATTTGTAATTAAATGTTGATTATTTAGCCTAGTGATTATGTACACAAATACATTTCTTATATATATTCATTTGATATGGAATTTATTCTTGTCTTAGAGTAGGTTTTGTCACTTGAATGCACAACATTTGCATATTCCACAAGAAGTGCAAATGATGGCTAGATAATGGTGTTTAAATGAATGTGTGATGCTAGTTTGTATAGACCATGCCAAGACAAGGTAGTTTGGATGCATGGAGTGTTTACGTAGAGAGTAGAGTAATTAGGTAGTTAGTTAGGTTGAAGAGCTATGCTTGTTGAAGATGGATTATGATAGGTTAGCACACACATTGATCTTTTGATATGTCATTGAGGTCACAAGCCTAATGACATTGTTAGGCATTTAATTAATGAATCCCATGCTTGCTACACTTATGAACATGTGAATGGCTAGTGGTGGCAACCAACCCTAGTTCTCTCTCCCAACTTTACTCTTTAATTTTATCATCATTTCATTTACGCAATAATTTTAAACACAAAACCAAAAACCTGTTTTTAGAATTAAAGTAGAATTAATCTTTCTTTATGACAATTAACGACTAGTCCTCGTGGGATCGATACCCTCTATATAGAACCTTATCTACAAAGATTCGTGCTCTTGCGAGTGGTTAAATTATATTTTGATAAAAAGGGCAAAATTAAGCTTACAATATAATTTAGTTCCGACCACATCAAACATGCCGATCCAATCTTCATCCAGTTTCGTTTGAGTCATTCTAATTTGAAAAGAGCTTTTCCAAGAAGAAATCATGCGTGATCACAATCGTCTGGTGCCTTGTGCCAGATTCGACTATCTCAACCTCCTAAAGAAACAAACGTGAGAAAAATGATCTAAACTAGTTTCGTTTGAGTTGTTTTGATTTAAAAAGTCTCATTTGTAGGTAAATCGTGGCATAATCAGAATTGTATGTTCTTTTTTGCCAAATTAGATCATCTAAACGTCCAAAAAAAGAACGAGTATGCCGATCTTATCGTCTAAACGTCCAAAAGAAAGAACGAGCATGCCGATCTTACCTTCATCCAGTTTTGTTTGAGTCGTTTTAATTCGAAAAGAGCAATTTCTTGAAGAGATCGTGCGTGATCACAACCGCGTGGTGCTTTGTGCGAAATTCAACAGTCTGAACATGCAAAAGAAACGAGCATGGGAAAATAATTTAGTTAGCTTTGTTTGAGTTGTTTTAATTCGAAAAGTCTCATTTACTGATAAATTATGGCACAATCGGAGTTGTACATTACTTTTTGCCTAATTAGATCATCTAAACGTAAAAAGGAGACAATGAATATGCTGATGCAATCTTCATCTAGTTTCGTTTGAGTCGTTCTAATTCGGAAAGAGCTTTTCCTAGCAGAAATATTGCGTGATCATAATCTTGTGGTGCCTTGGGTCAACTTCGAATGTCTACACCTCCTAAAGAAATGAAAGTGGGAAAAAATTATTTAAACAAGTTTCATATGAGTTGTTCTGACTCTAAAACTCTCATTTATAGATAAATCGTGGTATAATTAGAATTGGACATTGCATTTAACCAAATTTGGTCATCTAGACATCCAGTAGAAATAATGAGCATGTCGATTCTATCTTCATCGAGTTTTGTCTTAGTCGATCTAATTCAAAAAGAGCAATTCCAAGCAGAAAGCTTGCGTGATCGCAATCGTACGCTAACTTGTGCCAGATTCGACAATATGAGCATCGAAAAGAAATGAGCGATGAAAAAATAATTTAAACCAGTTTCATTTGAGTTATTTTGATTCAAAATGTCTCATTTCTTGAGAAATCGTGCAACATTCGAAATTATATGTTGCTTTTTGAGAACTTAGATTGTTTAAACGTCCAAAAGAAACAATGAACATGCAAATCCAATCTTCATCCAGTTTCATTTGAGTCTTTCTAATTAGAAAAGAGCTTTTTCAAGAAGAAATTGTGCGTGATCACAATCGTGTGGTGCCCTATGCCAGATTCGACTATCTCAGCCTCCTAAAGAAACGAACGTGAGAAAAATGATTTAAACTAGTTTCGTTTGAGTTGTTTTGATTTAAAAAGTCTCATTTGTAGATAAATCGTGGCCTAATCAGAATTGTATGTTGCTTTTTACGAAATTAGATCGTCTAAACGTCCAAAAGAAAGAACGAGCATGCCGATGCTACCTTCATCCAATTTTCTTTGAGTCGTTCTAATTTGAAAAGAGCAATTCCTAGAAGATATTGTGCGTGATCAAAATCGTGTGGTGCTTTGTGCCAAATTCGACTGTCTGAACATCCAATAGAAACGAGCATGGGAAAATTAATTTAAATTAACTTCGTCTGAGTTGTTTTAATTCGAAAAGTCTGATTTCTAAATAAATCGTGCCACAAAGAGAATTGGACGTTGCTTTTTGCCAAATTAGATCTTCTAAACGTGTAAAAAAGACAATGAACATGCTGATCCAATCTTCATCCAGTTTCGTTTTAGTCGTTCTTATTAGAAAAGAGCCTTTCCTAGCAGAAATCGTGCGTGATTACAATCTTGTGGGGCCTTGGGTCAACTTCGACTATCTGGACCTCCTAAAGAAATGAACGTGGGAAAAATTATTTAAACAAGTTTTATTTGAGTTGTTTTGATTCTAAAACTATTATTTCTAGATAAATCGTGCCATAATCAGAATTGTACATTACTTTTAAGCAAATTAGATCATTTAGACATCCAGGATAAACAATGAGCATGCCGATCCTATCTTCATCGAGTTTTGTCTTAGTCGTTCTAATTCGAAAAGAGCAGTTCCAAGCAGAAATGGTGCATGATCCCAATTGTATGGTAACTTGTGCCAGATTTGACAATAGGAGCATCCAAAAGAAACGAGCCAGAAAAAATAATTTAAACCAGTTTTATTTGAGTTATTTTGATTCAAAAAGCCTCATTTCTAGAGAAATCGTGCAACAATCGGAATTATACGTTGCTTTTTGAGAACTTAGATTGTCTAAACGTCTAAAAGAAACAATGAACTTGCCGATCCAATCTTCATCCAGTTTCGTTAGAGTCGTTCTAATTCGAAAAGAGCTTTTCCAAGCAAAAATCGTGCGATATCACAATCGTGTGGTGCCTTGTGCCAGATTCGACTATCTCAACCTCGTAAAGAACTAAACGTGAGAAAAATGATTTAAACTAGTTTCGTTTAAGTTGCTTTGAATTAAAAAATCTCATTTCAAGATAAATCGTGACATAATCAGAATTGTACGTTGCTTTTTGCCAAATTAGATCGTCTAAACGTCCAAAAGAAAGAACGAGCATGTCGATTTTACCTTCAACCAGTTTTGTTGAGTTGTTTTAATTCGAAAAGAGCAATTCCTAGAAGATATCGTGCGTGATCACAACCGTATGGTGCTTTGTGCCAAATTCGGCTGTCTGAACGTCCAAAAGAAATCAGCATGGGAAAAATAATTTAAATTAGCTTCGTTTGAATTGTTTTAATTCGAAAAGTCTCATTTCTAGAAAAATCTTGCCACAATCAGAATTGTACGTTGCTTTTTGCCTAATTAGATCATCTAAACGTCCAAAAGAGACAACGAACATGCTGATCCAATCTTCATTCAGTTTCATTTGAGTTGTACTAATTTGAAAAGAGCTTTTCCTAGCAGAAATCGTGCGTGTCACAATCTTGTGGTGCCTTGGGTCAACTTCGACTATCTGGACCTCCTAAAGAAACGAACATGGGAAAATTTATTTAGACAAGTTTCGTTTGAGTTGTTTTGATTCTAAAATTCTCATTTCTAGATAAATCTTGGCATAATAATAATTGTACATTGCTTTTAACCAAATTAGATTATTTAGACATCCAGTAGAAACAGTGAGCATGCCAACCCTATCTTCATCGAGTTTTGTCTTAGTCGTTCTAATTCGAAAAGAGCAATTCCAAGCACAAATCGTGCGTGATCCCAATCGTATGGCAACTTGTGCCAGATTCGGCAATATGAGCATCCAAAAGAAACGAGCCAGAAAAAATAATTTAAACTACTTTCATTTGAGTTATTTTGATTCAAAAAGTCTCATTTCCGGAGACATCGTGCAACAATCGAAATTATACGTTTCTTTTTGCGAACATAGATTGTTTAAACGTCCAAAAGAAATAATGAACATGCCGATCTAATCTTCATCCAGTTTCGTTTGAGTCGTTCTAATTCGAAAAGGGCTTTTCCAAGCAGAAATCGTGCGAGATCACAATCTTGTGGTGCCTTGTGCCAGATTCGACTATCAGAACCTCCTAAAGAAACGAACGTGAGAAAATTTATTTAAACTGGTTTCGTTTGAGTTATTTTAATTTAAAAAGTCTCATTTGTAGATAAATCGTGGCATAATCAGAATTGTATGTAACTTTTTGCCAAATTAGATCGTCTAAACGTCCAAAAGAAAGAACGAGCATGCCGATCTTACCTTCATCCAGTTTTGTTTGAGTCGTTTTAATTCGAAAAGAGCAATTTCTTGAAGAGATCGTGCGTGATCACAACCGCGTGGTGCTTTGTGCGAAATTCAACAGTCTGAACATGCAAAAGAAACGAGCATGGGAAAATAATTTAGTTAGCTTTGTTTGAGTTGTTTTAATTCGAAAAGTCTCATTTACTGATAAATTATGGCACAATCGGAGTTGTACATTACTTTTTGCCTAATTAGATCATCTAAACGTAAAAAGGAGACAATGAATATGCTGATGCAATCTTCATCTAGTTTCGTTTGAGTCGTTCTAATTCGGAAAGAGCTTTTCCTAGCAGAAATATTGCGTGATCATAATCTTGTGGTGCCTTGGGTCAACTTCGAATGTCTACACCTCCTAAAGAAATGAAAGTGGGAAAAAATTATTTAAACAAGTTTCATATGAGTTGTTCTGACTCTAAAACTCTCATTTATAGATAAATCGTGGTATAATTAGAATTGGACATTGCATTTAACCAAATTTGGTCATCTAGACATCCAGTAGAAATAATGAGCATGTCGATTCTATCTTCATCGAGTTTTGTCTTAGTCGATCTAATTCAAAAAGAGCAATTCCAAGCAGAAAGCTTGCGTGATCGCAATCGTACGCTAACTTGTGCCAGATTCGACAATATGAGCATCGAAAAGAAATGAGCGATGAAAAAATAATTTAAACCAGTTTCATTTGAGTTATTTTGATTCAAAATGTCTCATTTCTTGAGAAATCGTGCAACATTCGAAATTATATGTTGCTTTTTGAGAACTTAGATTGTTTAAACGTCCAAAAGAAACAATGAACATGCAAATCCAATCTTCATCCAGTTTCATTTGAGTCTTTCTAATTAGAAAAGAGCTTTTTCAAGAAGAAATTGTGCGTGATCACAATCGTGTGGTGCCCTATGCCAGATTCGACTATCTCAGCCTCCTAAAGAAACGAACGTGAGAAAAATGATTTAAACTAGTTTCGTTTGAGTTGTTTTGATTTAAAAAGTCTCATTTGTAGATAAATCGTGGCCTAATCAGAATTGTATGTTGCTTTTTACGAAATTAGATCGTCTAAACGTCCAAAAGAAAGAACGAGCATGCCGATGCTACCTTCATCCAATTTTCTTTGAGTCGTTCTAATTTGAAAAGAGCAATTCCTAGAAGATATTGTGCGTGATCAAAATCGTGTGGTGCTTTGTGCCAAATTCGACTGTCTGAACATCCAATAGAAACGAGCATGGGAAAATTAATTTAAATTAACTTCGTCTGAGTTGTTTTAATTCGAAAAGTCTGATTTCTAAATAAATCGTGCCACAAAGAGAATTGGACGTTGCTTTTTGCCAAATTAGATCTTCTAAACGTGTAAAAAAGACAATGAACATGCTGATCCAATCTTCATCCAGTTTCGTTTTAGTCGTTCTTATTAGAAAAGAGCCTTTCCTAGCAGAAATCGTGCGTGATTACAATCTTGTGGGGCCTTGGGTCAACTTCGACTATCTGGACCTCCTAAAGAAATGAACGTGGGAAAAATTATTTAAACAAGTTTTATTTGAGTTGTTTTGATTCTAAAACTATTATTTCTAGATAAATCGTGCCATAATCAGAATTGTACATTACTTTTAAGCAAATTAGATCATTTAGACATCCAGGATAAACAATGAGCATGCCGATCCTATCTTCATCGAGTTTTGTCTTAGTCGTTCTAATTCGAAAAGAGCAGTTCCAAGCAGAAATGGTGCATGATCCCAATTGTATGGTAACTTGTGCCAGATTTGACAATAGGAGCATCCAAAAGAAACGAGCCAGAAAAAATAATTTAAACCAGTTTTATTTGAGTTATTTTGATTCAAAAAGCCTCATTTCTAGAGAAATCGTGCAACAATCGGAATTATACGTTGCTTTTTGAGAACTTAGATTGTCTAAACGTCTAAAAGAAACAATGAACTTGCCGATCCAATCTTCATCCAGTTTCGTTAGAGTCGTTCTAATTCGAAAAGAGCTTTTCCAAGCAAAAATCGTGCGATATCACAATCGTGTGGTGCCTTGTGCCAGATTCGACTATCTCAACCTCGTAAAGAACTAAACGTGAGAAAAATGATTTAAACTAGTTTCGTTTAAGTTGCTTTGAATTAAAAAATCTCATTTCAAGATAAATCGTGACATAATCAGAATTGTACGTTGCTTTTTGCCAAATTAGATCGTCTAAACGTCCAAAAGAAAGAACGAGCATGTCGATTTTACCTTCAACCAGTTTTGTTGAGTTGTTTTAATTCGAAAAGAGCAATTCCTAGAAGATATCGTGCGTGATCACAACCGTATGGTGCTTTGTGCCAAATTCGGCTGTCTGAACGTCCAAAAGAAATCAGCATGGGAAAAATAATTTAAATTAGCTTCGTTTGAATTGTTTTAATTCGAAAAGTCTCATTTCTAGAAAAATCTTGCCACAATCAGAATTGTACGTTGCTTTTTGCCTAATTAGATCATCTAAACGTCCAAAAGAGACAACGAACATGCTGATCCAATCTTCATTCAGTTTCATTTGAGTTGTACTAATTTGAAAAGAGCTTTTCCTAGCAGAAATCGTGCGTGTCACAATCTTGTGGTGCCTTGGGTCAACTTCGACTATCTGGACCTCCTAAAGAAACGAACATGGGAAAATTTATTTAGACAAGTTTCGTTTGAGTTGTTTTGATTCTAAAATTCTCATTTCTAGATAAATCTTGGCATAATAATAATTGTACATTGCTTTTAACCAAATTAGATTATTTAGACATCCAGTAGAAACAGTGAGCATGCCAACCCTATCTTCATCGAGTTTTGTCTTAGTCGTTCTAATTCGAAAAGAGCAATTCCAAGCACAAATCGTGCGTGATCCCAATCGTATGGCAACTTGTGCCAGATTCGGCAATATGAGCATCCAAAAGAAACGAGCCAGAAAAAATAATTTAAACTACTTTCATTTGAGTTATTTTGATTCAAAAAGTCTCATTTCCGGAGACATCGTGCAACAATCGAAATTATACGTTTCTTTTTGCGAACATAGATTGTTTAAACGTCCAAAAGAAATAATGAACATGCCGATCTAATCTTCATCCAGTTTCGTTTGAGTCGTTCTAATTCGAAAAGGGCTTTTCCAAGCAGAAATCGTGCGAGATCACAATCTTGTGGTGCCTTGTGCCAGATTCGACTATCAGAACCTCCTAAAGAAACGAACGTGAGAAAATTTATTTAAACTGGTTTCGTTTGAGTTATTTTAATTTAAAAAGTCTCATTTGTAGATAAATCGTGGCATAATCAGAATTGTATGTAACTTTTTGCCAAATTAGATCGTCTAAACGTCCAAAAGAAAGAACGAGCATGCCGATCTTACCTTCATCCAGTTTTGTTTGAGTCGTTTTAATTCGAAAAGAGCAATTTCTTGAAGAGATCGTGCGTGATCACAACCGCGTGGTGCTTTGTGCGAAATTCAACAGTCTGAACATGCAAAAGAAACGAGCATGGGAAAATAATTTAGTTAGCTTTGTTTGAGTTGTTTTAATTCGAAAAGTCTCATTTACTGATAAATTATGGCACAATCGGAGTTGTACATTACTTTTTGCCTAATTAGATCATCTAAACGTAAAAAGGAGACAATGAATATGCTGATGCAATCTTCATCTAGTTTCGTTTGAGTCGTTCTAATTCGGAAAGAGCTTTTCCTAGCAGAAATATTGCGTGATCATAATCTTGTGGTGCCTTGGGTCAACTTCGAATGTCTACACCTCCTAAAGAAATGAAAGTGGGAAAAAATTATTTAAACAAGTTTCATATGAGTTGTTCTGACTCTAAAACTCTCATTTATAGATAAATCGTGGTATAATTAGAATTGGACATTGCATTTAACCAAATTTGGTCATCTAGACATCCAGTAGAAATAATGAGCATGTCGATTCTATCTTCATCGAGTTTTGTCTTAGTCGATCTAATTCAAAAAGAGCAATTCCAAGCAGAAAGCTTGCGTGATCGCAATCGTACGCTAACTTGTGCCAGATTCGACAATATGAGCATCGAAAAGAAATGAGCGATGAAAAAATAATTTAAACCAGTTTCATTTGAGTTATTTTGATTCAAAATGTCTCATTTCTTGAGAAATCGTGCAACATTCGAAATTATATGTTGCTTTTTGAGAACTTAGATTGTTTAAACGTCCAAAAG
Source organism: Cornus controversa (assembly GCA_026545225.1). Taxonomy (NCBI): domain Eukaryota; kingdom Viridiplantae; phylum Streptophyta; class Magnoliopsida; order Cornales; family Cornaceae; genus Cornus; species Cornus controversa. Next base: position 1,530,211 of record CM048851.1, on the reverse strand, counting down.
AAACAATGAACATGCAAATCCAATCTTCATCCAGTTTCATTTGAGTCTTTCTAATTAGAAAAGAGCTTTTTCAAGAAGAAATTGTGCGTGATCACAATCGTGTGGTGCCCTATGCCAGATTCGACTATCTCAGCCTCCTAAAGAAACGAACGTGAGAAAAATGATTTAAACTAGTTTCGTTTGAGTTGTTTTGATTTAAAAAGTCTCATTTGTAGATAAATCGTGGCCTAATCAGAATTGTATGTTGCTTTTTACGAAATTAGATCGTCTAAACGTCCAAAAGAAAGAACGAGCATGCCGATGCTACCTTCATCCAATTTTCTTTGAGTCGTTCTAATTTGAAAAGAGCAATTCCTAGAAGATATTGTGCGTGATCAAAATCGTGTGGTGCTTTGTGCCAAATTCGACTGTCTGAACATCCAATAGAAACGAGCATGGGAAAATTAATTTAAATTAACTTCGTCTGAGTTGTTTTAATTCGAAAAGTCTGATTTCTAAATAAATCGTGCCACAAAGAGAATTGGACGTTGCTTTTTGCCAAATTAGATCTTCTAAACGTGTAAAAAAGACAATGAACATGCTGATCCAATCTTCATCCAGTTTCGTTTTAGTCGTTCTTATTAGAAAAGAGCCTTTCCTAGCAGAAATCGTGCGTGATTACAATCTTGTGGGGCCTTGGGTCAACTTCGACTATCTGGACCTCCTAAAGAAATGAACGTGGGAAAAATTATTTAAACAAGTTTTATTTGAGTTGTTTTGATTCTAAAACTATTATTTCTAGATAAATCGTGCCATAATCAGAATTGTACATTACTTTTAAGCAAATTAGATCATTTAGACATCCAGGATAAACAATGAGCATGCCGATCCTATCTTCATCGAGTTTTGTCTTAGTCGTTCTAATTCGAAAAGAGCAGTTCCAAGCAGAAATGGTGCATGATCCCAATTGTATGGTAACTTGTGCCAGATTTGACAATAGGAGCATCCAAAAGAAACGAGCCAGAAAAAATAATTTAAACCAGTTTTATTTGAGTTATTTTGATTCAAAAAGCCTCATTTCTAGAGAAATCGTGCAACAATCGGAATTATACGTTGCTTTTTGAGAACTTAGATTGTCTAAACGTCTAAAAGAAACAATGAACTTGCCGATCCAATCTTCATCCAGTTTCGTTAGAGTCGTTCTAATTCGAAAAGAGCTTTTCCAAGCAAAAATCGTGCGATATCACAATCGTGTGGTGCCTTGTGCCAGATTCGACTATCTCAACCTCGTAAAGAACTAAACGTGAGAAAAATGATTTAAACTAGTTTCGTTTAAGTTGCTTTGAATTAAAAAATCTCATTTCAAGATAAATCGTGACATAATCAGAATTGTACGTTGCTTTTTGCCAAATTAGATCGTCTAAACGTCCAAAAGAAAGAACGAGCATGTCGATTTTACCTTCAACCAGTTTTGTTGAGTTGTTTTAATTCGAAAAGAGCAATTCCTAGAAGATATCGTGCGTGATCACAACCGTATGGTGCTTTGTGCCAAATTCGGCTGTCTGAACGTCCAAAAGAAATCAGCATGGGAAAAATAATTTAAATTAGCTTCGTTTGAATTGTTTTAATTCGAAAAGTCTCATTTCTAGAAAAATCTTGCCACAATCAGAATTGTACGTTGCTTTTTGCCTAATTAGATCATCTAAACGTCCAAAAGAGACAACGAACATGCTGATCCAATCTTCATTCAGTTTCATTTGAGTTGTACTAATTTGAAAAGAGCTTTTCCTAGCAGAAATCGTGCGTGTCACAATCTTGTGGTGCCTTGGGTCAACTTCGACTATCTGGACCTCCTAAAGAAACGAACATGGGAAAATTTATTTAGACAAGTTTCGTTTGAGTTGTTTTGATTCTAAAATTCTCATTTCTAGATAAATCTTGGCATAATAATAATTGTACATTGCTTTTAACCAAATTAGATTATTTAGACATCCAGTAGAAACAGTGAGCATGCCAACCCTATCTTCATCGAGTTTTGTCTTAGTCGTTCTAATTCGAAAAGAGCAATTACAAGCAGAAATCGTGCGAGATCCCTATCGTGTGGTAACTTGTGCCAGATTCGACAATATGAGCATCCAAAAGAAACGAGCCAGAAAAAAATAATTTAAACTAGTTTCATTTGAGTTATTTTGATTCAAAAAGTCTTATTTCTAGAGACATCGTGCAATAATCGAAATTATACATTGCATTTGCGAACTTAGATTGTCTAAACGTCCAAAAGAAACAAGGAACATGCTGATCCAATCTTCATCCAGTTTCGTTTGAGTCGTTCTAATTCGAAAAGAGCTTTTCCAAGCAAAAATCGTGCAAGATCACAATCGTGTGGTGACTTGTGCTAGATTCGTTTATCTCAACCTCCTAGAGAAACGAACGTGAGAAAAATTATTTAAACTAGTTTCGTTTGAGTATTTTTGATTTAAAAAGTCTCATTTGTAGGAAAATCGTGGCATAATCAGAGTTGTATGTTGCTTTTTACCAAATTAGATCGTCTAAACGTCCAAAAGAAAGAACTAGCATGTCGATCTTACCTTCATGTAGTTTTGTTTGAGTCGTTTTAATTCGAAAAGAGCAATTCCTAAAAGATATCGTGCGCGATCACAACCGTATGGTGCTTTGTGCCAAATTCGACTGTCTGAACATCCAAAAGAAACGAGCATGGGAAAAATAATTTAAATTAGCTTCGTTTGAGTTGTTTTAATTCAAAAAGTCTCATTTCTAGAAAAATCGTGCCACAATCAGAATTGTACGTTGCTTGTAGTAACCTTTGTGGACGGGTGTGAGTGGGCGGCTGCGAAGACAGATACTGGGATGAGCTACCACACTGATAGGGTGCAGGGTGCTCAATCCCACATCGCTTGGGTGTGGAAAAGGGGATGTGCTTATATGTAGTATGTTCTCTTCAAATGGTATAAGACCTTTTGGGGTAAAACCCAAGTGCAAAATCGTGCGGGTTATGGCCCAAAACGGACAATATCATACCATGTGTTGGAGCAGGGTATTACATTCCTTTTTGCCTAATTAGATCATCTAAACGTCCAAGAGAGACAATGAAAATGCTAATGCAATATTCATCTAGTTTCATTTGAGTCGTCCTAATTTGAAAAGAGCTTTTCCAAGCAGAAATTGGGCGTGATCACAATCTTGTGGTGCCTTGGGTCATCTTCGACTGTATAGACCTCCTAAAGAAACGAACGTGGAAAAAATTATTTAAACAAGTTTCGTTTGAGTTGTTTTGATTGTAAAACTCTCATTTCTAGATGAATCGTGGCATAATAATAATTGTACATTGCTTTTAACCAAATTAGATCATTCAGACATCCAGCAGAAACAATGAGCATGCCGATCTTATCTTCATCGAGTTTTCTCTTAGTCGTTCTAGTTAGAAAAGAGCAATTCCAAGTAGAAAGTGTGCGAGATCACAATCGTATGCTAACTTGTGCCAGATTCGACAATATGAGCATCCAAAAGAAACGAGCCACGAAAAAATAATTTAAACCAGTGTCATTTGAGTTATTTTGATTCAAAAAGTCTCATTTCTTAAGAAATCGTGAAACAATGAAAATTATATGTTGCTTTTTGAAAACTTAGATTGTCTACCGTCCAAAACAAACAACGAACATGCTGATCCAATCTTCATCCAGTTTCATTTGAGTCGTTCTAATTCGAAAAGAGCTTTTCCTAGCAGAAATCATGTGTGATTACAAACTTGTGGTGCCTTGGGTCAACTTCGATTATCTGGACCTCCTAAAGAAATGAACGTGTGAAAAATTATTTAAACAAGTTTCGTTTGAGTTGTTTTGATTCTAAAATTCTCATTTCTAGATAAATCGTGGCATAATCAGAATTGTACAATTCTTTTAACCAAATTAGATTATTTAGACATCCGACAGAAACAATGAGCATGCCGACCCTATCTTCATCGAGTTTTGTCTTAGTCGTTCTACTTCAAAAAGAGCAATTACAAGCAGAAATCGTATGCTAACTTGTGCCAGATTCGACAATATGAGCATCCAAAAGAAACGAGCCACGAAAAAATAATTTAAACCAGTTTCATTTGAGTTATTTTCATTCAAAAAGTCTCATTTCTTGAGAAATCGTGCAACAATCGGAATTATACGTTACTTTTTTAGAACTTAGATTGTTTAAACGTCCAAAAGAAACAACGAACATGCCGATCCAATCTTCATCCAGTTTTGTTTCACTCGTTCTAATTCGAAAAGGGCTTTTCTAGTACAAATCTTGCGTGATCACAATCGTGTGGTGCCTTGAGCCAGATTCGACTATCTCATCCTCCTAAAGAAACGAACGTGAGAAAATTTCTTTAAACTAGTTTCGTTTGAGTTGTTTTGATTTGAAAAGTCTCATTTGTAGATAAATCATGGCATAATCAGAATTGTATGTTACTTTTTGCCAAATTAGATCATTTGAACGTCCAAAAGAAAGAACGAGCATGCCGATCTTACCATAATCCAGTTTTGTTTGAGTTGTTTTAATTCGAAAAGAGTATTTCCTAGAAGTTATCGTGCATGATCATAACCGTATGGTGGTTTGTGCCAAATTCAACTATCTGAACATCCAAAAGAAATGAGCGTGGGAAAAATAATTTAAATTAGCTTCGCTAGAGTTGTTTTAATTCAAAAAGTCTGATTTCTAAAAAAATTGTGCCACAATTGGAATTGTACGTTGCTTTTTGCCTAATTAGATCATCTAAACGTCCAAAAGAGACAATGAAAATGCTGCTGCAATATTCATCTAGTTTCGTTTTATTCGTCCTAATTCGAAAAGACCTTTTCCAAGCAAAAATCGTGCGTGATCACAATCTTGTGGTGTGTTGGGTCATCTTCGACTGTCTAGACCTCCTAAAGAAACGAACGTGGAAAAAATTATTTAAACAAGTTTCGTTTGAGTTGTTTTGATTCTAAAACTCTCATTTCTAGATAAATCGTGGCATAATAATAATTGTACATTGCTTTTAACCAAATTAGATCATTTAGACATCCAGCAGAAACAATGAGCATGCCGACCCTATCTCCATTGAGTTTTGTCTTAGTCGTTCTAATTCGAAAAGAGCAATTCCAAGTAGAAAGCGTGCGTGATCACAATCGTACGCTAACTTGTGCCAGATTCGACAATATGAGCATCCAAAAGAAATGAACCACAAAAAAATAATTTAAACTAGTTTCATTTGAGTTATTTTGATTCAAAAAGTCTCATTTCTTGATAAATCGTGCAACAATCAGAATTATACGTTGCTTTTTGAGAACTTAGATTGTATACACGTCCAAAAGAAACAACGAACATGCCGATCCAATCTTCATCCAGTTTCGTTTCAGTCGTTATAATTCGAAAAGGGCTTTCCCTATCAGAAATCGTGCGTGATCGTAATCGTGTGGTGCCTTGAGCCAGATTCGACTATCTAAACCTCCTAAAGAAAGGAACGTGAGAAAAATTATTTAAACTGGTTTCGTTTGAGTTGTTTCGATTTAAAAAGTCTCATTTGTAGATAAATAATGGCATAATCAGAATTGTATGTTGCTTTTTGCCAAATTAGATCGTCTAAACGTCCGAAAGAAAGAACGAGCATGCCGATATTACCTTCATCCAGTTTTGTTTGAGTTATTTTAATTCGAAAAGAGCAATTTCTAGAAGATATCGTGCGTGATCACAACCGTAAGGTGCTTTGTGCAAAATTCGACTGTGTGAACATCCAAAAGAAAGGAGCATGGGAAAAATAATTTAAATTAGCTTTCTCTCAGTTGTTTTAATTCGAAAAGTCAATTTTCTAAATAATTCGTGCCACAATCGGAATTGTACGTTACTTTTTGCCTAATTAGATCATCTAATCATCCAAAAGAGACAATAAACATGCTGATCCAATCTTCATCCAGTTTCGTTTGAGTCGTTCGAATTCAGAACGTGCTTTTCCTAGCAGAAATCATGCGTGATTACAATCTTGCGGTGACTTGGGTCAACTTCGACTATCTGGACCTCCTAAAGAAACGAACGTGGGAAAAATTATTTAAACAAGTTTCGTTTGAGTTGTTTAGATTCTAAAACTCTCATTTCTAGATAACTCGTGGCATAATAATAATTGTACATTGCTTTTAACCAAATTAGATAATTTAGATATTAAGTATAAACAATGAGTATGTCGATCCTATGTTCATCGAGTTTTGTCTTAGTTGTTCTAATTTGAAAAGAGCAATTCCAAGCAGAAATCATGCGTGATCCCTATCATATGGTAACTTGTGCCAGATTCGACAATATGAGCATCCAAAAGAAATGAGCCAGAAAAAAATGATTTAAACTAGTTTCGTTTGAGTTATTTTGATTCAAAAAGTCTCATTTCTAGAGACTTCGTGCAACAATCGAAATTATACGTTGCTTTTTGAGAACTTAGATTGTCTAAACGTCCAAAAGAAACAACGAGCATTCCGATCCAATCTTCATACAGTTTCGTTTTAGTCGTTCTAATTCGAAAAGGGCTTTTCCTAGCAGAAATCGTGCGTGATCACAATCGTGTTGCGCCTTGAGCCAGATTCGGCTATCTCAACCTCCTAAAGAAACGAACGTGAGAAAAATTATTTAAACTAGTTTCGTTTGAGTTGTTTTGATTTAAAAAGTCTCATTTGTACATAAATCGTGGCATAATTAGAATTATTTGTTGCTTTTTGCCAAATTAGATCATCTGAACGTCCAAAAGAAAGAACGAGCATGCCGATCTTACCTTCATCCAATTTTGTTTGAGTCATTTTAATTCGAAAAGAGCAACTCCTAGAAGATACGTGCGTGATCACACCCGTATGGTGCTTTGTGCCAAATTCGACTGTCTGAACATCCAAAAGAAACGACCATGGGAAAAATAATTTAAATTAGCTTCGTTTGAGTTGTTTTACTTCGAAAGCTCTCATTTGTAGAAAAATCAGAATTGTACGTTGCTTTTTGCCTAATTAGATCATCTAAACGTCCAAAAGAGACAATGAACATGCTGATCCAATCTTCATCTAGTTTCGTTTGAGTCGTCCTAATTTGGAAGGAGCTTTTCCAAGCCGAAATCGTGCGTGATCACAATCTTATGGTGCCTTGGGTCAACTTCGACTATCTAGACCTCCTAAAGAAACGAATGTGGGAAAATTATTTCAACAAGTTTCGTTTGAGTTGTTTTGATTCTAAAATTCTCATTTCTAGATGAATCGTGACATAATCATAATTATACATTACTTTTAACCAAATTAGATTATTTAGACATCCAGCAGAAACAATGAGCATGCCAACCCTATCTTCATCGAGTTTTGTCTTAGTCGTTCTAATTCAAAAAGAGCAATTCCAAGCAGAAATCGTGCGTGATCCCAATCGTATGGCAACTTGTGCCAGATTCGGCAATATAAGCATCCAAAAGAAACGAGCCAGAAAAAAATAATTTAAACTAGTTTCATTTGAGTTATTTTGATTCAAAAAGTCTCATTTCCGGAGATATCGTGCAACAATCGGAATTATACGTTTCTTTTTGCCAACATAGATTGCTTAAACGTCCAAAAGAAACAATGAACATGACGATCCAATCTTCATCCAGTTTCGTTTGAGTCATTCTAATTCGAAAAGAGCTTTTCCAAGTAGAAATCGTGCGAGATCACAATCTTGTGGTGCCTTGTGCCAAATTCGACTATCTCAACCTCCTAAAGAAACGAACGTGAGAAAAATTATTTAAACTGGTTTCGTTTGAGTTGTTTTAATTTAAAAAGTCTCATTTGTAGATAAATCGAGGCATAATCAGAATTGTATGTTGCTTTTTGCCAAATTAGATCGTCTAAACGTCCAAAAAAAAGAACGAGCATGCCGATCTTACCTTCATCCAGTTTTGTTTGAGTCGTTTTAATTCGAAAAGAGCAATTCATAGAAGATGTCGTGCGTGATCACAACCATATGGCACTTTGTGCCAAATTCGACTGTCTGAACATCCAAAAGAAATCAGCGTGGGAAAATTAATTTAAATTAGCTTCGTTTGAATTGTTTTAATTCGGAAAGTCTCATTTCTAGAAAAATCTTGCCACAATCGGAATTCTACATTGCTTTTTGCCTAATTAGATCATCTAAACGTCCAAAAGAGACAATGAACATGCTGAGCCAATCTTCATTCAATTTCGTTTGAATCGTACTAATTCGAAAAGAGCTTTTCCTAGCAGAAATCATGCGTGTCACAATCTTGTGGTGCCTTGGGTCAACTTCGAATGTCTAGGCCTCCTAAAGAAACGAACATGGGAAAAATTATTTAAACAAGTTTCGTTTGAGTTGTTTTAATTCTAAAACTCTTATTTCTAGATAAATTGTGGCATAATAATAATTGTACATTACTTTTAACCAAATTAGATCATTTAGACATCCAGCAGAAACAATGAGCATGCCGATCCTATCTTCATCGAGTTTTGTCTTAGTCGTTCTAATTTGAAAAGAGAAATTCTAAGTAGAAAGCGTGCGTGATCACAATCGTATGCTAACTTGTGCCAGATTCGACAACATAAGCATCCAAAAGAAACGAGCCACGAAAAGATAATTTAAACCAGTTTCATTTGAGTTATTTTGATTCAAAAAGTCTCATTTCTTGAGAAATCGTGCAACAATCGGAATTATACGTTTCTTTTTGCAAACATTGATTGTTTAAATGTCCAAAAGAAACAATGAACATGCCGATCCAATCTTCATCCAGTTTCGTTTGAGTCGTTCTAATTCAAAATGAGCTTTTCCAAGTAGAAATCGTACGAGATCACAATCTTGTGGTGCCTTGTGCCAGATTCGACTATCTCAACCTCCTAAAGAAACGAACGTGAGAAAAATTATTTAAACTGGTTTCGTTTGAGTTGTTTTAATTTAAAAAGTCTCATTTGTAGATAAATCGTGGCATAATCAGAATTGTATGTTGCTTTTTGCCAAATTAGATCATCTAAACGTCCAAAAGAGACAATGAACATGCTGATCCGATCTTCATCTAGTTTCGTTTGAGTCGTCCTAATTTGAAAAGAGCTTTTCCAAGTCGAAATCGTGCGTGATCACAATCTGCTGCTGCCTTGGGTCAACTTCGACTATCTAGACCTCCTAAAGAAATGAACGTGGGAAAAATTATTTAAACAAGTTTAGTTTGAGTTGTTTTAATTCTAAAATTCTCATTTCTATATAAATCGTGACATAATCATAAGTGTACATTGCTTTTAACCAAATTAGATCATTTAAACATCCAGCAGAAACAATGAGCATGCCAACCCTATCTTCATCGAGTTTTGTCTTAGTCGTTCTAATTGGAAAAGAGCAATTCCAAGCAAAAATCGTGTGTGATCCCAATCGTATGGCAACTTGTGCCAGATTTGGCAATATGAGCATCCAAAAGAAACGAGCCAGAAAAAAATAATTTAAACTAGTTTCATTTGAGTTGTTTTGATTCAAAAAGTGTCCTTTCCGGAGACATCGTGCAACAATCGGAATTATACGTTTCTTTTTGCGAACATTGATTGTTTAAACGTCCAAAAGAAACAATGAACATGCCGATCCAATCTTCATCCAGTTTCGTTTGAGTCGTTCTAATTCAAAAATAGCTTTTCCAAGTAGAAATCGTGCGGGATCACAATCTTGTGGTGTCTTGCGCCAGATTCGACTATCTCAACCTCCTAAAGAAACGAACGTGAGAAAAATTATTTAAACTGGTTTCGTTTGAGTTGTTTTAATTTAAAAAGTCTCATTTGTAGATAAATCGTGGCATAATCAGAATTGTATGTTGCTTTTTGCCAAATTAGATCGTCTAAACGTCCAAAAGAAAGAATGAGCATGCCGATCTTACCTTCATCCAGTTTTGTTTGAGTCGTTTTAATTCGAAAAGTGCAATTCGTAGAAGATATCGTGCGTGATCACAACCGTATGGCGCTTTGTGCCAAATTCGACTGTCTGAACATCCAAAAGAAATCTGCATAGGAAAAATAATTAAAATTAGCTTCGTTTGAATTGTTTTAATTCGAAAAGTCTCATTTCTAGAAAAATCTTACCACAATCGGAATTGTACGTTGCTTTTTGCCTAATTAGATCATCTAAACGTCCAAAAGAGACAATGAACATGCTGATCCAATCTTCATTCAGTTTCGTTTGAATCGTACAAATTCGAAAAGAGCTTTTCCTAGCAGAAATCGTGCGTGTCACAATCTTGTGGTGCCTTGGTTCAACTTCGACTATCTAGACCTCCTAAAGAAATGAACGTGGGAAAAATTATTTAAACAAGTTTCGTTTGAGTTGTTTTGATTCTAAAATTCTCATTTCTAGATAAATCGTGACATAATCATAAGTGTTCATTGCTTTTAACCAAATTAGATCATTTAGACATCCAGCAGAAACAATGAGCATGCTAACCCTATCTTCATCGAGTTTTGTCTTAGTCGTTCTAATTCGAAAAGAGCAATTCCAAGCAAAAATTGTGCGTGATCCCAATCGTATGGCAACTTGTGCCAGATTCGGCAATATGAGCATCCAAAAGAAACGAGCCAGAAAAAAATAATTTAAACTAGTTTCATTTGAGTTGTTTTGATTCAAAAAGTCTCCTTTCCGGAGACATCGTGAACAATCGAAATTATACGTTTCTTTTTGCGAACATTGATTGTTTAAACGTCCAAAAGAAACAATGAACATGCCGATCCAATCTTCATCCAGTTTCGTTTGAGTCGTTCTAATTCGAAAAGAGCTTTTCCAGGTAGAAATCGTACGAGATCACAATCTTGTGGTGCCTTGTGCCAAATTCGACTATCTCAACCTCCTAAAGAAACGAACGTGAGAAAAATTATTTAAACTGGTTTCGTTTGAGTTATTTTAATTTAAAAAGTCTCATTTGTAGATAAATCGTGGCATAATCAGAATTGTATGTTGCTTTTTGCCAAAATAGATCGTCTAAACGTCCAAAAGAAAGAACGAGCATGCCGATCTTACCTTCATCCAGTTTTGTTTGAGTCGTTTTAATTCGAAAAGTGCAATTCGTAGAAGATATCGTGCGTGATCACAACCGTATGGTGCTTTGTGCCAAATTCGACTGTCTGAACATCCAAAAGAAATCAGCATGGGAAAAATAATTTAAATTAGCTTCGTTTGAATTGTTTTAATTTGGAAAGTCTCATTTCTAGAAAAATCTTGCCACAATCGAAATTGTACGTTGCTTTTTGCCTAATTAGATCATCTAAACGTCCAAAAGAGACAATGAACATGCTGATCCAATCTTCATTCAGTTTCGTTTGAGTCGTACTAATTCGAAAAGAGCTTTTCCTAGCCGAAATCGTGCGTGTCACAATCTTGTGGTGCCTTGGGTCAACTTCGAATGTTTAGGCCTCCTAAAGAAATGAACGTGGGAAAAATTATTTAAACAAGTTTCGTTTGACTTGTTTTGATTCTAAAACTCTCATTTCTAGATAAATTGTGGCATAATAATAATTGTACATTGCTTTTAACCAAATTAGATCATTTAGACATCCAGCAGAAATAATGAGTAAGCCGATCCTATCTTCATCGAGTTTTGTCTTAGTCGTTCTAATTCAAAAAGAGAAATTCCAAGTAGAAAGCGTGCGTGATCACAATCGTATGCTAACTTGTGCCAGATTCGACAAAATAAGCATCCAAAAGAAACGAGCCACGAAAAAATAATTTAAACCAGTTTCATTTGAGATATTTTGATTCAAAAAGTCTCATTTCTTGAGAAATCGTGCAACAATCGAAATTATACGTTGCTTTTTGAGAACTTAGATTATCTAAACGTCCAAAAGAAACAACGAACATGCCGATCCAATCTTCATCTAGCTAATTTTCAGTCGTTCTAATTCGAAAAGGGCTTTTCGTAGCAGAAATCGTGCGTGATCACAATCGTGTGGTGCCTTGAGCCAGATTCGACTATCTCAACCTCCTAAAAAAATGAACGTGAGAAAAATTAGTTAAACTAGTTTCGTTTGAGTTGTTTCGATTTAAAAATTATCATTTGTAGATAAATCGTGGCATAATCATAATTGTATGTTACTTTTTGCCAAATTAGACCGTCTAAACGTCCAAAAGAAAGAACAAACATGCCGATCTTACCTTCATCCAATTTTGTTTGAGTCGTTTTAATTCGAAAAGAGCAATTCCTAGCAGATATCGTTCATGATCACAACCTTATGGTGCTTTGTGCCAAATTCGACTGTCTGAACAGCCAAAAGAAATGAGAATGGGAAAAATAATTTAAATTAGCTTCGTTTGAGTTGTTTTAATTCGAAAAGTCTCATTTCTAGAAAAATCGTGCCACAATCAGAATTGTACGTTGCTTTTTGCCAAATTAGAACATCTAAACGTCCAAGAGAGACAATGAAATTGCTGATGCAATATTCATCTAGTTTTGTTTGAGTCTTCCTAATTCAAAAAGGGCTTTTCCAAGTAGAAATCGTGCGTGATCACAATCTTGTGGTGCCTTGGGTCATCTTCGACTGTCTAGACCTCCTAAAGAAACGAACGTGGGAAAAATTATTTAATCAAGTTTCGTTTGAGTTGTTTTGATTCTAAAACTCTCATTTCTAGATAAATCGTGGCATAGTAATAATTGTACATTGCTTTTAACCAAATTAGATCATTTAGACATCTAGCAGAAACAATGAGTATGCCGACCCTATCTCCAACGAGTTTTGTCTTAGTCGTTCTAATTCGAAAAGAGCAATTCCAAGTAGAAAGCGTGCGTGATCACAACCGTAAGCTAACTTGTGCCAGACTCGACAATATGAGCATCCAAAAGAAACGAGCCACGAAAAAATAATTTAAACTAGTTTCATTTGAGTAATTTTGATTCAAAAAGTTTCATTTCTTGATAAATCGTACAACAATCAGAATTATACGTTGATTTTTGAGAACTTAGATTGTATAAACGTCCAAAAGAAACAACGAACATGTCGATCCAATCTTTATCTAGTTTCGTTTCAGTCCTTCTAATTCAAAAAGGGCTTGTCTAGCAGAAATCGTGCGTGATCACAATCGTGTGGTGCCTTGAGCCAGATTCGACTATCTCATCCACGTAAAGAAACGAACGTGAGAAAATTTATTTAAACTAGTTTCGTTTGAGTTGTTTTAAGTTAAAAAGTCTCATTTGTAGATAAATCGTGGCATAATCAAAATTGTATGTTGCTTTTTGCCAAATTAGATCGTCTAAACGTCCAAAAGAAAGAACGAGCATGTTGATCTTACCTTCATCTAGTTTTGTTTGAGTCATTTTAATTCGAAAAGAGCAATTTCTAGAAGATATCGTGCGTGATCACAACCGTATGGTGCTTTGTGCGAAATTCAATTGTGTTAACATCCAAAAGAATGGAGCATGGGAAAAATAATTTAAATTAGCTTTGTTTGAGTTGTTTTAATTCAAAAAGTCTCATTTCTAGAAAAATCTTGCCACAATCGGAATTGTACGTTACTTTTTGCCTAATTAGATCATCTAATCATCCAAAAGAGACAATGAACATGCTGATCCAATCTCCATCCAGCTTCGTTTGAGTCGTTCTAATTTGGAAAGTGCTTTTCCTAGCAGAAATCGTGCGTGATTACAATCTTGTGGTGACTTGGGTCAACTTCGACTATCTGGACCTCCTAAAGAAATGAACGTGGGAAGAATTATTTAAACAAGTTTCGTTTGAATTGTTTAGAATCTAAAACTCTCATTTCTAGATAAATCGTGGCATAATAATAATAGTACATTGCTTTTAACCAAATTAGATCATTTAGACATCGAGTAGAAACAATGAGTATGCCGATCCTATGTTAATCGAGTTTTGTCTTAGTCGTTCTAATTCGAAAAGAGTAATTCCAAGCAAAAATTGTGCGTGATCCCAATCGTATGGCAACTTGTGCCAGATTCGGCAATATGAGCATCCAAAAGAAACGAGCCAGAAAAAAATAATTTAAACTAGTTTCATTTGAGTTGTTTTGATTCAAAAAGTCTCCTTTCCGGAGACATCGTGCAACAATCGGAATTATACGTTTCTTTTTGCGAACATTGATTGTTTAAACGTCCAAAAGAAACAACGAGAATTCTGATCCAATCTTCATCCAGTTTCGTTTCAGTCGTTCTAATTCGAAAAGGGCTTTCCCTAGCAGAAATCATGCGTGATCACAATCGTGTTGTGCCTTGAGCCAGATTCGGCTATCTCAACCTCCTAAAGAAACGAACGTGAGAAAAATTATTTAAACTAGTTTCGTTTGAGTTGTTTTGATTTCAAAAGTCTCATTTGTAGATAAATCATGGCATAATCAGAATTGTATGTTGCTTTTTGCCAAATTAGATCATCTGAACGTCCAAAAGAAAGAACGAGCATGTCGATCTTTCCTTCATCCAGTTTTGTTTGAGTCATTTTAATTCGAAAAGAGCAACTCCTAGAAGATATCGTGCGTGATCACACCCGTATGGTGCTTTGTACCAAATTCGACTGTCTGAACATCCAAAAGAAACGACCATTGGAAAAATAATTTAAATTAGCTTCGTTTGAGTTGTTTTAATTCGAAAACTCTCATTTGTAGAAAAATCAGAATTGTACGTTGCTTTTTGCCTAATTAGATCATCTAAACGTCCAAAAGAGACAATGAACATGCTGATCTGATCTTCATCTAGTTTCATTTGAGTCGTCCTTGTTTGAAAAGAGCTTTTCCAAGCCGAAATCGTCCGTGATCACAATCTTGTGGAGCCTTGGGTCTACTTCGACTATCTAGACCTCCTAAAGAAATGAACGTGGGAAAAATTATTTAAACAAGTTTCATTTGAGTTGTTTTGATTCTAAAATTCTCATTTGTAGATAAATCGTGACATAATCATAATTGTACATTGCTTTTAACCAAATTAGATCATTTAGACATCCAGCAGAAACAATGAGCATGCCGACCCTATCTTCATCGAGTTTTGTCTTAGTCGTTCTAATTCGAAAAGAGCAATTCCAAGCAGAAATCGTGCGTGATCCCAATCGTATGGCAACTTGTGCCAGATTCGGCAATATGAGCATCCAAAAGAAACGAGCCAGAAAAAAATAATTTAAACTAGTTTCATTTGAATTATTTTGATTCAAAAAGTCTCATTTCCGGAGACATCGTGCAACAATCGGAATTATACGTTTCTTTTTGCGAACATAGATTGTTTAAACGTCCAAAAGAAACAATGAACATGCCGATCTAATCTTCATCCAGTTTCGTTTGAGTCGTTCTAATTCGAAAAGGGCTTTTCCAAGTAAAAATCGTGCGAGATCACAATCTTGTGGTGCCTTGGGTCATCTTCGACTGTCTAGACCTCCTAAAGAAACGAACGTGGGAAAAATTATTTAAACAAGTTTCGTTTGAGTTGTTTTGAATCTAAAACTCTCATTTCTAGATAAATCGTGGCATAATAATAATTGTACATTACTTTTAACCAAATTAGATCATTTAGACATCCAACAGAAACAATGAGTATGCCGATCCTATGTTCATCAAGTTTTGTCTTAGTCGTTCTAATTCGAAAAGAGCAATTCCAAGCAGAAATCGTGCGTGATCCCTATCGTATGGTAACTTGTGCCAGATTCGACAATATGAGCATCCTAAAGAAATGAGCCAGAAAAAAATAATTTAAACTAGTTTCGTTTGAGTTATTTTGATTCAAAAAGTCTCATTTCTAGAGACATCGTGCAACAATCGAAATTATACGTTGCTTTTTGAGAACTTAGATTGTCTAAACGTCCAAAAGAAACAACGAGCATTCCGATCCAATCTTCATCCAGTTTCGTTTTAGTCGTTCTGATTCGAAAAGGGCTTTTCCTAGCAGAAATCATGCGTGATCACAATCGTGTTGTGCCTTGAGCCAGATTCGGCTATCTCAACCTCCTAAAGAAACGAACGTGAGAAAAATTATTTAAACTAGTTTCGTTTGAGTTGTTTTGATTTAAAAAGTCTCATTTGTAGATAAATCGTGGCATAATCAGAATTGTATGTTGCTTTTTTCTAAATTAGATCATCTGAACGTCCAAAAGAAAGAACGAGCATGTCGATCTTACCTTCATCTAGTTTTGTTTGAGTCATTTTAATTCAGAAAGAGCAACTCCTAGTAGATATCGTGCGTGATCACACCCGTATGGTGCTTTGTGCCAAATTCGACTGTCTGAACATCCAAAAGAAACGACCATTGGAAAAATAACTTAAATTAGCTTCGTTTGAGTTGTTTTAATTCAAAAACAGTCATTTATAGAAAAATCAGAATTTTACGTTGCTTTTTGCCTAATTAGATCATCTAAACGTCCAAAAGAGACAATGAACATGCTGATCCGATCTTCATCTAGTTTCGTTTAAGTTATCCTAATTTGGAAAGAGCTTTTCCAAGCCGAAATCGTGCGTGATCCCAATCGTATGGCAACTTGTGCTAGATACGGCAATATGAGCATCCAAAAGAAACGAGCCAGAAAAAAATAATTTAAACTAGTTTCGTTTGAGTTGATTTGATTCTAAAATTCTCATTTCTAGATAAATCGTGACATAATCATAATTGTACATTGCTTTTAACCAAATTAGATCATTTAGACATCCAGCAGAAACAATGAGCATGCCGACCCTATCTTCATCGAGTTTTGTCTTAGTCGTTCTAATTCGAAAAGAGCAATTCCAAGCACAAATCGTGCGTGATCCCAATCGTATACGGCAATATGAGCATCCAAAAGAAACGAGCTAGAAAAAAATAATTTAAACTAATTTCATTTGAGTTTTTTTGATTCAACAAGTCTCCTTTCCGGAGACATCATGCAACAATCGGAATTATACGTTTCTTTTTGCGAACATAGATTGTTTAAACGTCCAAAAGAAACAATGAACATGCCGATCTAATCTTCATCCAGTTTCGTTTGAGTCGTTCTAATTCGGAAAGGGCCTTTCCAAGTAGAAATCGTGCGAGATCACAATCTTGTGGTGCCTTGTGCCACATTCGACTATCTCAACCTCCTAAAGAAACGAACGTGAGAAAATTTATTTAAACTGGCTTCGATTGAGTTATTTTAATTTAAAAAGTCTCAATTGTAGATAAATCGTGGAATAATCAGAATTGTATGTTACTTTTTGCCAAATTAGATCGTCTAAACGTCCAAAAGAACGAACGAGCATACCAATCTTACCTTCATCTAGTTTTGTTTGAGTCGTTTTAATTCGAAAAGAGCAATTCCTAGAAGATATCGTGCGTGATCACAACCGTATGGTGCTTTGTGCGAAATTCGACTGTGTGAACATCCAAAAGAAATCAGCATGGGAAAATAATTTAAATTAGCTTCGTTTTAGTTGTTTTAATTCAGAAAGACTCATTTCTAGAAAAATCTTGCCACAATCGGAATTGTACATTGCTTTTTTCCTAATTAGATCATCTAATCATCCAAAAGAGACAATGAACATGCTGATCCAATCTTCATCCAGTTTCGTTTTAGTCGTTCTAATTCGAAAAGTGCTTTTCCTAGTAGAAATCATGCGTGATTACAATCTTGTGGTGACTTGGGTCAACTTCGACTATCTAGACCTCCTAAAGAAACGAACGTGGGAAAAATTATTTAAACAAGTTTCGTTTAAGTTGTTTTGAATCTAAAACTCTCATTTCTAGATAAATCGTGGCATAATAATAATTGTACATTGCTTTTAACCAGATTAGATCATTTAGACATCCAGCAGAAACAATGAGTATGCCGATCATATGTTCATCGAGTTTTGTCTTAGTCGTTCTAATTCGAAAAGAGCAATTCCAAGCAGAAATCATGCGTGATCCCTATCGTATGGTAACTTGTGCCAGATTCGACAATATGAGCATCCAAAAGAAATGAGCCAGAAAAAAAAATTTAAACTAGTTTCGTTTGAGTTATTTTGATTCAAAAAGTCTCATTTATTGAGAAATCGTGCAACAATCGAAATTATACGTTGCTTTTTTAGAACTTAGATTTATTAAACGTCCAAAAGAAACAACGAACGTGAGAAAAATTATTTAAACCAGTTTCGTTTGAGTTGTTTAGATTTAAAAATTTTCATTTGTTGATAAATCGTGGCATAATCAGAATTGTATGTTACGTTTTGCCAAATTAGATCGTCTAAATGTCCAAAAGAAAGAACAAACATGCCGATCTTACCTTCATCCAATTTTGTTTGAGTCATTTTAATTCGAAAAGAGCAATTCCTAGAAGATATCGTTCATGATCACAACCTTACGGTGCTTTGTGCCAAATTCGACTGTCTGAACAGCCAAAAGAAACGAGCATGGGAAAAATAATTTAAATTAGCTTCGTTTGAGTTGTTTTAATTAAAAAAGTCTAATTTCTAAATAAATCGTGCCATAATCGGAATTGTACGTTGCTTTTTGCCTAATTATATCATCTAAACGTCCAAAAGTGACAATGAAAATACTGATGCAATATTCATCTAGTTTCCTTTGAGTCATCCTAATTCGAAAAGAGCTTTTCCAAGCAGAAATCGTGCATCATCAAAATCTTGTGGTGCCTTGAGTCATCTTCGACTGTCTAGACCTCGTAAAGAAACGAACGTGGGAAAAATTATTTAAACAAGTTTCGTTTGAGTTGTTTTGAATCTAAAACTCTCATTTCTAGATAAATCGTGGCATAATAATAATTGTACATTACTTTTAACCAAATTAGATCATTTAGACATCCAACAGAAACAATGAGTATACCGATCCTATGTTCATCAAGTTTTGTCTTAGTCGTTCTAATTCGAAAAGACCAATTCCAAGCACAAATCGTGCGTGATCCCAATCGTATGGCAACTTGTGCCAGATTCGGCAATATGAGCATCCAAAAGAAACGAGCCAGAAAAAATAATTTAAACTAGTTTCATTTGAGTTATTTTGATTCAAAAAGTCTCATTTCCGGAGACATCGTGCAACAATCGAAATTATACGTTTCTTTTTGCGAACATAGATTGTTTAAACGTCCAAAAGAAACAATGAACATGCCGATCTAATCTTCATCCAGTTTCGTTTGAGTCGTTCTAATTCGAAAAGGGCTTTTCCAAGCAGAAATCGTGCGAGATCACAATCTTGTGGTGCCTTGTGCCAGATTCGACTATCAGAACCTCCTAAAGAAACGAACGTGAGAAAATTTATTTAAACTGATTTCGTTTGAGTTATTTTAATTTAAAAAGTCTCATTTGTAGATATATCGTGGCATAATCAGAATTGTATGTAACTTTTTGCCAAATTAGATCGTCTAAACGTCCAAAAGAAAGAACGAGCATGCCGGTCTTACCTTCATCCAGTTTTGTTTGAGTCGTTTTAATTCGAAAAGAGCAATTCCTAGAAGATATCGTGCGTGATCACAACCGTATGGTGCTTTGTGCGAAATTCGACTGTGTGAACATCCAAAAGAAATCAGCATGGGAAAAATAATTTAAATTAGTTTCGTTTGAGTTGTTTTAATTCAGAAAGTCTCATTTCTAGAAAAATCTTGCCACAATCGGAATTGTACGTTGCTTTTTGCCTAATTAGATCATCTAATCATCCAAAAGAGACAATGAACATGCTGATCCAATCTTCATCCAGTTTCGTTTGAGTCGTTCTAATTCGGAAAGTGCTTTTCCTAGCAAAAATCGTGCGTGATTACAATCTTGTGGTGACTTGGGTCAACTTCGACTATCTGGACCTCCTAAAGAAACGAACGTGGGAAAAATTATTTAAACAAGTTTCGTTTGAGTTGTTTTGAATCTAAAACTCTCATTTCTAGATAAATCGTGGCATAATAATAATTGTACAATCCTTTTAACCAAATTAGATCATTTAGACATCCAACAGAAACAATGAGTATGCCGATCAAATGTTCATCGAGTTTTGTCTTAGTCGTTCTAATTCGAAAAGAGCAATTCCAAGCAGAAATCATGCGAGATCCCTATCGTATGGTAACTTGTGCCAGATTCGACAATATGAGCATCCAAAAGAAATGAGCCAGAAAAAAATAATTTAAACTAGTTTCGTTTGAGTTATTTTGATTCAAAAAGTCTCATTTATTGAGAAATCGTGCAACAATCGAAATTATACGTTGCTTTTTTAGAACTTAGATTGTCTAAACGTCCAAAAGAACCAACGAACGTGAGAAAAATTATTTAAACCAGTTTCGTTTGAGTTGTTTCGATTTAAAAATTCTCA